>OZ024826.1:96287059-97609559 GCA_964016985.1 Anodontia alba | reverse complement strand
CCTGCAAGAAAGAGTAAATCGGTAAGTTCTTAATTTTGACTTTTATTTAACTAATTGTTATATATAAGGTGTTCAATTATTTTTAGCATCATGTTTACTATGTTTCCATTAATAACTTTATTTATTATGTTTCCATAAATAACTTTCTGGAACAACATGTGTACAATAACTTGATTAGACAATATAGGCCCAAAAATCCTTAAATTAGCTGCAAACGTTTTAACGCCAAGCCTTACGTTTATAGTTAACAAAAGCATATTATCCGGCGAATTCCCTAGTTATTGGAAAGAAGCAAAAGTTAGACCTCTTTTTAAATCAGGTGCCAAAGATGACATTAATAATTACCGACCTATCTCTATTCTCCCAACTGTGTCTAAACTCATCGAAAAATGGGTTGACAGTCAATTTTCGGTATATTTGAATAATTTTAATTTGCTTCACAAATCTCAAAGTGGGTTTAGACCTAAGCACTCCACGGAAACTGCACTTATCCATATGATCGATTCATGGTTAAGAGCTGTAAATGTTGGAAAAATTATAGGCTGTGTATTAGTTGATTTTTGCAAAGCGTTTGATCTGGTAGATCATAACATTCTTCTGAAGAAATTAGAATGCTACAAGTGCAGCGAAGCCTGTCTTAAATGGTTTAAATCTTATTTAACAAACAGAATACAGAGAGTTTCCTTGGGTAATAATCTGTCTGAGCCTGAAAATGTGACATGTGGCGTTCCACAAGGTTCTATTTTAGGTCCTTTATTATTTTTAGTTTTCATAAATGATCTTCCATTATTTCTTCAAAGTTCCTCTGTTGTTGATTTATATGCGGATGATACAACTTTTTATGACTTCCAAAATGACATTAACCAACTTAAAAACAACCTACAGTCTTCGCTAGAATCACTGCACAAGTGGTGCAAACAAAATGGTATGGTTCTAAATGCTGACAAGACTAAAGTTATGCTAATAACAAGCAAACAGAAGCGAAATTGCTTACAAAATCCAACTTCAGCTCTACGTTATAATGACATCAATATTAAAATGACAACTTGTGATAAGATTCTTGGTATACAAGTAGACGAAAATCTTATTTGGAATAGCCAATGTCAGCAAGTATATAAAAAAGTATCCTCATATTTATGGCTATTGAGCAAAATAAGATCATTTTTATCCATTGAACATAGATTGTTATTCTACAAAGCTTATATTAAACCTCATTTTGAGTATTGTAGTGTAATATGGAGTAACACATCAAGTAGTAACATAAACAAATTCAATACATTGCAACGACGCGCATGTAAATTAATACTGGCACAGGAATATAATGGTCTGCAAGAATCTTTAAAACGTCTTGATATTTTGTCTTTTGATCAAATTGTTTTCCTAAATAAAGCAAAAATTGTGTATAAAGTGTATAACAATCTAGCGACCACTTATTTGCAAGATCTTTTCCAAATGAGAGATGTTAACCATGACAACACTGCATCGAACTTACGATCAGTGTCTAGGAAGAATTATATATTACCACAGGCTAAATACAACTTATTCAAGGGTAGTCTTTCATTCTCTGGCGTAATTGTCTGGAACAGTATTCCTGTTAATATAAAGAACTCACAGTCGTTAGATGTTTTTATAAAAGGTGTACTTATTGGATTAAACATTAATATATATACTTTCTACTATATTTGCAATTTAACATTATATATACCTCCACCGCCATAAATAAATAATTAAATATTGATATTGCACGTCTCTCTCTCTCTCTCTCTCTCTCTCTCTCTCTCTCTCTTATCGCTGTTTTGTTGCCATGAATTAATTTCAATTTTTATTGATTCATTCTCCAATAAGTTTTATCTTTGTAAAAATACATATGTATGTTAATCTTCACACCTCAGTTTGATGTATGTTTTATATATTATGCCCATGCATATTTGTGTACGCTTGTACTGTTTTTGTATTTGTTGCTAAAGAGGGCCCCAAGAAAGATTGGCTACCAGCCAATTGGGTTACCCTCTCAAAATAAAGAATTTACTTACTTACTTACTTACTTACTTAATAACATCTTGTTTATGTCCTTGATTCTGGACTGAGTTATTTTTGGTATGTCATAGAATATTTAGAAGTTTCTTGACTGAAATTGGAAAATGAAAGATGCCTGTAGTAAATTTTGTCGCCCCCACCACCCCCCACCTAAGTGTGTATGTGGGGGGGGGGGGGGGGGCGGGGGAGGAAGGCATACTTTTTTGGGGATCCTGGCGTTGGCGTCGGCGTCGGCGTCAGCGTCGGCAAAAAACGTCTTATCCGCACTGTTTCTTGAATACCCTTTGGAATATTTTGATGATACTTAGTAGAAATGTAGATCAGGACGAGACGACGTGTCGCATACAAGACGGACACCACTGGCTGTCTTACTTTTGGATTTATCACCCTCTGTTTTATTTGAAAAAAAAATCGTGTCTGCTCTGTAACTCGAATGCCCTTTGGAGTATTTCGATGGAACAGGACAAGATGACGTGTCGCGTACAAGAATGACAATTCTGCCTTTCTTACTTTTGGCGTTACCTCCCTTTGTTATATTTGACAGTGATAATCCACTGATTTCGTGTCCGCTCTGTAGGTCAAAGACCCTTTGGAATATTTTTATGATACTTTGTAGAAATGTAGAACAGGACCAGACGACGTGTCGCGAACAAGAATGACAACTCTGCCTTTTTTTGCGTTATCTCCCTTTATATTATTTAACAGTGATAATCCATTGATTTCGTGTCCGCTCTGTAAGTCAAAGACCCTTAGGAATATTTTTATGATACTTGGTAGAAATGTAGAACATGACTAGACAACGTGTCGTATAAAGAATGACAACTCTGCCTTTCTTAACTTTGGCGTTATCTCCCTTTGTTATTTTTTACATTGATAATCCATTGATTTCGTGTCCCCTCTATAAGTCAAAGACCCTTAGGAATATTTTTATGATACTTGGTAGAAATGTGGAACAGGACCAGACGACGTGTCGCGTATAAGAACGACAACTCTGCCTTTCTTACTTTTAGCGTTACCTCCCCTTTTGTTATATTTGACAGTGATAATCCATTGATTTCGTGTCAGCTCTGTAAGTCAAAGACCCTTTTGAATATTTTTATGATACTTGGTAGAAATGTAGGACAGGAGCAGACGACGTGTCATGTACAAAAATGACAACTCTGCCTTTCTTACGTTTGGAGTTATCTCCCTTTGTTATATTTGACAGTGATAATCCATTGATTTCGTGTCCGCTCTGTAAATCAAAGACCCTTTGGAATATTTTTATAATACTTGGTAGAAATGTAGAACATGACCAGACGGCGTGTTGTGTACAAATATGACAACCCTGCCTTTCTTACTTTTGGCGTTATCTCCCTTTTTATTTTTTACAGTGACAATCCACTGATTTCGTTCCGCTCTGTAAGTCAAAGACCTTTGGAATATTTTTGTGATATTTTGTAGAAATGTAGAACAGGACCAGACGGCGTGTCATGTACAAGAATGACAATTCTGTCTTTATTACGTTTGGCGTTATCTCCCTTTGGTATGTCTGACAGGGATAATCCATTGATTTCGTGTCCGCTCTGTAAATCAAAGACCCTTTGAAATATTTTTATGATATTTAGTAGAAATGTAGATCAGGACTAAATGATGTGTCGCATACAAAAATGATACCGTTTGGCGTTATCTCCATTTGTTATTTATGACAGTGATAATCCATTGATTTGCTTATATTTCAGCAGTCACTCACCACAGACCATTCATATTTGGAACATGGGTGCTTGGGAGGTTTGTCTACAATTTAATAAGAACAGACCTTTGGGTTCTTGCCCCGGAGTGGGGTTAGGGGGTCAAAATCTCGGACACTTTTGTAAAATGCTCTATTGCTGTGCTAAAGTTTTTCATATGCTTATATCTTAGTAGTCAGTTGTCAACAAACATTCATATTTGGAACATATGTGCCTGGAAGGGACGTCTAAGTGTCCATAGGTATTGGCCCCTGGGTTCATGCATTGGGTGGGGCTAGGATTCAAAATCTAGGACACCTTTGTAAAATGCTCTATTGCTATGTTTAAGTTTTTCTTATGCTTATATCTTAGTAGTCATTTGTCAACAAGCATTCATATTCGGAACATAGGTGCCTAGAAGGGTCATCTAAGCGTCCATAGGTATTGGCCCCTGGGTTCATGCCTAGGGTGGGCCTAGGTTTCAAAATCCAGGACATCATTTGTAAAGTGTTTAGTGCATGTCTGTTATGCTAGCATTGTAAACGCATTCTAGGTAATACATCAGTCAGCCTTGTGACATTGCTTTAAATGTCATTTGGTGTAACTCATGGTGACCTACATTTCACAGTCTAATGACCTTTGTTTCATGGTCCAGTGATTTTGCCTTATATTAAGCCATTTGATGGAAAAAAAAATGTCATACCTTGGATATTAGTTCCATGTGACACAAATAGTGACCTAAAAATATAATAAGTCAGTGTGACCTATACTTTATGGTCCAGTGATTATGCCTCATATCTTGAATACTTTCTGATACAGAAATGTAATACCTTGGATTTTAGTTTCATGTGACACTAAGAGTGACCTCAAAATATATGAAGGTCAATTTAACCTATACTTCATGGTCCAGTGATTATGCTTTATATCTCGAAGACTATTTGATAGAGAAATGTCATACCTTGGATATTAGTTTCATGTGACACTAAGAGTGACCTCGAAATATATGTAGGTCAATGTGACCTATATTTCATGTTCCAGTGATTATGCTTTATATCTCGAAGACTATTTGATGGAGAAATGTCTCATCTTGGATATTACGAGTTCCATGTGACTTGACAAGTGACCCAAAAATATAATTAGATCAGTGTGATTTATATTCCATGGTCTAGTTATAATGCCTTATAACTCGTAGACTATTTGATAAAGAAATGTCATACCTAGGATATTAGTTCCATGTGACACGAAGAGTGACCTCAAAGAAAATGTAGGTCAATTTGACCTATATTTCATGGTCCAGCGATTGTGTTTATCTTGATGACTATTTGATGGAGAAATGTCATAACCTGGACATTAGTTCCATGTTACACAAAGAGTGGACTCAAAATATAATTAGGTCACTGTGACCTAAATTTCATGGTCCAATGATTATGCCTCATATCTCGAAAACTATAGAGAAATGTCATACCTTGGAATTTCGTATAATGTGGCAGAAAGAGTGACCTCAAAGTATATGTAGGTCACTTTGATCTATATTTCATGGTCCAGTGATTATGCCTTATATCTCGAAGACTTTTTTATAGAGAAATGTCGTATCTTCGATATTGGTTCCATGTGACACAATGAGTGACCCCAATATATATGTAGTTATTGTGACCCATATTTCAGTGATTACCCCTTATATCTCGATGACTTTTTGATGGAGAAATGTCATAACTTGAATATTATTTCCATGCGAAACAAAGAGTGACCTCAATATATAATTAGGTCATTGTGATTTATATTTCATGGTCCAGTGATTATGCCTCATACCTCAAAGACTATTTGATAGAGAAATGTCATACCTTGGATATTAGTTTCATATGACATTAAGAGTGCCCTCAAAGTATATATAGGTCGATTTGACCTATATTCTTGCTCCAGTGATTGTGCCTTATATCTGAATGACTATTTGATGGAGAAATGTCATACCTTGGATATTAGTTCCATGTGACACGAAGAGTGACTTCAAAATATAATTAGGTCATCGTGACCTACATTCCATGGTCCAGTGATTATGCCTCATATCTCGAAAACTATTTGATAGAGAAATGTCATACCTTTGAATTTGGTTTCGTGTGACACGAAGTGTGACCTCAAAGTATATGTAGGCCAATTTTACCAATATTTCATGGTCCAGTGATTATACCTTATATCTTGAAGACTATTTGATAGAGAAATGGCATACCTTGGATATTAGTTCCATGTGACACGAAGAGTGACCTAAAATATAGGTAGATCAATGTGACCTATATTTCATCCACCAGTGAGTATGCCCTATAACACAAAGACTATTTGATAGAGAAATGTCATACCTTGGATATTAGTTTCATGTGACACGAAGGCTGACCTCAAAATAAACGCATGTCAGTCGTGACCTATATTTCAGGGTCCGGTGCTTTCTTCTTATATTTCGAAGTCTATTTGACGGAGAAATAACACATTGAATATTAGTTCTATCTGACTCTAAGAGTAAACTAAAAACATTTTTAGGTCATTATAACCTACATTTCACAGTCCAGTTATTTTACCTTATATCTCGAAGACGTTTTGATAGAGAAATGTCATACCTATTTTTTTAACTTCCATGTGACCAGTTGATTGACATAAAGATATATCTAGGTCAGAATGACTCAGTGTGACCTATATTTCATCGTTCAGTGAATTTGTCTATTAACTTTAAAACTGTTTGATGGAGAAATTTCATACTACGAACATTATTTCCATGTGATGCAATGATCAACCATCTCTCACGCGACAGCTCTTGTTATGATACGTGGTAGAAATGTAGAACAGGACCAGACGACGTGTCGCTTACAAGAACGTCCACTCTGTAAGTCAAAGACCCTTTGGAATATTTTTATGGTACTTGATAGAAATATAGAACAGGACCAGATGACGTGTCATATACAAGAATGACAACTCTGTCTTTCTTACTTTGGGCGTCATCTCCCTTTATTATATTTGACAGGAATTATTCATTGATTTCATGTGTGCTCTGTAAGTCAAAGACTCTTTTGAATATATTTTTATTATATTTAGTAGAAATTTAGAACAGGACCAGACGACATGTCACATACAAGAATGACAACTCTGGCTTTCTTACTTTTGGGGTTATCTCCCTTTGTTTTGTTTGAAATATTTATCTTGTCTGCTCTGTAACTGAAATACCCTCTCAGAATATTTTGATGGTACTTGGTAGAAATGTAGAATAGGGCAAGACGATTTGTTCCTTACAACTTTGCCTTTCTTACTTTTGCTGTTATATTTCTCAGTGATTATGCATTGATTTTGTGTCGCTATGTAAGTCGAACACTCTTTGGAATATTTTGATGATACTTGGCAGTAATGGAGAACAGAACCAGAGGACATGTCACATACAAGAATGACAACTTTGGCATTCGTTTACTTTTAGCTATCTCCCCTTCTAGTGTTTGAATTTAATTACTTGTCTCTGCTCTATAACACGAATACCCTTCGGAATATTTTGATGACATTTGGTTCAAATGTAGAACAGGTCGAGGTGAAATGTTGCATACAAGAATTACAAGTCTGGCAGGATTATTTATTTTTTTTTTTTTCTAAAAAGAACTTTTCTAGTTATTTTTCTAGAATGTTCTTTGATATTATATAAGGGGGAAAGATTTTCATATGGGCATCTTTGTGTACTTTCACTGGAAATTATTCTAACTGGATTACTTTAATACTTTATTCATTCTGGACTTAAATTCTGAATTCAGGAACTTCAAATTGTGGGATCAGAAATTGTTATTCAAAGGATTTGTTTTATAAATTCTTGTGGATTATTTCTGAGGGACTTTGTGACATAAACTTGAAAGGTACTGTTTACTTATATTCTTTTCTTTTGAATCTTGTCTCATTTTTTGTGAATAAATATTGTTAATAATTTAAAGCTTGCTGCTGGTTTCACTTTCATTTCTTTCTCGTTACGCCTGGCGCGAAACAAATACCATAAACAATGATACAAACCCATAAAATGTTGCTCGTCTATTCACCAAAAACATGCAATCATTGTAAACAGCAATTTACACGAATACATGTAACTAAAAGCGCGTACTAACCGCTACTGTCTTGCATTCATTACAAAAGGTATTGGCAAACAGTGTAGTACCAGATAATAAGTATTATTATAGAGGTTTGTATTGGGGATGGGTACTATCTTATATCACGAAATAAATTAAGCAACCAATATCCCAAATCAATTATGTCCAAGATTCACTTTTTTATTATTATCTCTTAACCTAATTTGCAAAACTTCCATATCCACAATTGAATATTGATCAATTTCCCATTGGCTTTAATATTTTACAATTTGATAATGATGTTCGTCAACGGCGCATGCGTAGCCATCTAGTGGGGTTATATGTCTAATGCTTGGTCTAAACCTTCGTCTAGTTCAATACAATATATGTGCGAACAGCGAAGGGACAGGCTTGATTGCGCGGATGCGCAGTCGCGCCCGAGCCATCGCTGCTTGCATACATGCGATAAGTATCATTATCGTACGTGCTTCAGACGAAAAAATGCGACATTATTCTAGTTTCTGCTGAAAAAGTAGAAAGTACATATAGGTACTCGTTATAGGCAGTTCTAAAGAGTACCCAAAATCTATGTTTCAGGCGTTTTACCATCCAATAAATGACATTAACTTTCATTGTTTAGATTGTAGTTTTCTTTTTTTTTCAACGTCAAAAAAGGATCTGGCGTTAGGTTTCCACGCCGTTGCTGCGCGCGATATCAAGGAATAGAGGATCTTACACGAGTGGTCACTTCAAATGAAATTTATGAAACGAGCCTACGGCGAGATTCATAAATTTCATATGAAATGACCACAAGTATAAGATTCTATTTTTTCTTTTCCTTACGACCATTTAATGTGGCCTCTATTGCCTTTAAATTTGACAATTGTGCAACAGAAAATGTATGGGCGACATAGAATGTTAGCGTATCATTGCACGACCCGCACAACCTGTAGAAAAGTTAACTGACTGAGGTCGGAAATCTTTCATGCCCATTTGTCTGTCCATCCATCAGGGCATCTATCTATCTATAGCACACGGCCATGGCGCTTAAACTTTTCGGAATAATTTTGGCATACTCAAAGACACCGACAAGGGTTAATGCACCAGACATCTGAAGCCCCGACCCCTACTGGGCCGCGAATAACGGGGGCAAAGCGGGGCTCAGTTGCCGGGATTTAACCTCCGATGAGTTCCGGCAGTGCCGAAGACGTGCCAGAGTTTTAATACATGTACAATTTATTTAAAGGCTCCCTGATGAGCGCGCGCAAGTATGTGTGTGTGTGTGTGTGTGTGTGTGTGTGTGTGTGTGTTTTCTCTGAAACCACTTGGCCAACTGAAGCCAAAGTGCACAACTGTTGAAAGTTGATTGTTGTGTTTTTTCTACTTTCAGGTTGCACTGCGAACATACTCAAAAGAAGACCCAGTAATAAATGTTTTGCCTAATATTGACTATGATTTGCCAAACAGTTGCTTCAGGTCAAATGAGTCTGTGTCAAATTTAGGAGAGTCTTTGCAGAATGGTTCATTCGAGAATATTACAAACCTGGGTTCTTGATTTATTCAGCATAACGAGGGTTAAAATTAAGCTAGATAGGCATGACAGTGTAATGAAACCCGCGCAAGTACGAATACATGCAATTTGACAATTTTCTGAAGTGACAAAATATAACAATTTCTAATCAATTGCGAAAAAACTATAAAATTACGCTATAATGACCAAAATTTCATGGGTATCTATTTGTCTGGCAAATTCAGGCTGGCGGAAATACTATAGGATATTCTGCTTCAATAACTATGAATGATAATGACTTAAATAAATAAATAAATAAATAAACAGATAAATTCAATCCTCTGAAAATAAATGAATTATTAAATAAACATTTCATTTTAAGCTTTTATTCATTTTTTTTTTATTTTATTTTTTTCCATTGGCAATGCATTTCCCAACTTTTCCTCTGATTATTGATTAATGGTTCTATAGATAAGCAAACAAGGAAATCGCATGCTGCTCCCTAAAAACAATACAACGTTTAACATGATATTTGAGATAACCCGAATACATTGGTTCATGACAAGTATACCTAAAGACAATAAACACAATCCGGGTTTTCACGACTTTGTCCGTGATCACTCGGTAACAGTCCGATAACTCGGAAAACGTGTTAGGTACAATAATTCCTGAGCGTACTAGGACAAACTGTCAGTAGGAGTTTATTTTCTTGAATTATCATGAGCTAGCCATGGATCACATTGTTGCATATGGTATCTTCGAGCATGCGCAAAATGCACAGATTCAGATTCACTCCTCGCGTGCACAAAGTCTCGTCTGGGCATTTGCTTTCTATTGTTACATTCTATAGTAGGCAATGATTTTGTTAACGGACAGTGAGGGCCCTGATCAGACTGTGCAAATACACTGGATACACTGTTTGCCTATGTCCCATTTATGTTTGAAAACAGTATCATCCACAGGTACATGCGCATGTATGTAAGATGACTTTCGCTATCTCAATGTGTAAGGGAACAACCTGGTAGGTTTGAGATAACTGAAGTTTGAGATAAAAGGAGTCGAACTCTAAAGTATATCTAGTCATTTAGTCAACTAATCCAATCATGCATTTTATTAAATTTGACGTACGCAATAGTTTTGAGATCGGTATTTGAGATAATGAGAGTCATTTGTATTAGGGATTCTTTTTTCCACGTTTAAGATAATGTGTTTTGTCAGAGTAAGAAAACGTACTTCCACATTACGAAAACACGCCTATTCAAAAGTATTGAAAAATTTCACACCAAATACGGAAAGTTTTCAGATAAAAATTCTGATATTGTTCATATTTCTGCTCAAAACTATATTGTGGATATCCGTAAGAACCGCCTCGCCGGGGCGGTTCAAACAAGTACCCACAATCTATGTTTTTGAGCAGAAATAAGAAAAATAATGTGTACCCTCGTAAACCCCAGTTTACTGTATAAAAGTGGGGTTTAAGGGGGTCAAAATTGTGTAGGCGTGTTTTCGCGATGACAACTATTGTCACAAGGTTTTCGTGATGGAAAAGGGCGCATTTTGGATAGCTAAGAATGCAAAGATTTGTCATGCGCGCAACGAAGACACTGATTAGACTGCGCGGGTGCGCAGGCATATTTAATTCTTAGTTGGGCGAAAGTGTCCAGATGTGTTTTCCTACTTGCGTTTTGTTCCAGATCAGTGTATCTATTTCATAACACGCATTCCTTATAATATCATCATATTCTGTACTGCGATGCTTAGCAAGCTCGTCATAATGGTCGTTTTGTGCCTTTAAACAACGACTGTCCCAAGTCCAACTATTATGCCCAAAGTCAAACATCTCTATCCTTACAGAACTTTTGTTATATTGAATACACTTCTCTGAACAGAGCTCAAAACCACCAACAAAACACATGCTGGATCTAAATAAATGTGTGTATGTTTCCTGTTTCCTCCACGAGTAATGTTCATATACGTGAGTATAATGAGCACAAGACCTTGCAATTGGGAACGTTTGTTCTGCTGTTATCACTTGCTCGTAGTACGATGTATCCACTCTTGCTGAAATGGTTGACGCGGCTTCCATTTGAAGCTGAAAGCGAAACACATATTCACTACGATGAAACATCCATATGTATTGACACATTAAGTTGAACTGGGAATACCATTTTGCTGACTTTGTAATAAGTACCTCATCAAATGACATGTTGTGCAATTTCTCTACATATTGTCTCAGCTCTGCAAGGTGTGCCGTCTTTATAATGATCGGAAAATTTGCCATGCATCTCATAACCTCGTTTGTCTTGAAAAGTTTAGCGGTTGATTTAGCTACATTGCCCCAATAATCATCTTTTTCTTTGCCATATATAGCGATAATAATGGGTTTATCCTCCACAAACAAATTCCTAGGTATTATTCTTGTGATAAACATGGCGTCTGTATCAATGTATGCGACGTACTTTTTCGACGTGCACTTTTCGGGGTAAAACATATCCCTTTGCATTCTGTCTTTTCCCGAATATCCGCGTATCGTCGGTTCATCCATAAAACATATTCTAGGACAGGGAAACTCTTTACTTATGACATCACCAAATTCATGGTCATGTGACTTTTCCTGGTCTAACACGACCACCATAGAATTGTTATCCGGCCAGAAGTATCGCATACTCTGGACCAATACTTTCTTATACAGCTCAACAAACATCTCATCAGCTGCGGTCATTCTGAGATATAAGTTCATGTTTTCATGTGCCTCAATATTTCTGGCAGACGATGCCTGGAAGTTTTCACTGTTTCGGTTCTTTTGCATCCAGATACTGTTTCTAATCGCGGATGCGGCTAGCTGAAAGTCGTCCATCTGTTGAATATAAATGCACACCGACAAACCGAGTATCGAGAGCAATAAAACTATCCGTCTATGAGTCATATTTATATCACATTTAAGTTTATTGGCAAATTCGGCAGACAAATTATTGGTATCTTAAGCAACAATCCTCACAAAACGTCAAACCAAATTTTTAGACAAAATGTAAATGACACTTCAAAATGTATCCTGGAAAAAATCCAACATGGGAAGCGTTAACATTTTCAGTATCCCTCAGAATTAATAAAACATGCCTCTTCAACTATATTGAACATTTCACCACCAAAAACTGAGAGTTTCCAGATAAAAATCTGATATTTTTCTTCTTTCTTTTCAACACAGATTGTTGGTACTCGTTAGAACTGCCTCGCCGAGGCGGTTCTAACGAGTACCCACAACCTATGTCTTGAGCAAAAATAATGTATACCCCTGTAAACCCCAGTTTTTCTGTATAAAAATGGGGCTTAAAAGGGTCAAATGGTATAGGTATGTTTTCATGATGAGATAATAAAACACACTTTTGTAAATAGTGTAGGTCCTGATTGGAAAATGAGGCGTCTAATCAGGATCTACGCATTTTGAAGTAAGTCTTTAAATTTGAGGTACCTGTATAAACAGATAAGCTAATTTTAAAGGCTCCATATTCCTCCAAAATAGATATTTTTTTTTATCGAAGAAAGATGTAATAATTTGATATAGTTCCGGTTCATGTATTCAAATTTTATGACATAAATACATATATTTGACGAAAGCAAATATACATAAAATGCCAAGGAATTGGGTCTAGGCTATGCCTATATTTATCCTCTCCCAAGGTGCTGTGACAGATATATAAAGCATATTTATAAGCAGTACACACAACAGATGAAGATAACTAGCAAATATTACATATACGTGGAATTAACGGGTAGGTTACGATTAAGATTAAAAGAGAAGAAAGCAGAGGAAAGAAAATGAATTGACTCTCGTTATCTCGACCTCGCTTATCTCGAATAACCGCTTATCTCGAAGCGAAAATCTGGTCCCTGCCTATATATGAAAACCTAACAACAGATGGAAAATATTGTAGAAAAGAGGAGAAATTGCTCCTAAGGAGCAAATTCTCCTCTTTTCCACAATATTTTCAATATATCTCTAACTTCAAAAGTCCAATTACCTATCAGTTTGTTAAATGTGGTTAATCAAATTATTTTTTCCTCAATTCTGCAAACCTGATATGTCGAACTACGGATTTCAGAGAGTCCCTTGGAGTTCGAGATAACGAGAGTCGACTGTATGATTAAAATGACTGACATCATAGTCATACTACAAATATAGGTATATAGCGCAATGATTTAGTATTTGAGATGTGCTTTAATCACAAAAAAAAAAAAAAAAAAAAAATAGTCACTTATTAATAACGTTAGTCGATTATGACCCGTTAAAAAGTTTATTACTATATAATTAGTTGTATTTGTCACATATAGTCTAATATTTTACAGCAGAGTATATTCAGCCGTATAATTACACAGAGGGACAGGCTTACAGATAGTATCTAATATGAATTTAATAGGTGCTACCTATATCTGTGTGTCCAAATTATCATCACGTGCTTCATAGGTGCGTTGATCAGATGTAACTGAATTTGATTTCTGACCACGCTTGACTTCTAATCCACTGCATGAATTGCGATATAACATCCAAGTCAACAATATTTCAGTAGTTCGGAGACATTGCCTCCAAATTTGCGGGGCGTTTACCCGACCCGATCATATGAATTCGGGTCCTGTTTAGTAACTAGCAGCTCTGCCATGGAGGCTTTAGGCAGCCGTCTATTTCGCGGGCCCCGATGGGCGGGGGCCATGCTTTCCGAATACCGAAAACTAGTATATGCCGATGACAGGTACAACGACACTATACTTTCGTTCGCTTACCAGTGTCGAAGTTTTTTTAAGATTATCACGTAAAAAGAACGTAAAGTCTATGTGTTACATGTATCTAAAAAGCTACAGCAAAGTGTACCTTATGCACAAAACGAATCATGCTTAGCTTGTAAGTAGACGGAAAATGGAAAGGAATAAAAATCGAAGTGGTGACAAAATTCAAAATAGCGGCGATCGCAAATTTTGTAAGCTGACGTTATAGTCTCGCGATTCAACCCCTTGCAACTGGAATACTTGGCGTTATTGACTGTTTGATGCTATTATCGGCAAAATCTGCTAAATCACGGAATGCTTATTGTTTTTTTTTTAGGATAAGCACCGAACCTCCCAAGCGTTTGTTAGACCATCGCATTTTTGGTCGCACACATCACTGGTCACATAGATAGTCTATGGTAGTGCGTCTGCACGCCGAACCGCTCCGCGGTTTACAGGCTTCGCAGTTCCCGTTGGACGCACTTATAAAATATTCTGTTCTATTTTGCATCTAAGAAAACTGACTGACTCGGGTATTTTCGTGTTCAATTAAGGGGAAGTAATTTTCATTCGAAGTTGTCGACGTGTCTGAATGTTGGCGTCTGCTTTTTTATCTACATGGTAAGTTTTCATTCGAGATCAAATTATTCTTATTACAAATTCAAGTTTATGTGTTTATTAATTTATGGACACCTTCAGACCAGAAATAATCGTCAAAATTTTGATGGACTCTAAAAAAAGTTTCGCGACACAGTAAATTCGGCCTAAATCCACTTGAAAGCACTTCATTTGTCATGTTGATAAATGCATTAAGGATAATCTGCCGGCTGACCAAACACGGCGGCGGAATTTGCCACCTGTACACGCCATCATAAAATATCCACAAAAATCACAAATGAAATGCCTCATAAACTGAATTGATAACTTAAATGTCAGGATATATCAAGTGGTTATTAATAGATAAAAAGGCATTTTATAAGTATAAAAAAAAATTACGTTCTAACTTGCGTAACTTTTGAGACAAAACATTTCCTGCTTCTTTTCCATGAAAACATAAAATACTTATGTCATTTTCTTTTACAATGTTCCATCTAGGGCAACCGGAAAATAAAATATACAAATTCATTCAAATAAAGACACACTGTGGCTTCAAAGAGGGCTACACAAACAGCTCTAAACAATTCACAATGACCGTACATATATAATGTACTTAGCTGTAACCCCCCCCCCCCCCCCTCCACCCTTGCACGTGCAGATAGAATACAAACCAGTATCCAGTCCGTTATATACATGAAAGGACAAGATTTTAGTTTTGTGTATCAGTTTGAGTACCTGCGGACATAGGCACATTGTGTTTTTATTTGAAAGCTTTTGGATATTTCAATTTCCGGCTACTCTAGACGGAACATTGTGAAACAAACTGATGTTAGTATTTTATGAATTTATGAAAAAAAGGGAATTTTTTGGTCCCGAATTTGCACAAGTTAGAAGGTTAGTTTTTTTCATACTTATAAAATGCATTTGTATCTCTTGATAACCACTTGATATGCCTTGACATTTAAGTTATCAGTTGAATTTATGAGACACGCATTTCATTTGTGATATGTGTTGATGTTTTATGATGACGTGTACAGGTGGCAAATTTCGCCGCCATATTTGGGAAGCCGGCAGATTATCCTTAAGATATTCTGGTAGCATGTCTTGTTAATGATATTGAAATATTAAATTAAGCAGAAACAATTTTCTGTTACATACACACAGACAGGCTTACTTTAGGAACTAAGTACTTTATCTTTAAATTGAACATGTTTTGTTAAAACATTCAGTTTTATTTTGCTTTCCCAAGGTGAGGAGAAAGATATGATACAAGGCTCTGCTGAATACTCATGAATGTGAAGCATTGTTGAACATGTAAGGACATTAGCTTAGAGAATCATTACTTACTATTTTAAGATAATTTTATTTATTTAATTATACCCTGCCGCATGATAGCGGGGTATTATGGTTTCACGTTGGACGTCCGTGTGTCTGTCCGTCCGTCTGTCCGTCAGTCGTACGTCCGTCTGTCCGTCCGCACGTAATCTCCGGAGGACAATCCGAGCAAACACCAATGGACTCTCACCAAACTTGGTATGTGAATTGACACTGTGGAGATCAGGCTGGGGACAAATTTTGATGGAGCTATCTGCCCGAGACAGGCCAACACCTTCGCCTCCAGGCGACAACGTGCAAATATCAATGGATTTCCACCAAATCTGGCACGTGTACGGCACCGCTGAGACCCGGCCCAGAACCACCAACGGGCAAACCTCGCAAAAGCCCGACGGAGCTATCAATTCGGTATAATTTGTTGCCAACATTAATTCAGAGATACGATAAATCGTTTCATTTCTGATCTAGTTAAAAAACGAGAGACTAACTGAAATTTTACAGACTGTCAGATGCCATATTTTTTTTTTTATCGTATTAATACTATACACCAGTTTATTTAACCTTTCTTGGAAAAAAAAAAACAACAACCTTTTTTTGAGGAATATGGAGCCTTTAAGGGAAATGGATACACTCTCAAGGGAGACAACTCTGTCAAAATTGTTTAGCAGCCCTTCCGAAAAGGGACCTACTCTTAAGGGAAAATAAATGCTCCCCTCGGGAGCTACTTGTTTCCTTTTAGAATAGACTCATTTTTAAATGGTCATTAGTGTACAGATAATCAAACAGGAAGTCACAAAATCTGTCTGTATCGTTGAGAGAGAGAGAGAGAGAGAAGCGCTACAAGCACTGCACCATGCCCCGCCCCCGCACTTACATCAAGCAAGTGCCATAACTCTGTCAAAAATAAAATAAAAGGGAAGTTGCATTAGTCTTATACTACATATATTCACCATTAATGCAAGTACATGTGTTGATTTTGATTAAAATGTTCAACATGAGTGTTTCCTTTTTATTTTTTATTTTTTTTTTCGTACATAGTAGCTATTTTCAATATCTACTATGTTCAAAGGCCCGCAGCTCTAAAAGTAGGTGAACCAGAGTTATGTTTTTTTTTTTGTGTGTTCCGCAAGTTGTCCCATAGTGCTTTACATTTGTACGAAGTTTCGTGAAAATATAAAGCGGCCACGAATATAAAGTAGAAATAGCTATTTTCAATAACAAGCAAGTTCAAGGGTTTTTTTTATGTTCTGCACCTTGTTTTATGGTGTTTTACATTTTTGAGAAATTTCAAAATAATATCTCGAACGGTTTTAAACTTACAGAGCGGGCATGAGTACAGAAAAGAAATAGCTTTGATCAATGCTCAAAGGACAATAACTCCAAAAGTAGGCAAACCAGAGTTACTGTTTATTTGCTCAGCACATTTTCTTAAAGTGTGTGTTCGTGAAAATATCTCGGACAGTATCATAGTTATGAACCGAACATGAAAGACTAAAGCGCCGATAGACGGAAGGACGAGTGTACGGACGGACGGACAGACGGACACTCAAAATTTCGGAGGGTATAAAATAATACCTCGCCACTTTTTATGGCGGAACATAAAAAGGCAGAAATTCTCAACTCATTTTTCCATCTCTTTCAAGTTGAAATTTCGCAATAACTCTTTAAGTATACGTTTTCTTATCTTATCTTTTTTTTTAACTTGTTTAAAAAAATCTTGGATAAAAGTTATAGAGGATGATAGGCGCCAACGTCTCAGAGAGGTTTCAAGTTTGAAATATTCATAGGCTTCACTGTAATCAGCATGAAGGTTACGATTTTCTAAAGTTCCCTAGAACACCACCTCTCTAGACCTCAATGATCGTCAGAAGATCAAATGTGATTGAAAGATGAAATATTTTTGTGTATTACTATTTTATTATTTTTGAACATCACTGTAATAGTCTAAGCAAGAGGATTCGAAAATATCTCAGTAAGGCACTTTTCTTGGAGAAAAGAGGAGAAAACATAGCTAAATAATCTGCTTACTTAACGCCCTAAACCGTTTATGAAGTTACAGCCAAGCTTCACTGAATGCTTATAAACAGCGATGAAATGGCAACTGGTTATCGATAGTTTGCATTGCCTGAAAATACACAGATAATCCGGAGATCTCGATGTCGGCGGTTACCTGATTTCGAATGGAAACAATAGCAGAAATTGTATGACGGGGCCTGTATAACTTTTTTCCTTGATATAAACTTTGTGGGAGAAAAATGCAGAACAGGTAGTTTCTGTGTGAAATGATGTAAACACAGAATGCGTCATGTTTTGTTTAGTTAGTCTGTTGGATCATTTTTTCAACGAAGATTTCTATTTCATTTGCTTATTGTTTGTATTTATATCTATCATTTTCATAAAGTGTAAGCACTCTTGCAAACTTACAACTCTCTCTTAATTATATTAGATGTGTTAAAGTCGAAAGAATCATAAACGTCATTTAATTTTGCAAAATAATTACGGTGATGTCATTTTTATGGTTATTTAAATGATCGGAGATATGTTGCCTTTGAAGGGCAGACGTTTTTATGTTATTCCTGATGTCGGAGACCGGCAAAATATTTAAAGCGAATCTTGCATCTGTATTGCACTAGTAAACAAAATGGAATGTTTAAACCCCTCGGAAACAAATGCCTTGATTGGCGAAGCTGTAGACTACCAAGCTCTAAATGCATTTTGTTGATAAAGCTTATATCGTACAGTCGTTGTTCAATGCTTCATATATATATATATATATATATATATATATATATATATATATATATATATATATATATATATATATATATATATATATATATATATATATATATTTTTTTTTTTTAAATTGAGGATAAGAGATGTGACTATATTTCATTTTTGCTCAATGTAAAACGGTCCTGTATATATTTGAAAATGACAGAAAATATAAATTGAGTCTGCACATGACAAATTCAACAATTAGACCAGTGTGCCCAGCGTAGTCTCAGATCAAACTGGGTATCTCTTCAATCTGATAAGAAACTTTGCTGTGCCCTCATTAGGTAGCTAAAGACCCAATGTTTCTTCTGGAAAAAAAAAAAAAAAGAAAAGCAGGGCTGCATTCTTAAGTTCAAAGTGATGGTGAATGTTTTACCCAGGATCCCTGTGGCTAATGACGAGCGCCAACAGGAGCAAGGATCCAGGGCAAAACATCGCGAAGACTCACTAAAAGAATCTTTTTTAAAAGGAAAGAATTTTCTCCCCTTTGAGCACACGGAAAGTTACAAAAGTGGAAGTTGTCTCTCTCTCTCTCTCTCTCTCTCTCTCATCAATACCGTTGGTCCAAAATGCAAGACAAGTAGCAGAAATTAGAAAAGAACAAGAAAATATCTCTCTCTCTCTCTCTCTCTCTCTCTCTCTCTCTGTTTGTCTGTCTGCCTGTCTGTCTGTCCTAAATTTTACCAAAACAGTTTCCAAAAAAGCAAGAATTAAAGTGAATCAACAATAAACAAATTAAGAATCTTGAGTAATCAAATTCTCTCTCCCTAATCCATGTCTTTTACATGAAAATGTAAGGTTATTTTCATAAATATTATCTCAGCAACCAGTCTATGCAAACAATGGAGAAGAACATTAATAGATTGTGGAGTTAGCATTTTTTTGCCATAGACAGAAACAATTTATTCATTTATTACATTTTCAGCAGTGATTTACTGAGATTTCTCAATGAATTATAATCGGTAATTCACCGAGTGAATTATTTCATTTCGAAATTTTTGACGTCATAATTGCTAGGCGCCGTTGCTGACGTTGTTTGCAACAACAAAAACAATAGCTGACGTTTCGCGGAAAATTTGATAAAACTACGAAGATCAGACTGCAATTTTCACGTCCAGTTTGCGTTTTTGAGGAAAGACCTGCAAAGCAAATATAAAGTATGATTTTCTTGATAATCTACTTCAACTTTCGTGACATTGTTGTGTCTGTATTTCAAGCACAGGATGATTTTTGCATTAAAGTGAAAACAAGATGGCGACTGATTTTCAAACTAAACCACGCCTCCTGAAATTCATGCACTGACTGGAACTATTTTGGTAGGAAATCATAACGGCTGAATGTGAAAATTCAAAGGTAAAAATAAATGAAAATGTAATAAACAGTTCATTTGTTTGTCCTGATCGATTATGGAGAAATAATTCACGCATGTTCTAAGGCTTTCGTGTAAAAAAACTCGTTCGCTTCGCTCACTCGTTTTTTACAAGCAAGCCTTAGAACACTAGTGAATTATTTCACCGTAATCGATCAAAACAAACAAATAAACTCTATGTATCATAGAAGGATAACAATACTAAACATGAATAATGACCTGTTAACTTGCAAGAAGTGCTCCATCCATTCGGTAGAAATATGACAGTTACAGCTGGATGATAGCACACAAAACAATACCATTTTATGACATGTAAAAACTAAAAAAAAAAAAAAAAAAAAAAAAAATGTCTTTGATTTTTAATCTCATAATTATTCTGTTATTTCTTCTGTTAGATGGCATCATCCATTGCACTAGCATGCCTAAAAGAAAATTTATTCATGCAGTAATTACACGGCCTTTTATTTACGACCTCCGGCATCAAAGAACAGCAATTCCGATCATTTAAATAACCATACATTACGAAAACACGCATAGTCAAATATATTGGAATTTTCACCACCAAAATTTGAAAATTTTCAGATAATAAAAATGGTAGAGACTTTAACACATTACCAAATCGAATTTTCGTTCCATTTGTATCGGTTGCACAAAACGTTTGTTGTTTGAGTTTGTTGAAAGAAATGGTACGCTTATCGCAACTGGATAGGGGTAGAGCTATTGCTCTAATTTTGCAGGGTCGGTCGCAACGTGACGTCGCGCAGCAATTTGGGGTGCACGCGTCGACGATATCGCACTTAGTTCAGCGTCTTAGAGCTATCGATAGGTTAACTGACCGTCCTAGGAGCGGACGTCCGCACGTTACGACGCCATGTCAAGTATACGTCTTGTACACCTTCGTAACAGGTTAAGGACGGCGACAGAGACCGCAAGAGAAGTTATCGGAACACATGGCCGTCGTGTGTGTCCAAGGACAGTCAGAAATCGCTTGCGAGAGTTCGATTTACGTCCACGCCGTCCTTACGTGGGCCCGAACCTTACGCCCAGGCGACGTCAACGCCGCATGCAATGGCTGCGTGCCCATGCACCAAATCGGTTTCGACTGGCTGAATGGCGGCGTGTAATGTTCAGCGATGAGTCGCGATTTTCGCTTCAGAGGTCAGATAGGCGAAAACGAGTGTATCGACGTTTTGGTGAGCGATATTCTGACGCTTGCGTACGAGGTCGACAAATTTGGGGGAGTGGGGTCCGTAATGGTTTGGGATGGGATTTCTCATGGGGTGAAAACGCCCCTAGTGGTTATTCAGGGTAATCTTACAGCCGTACGCTATCGGGATCAGGTGCTTATGCCTCACGTCCTCCCGCTTGTCAATGTTCATAATCTCACGTTTCGGCATGACAACGCGAGACCGCATGTTGCCAGGGTTTATCGCGACTTCCTCAACCAGAATAATGTCCAAGTGCTCGATTGGCCCCCATACAGTCCAGATTTAAACCCAATCGAGCACCTTTGGGATGCGTTGGACAGGAGGGTCAGGAAGCGTCAACGTACCGAACAACGTCGCACAGCTCCAGCTAGCTCTTATTCAAGAGTGGAATAATATCCCTCAAAGGACTATTGACAACTTAATCGGGTCTATGGTTAGAAGAGTGAGAGCCGCGACAGCAGCCCGTGGTGGACGCATGCGCTATTGATACCCATTATTCAATAACGTTGGGTGTCTGTGTTTAACGCTATTTATTGCAAAAGTCGTCTGCTATACGACACTAAACCAATAGCATTTAACAGAAAATGAAATAAAGAATTAAAAAAATTAAACAATCAAATGAAATCCACAATTTTCTTTAAAAATACAACCCCAGAATTAATACTTGCGTTTCTTTTTTCCGCTAATATATATATATATATATATATATATATATATATATATATATATATATATATATATATATATATATATATATATATATATATATATATATATATATGTTTTCATGATAAAAAAAGATACCAACGGCACTAATTTATAAACCTCTGTGCATTTTTTCAATAATTTTGAAGCACTTCTGACGTAAGAAGATAATAATGTTGAATTGCAATGATACCAACCATGAGTGTCAAAGGTAAATACAAATTCAAATACAGTCGACTCTCGTTATCTCGAATTCCAAGGGACTCTCTGAAATACTTCGAGATATCCGTAGTTCTACATATCAGGTTTGCAGAATTGAGGAAAAAATAATTTGATTAACCACATTTAACAAACTGATAGGTAATTGGACTTTTGAAGTTAGAGATATATTGAAAATATTGTGGAAAAGAGGAGAAATTGCTCCTTAGGAGCAATTTCTCCTCTTTTCTACAATATTTTCCATCTGTTGTTAGGTTTTCATGTATAGGCAGGGACCAGATTTTCACTTCGAGATAAGCGGTTATTCGAGATAAGCGAGGTCGAGATAAGCGAGGTCGAGATAACGAGAGTCAACTGTATTAACAAATTTGTAAAACTCTATGCATTTTTCAATAATTTTGAAGCTGACACTTCTGACGTTTGCAATGATACCAAGTATGAGTGTCAAAAGGTAAATACAAATTCAAATATTAACAAATATTAACAATACCAACGTCACTAATTTGTAAAAATCTATGCATTTTTCAATAATTTTTAAGTTGATACTTCTGACGTAAGCAGAGAATAATGCACAGTTGCAACGATACCAACCATGAGTGTCAGAGGTAAACATAAATTCAAATACATTTGTTTTAACAAAATATTAACGTGATCTTCGCAGAAAATAACGGTCGCCATTTCAAAGCTGGCTTTGATTCCTATGGACACAGTTCAAATTAATCTTCGAACTAATCTACGCATTCCATGTTTCCATCATTCTATTTAGAAACGGTCTCTATGGTTTTGGCGTTTCGTAAAGCTGATCTATAAGATAACTCCGAAATTTGATAACCTCCGACATTGTGATCTCAGGTTTACCTGGGTGGAAGTGCACGTGGTTGTCAATCACAGACTTACGTAATCTGCAGATTTGACTATTTTTGAAAATCTCTATCGCCTGATTACATACATGTACCATTAATTTTACATCCATGTCTGTCTGTCCGAACATTACTTATTTTGCCTTTGTGTCTGTCGACTTTAAAATGATTTTCCGAAACACGATTTTTGAGTCACGTTGACCTTTAACTCATACTGCATTAATATTGCGTCCATGGAATTTTTTGAAGATGTCGGCGTCTAACTTCCTCTATAACGTTTGTCTAAGATAGTTTTTACAAAAACAAATTTGAGCAAGCGCACGACAAAACCCACAGTAAGACTTTTGAGACAGCGACCATTGCAGACTCAGAACAGCCTGCGCATTTGCGCAGTCTGATCTGTCTTCGCTGATCGCATGTGTCTTCTACAGTCTCATGGCTATCTATAAAGAGCCCTTGCCATACAGGGTGGATGTGCAGGCTGATCTGTGTCTTTACTGCTTCCGCAGGTTTAAGTGTAGGTTTTGTCGTGCGCTGGCTCCCTTATTTTTAAAGTTATCGCGAATATTTAATTTGAAAAAAAAAAAAAAAAAAAAAAAAAAATACAAATGTATCCATTCGTCTTACCACATTAACAAACCATTATGAAAACAAGCCTTTTCAAATATGTTGAATATTTACAACCAAAAACGGAAAATTTCAGATAAAAAATTCTGATATTTTTCATATTTCTGCTCAAAACAAAGATTGTGGGTACTCGTTAGAACCGCCTCGTACATGTTTTTGAGCAGAAATAAGAAAAATAATGTATACCCCTGTAAACCCCAGTTTTACTATATAAAAGTGGGGTTTAAAGGGGTCAAAATTATATAGGCGTGTTTTCGTGATGACAACTATTGTCACAAGGTTGTCGCCAAGAGCCCTACTGAACAGAACACACCTTTTGTCACTTCTAGGTCAATTTCTAGGTCTTAGCATCATTATGTACTAGGGGCGGATCCAGAGGCGGGTCTCGATGTGGTGAGGGGACGTTCAGCTGAACGTCAATTTGACTCAAAATGGAAAATTGTGGATAAATCTGATAAATCTTGACTCTGTATTTACCGTAATTATTCGCACACTTTACTCTTAACCTTACACTTTCCCTAAAATTTTAATCGCTTTATCTTACGCCATGTGAATGTAAAAATTGCTGGATGAGTTGTAACAGTGTAAACCCTGATCAGACGCCGTGTTTCGCGACGTCTGATCTGGGTCTTCACTGTTTACTCAGACGTCTGTCCGATTGTTTTGGGTAATTTCAGACAAATCGAATCGCCTCAACAATTGTGAACCCCCTATTAAATAATGCTTGATCCACCCATGCCTGACAGAACGTTTTTTTCAACATGTGTTACTTTCGCCTAAAAATAAGCATTTAATATGAGCCACAACGTGAGAAAACGTATGCACTGACATGTGCGCCAAACGAAGACTCAAATTAGCCTGCGCATCCGCGCAGTCTGATTAGAATCTTCGATTTCCGCATAAAGAGCGTGCACCTTTGACTATCAAAAATGCGCCAAGTGTAGATTCTGATCAGACTGCGCGAATGTGCAGGCTGATCTGAATCTTCGCTGTGCGCACATGTACAAAAGGTACGTTTTCTGAGAGTGTATTCCATACGATAATTGATTTATAGAAAAAAATAAGAAATTATAAAAGTCTTTTTATGTGTGTAATTAATGGAAATACTTGGTAATTGCAACAGATGTCTAGATACATGTTAGCCTAATAAAATCAAACTTTATAGACTTTCCGGCTTCCACAAAGTTGTGCTACAACGGCATACAAAGTTATAGACGTGAAAGTGTTTTTGGTCAATTATAAAAGAGTTTCAAATGTACCAAAAGGGCTTCAAACGTTATAATGGGTAATCCGCTTATGTACTGTTAGCTTGATAAACTCAGTTTATAGATTTTCCAGCTTCCACAAAGTTATGCTACAATGGCATTCAACATTATCGATGTGAAAGTGTCTTTGGTCAATTATAAAAGCGCTTCAAATGTACCAAAGGGCCTCAAACATTATAATGGGTAATCCGCCCATGTACTGGTCTTAAGATACACGTTAGCTTGATAAACTCAGTTTATAGATTTTCCAGCTTCCACAAAGTTGTGCTACAATGACATTCAAAATTATCGATGTGAAAGTGTTTTCGGTCAATTATAAAAGAGTTTCAAAAGTACCAAAAGGGCCTTACAATGGGTAATCTGCCCTTGTACTGGTCTTAAGATACACGTTAGCTTGATAATATCAGTTTATAGACTTTCCTGCTGCCACGAAGTTGTGCTACAATGGCATACAAAATTATCGATGTGAAAGTGTTTTTGGTCAATTATAAAAGCGTTTCAAATGTACCAAAATGGCCTCAAATGTTACAGTGGGTATTCCGCCCTTGTACTGGTCTTAAGATACACGTTAGCCTGATAAAGTTCATCACGAAAACATATCTATATAATTTGACCCCCTTAAACCCCACTTTTATATAATAAAACTGGGGTTTACAGGCCTGGGTTATACATTATTTTTCTCATTTTTTGCTCAAAAAACATAGATCGGGGGTACTCGTTAGAACTGCCTCGGCAAGGCGGTTCTAACGAATGCCTACAATCTATGTTTTGAGCAGAAATATGAAAAATATCAGAGTTTTTATCTGAAAACTTTCAGTTTTGGGTGGCGAATTTTCAAATATATTTGAATAGGCGTGTTTTAGTAATGTATAGATTTTCCACCTTCTACAGTTGTGCTACAATGGCATGCAAAATTGTTTTTGATCAATCATAAGAGCGTTTCAAATGTACCAAAAGGGCTTCAAACGTTACAATCGGTAATCCGCCCATGTACTGGTCCTTGGCAGGAAACTTCCGAAATTGGCCAATTGGAGGAGATACGTTCTCAGATTTAAACTTCTAGAAACAGGGCCCTTTGCAGAAACTCCAGATAAAAATATACATGTCAGCACCAAAATAAAGATTCAAACTTCTTGCCCATGGAAAGTTTGTCACTAAATTATACATGATGCAAGTAAAGCCTGTAAGTTTGCTTGTCATTTGGCCACCAGAAACAGCCACAACGTGGCAACAGTCCCCCACTGCTGGAAGTTTAAGAAAATGGCAGATAACTCAGGAATCAAGAGGACAAGAGTTGTATATCTTGTAGTGAGACATAGTCTTATCAGGCTGACTTTTCGCCATGATAAGATATATCCATCTGTAAAGTTTGGCAACTACATCTCATACGGTTCATTATGTATGGCGCGGACACAAACATTGACCAAGGGCAGGTAACTAAAAAGAAACATTACGAAAACATGCCCATTCAAATATATTGAGAATTTTACCATCAAAATATAAAAAAAAAAAATCAGACGGTTCTAACGTGCCGACATTCTATGTTTTTGGGCAGAAATAAGAAAATGTATACCCCTATAAACCCTAGTTTACTTATAAAAGTGGGATTTAAGGGGGTCAAAACTATATAGGCGTGTTTTCGTGATGGACGACAGTAAGGTTGTGACTTCTTCGCGATACATCATCCTGATCAGATACAACTATCTGTGCAAATCGCATACGGTTTAGTAGTTATGGCCTGGACACGAATTTTGACAACGGGTGGATAACTCAAAGTGGAAAAAAAAACAAAAAAAAAAACGAACGCGAGTATTCTGATATTTGTTCGCAATACATCGCCCTGATATATTCATTTGTGAAATTTTCATGACCGTATCCCATACGGTTCTGGAGTTATGAGCAGGACACGAATTCTGGCAAAAGGCAAATAACTCTAAAGCAGAAAAACGGGAGTTGTGATTCTTATTCCCGACATATTTGAGCAGATACATTTAACTGTTTCTGACTGTACCTCATACAGTTCAGTAGTTACCTCCATGACACGGATTCTGGGCAGATAATTTAAAAACGGTAAAAGCAAGAATCGCGAGACTTACTGCGACACATCGCCTTATCAAGCTCAGAAAGTTTGTGAACATTACGAAACATGCCTATTCAAACATACTGCAAATTGTATCACCAAAAACTGAATATTTTCAGATAAAAAATTCTGATATTTTTCATGTTTCTGATCAAAACATAGATTGTGGGTACTCGTTAGAACCGCCTCGACGAGGCGGTTCTAACGAGTACCCACAATCTATGTTTTGATCAGAAATAAGAAAAATAATGTATACCTCTGTAAACCTCAGTTTTAGTATATAAAAGTGAGGTTTAAGGGGGTCAAAATTATATAGGCATGTTTTCATGATGAAGTCCATGCAACTATAACAAAAGGTTAATAAGTTATGCACTAATCATTTGTTGTCCCGTACCCTACGTGGCCGCGCAATAGTGAGGCTTTTAACATTAAAGTCCTGCTAAAGACCCTGCACAAAGGAGCAAAATTTATGGTAAAACCCTGCTAAATGCCCCTAACTACCTATGGTTTATCTAAAATGACAACAACAATGGACCATTTATTAGCTCACCTGAGCCGAAGGCTAAAGGTGAGCTATTGTGATCACTCATCGTCCGTCGTCGTCGACGTCGTCCGTCTGTCCGTCCGTCCACAAGTTTTAAACAACATCTCCACCTAAGGCATTGATTGGATTTTGACCAAACTGCACAGGAATGATCCTTGGATGGTCTCTTTCATAGGTGTTCAAATGGTTTCGGTCCATTGCATATCTAGGTCACAGGAGCTAAAAATAGATTTTTAATTAAAACCTTAAAAATCTTCTTGTCAGAAACCACTGGACCGATTTCAATATAATTTTGCAGAAATTTTCCTTTGGTGATCCTCTACCAAGATTGTTCAAGCCATTTGGATTCATAAAAAAAAAACATAGCCGCCAGGAGGCGGGGCTTATTTTCCTTATATATCTATATAGAAAACTTTAAAAATCTTCTTGTCAGAAACCACTGGACTGATTTCAATATAATTTTGCAGAAATGTTCCTTTGGTGATCCTCTACCAAGATTGTTCAAGCCATTAGGATTCGTCGAAAAACATGGCCGCCAGGGGGCGGGGCTTATTTTCCTTATATATCAATATAGAAAACTTTAAAAAAAAAAAAGTCTTCTTGTCAGAAACCACTGGACCGATTTCAATATAATTTTGCAGAAGTGTTCCTTTTGTGATCTTCTACCAAGATTGTCCAAGCCATTTTGATTTGTCACAAAACATGGCCGCCAGGGGGCGGAGCTTATTTTCCCTATATATCTATATAGAAAACTTTAAAAATCTTCTTGTCAGAAACCACTGGACCGATTTCAATATAATTTTGCAGAAATGTTTCTTTGGTGATCCTCTACCAAGATTGTTCAAGCCATCTGGATTCGTCAAAAAATGTGGCCGCCAGGGGGGGTGGCGGGGGCGGGGGTGGCGGGGGCGGGGCTGGGGCGTGTCTGGCTTATTTTCCCTATATATCTATATAGAAAACTTTAAAAATCTTCTTGTCAGAAACCACTGGACCGATTTCAATATAATTTTGCGGAAATGTTCCTTTGGTAGTCCTTTACCAAGATTGATCAAGCCATTTGGATTCGTCAAAAAACATGGCCGCCTGGGGGCGGGGCTTATTTTCCTTATATATCTATATAGAAAACTTTAAAAATCTTCTTGTCAGAAACCACTGGACTGATTTCAATATAATTTTGCAGAAATGTTCCTTTGGTGATCCTCTACCAAGATTGTTCAAGCCATTAGGATTCGTCGAAAAACATGGCCGCCAGGGGGCGGGGCTTATTTTCCTTATATATCTATATAGAAAACTTTAAAAAAAAGTCTTCTTGTCAGAAACCACTGGACCGATTTCAATATAATTTTGCAGAAGTGTTCCTTTTGTGATCTTCTACCAAGATTGTCCAAGCCATTTTGATTTGTCACAAAACATGGCCGCCAGGGGGCGGAGCTTATTTTCCCTATATATCTATATAGAAAACTTTAAAAATCTTCTTGTCAGAAACCACTGGACCGATTTCAATATAATTTTGCAGAAATGTTTCTTTGGTGATCCTCTACCAAGATTGTTCAAGCCATCTGGATTCGTCAAAAAATGTGGCCGCCATGGGGGGGGTGGCGGGGGCGGGGGTGGCGGGGGCGGGGCTGGGGCGTGTCTGGCTTATTTTCCCTATATATCTATATAGAAAACTTTAAAAATCTTCTTGTCAGAAACCACTGGACCGATTTCAATATAATTTTGCGGAAATGTTCCTT
This sequence comes from Anodontia alba, assembly GCA_964016985.1. Lineage (NCBI taxonomy): Eukaryota > Metazoa > Mollusca > Bivalvia > Lucinida > Lucinidae > Anodontia > Anodontia alba. The sequence goes on along the minus strand of OZ024826.1, from coordinate 97,580,143 downwards.
TGGTAATCTATTACCAAGATTGATCAAGCCATTTGGATTCGTCAAAAAACATGGCCGCCTGGGGGCGGGGCTTATTTTCCTTATATATCTATATAGAAAACTTTAAAAATCTTCTTGTCAGAAACCACTGGACCGATTTTAATATAATATTGCAGAAATGTTCCTTTGGTAATCCCATACCAAGATTATTCAAGCCATTTGGATTCGTCAAAAAGCATAGCCACCAGGGGGATGGCTTATTTTCCCTATATATCTATATAGAAAACTTTAAAACTCTTCTTGTCAGAAACCAATGGACCGATTTTAATATAAAACGGCAGGAATGTTTCTTTTGTAACCTTCTACCAAGATTGTTCAAGCCGTCATGATTCGTCAAAAAACATGGCCGCCAGGGGGCGGGGTTATTTTCCCTATATATCTATATAGAAAATTTTAATGATCTTCTTGTCAAAAACCACTTGACTGATTTCAATATAACATTGCAGGAATGTTTCTTTTGTAACCCTCTACCAAGATTGTCTAAGTCGTTTGGATTCGTCAAAAAACATGGCCGCCAGGGGGCGGGACTTAATTTCCCTATATATCTATATAGAAAACTTTAAAAATCTCCTTGTCAGAAACCACTGGACCGATTTCATTTTAACTTGGCAGAAATGTTCCCTTTTTTACCCTATATCTATACAGAAAACTTTAAAAATCTTCTCGTAAGAAACCGTTGGATCGAGTTCAATGTAACTCGGCAGGAATGTTGCTTTGGTGACCTTCTACCAAGATTGTTCACGCCCTTATGATACGTCAAAAAATATGGCCGCCAGGGGGCGGGGCTTATTTTCCGTATATATCTGTATAAAAAAGTTTAAAATTCTTCTTGTCAGAAACCACCCGACTGATTTCAATATTACTTGGCAGGAATGTTGCTTTGGTGACCCTCTGCCAAGATTGTTCAAGCAATCATGATTCGGCAAAAAACATAGCTGCTAGGGGTGGGGCTTATTTTCCCTATATATCTAAATAGAAAACTTTAAAAATCTTATTGTCAGAAACCACTGAACCGATTTCAATATAACTTTGCAGGAATGTTCCTATGGTGACCCTCTACAAAGTTTGTTGAAGCTGTCATGATTCGTCAAAAAAAAAACATGGCCGTTTGGGGGTTGGGCTTATTTCCCTATATAGCTATATAAAACATTTCAAAAATCTTTTTGTCAGAAACTATTTGACCGAGTTCAATATAACTTGGCAGAATTGTTCCTATGGTAATCCTCTTTCAAGATTCAGTTCAAGATATCATGATGCATGAAAAAATAAATAAACATGGCCGCTGGGGAGCAGAGCTATAAAATTTATACTAAAATCTTAAAGCAGTGAATTTGGCTGAAACTTCAACAGTAAGTATGCAAAGCTGTTTGCTCATTTGAGCGATATAGGACCATCATGGTCCTCTTGTATAACTTTGCTTCTGATGGCAATAGTGTAATATCCTTCAACTTACTTTCGACTTGGCTCTTTCTCGCCATTATCAAGAATCGGAATTTTGGTTCTAGCGAGTTAAATCCCGGCGAATATATTGTATTATGCCCGCTAAAAGCCCCCGGCTATTTCTCGTTACTATTTTTGCGGGAAATTAACCCCCGGCACAACTAAGGCACTGTTCGGGCTGATCTTAAGTAAAATCACTTAAGCTCCGCTATGTCCCCGCTGTTCCCGGCCACGTAGGGGCCGTAGATATAAGTTACTGGTGCATTACAGCCCGAACATGAAGTGTAACGGAACCACGGACGAAAGGACAAACGGACTCCTACTGTTACTATTGTCCGCCGTTTCGCTAGTTTATCAACGTGATGATTTTGTGGTCAAGTGTGCTACAATTTTTACATATTACACCAAATTATGTAACAAAATCAAGTTTCAGCAGGAAAAAGCTGTCGTTACCCAGTAAGCAGTCTACATGAATCTATAGCGGGCCGTTAGCACCTGACGGGCCGAGAACGGCCCGCTATAGATTAATGTAGAATGCTAGCTGGGTATTAGCCCGAGCAATGATCGTTTTGACCAATCAAATATGACATTTGACCCTGGGCACAGCATGTCCTACAAAATTGCTCGTGCGTCCAGCGTAAACCAAGATCAGTCTGCGCATCCGCACAGGCTGATCAGTCTGCGCGGGGCACTCTGTGGGTAACCAAGTATGCAATGCGTCTTCAGGAGGACATCCAAGACTCTGATCAGACTGCGCGGATGTGCAGGCTGATCTGTCATTTCTGGGTGCACATACAATTTTGTAGGAAATGCTATGCCCCGGCCCATATCTTAACCCTTCTCTTGCTGAACATGACATGCACCGTCTTAGCAAACAGTGTAGATCCAGATCAGTTGGCTTCTAAAGAAGCCAGCTGATCTGGATCTGCACTGTTTGCCATTAAATATGTGAATTTCTATCAAAAACTCGGATCAAGTGATCTGATTGGCTCGAAATTAGAAGTAGGCGTGGCATCTTAATTTATTCAGCATGACAAGGGTTAATCAGTCTCATCCAGAATCTGTCAATGAGAGATAGCAGTTGTCCTGTTATTTCTCTTACCAGATAAAGAGCAAGCTAGACCAAATACTGCTAGGTCCTTAATAATAATAATAATAATAATAATGATAACAATAATAACAATAATAATTTTTTTTTTTATTTCAAGAGGATTACTTATTTAGTACAGATAACTAATCTAGCATATCACGAAAACACGCCTATATAATTTTGACCCCCTTAAACCCCACTTTTATATAGTAAAACTGGGGTTGACAGGGGTATACATTATTTTTCTTAGTTTTGCTCAAAAACATAGATTGTGGGTACTCGTTAGAACCGCCTCGCCGAGGCGGTTCTAACGAGAACACACAATCTATGTTTTAAGCAGAAATAAGAAAACTATCAAAGATTTTTATCTGAAAATTTTTAATTTTTGGGGATGAAATTTTCTATATATTTGAATAGGCGTGTTTTCGTAATGATATGGTCCTCCGTAAAACATATAAAACACAAAGCATTAAATACATAATATACACAAACATAAAACATTTCACAGAGGTCTAGTTATACTAAGATTAAAACTTACACAATGTCCGTGACATATTCTAGGTAAGAGAAGACGTTAGTAAAACGATTGACATGTGAGACGTCCGATCTGATAGAAATGTTCAAATGCTTATAATTCTAAAATGTTGTATCGGGTTTTAAGAACAGCTTCATTTGAATGAAGTTTCAAATAAATTAAAACCCCAGAAGTTTTCGTGCATCAGGTCTTGTCTACGTATGAGTTTTCCACGCTTTACACTACACTACCTCATAATCTTATAAAATAATGATTTAATTGAATGGACATTTCATAGGGAAGGTTTCCTCTATCTTGCACGTAACGGAAGAGATTTTTTTTTTCTCACCTCCGAAGAGCATAGAAATTATATTTTATGGTCATGTCAGAAAGTGTGTGAAGCTCTCACCTTTCTCCTTGACAATATATATATATATATATATATTTGGTACTAAGCTATTTAGACAAATTCTGCGTATTCCGATGGGTACGAATTGCGCACCGCATGTGCCTGATTTGTTCTTGTTCTGTTATGAAAGAGACTTCCATGGTATCTCTTTCCGAAGAAAAGCAATCTGAAGTTATTGAAGCTTTCAGCTCGACATCTAGATATTTGGACAGTTTATTAAATATTGACAATAAATACTTCGATGTTTTGATCAGTCAAATTTATCCTTCAGAGCTTCAATTAAATAAAGCAAAGTCTTCTGAAGCACCGTTGTTTGATTTGCATTTGTCTATTATAGATGGGTTTATTTCATGCAAATTTTATGATAAACGCGATGATTTTTATTTTGACATTGTAAATTTTCCCTATATGGATGGGGATGTTCCTCGTGGAGCACCCTATGGTGTTTATAGATCGCAACTTATTCGGTTCGCCAGAGTGTTTAGTCATGTTACTGACTGTGACTGCAGCACTCGAAATAAATTATTAACTGCTAAAGTTCTAAATCAGGGTTATCGGTACCATAAACTCCGTAAAGCCTTTTCTAAATTTTATATAATAATATCCAAAGAAAAAAATGAGAAAACTAAAGCAAGGTGAAGTTGGTTTGTTTTTCGTTTTCCGCTTTTCGTTCTTCGACATTCGAACTGAGGCAGAATATAGAATTTTAACATTCAAAATCCTGTTTCGACATTCGCACTGAGGCCGAATATCGTATTTTGATATTCGAAAGCCTATTTCGACATTCGAATTAAGGCCGAATATCGTATTTTGACATTCGAAATCCTATTTAGACATTCGAACTGAGGCCCAATATCGTATTTTGATATTCGAACTGAGGCTGAATATCGTATTTTGACACTCGCAAGCATATTCTGACAATTGAACTAGGTCCGAATATGGAATTTTGACAATCGAAATCCTGTTTTAACATTCGAATTGAGCCCAAATTTCGTATTTTGATATTCGAAATCTTGTTTTGACATTCGAACTGAAGCCTAATATCGAATTTTGACCCTCGAAATCCTATTATGACATTCGAATTGAGGCCGATTATCCTATTTTGACATTCGAAATACTTTGACATTCGAACTTAGGCTGAATATCGTTTTTCAACATTCGAAATCCTGTTCTGACATTCGAACTGAGGCCGAATATCGAATTTTAACATTCGAAATCCTATTTTGACATTTGAAACTGAAGCTGAATATCGAATTTTGACATTCGAAATCTTACTCATACGAACTGATGTCGAATATCGTATTTTTGACTTTCAAAATCCTATTTTTATATTCGAACTTAGTCCGAATATCGTATTTTGACATTCAAAATCTTATTTTGACTTTCAAATGAGGCCGAATATCGAATTTTTACATTCGAAATCCTATTTTGCCGAACTGAGGCCGAATGTCAGATTTTGACATTCGAAATCTAATTTATCATTCGAACTGAGGCTGAATATCGTATTTGGACATTCAAAATTCAATTTTGACATTCGAAATGAGTCCGAATATCCTATTTTATATTGACATGCGAAATCCTATTTTGACATTCGAACTGAGGCCGAACATCGTATTTTGACATTCCAAATCCTATTTTGGCATTTAAACTGAGGCCGAATATCCTATTTTGACACTCGAAATATTATTTTGACATTCAAACTGATGCCGAACATCGTATTTTGAAATCCTATTTTGACATTCAAATAGAGGTCGAATATCGTATTTTGACAATCAAAATCCCATTTTGACATTCGAACTGAGACCGAATATCGTGTTCTGAGAATTGAAATCCTATTTTGACACTCGTACTTAGGCCAAATATCGAATTTTGACATTCGAAATCCTATTTTGACATTCGCACTTAGACTAAATATTGTATTTTGACATTCGAAATCCTATTAAAAAAAACATTCGAGCTAAGGCCGAATTTCGTATTTTGACAATCGAAATATTATTTTTACATTCGACTGAGGCCGAATATAGTATTTTGACATTCGAAATCCAATTTTGACATTCAAACCTAGCTCAAATATCGATTTTTGACATTCGAAATTCTATCTTGACATTCAAACTGAAGTCGAACATCGATTTTTGATAGTCCTCTAAGCGGATAACCAGTATTGTGCAGAAACTGACAACTGCCCTTCTTGAATCAGCAGAAGGGAGAGAATGACCGTAGAAATATTTCATGTTCAAATTTTCACGAAAAAATGTTGCCGACCCGGCGGGGGTCGAACTCGCAACCTCCTAATCACCAGTCGGACGCGCATCCAACTGAGCCACCGAGACCGGCATACATTCGAACTGAGGCCGAATATCGTATTTTGACATTCGAAACCCTATTTTGACATTCGAATTGAGGCCGAATATCCTATTTTGACATTCGAAATGTTATTTTGACATTCGAATTGAGGCCGAATATCCGATTTTGACATTTGAAATCCTATTTTGACATTCGAACTGATGCCGAATATCGTATTTTGACATTCGAAATCCTATTTTAGTTAAAAAATCTATTTTTAGCTCCTGTGACCTAGATATGCAATGGACCGAAACCATTTGTACAACTTTGAAAGAGGACCAACCAAGGATCAGTCCTTTGAAGTTTTATCAGAATCCGATCAGTGGTTTAGGAGAAGATGTCGTTTGAAGAAATTGTTTATGGACACACGCACGGACAAAATGTGATCACAAAAGCTCACCTTGTCACTACGTGACGGCTGAGCTAAAAATGACGTCTGCTGCATTTGTGATTGGTGCTTTCCCAGCTAGCATTCTTTATAAATCTATAGCGGGCCGTTATCGGCCCGTCAGCTACCCTGACGGGCCGACAACGGCCCGCTATAGATTTATAAAGAATGCTAGCTGGGTTAAGGGTTAAAACATGAATTATATGAGCCACAACGTCAGTCAGATCAGAATCGCCGCTGAAACCATTCTGTATGGGAAGTTTCTTTGTGCGGACAACGAAGACTGATCAGAAAGCACGAATGCAGGCTGATTCGAATCTTCGCATGTCGCACATGTCTGATGTTGAGGCTCTTTTTCTTTAAACGCTTAGCACTCTGGGTAAAATCTTAAGCAGACGACATATTAACATACCCAGCTAGCATTCTTTATAAATCTTCAGCGGGCCGTTGTCGGCCCGTCAGGGTAGCTGACGGGCCGATAACAGCCCGCTATAGATTTATAAAGAATGCTAGCTGGGTTATTTCTTTTTTTCTTCAGAAAACAGGATTTGACATTTCATGCAAATTGCCTCCTTATTTGCATGAACTGTCAAATCCTATTTCCTGGGAACTGTAAGAAAAAGATCATCAATTTGTTGTCTGCTGAATTAGTCCAGCATGGTCCAGAGTGTAGCAAAGCTAAAATACATTGTTAACACCCATCTGTCAACGCAGGCTGTTGCAATTTAAAGCTTAGCATTCTGGGTAAAATTTTCAGCAGATGACATATTGAAATATTTTTCTTATTTTTCCCTTACATTACGAAAACATGCCTATTCAAATATATTGAATATTTCACCACCAAAAACAGAAACTTTTCAGATAAAAATTCTGATTTTTTTGTTCATATTTCTGCCCAAAACATAGAATGTAGGTACTCCTTAGAACCGCCTCGGCGAGGCGGTTCTAACGAGTACCCACAATCTATGTTTCGAGCAGAAATAAGAAAAATAATGTATACCCCTTTAAACCCCAGTTTTATTATATAAAAGTGGGGTTTAAGGGGGTCAAAATTACATAGGTATGTTTTCGTGATGAAACAGGATTTGACATTTCTTGCAAAATGTCTCTAAAGAAGACAATTTGCATGAAATGTCAGATCCTGTTTTCTGGGAAAATTAGATAAATATCAACATTTTTTCGTCTGCTGAATTATCCAAGAGAGTGGTTAAGGTTAAGAATATCTAAGAACAGTTTGCTTTCGTTCGTCCTGGAGAATGAATGTCATTAGACGTATCACCGGTAAAAATTCTGATTCTGATTCGGATCGATCCTCAGGCTGTGCGGTCGTCGCTTGCCACTGAATTTTAGAGAGAAAAAAAGAGTATTCGATAGCCAGTTATTCTTACCCTTCAGTTGTTTACCCATTCACAACTCTCATGATACCCTTTAGGAAACAGTTTGCATGAAACGCAAGATTTTATATCACGAGAAGAATACGAAAATATCAATTTGTCGTCTGCTGATATTGCCTAACGAGTGGTAAAGGTTAACCAAAACGATTGATGTTTTGAAGAAACAAATCTTGTACATCAGCTGTTACCACAACTCAAGTAAGAAGGGATCATCCAGATAAATATTTTTTCATATTTTTTCACGTAAACATCACGAAAACATGCCTATATAATTTTGACCCCCGTAAACCCCACTTTTATATAATAAAACTGGGGTTTACTGGGGTATACATTATTTTTCTTGTTTCTGCTCAAAAACATAGATAGTGGGTAAGAACCGCCTCGGCGAGGCAGCTCTAACAAGGACCCACAATCTATGTTTTGAGCGGAAATATGAAAAATATCTGAGTTTTTTGGCTGGTGAAATTTTCTATACATTTGAATAGGCGTGTTTTCGTAATGCTACGTTGTGGGTACTCATTAGAAGCTTCTAATGAGTACCCGCAACATAGGTTTTAGTAAAGAGATAAGAAAGATCAACAGTTTAGCATTAAAAGGACGATTTTAGCTTGATGCTTCCTGTCAAGTGTCAAGAAAACTGGCATTTCGTTTCAGGAAAAGAAGCGAGAAATATATTTTCAAGATGGATTTCTTGGATCTTGGATTTCCCATCGGGATAATTTTAGCTATTTTTTTTTATCTACAAGTCACCCCGATGCTTCTACCAAGTTTCAAATCAAATGGCCTTTTGTTTCAGGAGAAGAAGAGAAAAATAGATTTTCAAGATGGCGGCCATGACGGCTATTTTGGATTGCGGATCGGAAAAATTTTAATCATTTTTGCTCTACAAGACACACCGATGCTTCAAACCAAGATTCAAGACAGTTGGCCTTTCAGTTCAGGACAAGAAGCGAATTAGATTTTCAAGATAGCAACCATGGCGGCCATCTTTGATTTCCGATCGGAACGATTTTAGCAATGTTTGATTTAACAAGTCACCCTGACGCTTCCTACCAAGATCCAAGTCAATTAGCCTTTTGGTTCAGGAGAAGCGAAAAATAGATTTTCAAAATGGCGGCCATGACGGCCATCTGGGATTTCCGATTTTGGCTATTTTTGATCTACAAGTTACCCCGATGCTACCTACCAACTTCAAGTCAATTAGCCTTTTCGGGTAAGGAGAAGATGAAAAATTGATTTTAAAGATGGTGGCCATTTTGGATTTTCGATCAGAACTATTTTAGCTATTTTTGAAGTACCAAGTCAACCCAATTTTTCCTATCAAGTTTCAAGTCAATTGGCCTTTTGGTTCAGGAGAAGAAGCAAAAAGTAGATTTTCAAGATGGCCGCCATATTGGCTTTCCAATCGGAAAAAAAAGCTATTTTTGATCTACAAGTCACCCTGTGCTTCCTACCAAGTTTCAAGTTAACTGGCTTTTCGGTTCAGGAGTAGAAGAGGAAAATAGATTTTCATGGCGGCCATCTTGAATTGCGGATCTGAACGATTAAGTTAATTGCGCTCTACAAGACACCCGGATGCTTCCTACCAAGTTTCAAGTCAGTTGGCCTTTCGGTTCAGGAGAAGAAGCGAATTAGATTTTCAAGATAGCACCATGGCGGCCATCCTAGATTTCCAATCCAAACGATTTAGCTATTTGTGATCTACAAGTCACCTCAATGCACCCTACCAAGTTTCGATCAATTGGCCTTTCGGTTCAGGAGAAAAGACGAAAAACAGATTTTCAAAATGCTCGCCACGGCAGCCATCTTGGATTTCCGATCGGAACGATTTTAGCTATTTTTGATCTACAAGTCACCCTTATGCTTCCAACCAAGTGTCAGATATATGGGCCTTCCCGTTCAGCAGAAGAAGCGCAAATAGACAGCGGCCATCTTTGATGGCCGATCAAACACTTTTAGCTGTTTTGATCTAAAAGTCTCCCTGATAGTTCCTTCTGAGTATCAAGTCAACTGGCCCTTCGGTTCAGGAGAATAAGCGAAAATAGATTTTCAAGATGGCCGCTACGGCGGCCATCTTGGATTTTCGATAGGAACGATTTTACCTATTTTTGATCTACAAGTCACCCCGATGCTTCCTACCGAGTTTCAAGTCAATTGGCCCATCGATTCAGGAGAAGAAACAAAAAATGGACTTTCAAGATGGCCGCCATGGGGGCCATCTTAGATTTCCGATCGAAACAATTTTAGCTAAGTTTGATCTGCAAGTCATCCCGATGCTTCCTACCAAGTTTCAAGACAGTTGGCCTTTCGGTTCATTAGAAGAAGCGAAAAATATATTTTCAAGGTGGCGGCCATGGCTGTCATTTTGGATTTCCGATTGGAACGAATTTAGCTATTTTTGATCTGCAAGTCACCCCAATGCTTCCTAGCAAGTTTCGAGTCTAGCCCAGGGGTGAAAGATGAGTAGGCCTTTAAAACAAATTGTTGACGCCGCACGACGCTATATTTTGATCTGGTGACCTATTTTTGATCCAACATGACCCGGTTTTGAATTTGACGGACATTTTGTCAAGGACATTGTTCTAAGAAAGTTTGAAGTTGCTAAGGCTGAAAACATGGCTTGTAGAGAGTTCACAAGCAATCTTGACAATCAAGGGGACATAACCACCATCGTTGGTCCGATCTGACCCATTTTCAAACTTGTTCGAGATTTAATGCATATCATTATTATCTGTAAGTTTCTTGAAGATCCAACAAAAAATGAAGAAGCTATGCTGTTCACAAGGTCAATAATGGCCATTTTGACAATCAAGTGGACTTAACTCTGCTATCGTTGGTCCGATCTGACCTATTTTCAAACTCGTCCGAGATTTTATGCATATCATTGTTATCTGCAAGTTGAGAAGAAGCTACGCTGTTCATAATGTCAGTAATGGCCATGTTGAAAATCAAGGAGATGTAACTCTGCCATTGTTCGTCCGATCCGATCCATTTTTGAACTCGTCCGAGATTTTACGCATGTCATTGTTATCTGCAAGTTTCACGAAGATCATACAAAAATGAAGAAGCTACGCTGTTCACAAGCTTTATCCCATAGTAAGCCTATGGAACCTATCAGTTGCAATAGCAACCAAAGTTCTGAAGCAATTTCTTGAAATGCATATGCAAGCAATCCCCCAACAAAGACATACTACAGATAAAATTTGGTTAGATCTATTTGCAGGCTGCACAGGTATTCCAGTTCGAAAGTGTGGACGATGGACGACCGACGACGGAGGCAGCTATCCTATAAGTTGCCCCGGAGCCTTCGGCCCAGGTGAGCTAAAAGCGACTAGCATCATATGCGGTCATTGCAGAAAAGGTTTGAGAACTTGAGATAATACATCTACCATTTGTGTACATTGATCAGCGGCAGTTGTTTTTAAAAGTAGCGGTCGCGTGGTTGTCACAGGAGCCTATTTGATCGGATAGGGATGAGACCGAGACTGAGTGATGAAATTTGACGGTGCTTTTGGAGATTTATTTCACCGATTGATCTTGAATACAGACAAACGTACATTCCCTTCCCTGTCAGACAACCTAGAATGAAAGGACGGGCATTGTTTCTGGAGGTGCTGAGGTGCTCTCAAATAGGCCTACCCCATGAAAGTTATAAATACGCGACCTGCAGGATAAGGATTAAAGAAAGACCAATAAGGCCTACGTAACCGCACCATCTGATCAATGTCTTCGGTGACAGTCTAGTACATTTATAGGGAATGTTAGGAACAAACGAGATACTGCACGACCTCTTAGATACTCAGGCTGGTCTTTCATATGGTAACATGAAAGGTGATATAGCTATTGTGTATATATCGCATAGGCGGGAAACAAGGGCCTTGTAACCTATGTATAGTGTAGTTATCGGATATACGGAAAACCAGGGTGTTGTAACCGAGGTGCTGTGTACTTATCACATATACGGGAAATCAGGATCTTATAACCTGTGTATAGTGTACTTGTCGGATACACGGGAAACCAGGGTCTTGTAACCTAGATATAGTGTACGTATCGCATAAGCGGGAAACTAGGGTCTTGTAACCTAGATATAGTGTACTTATCGCATAAGCGGGAAATCAGGATCTTGCAAGTTAATATAGTGTACCTATCGCGTGTTATCACAATATGCGGGAGACCAGGCCCGTAACATAAGTATAGTGCACTGGATTCTGGAAACCAATGCTTTGTTGTAACCTAGGCATAGTTTACTTATTGCGGATATGGGAAACAAGGATCTTGTGACACAGACGTAGTGTACTTATCGCGTATGCAGTAAACCAGGGCCTTGTTACCAAGGTACATTGTGCTTATCGCGTATGCGGGAAACCAGCCATTGTAAGATAAAAGTCGTGAAATTTGCGCGATATCTGGGAAACCAGGGCTCTGTAACCTAAATATTGTGACCTTATCGCGTATATGGGAAATTAGGGCATTGTAACGTATCAGATATGCGGGAAAACAGGACTTTCTTCCTCTGCTAACAGAATCAGAATGCAGTGTATTTATATCGATAAACAAAGGCTCTGATAAGATACCGCAGATGAGCAGGTTGATCTGGGCTTCCCCTGTTCGCATATATGCATGGCATATTTTAAGGCTACAGACTACTACTAAATCTACGACTTTAGTTCCTTAATAGAATTTCAGAATTTTTGCCTCTTTCGGAGGCGTTTTGTTTAATGTTTGGTTTGGATGCCAAAGTTGGCCCATATGAAAAAAATCATGCAGTTCTTCAGTAGATATGGGCCAAAATTGCAGGGCCCAGTTGTTCAAAGCTAACGACGTCGTTAGTTAACGATTCGTTAAAATTTACATCGAGTGATACCCAAATATGCTGAAATTTTTTGCTGAAAAAATTTGCAGTGCAAAAGCTACTCACATTTTATCAGCAAAAAATATCAGAATAATGTATATTGAATCTGCTAAAACAGTTAACGAAATGACCCTTAACGAGCTCGTTAAGCTAACGACGCTTTGAACAACTGGGCCCAGGTAAACAATATGAGGTCAGTCAGTTGAAAGACATGGTATCATAACCTACCACATGTAACATAGCCTACCACACCCTTTTTGGTTTTGGACTTTTCAGAGGGACTACTGTCAGGTAAGTACCTACAGTTTACCCATTTGCAAAAGCTACTCACATTTTTTCAGCAAAATACCTGTGAATTTGGTATTGTACTTATTAGAACAGTTAACATTTTGACCACTAACGAGTTCGTTAAGTTAACGACGCTTTCAACAACTAGGCCATGGTCTTTTGATCATTTGAGGAAACGTATATAATATATGGGTTTCACCATGCGAAAAAGTGTCTTTGGACATATGCTGATACCGAAAGCTCAGATCAGCTTGCGCATCCACACAGTCTGATCGGGACCTTTACTGTTCGCAAACAATCAGTGGATACAATAAAAGTTTAGTGGAGAGCAAATGCCCGGATGAGACTTTGCGCATGTGCAGGACGATGTGGGTTTGCACATTTTACGCATGCTCGCTTGCATTTCTTACTGGACGCCGCCTATATAAGGAAAAAAATCAATGGTGGTTTCTTTCCTACAAAACCGTGTCGTTTTCTCAAGTTTTGAATCACAGATCACAGATGTTACATCGACAAATACTTGAAATCAATTACTTCTAATACGTGTAAATATTATGTGAGTGAAAAAACGTACTTCTAACATCCCAAGATAAGGTGGGTTTTTTTTTTCCACAAAAAAAAATTGTTGATATTTTTCTTATGTATCCACGAAAACATAAGTTGTAGTACTCATTAGAAGCGCCTCGATGAGGCGCTTCTAATGTGTACAACAACATATGTTTCCATAGAGAAATAAGTAAAAAAAATATTTTCCCGATAGTCCCTCTTTTCTGGACCTATGTTTTCTGATATGTGCGTCCAACGAAAACTCGAATCAGCCTGCGCATCCCCATAGTCTGATCAGTGTCTTCGCATTGACCGCATGAAGAAACTTTGCGTCCTTGGCTATACGTACAAAACGCGCTCAGTGAACATTTTGATAAGTTTGAGCGAATGCGCGTAAATCTGAATCTTCGCTTGACGCACATGTTCAAAGGTACGTTTTCTGACGTTGCTGCTATATACATGTACCACATGTCTCCGGCGGCAACAAAATCAAGAATATTATTAACTTTTACCAAACTCTGGGCTAATTCAGCAGACGACGAATTCGCGATATTTTTTCTTATTATTGCCAGAAAATAGGTTTTGGCATTTCATGCAAATTGTTTCCAAGGAGTCAATATGCACGGCATGCAAAAGCCTTCTTACATGTACCAGGAAAAAAAGATAAGAAAAAAATATCACAAAATATCGTCTGCTGATTTTTTTATCCAGCTTGCTAATTGTTAAATTTGTGCTAAGCAAGAAAACGACCCATATATCAAAAAGTAATCGTGAAACCAAATTTGTTATAGACTATGAATGTTTTCATTCAATATACAACTGTCCGCCTGGGATGTTTTGTACTGTAGCACAGCTTGTGACATGTAAAACGTCAACGATAATATATACTACTCAAAGTTTGCTAAGGATCACATTTTATAATGTCTACTACTTTTAATAGATTGAAACGACATGAGAAATTAGACCATGTTTGGAAGCGTTATTCATTTAAGAATTCATTTTTAATAAAGTAATGGCCAAGTAAGTGTTCATTGATGCGTGAATATGGCGGATGGAATGTAAGGGTCGAAAATCAACATTTTTAGGATTGCTGGCGGAAATCTGAAAATCAGGAAAATCACTAGTCTGTGAGTTTTAGCTTAGTTAATAGCGTGTATGGTGCCCGTGGGCATTGATTACGGCCTGACATTGCCGTCGCATGCTACCGATAAGTCTACCCAGCTTATGCTGAGGAAGCTGGGCCCACTCCTCAATGAGAGCCTCTCTGAGCTCCCGGACAGTTGCTGGTTGGATCTGGCGGGAAGAAATGGCTTTCTGCAGCATATCCCATGCATGTTCTATGGGATTGAAATCAGGGTATCTCGCTGGCCAGTCCAATCGCACAATTGCAGCTTGCTCAAGGTACCGGTTGGTGATGCGGGCCCTATGTGCACGGGCATTATCATCCATCAGAATAAAATCAGGACCTATAGCACCTGCATATGGGCGAACAGAACATCCAAAATTTCACTGACGTACCTCTCTGCCGTCAGTGTGCCGTTATCGATGACGTGCAGGTCCGTTTTCCCCTGAGCGCTAATTCCCGCCCACACCATAACTGAATCCCAGCCATAGCGATCATGCTCTGCAATACAAACTTCAGTAAAACGTTCATTTCGCATCCTCCAGACCCTAGCCCGCCTGTCAGTGAACTCCACACAAAACCTGGACTCATCAGTGAAAAGAATGGGGGTCCAGTCATTAAGGGCCCACGTAACATGATCTTGTGCCCCTTCTAAACGCTCCTGAACATGGTGTCGTGTCAATGGGATGCGTATTGCAGGTCGTCGTGACCTCAAGCCAGCTTCATGCAACCGATTTCTAATGGTCTGCGTACTTAAACGAACACCGGTAGAGTTCTGCAATTCGCTACGTAACGTTGTTGCGTTGTTGAACCGGTGACGTCGGGCTTGTAGAGCGATAAATCGGTCTTGAGCTCGAGTTGTTGAGCGTTCACAACCTCCGGCGTGCTGATGCATTACGTTTCCAGTCAAATGGAATCGAGTCCACATTCTTGAGACAACGCTCTGGGACACCCCAAGAACACCAGCAACCTCGCTCTGTGACAATCCAGCCTCAAGCATTCCAATGCCCCTATTCATCTCTTCTTCGCTTAGACGACGCCTAACTTGTCGGTCTGCCATACCTTACGTTAAATTCGATCAAAATTTGACGATTACACAAGCATAACCTTATTTCAGGTACACATGTACATGAAGGCAAATGGCCATAAATCAACGATTTTCACGGGTAGGCCTCTTACCATGCTTCTCGTGCAAAATGTACATGTCAAATCAATAACTGCATTACACGTTTATGAGGCCCGAACATCGGTTTACCTTTAGTAGCAATTTGATTATATATGGCGATAATATGAACAAAATAGCTGACGTCAAAAAAGTGATCCTTAGCAAACTTTGAGTAGTACATATATAAGTACTACGTGTAATTGACCGGCGCGCGAATCGCGCCGGTCGCTTAATATAGCTTTGAATTTTTATATATGGTAGACTTTTCGATTAGCTCACTAAGGACTTTTTTTATTTGCCGGGATCGTCGGTTTGTGACGATCCCGGCAAATATAAAAATAAAATCTTTTTACAAACTGTTATAAACAGATTAATGTCTATTTTATTTTCATATTAATCAAGAAATTTCATAAAGCTTAATAAAAGCAAACATTAACTCTTTCGGTGACAAATTTCAGACGACATTTGTCGTCTGCTTTTCATTTTTAACAAATTATCGCATGAAAAGAAGTTCATACGTAAAGTTGAAAGACTGAATGTCAAACAGCGTAGATCCAGATGAGACGGCTCATATGAGCCGTCTCATCTGGATCTATGCTGTTTGCAAAAGCCTATTATTACAGCCTGTGCCAGTGAAAGTTAAAGAATCACGTTGTTGTTCGATTTTACCTGTTACATTGAAAATTTATTAAACTTTAGTATACCATTGTCCCATACCTCTATGTAAACATGAACAAAATTTGCGCCGGTACTTAGACGTTTACGTCTAAATATTTCGTCTTGTATATAATATGGTGCGAACGTTTGGAAAGTGAAAGTGTAGAGATTGCACTTGATGTTTCAAGCTTTCCAATGCAGTGCAGTCAACAGCACTATGTGGCAGATTGTTTTTTTGTTTGTGTTGAGGTTTTACGGCCCAGTCAACCCAATGGGGTCATGTCGAGCGCGGTCAGTTTACCTAACCACACGTTTATTGCGTTTACAGGCTTAGTCCTCTAAGCGGTGTGCCAGTATTGTGCACATTCTTTCGTCAGAAACTGACAGCTGCCCTTCTTGAATCAGAGGAAGGGAGAGAATGACCGTAGAAAATATTTCATGATCAATCTCCACGAAAGAATGTTGCCGACCTCGGCGGGGGTTGAATACGAGACCTCCTGGTCTCCAGTCGGACGGCGCATCCAACTGAGCCACCGAGGCCGGCGGCAGATTGTTTAAGATGCGAAACGTACCTGGGGAATAGTGCATTAGACACTTATTTTATTGTGGCCTCGCAGTGGTGCTGTTGAGACTAGTTGAGATTCTGGTACAAAATTTACTTCACGATCACCAAAGTTTCTGTACTCAACGTTTCTGTAGTGTAAGCAGTTAGAACTGGCTTAATGTCCTCTTTTATTATGTCCCTTTGCTGACTTGGGCATTTTGGTAAAACCATGTCAGCATAGTATCTCAAGAACAGCTTCAAATAAGTTTGGGAATTACATGTAGGTTAAGAATTTCTAGGTGTCAATGACTTCAGATATGATTTATTTGATCCGCCACGCCAGACAACATACACTTGACAACAGCATTTGAAATTATCTGCAAATTGTCACCATTGGGGACAAGTTACATAAAATGACAGATCCTGTTTTCTGGATATAAAATATTTCAATATGTTGTTTGCTGAAAATTTTAGCCGAAGTGGCAACATCCTGCACTGACACATCCATGCCCCCCTCTCCCACTCCCATTGAGCCTCTACCGGTTTATCTTTCATTGACAGAATACCAGGTTCTATTGTACTCAGAGATAAGTAAAGACCCAGACTCACCAGATGTTTATGTCTTTAACAAGTGGTGTATGCAAACTGAAATGTATTGTAAACACCGTTCTGTCAGTGCAGGATGTTTCTGGGAAAAATTAGAAAAATATCACCAACTTGTCGTCTGCTGAATAAGCCAAGACAGTGAGTGATAAAGATGAACAGGTTCTTTTAATTATAATGGTACTTTCGTTCATCGACTTCTAGAAATAAGCAGAAACTCTGACTCCCTGAGAAGGCAATCCGCCATTTTGAACCAAGAAAGCAAACAAAAGTTGTCTCTCTTGTCCACTCAATACATTCATGAACATGTATGCATGTATTTATACAGTAAACTCAGCAGCAGCAGCTTTATAACAATATGAGTGTTTGAGCTTGAACTTGTATCCCTCTTTGGGCAAATTCAGCTAATCGAAGGGGGTTGATATGCAGGTAAACAAATATGGAGTCACAAAAAGCGTTTCTCTTGTAAAAATTGCGGAAAATCTACCAAGTATGACAAATCTCATTAACTGCTTTTCCTATATTAGCCCAGCGGGCACGAAACGTTCAGACAACGTCACATCAATGTCGATGCAACGTCATGACGTTGCATCGACGTTGATGCGACGTTCTATGATCGTCATGTGCCTGCTTGGAGAGAGGACATTGAGACAACGTCACGTCAACGTTGATGTCATGATGTTGCATCGACGTTGATGCAACGTTGTGTAAACGTCCTGTGTCGACTAAGAGAGGTTTATATCTGTGGTATTTGTCCTGGGTGGCTGCCTTTATGGAATACATACGGTCGACTACTGATTCAATAAAGACCCAGACAAGGGTGTGCAACCTCGCAATCGGCTTAGGCGGATCTACACCTTTATCACCGTGTCTCTTGTATCTAGCCGGGCTCCATAGTGGAATCGGTAGCGCGTCTGACTGCAGATCAAGGGATCGCAAGATAATCCCAGCTCAGCCACATACTTTCCGGGGAGATCAATCATGAAACATTTTCTATTACCATTCACCCCCTTCCGCTGATTCAAGAAGAGTAGATGTCAGTTTCTGGCATAAGAATAACACAATCATTATATAACCTCTTAAAGGAAAAGCGTGAGTACATTGACTGACCGACTCGACCTTAACAGTATTGACTAGGCGTAAAATCTTACTACTGGTTCGAACGGCAATAGTTTGTCTCACTGATCAGACGCAGTTTTATTGCAAAACTGTTGAGCGGTTGATTGTGAATAAACTGGCTCCAGTCTCCAATGACTAAATAATTATTCTTATAATACTGTTTGATGATTCAATGAAATATAACCAAAGTAATATCATGACTGATCACTAGTAACCAGCTTTTATAGTCGTGATATTATTTTGGTTTAATTTTAGTGGATTATCTAACCGGATTATAAGAATAAATATTTAGTCATTGGAGACTGGAGCCAGTCTAGAATGTGAACTGCAAGGACTTAACCCAGCCTCCACATCTGCGTACTATGGTGAAGACCTTTTGTGTAAAAAAAATGGTTTTATTGTCCCCAGTAGAAATACCTCTTTGAAACAATGTTATTTCCATTTTGAAACAAAGTTGTTTCAACGTTGATTAAACATCAAAAACAACACTATTTCAAAGTTACTAGTTTCACTTTGATTCAACGTTGTTCAAGGATGAAACTTGTGATTTTGACGCTGAATAAACGTTGAACCGACATTGTTTCAACATTATATGCCCGCTGTGGCATGGACTACGTTTCTTGTCCATTGATATTCTCACGCACTTTAGGAAACCTTAACCTTATTAATCAGAAGCAGTTACGTCACTGATAAGATAAGCCCTGTCCCCGCAAAATGATATTTAACATATGCGAATACGAAAATTTCAAATTAGTAGCATCTGTGGCGCTTGATCTGGATCGGCACTGTTTGCCTGAGTCTGCCTGTCCGTATACCGTAAATTAGTATTGTATCAATATACTACAATGTCACTCATCGGATCATGCGACTGCGCAGGATAATCGGGATCTTTACTGTTTGTAAATGACCCCAAGACGCCGGTCTCGGTGGCTCAGTCGAATGCGAGTCCGACTGGTGATCAGGAGGTTGCGGGTTCGCTCCCCGCCGGGTCCGGCAACAGTCTTTTATAGAGATTGATGATGAAGTCATTTCTACGGTTATTTTCACCCTACCGCTACATGTAATTCAAGAAGGGCATTTGTCAGTTTCTGGCAAAAGAAAGAGCACAAGAACTGCATCACGAAAACATGCCTATATAATTTTGACCCCCTTAAACCCCACTTTTATATAGTAAAACTGAGGTTTACAGGGGTATACATTATTTTTCTTATTTCTGCTTAAAACATAGATTATGGGTAATCGTTAGAACCGCCTCGGCGAGGCGGTTCTAACGAGTACCCACAATCTATGTTTTGAGCAGAAATATGAAAAATATCAGAATTTTTATATGAAAATTTTCCTTTTTTTGGGTTGTAAAATTTTCAATATATTTGAATAGGCGTGTTTTCGTAATGGGTTTACCGTTTAGAGGACTAAGCCTGTCCGGGAAAAATGTGGTCAGGAAAACCGGCGCGACATGACCTTAATAGTGTTGACAGGGTCGTTAAACAATAATCCAACCATGATCCAAAGACACATTATTCGCATGGCACGATTCACACATACTATATTGCATTCGAGGTAAAATTTTCAGCAGACGACATTAAAACAGTTTTCTTGTTTTCTTCTTTTTTGTCAAAAAGGATTTGACATTTCCAGGTTTTGACATCGCATGCAAATTGTCTCCATTGGAGACAATTTGCATGAAATGTCAAATCCTGTGTCTGGGAATGGAGACAGTTTGCATGAAATGTCAAATCCTGTTTTACTGGGAACAATAAGTAAAATGTCACCAATCTATCGTCTGCTGAATTAGCCAAGAGGGGTTTAAAGGTTAAGCGTGCGCGCGCGCATGTTTGTGTGATATATCAGTTCTGTTTCGTATAGGCCCTCAAATTCGTCAGTGAAACATCAGATTAAAATCTGAGCCGCGTCAATCGAAGAAGCGCTTTCGAAGATGTTCCAAAATTGCGAAATTTCATAATCCTGCACATGCGCAAAATCTCATCCGGGCATTCGCTTGCTCCAGTGAAACATTCTATAGTATACAGCGATTTTGTTTGCTGACAGTGAAGAGCCTGGTCAGACTGCGCTTCCGCACATGACCGGAAGGTACATTTTCGCTTGGTGAGGCTCATATATATATTCTCACACACTCTCAAGATGAAACGAAGGTCGGACTCGCGGACGCTCTGCAGACTGGGCTCAGTTGTTCAAAGCATCGTTAACTTAACGAGCTCGTTAGTGGTCAAAATGTTAACTGTTCTAGTTAGTACAATATCCAATTCACAGGTATTTTTGCTGAAAAATGTAAAAGCTACTCACATTTTATCAGCAAAAAAATTAGCATATATTCTTTCGACGTCCGGCATGTTCCGGAACAAAACACCCATTGCTTAAAAATCCGGTTGAAAAAACGGGGTGACAAATTGCACGTACGTTCTGGAGTCTAACGACCACTGTGTATTAAAACGGTAGGTAGAAATGCTGTTCCTATAGCCATACTGTAATTTGCGTAATGATTTCGCGTTTTTTTTCCTATATGTTTAATTAAAAAGCATGAGCGCACATAAACGCATTGGCATTTTTTTTTTAAATTTTATTTTGGGACCTTGTAAATGGGCAAACCATTAACGCTAAAGAACGTTGTGGCTGTTTTTTTTTTTTTTTTTTTTTTTTTGTTGTTTTTTTTTTTTTGTGTGTGTGAATTTCAATGATGTGGATGCGAACGACCATAACGTAACGTTTTCAAAAGGTTCAGAAATCTATTTTACACGTATAAGTACGCTAAAAGTTTAAGGATAGTCAACGCAATAACGTACTCAAAACGAAAATTAATGTGAACGCAACGGCCAGAGCGTAACAAAACGGAATTCTAATCAAGATGTAATCTTAAGTAATTGAATAATAATGATGATTCAAAATGTCGTTTTTCTTGAAAATATAAAGTCTTCTTACTATTAAATCCAAGGTTACTTTCTCCTTAGTCGTTTGCCCATTTGTAAATAAATACTTTTTAATGAGTGACACTTTTTAATAGTTTTGGAAATGTGACACTTCGCTATTTTTAGCTTTTAATTATTAATTACGTAAGTATGATATGACAAGTGTGACCATGCATAATTATGATCTTGGCTATACATGTAATAAATAAAAAGTTAACTTCATTACGAAAACTCGCCTATTTAAATATATAGAAAATTTCACCTCCAGAAATTGAAAATTTTCAGATAAAAAACTGTGATATTTTTCATATTTCTGCTCAGAACATAGATTGTGGGTACTCGTTAGAACCGCCTCGGTGAGGCGGTTCTAACGAGTACACACAATCTATGTTTTAAGCAGAAATAAGAAAAATAATGTATACCCCTGTAAACCCAGATTTTACTATATAAAAGTGGGGATTAATAGGCATTGTATAGGCATGTTTTCGTAATGAAAAATTATATATTTGTTCGTCATTTGACTGAAAATGTTTTCTAAAGTTGGCATCTTATTTCAAAATTTTCCTGGCCGTTCTACGACAGAACTATCGTCCTATTTGTCACCGCATTATTACGTTTAGGACATTTAGCTATAGAAGACGCGTGCTATTTATCACCGCTTTTTCCAACCGTTTTAATACGTTGTGAACATCGAAAGGATATGCCATATTCAAATATCAAAGTTTCAACGATATGTTAACTAACGACATCGTTAGTTTTGAACAACCGGGCCCATATTAAACGTCAAATAGATAGACAGCTCCAATCTTGCCAGGAGCTATCATTTAATCTGAGGCCTGACAATGTTGACATCTACATCTGGAGGTTAAATAAGCATTAGCGTTTGTGAATAAAAAAATAAAAAAATAAAAATATAAATAAATAAATAAATAAATAAATAAATAAATAAATAAATAAATAAATAAATAAATAAATAAAAAAAATAAATAAATAAAAAAGCGGGTCGTTTAGCTTCAACAATTGCATGTACGCTTATGACGCTTATACCACACTACACGGCAAATGTACATGTATCAAGATAAATTGAACTAACCTAATGATTCCAGTTACTTTCCGAGTTTTGGTTCACTCCGAACTGTCAAATTTACCGATGACGTGTACACAAATAATACGTGCCACAGTTCATTACGAAAACACGCCTATTCAAATATATTAACAATTTTACAACCAAAAAGAAGGAAATTTTCAGATAAAAAAATTATTATATTTTTCATATTTCTGCTCAAAACATAGATTGTGGGTACTCGTTAGAACCGCCTCAATGAGGCGGTTCTAACGGGTACCCACAATCTATGTTTTTTGCAAAATAAGAAAAATAATGTATACCCCTGTAAACCCCAGTTTTACACTATAAAAGTGGGGTTTAAGGGGGTCATAATTATATAAGCGTGTTTTTTTGTGATGTACTATTATCCTTTGTTTTTTTTTTTCAACGTTTTGACTATAACAGATCGCTAGATGGGAAGTCTTGGGCTAATATTAGCTAATTGCAGGTTAATGCCAGGAAAGATACTCTTTGGACAGGCAAGGGTGTCTGAATTGATTTTTTTTTATTAACTTTTATTATAGAAATTTCTGTACCTAATGCAGTGTAGAGCTGTATAAGCACCGATTTTTGAAGCGTCTGGTCTAGGTCTATACTGCTTGCAGCTGCATCTTTTATTGGATGCTAGGAATAAAAGGGTTAATGGTACAGCCGAAAGAGACCATATTTGGATAATAAACCATCCTATTCTATTCTTATCGACATCAGATGCACGACTACTAAATGTATATATGAGCGAGTTCAATCAGCGACCGTAGTTTAGTTCCGGAAGGACGAATGCGCATGCTCTTGAAAGGGACAGATCGAACTCAATGCGTCGAAACATTTACATTTAAGTACATAGACAGAATACAATAGCACAATCATACAGGATTTGAAAACAAGCATATCATGCTTCTTTGAATCATCTCCTGCAATAAAGTTACACTTTGAATAGAGTATATCTAAATTATACTACGTATGTAAACATTTTTCATGAATAATTCATTGTTCAATTCAATAATAATGAAAGCAAGATAGGAAGAAAGAGAAAGAAAAGAAGAAGAATAATAAAGAAAGAAAAGAAAGAGGTGAAGAAAGGAAGAAAAGAAAAGAAGTCTGCGCGTCGATAATTAATAATAATGGTAACAATCGTGATCAGTGTATGTTTGGTACTAGACATTTGGTTGCCATTACGAAAACACGCCTATTAAAATACATAAAAAATTCTCCTCCAAAAACTGAAAAATTTCAGACAAAAAAATTGATATTTTTTTTTTTTTCTTATTTTGAGCAAAAATAAGAAAAATAATGTATACCCCTGTAAACCCCAGTTTTACTATATAAAAGTGGGGTTTAAGGGGGTGCAAAATTATATAGGTATGTTTTCGTGATGAGAGAATATGGCGGCGCCCATGGACAATCGGTTACGATTTGTTTTTGAGGAAGTTTTTCTATTCTCTCTTGTTAGACATGCCGAATCTACCGATCAAAATTATTTAGATCTTTTCTACCAACCTACCGATCAAAATTATTTAGATCTTTTCTACCAAAGAAAAGAAAACAAAAATACTGCTTTTTCGTACCCGAAACTTTCAAAATTAAGATTTTTCAAACTTTGCAACTTACATTGTTTTCCAAGGGCGGCCATATTTGATCTAGAGAAACCAATGCGCAGAGCATGGTTGAACCGCAGTCTAAGATGACGTCACTTTAGTCGATCTGAAGTGAGTTCGGTAAAAAAAGTATAGTCGAACCACAGTTACCACGGTTTAAGATCGAACTCGCTCTATGTCAGCAGTCTTGACAGTTACATGTACTTCTGTTTCCGGGTTCGGTTTAATTCCCGAATTTGATGTGTGATTAGCATAACTCCTATTTATGCGGCTCGCCAGGGCAGCTCGCAATAAGAATCCATTCAGGTTGCTTTTGGAAACAAAGAACATACATCACGGAAACATGCCTATATAATGTTGACCCCCTTAAACCCCACTTTTCTATAGTAAAAATGGGGTTTACCGGGATATGCATTATTTTTCTTATTTCTGCAGAAAAACATAGATTGTGGGTACTCGTTATAACCGCCTTGCCGAGGCGGTTCTAACGAGTATCCACAATCTATGTTTTGAGCAGAAATATGAAAAATATTAGAATTTTTATTTGAAAATGTTCATGTTTTGGTGGTAAAATTTTCAGTATATTTGTACATGTATAGGCTTGTTTTCATAATGATAAAATTACAGCCTTGTTGTTTGTAGAGCTGCACACACCTCCCCACAACCATCACACGTCTAGCACCGGCTTCAGTGAACTCGAGTTCAGTTTTCCAAGATACGAGAATGGGTTCAAACATTTCAAGGAAAATACTAGATTGCGCATTCGATGGCACGCCATTGCAAAATCCCTACGATCAGTGCTAATGTTGCTACAGTGTCACGGACGGACGGATGGAAAAATAATGTCGCTCTCGTACACCCAGTCTTGTAGGAAATTTGGATAAAATGTTTGTCTGCTGTTTTTTGTTTTTTTTTTTCTTCTTTTAACGAACTGTAAAATATTTAAGGTACATGTATCACCGCTTTCCTTATCTTTAACCTTTACCACTCTCTGGGCTAATTCAGCAGACGACAAGTTGGTGATATTTTGTCTTATTTTTTTTCTAAAAGAATAGGCTTTGACACTTCTTGCAAACTGACAATTTGTATGAAGTACCAATGCATATTTCCTGAAAAAAAAAAAGAAAAAAGATATTTCAAAATGTCGTCTGCTTAAATGTTTACCCAGCATGCTATGCGTTAACTTAGTAGGCATATATAAGTTCGACTGACCTTGTTTTCGACCTCTCCCAAAGTACAAGGACCACTTAAACTGACAACATGTTCAAGCAGACAGCACTGCTGGCATTACTTTGTTATTTCACCTGCCAGGTTTGTGGAAATATTCTTTACATTACGAAAACACATCTATTCAAATATATAGAAAATTTCACCACCCAAAACTGCAAATTTTCAGATAAAAACTCTGATATTTTTCAAATTTCTAATCAAAACATAGATTGTGGGTACTCGTTAGAACCGCCTCGCCGAGGCGGTTCTAACGAGTACCCACAATCTATGTTTTCGAGCAAAAAGTAGAAAATTAATGTATACCCCTGTAAACCCCGTTTTACTATATAAAAGTTGGGTTTAAGGGGGTCAAAATTATATAGGCATGTTTTCGTGATGCCACTCTCTGGGCAAATTCAGCAGACGACAAATTAATAATATTTTTCTTATTTTTCCCAGTAAACATATTTTGACTTTTTATGCTAGTTGTCTCCTCAGTAGACAACTGCATGAAATGTCAAAATCTGTTTTCTGGGAAAAATAAGAAAAGAGAAATATTTCAAAACGTCGTCTGCTGAAAAATTTTACCCACTACGCTAAGCGTTTATTCTCGTTCTGCTCTCTCACCCTGCCAAACGTATACGCCGGCCATAAGGTGGTAACGCATCATAAAGGGTATTTTTTCGAAAGATTTACACCACGACAGGTAAGAAAATATATTCGTTTTGAAGTCTGACGGTGCTTTGTAACGTAAAACATAGCGCAGCTGGTGGAGAATAAATCACGTTTTCCAAATATATAAGAATGTTACCATAGTTTGTTGAGTGTTTCTCAAACATTCAAAAAGAATTCGCCATTACATCTGTTCCCATGACGGTTCGTACAAACTATGACAAAATAATGAACTTTGTGGTATTTTTCGAGCATTATTAAACTCTTAATGCGATCATTTATCGAATTTAATGAAAAGATATCGTGTAAACATGTTAAAGTAATATTTTGGCCGAAAATCATAATAACACCGGATAAAATGGTACAAATGTATTTTCTTACCTGTCGTGGTGTAAAGCCTCCGAAAAATACCGTTTATCCTGCGTTACGACCGTACGGCCGGCATATACGTTTAGCAGGGTGTTTCTGATAAGCATATAAACAATACTTTTATACAGACTTAGAGATTCATTTAATATCCGCGCAGTCTGATCAGAGCCTTCGCTGTTCGCATAAAGACTTTGCATCCTTGTCTAACCAAACTGCTTTCAGTGAAGATTCTGATCAGATTTCGCGAATGGGCGCACATGTTCTGACATTGTGGCTCAAATGTTTTGAGGTAAATGTGGATACCCATACCTAATTCATGTTTGAAGTTATGCCTGCATTCTTATCTGTTTTATTTGTTTACAAAGGATCAGGGCCAAGTTGTTCAAAGTATCGTTAGCTTATGACATTAATGACAAACTTATTTACAGTTATAGCTTAGGTATTTTCAAATACTTTGATAGTTATGCTGCAAAAATGTGAGTAGCGTTTTCAATGCAATTTTTTTAGTATTTGCCACATTTCAAGAAAAATAAATTTAACGTCACGTTAGCTAACAATTTCATTAAGTTTTGAACACCTGGGTCCAGAAAAATATAGTTTAAACTGTTAATTATTCATCCTAATCCGGGCTCTATAATGCAGTCAATTGCGCGACTGTAGATCCAGTGGTCGTAAGTTTGAATCGCAGCTCGGCTTCATAACTGCCATGGAGATTTATCATGAAATAATTTCTACGGTCACCCCCCTCCCCCACCCCCCCCCCCCCACGCACACACACACACACACGCCACCCCCAGCCCTTCCGCTGATTCATGACGAGCAGTTGCCAGTTACTTGCGACATTGTGTGCACAAATAAATGAGCAAAAAAAAAAAAAAAAGAAAAAAGAAAAAAAAAAGCTGGTTAACCACTGAGAGGACCAATGCCGCCGCGGTAAAAATTGTGAGTAAAATAACCGGCTCGACATGAACTTAACAATGTTGACTGCGCATAAAACTCCAAGTCAAAGCGAAGCAAACAAATTATTCTTTCTGAACAATGGTAGTAAATCAAGGGATCTCTAATAATTCCTCTCCATACCTTTCCTAAAATGTAAACGGCCATGGTTTCATGTTTGTTTGTGTTGAGATTTTACGGCCCAGTCAACCCAATGGGGCCATGTCGAGCGCGGTCAGTTTACCTAACCACACATTTACTGGGCAGGCTTAGTCCTGTAAGCGGTTAACCAGTAGTGTGCACATTCTTTCACCAGAAACTGACAACCGCCCTTCTTGAATCAGCGGAAGGGAGAGAATGACCGTAGAAAATATTTCATGATCAATCTCCATGAAAGAATGTTGCCGATCTCGGTCTCCAGTCGGACGGCGCATCCAGCTGAGCTACCGAGGCCGGCCGTGGTTTCATGACTTATTATTTTGTCTGAAATCTACAGTCGAACCTCGATAGCTGGAACACCAATTGCTCGTTTATCATGGCTAATTCGAACTCGTTTTTGAGTCCCTACGAAGTTCCTCCGATAACTCAAGAAAACAAATATTTAGGGAAATTTTCTTATTTTATCGTAAAATTGTATGTTGTGTGTACTTGTTAGAATTGCCTCATCGAGGCGATTCTAATGAGTACACTCAACATACAATTATTGTTTAGAAAATCGAAAAAAAAAAAATCCCTAAATTATCGCCATTTGCTTCCTGACTTAGCACCATAATTAACCCTCAGTGGCTCGAACCACCCATGTCTCGAACCATTTTCTATGGTCCTAAAGATGTTCGAGCCACCGAAGTTCAACTGTACTACATAAATGGCACGTTTGAAGGCCCTGATCAGACGCCACTTTCAGTGTCGTCTGATCTGAGACTAAACACTGTCTACTCAAGCCTGTCTATCCCAGTGGCGGATCCAGGATTCTTTAACAGGGGGTTAAAATTTCTGAGGAGAGATGGGGGTGTCGATTTTATCAAACTGTTACCCTTAGTGTTTGGACAGACAGGTCTAAGCAGTTTAGTCCCAGATTATGCGGCGTCTGATCAGGGTCTACAGTTACCATTCATCCAGCAGTTTTAGACTCACTCGCAGGTAGTAATATTGTCTTGTGAGTTTTTTTTTTTTTTGAAGTACATGTACAAGGTAAAGGGCTACGGGTAAAAATATATTGGGGAAAATACCATTTCCAAAATTTATCATCCAAAACTTTCCATGAAAATGAAATTTCAGTGAAAGAGGGGTTCGACTGATCCCCCCACCCCCATCATCACCACCACACACACCACCACCCCGACCCTCTCTGGGTCTGCTCCCATGTCCCAATACGTTTGGTTTATAAGATAATATTTAAACACGTTCATTTACTTGGTAATACATTTAAAATGCGCTTGCGCAAAAAAGGAAAGAGAGCAAGTTCTCACCTAACTGTTCATTACAGCTATTAACTTTTGACCAACGCCGTTTGATTGAAAACGTACCCGTATTTTAACCCTTCTCTTGCTGAACACAGCATGCCCTGTCTTAGCAAACAGTGTAATGAAGAATCCAACTGATCTGGATCTGCACTGTTTGTCATTAAATATGTGAATTTCTATCAAAACCCCGGATCAAGTAATCTGACTGGCTGGAAATTAGAAGTGGGCGTGGCATAATTTATTCAGCAAGGCAAGCGTTAAGAAAACCAATAAGGAGCCGGGCTACAGCAATTCCTACAAGACTGCATGTGCGCCTAGCGGACTCAGATCAGCCTGCGCATCAGCTCAGACTGACCAGTGTTCACTGTCCACCTGATCACTCTTTGGATCCTTGGCTACATATACCCACAATGTCCTACGAATTCTCTAATCAGACTGCGCGGATGTGCAGGCTGATCAGAGTCTTCGCTTGGCGCTAATGCAATCTTGTAGCAAATATTGTGTCCCGGTTCTTATATAAAAACCATTTTAACCATTCAGTTGTGATTTCACTGATTCAGGGCCTGTTTTTGGACACTTATCCCAAGCACAATCAATGTAAGAACGACACAGACTGCCCAGGGGGATGCTGTCATTTGGATACTCTTGGTACTCGCTGCCATAACTTCAGTCAGCTGTCACAGCCCTGCCATTTACCAAATCATCAAATAAATGTTCTGTTATACCCGTGCGGATGCACACAAGGTAAGTCCGTATCACAGTCAACGAACTGCAACATGAGATAGGCAGCGCCATGCATAGCCGTGCCTTCGGGCATATGCGTACAGCGAAGGCCCAGATCAGCCTGCGTATCCGCGCAGTCTGATCAGGGCCTCCACTGTCTGCTAACAGAATCATTGGATACTACAGAATATGAATGGAGGGCAAGGGCCGCATGGTACTTTACGCATGCGCAAGATGATAATCTGCGCATTTTGTACATATCCGAAGGTACTTATTCGCTGGGAGCGGCCCAGATATTGTTCGTTATAACAAGCGCCCAGCGAAGACACAGCGAATATCAGCGCCGAGAATTTGAAAATGCTGTATTTGTTATAGCAGTTTATATTCCGTTGTTCACTCTGTTTCGCATTGGCATTTCATATTATTCAACCCATATCCGGTGCCTTTTTAGGACTGTGCTCCGAGATTGCGACCCCTTTTCCAAAGACATTATACAGTCGAACCTCGTTATCTCGAACGCGCTTATCTCGAATTACCGCTTATCTCGAAGTGAAAATCTGGCCCCTGTTTTAACATGAAACTATGACAACAGGTAACAAAATAATGTGGAAAAGAGGAGAAATTGCTCCTAAGGAGCAATTTCTCCCCTTTTTCACATTATTTTATATATATATATTTCTAACTTCGGGGCCAAATTACATATTCATTTGTTAAATGTGGTTGTTCAATTTATTGTTTTCCTCACTCTCTCAACTCTGATATGTCGAGGTACGGATATCTCGAAGTGTTTCAGTGAGTCCCTTGGAATTCGAGATAACGAGAGTCGACTGTATTTGTTTTTCGCACAGTCTTTCCAGACCACACTTTGGATGCCGATGATTCATAGCTTCTTTCACGCTAAGCACTCTGGGTAAAATTTCAGAAGACATTTTAAAATATTTTCTTGTTTCTTCCAGAAAAGAGATTTTGACATTTCAAGCAAATTGTCTCCAGTGGAGTCAATTTGCATGAAATGTCTAAGCATTTTTTTCTGGGATAAATAGGAAAAAATATCAATGTGTCGTCTGCAGAATTAGCCAAGAGAGTGATAAAGGTTAAGCGAACAAAAAAGACTACTGCGGGGGCGTGCTGACTAATCCGATCTTCACTGGATGCATTATGTCATAAGGTGCATTGATGGTTTATACTTGTTTTTTTTTTTATTTCCATCTTGTTTGGTGAAATCTTTCTATAATTATATTCATTTCCTTTCTTCATTAATTTAACCCATTTAGCCCTGTAGCCCGGTACATTGTACCAGTACCTATGGAAACAGTGTAGATCAACATCACGAAAACATGCCTATATAATTTTGACCCCCTTAAACCCCACTTTTATATAGTAAAACTGGGGTTTACTGGGGTATACATTATTTTTCTTATTTCTGCTCAAAACATAGATTGTGAGTACTTGTTAGAACCGCCTCGGCGAGGCGGTTCTAACGAGTACCCACAATCTACGTTTTGAGCAGAAATATGAAAAATAGCAGAGTTTTTTTTTTTTCTGAAAATTTTTCAATATTTGGAGGTGAAATTTTCTATGTATTTGAATAGGCGTGTTTTCGTAATGAGATATGACGGATCATATTGAACCGTCGGATCAGGATAAAGTCTGTTTGCCAGCCTGTTCTTGATTTAAAACTGTCACCCTTTTTGGCATCAATGGGTGTGTCCAAATGCAGAGATGCAAGAGTCCATCTCTGAAGGGCAGTTATCAGTTTCTGGCGAAAAAAATGTGCACAATACTGGTTAACCGCTGCCCAGTAAAAGTGCGGTTTGATAAACTGACTGCGCTCGACATGACCCCAATGGGTTGACTGGGACGTAAAACCTCGTGAAAAGGTTGTTGATATAAATTCACATACTTAATGACAAACAGTGCAGATTCCTTCAGATACTTGTTCCAGGTTGTTGATATAAATTCACATACTTAATGACAAACAATGCATTAAGCCCCGACCTACACGGACTGTATTATATTTATTACAGGTCTCACATGCAAGGAAATACACTTTAGCCCCGACCTACTCGGACTGTATTATGTTTATTACAGGTCTCACATGCAAGGAAATACACTTTAGCCCCGACCTACTCGGACTGTATTTTGTTTATTACAGGTCTCACATGCAAGGAAATACACTTTAGCCCCGACCTACTCGGACTGTATTTTGTTTATTACAGGTCTAACATGTAAGGAAATACACTTTAGCTCCGACCTACACGGACTGTATTATGTTTATTACAGGTCTCACATGCAAGGAAATACACTTTAGCCCCGACCTACACATACCAAATGTGAATGGCACGGACGTATTGGGCCAGGTGGAGACGTTGCTCCTTGGACATGGATACGGGCTGTGTGAGAATTCAGCCTGAGTTTATTTCTAATACAATTATCCGCATCGGGAAAACAGATGACTTCGGGGCATATGCGAAAGATAAAGATCCTGATCAGCCAGCGAAGACATCACGTGATTAGGTGTTTTGCCATCACGAAAACATGCCTCTATAATTTTTACCCCCTTAAACCCCACATTTATATAGTAAATTTGGGATTTACAGAGGTATACATTATGTTTCTTATTTCTGCTCAAAAACATAGATTGACGGTACGCGTTAGAACCGCCTCGCCGAGGCGGTTCTAACACGTACCCACAATCTATGTTTTGAGCAGAAATATGAAGAATATCAGAATTTTTATCTGAAATTTTTCATTTTTGGGTGGTAAAATTTCCAGTATATTTGACTAGGCGTGTTTTCGTAATGTGTACATCGTTACATTTTACAGTACACAATAATTCTGTAAGGCTGACTGGGGCATTTGCTGTCCATAAGCCCCGAAAAAAAAAACATTTTTTTTTTCTAACTGCGCGGCTCATATGGGCCGCGCAAAGCGAAAAGGTGTCTTTGACCATGCGCAAAATACACAGATTCAGATTCATCCCACGTATGCGCAAAGTCTCTTCCGGGCATTTGCTCTCCATTGTTACAGTCTAGAGTTTTCAATGATTCTGTTAGCAGACAGCAAAGACTCTGATCAGCCTGCGCAGATGCGCAGGCTGATCTGAGCCTTTGCTGTCCGCATATGTCCAAAGGCCCGTTTTCGCATGGTGCGGCTAATATAATAATGATAATATTAAAGATAAAAATAATGATTGTAAAAATTAACAAATGAAATAAATAAATGTGGAATAAACATTTAAAAGGTTGTCCATACATATATGTAATAAGTGATCGTATATATGACCTGAGTGATAAATAAAGATATGTTCTGTTTTGTTTTGTTCTGTAATAACGTAACAACTG
Organism: Anodontia alba; assembly: GCA_964016985.1. Lineage (NCBI taxonomy): Eukaryota > Metazoa > Mollusca > Bivalvia > Lucinida > Lucinidae > Anodontia > Anodontia alba. The sequence continues at coordinate 97,547,289 of OZ024826.1, read as the reverse complement.
TTTTATTTATTGTAAATAATTATGTAGGCTTTAGTCACTCTAGTTTTAGTCACCAGCAGTCATTTTAGTAATGATGCCTTGATTTTAACTTATGTGATAGGGAAAAAAATCAATTTAAACAAAGTAGAAAAGAAACAAAAAAAGAAAACAATAAATTATTTACAAGTACAGTGGGACCTCGATAATTCAAAGCCCAATGGACAAAACAGTTTTGTTTGAATTATTCAGACTTTGAATAATTGAGGGTTAAAATGCATACATATATTACAGTTGGGACTTCAAAATGATTTTGAATTATTGAGCATTTTGAATTATTGGGAGTTTGAATTATCGAGGTTCTACTGTATGTACTTTTTATATAAAAGGTTAGTATCGTGTAACCATAGGTATTGTTTGTTTTGTTCTAGTTTTAAGTGGTTTTCAGCAAACTTTCAGTCATATCACGACAATGTCTAGATGTGACAGGGAGCCCAATGCTCACATTTAGAGTGCTGCCCTGGGCCCCCGACATATGACATGATACTCAACCCGTCACATTATATTGGCATTGGACTGATCAGTTCTAATACTACTTTCTTAATGCTGAGCGTCAAGCGAAAAAGTAGATTCTACCATTTTTAAGTCTTTGGCATGACTCAGCTGGGGATCGGCCACAAAGCTTCATCAGGCATACACTATTTGTATGTCATATAAAAAGCCGTCGAGCGTATTGGTTTGATCGGTAAGGAAATCTTTACATGGGGTGAAAGTGTTAGATCCCAGTAAGCATTCTTTATAAATCTATAGCGAGCCGTTATCGGCCCGTCAGGGTAGCTGACGGGCCGGTATCTGCCCGCTATAGATTTATAAAGAATGCTAGTTGGGATATCATCAATACTGAATACTCCATTTAGGATTTAGAAGAGCTTTCGTCCTATATAAAGAATATGGAAAAGGTAATTTTTAGTATTGGAAAAGTGGATTTTCAGAATTGGAAATCCACTTTTCCGATACTGAAAATAACCGTTTCCCTATACTTTATTCAGGACGAAAAAGCATGTAAAGCATGTAAAAAGGTAATCGTCAGTATTAGAAAAGTGGATTTTCAGTATCGACGATCCACTTTTCCAATATTGAAAATTAAATTACCTTTTCCCTATACTTTATAGAGGACGAAAAATCTTCTTAATAGTGAATTCAGTATTAATACTGAAAATTTTCACCTATGCTTTTTAGTCTCGAAAAACAAAACACGAGGACCATGATGGTCCTTAACGCTCACCTGTGCTGCAAAATATGTCAATGTCTACAACAGTCATTTATCTGGAGGACATGACTCTTAAAATATCCATGTCCACCTCATCTGCACGTCTATGTAAGATCCAATTAAAACCAACGGAGCTATGCAGCAAACAATGTTATTTATAGGCACATTTAGCAATCAAGTGAGACATAACTCTGTATCAGATTGTATAGGTTTTTAAATCTTTTCGAAATTTTTAAAGGGCCATAATGTTACTTAATGTTTGGTGTGCTATAATCTCAAAAGAATACATGCTGCGCCACCACGAAAGCTTTCAGCTTGATAGATTAAAACTGTAGGTGCTGGCCGGAAATGAAGTCGTGTGTGACTCTTATCAAAATTTGGTGTACTCGAACCTCGAAAAAGTCGGATAAAAGCTGTGAAGTCATATCTGAACAATCTTTAAAGAGTAATAACTACCAAAATTTGGTGTACGGTAGCCTCGAAACCACCTAATAGTCTAATTGTCCACCAAGGTTCCTCAGTCCCATTCAAATGTAAACTGTAGGAAGATTTATCCGTAAACCAGGTCATGTCTGAAAATCTTTAAAAAAAAAGTGATACTCTTATCAAAATTTGGTGTACTGTAACATCAAAATAATATGCGCATACAACCTCATGGTCTGACTGTCCACCAAGTTTCAATCCGATCCGATGGAAACTGTTTGAGGAGTTCATAGGGAATGAAGTCATATATGAAAAATCCGGTGTACTGTAACCTCGAAACAATATGCGCTGTTACACTTCATAGTCTGTCTACCAAATTTCATCCTTATCTAGTGAAAACTGTAGGAGGAGTTATCTGGAACGAAGTCATGTCTGTAAAATCTTTTACAAATAGTGATAACTCTATCAAACTTTGGTGTCTTTCAACCTCAAAACGATATGTTCTGTATCACCATATGGTCTAACTGTCCACCAAGTTTCAACCTGATCTTATGTAAGATTCAGGAAAGCTGGTCAAAACTGAAGGATATGTGCTGATGACAAGGTCGAAAATAGGCGTTTACAGCAGTCAAAGCGATGTAACTCTTAAAATAATGACCTGATCTGGTGTCTTTCAACCTCAAAACAATATGCGCTGTATCACCATATGGTCTAACTGTCCACCAAGTTTCAACCTGATCTTATGTAAGATTCAGGAAAGCTGATCAAAACTGAAGGATATGTGCTGATGACAAGGTCGAACATAGGCGTTTACAGCAGTCAAAGGGATGTAACTCTAAAATAATGACCTGATCTGGACAGTTTTCGAATTCATCCACGACTTCATTCATGTCAACCATTACCTGCAGGTTTCGGGATGATCCGATTAAAACTGAACGAGTTCTGCTGATGACAAGGCTTTTTTCAACAATCAAGAGGATGTAACTCTAAGACAAATGCGCAGATCAGGTTAGGTTTCGAACATCCCAATTCCATCCATGTCCCCCCCGCCCCCGCCCCCCCCCCCCCCCCCCGGTCACAACCACCACCACCCTTATTTGCAAGTTTCAGAAAGATATGATCAAAACTGAACGAGTTATGCTGATGAAAAGGTCAATATAGGCTTTTTCAGCAGTCAAGGGGAGAACGTAACTCTAAGTTTAATGAAATGATCCGTCCAATCTACATGTAACTCATTCGGGAATTTATCCATGCCCACCTAATCCGCAAGTTTCAAGAAGATACGATCAAAACCGAACGAGTGATGCTGATGACAATGTCAAACAGAGGCTTTTTCAGCAGTCAAGGAGACGTAAATATATGACTGATGGTCCGATCCAGCGAGTTTTAGAGCTCATTAGAGATTATATTAATTGCCCCCGCCCCTCCCCCTCCCCGCCCCCGCCCCCCAATCTGCAAGTTTCAGGAAGATTCGATCAGACCTGAACGTGTTATGCTGATGACAAAGTCAAACAGGCTTTTTCAGCCGTCAAGTGTGGTATTAACTAGATTGATGATCTGGTCTGGCCAGGTTTCGAACTCATCTGAATATTCATCCATCCGATCAAAACTAAACGAATTAAGCTGATGAAAAGTCAAACAGAGGCCTTTTAAGCAATCCAGAGGGTACGTAACTCTAAGATCAATGATCCGACGTTTGTTTATGTTGAGGTTTTACGGCTCAGTCAACCCGAATGGGTCATGTCGAGCACGGTCAGTTTACCTAACCACATTTTTACTCGGCTGGCTTAGTCCTCTAAGCGGTAAAACAGTATTGTGCATATACATTCTTCCGCTAGAAGCTGACAACGGCCCTTCTTGACTCAGCAGAAGGTAGCAAATGACCGTAGAAAATATTTCAAGATCGAATCTCCACGAAAGAATGTTGCCGACCCGGCGGGGGTCGAACCCGCGCAACCTCCTGATCACCAGCCTGAACAAATTATTCTTATGACAAAGAGGCTTTTTCAGCAATCGAGGGACATGGCTCTAAGATTTATGATCCGATCTGGCCAGTTTTTAAACTCGTCCTAGATTTCATCTATGCCCCACCCTCACCCCTGCCCCACCACCGCCCTTATCTGCAGGTTTCAGGAAGATACGATCAAAACTGAACGAGTTAAGCTGATGACAAAGTCAAACGGAGGCTTTTTTCAGCAATCAAGGGGACGTAACTCTAAGATTTATGATCCGATCTCGGTAGTTTTAAAACTCCTCCGAGATTTCATCCATGTTCACCTTATCTGCAAGTTTTAGGAATATCCGATGAAAACTGAAAGAGCTATGTTGATGACAAGCTTGTTTCCATTGTAAGTTTGAGACCTTGTGGTTACCATAGTAAATAAGCTTTTCATTGGATTTCCATGAAAAGCTTACGCCACTGATGACCTACCAGAGGCATGCTGTAGATGAGAAAAGATTGAGATCAGCTTGCAGACTGTGGAGATATAACTGATCAAAGGTACTCATCATGAAAACATGCCTTTATAATTTTAACTCCCTTAAACCCCACTTTTATACAGTAAAACTGGGATTTACAGGGGTATACATTATTTTTCTTATTTCTGCTCAAAAACATAGATTGTGGGTACTCGTTAGAACCGCCTCCTCGAGGCGGTTCTAACGAGTACCCACAATCTATTATTTTGAGCAGCAATATGAAAAATATCAGAATTTTTATCTGAAAATTTTCATTTTTTTGGTGGTAAAATTTTCAATATATTTGAATAGGCGTGTTTTCGTAATGTGACGGACGACGAACGGACAGACGACGGATAGCCTACCATCCTATAAGCTCCCAGTGGAGCCTTCGGCCCTGGTGAGCTTTAAACGGTCATACAACTAGTCATTAAATCCCTGGATGTGGAGGTGAATGCTTCGGTTTTTTTATCAACGGCGGCTCTACAAACTTAGCTCGTTGTCACTTCATTATTTGCAAAAAGTATTTACAAATACTTCAGAGATTTAGAGTTAAACCCATAAATTGTAAGTCCTCAAACGAACTTTTGAAAATAAAGATATTTAATAAAAAATTGGCAAGATACAGTAATGACACATATACTGAAAGGAAAAAGAAACGCAGGGTAAATTTTATTCCTAAATTTCATTCAAGTTTGAAAAAGTTTGTTAAATATTTTACTATAATTACAAAACGGCACATGTATGGAACAAAAGTTCCAAATTTCATAGGTTTGTGATTAACAAGTCTCGAGTTAAATGAAGTTCATTGGTAGCTACCCCCCAGATCTTGAAATCAAAATCAAACTGAAAATCAATATCGGGTGTGCCCCCCTCTTGCTGCCGTTGCTGCCCTAATTCTCCTTTGGATAGAGTTAACCAAAGCATTGACAGTTCGCATCGGGATGTTATTCCATTCATCGATCAACGCATTCCTTTGTTGTGCGAGAGTTGCGCGGGGATTTCGGCGCTTCCTAACCCTTCTGTCCAGCTCATCCCACATGTGCTCTATAGGGGTCAAATCTGGACTGTACGGTGGCTATGCTAGTGGTGCGATGTTATTGTTTGCCAGGAAATCCTGACAAACTCGGGCAACATGTGGTCGGCCATTGTCCTGCTGCAGAATCAGATTACGTTGTTGCACAAGCGGGACTGCAACAGGACGCAAGATCTCATCCCTATACCTTACTGCGGTCATATTGCCCGCAACAATAAACAACTGTGATTTTATCCCTTGAGCAATGTCTCCCCAGACCATAACGGAGCCACCCACAAACCGATCCCGTTCGACAGCACAGGCGTCGGCAAAGCGTTCTCCGCGACGTCGGTGCACACGACGTCGACCATCTGCGCGATAGCGAGTGAACCTAGACTCGTCCGTAAAAAGAACTCGTCTCCACTGCCTCATCGGAAATAGCCTGGGCGCAGGCGCCGTCAACCACGCCATACGACGCAACCTACGTGCCTGGGTCAGAGGCAGACCAACGTATGGACGACGTGCTCGAAGACCAATCTCACGCAATCGACTTCCAACAGTCTTCGGAGAAATTTGTCGATTATGCGTATCTACTGTATTAAGGGCAGTTTCGGTAGCAGTGAGATGACGATTCCGCAACTGTGCCAGACGGATTGTCCTGTCTTGACGTCGCGACGTCACGCGTGGACGCTCAGACCGCGGTCGGTCTGCTAAATGCCCTGTCACCCTTAAACGTCTAACAAGACGTTCAATTGTTGAGACGTTAACCCCAAAATGATTGGCAACTTGCTATTGCCTCTGACCCTGCATCAGCAACGCAATTGCCCTACCCCTCTGAACATCAGTCAATCGCACCATGATTGAAAAAAAGTTCAAAGTAGCGTAAAAATGAAAAGAAAAATCGGTAAAAGAATCGAAGAGCATTGTGTATCGTTGAAGGTACCAAATGGTGTGAGGAAATCTTGTGCTGAAGGTTTAAACATGCTTGTTTTGCACGAAATTTTGGCTTTCCGTATTGTCCGTGCAATGCACTGTGTAGTGCACGGTTGAATGATTTCACACACTGGGTAGATAGCACATCGACCAAAGACTCGTATACCCGCGGTTCACATTCACAGGACAATCTGTAAAAGTGTATGGCTATAGTAAACACCGTAAAAAATGGTTAAAATAAGAAGGAAAAAACTCTACCCTGCGTTTCTTTTTCCTTTCAGTATCCGATCTTTGGTATAACCGTCAGCAAGCAAGTTTACGGTCCAAACCTAAAACAAATTTCCCGCGGTTTTCTTGCTATGTTTAGAGTCCTGATTTGTCTTCGAGAACTTTTCACTGATCGTCTCTATCCGTGCCTCACCTGCTGCCATCTTTTTGTCGTTTCCAAAATAACTGGCTGCTTTATCTGAAGGTTCTTTTGTAATTAGCTGTATTCGGTTACTGCTGTCTTTGACCTTTTCAAAAGTATGATCTGTATGCTGTTTTGGCTTGTCCTTTCCATTTACGTTTTCCTGGTGTCTGAATTTGTCTTCTTTAAGCATGTCATTGGTTTCAAAAGCAGCTTTCGTTTCGTTCAACCAACTACTTGTGTCTTGAATCTCTGTGCTATCTCTATCATGTCTATCCGCTTGATCCTTTAAGGTAATCTTCGTACCTACAAGCACCCTAGCTTCATTCCAATGCTGACGCTGTGCTAAATCTGCGTCTACCGATTTGCTAGTTTTTATTGTCCGATTTGTGGATCTAGTTTTGCTACTTTCATTTAAGTGTTCAATTTTGTTCGTCTCTACTGTGGCATCTGTTTCAACCACGCCCATTTGTATAGCCTCTTTACTGTCCTCTGCGGTTGTAAATAAATTCTTGTTTTTGTGTAAAGTACCGTTGGCTATATTAAATGCCTTTACATCAATTTTCGGGAATTTGCCTTTTGTATTTTTGTTACATAGCAAGTCTTTTATATTTGTGTTTAGTGATATTTCCATTTCACTCTCTTTCCATGTCGTATTCTTTTTAGAGGCACCACTAATAACATTAAGGCTTTGCGTTGCACCTGTGACGTTTTTCGATGTATTAATGTTCATAGACATGTGCGTGGTATTATTACCGCCATCGAATGCTTTAATCTTAGCTGTTTGCACTGTATCTTTAACGTGTTCCAAAGGCGTGGTATTAGGAATCTGTTTTGCATCTTTAACCTCATCAAATACTGCATTTGTACCAGTCTGCGTTGTGCCTCCAACTCCGTCAAATGTGGTTTTAGGTTTTGGCATTATTTCGTTAATTTCATTCGACACTTTGGCTGCTAAAACGGTTACCTTAGAATGATTTGTGTCAGTTTTAGTTCCTTGGGCAACTCCTTTCCTCAGTATGGGCCCTCCGTCATAAAGATATAAGGCTGGCCAAACCACAAAATCCATATACTTCCCTGAGTCTGTATAGTCACTGAAAATGTCACTGTCAAATACCTTACTTAGCTTATTATAAAGACTAAGTGGTGGATCTTGAACAGACATAAACCAGCATAGTTTGATGCATGCCTCTACATAACTAATGACGACAGATATCGACGGCCACCCGCCATAAGTCATTAATATATCTAGTTTTTTTCTCTGAAATCAGGCAAATAACAATGTATAAGTAAGCTCTCTTAAAAAAGGTAGCTGCACTCCACTGTAAATAATCCAAAAAGCATGTAGCACAAATGTCAATAGAGACGTGTGTATACATTGGATACATGGGTTGGATACATTTAGTTTGATAAAATAAAAATCTAAAAGCTTGCCTTTGATAACAAAACACACAAAAGACCAAAAATCGGAGAGTCAGTTGAGCCCTTTGTTTTGTTTCATCATGGTTTTTTTGGTTATATGTGTTTCACTGTGATATAGAGGACCCATCACGAAAACACGCCTATATAACTTTGACCCCCTTGAACCCAACTTTAATATAGTAAAACTGGGGTTTAGAGGGGTACAAATTATTTTTCTTATTTCTGCTGAAAACATAGATTGTGGGTACTCGTTAGAACCGCCTCGTCGAGGCGGTTCTAACGAGTACCCACAATCTATGTTTTGAGCAGAAATATGAAAAAATTTAGAATTTTTCATCTGAAAACTTCCATTTTTTGGTGGTAAAATTTTCAGTATATTTGAATAGGCATGCTCTTGCAATGACTATGCGGACCCGAGATATGTGTGCAATTTGGAGCTGCATCAGACTTACGGGAAGGTTTTATTACGAAAACACGCCTATTCAAATATAATGAAAATTTTACCACCAAAAAATGAAAATTTTCAGATAAAAAATTCTGATGTTTTTCATATTTCTGCTCAAAACATAGATTGTGGGTACTCGTTAGAACCGCCTTGACAAGGAGGTTCTTACGAGTATCATCAATCTATGTTTTTGAGCAGAAATAAGAAAAATAATGCATACCCGTGTAAACCCCAGTTTTACTATATAAAAGTGGGGTTTAAGGGGGTCAAAATTATATAGGTATGTTTTCGTGATGTCGCGCGAGTAAAACTGGTTTAAGACCCCAGTCTAGTCTAAAAGAAAAGAAATTGCTCCCTCCCAAATTCTTACCTTCTAGAGTAGACCCCTTTTCAGAGGGGAGGCAAAAGAATTTGGCAGAGTTGTGGCCCCCTTGAAACGTATCTATTCCCCTTAAATAAGATTGTCCTTGATCTATTTGCAGTAACAATTGTGAGCTTTTACTACGTATTCTCTTGATTTTATGCCTGCTCCACACACACACACACACACACACACACACACACAAGCACGGAAAGAGAGAGAGAGAGAGTAATTACGAGTGTCATTTCATCCTGAATACCTTCTGTACTTCCGCTAATGTGTATTCAGCATTGTCTTTTCTAACGTCAACCAGCTTTTTTCGAAGGTTTTCATCAACACGTCCGGGTCCCTGAAAATATTCCCTTTAAGGTAAGAATCTGTATCAAGGTAAATGGTAAAGCACTTTAACCCATAAAAGACTAATCACAAGTACAGCAGACGGCAATTTGATTTTTGTAAACAATTTCAGAGAAAATAAGGCTTGACATTTCATGTGAATTGTCTGCCTAGCAGACAATTCACACGACATGCCAAGTCTTATATTGTCTGGAAATAATGAAAAAAAGTAGAAAGCCGTCTGCTACAATTTAGCTTAGCGTTTTAAGGGTAAGATCTTTGTAAAAATACCAGTTTCAATTGTTTTCTTTATAGGTAAATATACGTATAGTGCTTAGCTGTGGGTTGGGTGGTCTAGTGGTAAGTGCTCTCGACTTGCAACAACAGGAAGGTCGTGGGTTCGAACCCCGATCGGGTCGATAAAATTGTCAGATATCAGCATACCAAGCTCATACGGACATGCCCTGGGTTGAGTATAATATGGTCAGGGAGAATCTTATTGACAGACAACGACACAAAGGCAAATCATGAAAGCGCACGAACGCATGTACACAACACATTCGACGCAGCGTCCGTGTGCCTTGGGTAGCGTTAAAATCTTCACGACAACAGCACCATTAATTGGCAGCAATCAATATCATTCTGTTCCCTGTCGCTCAGAACTGACATTTATTTGCCCATATCCTTTGGCACTTAGGTGTAACAACACCAGTACCAAAACCAGCACCTTAAGCCAGGCTTAAAAATCCTCGGGTCGGTCCTCAGGCTAAATGATGGCTTCCTCCTCAATCTGTTTCAGCTTGCTGGCGCCTGACTATGACTGTCTGTGGTCGGGCCCATCGTGGTTGTCTTGAGTTCTGGCACCAGGACCCAGTTGTTCAAAGCTAACGATGTCGTTAGTTAACGATTCGTTAAAATTTACATCAAGTGATACGCAAATATGCTGAAATTTTTTGCTGAAAAAATGTGAGTAGCTTTTGTAGTGCAAAAGCTACTCACATTTTTTCAGCAAAAAATAATAGAATATTGTATATTGAATCCACTAAAACAGTTAACGAAATGACCCCTAATGAGCTCGTTAACGACGCTTTGAACAACTGGGCCCGGATCGCCATTGAGTCCTTAAAGTTTGCTTTGTTTTATGGCAGTGTTTGTGATTGTATGAGTCTGTTTATGACAAAACCAATAAAATGGAAGTGCGCCCAGCAAAGACACAGTCTTCGCAGATCGCAGGAAGAAAGCCGTGGTCCTTCGCTACCCATTGATTGCACATAGAAGACTGATCAGACTGGGAGGATGCTGATCAGCTTTGTTGTAAATCTAGCATTGTGGTACGGCTGCCCTCTTTGCTGTCTGTTTTCTTGCTATGATGCTGTCCTTGTGGTAATCTTCTTCCATGGCTGCCAACTTTGTTTTCTGTTTTCTTCCTGACTGTATTGTTTCAATGTTTGAAGCTGCGTCAGAAGAAAAGGGAAGATTTGGCGCGAATAAAACTGATTTAAACCCCCTCCCCTCCCCGCCGCTCCACCACCTACCCCCACACTCCCCGGTAATAATTCTACTGACGTTTCCAAGACGGTTTCTCTGGTGCACCCCACTTTTATATTGTAAAACTGGGTTTACAGAGGTATACATTTTTTTTCTTAATATCAGAATTTTTTATCTGAAAATTTTCATTTTATGATGGTAAAAGTTTCAATATATTTGAATAGGCGTGTTTTCATAATGACGTCTTCTCTGTTTGTTTTGTCTTGTCATTATTTGTTCCTCATCTCTCTTTCTTTTGGTGCCTCGGGGAGGGCTGTGCTTCGTGATTGTGGCATTTCCTGGGTATCTTTACTTATATTTCAAACTTAAGCACGCTCGTGGCAAGGTCATTAGACAACAAACTGATATTTTTCTCATAAAAGAAGACCTTACACTCCATGCAGTATTTGCACAATATACTAATTTTGCCCAGCGTACTAAGAGTCAAGGCAGTTCCGATAATAAATATAAAATTTAACCCATTTATGCCGAGTGGATTCTTCTACCTTAACTCTTTGGGTCGGTCCATTTCCAGTAAAAGGGGTGTCTGTTCAGTTTTTATTATAATCATGGTTTGCAGAAATTCCTGTAATTAATGCAAACAGTGTAGATCCTTTTCTGGGACACCAGGCATAAATGGGTTAAGCAAAAAAGCGAGGATTCTGAAAAATCCAAATGTATACAAAAAAAAAGTGAAACTAGCCATTTAATTGCAGCAGACGACATTTTGGAATACTTATTTTGATTATTTTAGCTTAAATAAATAAGCTTAAATATGTAGAGGATTTTTGCATACATGGCGCGGTGCAGTTAGAAGGCATACCATGTTTTGGCTATGTCTAGCCTTGAAAGAACAGACTTTTTATGTTTACCACTTACATGTACATGTACAATTCGTTCTACCGGAAATTGTGCAATGACATCTTTGAGCCGGAACGTCAGAAATCATACGTGTGTGCTCAGCCAAGATTCAAATCAACCTGTCATTACGAAAACTCGCCTATTCAAATATATTGAACATTTCATTACCAAAAGCTGAAAGTTTTCATATAAAAATTCTAATATTTTTCATATTGCTGCTCCAAACATAGATTGTGGATACTCGTTAGAGCCGCCTCGGCGAGGCGGTTCTAACGAGTACCCACTATGTTTTTGAGCAGAAATAAGAAAAATGATGTATACCCCTGTAAACCCCAGTTTTACTATATAAAAGTGGGGTTTAAGGGGGTCAAAATTATATAGGGTATGTTTTCGTGATGGCATTCCCGCAGTCGGAACAGAATCTTCACCTGGTGCATTTTAGATAGCAAAGGGTGCAGAAATTCTTCATGCTGACATTGAAGAATACTCAGACTGTGCGGATGCGCAGGTTGATGTTAACCTTTCTTGGGCGAAAATATCAGAAAATATCTTTTCTCAGGTTTCAGCTCCTTTGTGTTACATAACGAAAACATGCCTATATAATATTGACCCCCTTATCGTCAATGGTAAAACTGGGGTTTACAGGGGTATACATTATTTTTCTTACTTCTGCTCAAAAACATAGATTGTGGATACTCGTTAGAACCGCCTCGCCGAGGCGGTTCTAACGAGTATCCACAATCTATGTTTTGAGCAGAAATGTGTAAAATGTCAGTTTTTTTTTTTTTTTTTTTTTTTATCTGAAAGTTTTCAGTTTTTGGTTGTGAAATTTTCAGTATATATTTGAATAGGCGTGTTTTCGTAAATATGTGTTTTCTGTGTGCAATAAAATACCTGTATAAATTCTACTTCGACGCTTTTGAGGGCTCTTTCTATTGATGATAAACTCAAGCATTTCTTGTGGGCTTCCTACAAGAATGAATAAAACCAATATAAAATAAACATACTTAGGGGCCTAGACAGCGCAGAGATATGCCTCTCGCTTGTCAACGCTGCGGCCTGGTTTCGATTCCTGTCGGTAGCATGTGACAGGGTAATGGTCGCCAATCCATGCTCGGATGCTTTCCCGGGGTACTCCGGCTTCTTTCACCACGCATGACCATGAAATGCCAACATCCGCGCCTTCGATAACGCGTTTGTAAGTTCGCCGAGCTTTATGTGTAACTGAAGTAAAATAAAGTTTAAATAAACAGCATCAACGCCGAGGCGTTTCTAATGAGTACCCGCAACATATGCCTTTACACGTTGGATATTGTTATTAACTTTTTGGAATTTATATTAAGAATATATCTGCATTTTTCTGCTTCCAATTCTGTTCCGTTTTGACAAACTAGTATCAATGTACGCTTATCTGCCGGTCTATAATTCCACACAAACATTAATAACCCTTGTCCTGCTGAATAAATTAAGATGCCATACCCTTTTCGAATTTTCAGCCAATCAGATTACTTGATCCAGATTGTTGATATTAGTTCACATATTGAATGGCAAACAGTGCAGATCCAGATCAGTTGGCTTCTTAGAAGCCAACTGATCTGTATCTACACTGTTTGCAAAGGCAGGGTATATCCGGGTTCAGCAGGACAAGGGTTAAAATATGGTGCGAACCCTATTATCAAAAAATAAAATCACGCGATAACTCACTGTGATCAATGTAGACTGAAAATATGATTCAGCAAAGGGGGAGGTCGGTCTGTGCATCCACCAGGCCCCAAGGTTATAAAACTTTTTTCATGCTCAACTAACTCAGCAGACCATGAAATTTTCTCTGCTATTAAATATGAAAATGCCAACAATAGTTGGCATTTTCATATTTATTAGCAGAGGAAGTTTCATACTCAGCTATGTTTAGCAAGAAAGAATTTGGCCTTGTTAGTAATTTTAGATTTATTAGCTTAAAAAAAATTCGTGCTCAGCTGAGTTGAGCAAAACAAATAAAGTTTTATAACCTCGGGGTCAGGCCATTTGGTTTAGTCTCATCTTACCCAGAGAGTAATTGCTAATACATGCTTATCGCGGTTCGTATACTACACAGTGAACCCTTCATCACGAAAACATACCTATATAATTTTGATCCCCTTAAACCCCACTTTTATATAGTAGAACGGGGGTTCACAGGGGTATACATTATTTTTCTTATTTCTGCTCAAAAACATAGATTGTGGGTACTCGTTAGAACCGCCTCGCTGAGGCGGTTCTAACGAGTACCCACAGTCTATGTTTTGAGCAGAAATATAAAAAATATCAGATTTTTTTAATCTGAAATTTGTCGTTTCTTGGTGGTAAAATTTCCAGTGTATTTGAATAGGCGTGTTTTCGTAATGTGTTACAACGACAGCAATTGTTCAGAAAGATGATACCATTGAAATAAAAATGCTGTTGTAAAGACTCCTAAAGGAGCAGACTGATATGTAAGAAAGGCCTAGTTTTATTTTAATTTCCTTACAGAACATATGTTTTGCATGTTTGTTAGAATGGCCTCAGTGAGGCAATTCTAACAAATATCTAAAACATAGATTTCTTCAAGTGTTAAGTACAATATTCTTGCATAAATTGCACGACCCACAAAGTCGAGCGACTGAAAGGTTGACTTTCGAAGAGTGCCCTATAATCACCTTGTGAGCCCGTCTGTCCGTCCGTGGTCAGTTAGCAAAAATGCAAAAATGGCCATAGCGCTTAAAACTTTGGAAATATTTTAATTATTTTTGGCATACTGATAGACACAGACAAGATCTAGCCAATACACTTGCCAAATCTATTTTTCTTCGACCAAGGCAATGCCGAAGCAAAAAAAAAAAAAAAAAAAAAAAAAAAAAACACTTTTTCTTTGACCAAGGCAAACCGACGCCAAAATCTGACAGAAAAATTACCCATAACTCTTGAAACCTTAGGAATACCTTAATCATTTTTCACACACAAATTGATACCAACAAGATCTAGCCAACGGGCTTGCAAAATGCCAAATTTCACTGTCCGATGACATGCCAAGGCTAAAATATGGAAATAGTCTAGATCTTCAACAATATGAAATATTTTGATAAACTCTTGTATCAACATTAATATTGACAAAATCTACCAAAAAGAATCTCCAAAAGCCCGAGGCTAAGTAGAGACACAGGCAAGAATGCGGGTAGTGTACCTTAGCTATAGATGATTTTTGATTAATAGTCAATTCTTGAGCGAAGGTTTCGTGCCAGTCAAATTATGCATTTGACTACCAAACTACCGCTTCAATGGTAAACACTGTAAACCTTGACCAAACTGCTCATTTGGAACAGTTTAATCAGAATCTTTACTGTTCATTCAGCTCAGGCATGTCTGCTTCAATTTATAGTAATACAATCTATATAGGTAGACTTCCCAGCAAACACACAATGTGGTTACAACGTCGTTACAACGTTGCTGCAACGTCACGACTTTGCAGCGACGTTGTAACGACATTGTTGTGTGTTTGCTGGGTTAGGAAACAAAGGACACATACAAGAAAATCGGAGTCTTGGTTTGACTGAGACTCTTCTCAAGACAGCACCGTTTGCAGGGCAGCGTAAGTCCCCTAGCGCAGGCTTAAGTGGAACTCGATTTCCCATGATACCAGAATGGCCTCAACCCAACGGGCACGCAACGTTAAGATAACGTCGAATAAACGTCGATGCAACGTCATGACGTTGCATCGACGTTGATGCGACGTTATATAAACGGCATATGCCTGCTGGGAATTTGTTTGTGTTGAGGTTTTACGGCCCAGTCAACCCAATGGGGTCATGTCGAGCGCGGTCAGTTTACCTAACCACACGTTTACTGGGCAGGCTTAGTCCTCTAAGCGGTTAACCAGTATTGTGCACATTCTTTCGCCAGAAACTGACAACTGCCCTTCTTGAATCAGCGGAAGGGAGAGAATGACCGTAGAAAATATTTCATGATCAATCTCCACGGAAGAATGTTGCCGACCTCGGCGGGGGTTGAACCCGCGACCTTCTGGTCTCCAGTCGGACGGCGCATCCAACTGAGCCACCGAGGCCACCTGCTGGGAATGATCTCAGGGGAGATAAAAATACAAACTACGTTATGATGAGTTATAGGACTCAGTACCACATACCATTAATATATCTAGTAACAATTGTACTGTTTCTTTCTCGCTTTTCCTTTCATTTATTTCTTTAAACGCTGCTGACCATTCATTATCATAGAGAGCAGTGAACTGTTCACCAAGTTTGGTTGGATAGTGTAGTTGGCTCAAGTTATAGACGGACGGGGTCGTGTATCGCCGCTGGTTAAATCCCGTTTCACGCAATCTGAAAAGAAAATAGTCCATTGTTGGGTGAATGTGGACGGCGCAATGTGATAACGTGTCTTGGGTGATATGCGGACAGCAAATGCTAAGACCTGGTGCGCGGAAGCATAGGCTAATCAGGGGCCTTCACTGTCTGCTAAAAGAAGCATTGAATACAACAGAATGTATGGATGGAGAACAAAGGTCTGGATGCTTCAGAACGGATGCGCAGAGTGATCTGAAACTGCGCATTTTGCAAATATTCGAAGACAATTTTCGTTCGACGCGGCCTATGTAAGGATTTGATGTGAAAATACGAAAATGGACATTTGAAAATATTCGGAACCTAACAAAAGATAAAAAGAAATAGCAGGTACAATTTGACCAAGTCTGTAAATGACGAATACAAAGTAACTTAAAATAATATAACCTCCCTCGATCCTACTTTCTTCAGTGCGTTGAGTGTATGTGCGCCCAGCGAAGACTCAGATAAGCCTGCGCATCGGTGAAGTCTTATCAGAGTCGTCACATAACACTCGGTGGGTAGCAAAGGCTCCAAAACAGCGAAGACTGGTGAGACTGCGCGGTTGCACAGACTGATCTGTCTTCGCTGGTCACACATGCAATCTTGCAGGAAATGTTGTGTCTCTGCTCATTTATTAGCTCAGTATGGTTTACTACTTTCTGCCTATTAAACTTTTACCTGTTCTGGGTTTCTTCTTTCCTTTTCCGTTCCGCTTCCATTTCCCACTTTTGTCTTTCTAATCTGAAAGAAGCAATGATTTGTTCGGTTTGAGGTTTCACGGCCCAGTCAACACAATGGGATCATGTCGAGCGCGGTCAGTTTACCTAACCACACGTTTACTGGGCAGGCTTAGTCCTCTAAGCGGTTAACCAGTATTGTGTACATTCTTTCGCCAGAAACTGGCAGCTGCCCTTGAATAAAGAGGCAATATAAAGTATGCCTGTGAGAACGCTGATCATGATGAAGGTTTGGTGTTTTACGTCCCTTTCAACATTTCTTAAGTCATATCGAGATGGAAGGGTGATAATGTGAGACTGTGTGGAGTGAAGCGCCGTACAGTCATGACTTAAATTCCGCCTCGAGCAGGACCGTCATCCAAAGTTCGAAGCTCTAAGCACTAGGCCAACAAGACGCTTCCCTGTGAGGACAAATACAGTTGACTCTCGTTATCTCGACCTCGCTTATCTCGAATAATCGCTTATCTCGAAGCGAAAATGTAGTCCCTGCTTAAATATGAAAATCTAACAACGGGTAATAAAATATTGTGGAAAAGTGGAGAAATTGCTCCTAAGGAGCAATTTCTCCTCTTTTCCACAATATTTTAAATATATACCTCAAACTTCGGGAGTCAAATTACATATACATTTGTAAAATGTGGCTGTTCGATTCATTTTTTCCTAAATTCTGCAAATCTGATATGTCGAGGTACGGATATCTCGAAGTATGTCAGAGAGTCCTTTGGAATTCGAGATAACGAGAGTCGACTGTATTTCAAAAATTGGCGTTTTTCCTTTTTTTTGGAAGAAGGAAGATCGATGCCAGTCCTGTAGAATGTATACTGTAAACAGTGAAGAACCAGGCCAGTTGTATAAGTGAACATAAACATACACTAGTTTGGATCGCTGGGACATGCTGGTTTTTCCCAACGTAAATCAGCATGTTCTAAATTTAGTTCAACCATGAAGGTTGAGGCGTGAGTAGTGCTGAGCGCGCTTATCATTATCGTTCAGAAACAAACTCTGCTATTTTCGTTTATCTGATGTGACATTTGCTTCTTTCTTTTGTTTTTGTTTTAAAGAGCCATCTTTTCAGACTTCTACTGTACTTTATATTTTCTACCGAGCTGATTTGAATTTATTTCAAAGTAGAATACTGCTCAACCATGGGCTACATGTAGGAGGCGTAAGCAGAGTTGTATGCTATATAACTGTTCGTGAACAAACTCGATAAAACCGAGTCTGCTATTTTCGTTTTTGCTTCCAAAAAACCCATTTTATTGGTTGACGGTTCACAATCGATCCATAGTATACAAACGCCAACATTTCGTTAAGGTGTCCACTTAACTATCATTGACCAATGTTACCAAGTTGCGTATTGGACGCAATCCAGGTAACGGTTATTATAGCCGCGCTATTCTTGTCCCTTCGACGTCAGGGTGCAGTGTAAAGAGGGTTATCTGTAAAACCTGGACTAGGACATTTGGGACATTGGCAAACAATGCACAACCAGACCAGACGCTACAGAACGCGGCGTCTGATCAGGGTCTGCACTGTTTGCTTGAATTACGGGGTTAAATGGGGAACATTTTCTTAGCCTATACTCAGAGACAATCGACGCACCAGTGCTGTCAGTGTTTTGGTTCAGATTTAATTCTTCATTACAACTGGTGTTAACCCTTCCATGCTGAACCCAGATATGGCCTGCTTTTGCAAACAGTGTAGCGCCAGATCAGTTGGCTTCTTTATTGGCTTCTAAAGAAGCCAACTGATCTTGATCTGCACTGTTTGCCATTCAGTATTTGAATTTATGTCAACAATCTGAATCAAGTAATCTGATTGGCTGAAAATTAGAAGTAGGCATGCCATCTTAATGTATTCAGCAGGACAAGGGTTAAGTACTGTGTAGCGGCCGTTAAAATGTGCCTCGTATTTCTCTGCATTATATACTGAACCGAAAAAGAAACGCAACTCTAAATTTAAATGTGAATATTTGTAGAAATATTCAATTTTGCAGAAAATCGATTTAACCACACAATTGAGTAATCATTCCTAAATGTAACCACCATAGAGAATTTAATTTCCATCGAGACTGTGTGGCACAGGTCCGTTTTGTCAGAAAGGTAGTCATTTAACAACTTCAAAAACACAAGCAGTTAATAGCGAGTATGCCCTCCATTAGCATTGAGTCCTGCACGCACACGCCTGGTCATGGACAGGATTAAACGATTGATCTCTGCTTGGGGAATTGCATTCCACTCCTGCATGAGCGCGAGACGTAGTGTTTGAAGCATTGTTGGCGGCTGGGGGCGGTTACGAACACGCCTATTCAAGATGCTCTATAGCTCTATATGCTCTATAGGAGAGAGATCCGGACTATACGGAGGCCAGTACATCACGTTGACGTCGTTTTGTTGAAGAAACGCCATGCTGAGCCTTGCTACATGCGCCCGAGTGTTATCCTGTTGAAATGTAACGTTGTGCTGGCGTACAAATGGCACAACCACCGGTCGAAAAATGATGTCAACGTAACGCTGAGCCGTCAAAGGGCCATCGATGAATACCAGGGGCGTTCTATGACCATAAGATATGCCAGCCCACACCATTAACGCACCACCTCCAAACCGATCACGTTCAACAAAGAAATTGTCACGATAACTCTCTCCGTTATGCCTATACACACGTTGACGCTGTGCAACAAGTACCTGGACTCATCAGAAAACATAACGTTACGCCACTGATGAAGGGGAAACAGGTTTGGCCTGTGTTGTGTGAGCCATGCCATTCTAACCTGACGTCGTCGTGGTGTTAATGGCATACCAACGTACGGACGACGAGGACGTAAGCCAAACTCTCGAAGGCGATTCCTGACAGTATCTGCACTTATTCGATTGTTGTGCATTCCTGGTGTCACCTGAGCCCTTTCTACGGCTGTACGGAACCGATTACGAAGATGGGATAGACACATGTATTGGTCCTGTCGACGTGTCGTGACGCGCGGACGTCCACCTCTGGGCCTGTCCTTTGTCGTTCTCGTCTGTCGTAGACGCTGGTACAAACGAGTTATAGTTGATTTATTTACTTTGAAGTTCCTGTCGATGACAGCCTGAGACGTCCCGCGTAGCAGCCTTTGGACCGCTGCGTTACGTTGATCTTGCGTCAAACGTACCATGTTCCGTAGAAAAATTTTACCGGACTTTTGAAACCCTAACTCCAGGTAACACAATATGCCAATACATGTATGACGAAGTTACTGTATACATTTAATGCACGGGAAAATATTGAAAACAACGAATTGCCAACTGGAGCGATTAGTTGTACAGATTTCGCCCAAATGTTTTCTGCATAATAAAGTTTGAAAGTATGAACGTAAATCACAAAATAAATTTTCTGTCAACCTTGTGTTTGCATGAAAACATTTTGGATAAAAAGTTGCGTTTCTTTTTCGGTTCAGTATAGTTTATATCTTCTGGCCCTCAAGTTATAAAACTTTTTTCATGCTCAACTCAACTGAGCATGAAATTTTTCATGCTAATAAATCTTAATTTACTAACAATTGCAAATTCTTTCTTGCTAAACATAGCTAAACATGAGATTTCTCTGCTACTAAATATGAATATAATTGTTGGAATTTTCATATTTGTTAGCAGAGAAAATTTCAATGCTCAGCTGAGTTGAGCATGAAAAAAGGTTTATAATCTCGAGGCCAGGTCCTTTGGGATCCCTGAACTCGTTTGGTTTTATTCTAAAATATATTATACCTCCACCGTGGGCAAGGAGGCGTGAACCGTGTTTCATATTACATACTGTTCATGAACACCATGTTTCACATTACATTACTGTTCATGAACACAGTGTTTTACACAACATTATTGTTCATGCACATCGTGTTTTACATTACATTATTGTTCAAGAACACCGTGTTTCACATTACATTACAAGGGACCTGCAAAAAGTTTTGTCACTGGGTTCGGATTACTTCAGTGCTACGTTTTATCAAACATATTTTTATTACAAACCTTCAAAGTATTCCCCCTTTACTGAAACACATTTTTGTAACCTTTTTACCCAGTCGCGAAAAGCAGATAAATAGTCTTCTTTTGGTATCTGTTGGAGACACTATAAACAGCGCTGCCAAAAGAACTTCTAGACGTATACTATTTCTAGAAAGCATTTTCTTAAGCCTTGGAAATAAAAAGAAGTCACAGTGACTCAGGTCAGGTGAATAAGGTGGATGGTTTAAAACTTTCACCTTTACAGAAGCCAAAAAAGACTTAACAACCTCACACTTATGAGAGGAGGCGTTGTCATGTAAAAGGTGGACTCCTGACCATCTTTCGCTTGGTCCATGTTCCAATGTAACAAGTAAATTGGTCAGTGTACATGTATATAACTGCATCTATTTCAATTTGAAATAACTCGGTCAGTTGGAAAGGGATTTCAACGAAATAAACGGGTATCGTTAGCTTTCAATACACCATTCAAGTGCAGTGAAGCATTTTAAAATATACCTGGGCTAAAACTAAAGAAGCCTATTAGTGACAGAACTTTTTGCAGGACCCTCGTACTGTTCATGAACACTGTGTTTCACATTATATTATGTTCATGAACATTGTGTTTCACTCATGAACATTGTGTTTCACATTACATTACTGTTCATGAACAAATTCAACATTTTTTTTTTTAATTTTCATTTTGGTTCCATTCCCCTTATCCGATTATTAAAGACTGAACAATATGCTAAATCACAAAACTGGGCCCATCGGTATATATCTTGCAAAAGACTTGGCGCATACTCAGATTGTTTGGAGTCTTTGTTGTTATCACGTAGCTGTTACCTTAGCGCGCCGCTAACCCACCTTCTTAGAGCATCCTCCTTTGCTTCTCGGACCTCATCCATAATCCTCTCTAGTCGTTTTAGCCTGAAAGAGCACGGACCATTATATTTGTTTGTGTTGAGGTTTTACGGCCCAGTCAACCCAATGGGGTCATGTCGAGCGCGGTCAGTTTACTTAACCACACATTTACTGGGCAGGCTTAGTCCTCTAAGCGGCTAACCAGTATTGTGCATATTCTTTCGCCAGAAACTGACAACTGCCCTTCTTGAATCAGCGGAAGGGAGAGAATGACCGTAGAAAATATTTCATGATCAATCACCACGAAAGAATGTTGCCGACCTCGGCGGGGTCGAACCCGCGACCTCCTGGTCTCCAGTCGGACGGCGCATCCAACTGAGCCAGCGCATGGATATGGTGGATTATTAACGCTTAAAGAGCCAAAAAATCTCCAGCAGACGACATTCTATGTTTATATTATTTTTACTGAAAATAAGATTTGACATTTCATGTGAATCGTCTGCCGAGCAGACGATTCACATGAAACGTCCAGCCTTATCTTCACTGAAAAGTACAACAAAAACGCGTCAAAATATCGTCTGCTGTAGATGTGGTCTAAGGGTTAAAATATCTAACCATATGTACATTCATGGCCTAGGGATATAGGGATATTTTAAATGTTTATTCCAAGCTTTTTTTTTTGCGCCAATCGTGACACATGGTGTCCTGAATATCTGGATTTAGAATGATGTATTTCTGGTTCTGTGACTTTTAGAGGGACTATATATATACTTCCCCGATTGTGTGCCACAATAGGCAAGGGAAATAATTTTTGTGACTACCTATTTTGTTTCCCCTTTTGAAATGTTTCGTTTCAAAAATGAACGAATTTGCAACTAAGGCAAGCACTTACTTACCTTTTAGAAAAGAGAAATTATGCGGTCCTCTCCAGCACACAGGTTAGTTCGATGTGCGCATGCGCGATGTGGGTGACATCAAGTATTGTTTTATTTTGTTTACTTGCCTGTCAAGAGCTGCTTCTTTTGCACTCTTTTCGGCCGTCACTTCATGCTTCTGTCTATCTACTAGAAGTTCTAATTCTTTGACTCTACTGAAAATAAAGAACATGTGTTTATTAGCACGAAAATGTGCAAGGGGCGCAATGTAAGCAACCACTCGCCCTTTTTACTAAACAATTTTAAAGTCATACGACCGCAGAATCATATAATTATAAATCTTGCATTCCTTAAATTGGTGTTTAAGTACTAAAATATGTTCCTCTGAGAGCAAGTCCCGGCTTTTTTAAATTTGGTCTGATCTGAAGTTTTACGGCCCAGTCAACAGTGTTAATATCATATCAAGTTGGTCAGTTAAACTACTCACCCTTTTCCTGGTCAAGCTTAGTCCTATAAGCGCTTATCCAATATTGTTCGAGTTAGAATTTTACGGCCAGCGAACAGTGTCAAGGCCATGACGAGCCGCTCAGTTAACATACTCACACTTTTCTTAGACAAACTTTTATAAGCGGTTAACCAATACTTGTGCACATTCTTTCGTCAGAAACTGACAACTACCTTCTTGAAACAGCGGAATAGGGAGTCTGATCGTAGAAATGATTTCATGATGAATATCCACGAAAGTCATGTGGTAGAGATGGGATTCGAACTTGCGATCCCTGTAGTTGTGCAATCTGATTAGAATCTACACTGGGCACATTTTGAATTGCCAAGGATGCAACGTTTCTTCATGCGAACAAAGAAGACTATTATTATGAAGCTTCGTTGGGCGTACAAGTCAGAAGGTACGTTTTCTGACGTTGCGACTATTTTTTTTTTCGAATGGATAATGGATACCTTCCTTTTGACTGACAAGTATAACATTGATCTCTTTTTTATTCCCTGAAATTTCGAAATTACCCCTCGATCCCTATTTAAGCAGTAATTATCGTTCCAAAAAGGCACTTATTTTCAACCAAAAACTATTGATATTCTTCTCTTAATTCTCAAAAAAATATATATGCTATAGGTAGTCATCAGAAGCGCCCCAGTGAGGCGCTTCTAATGAGTGCCCACAACATATATGTTCATGGTAAAATATTTAAGAAAGATAATTATAGAGATACCCCTCTCATCTGGAGCTCTGACTGTACAATTCCTGTTATTACATTTTCAGTACCATATTCGACCTAATTACTACACATACCCTTATAAGGGCACAGTCAAGTAATTCCGTAGTCTTAAGATTGCAGCCAGTGTACTTTTTGTCTACTTTATTAAGGCATATGTTGTGGGTAACCATTTGAATTATTTCCACTTGTAGATGTAATTCAAATAAGAACCCACAACATACGTTTTTATGAAGAAAATTAGAAGAAACTAGAAATGTGTTTGTAAAACACTATGCCCCTAACTATATGCTTGTCGATACAAAATGCCAAAGTTAAAAAGGAACATAACTCCGACCAAAATAAGATCAGATCATCTAAACTTGGTTCCAAACTGCTCGCAAAATTTTATGAGCCTAACTCAAGTGGGTCCTTAGATTTTTGCTTACAAGATTTTCATTAGCCTAATTTTGAAAAGTGGGCATTACTCCACCATGAAGACTCCGACAGAAAGAACTAATTGACAACGGGCCATAACTCAAAAAGTATCAGGCAGTATTTATTCAGATGTTAATCAGGCCATCTACTATTCACTGACAGTCTATTCACTAGGTTTCAAAGCTCTAGTTTCAACAGTTTTTGAGATAATGTGCTGATAAGATTTCATCCATATATATATATATATATATATATATATATATATATATATATATATATATATATATATATTCTAAGGGTTATAACTCAGGAAATGAACATAAACTTGACAAGAAAAAAAAACAAACAAAAAAAAAAAAAAAAAAAAAAAAAAAAAGCACGTGTCAGCCATATATGAAATTTCAAAACCATAGCATGAACAGTTCAAAAGTTCCGCTATGCATCAAAAATGCATGCAATGTAAATGCCCATTGTTATAAAGGGCCATAACTCATGAAGTACTTTTTAAAATTTATTCAAAAAGTAATCAGATCGTCTGCTTATCACAACCAATCTATTCACCAGGTTCAAGGCTCTACCTTGAAATGTTTTCAGATATTTTGCTGACAAGGTTTCATCCATATTTTTTCAAAGAGTCATAACTCAGGGAAAGGGCATAATCTGGGTGACCAAAAAAATATGTTTCAGCTATTTTTTCATGAGAATTCCATATATGAAAAACACAGGCATGCACAGTTCAGATATTATGCTGTGCATCAAAAAGTATGCAATGTCAAAAGGTGCCCAAATTAAAAAGGGCCATAGCTCATGAAGTATTTTTAGAATTTATTCAAAAGTTAATCATAATCAGGTTATCTACTCATCGATACCAATCACATTGCCACGTTTCAAGGCTCTAACTTTAATATTTAGTTTTTGAGATATTTCATCCATATTTTTTCAATGGGCCATTACTCAGGAATCGTGCATAATCCTGATGGGAAAAATACCTATCAGCTATGTTTTCAGAAGGAATCCATATATGAAATTTCAATAAAGCAACATTTTAACCCTTATAAAATGTCTTTAACTATGATTTTAAATGATATACCATGTGTAAAATTATCGCTGAAACCGTTATTGTAACTGAATTGAGAGCTTTTATGACCTAGCATAATTGTTTTAGATATTGGTTTTATGCGCTCGTCAAATCTTAAAGCACTTACAAAAACTGTGATAACATACAGATTTGTCTTTGATATAATTCAGTGCCATGTTTGGTTTTAAATCACTTGCACATACCTGTTAGCACTTTTATTTGATAAAAACTTTATACAAGCATTCACTTCGCTACAAGCTACTTTTATCCCATGAATTTCTTAGCTGTTAGTTAAGTCTTGTTGTATATATGTATATAAATTTTAGTTAGAGGACCACAAGGTAGAATAGTTATTTATAGCTAATTGTGTCATCCTCTTTAAACATTGTTTAAATAAAATAAAATAAATAAATAAAACCCTAGCATGCACGGTTCAGAAGTTATACTGTGCACCAAAAATCATGCAATGTAAAAATGCCTTAAGTAACAAAGCGCCATAACTCATAAAGTATTTTTCAGAATTTATTCAAAAGTTAACCAGATCTTTTATTTTTCAATATCAATCTATTCACCAGGTTTCAAGGCTCTAACTTCAATAGTTTTTGAGATATTTTGCTGACAAGAAACAATCCATATTTTTTCAAAGCGCCATAACTCAGGAAATGTGCATAATCCTGATAGGAAAAAATACCTGTCAGCTATTTTTTTCATGAGAAATCCATATAAGAAATTTCAAAATCCTTGCATGCACGGTTCAGAAATTATGCAATGCATCAAAAAGGGACATAAAAACACACGAAAAACATCACATAAACACCATTAAGTATGTTATGCGCGGATCTTGTTTTACAGCGTATTTTAGTAGATGAATACATTTTACGATAAGTTTTTTTCTCAATAATTGTGAAAAAAAAAATCCCTAAGCGTGGTATATGTACTTAGGTCGGCTATGGTACTTACAACTGCTCAACCATTTTGCTGCTTTTTGCTTAAGCACACTTACCTGCACAAGGCATCATCGTTTACCCCGTCCCCGACAATGACCTCATTCCTTTGACTTTCCAGCGTACATTCCATCTCGTTCACTCTGGAACAGGAAATCAATTTTGTTTTAGAGTTGGAGGTTTACGGCCAATTCAGCACTGTTAATCCTTGTCCTGCTGAGCCCGGATGTACCCTGCCTTTGCAAACAGTGTAGATCCAGATCAGTTTGTGAATTTATATCTACAATCTGGATTAAGAAAGCTGATTGATTAACAATTAAACATGGGCGTGGCATATCAATTTATTCAGCATGACAAGCCGGCCAGTTAACCTACTCATATGGCCGGCCTCGGTGGCTCAGTTGGATGCGCCGTCCGACTGGAGACCAGGAGGTCGCGGGTTCAACCCCCGCCGAGGTCGGCAACATTCTTTCGTGGAGATTGATCATGAAATATTTTCTACAGTCATTCTCTCCCTTCCGCTGATTCAAGAAGGGCAGTTGTCAGTTTCTGGCGAAAGAATGTGCACAATACTGGTTAACGCGTGGTTAGTTAAACTGACCGCGCTCGACATGACCCCATTGGGTTGACTGGGCCGTAAAACCTCAACACAAACAAACCTACTCATACTTTACCAGGACAGGATTAGTCCGTTTTGCGGTTAACCAGTAGTTGTGTACATATTTTCATCTGTAACTGACAAATGCCCTTCTTGAATCAGCGGGCGGTGATAATCCTTGAAATGAATTCATGACCAATCTCGACTAAAGTTATGAAGACAAGCTTGGATTCGAACTTGCGACCTCTGGATCAGCAGTCAGACGCGCTAAAGACTGCATTATGAAGCCCGGCGAAACTAAATTAATACCCTTGTCCTGCTGAACCCGGATATATCCTGTCTTTGCGAACAGTGTAGATCCAGATCAGTTGGCTTCTGAAGAAGCCAACTGATCTGGATCTGCACTGTTTGCCATGAAGTATGTGAATTTATAGCAACAATTCGATCAAGTAATCTAATTGGCTGAAAATTTAAAGTGGGTGTGACATCTTGATTTATTCAGCAGGACAAGGGTTAACAGAGGACTTGTTAAGTAGGGAATATTTGGTGGTATATTGTTTCTCTTTTTTCTCCATGAAACAAATACTGTAGGTACTCGTTAGAAACCCTCGTCTGGCTGAGGCGCTTCTAATGCGTACACAGAAATATTTTACGAAGAATTAGAGAAAGTTATCCTCAGTTTATCATCCAGTACTTATTAACATCAACTGAATTCATATTTTACATGAAATAAACACACAAATACTGAAATTCGACGCTACGTAACAGAGACAGTTCTGTCTGATATCAATGAGGCCCTAGATAGTCCTAGAAATCCACACTAGCCAGAAGTTTACAAAAGATAAATCAGACAAATAAAAAATGTGTCACAAACGGGATCTTTTGTTTCACACACCGCCAGTATAGACCATTTATTGTACATGTACCACGGTGGCACTGGGTTTTGGACATTTTCATAACACACACACACACACACACACACACACACACACACACACACACATTGGGAAGAGTACGGCCTGGCAGGTAAAGTGACCATAATATTTTGTTGTTGTTGTTGTTGTTGTTCTAGCCTTATTAGCCTAAACCAGAAAAAATATTTAGTTCCATTATGACTAACCACCATGATACTGGCACAACCCCGTTGTCGAGGAAACTTACCTGTCGACCTGTGCCTGCAGTCGCAGAATTTCATTTTGTTGATGCAAACAACCATCGCAAGCGTTAGAATTGCCATCTTTCACATTTATGACCTGCAGAGGGGAAAAACAAAGAGACGAAGAGGAAGCAAAAGAGCAGTATAGGAGTCTCAAAATCATAATAGAGTCGTGGCAAGCGAAACACTATCAACTGACATATGCGGATAGCGAAAGCCTACATCAGACTGCACCATTCGCGTAGTCTGATCTGAACTTTCACTGTTCGCTTACAGAACCATTGGTAATTGCAGAGAGCATCAAAGACAGGAAAGGTCCTGATGTGTCTTTACGGGTTTGTTGAATGATTCATATCTACAAATTTTACATATATCTGAAGTCATTTGATTGGCTTTCAACATGTCCCTACACTCCAAGCATTTGTGTTTCCTGTCATTCAAGTCCCATATTTTTGTATGCAAAGTGGGTTCGCGCAGTTCGATTTAGGCTACATTTGACCGGATACTATACTCGTAGAATATGTGGACGAAAGGAATACTCACTCCCTGATCAGACTGCGCGGTTGCGCAAACTGATATTGGCCCTTTCTACATGTCGTGCAGAACATAATTTGGTGAAAAATACTCAAAATATAATTATGCCTAGAGCTATGACCACTCTAGAAGCCGGCCTCGGTGGCTCAGTTGGATGCGTGTCCGACTGGTGATCAGGAGCTTGCAGTACAACCCCCCCCCCCACCCCTCCCGGGCCGGCAACATTATTTCGTGGAGATTAATCATAATTACAGTCATTCTCTCCCTTCCGCTGATTCAAGAAGGGCGGTTGCCAGTTTCTAGCGAAGGAATGTTCACAAAACTGGTTAACCGCTTAGAGGACTAAGCCTGCCCAGTAAAAGTGTAGTTAGGTAAACTGACCGCGCTCGAATGACCCAAATGGGCTGACTTGGCCGTAAAACCGCAACATAAACAAAAATCATATCAAAAAATGTTAAGGGATACACTTTCATGGGAGGAAACTCTATCAACATTATTTTGACTCCCTTCTGAAAAGGGGCCTACTCTAAAAGGAAAGAATGCTCGCATTCGGAGCAAAATCTTTCCTTCCTTTTAGAATAGACCCCTTTTCAGAATGGGTGGATGTGCAGTACAGCAAACGGGAGGTCACATAGTTGTCTTCCATGAGAAAGATGGCTAAAATTCTACCAAGTGCATAGAGTCCCCTTAAAATAATGCAAATTCTCTGCAACGGTCACGCATGGGAGCACACGGTTATCATCTAGTTATCGTCAACCTAAATTTGTTTACCTGTTTCTCAATTTTCTGATAGGCAATTGCTAATTAAAGAAAAAAATATACAGACGAGTGAGGCGAAGGTTTCCTGTACATCACGAAAACATGCCTATATAATTTTGACCCCCTTAAACCCCACTTTTATATAGTAAAACTGGGGTTTACAGGGGTATATATTATTTTCTCATTTCTGCTCAAAAACATAGATTGTGGGTACGAGGCGGTTCTAACGAGTACCCACAATCTATGTTTTGAGCAGATATATGAAAAATATTAGAGTTTTTTATCTGATTTTTTTTTTCATTTTTTGGTAGTATAATTTTCAGTATATTTAAATAGACATGTTTCGTAATGAGCTTTTGTCACTGAGGCGCCCAACTGATATTGGCTTACAGTTGGTTAAGGTCTGCTGTCCTTGTAGCAGGTAATGGTAGAGGGGGAATGTTGTTATTTGGTTTAAACATGTTTTATTTGTATGAATACTATATAATAATATAAACTAATACAAACATTGATAATTTATACAAATGGGACTCAGAAGAAAGTCAGAAGACTTGTATTAATCTGTATCCCGATATGAAATCACCAGAGTTAACAATCACAATAACAATACGTGATTTGAACAACTTACAGCTTAAGTAAATGTACTGATTTTTACATGTTAAACCATGCATCAAAATAAGCAGAAGAAAAGCGAATACATGGACATTAGTATACCCTTTATTTCTGCCTAACTGGGTGTTTTATTTACCATTGATAACCTAATAATCTACTTTCTAAAATATATGCATGTTCGTGATGCTACTGCTCCATGGAAAATGGAGTCTTGACATATTTTCATGAAAACACTATAACACAACAATCGTAATAGCTCTAAGACAAAAACAAAATCTAGCCGTCAGGTAACTATATAATGGACCTGCGGTTGACTAGCTTGAAATATCTTCTATTGTTATGTTAAAGCTTGGGCTGTTTTATATAACCTTAGAATTATTTTATTTTAATGGCTTATCTAATTTCGAAACGTTTAGATTTTAAGATGAAGTTCTGTATTGCTATAAAAGTTGATTCTGTAATTCATTCAATTCTTGGCTTCCATTATGTTGTTATTTCTTTTGTTCCTTCAATGTCATTTATTTCCCTTTTTCTTTCCTATCCCTCTCTTTCATCTTCTCCACTATCTCTTTTCTCCCTTTCTCTGGGAGACGACACAAAATGACCCACAGGGTTGAGGTGTCGTTAAACCCAAACACATTGATGAAGATAACTTATACAGATTCATAAAACTTGGGGTAAAATATCTGGATCCAATTTTTAAGAGCTCTTAAATTTATTTTCAATTATTTGTGGTTCTCATATTATCGAGCCTCCATGTACAATTTGATCTTTTTGGTGTAATACTGAAATTACAATAAAATCACTTCAAGAAAGCCATCATTGAGGTTATATTTGTCCAAGAACAACCCTTATTTCAATATAAATCCATAGGCCTTTTTGGATAAAATGGATTGTTAAGGTATCTCACCTGAATTTTAGCGTTTGGAGATTTTTTCTCTCCATTTTTTGTCACCATTAAAACACTGTCTTTGCTGCATATCACATTTAGAATACTTTAAGTGTATTTAGTAACAAACATTAAAGTCTCATATATTCACTGCTGTTTTTAGTTTTTTTATTTTGAAGAGTGAACATCATGAAAAGTAATAATAAAATGAGAAACAGCACTACGGGAAATCAGAAAATTGGTTGTTATAGAGAGGTGGCTGGTGTTTGGAGATGACCGTAAGAAGAGGTTACACTGTACTTACGTCGGTTATAGTTTGAAGTTCCTGTCTCATCTTGGACAGACATGTCACATAGTCTTCTTTGCATTTATTTTCGTTCCTCTTCTTTTGTGAAATGGATTTCTGTAGTTTTTGAAGAGTTTTTGCACCGCCTTCCAGCACAGACGTGGATTTTTTAATAATGCAAACATCGTGATTGTAGCTATTTCCATCAAAGGACGTCGATAGAACGGTATCAACCTCATCGTATTCCCTGAAAGGAATAAACAGTCGGCTCTCATTGTCTCGAAGTCCAAGGGACTCTCTGAAATATTTCGAGATATCCGTACCTCGACATATCAGATTTGCAGAATTGAAGAAAAAACCGAACAACCACATTTGACAAATGAATATATAGTTTGACTTCTGAAATTAGAGACATATTGAAAATATTGTGGAAAAGTGGAGAAATTGCTCCTTCGGAGCAATTTCTCCTCTTCTCCACAATATCTTATTACCTGTTGTAAGATTTTGTGCTTAATCAAGGACCCGATTTTCATTTCGAGATAAGCGGTTATTCGAGATAAGCGAAGTCGAGATAACAAGAGTCAACTGTAATTAGACCTGCAAACATATGAAAAAAGTACCTTCTGAGATGTACCCCCAACGGAGACTCAAATCAGCTTGCATATCATTGCAATTTGATCGGAGTCTTCGTTGCCCACATGAAGAGACATTGCATCCATGGCTATCCAAAATGCACCCTGTGAATATTCTGTTTATATTACGCGAGTGTTTAGGCTAATCTGAACCTTCGCTGGGAGCAGTCCAAATCCGAATCCGAATCAGATTTTTACTTGTGATACGTCCAATGACATTCATTAACCAGGACCTGTGATATGGAAAATTAGTCCCCAGCTCCCACCAAAGAGTTTTCATCTAGCCACACCATCCTCTGCACCTTCAGGAGAGGGAATAATCGAATCTGAAAGGGCATTCCAATTTCTTATGGTTTGAGGGAAGAAAGAGCCTTTGTAAATGTCAGTTCTTGCAATGGGTGTCTGCATCACGAAAACATGTCTATATAATTTTGATTCCCTTAAACCCCACTTTTATATAGTAAAACTGGGGTTTACAGGGGTATACATTATTTTTCTTATTTCTGCTCAAAAACAGATTGTGGGTACTCGTTAGAACCGCCTCGACGAGGCGGTTCTAACGAGTACCAACAATCTATGTTTTGAGCAGAAATATGAAAAATATCAGACTTTTTTATGTCAACATTTTCATATTTTGGTGGTAAAATTTTCAGTATATTTGAATAGGCATGTTTTCGTAATGGAACAGACAATGAGTGATTATTTCTACAGCGCATTATAATTTAGGCGAGAGGCGGGGTGGGTCGGGAGGGGCGGGTGGGAATAAGGTCATCAGCTGGAATGCTGGCAGCACCCTTTAGACCTTTGTACAAAATTATTAGTCTATTGTCTCTCCTTCTTTCCTTGAAAGAATCTCATCTTATTTTTCCACTATTCCAGTCATACTCCCAGTTGCAAAGCAATAATTGCTAGTTACAAACCTAACAGCCTTCTTCTGAACTTTTTCAATTTCTTCTTGAAGAACCACATATTGAGGATCCCAAATACAACTGCCATATTCCAAAACCGGTCGAACAAGTCTTTTATATACTGCCTCGTTCACATCCTGAGAACATTGATAAAGATTTCGTCTCAAGAAATCAAATGTTCTTTTTGCCTTAGTACACATGTGACTAATGGCTGTACACCATCTCAAATCATTTGTGATTGTCGCTCCTAGGCATTTAATGGAATCCACATTTTTTAGGACCGTTCCCGCTACAGAATAAGAAGCCTCAATTTGTTCTCTTACTAGTTATTTGCATTATACTACGTGGCTCAATTGGATGCGCCGTCCGACTGGAGACCAGGAGGTCGCGGGTTCAACCCCCGCCGAGGTCGGTAACATTCTTTCGTGGAGATTGATCATGAAGTATTTTCTACGTCATTCTCTCCCTTCCACTGATTCAAGAAGGGCCGTTGTCAGTTTCTGGCGAAAGAATGTGCACAATACTGGTTAACCGCTTAGAGAACTAACTAAGCCTGCCCAGTAAAAGTGTGGTTAGGTAAACTGACCGCGCTCGACATGACCACAATGAATTGACTGGGCCGAAAAACCTCAACACAAACAAAACTGCATTTAACAAGCTGAAATCACATATCCCACTTTCTTGCTCAATATTCTAATCTATCTATATCATTTTGAAATGTCAGTTAAGTCCTCTGCATATCTAATTTCACGAAACAAACAGTCATCTGCAAAAAAAGTCTTATTTCTGGATCACTCTCTGTGGAAATATCATTATATACAGATAGAACAACAATGGACTAAGAACTGTCCCTTGTGGGACACCAGACAAAACTGGAGCCCATTCCGAAATTTTACCGTTTTCAACAGTTTGTTGTGTTCTATAACAAAGAAAAGGTTTGATTGATTGTGTTGGGGGTTAACGACACGCCAGCATTAGTGGGTCATTTTGTGTCGTCGCCCAGAGAAAGGGAGAAAAAAGAAGAGCTAGTAAAGGAGATGAAAGAAGGGGGCAGGGATGAAAGGGAAGAAACAGAAGATATAAAACATATTCCCCTCTACCCTTACCCGCTATAAGGATAGCAATCCTTGCACAACTGTAAGCCAATATCAGTTAGACATAAGATACACGACCACCCCACAACGAAAGGAATCTATCCACCTAAGTGTCTTTCCGTCAATGCCATAACCAAATCATTTGCTTTTGAGTAGTTCATGAGTGTGTGTGTCAAAAGCCTTCTCGAAGTCCAGAATAAATTTGTCTAGCTGTCCTCTTTTGTCCAAGATATTTACCCAATCATTTATAGAAATAGTCAACTGGGTTTCACTACTGTGCATTTTCCTAAATGCATGTTGCCTGTCTGACAAAAGCTGGTATTCCTCCGTGAGCCATGATATTTGAGCATACTATATGTTAATGCAAAACACATGGCACGCACGTCAGGGCGATAAATACAAGCACGAACTCTATACCCTTTCCTAAAGAGGGGACAAATGTTCGCAAGACGGTACGATTTCTGACGCTGAGGCATATTTGATTGTCAACTTGCAAGTAGGGTACTTTTGCTCTGTGCGAATCGGGAAAGCCTTGTTCAACTAACCATCCGTACTCTCAATTCGTTTGCATCCGTGGTATCTATTCATTCGCATTCGTGTAGACTATCAGTCTTTTCTGTTCTTCGGCGTATTCTGCCGTGTCGAATAAGTATTCTGTAAGCGCGCAATAAAAGCCCATATCAGACTGCGCAAATGCGCAGTCTGATCTGGGCTTTAGCTGCGCGCAATGATGGTAAGGGCCCTTTGTTGCAAGCACGATATCACAAAAATTAATTCGCTTGTACAAAATGGTGGAAAATCTGCTTAGTGTATTCAGTTAAGATAATCCATCAGATGTATTCCAGTCACTTCTGTAGCGTGAAAAAAAGCAACCATCGTAAGCCTCTAGTCATGAGACCATTTTTCCCAGCAACCAAACCCATCCCACGCGAGCGGAATTCGAAAGTACTAAAGCTCTTGCACCACACAGGACCAAGTACACGACAAGCTTTCATAATCAGACAACACAATTAGAAATAAAGGAAGAAAGCACAATAAGAAACAAACATAGCACAAGCTTTCATGCTTTCAAAATAAAAAGGAAAGAAAGAAAGAAAGAAAGAATGAAAGAAAGAATGAAAGAAAGCGCAATACAGGAACAAGCACACAACAAGTAACTTTCCGACTTTTAGAATAAGAAAGAAAGAAAGAAAGAAAGAAAGAAAGAAAGAAAAGAAAGAAAAAAGAAAGAAAGAAAGAAAGCTTGAATGTTTTTATATATCAGTTTCTCAGCAATTGAAAAAAAAAAGAACAAAACTTCTCAGCAATTGAAAAAAACAACAACAAAAAAAAAAAAGACAAAAAAAAAAAACAAACAAACGATAAAATTTTTTTTTTATATAAAATATAGTCCGTTACTTGTACCTCGGAGTTCTTGAGTATAGACATCCCATTGTTTTTACATGAAGTTACTCCGCTAACTATATCTTATTTGTTCGTAGAAAAAGTAAACCACCATACACAAACCACCCAAGCCAAACAAAGTCTTCGTACTCGGTAACACGTGCTTCACGAGAATTGGTTTTGTTACCATCACGGTTACTGAACTCTGTTCTTGTGTAATATGGATTGTGGATGTTTTGCTATAACCATACATTTATTAGAAAATACATGTATATTCATTTTGCATGTGTGATACTAACATGGCTTTCAAGCACATATCACTCTTGTGGAGCGCAAAAGATGTGATAATGGGTAACGTGGGCGATACGGCATTTTTTGCCCAGGAAAATACCCATATCACCAGGTCACATTGGTGGTACGGTATTTTTGCACGGACAAAAAACCCATATCACCACATTCGGGACACTCGGCGGTCTTGCCTTTGACTCCGCATACGATATCAGACAGGCAAACTTGTCAGAAAGAAAATGTATGATAAATAGATTACGATATGGCAAATTACAAATCATACCCTATATCAACCCGAGATACCCATATCAGCCCTCGGGCTGATTTGGGTATCTCGGGTTGATTTAGGGTATGATGTGGAAATTGCCATATAATATTCTCTATGTATCATATTGAGCCGGGACACAGCAATTCCTACAACAATAGCGAAGACTCAGATCAGCCTGTTGCTGTATGAGATTTTGGTCTTGGTTCATATGAGCCTGGGTACGGCATTTCCTACAACATTATATGAGCCAGCGCATGCCATTGCGAAAACACGCCTATACAAATACACTGTAAATTTTACGGCCGAAAATATGAAAATATTAAGATGAAAAATTGTTATATTTTTTCTTATTTTTGCTCAAAATATAGATTGTGGGTACTCGTTAGAACCGCCTCGGCGAGTCGGTTCTAACGAGTACCCACAATCTAGGTTTTAGGCAGAAATAAAAAAAATAATGTATACCCCTGTAAACCCCAGTTTTACTATATAAAAATGGGGTTCAAGGGGGTCAGAATTATATAGAAGTGTTTTCGTGATGACAAAACCTAGCAACTGGATGTGCGCCCAGCGAAGACTCAGATCAGGGCAGAGTCTTCGCTGCCCGCATGAAGAAAGTTTGGGTCCTTAACTACCAACTGATCGCACAGCGAAGACTCGGATCGGACTGGGCCGATGCCTAGGCTGAGTTGAGTCTTCGCTGGGCGCACCAGCAATTTTGTAGGTTTTATCGTGCGCTGGCTCATATTATGTGTTCCCAGCGAATATTCAGATCAGACTGTTGCTGTACATCACGAAAACATGCCTATATAATTTTGACCCCCCTCAAACCCCATTTTTATATACATGTAGTAAAACTGGGGTTTACAGGGGTATATAATATTTCTGCTCAAAACATAGATTGTGGGTACTCGTTAGAACCGCCTCGACGAGGCGGTTCTAACGAGTACCCACAATCTATGTTTTGAGCAGAAATATGAAATAAATCAGAATTTTTTTATTTGAAAATCTTCATTTTTTGGTGATGAAATTTTCAGTATATTTGAATAGGCATGTTTTCGTAATGATGAGTCTTCGTCTTGTATCATATGAGCCGGGACACAGCATATCCTACATTGTATGTGCGCCAAGCGAAGACTCAGATCAGCCTATGATTGTCACCTTTAAGTTGATGGTCATGTAAGATAGAATGGTCCTGATGAAATTGTGTGTAAGATAATCCGAATCTCTACAGTTTTGAATAGCTTGGATACATTTTCATCTGTCGCAGCCAATAAAACAGAAATAATACAACAGTGATGATCACAAAAATGTTTTAAGCGGACGCCATACACTTGGTTATTTTTCCGTCCTCATTTATATCTTTTGTGATTTCCTATTTGATTTGTTAACCACCAAGCCCTTTCTGAAAAGGGGTCAACTCTAGAAAGAAAGACTTTGCTCCCCTTCGGAGCAAATTCTTTCATTTTGAAGTAGATTCTTGGAAGCAAATTATTTCCGTTTAAAGTTGATTCTTGGAAGCAAATTATTTCCGTTTAGAGTAGATCCTTGGAAGCAAATTATTTCCGTTTAGGGTAGACTCCTTTCCAGAAGAGAGGCAAACACTTTTGACAGAGTTGCCTCCCCTGGTCCCTTTTTCTTGAATCTTTAATGCAGACAACCCTCTTTATACCGACATTTGATACGACGAAAAATCGTTGTAATGAGAATTTGACTGTCACAAAACTTTCGCTTAAGCGGTAACAATTAGTCACAGATTATATACTGAAAGGAAAAAGAAACGCAGGGTAAATTTTATTCCTAAATTTCATTCAAGTTTTAAAAAGTTTGTTAAATATTTTACTATGATTACAAAACGGTACATGTATGGAACAAAAGTTCCAAATTTCATTGGTCTCGAGTTATTGAAGTTCATTGGTAGCTACCCCCCAAATCTTGAAATCAAAATCAAACTGAAAATCAATATCGGGTGTGCCCCCCCTCTTGCTGCCGTTGCTGCCCTAATTCTCCTTAGGATAGAGTTAACCAAAGCATTGACAGTTCGCATCGGGATGTTATTCCATTCATCGATCAACGCATTCCTTAGTTGTGCGAGAGTTGCGGGGGGATTTCGGCGCTTCCTAACCCTTCTGTCCAGCTCATTTGCTCTATTGGGGTCAAATCTGGACTGTACGGTGGCCATGCTAGTGGTGCGATGTTATTGTCTGCCAGGAAATCCTGACAAACTCGGGCAACATGTGGTCGGCCATTGTCCTGCTGCAGAATCAGATTACGTTGTTGCTCAAGCGGGACTGCAACAGGACGCAAGATCTCATCCCTATACCTTACTGCGGTCATATTGCCCGCAACATTAATCAACTGTGATTTTATCCCGTGAGCAATGCCTCCCCAGACCATAACGGAGCCACCCCCAAACCGACCCCGTTCGACAACACAGGCGTCGGCAAAGCGTTCTCCGCGACGTCGGTACACACGACGTCGACCATCTGCGCGATAGAGAGTGAACCTAGACTCGTCCGTAAAAAGAACTCGTCTCCACTGCCTCATCGGAAATAGCCTGGGCGCATGCGCTGTCAACCACGCCATACGACGCAACCTACGTGCCTGGGTCAGAGGCAGACCAACGTATGGACGACGAGCTCGAAGACCAATTTCACGCAATCGACTTCCAACAGTCTTCGGAGAAATTTGTCGATTATGCGTACCTACTGTATTAAGGGCAGTTTCGGTAGCAGTGAGATGACGATTCCGCAAATGTGCCAGACGGATTGTCCTGTCTTGACGTCGCGACGTCACGCGTGGACGCCCAGACCGCGGTGGGTCTGCTGAATCCCCCGTCTCCCTTAAACGTCTAACAAGACGTTCAATTGTTGAGACGTTAACCCCAAAATGATTGGCAACATGCTGTTGCCTCTGACCCTGCATCAGCAACGCAATTGCCCTACCCCTCTGAACATCAGTCAATCGTACCATGATTGAAAAAAATGTTCAAAGAAGCGTAAAAATGTAAAGAAAAATCGGTAAAAGAATCGAAGAGCGTTGTGTATCGTTAAAGTGTACCAAATGGTGTGAGGAAATCTTGTGCTGAAGGTTTAAACATGCTTGTTTTGCACGAAATTTTGGCTTTCCGTATTGTCCGTGCAATGCATTGTGTAGTGCACGGTTGAATGATTTCACACACTGGGTAGATAGCACATCGACCAAAGACTCGTATACCCGCGGTTCACATTCACAGGACAATCTGTAAAAGTGTATGGCTATAGTAAACACCGTAAAAAATGGTTAAAATAAGAAGGAAAAAACTCTACCCTGCGTTTCTTTTTCCTTTCAGTATACAAGAATATTGTATTTATTTATATTTTGGATATTTGTAAGAATCGCCCCAGATTCTAACAAATATTCAAAACATATGTATTGTGGAGAAATAAAGAAAACAAAAAAGCTAAAAAAAAAAAAAAAAAAAAAAAAAAAAAAAAAAAGAAAGAAAAAAGAACAAAAAACAAGACCTTTCTTA
This sequence comes from Anodontia alba, assembly GCA_964016985.1. Taxonomy (NCBI): domain Eukaryota; kingdom Metazoa; phylum Mollusca; class Bivalvia; order Lucinida; family Lucinidae; genus Anodontia; species Anodontia alba. Next base: position 97,508,466 of record OZ024826.1, on the reverse strand, counting down.
TATACCAATATGCTCATTAACCCTTACAGCTCCAATCACAACTGCAGCAGAAAACAATTTTACTTTTATTTTTTATTTATTTATTTTTTCAGATAATAGTCTTGACATTTCATGTTAATCATCTGCTTGGCAGATGATTCACATGAACTGTCGAGACTTATTTTCTCTGAAAAACAAATAATTATAGATAAAAAAAAAAAATAATAATAAAATGTCTGCCAAAAATTTTTCATGACACTTTAAGGGTTAAGTATTCTGAACAACAGAAAATTTATTTTAATGACAACGTCTTTGGGAATTGTCGTTGTAACGAGGGTTCACTGTACAAAACGAATTATTCTTAATCGATCATCTCTTCGATCTTTATATAGTGCGCCAACGAGTTTGAAAAGGATAAAACAAAATAATAATAATAAAAAAACAAAAATGGCTTAAACTTTGATCAAGTTCATTTACCTACCTGGTGAGGTGTCTAAAAGTTCCTGGGTGAACAGTTAACAGTGTAGACCCTGATCAAACTGCTCATTAGCAATTGTGATCTGGATCTATTCTGTTAACTCCGTCATGGTTGTCGTATGTTTACGGTAGATTTCGTAATGGCATTATTTCAATTGAGCCGGGGCACAGCATTTCCTACGCCTGTGCGCACCGTGAAGACTAAGATCAGCCTGCGGATCCGCGTAGTCTGATCAGAGATTTTTCAAGGTTTGTTTGTTTGTGTTGAGGTTTTACGGCCCAGTCAACCAAATGGGGTCATGTCGAGCGCGGTCAGTTTACCTAACCACACGTTTACTGGGCAGGCTTAGTTCTCTAAGCGGTTAACCAGTATTATATTCTTTCGCCAGAAACTGACAACTGCCCTTCTTGAATCAACCGAAGGGAGAGATTGACCGTAGAAAATATTTCATGACCAGTCTCCACGAAAGAATGTTGCCGACCTCAGCGATGGTTGAATCTGCGACCTCCTGGTCTCCAGTGGGACGGCACCTCCAACTGAGCCACCGAGGCTGGCCTTTCTCAAGGTACTCTGCGAGTAGTCAAAACTCTTAAGCGTCTTCAGGAGGACAGCGAAGACTCAGGTAAGCCCCTCGATGCCCAGGATGATCTGAGTCTTCGCTTGGCGCACATGCAGTCTTGTAGGAAATGCTGTGCCCCGGCTTATATTATAATTGGGCTTCGCAATGTGAAAACGTGTTGTTGGGCATAGCGGATAGCTGAGGCGGACAGAGAAGGCCCAGATCAGTCTGCACATCCGTGCAGATCAGGGCCTTTACTGTCCGCTATCAGAATCATTGGATACTATAATGTATGAATGAAGAGCTAAGGCCCGGATGATACTCTGCGCATGTGCAGGATGATCTGAATGCGCATGTTTGAAGGTACTTTTTTCGCTTGGCACGGCCCATATAAATTGAACATCAAGGGAAGTTACTGCGTTTATCAGTTGAATACCTTTGTATGTGTTAGTGCCCACGCTTCAAGAATGGCGACAAGTGGCAGACAAAAGAGGTCGCGGTCTCTTCCGTACCGCAAGAAGAAACCATACAGGTAAGTGATAAACATTTATAGATATCTGTAGTTTTATAGAAAGTGTGAAAATGCTTACAAAAATAAACAGCTTACACGTCTGTGTACATGTACAAGCTACGTGTATTTCGAAAGTACCTATTTGTTTACACAATTTATTGGTAAATCGAAAGTAGGAAGAAATTATGCAGTCGTGAAGAGTTCACTTTATGCGCAGGCTTGTACGGGTTTCAGTGTTTGCCTGGGACGATGCCTGCAGTTTTGAGACCTGAAAATGTGTGTGTCGAGGAAGCGGGGCGGTGTGCCTATATAAGGTACCTCAAAATATCCCATTTAGAGAAAATTGGATTTTGAAATATTCCTAAAATAGTTCAGTATCCCGTAACCCAGTTTTCCTTGCCCTATAACATGTATAAATCCCCCTTTGCTGATATGAGTCGTCTCTTTCCGCATGTACTGAAGTTATAGTTTCGTTTAACCCTTAAAGCGCCAATCAAAATTTGTAGCAGACATTCTATAAAAAATATTTTTCTTAGAAATCAAGCCTTAAAATTTCATGTGAGTCGTCTGCTTGACAGACGATTCGCATGAAATGTCAATACTTATTTTCTAAGAAAAATAAATAAATCAACATATGTTTCAAAAGTTGTGATTGGCGCTTTTCCATTAACAACTATAACTGCGAAAGAGGTGCCTCTAACAATGTCATAAACCCATTTATGCCAAGTAGATTCTGCTACCTTAACTCTTTGGACAGGTCCTTTTCCAAGAGAAAGTTTTATTATCACCTTGTTTTACATGAATTCCGGTATTTCATACAAACAGTGGATACCGATCAGACGCCTCGGTAGGCGGTGTCTGATCTGGGTCTGCACTGTTTGCATGTATCCCTTTTATGAGACATCAGCATAAATGGGTTAATTTAACCAGTCATGGGGGTATACTGTTCTTCATTAATGATTTCAACTTGTGAACAAAAAGGTATCAGATTGGATGGGCCGCCGTCAAACTCTTTATTCCCTGCTTATAGATATCCATGATTATCTATGGATGTCCATAATTCGAATTAGTGATATCCATAATTCGAATAAGTGATATCCATAATTATCTATGGATGTCCATAATTCGAATTAGTGATACCCATAATTCGAGTTATGGATATCACTAAATCGAATTATAGATATCCGGTGATCTAAATGATTTATGGATATCTATTATTCAGTTTATGGATATCACCAATTCGATTAATGGATATCACTTATTCAAATTATGGATATCACTAGCTCAACCCATTTATGGAGATCTAATTCAAATTATGGAAATCACTATTTCGAATTAGTGATATCTATAATTCGAATTAGTGACATACATAAATCCTTTAGATTATTGGATATCTATAATCCGATTTAGTGTTATCCATAAATGGGCTGTTTAAATTCAAATGGTAAGGTCTAGGTACATGCCTGACACCAGTCCCTCTGGAAAGCTCAAACAAGACAGAGTACGGTAGGTTATGTGACATGTATGAAGCTTCCGTGTCTTTGAAATGACTGATCCATATTGTTTACCAGGTCTCGACCAGTGCAAAAAAGCAGTCTGTTCCAGAGACGACTTTCTAGTCTCATTTTCAAAGCAACCAATCCTGACCTACAAATATGTCCTTATTTACTGCGGAATTGCCTGAAGTATACATTATGACTACTTCTTGCATCAACGTCTTTAAAAAAAAAGACCCCAGAAAGAGGCCAGAAATTTTGAAACTGTTTATTGTAGAACAATATTTGCTACCGTTACTGGTGTACTGGTAGACTTAGTAGTCTGGCCTTCATTACGAAAACACGCATAATCAATATACTGAAAATTTTATCACCAAAAAATGAAAATTTTCAGATAAAAGAGTCTGATAATTTTCATATTTCTGCTCAAAACATAGATTGTGGATACTCGTTAGAACCGCCTCAACAAGGCGGTTCTAACGACTACCCACAATCTATGATTTTTAGCAGAAATAAGAAAAAATAATATATACTTCTGTAAACCCCAGATTTACTATATAAAAGTGGGGTTTAAGGGGGTCAAAATTTTATAGACATGTCATCATGATGTAAACAAGGTTTCATTTTATGTATAACAGACAAGAGGATGATAGCGGTTTCTTGGCTTCAGCCCAAATTTATAACTACAATCATGATGTCTCTGTGATTAGAATGTCAACAACACTCTTGAAAAAATATGGCAAGAAATTGCAAACTCTGCAGAGTGACGTCGAGAGAAAAAGCCAAAAAACTAAGAGTAAAGAACTGGAATCGAAGAAACATGAATATCAGGCATGCATGTCCGAACTTCAGCAGGAATTGCGGAGCTTAATGGACGTAAGTAACCATGGTTACAGAAAATTATTACTCCTTAAAGCCCAAAGCAAAGGAGTATGTGCACTAAGGCCCAATTTTGGCCCCTTTCTGAACAGCCAATCTCGACATATTCTGTACTTTTATTCAAGTATTATCAAATATAAATCCGGGACTTATATGCCAGGGCCACTTGAAAAAATATTCAGTCACAGCTATGAAATCAAAGCGATTTAATAGCATTAATTTTACACTGATAATGCATGAAAGAACTGTTCAAAAGTGAAAGTTATGCCAGAATCAAAATGTTTTGTTTTTGTGTTGTGGAATGACTCAAGTTTCAAGATTGGGTTTTGATTTGGGGTTATTATCTCTAAATAGGGCTTTAATAGGGCTCACGTTCGATACAATGAGCATTTATTGCCAGTTTTGACATTTCTGGCTACTTTTAACACGCCTGGTATAGAGCACACCTGTATACCAAAAAGATATAGATAAATGAATATGACGTAGATCTAGCATATTTCAATATCGTTTTGGTATTCATTCAGTTGTGCTCTATATTAGCCAAGAGTTGAAAGTTATAAAAAACAACAACAACAAATTGCTCAAAAAATGGTATTTTTGCAGCTGTTCTTTTTTTTTTTTTTTTTTTGCTCAGAAAGGGGCCATTCAGAAAAAGAATACCCAAACCGTAAACCACAATCATTTCACTAAATGATTATAGGGATTAAAGTGATTAACATACTTTGATTTTTCAGATTTCCGGCATCTTAAATGCACGTTCTCCTTTGTGGCAGACGATATTCTAAATTTGATTTATGTTTTCTTTTTTTTTTTTTTTTTTTTTTCCAGAGAAAATATAAAGACATTTGATGTTAATCAGATGAAATGCCACGCCTAATTTTCTCTAAAAATACGAAATAATACATATTTCAGTTTCATCTGCTGTAAATGTGATCAGCGCTTTAATATGTATCCCTCCCTAGTTTTTCTACTGAGCGTTCCAGTGCCGTTTAACTATAAATCCTCTATTTTGTGATATCACTAAATCTATGTTGTGATACTACAAAATCGATTTTGTGATATCACTTAATATAATGTGATATCTAAATATTTTGAGATAACACAAAATTGATTTTGTAATTTTACTTATTTGATTTTGTGATATCACAAAGTAAGACTGAATTCGTGATATCACAAAATCGAATTAGTGAAATCACAAAATCAATTAATGATATCGCAAAATCAGTTAAGTGATATCACTAATTCAGTTTAGTGATATCACAAAAAAGAATTGATTTAGTGATAACACTAATTCGATTTTGTGATATCATAAAATTGATTATGTGATATCACATAATCTTTGCCATTTACTGATATCATAAAATCGATTTAGTGATATCACAAAATAGGGAATTTATAGTAAAACAGCACCTCATAGTTTCTCTGGTGTGGTTCTTTTTTGTTTGTTCGCCGGCGGTTTCATATTTGGCGTTTCATAACGAAAACATGCCTATATAATTTTGACCCCCCCCCCCCCCCATTAAACCCCACTTTTATTGAGGGTACTCGTTAGAACCGCCTCGCCGAGGCGGTTCTAACGAGTACCCACAATCTACTTTTGAGCAGAAATATGAGAAATATCAGCGTCTTTTTATCTGAAAATTTTCAGTTTTTGGAGGCGAAATTTTCTATATATTTTGAATAGGCGTGTTTTCGTAATGATTTTTGTCGTGGTTGGTTCCTCGTCTCTTTTGCATTCGGTGCCTCGGGAAGATTGATTGATTGTGTTGGGGTTTAACGACACGTCAACCCTTGAGGGTCATTTTGTGTCGTCTCCCAGAGAAAGGGAGAAAAGAGACAGAAGAGAGAGTAGAGGAGATGAAAGAGAGGGACAGGGAAGAAAGAAGAACAGGAATGAAAGTGAAGAAACAGAAGAAATAAAAACATTCCCCCTCTACCCTTACCCACTACAAGGATAGCAGGCCTTGCCCAACTGTAAGCCAATATCAGTTGGACGCCCCGGTGATGTAAGATACACAGCACCTTCGCACCACCCGACCACCTCGCCTCGGGAAGGCTGTTCTTCATGATTGTGGGGTTTTCTGGGTATATTTACATATTGCTATGCCAATCTGCTGAATTCTTGCAAATGAACTAAATGTAAAACTCATCGGATGCAATGTGCTTGATATTCACCGTCCTCGGAATCTCAAGGGCCAGGCGCTCCGAAAAATATGCCTATTCACTGAAACTTCTGGGTGTATTTACATATTGTTTTGCCAGTCTGCTGAATTCTTGCAAATGAACTAAATGTTAAACTCATCGGATGTACTGTGCTTGATATTCACCGTCCTCGGAAACTCAGGGGCCAGGCGCTCCGAAGAATACGCCTATTCACTAGAACTTTTATATGAGCCTGTCCGAAGACTTCGCTAAGTCACTAAAATTTTATATGTATGTGAGCCGGTGCTTAGACTGCGCTTAGTCATTGTTATTGAGTTGGGATTTAACGACACATCAACCCTTGTGGGTCATTTTGTGTCGTCTCCCAGAGAAAGGGAGAAAAGAGATAGAAGAGATAGTAGAGGAGATGAAAGAGAGGGACAGGGAAGAAAGAGGAATAAGAATGAAAGTGAAGAAACAGAAGAAATAAAAACATCTCCCTCTGCCCTTACCTGCTACAAGGATAGCAGGTCTTGCCCAACTGTAAGCCAATATCAGTTGGACGCCCCGATGACGTAAGATAAACGACACATTCGCACCACCCAACCGCACCCCCTGCGCTTAGTCACTGGAACTGATAGGCCTATGTGAGCCTGACAGAAGACTAGACTTAGTCACTTCCCGAAGACTACGCTTGGTTACAAAACCTTTTACGTGAGCCTGTCCGAAGACTACGCTTAGTTACTAAGCCTTTAATGTGAGCCTGTCCGAAGACTACGTTTAGCTGCTTTTTTTATTGAGGCTTTCCGAAGACTACGCATAATTGCTATTTTTTTAATTGAGCCTGTCCGAAAACTACGCTTAGTTACTAAACCTTTTATGTGAGCCTGTCCGAGGACTATGCTTGGTTATTATATTTTTTATGTGAACCTTTCCGAAAACTACGCTTAGTTACTAAAATGTTTATTTGAGCCCGGCCGAAGACTGCGCTTATTAGCTACTATATTTTTTTTATAGGAGCCTGTCTAAAGACCACGCTTAGATACTATTTGTTTATGTGAGCCCGTCTGAAGACTTGCTTAGTTACTAAAAGTTTTATGTGAGCCCGTCGAAGACTACGCTTAGTTACTTAAATTTTTTGTGTTAGCCTGTCTGAAAATTACGCTTAGTTACTAGAAGTTTTCTGTGAGCCTGTCCGAAGACTGCGCTTAGCTACTATTTTTTTATGTGAGCCTGTATGAATACTATGCTTAATTACTATAATATTTATGACAGCTGTCCGAAGACTACGCTTAGTTACTAAAATTTTTATGTGAGCCCGTCCGAAGACTACGCTTAGTTACTAAAAAAGTTACTAAAAATCTTTTGTGAGCCTCTCTGAAGACAAAGGTTAGTAACTTTAATTTTTATTTGAGCCTGACCGAAGACTGCGCTTAGTTACTATTTTTTTTTTTTTTTTTTTTTTTTTTTTTTTATGTGAGCCTGTTCGAAGACTTCGCTCGGTTACTAAAAAATTTATGTGAGCCTGTCCGAAGACTGCGCTAAGTTACTATTTTTTTTTAATGTGAGCCTGTCCGAATACTATGCTTAGTTACTTAAACTTTTTGTGGGTCTGTCCGAATACTACGCTTAATTACTAAAATTTTTATGTATGGTTGTCCAAAGACTACGCGTAGTTTCTGTTTTTATGTTACAATACTTAGTCTATGAAACTGCTAGACCTATGTGAGTCTGTCCGAAGACTAAGCTTAGTCATAAATATTTTTTTGTGTGTGAGCATGTCCGCAGACTACGCTTAGTCACTAAAATGTTTTTGTGAATCTGTCCGAGGAGTTCGCTTAGTTACTAAGTTTTTTGTTAGCCAGTCCGCAGACTACGCTTAGTCACTGAAACTGCTAGGCCTATCTTAGCCTGTCCGAAGACTACGCTTAGTCACTAAAAAGTTTATGTGAGCCTGTCCGAAGACCTTGCTTAGTTACTAAAGTTTTTATTTGAGCCTGTCCGCCTACTAAGCTAAGTCACTGAAACTGCTAGCCCTGTGTGAGCCTGTCCGAAGACTACGCAAAGTCACTAAATTTTTTTATGTGAACCTGACCGAAGACTATGCTTAGTTACTATAATTTTTATGTGAGCCTGTCCGAAGACTACGATTAGTCGTTTAAATTTTTATGTGAGTCTGTCCGAAGACTTAGCTTAGTCGCTAAAGTTCTTATGTGAGCCTGTCCGAAGACTTAGCTTAGTCGCTAAAGTTCTTATGTGAGCCTGTCCGAAGACTAAGCTTAGTCGCTAAAATTTTTTGTGAGTCTGTTCACAACCTACACTGAGTCACTAAAGCTTTTATTTGAGCCTGTCCAAAGATTCGGCTTAGTCATGTAAGTCATATGGTCATGTAAGTTTGTTAAAAAAGTTTGCTTAGTCATTGAATGTTTTCATATGAGTCTCTTCTAAAACTATTCTTAGTCAAAAAATTATGTGGGCATGACTTTGCACAGTCAATAAAAAATTTATGTGGGGATGTCCGAAGACTTAGCACAGTCAATAAATTTTTATGTGGGGATGTCCGAAGACTTAGCACAGTCAATAAAATTTTTATGTGGGGATGTCCGAAGACTTAGTCACTAAAATGTTTATTTGAGCCTGTTCATAAACCTTGCACATGGCTTACTTTCAACAACAACTTGATGGGATGCTTATACATGTATGGGTTTTATTTTCTGTTTTAACCTATTTATACCGGGTGAATTTTTCTACATTAACCCTTTGGATCAGTCCATTTCCATTAGAAGGATTGTTTGGTTTGTTTTATTATTATCACGTATTGAAACTACTGTATTTAATGCAAACAATGTAGACTATGCTGCGTCTGATCTGAGTCTAGACTGTTTGCCAATGGCCCCCTTATGTGACGCTAAACATAAATGGATTAATTATCTTCATTGTCTGTGTGTTAAAGCCTTTGATCATGTATAATATTCAGGCGCGCTCGCATGACCATCACGAAAACATACCTATATAGTTTTGACCGCCTTAAACCCAACTTTTATACAGTAAAACGGGGGTTTACAGGGGTATACATTATTTTTCTTATTTCTGCTCAAAAACATAGACTGTGGGTACTTGTTAGAACCGCCTCTGTGTTTTGAGCAGAAATATGAAAATTATCCGAATTTTTTTATGTTTTTTTTTTTTTTTTTTTTTTGGTGGGGGGGGGGGGGGGGGGGGGGAGATAAAATTTTCAGTATATTTGAAAAAGCATATTTTCGTAATGTTTTTTTTTTTCTCTCTATGACATGTCTGTCTTCCTTTATATACAGGTTGTGTTAGAAAAAGAAACAGCTGTAGGCGTTGAGAAACACAGGGATGGACAGGCAGGGCCAGAGCAGAAAACAAATAGATCTACCTGCGAAGAATGCTTTTCTAGAGACAAAGAAATGTTGCGTCTGTATGCTGAAGTGGACAAGTAATAAAGTTCTAGCTCTAGATAAAACGCTTTTTAATCAACCAAATTATCATATTATTTTGTCGTAGGTTGGATGGTTTTGAGTTTAACGGACCAATCAACCTTAGTAAGGTAATGTCGAACCGGTCAGTTTACAAATGTACAGAAAACCCTATTTGTACCGACACTCGATACAATGACAAAATTCGTTATAGTGACAATTTAACTGCCAGGAAACGTTCGCTTCAGAGGTGACAGTTAGTCACAAATTATGCAAGAATATTGTGTTGAATACTTAAAAAAAACATATGTTTTGGATATTTGTTAGAATTGCCTCAGTGAGGCAATTCTAACAAATATCTAAAACATATCATGATATGTTCTGTGAGGAAATTAGAACAAAACAAGACATTTCTTTCATATCAATTTGCTCATTAAGTATTCTATACAATAGCAAATTCATTTTAATGGCAACGTCTCTGGTAACAAATGCTGTCATGGTAACGAGGGTTTACTGTACCTACCCACACATTTCCTGCGCATGCTTAGAGGAGTCGAGCCATTCAGTTTACCTACCCAAACTTTTCCTTGGAAAGTTTTGTCCCGGAAGCAGTTAACCAGTACTTGTGCACACTCTATCGCCGGAAACTGACAACTGCCCTTCTTGAATCAGCGAAAGAGCGAGAATGGCCGTAAAAAGTATTTATTTTCAATCTCCACAAAATTATGTTTCCGGACCCGGCGGGGATCGAACCCGCGACCTCCTGATCACCAGTCGGACGCATACCCGACTAAGCCACTGAGGCCGGAATTTTATCTCAGGACGAGAACAAATGTTGTGGGTACTCATCAAAAGCACCTCGGCGAGGTGTGCTTCTAATTAATACCCACAATATATTTTTATGGAGAACTGGGGAAAGTTGTCCCAGAATTATCTGCAACTATTCCTCCTTAACAAGAACTCTGGGCCCAGTTGTTCGAAACTAATGATGTCGTTAGTTAACGTATCGTTAAAACTTTAATCATTAAATTTGGCATATACGCCAATATATTTGCAAAAGCTATCACATTTTTTAAGCAAAACATACCTGTGAATTAGATATTGTTCTTACTAGAACAGTCAACATTTCGACCACTAACGAGCTTATTAAGCTAACGATGCTTTGAACAACTGGGCCCCGATATTTTAACCCATTTTAGTCTGGAAATCCCAAAAATGGTAATTGGCAAACACTACAGATGAGACGCCGCAGCTAAACTCGAACGCAGCATTAGAATTTGACTGTGTATAGGGTTTCTTTTCTTAATGAATTATTTTCTTTCAAAGGGTTCAGATTTACATGTATTTTTGCATGTGCGAATATTGCAAGATTCTGCCAAATATACCCTTGTTACCAAATCTGAACTTTTAGTATACAGGTCTCTTTTAACTCTTTTAACCTTTTAAGTCAGCGTCCCATAAAAAAGGACGTTGGCAAACCGTGTAGACCCAGATCAGACGCCGCAGTACGCGGCGTCTGATCAGGGTCTACACTGTTTGCATTAAGTACAGGAATTTCTATGAAACATGACTATAACAAAAATTAACCAAGAACACTTTATACAGGAAATGGACCTGTCCGAAGAATGAAGATAGAAGAGACCATTTGGCATAAATGGGTTAAGAAGGCGATATGGCTGCAAGAATGCAAACTGGAAGCCTCAAAAGTTGTTTCCCATGTAAAATATGGTGAAAAATCTGCCTTAACCATTGCCATGCTGGAAAAATTAAGATGCCACGCCCACTTCTAATTTACAGCCTAGAAGATTGCTTGATCTAGGCTGTTGATACAAATTCGCATACTTAATGACAAACAGTGCAAATCCAGATCACTTGGCTTCTACACTGTCAGCAGGACCAGAGTCAGATGTTTTAAAAGCAGGTTACTGCGCTCTGGTTTCCACAACAGGCACGTACACGATGGATTGGTGACGAGGATGCCTTTTCAGACAAATGTTGCACACGTTAACAACTCTTTCTGTCATAGACAACAATACCCCAGTAACATATACTGAAAACCGGGATATACTGGGGTATTAATGGACCGTGTCATGCGAAAAAGTGCCTTTGAGCATACGCAAAATATGCAGATTCGGATCATCCTGCGCATGCGCAAAGTACCGTCCGGGACTTTGCTCTCCAATCGTACATTTTGTATCCAGTGATTCTGTTAGCGAACAGTGAAGGCCTTGATCAGATGCGCAGGGAAATCTGGGCCTTTGCTTCCGCATATGCCAGAAGACAATTTTGCATAGCGACGTCCAAATAATGAGGTGGAATTTTCTCGACATCACTGTTCTTAAAACTTATAAACCAATGATTATATTCATAAGCCATTTGCAATGCGTTAACTCTCTGTATATAGCTGATTAATGTAACCGAATGAAAAGAACAGGTAAACGAAAAATAAATGGTTGTTGGGGCAGCCTACAATATCGATTACTTTCTTTTAGTACAATCGGCTCAAACATTGATTAGATTTTTTTTGGCACAAACAGATTCACGATTTGCCGACGATATAGGCGGCTGGTGCTTAGATACGTGAATTTGTCTACGTGTCTTTTATAGGCTAAAGAAAACATTACAAGCAGAACAGAAAGAAAAACAAGACGCTGTAGCGAGGTGAGACATTACGTTATAACAAGTCTGACGGAAAAAAGATGGCGGCCATCTTAAAAGTCCGTTTTTCGCTTATTCTCCTGAAAAGAAAGGTCAATTGACTCTCAACTTGGTAGGAAGCATTGGGGTGACTTGTAGATCAAAATTAAAATCGTTCCGATGGGAAATCTATAACTGCCGCCATTGCGGCCGTCCTGAAACTTTTTTTTTTCGCTTCTTTTCCTGAACCAAAGGGCCGATTGACTCGAGAATTGGTAGAAAGCATCGAGATGACTTGTAGATCAAATCTAGCTAAAATCGTTCCAATCGGAAATCCAAGATGGCGGCCATCTTGAAAATCTATTTTTCGCTACTTCTCCTGGACCGAAAGGCCAATTGACTCGAAGCTTGGTAGAAAGCATCGGGGTGACTTGTAGATAAAAAAATAGCTCAAATCGTTCGAATAGGAAATCCCAAATGGCGGTCATCTTGAAAATCTATTTTGAACTTTTTCTCCTGAACCAAAAGGGCAATTGACACAACGTTCATTGGAAGAATCGAGGTGACTTGTAGATAAGCAGTAATTGGAAATCCAAGATTGTCGCCATCTTGTTTATGTTTATTATATTTCCTTGCAACTGTGCTGTTTACATGTATAAAATCATGATTCTTCAGAAACCACTTAGCCAATTCCACCAAATTCTACATTGATCCTACTGTTGAAATGTGGTTGAGAGTCTGTTCAAATGATCACGCTTCATTGACTGTCATGACGATATATTCGTCTTCAAAACTAAGAACTGCTTAAATGATGAGCTTTTCAATAGTTGCGTTGATAGGTTTGGAAAAGTGGTGCTTAACATCTGCATATCTGCAATGGCTATGTCACTCAGGTGAGCGAGCCGTGCACCGTGGGCCTTTTGTTTAATTAAAAAGAGCTGATGTTTTTCTGTACAAAAACGTATGTTGTTGGTACTCGTTAGAAGTGTCTCGCAGGATCATAGCCTTCTCAAGACCAAAGATAATGCTAACATTTGATATGCATGGTCTTCCAAGTAGATAACGTCTACTTTGCTAAAAGCTTTTAACTAAAAATTCCAGTTGCAAAAATCAGCTTTGAAGTATAGTAATGTTATTTTTATTAATTCATGTAAGGATATAATAGGACCTTCATACTCATCGCAGTTTAAACATCTAAGGATCAGTGTCCGAGTGCCCCTTTTCGCGTGACGCCGCTCGTATATAATAATCGAAATATTTTTCACCAGAATGACACCCCAACGATGGTGGGCCATCGCATTTACCCTACTTCGCAAACTTAGATCCTAATGACCCCTGCTTTGATCCTACGCAGACAAAACAATGTTAACTGTATTATTGTCTGCCTAGCATACCTGTCGCTCAGATATGCTACAATATAATATTCTAAAAATATATATTTCCTCGTGCCTCTCCCAGTTTGTATTTTAAACGCAAAAGTTGGGTTTTAATCATATAATTATAAAAAAATGGAAATTGTGTAAAAGAACATTCACGCATTGATTACATGTAAAATTTCTATTATGAATCAAAACGTACAATCCAAGGGTAATGATTTTTCTATTCAATTTTATATGAAGTGAATATTACGTATTGTTTGCACATGCATAAAATCCGACATGTGCCACGCAAACACATATGTAACTGTTACGTATGCGTACAACTGTACGCCGTATGCGTACAACTAGCATATCGCACATGTAATGTATCGTGTGCACGCTCACAGTAGTCATTGAGTGTGCGGACCGAACCACCGTCGTAAATTCATGCCTAGTGTCCCATAAAAGGGACAATGGCAAACAGTGCAGACCCATATCAGACGCCGCAGAATGCGGCGTCTGATCAGGGTCTACACTGTTTGTATTATATACAGGATTTATTATAAAACATGGTAATAATAAAAAGAACTAGCTAGACACCTCTTCTAATAGAAATGGACCTGTCCAAAGAGTTGAGGTAGAAGAATCAATTCGACACGAATTGGTTAAACAGAACAACAAAATTGTACAACTTAATTGGCTAAATCACTAATCATGTAGTCAGTCTCATAAACTGTACGTTACACGTTATCCATTTGTATCGATAAGACCGGCTTACAGACAGTCTTCCAATTTTTTTGCCTTGCCTTTTTTTTGCAGGTTAACGGCTAAAACAGAGGAAGAAAGACAAGCAACGCACGACATCCAAAGGTGAGATTTATTTATCACTGGATAAACAACAGGAACATTAAAACTAACTTCACGACACTGTGATGAATCAAAGATAAGGACTCTGCTACATCCTGATAGTGAAAGCGAAAGAAAGCATCTAACAGGACCACAATGGCACCGACCACGGTCGAATAAACTCAGACACAAGTCATTTAGAAAAGGCTTAGGACCAGGTGCACCGTCCATATGCAGGAATTCTCGTACTACAGGTACTAATCCGCACCAATCGGTCCCTTCTGTGACGTCACAGCCTGTCGCTAGTTCTCAGACAGGTAATAGTGTGGAAATGTATAGAATTATATAGGAGCCCATCATTTAACTAATAAAATCATTTATTTTCAATAATACAAGATATTATTATAACCTCGCAATAGATGGAAAAATTTATCTGCTTCAATTTGATACCAAATTTGTTGAAATAAGATAAATTTTAAAATGGCCCAGATTGTAATGAATGCTACAGGGGTTTTTCCTTATTAAGTCTTTGTATTTTACAACAAAAATGAAAAATAGCCTTGATTCAATCGCCCAAAAGTCATATTTTTTAAAATTTCTCCGTTCGCTATAACCTCTCATTCGACAGATCTATTTAATATCTATAGTTATGTAGTAAAATACTGAATAAATTATTTTATTAAAAAATGGCCCACAGGTTGCAGAATATAGCTATATTTGAAAAATGCGGAGCGAAAATGTGTAATGATTACACAGACTCAGGTCTTGTGTACACATGATACTAGAGAGGTTTTAAGAATCGGAAAATAAAAAAGAAATTGGTATCCATCGATAGTATTATAAGATAATTTAGCTTCAAAAAGGAAAAAAAAAAGATATATATTTATAACAATATAAACTTATTTATTTATTTAATTTTTGTTTAAGTCGAATTTTGTTTTTATTGGGCAACTTATTGAAGCTTTAATGAAAATTTGATATAATTACTTTTGACCATAGGAAAACTACAAACTGCTTAATTACTTGTTTTTTTATTTGTTTAATGACGAAAAAAAATGCTTTGTCGGCATACAAGAAAAATACCTAAATGCGCGGCCACTCTTGCGATGTTTTCTTAATAACAATTACTGCTCATCATGAAAACACGCCTATATAATTTTGACCCCCTTAAACCCAACTTTTATATAGTAAAACTGGGGTTTACAGGGGTATATATTATTTTTCTTATTTCTGCTCAAAACACAGATTGTGGGTACTCGGCGAGGTGGTTCTAACGAGTACCAACAATCTATGTTTTGAGCAGAAATATGAAAAATATTTGAATTTTTTATCTGAAAATTTTCCAGTTTTTGGTTGTAAAATTTTCAATATATTTGAATAAGCGTGTTTTCGTAATGTAATGAATGCCAATTATGTCCTTATCTTGACGAAAGAAAACAACGAAATCACTTTTTACATAATTGACATACATGCTTATGCGCAATTTTAATTGCACAAACAGAATCAAATCCAACATTTGATCTTTTTGCATAAACTAGCACTTTAATTGACACGATTTGCTCATTTTAGATTCCTGTACATAAATAAGGACTACATAATCATGACTTCATCTAAGTGCGTTCGTGTACAAAATAAATTTGACTATAAAAAACTGAATGAGGGTGAGGCTCTCTCTCTCAAACGTTGTTCTCTAAATCTGTGAATAACACGAGTCTCTCCAAATATAAGCAGCATTAAATATGACGTGCAACCTTTGTAGTTCCAGATCAGCATGTGCATACATTTTTTCTCTGATAGAATGTGCAAGCTCTATTCAACACCCGGTGTTAAATATGTATATTTAATAAATAATTTATAATATTAAAAAAAAATACATTAAAACAAAAGGATAATTGATATTATTTTCAGAAATAATTATTGTTGTAATCTTTAGCTGTATATCATAATTCGGAAAATAAATATTCCTATGCTGGTACTATTTTGTTTCATAAAACGGTTCTCTATCTAGGAAATTAAAACATAATGATACTAATGATATTATTATTATTATTATTATTATTTACTACTACTACTATTATTATTATGTTGTACATCACAATTCCGAAGAATAAATATTATTATGCTGGTCATATTCGAAGTGTTTTATTTGTAAAATAGCCACATGGACAGTTTATACTATCGTACATGTATATTTAGGGGTAAAATATTACTAATTATCGTATAAACCCTATTAGACACATTAAGTAACTATCAAACTGAAATTTGGCTACCTGTTGAAACAGCTTATACCTGCTATCTGAGTGGCAAACAGTGTAGACCTTGATAAGATACTCTTTGATGTAATGTCTGGTCACGGTCATTGCCTTTTGTTATGGTGTGTTTATCAGAATACTAAGGTTAAATACTATAAACCACTTTCTCAATCAGATTCAATAAATTGTTCACACCTTTTCAAACATTACCCTATAGGCAATTGTTTCAAAAACAAACCTGGGATACAAGATGATTCGATTCTACTGTTTACAACACTTGCCCTATCTTTTTAACAAGGCCATTATAGAATCAGCTGATTTGTCTAATCATTGCTGGGTAAGTGTAAAATAGTGTAGACCCTGAACACACAATGCGTAATGTGACATCTGATCTGGGTCTACACTGTTGGCACAGACCTAGCTCTCTGTCTAAAACCCTAGGATAGTAGTAACAGTCATAATCCCAGGAAAACATTTTCTCCATATTTGCTAACTATCCAACACAGAAATAACACGAGTCTCTCCAAATAAAAACAACAACCATTGTAGTTCCAGATCAACATGTGCATACATTTTCTCTGATAGATTGTGCAAGCTGTATTCACCATGCAGTATAGACTCTGATCAATATATTTCAGCGGACACACAGACTAATTGGGGTCTGCATTGATCGCATAATTCATAAGGCCCATTTTCTGAAAAAAAAAATCAATCATAATTGTTTCTTATTTTACTTGAAGACACCTCAAAGTTCTTGAAATGATCAACAAAACATTTTACTTTCAATTATATTGGCATTAAAACAATATATAAATACAAGTTAAATAACAGCACGTTGTTTATTTTCTGGTTCTATTTGTCTACTCTTATTATCATTATCCAGCTGGGAACTAGAAGCCTCAGGCCACTGGACAAGTTAATAATAGCATAATTTATACCTCATGCAATAAAAACAAAGCGGTCAAAACATCAAATAAACATCAACATTTGAAAGTGACCATTATGACTATGATGTAGGAATATGGGCAAATAAAGCACCATCTTTAACTGTGTAACAAAAGAAACACTGATTCCTGTAGAATATATCGATTAAGCGTTAAAATCCTGACCAGAGTGTGCAGATGCGCAGACTGATCTGGATCTTTAGTGTTTGCATAATACACAATGTACATAGTTTCCCTTTTTTCATAATCTGACACACCTGCCCTTTTTCTGAGACAGGTCACGGGGTCCTGCAATTCTTGAGATGATAAGATAAAACTAGAAATAGCATATGCTACATTAAATTTTATGTAAGTTTTTTTGACAGTGTCTATTTTTTTTTTTAAGTTTAAATGATTGTTAAACAACGTTCATGCATCAAGAGAAAAGTGATGATGATATTCTTATTTTTTTCCAGACAGTAGGCTTTGACATGCCATGCGAATTGTCTGCAACAGAGACAGTTATTATGGACTGTCAAACCTTTTCTTTTCTTTTCTTTTTGTGGGGGTGGGGGTGGGGTAAAAATTTTAACCCTTTTCCACTCTCTGTACTAATTCAGCAGCAATAAACTGGTGATATTTGTTGAATTTTCCCCAGAAAATAGGATTTGACCTTTTTAGGGGAGGGGGTGATATTTGATCCCTCAACGTTTATCACTTTCTGGGGTAATTCAGCATGCGGTAAAGTGGTTATTGTCTTAGTTTATCCAGAAAATAGGATTTGACACTTCATGCAAATAGTCTTCATTGGAGACAATTTTCATGAAATGTCAAATCCTGTTTTGAAAATAAAACATACAGAGGAGTTGTTCAGGATAAGTATTTGGTGATTGTATTTTTTTTCTCTCTATAAAACATATGTTGTGGGTACTCATTAGATGAGCCTCACCAAGGTTCTTCAAATGAGTACTCATGACATGTTTTTGCTTCACCGAGGTGCATCAAATCAATACCTACAACATATGTTTCAATGGAGAACTGGAGAAAATTATTCCATATTTATATTGTCTGCAAAACTTTTACCCAAAGTGCTTAGGGCTTAACTGATAAGTACTATGCTAATTCGCGCCACCAATGGGTCCTAAGTTTATAAAATAGGATTGTCTTTATGCTGTGAACAAATAGCCCAAAGCTATTTATGTACCTGTCTTGAAAGAAATGTCCTGTTTGTACACCTCTATCCAGCTGATGGTCTTTGTGAGCTTTGCAGACTGGTTTCAAACTACTAAATTATCAAATTACCAATAATAATTAAAACCTCTAAATTTACTCCTTTTCTTTTGTTCTAATCATGTACCCTTATACTACTAGAAAAGGAAATAATGACTAGCTTTGTTTGTACTCTAGACCCAGACCAAACTGTGCTCAGGCACAGAATGACCAGGAAGATTCTTTATCATATACTGATCTTAACAATCAGATCTGTAACACACATTAAGCAAAGAGCATAACCAAGCTCAGAAAG
This sequence comes from Anodontia alba, assembly GCA_964016985.1. Classification (NCBI taxonomy): domain Eukaryota; kingdom Metazoa; phylum Mollusca; class Bivalvia; order Lucinida; family Lucinidae; genus Anodontia; species Anodontia alba. The sequence goes on along the minus strand of OZ024826.1, from coordinate 97,489,441 downwards.
CGCAATGGGGTCTTGGTCTACAAAGGGCACATACCTGAAGGTTGCTTAAAACACTGTAATATTTGATATTACTCATTTATGCTAAAAAAAGGGACATTGATAAATAGATAAGAACATTAGACCCAGATCAGACGCCGCATATCATAGTGTCTGGTGAGCATTGATTAAACACTTGATTGCATTCTGATTAATAGGTTTCTTTAATCTGTGGTGATAGTATTGATGAGAAATAGGTTATCTAGATCACCTTAAAGAGTAGGTATCTTTAATTACTGTACTAACAAATGTCTAAGTATAACCTAACTTCATAACGGAGGTATGCAGACAGCCCTTTGAGGTTGAGAAGTGGATGACATTGGCCTTTCCCCTGTATTCATTATCCATATGCTTCTTTCTTTCTTTCTTCCTGTCTTTCTCTTTCTTTCTTTCTCTTTCTTTGTTTGTTTCTTTCGTTTGTATTGTAACAACAAATGTCATAGGATAACTTAATAACGGAGGTACGCTGACTGTCCTATGATGTTAAGAAGTGGATGACATAGGTCTTTCTCCTGTATTCATTATCCTTAGGCTTCTTTCTTTCTTTCTTTCTTTAGTTAATGGTTATCATAAAGTAATGTTTTGTTGTTGTTTTTCATTCATTCATTCATTTTTTTTTTCAAATTACTTACATTTAATTAAATTTTCACATTTGTTTTCTCCAGGTGAAATGATCATTTTTCTTTCATAAATTGTACCGAACTATCATCAGTAATTAAATACAACCTTAATTAACTCATTTGTTTTCTTAGATTAACTATTGTTCTTCATTTTAAAATCTTACTGAATTACCATTCATTAAATATAACACTTTTCAAATTTATTAATTACTTTTGTTTTCTTAGGTTAAACTATTGAAACTCGTTTAAAAATCATATTGAATTATCTATAACTAAATACAACACTTTTTATTTAATTTGAAATAATAATAATAATAATAATAATAATAATAATAATAATTGATTTTAATCAATTAATTAATATTTTGTTATCATCATTGTTAATTAATTCTTAGGTTAAACTATTGATATTTTTTTGAAAATCATACTGAATAATCTGCTGATATTCATTCATTCATTCATTCATTCTAACTCGGACCTAGTCCAGTGTATATTGGGTCCAAGATTCTAAAGTGCATCCATACATAATTTAATCTGAATTGTAGTAATACTGTAGGTGTGTGTGACACTGAGCTGATTACACACCAGCTACACAGGTAAGACGACCGGTCAAAGGGAATTAACCGAAGCCTATCTAAAATGGAATATCGATAACCTGAGTGACAGTTCCTGTAGTACGATAATTCCTGGTAGTGCATAATCTAAAGAGGGCAGCTAACCTTGTCAACTTTAAATGGTTTAACTACAGTCGAACCTCAATGGCATGAACATCTTTGGAACCATGGAGATTTGTTTGCGATACGGGTAGTTCGAGCCACTGAGGGTTAATCGCTGCGCCAGGTCAGGAAGTAAATGGCCATAATTTAGGACATCTTTTCAATCTTCTACATACTTGTAATAATGGTATGTTGAGTGTGTTCATTAGAATCGCATCGATGAGGCGATTCTTATGAGTACACTTAACATACAATTTCATGATAAAATAAGAAAATTTCCCAAAATATTTGTTTTCTTGAGCTATCGAAGAATTTCGTAGGGACTCAAAAACGAGTCCAATTAGCCATAATAAACGAGCCATCGGTTTTCAAGCTATAGAGGATCGACTGTTCATGTAATAAGCATGTAATTTGTGGTTTAATATCTGCATTGTGTCCTTGCTTTTCATATCGATTAGTTAGCTTTAAGAATTGTGTTTAGCTCACCCTGAGCCAAAGGCTTAAAATAAGCTATTGTGATCACTTGCCGCCTATCGTCCGTTCGTCTGTTCAACTACACATTTAAACGACCTCTCCATCTGAAATCTCTGAGCCAGTTTTCTTCTAACTTTATGTGGAACTTTCTGTCGAAGGGGTTTGAAAATTTCTACAAATGGTCACAGTTCATTAATTAAGATGGCCGCCATTCCCTTATTGTGTCAAAACATTTAAAATCTTCTTCTCCAGAACCGAGAGAGCTTTGAGGCTGACTCTTTGTAAATAGCATTGGGGACTCAAGATCAACCAAGTTTATTTAATTGATGATCCTTGGTTAACCGCTGACATATTTATGGCAAAGTCAAATTTACGTGTCTGTACATTTGTACGGAATAATTAATTTTGCTATGTACATGCATAAAATCGTGTAACCGTTATAGTCTTCTCCTCTGGAAATACTTGACAAATTTTCACCAAATTTTACATGGTCTTCTGTGTAAGAGGTGCTGACAATCTGTTCAATGGTTCTGCACTCCCGAACAAAACGGCCATCATGCCCACAGATGGTATAAAAACATTTAAATATTGTCTTCTCAAGAAAGCTTTGAGATATAGCATTTGAACTTCATGGTTTACCATGTATGTTCAAATAATGCTCCCAGGTTGACCTTTGATCTGTTTTACGGTAAGATCAAATTTGCCTTAATATTTATTTGTATGGGGAAAATGTTGAAAAACCTTTTTTATCAAATTGTATCAAAGACTTATGGTTGAAACTTAAAGCGTCGGATCAAACCAGAAAAAAGGTTTTCAATTATAATCAAAATTTTGTCACCCAGGGGCTGTTTGCCCTTGCCCTAGGTCTGTATAGATGCATTACGAAAACACACCTATTCAAATATATAGAAAATTTCTCCTCCAAAAATTTAAAAATTTCAGATAAAAAACTGTGATATTTTTCATATTTCTGCTCAAAACATAGATTGTGGGTACTCGTTAGAACCGCCTCGCCGAGGCGGTTCTAACGAGTACCCACAATCTATGTTTTGAGCAGAAATAAGAAAAATAATGTATACCCCTGCAAACCCCAGTTTTACTATATAAAAGTGGGGTTTAAGGGGGTCAAAATTATATAGGCATGTTTTCGTGATGTATACAATTGTGTAATCTTCAAAGAACAGAGGCCGTATCCCCTGAAATAGCTTGACTAATTTTCACCAAATTATACATTGGCCCTTCAGTAAAGGGATGTTGAAAATGTGTTCAAATAATTCCACATCAATTTGAAAATCTGTTTTAAGGTCATGCTTCAATAACCAAGACGACTGCCATACACTTAAATGTTGGAAACCATCTGACAGCTTCTTGTGAACCAAGAAAGCTCTGAAACTTAATATAGAGTATCGTGGATGGAGAAGCCTCCAGGATGGCCGTGTGGTCAGCGCTTCCGACTTCGGATCACGAGCCCCTGGGTTCGAACCCCGCTGGAGGCTGAATTCATTTGATGACTGTACGGCACTTTAGTGCACAGAACCTTTCATTATCACCCTTTTATCGGTTCAGTATGACTGAAATAGTGTTGGAAGGGATATAAAACATCAAGCCATATTCATCATCTTCATCATCACAGGGTCCAAATTTAACTTTTTTGACAGCTTGCTAAAATTAGCAAGTGGCATTATTTTTTACTTGCTAAACCTTTCAGCCAACTTGCTTTTTCACACATATAAACATTGTTAAAATTAAATGTGGCATTAAACCTTAGCACTCTGGGTAAAAAATTAGCAGACATTTTGCATGTAACGTCAAAACCTGTTTTCTGGGCAAAGTAAGAAAAATATTGCCATTGCTTTTGGAAAAGAAACTGCAAAACATCAGCACCAATGCCACAGGTTCAACCAGTTACAGAGAAATTTTCCTCCTTGCTAGAGTTAGCAAGTGATGGAAATTGGAGCTTGCTTTTTGAAGAAATTAACCAGCATTTAGCAAGTTAGCAAGTGCTAAAATTGATCCTTGCATCATCATCACCATCATCATCGTTTTTATGGATGGGAAATCTGTAGCTTTGTTAATCCTCGGTTGGCCGTTTTTACGACATAGTTAAATTTGATTCTCCACATATATGTATTGAAACCTGTTAGATGCATTTTTTAAACTATCTACTATTTTAATTAGTTGTTTTGGCAATAATGGAAGAATGTTACCTCATTACGAAAACACGCCTATTCAAATATATAGAAAATTTCACCTCCAAAAACTGAAAATTTTGTATAAACATTCTGATATTTTTTTCACATTTCTGCTCAAAACATAGATTGTGGGTACTCGTTAGAACCGCCTCGGCGAGGCGGTTCTAACGAGTACCCACAATCTATATTTTTGAGCAGAAATAAGAAAAATAATGTATACCCCTGTAAACCCCAGTTTTACTATATAAAAGTGGGGTTTAAGGGGGTCAAAATTATATAGGCATGTTTTCGTGATGTGTTATCTGCAGATATGCAATAGCTATTTTATTCAGGGTAGCGAGGTGCCCCATGGTCCTCTTCTTTTGATTAGGCAGCAACAGCTGTACTGAGTTTGTAAAGTATGTCATCATGTAATAAAGACTACGATAATTTGTCATGAAGCCTTTGTTTCAAGCCAACATATACATGTCTTTAGAAATTTGTACTGAGTGTTGATGATAAAATTTAGGAAAACGTTTTTACAAATTATTTGATAGCGGTAACCTTCTTGTACAAGTCTGTCAGGCTGGGCAGATGCACAGGCTGATCTGAGTCTTTGCTGCAGGAAATGCTATATTCCGGCTTATTTATTAGTAAACTGTAAGCAGTGTTTTATTATTACTCAAACATTCAGCATGCTGGTAAAACTTTCAGCTGAAATGTTTATACTATTTTTTATCAGAAAATATGTTTGGCAAACCCAATTTTCTGGAAAAAATAAAACCAGTTTGTCGACTACTCAATTATCCCACAGTGTAGTAAAGGTTAATATGAATACCCGGAATAAAAAAAAGTTTTAAGTTACTGTCTGGTTGAAAAGGTTTATTTATGGTTTATTCTTTGATTGTTCTGGTGTATATTTCTTACAGGCTAAGGGCTACCGTGGAGGCAGAACGGGAGGCAAAGCAAGACGCTCTAACAAGGTGACGGTTTTAGCCAAGAGCAAATGGATCAAGAGGAAATGGATCTTTGTTGCATATGTTGAAAATAAACGTCCTTTTCGGTCTGCGTCAAAGAGATGTGCAGATACATATACAGGTGTAGGACGCTGATGCATGCATATCGCCAACGAGCCATTTTCTCGATTATCGATCATCAGCCTTTCATCACGAAAACACGCCTATATAATTTAGACCCCCTTAAACCCCATTTATATACAGTAAAACTGGGGTTTACAGGGGTATACATTATTTTTCTTATTTCTGTTCAAAATATAGATTGTTGGTACCCGTTAGATCCGCCTCGACGAGGCGGTTCTAACGGGTACCCACAATCTATGTTTTGAGCAGAAATAAGAAAAATATCAGAATTTTTTATCTGAAAATTCTCATTTTTTTTGTGGTAAAATTTTTCTATATATTTGAATAGGCGTGTTTTCGTAATGTATATTATCTTTTCTGTAATATATGTAGGCTGGAGGGCACAGTGATTAGTTCTTTCTGCGTGTAACCCGTGTTTCACTGTTCGAATACCGTTCCAGTTGGAATTTATCGAATCAAAGCTAGAGCTTAAATAGCTAGTGAGGCCACTTTTGCTTGGTGAAAGACTGACAAAATATAAATACAGTGGACTCCCGTTATCTCGTATTCCAAGGGATTCTCTGAAACACTTCGAGATATCCGTACCTCGACTTATCAAATTTTCAGAATTGAGGAAAAAATAATTCGAACAACCACATTTTACAAATTTATATGAGATTGGACCCTTGAAGTTTAGAGATATATCGAAAATATTGTGGAAAAGAGGAGAAATTGCTCCACAATATTTTTTTACTTGTTAGATTTTCATGTTTAGGCAGGGACAAGATTTTCACTTCGAGATAAGCGGTTATTCGAGATAAGCGAATTCGAGATAACGAGAGTCAACTGTAAATATCAGCCAGGAAATGCCACAGTTGTGAAGTACAGCCTTCTCGAGGCGACAAAAGAAGGAGAGATTAGGAACAAATGACAACACAAACGCCCCATATGAAAGCTGAGACGCACAAATAAAGAAGAACTGCAACAAAGGAACCGCCTTGGAATGCTGCATTCTCTTCTGCTCTGGATCTTGTCTTCGGAAGGCGTAAATTACCTGAGCACCTTATGAGTTTGTTCCGATTCGTGCACATGGTGTACCGGTAAACATGCTTTACACCGTAAAAAGATCCCGTAGATTTTACGGTAAGTACTGGCAAATGGTTGCCAGTACATGTATCGTAAATTTTACGGGCGCCTTTAGATTATTTACAGTAATAATTGCGCATCATAGGGCAGTGTAGGGCAAGATTGATAACGTATATGACATAATAGGGATGTGAGCTAACGCACCGTATCTTCCCAGCTAGCATTCTACATAAATCTACATCGGGCCGTCATCGGCCCGTCAGCTACCCTGACGGGCCGATGGCGGTCCGATATAGATTTACGTAGAATGCTGACTGGGTTAAGCTTACACATCCTTGCCCCATCCTACGAGGTAATTCCTTCAAAAGTTCTACGGGCCCCCGTAAAAATTTACGGTAAGGTCGCTGGCAGCCAGATGCACGTATTTACCGTAAAATCTACGTGAATTTTTAACAGTGTACTATAAGTGGACCAATCTGATCGCCAGACCAACCAGTGATAGCAAGTCGCCTGACAAACCAGTGTTTAAAATAGTGAGTTTTCGGGGAAGGATTTGATTACTGGAATTGAATCCTGCACCAGTTGTGCTCATTTACCATCGAAAGTTGTTTAGATATTGTCCGTATGGCTGACAAAGGATATTATCATATCTTATAGGAAACACTGAACCCCAGTACTCCAAACCGCAAAATCAAACAATGGTGAAATCTGAATGTGATTTTGGGAAATAATTTCTAGTACTGAGGGATAAGCCTTATTTCTGGTTGTTCTGAGCTGCGCTGAAGAAGGCCTAATCCCAAAAAGCGTACATATACGCGAACATCAAGATGAGGGATAATTAATGATGTTGGTTATGACCCTTGTCTTTGGTAACCAAATATTGCATTGGTTATATCAAACCAGTGTGATGCCCAGCTAGCATTCTACGTAAATCTACATCGGGCCGTCATCGGCCCGTCAGCTACCCTGACGGGCCGATGGCGGTCCGATATAGATTTACGTAGAATGCTGACTGGGTGGATGGTGGCCGGTCTGTTCAGACCAAACTTTGCATACGGGGTAAAGAGTACAGGGACGTGCTGTCTGGACATTGGTCCGCCACACGCTCCATGTATCACCAGACTCCAGATAGATACGTTTTGCAAGATCCCAGTCAGCATTCTACGTAAATCTATATCGGTCCGTCATCGGCCCGTCAGGGTAGCTGACGTGCCGATGACGGTCCGATGTAGATTTACGTAGAATGCTAGCTGGGATGTGACAGGTGCAGATGAGGTTTGTTCACTACTACCCACCGTTCTGTTCTTTATAGCGATATTTTATAATGTACTCAACTTCTGTACATACATAGTAATTTGCTCATGATTTCCATGAATTCTGTTACGAAATCTATTTTCCAGTAACACAAGTAATGTTTTGTACATACATACGCCTTCTATAATATTATAAGAATACAACCCACGGGAAATCTTAAAAAAATATTCTATTTTACTCTACTCCCAGCTACTTCTGTACTATTCTATATAACACCTCTTATTATATTAGTTCCCTGTGTAAATAATATTATGTATGCGTTCTTTTCCTGTTGACATTGTGCATGATATAACGAAAGTAGGCTATCAGTATTCTAAGAATGCTGAATAAAGATATTTGTGTTTGTAGTGTATTTTTTCATACGCATTGACAGGTTGAGTGCGCTCACATCAAGTAGACTAAGAGATAATAATCCAAACTTGACCGATCTGAGTGATCCAAACAGACCAACGAAGATTGCCGAGATGTTCTCGGAGTTGTACGACAATGAATGGACTGATGCTTTTGACGAATTGAACAAGACACTGAATGAAGAGGACACTACTCAACAGTTGAATGAGTTGATAATGGTATACCATTTTTACCCTCAGAATTGGGCCAGAAAGGCCTGTGCAACGCGGCGTCTGATCAGGGTTTACATGGTTTGGCACTCCCCAGTCAATTTTAGACACATCAAGAGTTAGTAAAATCGACTTGTTCAAACTCTAAGATAAATATGGTAAGGAGATCAGATGTCGCAAAATTTAGGATAAATATGGTAGTTTTGAATACGCCATACAAACATGTAGTCCTAGATAAGGCATTTTATTTTCGACCAAAAGTAAATGTATTGATAATTTTCTTAAATCGCCACCATACCATATGTTCTAGGCTTATTCGAAGCGCCTCGATCTAAGGCGATGGTTTTGATGTTGCTTGTTGTCAGTCCTGCTTTAGCAGGGCGACTAAGGCCTGCAAGATTCCGTCCGTCTGTCTGTCCGTGCGTTCGTCCATCCGTCAACCTTTACCCTGGGCCACTTGTTAGCGCACCGCCTCATAGTTTTGTACCGAACGATTTGAAAAATGTTTTCTTCATAGTATGTGGATGTCTATGGTGTTTGGATATAATTGTAAGATCAGTTTTTGTCAATTATTTCCTTATTGTGAACTACGCCATTTTACAGCTTCAATATATATAGACAGTGGGTACCTCTTGTGAGCGCAACCCCTTGTACCGATGATTTTTAAACTTTGCAAGTGTTTTGTTCATGGTATGAGGATGTACATGTGGTTTGAATTGTTAGATAATGTTTTGGCACATTTTCCATATTCATATATGAACTTAAGTCATTTTTCAACCTCAGTATATAGACAGTTGAGCACAACTCCCCCTCATACAATTTTATACCAGTCTTTTTGAAACTTTGCACATGTTTCCTCCATAGTCTGAAGTTGTGCATGTGATTTCATATAACCTTGCATTATTTTTTGTCCCTATTTTCTACTATGTGAACTTTGTCATTTTCTGACCTCAGATGTATAGACAGTGGGTACGTTGTGATTGCAACTCCTCATAAAAATTTATACCGGTGTTTTTGAAACTTTAGAATGTTTTTTTTTTTCTTTTTTATGTGTGTGTGTGGGGGTGGATGGGTGGTTGGGGAGGTGGCATATGCGAAATCAACTTCTCCGGTTCAGCCTATATTTCTTTATCTTGCCTCGTGGCTGCTTGCTGCCGTTTTTTTTCCAGTTTCGACCTGTCCGATGTCTTGTTATTGTGTTTGGTAAATCCTGTCTTGGATGGTGATCACCTTGTTGGGGAAGTGGGAAATGATTGCTTTGCTTTTGTTTGTTTTCTGGATTGTTTACTGTTTGTCTTTGTTTGCTCTTCATCTTGGTGACATTTGTAGGTTATGTTCTATTCATCACGAGAACACGCCTGTATAATTTTGACCCCCTTAAACCCCACTTTTATATAGTAAAACTGGGGTTTACTGGGGTATACATTAATTTTCTTATTTCTGCTCAAAGCATAGATTGTGGGTACTCGTTAGAACCGCCTCGGCGAGGCGGTTCTAACGAGTACCCACAATGTTTTGATCAGAAATGTGAAAAAATATCTGAATTTTTTATCTGAAATTTTTCATTTTTTGGTGGTAAAATTTTCAGCATATTTGAATAAGCGTGTTTTCGTAATGATTGTAGCTTTTCTGGGACATCTACACTATTATTATAGTTCGCATGATAATATTAGGTTCTCAGTCAACGATTCAGAGTTGTTGGCCTCTGTGGCTCAGTTGGATGCGCGTCCGACTGGAGACCAGGAGGTCGCGGGTTCGACCCCAGCCGAGGTCGGCAACTTTCTTTCATGGAGATTGCTCATGACATATTTTCTACGGTCATTCTCTCCCTTCCGCTGATTCAAGAAGGGCAGTTGTCAGTTTCTGACGAAAGAATATGCACAATACTGGTTAACCGCCTAGAGGACTAAGCCTGCCCAGTATAGGTGTGGTTAGGTAAACTGACCGTGCTCTACATGACCCCATTGGGTTTACTGGGCCGTAAAACCTCAACACAAACAAACAAACAACGATCCAGGACCATAATGGTCCTCTAAAACAGTACTAGAGTAGAACATTGGAATTATTTATAACACACAAACATTTAATTCATGTATAATTTTCATACATTTTTGATGAGTGGACTCTAAGACCTTGACTCTTTGAACCGGTTTATTTCCATATAAGGAGTGTCCGGTTAGTTTGTATTGTAATCATATTTTATAGTTATTCCTGTCCTAAGTGCAAACAGTGAAGACCCCGATTAGGCATAGCTAGTCATAAATGGGTTAAAACAGTATTACATGCAAATGTATGACATTATTTTTGTATCACCTTAAAAACCATATTTTGCCCATTAAATCTAGTTTTGGCATATCCTGTTGTTGATCGAAACCTTGGTTGTTTCTTAAAACTAAGCTGTATCCTCTTTTTGAACAGGGCCCAGTTGTTCAAAGCTAACGACATCGTTAGTTAACGATTCGTTAAAATTTAAATCGAGTGATACACAAATATGCCGAAATTTTTTGCTGAAAAAATGTGAGTGCAAAAGCTACTCACATTTTTTCAGCAAAAAATATCAGAATATTGTATATTGAATCCATTAAAACAGTTAACGAAATGACCCTTAACGACCTCGTTAAGCTAACGACGCTTTGAACAACTCGGCCCAGATGTATATAAAGCTATCAGAAATTAAAATGAAAACAAAAAAAAGCACGTAGTTCCACTGTCTTCAACGGGCATGTGAACAAATCATGTATAAAGAAGGTCATAATGTGAGAAATAACTTTCAATTTCTCTGCAACTGGTGTGCCGGTCTCGGTGGCTCATTTGGATTCGCGTCCGATTGGTGATCAGGATTTGCGGTTTCGACCCCGCGGGGTCGACAACATTCTTTCGTGGAGATTCGATGATGAAATATTTTCTACGGTCATTCACTCCCTATCCGCTTATTCAAGAAGGGCAGTTGTCAGTCTCCGGCGAAACAGTCTTGGTTTTCGCGAGATACTGGTCGTAGGAAATCCATTACTGAAGAGTGAAGGGTGTCTCTGAAGACTGTCCAGTTCTCATCTAGATCCACTGAGCTGTACAGTTCTAGTGCATCTAAACGGCTGCAGATATCATCGACGAATACTTGCCTCTTGCTGCCTTGTTTCAGCTTTGAGACATCCAATCTCTTTGGCCCTTCCTTGCCTTGCGGTCGTCCTACAGGCTGAATACGCAGGTTGAGTTTGTTGACAACAAGCCTGTGCTCTGTCCACAGTCTGCACCATACATAGTCTTTGTCACTCTGATATCTTGTCTGTCCTTTTGTCAGAATCAAAACTGTTCATTAGAGTGCGCACATTCCATGCGCCAATTGTTAAAGGTATCACCTTTGTCTTTTTTTTTTTTTTTTTTTTTTTTTTCTTGTTCGACCGCTAAGTGGGATCCGTGCTGATTGCGACTAACCAGTCAGGAGTTTTGAAGCAGGAAATTGTTTAGGGCACCTTTTCTAGCCCCTTTCTTTGGCTAAAGGGGTGAGCAGTGCGATCCTAAAAAAAAGGTCTGCGCAGTCGCTCAGTTCGGCTGCCGAATTCCCTGTACTGCTTCGTTCTAAAAGAAAGCGACCATATAGAACCTAGCCGCCTGTGTGCAGTTCCGCAACTACAACTTCCAGTGTTGCCTCACCTGCTGCTTCGCCACTCACCCATCGCCACAGGGCATTTTGTATGACTAGTATGTGTGCTTGATCTGACTGTGTGTTGCTGATTAAGATGACATGCGCTGTGAAATATATTGTAGGGAGGGAGAGGCGCGCAGACTCAACCTCACTCTCCCGTCCTGGCCTAACAGGATCTAGAGGCAAGACAGTGACAATAAACGTCAAAAACATTGCCTTAGGAAACAAAGAACACACTACAAATTAGAAAATGAGAGTCGATTTTATTGAGACTCTTCATCAGCAGTAATGAAGTTTGCAACATTGCTTACGCTCTCTAGCGTATACATGAGCAGAACTCCATTTTCAAATGTAACACTATGGGCCCAGTGATCCCAAAGGAAATGAAATATAATCTGCACTATGGTAAAGACATCTGGAGCTAAGCTCGAATGCAGTGAATGACCATGACTTCTATTGTGCCTTGTCATGCTCTCCATGCTCCACAAAATGCTGCTGCATCGCCGTTTGGGCCGTTGAATCAACGTAATGATTTCCTCCGCCCAAGCAGCCGAAACAGACTTTACATAACTGGAACAGGCAGATCCAGATACGCAGGTTTTTGTTTGGAGTTGGCGACTCCTAGATGGATTGCCGACCAGGGCTTGAGAGCTCCATCTACCCTAGACATTTTTATCCAGATTCAGTTAACGAAACAACTATACAGAAGCTGTCACTTAAGTGTCTGATGTAGCAATGGAGAAAAGAAGCCATCCCTGAAGAATTCAAGGATGTAACCATTATCCATCTTTAAAATGAATCCCTGGGTCATGCCCCAGGGCAGAGCTAGAGGTCAAAATCTAGGACATCCCAATGAAGTAGTATTTTGCAGTTTGTTTATACAAACAACCTCTTATTAAAGAAGGATGGGCATCAGACATGTTTATCACATCAACATTCAATGTAATAAGGTCAAGGTCATTGTGACCATATTCCATGCTTCAGTGATTTTGACATATTTTGAAGCATATTTGATGGATTAATGCCTCAATAAAGTAGTATAATGCAGTTTGTTTATACAAACAACTTCTTAAAGAATGATGGGCATCAGACATGTTTATCACATCAACATTCAGTGTAATAAGGTCAAGGTCATTGTGACCTTATTTTCATGCGTCAGCGATTTTGACATATTTTGAAGCATATTTCATGGATTAATGCCTCAATAAAATAGTATGTTGCAGTTTGTTTAAACAAACAACTTCTTAAAGAAGGAACATCACACATGTTTATCACATCAACATTCAGTGTAATAAGTTCAAGGTCATTATGGTCATATTTTCATGCTTCAGTGGTTTTGCCTTATATCTTGAAGACTATTTCATGAATTAATGTGATACTTGGCATATTGGTTCTGTGTGACACCATGATTGACAACATAAGAAATGTAGGTCACCATGACCTATATTTCATGGTCCAGTAATTTTGCTGCATATCTAGAATGTTAATTTATGTATGAAGATCATTATTTGGGATTACGAATTAGTATGGTCCAACAGTTGACTTAAAAGTAAATGTAGGTCATTGTGACCTATATTTCATAGTTCAGTGATTTTATGTTACATCTTGAAGACAATTTGATGTATTACTATCATATTTTGGGATTCTGTGAACTATATTTCATTATTTGGGATTACGAATTAGTATGGTCCAACAGTTGACTTAAAAGTAAAATGTAGGTCATTGTGACCTATATTTCATAGTCCAGTGATTTTATGTTACATCTTGAAGACAATTTGATGTATTACTATCATATTTTGGGATTCTGTGAACTATATTTCATAGCTCTGTGATTTTGTCTTAAATCTCCCACTGTTTGACACCTAAATGTCATATTTACATATAATGACACAGTGCGACCTAAACTTTCACCTCAAAGTAAAATAAATCAGTATGACCTATATTTCATGGTCTAGTGATTTTGCTTGATATCTTTTAGATTATTATCTATGGATTAACATCATAGTTGGTATAATGCATCAGTGTGACCATCAGATTAATTTCTAAAGTATATGTAGGTCAGTGACCTATATTTTATGGCCCAGCAAATTTGCTTCATATCTTGAAGACTATTTACTCCAGGAAAGTTGTACTTGGCATTATAGATCAGTGTCACTCAGAGACTGACATTGTAAACTATAGCTTGCCTTATATTATTGTCATAAACTTTAAAATATTTTATAATTAAGAAATGGCGCCGGCCGGGGGTATTCGTGACCCTCTGGGCACTTGCTCTATTTCTGATGTAGCTCCAAATTACAAACATCTGTTCGGTTCTTCTAGAGGCCATCCACCTCGTCTGTTAAACATCACAGCGAAACACAAATAATCAGAAACATTGTGATGAAACACAGCAAAAAGCACAATGGCGATATGAATAAAATATATTTTGTATCAGATTTCCAACGATAAACCTTTGTTCGTCGTAGTCGGTAAAAAATATTCGTTGACCCATGAATGTAAATATCTATATGGAAAAAAGTATATGTCGTGATATTGTTTGTTTGTGTTGAGGTTTTACGGCCCAGTCAACACAATGGGGTCATGTCGAGCGCGGCCAGTTTACCTAACCACACGTTTACTGGGCAGGCTTAGTCCTCTAAGCGGTTAACCAGTATTGTGCACATTCTTTCGCCAGAAACTGACAACTACCCTTCTTGAATCAGCGGAAGGGAGAGAATGACCGTAGAAAATTTTTCATGATCAATCTCCACGAAAGAATGTTGCCGACCTCGGCGGGGGTTGAACCCGCGACCTCCTGGTCTCCAGTCGGACGGCGCATCGAACTGAGCCACCGAGGCCGGCATATGTCGCGATATACGTCATATTTGCGTAAAAGTAATTTTCATATTATTAAAGTAGATTTTCTTAACTAGATGTAGTGTTGTGGGATGTTTGATATCTTGTTTTTAACTTATCGGTGTAAATGATTTTTAAAATATGAAACAGAACTACAAATGAAAGAATTAACAAGTTGGTAAAATTCATTTTTCCCATATTTTTGATAGGAGTAATGTGCATCTGGCGTAAATAATGCATAGCAAGTAATAATTTTGCGTTATTAAATAATAAAGTGACACGTAATGGTATTTCAAAGAGCTAAACCAAAGTACACTTCCTGCCATTTATCTTTTTTTAACCTAAATGATCGGAATGAAATCGGTTCTTTGTAAGTTGTCAAGGGTACGTTCGTATGTTGGATGTTTAGACGCAACATAATTTGGGTGGTTCATGTTACCTCATCATAGTCATCCATGAGTTCTTATCCCACATGATCAGCCCTCAGCACCTACCAAAGTGCAAAACATATCTCATAGCAACAGATAAGGCGCTTTTTTTCATCCGAAAAATGCTGATATCTTTCTTATTTCTTCACGAAAACATATATTGTGGGTACCCACAACATATGTTTTTGTGGAGAAGTAAGAAAAATATTATGTGGATACCCCCTCTTATCTGTAGCTATGATATCTTCTATTCTTTGTCTCTTATCTTCTTTTTTGAACTTGCTTCTTGTTTTAACCCTTGTCATGCTGAATAAATTAAGATGCCACACCTATTTCAATTTCCAGATTATTTGATCGAGATTGTTGATATAAATTCACATACTGAAAAGCAAACAGTGCAGATCCAGGTCAGTTGGCTTCTTCTAAACCAACTTATCTAGATCTACACTGTTTGCAAAGGCAGGGTTTATCCCAGTTTAGCAGGACTAGGGTTAACTTAACCCATGTATGCCTTCCACCCCTTAATAGGGAGCAGTGCAAACATACATCAGACGCTGCAGAATGGTATACCCACATAAGTCGCTGCAGAATGCGGTTCTGATCAGTCTACACTGTTTGCATTTAAGTATGGAAATTCTATAAACAGTTATAATAAAAGCTAACCTGTCACTCTCTTATTGGAAATAGACCGGTCCAAAGAGCTGTGGTAGAAGAGCCAACTCTGCGTAAATGGGTTTAGCTGAAAAGCTGCTGCAGTAGTTATTTTTAGATTTTCGTATATGCCTCCAGATTAAAGGAAATAAACAACTGAGCTATTGGTTTGAGATAGTTATTGTGAGGTTTTAAATAAACATGTATAGTGGCTACTAACTGGACTTGACACACATCACGAAAACATACCTATATAATTTTGACCCCCTTAAACCCCACTTTTATATAGTAAAACTGGGATTTACAGGGGTAGAGATTATTTGTCTTATTTCTGCTCAAAAACATAGATTGTGGATACTCGTTAGAACCGCCTCACCGAGGCGGTTCTAATGAGTATCCACAATCTATGTTTTGAGCAGATATAAGGAAAATATCAGATTTTTTTTTATCTGAAAATTTTCATATTTTTGGTGTTGAAATTTTCGGGATATTTGAATAGGCGTGTTTTCGTAATGAGTGAAGCAATTCCCTCAATATGAACCAACAACACATTCTTTGGTGCGAAGAATGAACAAATACATTCCGAATCTTCCCTGTACCAGGATATGTGCATTAACCCGTTGTAGTCAGGAGACCCCTAAAAGGGTATTTGGCAAACAGTGTAGACCCAGGTCAAACGCGGCGGACGGCGTCTGATCAGGGTCGCCACTGTTTGCAAATAGTTTAATATTTTTTTATATTATTTTTCTCCAGGAACATCTAAATCACATAGTCTGACATACCTAAAGTCAAAATTAGAATCTTCCAATATATAGTGTGGGGGAGTTCATTCAGTCTACAATAGGCTTAATTAAATATAATAACGGCGAATCTTCTAATTACATATTTAAGGAAATCCGCAGGGGCACTATATGTACCAACGAACCTTCGGATATGTGCGCCCTGCGAAGATTCAGATCAGCCTGCACATTCACGCAGTCGGATCAGAATCTTCGCCGGGCGCATTTTGGGTAGCCATAGATACAAAGTTCCTTCATAAGGACAATGAAGACTGATCAGACTGCGCGGATGCGCAGGCTGATTTGTGTCTTCGTTGTGCGCATGTCAAAAGGTACGTTTTCTCACTTTGCGTCTCATATATTGTAAAAAGGTCGATACTAAGACTGCATGAATACATTCCGGTCTTGATCTAGTTTCTGTTATTTTAATTACGGAAAGCATGCCTATTCAAATATATTGAGAATTTTACCAACAAAAAATGAAAACTTTCTGATAAAATATTCTGGTACTTTTCTTATTTCTGTTACAAACATAGATTTTGGGTACTTGTACTCGGTGAGGCGGTTGTAACAAGTACCCACAATATATGTTTTGAGCGAAAATAAGAAAACTAATATATACCCCTGTAAACCAAAGTTTTACTGTATAAAAGTGAGGTTTAAGGGGGTCAAACTATATACATGTAGGCGTATTTTCTTGATGTATTAATCTGAGCCATATGTAAGCTTGTCATTTTTCTGATCACTTTGAATATCACGGTTATATAATCGCATGAAAATTGAATATGAACATTCCATAATGTCACGACATATTCTTTTTACTCGAAAGTGAGTTTCCTCTCTTTTTGAACAGTTGATATTTCAATGTATCATCTGTTGGAAACTGAAGCTTGTCTTATAATTTCTGTCTTGTTTGGCTGCTAGGGCCTACGGGTGACTGGATTCTTGATAGAATTTCCACTGTTGTTTAAAATGGAGACAACTCTACTTTTGTGGCTTAGTTTGTTTTCCCGTCTGAAAAGGTCTACATATACTCTAAACAGAAAGAATTTGCTGCCAAAAGGAGCAAATTCTTACTGTTTAGTGTAGACCTTTCTCAGACGGTAAGCAGAACAATTTTGATAGAGTTGCATCCCCTGAACATATCCATTCCCCTAAGCCTAATAGTGAAGGCCCATATCAGTCTCCATCATGTGTCGTAAGTGCTCAAAAGTCATTGAGGTCTTCGTCACTGTCATCTACAATAGCCAGGCGCCCTTCCAGTAAAGAGATGCGGCAAACCAGAGATTTTGTGGATGTGCAGAGACTGCATCGTTGTACAATGTAGGCTGATCTGGGCCATTGCTATTCAATATATTCTTTTTGTGTTACGAGTTATTCTATCTTTTTATCTCTTTTAGAGCGCTTATGATTCTTGCATGAGACTTTCAGAACCGTTACGTCTATACCTTGACAAAGCATCTACCAAGGTAAAAAACTAATGTATCCTTTCTTCAGTCAGTATGATCTTTTGCACAATGACCATAAAAATCACTTAATTACCTGTTAATTTCGGTCATATTTAAAACGACTGTCCGGTGAAAGGTTAAAATCTGTGGTTATGTGGAATTCTGTGACGATTTTCTTTAAAGAAGCGGCAAAAAGGACTTCACCAAGTGATTTCCTTGATCACTGTAGTAAGTAATCAGTCTGTTTAATTCTCTTCCTCCTAGTGTCAGGGATTCGCTACGACTTGTGATTATGGCACTCCCTGGACTTTTCGTTTTACCCCTTTTAGTAATAATCACACGCCATCCGCTTCAAGCAATCCACTTCAAGTTATAAAGCAAACAGCGAAGATTCAGAAAGGCTTAAACAATTTAGTGTTGGGAATCGCCCAGAATTTCATAGTCGATCATCGAGTTTGTAAAATCGACTGATCATCGATTATAATCGACTTGTAGTAAATATACTCATTCTTAATTTACCCCCAGATCAATAAGAGGGGTATCCAGATAATATTTTTTCTTATTTCTCCATGAAAACATATGTTATTGGTACTCATTAGAAGCGCCTCTGCGAGGCGCTTCTAATGAGCACCAACAACATATGTTTTCATAAAGAAATAAGAAAAATATTAGTACCGTTAGATTGACTTATTTAAGGCTATTTTATCAAATTTCTTCATTTTATTGACCACAAATCTACAGGATCGAAATTGACAGCTTTGAAATCCATTTCTTTATAACTTGCCTATAAAAATAAAACATGTTGAGAAAAACATGTTTCTAAAAGTAGAATTTTCCGTTTGGTATACTATAAAAATCTTTCCGATCATCAGTCACAAGAGGCAAAACTGAGTGATGATCGATTATAATCGATCATCAGTGGCAACACTATTAAACATGCATGAATTTTTGATAAGCATTGATATGTAAACAAACAACAAGCCGAATCATTTGTCTCCCCTTTTACCGTTTTCTGTTCAAATTTAGCGGAAGACAAACAGACGATATTTTTCTTATATTTCCCCGAAAATAGGCATTGACATGTCTTGCTAATTGTCTCCTAAAGAGACAATATTCATGAAATGTCAAAGCTTATTTTCTGTAAAAATGAAGAAAAAACTGTTCCAAATGTCGAATTTTTTACCCAGCATGCTAAGCGTAAATAATCTTTTTGTAATCTTACTTTGCAGATTGACAGCGAATTTCGCCAGAAGGTGATCGGCCATGTTAAACAGAACGCAACGGTCGTCATTCCAAAGTTGAAAACGGTGAACGAAATTTAAGCCATCTCATAACAAAACCGACAAAATGGCATGTGAGCCCAGCGAAGACTCAGATCAGCATTACGAAAACACGCCTATTCAAATATATTGTAAATTTCTCTTAAAAAAAACCTGAAAATTTTCAGATGAAAAACTCTGATATTTTTCATATTTCTGCTCAAAACATAGATTGTGGGCACTCGTTAGAACCGCCTCGGTGAGGCGGTTCTAACGAGTACCCACAGTCTATGTTTTCGAGCAGAAATAAGAAAAATAATGTATACCCCTATAAACCCCAGTTTTACTATATAAAAATGGGGTTTAAGGGGGTCAAATTATATAGGCATGTTTTCGTGATGGGCTGGGCATTCGCCTAGTCTGATCAGAATCTTTGCTGTCCGCATGAAGAAAACATGGGTCCTTAGATACCCAATGGGGGCACAGCGAAGACTGCTCAGACTGGATGGATGCCCAGGCTTATCTGAGTATTCGCAGGGCGCACATCCATTTTGTCGGTTTTGTCATGAGGTAGCTCTATTAATGATTGTGCAAAATAGTCGGAATATTTGCTTCTACTTCTAACTCAATGCTTTAACCCTTGTCATGCTGAATAAATTAAGATGCCATGCCCACTTCTAACTTCCAGCCAATCAGATTACTTAATCCGGGTTTTTGATAGAAATTCACATATTTAATGACAAACAGTGCAGATCCAGATCAGTTGGCTTTTTTAAAAGCCAACTGATCTGGATCTACACTGTTTGCTAAAACAGGACATTTCGTGTTCAGCAAGAGAAGGATTAACAGCATAAATGTGAAACACGTGATCAAACTGTTTTTGTTTTCAGAGACTAATGACAGAAATTAAAGACCATCGCTGTAGACGAGGCACCATCAGCATGAACAATAATGTAAGCAAATACATAGATCGGAGCATTGAAGTCTGCTGGCTCATGGCTATACAAGACCCACCCATGCTTTTATACAACATGAAATCAGATCATTTTGATTCAGCTAAGTACAGAGACTATCAAACTCGCGGATCGTATACTGCATACGTCGTGTGGCCAGCAATAGCAGTGAGTGACGGTGGCCCATTGTTGTCAAAAGGTGTTGCGGAAGGAACAAACAAGTGTGTATCGTACGGTACAAACAAGTCGATAATTGATGTGACTAGTACCGCAAGGTCTGGAAACGTTAGGACACAGTCAAAAGCTGATAGGCCAGGATCAGAGGAGCCGAGACGGGGCCCAAAATCAACCGCTAGATCAGCTTTAGGCGACAATAGGATGGGTCAAACTTCTCATCATGGTAAGGGATTAAAATTCTTAAAGGCTACCGACTACCGGTGATTGATTTTCCTTAACATTTTACACAGTTTTGCAAATGTCCTACAGCTTACAGTTTTTTTTAAGCTCAAATTACTGTTACGTGCTGTACAGTACTCGAACACCTATTATACTGTTACATGCTGCTCAGTACTTGAAAACCTATTATACTGTTTCATGCAGCACAGTATTCGAATACCTAATATACTGTTACATGATGCTCAGTACTCGAATACCTATTATACTGTTACATGCTGTACAGTACTTGAATTCATATTATACTGTTACATGCTGCACAGAACTTGAATACCTATTATACTGTTACATGCTGTACAATACTCGAATACCTATTATACTGTTACATGCTGCTGAGTACTCGAATACCTATTATACTGTTACATGCTGTACAGTACTTGAATTCATATTATACTGTTACATGCTGCACAGAACTTGAATACCTATTATACTGTTACATGCTGTACAGTACTCGAATACTTATTATACCGTTACATGCTGCTCAGTACTCGAATCCTCTTATACTGTTACATGCAGTATACCTGAATACATATTATACTGTTACATGCTGCACAGAACTTGAATACCTATTATACTGTTACATGCTGTACAGTACTTGAATACATATTATACCGATACATATTGCACTGTACTAGAATACCTATTATACTATTACATGCTGCTCAGTACTCGAATACCTATTTTACTGTTACATGCTGCATGCTGCATAGTATTCGAATACCTATTATACTGTTACATGCTGTACAGTACTTGAATATATACTATACCGTTACATGTTGCACAGTACTCGAATACCTATTCTACTGTTACATGATGCTCAGTACTTGAATACCTATTCTACTGTTACATGCTGCATGGTATTCGAATACCTATTATACTGTTACATGCTGCACAGTACTTGAATACCTATTATACTGTTACATGCTGCACAGTACTTGAATACCTGTAAATAGATGCAGTTAAAACAACTGGAACAGGTACATGCAGAGTTGTTAGGGAGGAGTATCTAATGATCATTCTTGGAAAAATTTCTCCTGTTCTTTATAAAAACACGTTTTGGGTACTCATTAGAAGCGCCTAGCCGAGGTGCTTCTAATGAGTACTCACAACATGTTTTCGCAAAGCACTAAGAAAATTGTTGGAAAAAGCCTTATCTGGAGCTATGGGGGAACTTCGTTAACTCTCAGCAGAAGGCCCTTGATTGGCGTCAGAATTTTGTTTCGATTTACTTTCTGGAGAACAAATGAATGGATTTTGATCAAATTTTATATATACATTGATACTGACAACATCTAGGCTGGGATTGAAAACGGGCCACTTTTAGATGGGTAAATATTCGACAAATTTATGACCCTTGATTGATGTCAAAGTTTTGTTTAAGCTTTGTATCTTGAAAATGAATAAGTGTATTTTGTTCAAAATTTTGTCTGTACTGCTTTATTTTTGTTATAGACAAAAGCTAAATTTAGTCAAAATCAGATAGAAACTAAAGAAATTAAAGACGTTTAATGATTTCAAAGCCATTATCAAGGATATCGCCATTTTGAATATTTAATAGGATGCTAAATATTTAGAAATATTAAATAAAACCTTTCTGATAGAAAGTAATGTGATTTAATTGGGAATCAATCTAGAAAAGCTATATGTGCCAATATAGAGGTTGAATATTGTCGAAAATCTTAATTATTTAAGTTATGCATATTTACATCAAAAAACATACCTATATAATTTTGATCCCCGTAAATCCCACTTTTATATAGTAAAACTGGGGTTTACAGGTGTATACATAATTTTTCTAATTTTTGCTCAAAAACATAGATTGTAGGTACTCGTTAGAACCGCCTCGCGTACCCACAACGAGTACCCACAATCTATGTTTTGAGCAGAAATATGAAAAAAAATATCAGAGTGTTTTATCTGAAAATTTTCATTTTTTGGAGGTGAAATGTTCTATATATTTGAACAGGCGTGTTTTCGTAATGAATTTTTTAAACTGGCGGCACCCATAAAAAAGTTTTGATATCTTTATACATAGTTAACTTTCACAGTTTTCACCCGATTTTGATAAAATTTGCATCAAAATGCATGTTTTGTCAAAACTATCATTTCATATGCATTCTTTGATAGATTTTTTCCCTTTAAAGTAAAACCACGCCCTTCGTTTCAGGTCATGTTGCTGGAAGAGACGGAAACAGAGAAACTGCCTTTTAAGATTCGAATTTAGGGCATGCAGAATAAGACAGACTTAACCCAGCGTACCTGTACTGTGTTTTCTTGGTGTGTACCTGAGAAGGACTCCAGAGAAATCATAGCATCGATCATTAATACGAAATGCGTCAAGCGAAAGCGTGTCTTTGAGACACATTCGAACAGCGAATGCCCTGATCAGGCTGCGCGTATGCGCAGTCTGATCAGGACTCACGCTATTCGCTTACATAATCCATGGATACTGTAGATCATATCGATGGACTGAAGTGGCCGAGTGGCCAGCGCTCCCGACTTCGGATTGAAAGGTCCCGGATTCGAATCCAGATGGAGGCGGAATTCAGCGTATGACTGTACGGGCTTCGTTAAATAGATGCTTTATCACCCTTCCATTATTTCGATATGACTGTAATAATGTTGAAATGGACGTAAAACACTGAATCTTAATTATATGTCAACCGAGAACAAAGGCTCTAGTGAGACCATGCACGCGTAGAATGATCAGATTCTGCGCTATCCATATGCTTGAAGACATCAAAATTGACATTAACATTACAAAAACTTGTCAAGGACCCTTGTGCGGTTGTCAGTATTAGAACTGAAAATCATAATCTCAGACCAGTCTGTGAATCTGTCTGCAAAACCCTTATTGTACGCTTACAGAACGTTTGAACGTTTTTGTTTGTGTTGAGGTTTTACGGCCCAGTCAACCCACTGGGGTCATGTCGAGCGCGGTCAGTTTACCTAACCACACTTTATTGGGCAGACTTAGTCCTCTAAGTGGTTAACCAGTACTGCCAGAAACTGACAACTGCCCTTCTTGAATCAGCTGAAGGGAGAGAATGACCGTAGAAAATATTTCATGATCAATCTCCAGGAAAGAATGTTGCCGACCTCGGCGGGGGTTGAACCCGCGACCTCCTGGTCTCCAGTCGGACGGCGCATCCAACTGAGCCACCGAGCCCGGCACGTTTGAACGTTATGGAGAATTAATACAGTTTCAAGAGAGATAACTCAAAATTGTATTTGCTTCCTTTTGAAAAGGGGTCTAATCGAAAAAGAATAAATTGGGAGCAAGATCTTTCCTTTTAGAATAGACTCCTTTTCAGAAGGGGATTGATGTACTTTGAAACCAAACCGGAAGCCACAAAAGTTCTCCCCCCTTGATACAAATAGCGGAAACTTTACCAAGTGATTCAGTTCACCTTAAGCGGATTGAATACACCTTCAAAGGACATAATTCTGATGTTGAAATGTTTACCACCCCTCTCTCTACCTGAGAAGTGCTAATTTTAAAGGAAAGAAAGCCACCAGTTCTAAAGCAAAATGCGGTTTCCAAAAGTTTGTTTCCCTTAATACAAACGGCAGCAAACTCCTCGTTTTATCCATACACCGTGAAGAATGTATATAGAAAAAAAAAACAGATTCATACCAATCGGTTTGCGCGAATTGCAGGCTGGTCTGGATTTTTAATGTTAACGTGTCCTTACTATTCCCCGGGTTCCCAGTCTGCATTTTATCCATTTGTATTTTAGTTTGTCAGATGAATTCATTCAAATACCCATCACGAAAACAGGCCTATATATTTTTGACCCCCTTAAACTCCACTTTTATATAGTAAAACTGTGGTTTACAGGGGCATACATTATTTTTCTTATTTCTGCTCAAAAACATAGATTATGGGTATTCGTTAGAACCGCCTCGTCAATGCAGTTCTAACGAGTATCCACAAGCTATGTTTTGAGCAGGTGAAAAATGAAAAATATCAGATTTGTTTGTCTGAAATTTTCAGTCTTTTTCAGCCTTTGAGGTGAAATTTTCTATGTATTTGAATAGGCGTGTTTTGGTATTGTTCAATTGTCCTCGAGTCATTTACGCCGCCGTAAATTGTAAAATGCTTGTTGTCGTATTTCGATTCATATGTAACGATATATTATCGAATAAATTTGAAACTTGAATCTATTTCTGATATCCAGTTGCACAGCCTTCATCAACATATGTATATATAAGATGGCAACAACAAAATTCGCCTTGAATAAAATAGTTAAATCTACCAGGTATGTCTATTGAAGAAATGCAAATTCTGATTTCTTATTTCACATATCGTGCACAGCAAATAGTATGCAAGTGCTCGATATAATTCTCTCTAATTTCCGTGCACTTTGTAATAAAAACTGTCTTCTTTCTTTTTACGATAACAGATATATAAATTTTTAACAGTTGTTTCAGGAACTATTTGACATCTCGCCATTTCTGTTAAATACAATATGGGACTCTAATATAATACAGGCCTAAAAATCAGTAGTGGCCAGCGATAACGGAAACATTTAAATAAACATGTCCCTATTTTTATTTTTATTTTATTTTATTTAGCACAATCGACGTCACAGCTCAGTATGTTTGGTTTATGTAAGAAATTTTAGCAAAATACCTGTATTTATAAACCTGTACAGCACACAACAAATCACTATGGGGCTTTCTACATCAGTGTACTGCACTTTGAGCTGCAGCTCTGGAGGTCTTGATGTATTTTAAAAAATATACTTATCTGAACAAATCGATCCAATAGGTTGGAAAAGCCGCATTGAAATCCTAATCTATTATTATCCCAATGTTTATAGCCCAGCAAACACACCACGTGATAACGTCGTTACAACTTCGCTGCAACGTCAAAACGTTGCAGCGACGTTGTAACGACGTTGATACGACATAGTGTGTTTGCTGAGTAGACATTTGCAACAACAATAATAGCCAGTTTATCATTGTGTGCCTGTATATACTATACGAGATTCTAGTTGGTATTACGGAAACACGCCTATTCAAATATATTGAACAATTCACCACCCAAAACTGAAAATCTTCAGACAAAAAATTCTGATATTTTTCGTATTTCTGCTCAAAAACATAGATTGTGGGTACCCGTTAGAACCGCCTCGCCGAGGCGGTTCTAACGAGTACCCACAATCTATGTTTTGAGCAGAAATAAGAAAAATATTGTATACCCCTGTAAACCCCAGGTTTACTATATAAAAGTGGGGTTTAAGGGGGTCAAAATTATATAGGCATGTTTTCGTGATGGTATTATTATTATTATTATTAGTCTTTTTCAGAATCGTACCCAGTAAACATTCTACATAAATCTATAGCGTGCCTTTATCGGCCCGTCAGGGTAGCTGACGGGCCGATAACGGCCCGCTATAGATTTATGTAGAATGCCAGCTGGGTAACTCCACCCCAGCTAAATAAAAAAAACTAAAATAAGCCGGGCCAAATCATGTCCTATAAACAGAGAAGTAGTACTGTTATGTTGACAAACTGACCGACATTTCATTCATTAGGTTTAGATGATTGACTGTGACAGTCAATGACAAAGATATTCCGTGGAAAGCGTGCAAAATAAATAGGAATGTCTCGCTTGACTTAGCAGTTTCCTACAAAACTGTTTTGGGTATAAATGTAGCTTTGTCCGGTGGCCTGTGGCTTCTGGTTTCAATTTCTATTTGACATTATACAGCCGAGAACATCAGGTCACCGGAAAAGGTTATATTTTGATATGTACTTGACACAGCTATGTATGGATCGATGAATGTTTATTGTCGTGTCAAAGGTTATAAGAATTCACCAAAAATCCGAATTTAGGTAAAACATGATTGAAAAAAGCATCTCGGGCCTTTTCGGATATATTCGTGAAGCATTCGGCAATGTCGCCGCGAACATACCTGAACATATCTCATCTGGATCTACACTGTTTGCAAATGTTCTTATTCTGGTCGTCAGGGATGAAAGGGTGAAATCATTTAAAATAGTAAATTATATCAAGTGCCCATTGAGTACCCGGTTCTTCTGAGATATCCTTAGATTTGGAGATTGTCAATATCGTAGGTTCGGAGGCTTCACCCTTCACAAGAGTCAAAAATCTATCTCCTACATGGCCTGACTTTACAACCTGAAACCAAAGAAAATCAGAAACTACTGATCTGTTAGACTTTGAGGTACCAATAGACCCCAATACCCTTGCACATACCAGGGAATTCTGAGGGTATAAGTAACTGAAAAACCATTCAAAATCCTGTAGAATAAGACATAATGGCGCTCTAGACTTTTGGACTTTATCCTATGGGGTCCTATTGAATATGTTACCTATAAGATGTTTTACATCATTTTATAAAATCCCTTTGGTTTGACAGTTTTACCGGTTTTAACTCTTTCACTGACACGGGCGAAAATAATAGGCTTGTGCAAACATCATAGATCCAGATGAGACGGCTCATAATGAGCCGTCTCATCTGGATCTACGCTGTTTGACATTCAGTCTTCCAATTGTACATATAAACTTCTTTCCAAGCAATAATTTGTGAAAAGAAGTAGAAAAAAAATGAAATAAAATAACAGACGACAAATGTCGTCTGAAATTTGGCACCGAAAGAGTTGAGCCGCAGTTTATGATAGAGAGCATTAAATGTGTTATAGTTTCGATCAAACTGTTCTAAAGAAATGACAGTTTTGTGATTCCAGACCAATTGGTAACGTATATTATATAACAGTGTTAGAACACAGTAAATCAAAAATAAGTTTGAGTTTCTCACTCAAATGTACCTAAAACGTCTCTGAACCATTTGATTTTGGTAATTATATCCAACTTTACATGCTTTCGTCTTTTATAAATGTAAGCAGCGATGTACATGTGGAAATATGATGTAACAGAGTCAGTCTTCTCAACAGTAGGTTTATCATAGGGATTTATTTGATTTTTGTGTTTTCTCTATGATGCATCGACTGAGTAGGAGCCATTATGCGAACCTATTTTTTTTTTATGTTTTTTCTGTACTAAGAGTAACATCGGGATCCAGGTCGAAGTTAGTCGTCTGTAAAAGTGCTTTAAACCCATCGGTAGTCTATACTACTCAAAATGGTTAAAATCTTTTTTCTTCAAAAGTTCGAAGTTGTCTTTGGGTTTGTTTATTTATTCTCTATTTATATGCACCAGGCTGTATTTGACAAGTATGTTAGAATGCAGAATTTAGCGTTAGAAGCGTTAGTAGGGAACTATTTTTGGGTATTTATTAGGTTGATTGTAACAAGAAATGGGTTGCCGAAATGAAGTATGTTTAATCTGGTGATGGTTTGGCAACCGCCACATCCACCCCGCTATAAAATGGCATATAATCTAATATCAACAGATAACAAAATCATGACAACGGTTAAATTTTGACTTTTTTGTTGTATGAGTAGAAACCATGATTTTTGTGAATTAACTTTAATGGTGTGTGTTACAACTCAAAATGTAGAACGGTTAAAAGTTCTACATTTTACGTTGACGCTAACGCGAAATGTAGACGTTTCTAAATATATTTCAACGCTAAATATAGAAGTTTTCTCATCACGAAAACATGCCAATATAATCTTGACCCCCTTGAACCCCACTTTTATATAGTAAAACTGGGGTTTTCAGGGGTATATATTATTTTTCTTATTTCTGCTCAAAAACATAGATTGTGGGTACTCGTTAGAACCGCCTCGCCGAGACGGTTCTAACGAGTACCCACAATCTATGTTTTGAGCAGAAATATGAAAAATATCAGAGTTTTTTTACCTGAAAATTTTCAGTTTTTGGAGGTGAAATTTTCATTATATTTGAATAGGCGTATTTTCGTAATGTATAGTTCGCGTTAGGGTCAATGCAAACTGCATTTTACGTTGAATGTAGGGTAGTTACGTATAAGCTCGATTATACGAAATAAATACCACAGGTTTTGGACATTTATATTTTTATTATGACGTTATGGTAGGCGTAGTTCATGGTGCAGTAATTTGCCTTTTACGGATGGATAGACAGACGACTGTGACTAAAACAATACATCCCACAGATGGGGATACATTACAACTACATAAACTGCATGTAATGGATTTTATTTTCTTCTAAATTTCTATGTTTGGTTTAAACATATTTTATTTGTATAATTTCAATATAATAATATAAACTAGTACAAACATTGATAATTTATACAAATGGGATTCAGAAGAAAGTCAGAGGACTTGTGTTAGTCTGTATCCCGATGTGTAATCATCAAAGCTTACAATAACAATAGCAATACGTGATTTGAACAACTTACAGCTTAATTAATTGTACTATTTTACATGTTAAACCATGCATCAGAATAAGCAGAAGAAACGAGAATACTTGGGACATTTGTATTCCCTTTATTTCTGCATTGATAACCTAATAATCTACTATCTAAAATATATGCATGTTAGTGATTATATGAGATGCTACAGCTCCACGGGGAATGGAGTCTTGATATATATTCATAAGAAAACACTATAACACAACAATCGTAATAACTCTAAGACAAAAACAAAATTTAGCCGTCAGGATAACTATATAACGGACCTTCGGTCGACTAGCTTGAAATATCTTATTTTGCTATGTTAAAGCATGGGCTGTTTTATATAATTACAGAATTATTTTAGTTTATTTTAATTGTTTATCTAATTTCAAACGTTTAGATTTTAAGATAAAATTCTGTACTGCTGTAAATATTTGTTGATTCTGCATTTCATTCAATTCTTGGCTTCCGTAAAGGAGAACATTAAGGGTCGGTGTATGAATATGAGTCACTGTGTCCAACATTTCTTGACTTTGATTGCTAAAACGATTACATTTCAAAAGGAAATGATTTGTGTCTTCAATGGCTTCACAGGCACACAATGGGTTATCTAAAATATGTTTAGAATATAGATGTTCACATAGAGATGTCAATATCGACGCAAAATGTAGAAATTTCTACATTTTGCATTAATTAGCATCAAGTCAAAGTGTTTTCTATATTTTGCGCTATGACATTGTTGCGACTGGCGAACCCGCTGCATCACGAAAACATGCCTATATAAGTTCTACCCCCTTAAACCCCATTTTTATATAGTAAAATCGGGGTTTAAAGGGGTTAGATTATTTTTTCTTATTTCTGCTCAAAAATATAGATTGTGGATACTCGTTAGAACCGCCTCGTTGAGGCGGTTCTAACGAGTACCCACAATCTGTATTTTGGGCAGAAATTTGAAAACTATCAGAATTTTGTATCAGAAAATGTTCATTTTTAGGGTGGTTTTATTTTTTTTTAGTATATTTCAATAGGCATTTTTTCGTAATGGACAGAACGTCTGAGACTGTTCAATCTCACTTTTTTAGTCGATTTATAGGATAAGTACAAAATAACTCCAAATAAAATGTTCGTTCAAAATTTTAGTGTTGATAACACAAATATCAGAATCCGTAATAATGGGTCATCACGAAAAACATGCCTATATAATTTTTACCCCCTTAAACCCTACTTTTATATAGTAAAACTGGGGTTTACAGAGTTATACATTATTTTTCTTATTTCTGCTCAAAGACATAGATTGTTAGTACTCGTGCGAACAGCCTCGTCGAGGCGGTTCTAACGAATACCCACAATCTATGTTTTGAGCAGAAATATGGAAAAATATCGGAATTTTTGTCTGAAAATTTTCATTTCGTGGTGGTAAAATTTTCAGGATATTTGAATAGGCATGTTTTCGTAATGTAAGACTGACCTCCCAGCAAACACATGTCGTCGCCAAAACGTCGTATCGACGTTTTGGTGACATCGTGTGTTTCCTGGGCTTCTTATGACGCGACTTTATATTTTACTTACCGTAGTCTTAGCCCCGGCATCAGTTTGTTTGGTGTTTTTAATAAACCTTGGCTTTACAGAATAGAAATCACGTACAGCCTGATTATAATCTCCAAATTTTATGTACAGCACTGCATTTTCTTGCCTTCTATAACGTCTGGCATTATGTAGTAGTAGCTTTACTGCCTCTCTTCCTAAAAAAGTGGAATACACATACTCATAAAAACATGACAAGCCCTTCCCCAACCCCATCCATACTAAATAAAAAAAGACAAAGATTATCCCCTGCCCATGCTGTCCACATGTGCCCGAAGGCACATGTTTGTTTTATATGAACACACTGTGACCCTGTATAGCATTTCAAACTGCATTGAATAACGGCAAAATTCATGCAGTTTGCACAGTTCAATTTTTCTTTTTTACTAGCAGCTGTACCCAGCATAAATGAATACCAGTGACGTAGCCAGAGCAGAAATATTTGTACGCAAGTCCAGGCAAACTCTTGAAAAAGTATGCCTGGAAGCTCTTCTAAATTAAGGGCTACTCTAGGGAGCAAATTCTTTCTTTTAAGAGCAGCCTCTTATGTAAAGAACAAAATATTTTGTATTAATGTCACTTTATTCTAAAAATGTTTCTTATGCATACATGCGTATGTGCGTAATGAGTGCTACGTGTATGTTTACATGCAATGATCTGTCTGGCCGTTCTGATATAGAACATGTTACAATTTAATACTCCAAACATAGTTAATGCCTGAATTTCGACAAATTCGGTCAAAGTCATTCGCTTACCCATGAACGTATATATCTGTATGAAACAGGTTATGTCGTGAGATATTCATATTTTGCGTAAAACGTTATATTTCATGTTATTAAAGTCGACTTTTTACATGGAATACGTGCAGTGTTTTGGGATGTTTGATATATGATTTTTTTAACTAATCTCTGTAAATCGTATTAAAATATGAAACAGAACTACAGAAGAATGATTAAACTATTTGATAAAATTCTTTTTTCCCCCATATTTTCTATTGAACGTGCGTGCCTTCCTAAATACTGCTTTGGTAAGAAACAATAAATAAGGTTAGGTTTCAAAAAGCAACAAGTTTAGTTTTTTTAAAAAAAGTTTGGAAAATCATCTTTTTGCGTGATTAAATAGATCTAATGCAGTGGCACGAAATGATGTTTCAAAGAGCTAAACCAAAGAACACTTCCTGCCATTTATCTCTGATTGACGTGGTTAATCGGAATAAAGTCGGTGGCTTTATAAGTTGTCAAGGTATGTTTGTGTCCATTGGCGGTTAGATGCACCATATTTTGGGTAGTTCGTGTTACCTCATCTAAGTCATTCATGATTTCTTATCCGATATGATCAGCACAAATACCTACTAAATAAATAGAGGATATTCAAATGTTTGGAGTGAATATGACTTTTATTTCATCGAGTGAAGTGAAAAAATGTATATTTCATGAGTGCCAAAGGCACTCATGAAATATACATTTTTTCACTTCACGAGATTAAATAAAAGTCATATTCACGACAAACATTTGAATTTTCTTTTTATTATATACATCACTTTCGACAGAAGAGATGCAAATCTTGCATTTGCAAGGGAAAGTCTGACACGCAGTTTTGTTCCTTGGTGCCATGACGTTCATGTTTTGTTTTGTTTGGTGACGTTAGATATGACGTCAGAAACGCGCATTGGCGTGTAAAAATATAATAAAAAGAAAATTTACTCTTTTTCAGTGAATACCATAAAAAATTTCATCTCGTGTAATGAAAACATTAATGTAAATAAGAAAAAAGTAGATCCAGATCTTATTTTTTTCACTGCTCACAGGAGTGAAAATATAAGTTTTATATTTTCACTAGTGAAAATATAAAACTTATATTTCACTAGTGAAAATATGCATTTTATTTCATTAATAATTCTCTATATTTCATTACTTTGTATATAATAAAAGTTTCACTGCGATATTCTTGCATAATTTCTCATCAATTGCCGTCTCTTGAGCGAAGCTTTAGTGACATTCAAATTCTCATTATATCGAATTTTGTCGTTGTATCGAGTGTCGGTATAAAGAGGGTTGACTGAGACTCAACCTGGATGGCAGTA
The DNA here is from genome assembly GCA_964016985.1 of Anodontia alba. Classification (NCBI taxonomy): domain Eukaryota; kingdom Metazoa; phylum Mollusca; class Bivalvia; order Lucinida; family Lucinidae; genus Anodontia; species Anodontia alba. The sequence goes on along the minus strand of OZ024826.1, from coordinate 97,456,954 downwards.
TCCGTATGAAATACACTAATAGTGAAGACACAGATCAGCCTACATATATGCACAGTCTGATCTGGGCTTTTATTGTGTCTCAGTGTATTTTGCAGTGAGCGGGCAACAAAGGCTCTGATTAGATTGCAAGATACGCTAAGACTGACATATCTCTTCGTTGCCCGCATATAGCATACGAAACACATTAAGGCCACAACGGCAGATAACAAACCTTAGGACAAGTGCGGCCAACGATGTCTCTAATCAGCCTGCACATGCGCGCAGTCTGATTAAAATCAGAGTCCTCGTAATCCGCATGACGGACTTTTGCATCCTTGGCTATCCAAAATGCGCCCAGCAAAGATTCTGATCAGACTGCGCGAATGCGCAGGTTGATCAGAATCTTCATTGGGCGCACATATCAGAAGGTACGTTTTCTCACGTTGTGGCTCATATCAAAGAGGGGATTTTTGTCCCACGTTATAATTGGACAGACACCCTTGATTTTAATTATACAAATAGGTGAATTCAGGAACTGATAGAATCAGATCCATATCAAGTTATCAACATCAAAGGGAAAGACAGACAAATACAATTTATACGGCTACAAAAATAACATGTTACGAAAACACGCATATTCATATATATAGAAAATTTCACCCCACAAAAAAAACAAAAAAAAAAAAAAAAAAAAAAAATTTCAGATATTAAAAAAAAAAGGGATATGTTTCAAATTTCTGCTCAAAACATAAATTGTGGTACTCGTTAGTACCGCCTGGGCGAGGCGGTTCTAACTACCCATAATTTATGGTTTTGAGCAAAAATAAGAAAAATAATGTATACACCTATAAACCCCAGTTTTACTGTATTAAAATGGGGTTTAATGGGGTCAAAATTATATAGGCATGTTTTCGTGATGAGATGGCAGAGTTGGCAGCCCTTTCCAAAAAAGGAACAGCACTTTTATCCAAACTTAACTGAATATATCTATAACTTACACAATTGTTTAAAGAAAAAATATTTGTAAGTGAAACATTACATAACATTAAACAAAGTACCACAATGAAAATTTACATCATGCTTGTACGATTTGAATTGCAAAACAAGTTACCTGCCACGAACAGTGACCTCTTTTGTCTGGAAACTGAATCACCTGAAACAAACAAAAGTACATGTACTGCTATTCACAAAACTGACTTAACCATTTCATCCCCTAGTTTCTGAAGCGGACTCTTGCATCTTTGCATTTGGACATGTCCATTGTTGCAAATAAGAGTTTCAATCCAAAATCAAAAACAGAATGGCAAACAGTTTAGATCATGATGATTTGGTTTACAGAACTAAAAGAGTTATGCATTAAGTTGCGAGCATACATCATTCTTTTGGCCAAGCGGCTGAGAAAGGGACCTAAGAATATATGCGAACAGCGAAGATCCAGACCAGACTGCGCATCCGCTGTTCGCCTACACAGTATAAGAACCTTGTTGAAGTTGTGTGATTCTAATAGCGAAGATCTTGACCCGAAGCGCGAGGCGCTTATGAGTAAGTCCAACATATGATTAGTGGAGAAATATGATAGATATCGTGTGGATGCTGCTTCTTTTCTGGAACTATTATTTTTTTTTATTTTATCTTATTTTAAGTTGCAGTTTTTCGGCCTAGCGAACCAATTAAGGTCATGTCGAGCCGGTCACACACTTTTCCAGGGCAGGGAAGCTATGAATTTGTTCAGTGAACAGGAATAAAGAAGAAATAGAGAAAAGGTTTTATCGAGTCGCTTCCTGTTCAACATGGCATTACACGACGCTGCATACGCCCTCTAGTGTCGGGCAGAACTCGCTGTTTTCCGTAAAACTGAATCTGGCTTATTGCCAACAAATAAACCGAAAATGTAATCTACACTGTAATGAAGAACGGGGAGTAGTTATCATCACGAAAACACGCCTATATAATTTTGACCCCATTAAACCCCACTTTTATATAGTAAAACTGGGGTTTACAGGGGTATACATGATTTTTCTTATTTTATGCTTAAAACATAGATTGTGGGTACTCGTTAGAACCGCCTCGTCGCTATGTTTTTAGCAGAAATACGAAAAATATCAGAATTTTTTATCTGAAAATTTTTCATTTTTTGGTGGTAAAATTTTCAGTACATTTGAATAGGCATGTTTTCGTAATGACGGTCAAAGCCAAATGGTCTGTGAAAATGATTTATTAGGAACAATGGCCACACCGACGAAGCAAAACAATAGACTCGGTCTTATTGGTATCAGTCCATGTGCAGTGTAACAACGAACGAAAATAGCAAGATGATGTCCTGGAATACACAAAGTCACAGATCATAGCCTACCAATGGTGTTGCCATTGATGATCGATTATAATCGTTCACCAGGTATTTTTTTTCCTTTTTGTGACTGATGTTCGGAAAGATTTTTTTTTATAGTCGACAAATCAAAAAATTATATTTTTAGAAAGATATTTTTGTCGCCGCTTTTTATTTTTATAGGCAAGTTACAAAGAAATGGAATTCCAAGCTGTGTATTTGGGTCATTCTAGATTTGTAGTCAATAAAAGTTAAAAAAAAAATGATAAAAAAGCATTAAATAAGTCAATCCAAAAGCACTTATATTTTTTTTTATTTCTCCATGAAAACATGTCGTGGGTACACATTAGAAGCCCCTCGCAGGGGTACTCTTTAAAAGAGCATAGCAGAGGCGCTTCTAATGAGAACCAACAACATTTGTTTTCATAGAGAAATAAGGAAAATATTATCTGGATACTCTTTTATTGATATGGTGCAATGAATAAGAACCAGGAAGAGGGCTTAATTAAGAATGATAATATTTTCTCCAAGTCGATTGTTAATCGGTGATTAGTCGGTTTTATATATCAGAATTTTTATCTGAAAACTCGGATTTTGGTGGTGAAATTTTCAATATATTTGAATAGGCGTGTTTTCGTAATGCGTTTAGAGTAGACTCCTTTCCAGAAGAGAGGCAAATACTTCTGACAGAGTATCCTCCCCTGACCCCTTTTTCTTGAATCTTTAATACAGACAACCCTCTTTACACCGACATTCGATACGACGAAAACATTCGTTATAATGACAATTTGACTGTCACCAAACCTTCGCTTAAGAGGTAACAATTAGTCACAAATTATGCGTGAATATTGCATTTTATACTTTAAAGAACCATATATTTTGGATATTTGTAAGAATTGCCTCAGATTCTATCAAATATCCAAAACATATTTGTATTATGTGGAAATAAAAAAAAAAAAAAAAACAAAAAAAAAAAAAACAGACTTTTCTTATATATCAATGTGCTTGTTAACCCTTACAGCGCCAATCACAACTGAAGCAGAAAACAATTTTACTTTTATTTTTTATTTATTTATTTTTTCAGATAATACAGTCTTGACATTTCGTCTGAATCATCTGCTTGGCAGATGATTCACATGAAATGTCAAGACTTTTTTTCTCTGAAAAATAAATAATAATAATAATAATAAAAAAAAAAAATGTCTGCTACAAATTTTTGCATGGCACTTTAAGAGTAAATACGTTTTCTGAACAACAGAAAATTTAGTTAAATGACAACGTCTTTGGGAACAAATGGGCTCATCAGAATCTTCGCGGGTACTTTGCGGATAGCAAAAGATCTAAAGCGTCTTCAGAAGGACAGTAAAGACTCAGGTCAGCCCCTGGATGCGCAGGCTGATCTGAGTCTTCGCTGGGAGCACATGCAGTCTGGTAAGAAATGCTGTGCCCCGGCTCATATTATAATTGGGCTTCGCAATGCGAAAACGTGTCGTCGGGCATAACGGATAGCGAAGGCCCAGAACAGCCTGCGCATCCGTGCACGCTGATCAGGGCCTTCACTGTCCGCTACCAGAATCGTAAGATACTACAATGTATGAATGGAGATGATACTTTGCGCATGCGCAGGATAGTCTGAATGCGCATTTTGCGTATGTTCGAAGGTACCTCTTTCGCTTGGCACGGTCCAAAAATTGAACGACAAGAGAAGTTACTGCGTTTATCAGTTGAATACCGTCGTATGTGAATTACTTCCTTGTTTAGTGCCCACAATTCAAGAATGGCGGCGACAAGTGGCAGATTCAAGAGATCGCATTCTCTTCCGAACCTCAAGAAGAAACAACACATGTAAGTGGTCAACGTTTATGTATTTCAGCAGTTTTTATAGAAAGTGTGCAAATGCTTACCTGTGTGTATCGAAAACAGCTTACGCTTCTGTGTACATGTACAAGCTACGTATATTTCGAAAGTACTTATTTGTTTACACAATATATAGGTAAATCGAAAGTAGGAAGAAAATTATGCAGTCTCGAGTTTTCTTTATGCGCAGGATTATTCGGGTTTTAGTATTTGCCTGTGATAATGCCTGCAGTTTTGAGACTAGAAAATGTGTGTGTGGAGGGAGGGGGCGGGGTGCCAGTACAACGTATCTCAAAATTAAATTCCTCAAAATATCCCATATGCCCTAAAACATGTATAAATGATTTCCCCTTTGATGATAAGGGTCATCGCTGCCCTTTAAGCGCCAATCAGTATTTGTAGCAGGACATTCTAAAAACAATTAAAAACATTTTTTTTTTTTTAAGAAAATAAGCCTTGAAATTTCATGTGGTTCGTCTGCTTGACTGACACATGAAATGTCAAGACTTATTTTCTAAGAGAATTAAAAAAAAAATAAAATAAAAGTGTCGTCTGCTGCAGTGGTGAATGGCGCGTTTCCATTTACATCAATAACTGCTAAGGAGGTGTCTCTAACAATGTCATTGACCCATTTATGCGAGTACACTCAGCTATATATATACTTTAACTCTTTGGGGAGATCCTTTTCCAAGCGAAGGGATGTCTGGCTGTTTTTATTATTACCTTGTTTTACATAAATTCCGCTATTTAATGCAAACAGTGTATGTACTGATCAGACGCCATGTTCGGCGGCGTCTGATCTGGGTCTGCACTGTTTGTATTTGTCCTTTTTATGGGACACCAGCAGGAACGGATTAATTTAACTCTTTCGCTGCCATTTTTTTTTTAAACAAACTGCTGCTGGGAAATATATAGTCATGTCACCGGATGGGGGTTCTGTCAGAACAACAAACACACACACAAGACATAACTTGATGAAATGATGATGTTTAATGATGATGCTGATGATTATCACTGGTACAGATCTGTAAATATATATAGAATACATTTACTATCGCACAGCAAACATAGCAAAGTACCTCTATACTGGTGTATGTCTACATGGCGAATGCACTGACCCATGCATTAAAACATGCAATAACAATAATGAATTGATTCATACATGAAACAATACTGGATGTAAGAAATGACTAGATGAAAACATAATGATACATGATTTTTATGAAATAAGATATTTATGAAAACTGAGTACGTATTTATGAAATAAGATCAAATAGACCATCTTGCAGTTTCAGTTCAAAATACATTTAAACTACAAAACTTACTAACTCCTTACCAAACATTATTTCTGTCTAATTAATAAACACTTAAAATGAAGTTTTAAAAGTAAAACATATTTTAACTAGCAATACTTAACCTATAGATAATGTGCTATTCTATTCTGTTTTTCACACCTTCCACAGAAAAACGACCTTTCAGTCGTCTTTCAAAGTCTTAATCCAGAAGGTTCCTTAGGCAGTTACCTGTGTGACGTAACTCTTCCCTCTTAATTGATCACGTGTCAGTTTCTTTGATGTGTTAAAACAATGGAAACAGATAGAACAGAGCTGCGCGGGCAGAGAGCGGGGAGTCAGGATTTTCTATAGGTTAAGTATTGCTAGTTAAAATATCTTTTACTTTTAAAAACTTCATTACAACTGCACAATACATTAACCAATAGATAATGTGCTAGAATTTGCAGATTAGGAGGGAGGAGCTCTGCAGTTCTAGCTAAAAATAGATGAATCCCACAACTTCTGGATTAGACTCAGGAAACTCAAAGGAATAAGGTCCATATTTGACTAAGTCACTTATTCCTAAAATATATATAAGATATGATTACCTTAACATATGTACAGTGTGCATTGGAGGCTGTCAACATCTAGTTAGGCATCCGAGGTACTGACTTATTGGCCCCCACCACTTTTTGGGCCACTACAATGGGGCCCAAACTCCGAAGATTTTACGCTTGTTGAGATATGTCCCTCATGTAGTACCTAGCGAACATAGCAGATTGACTCCGTACCGCTGCTTGAAGAATATCACTAAGAGGAACCTTATCAAAGAATGCCCAGGAAGACGAAAGGGCCCTGACTTCATGGGCTTTGATCTTAAGAAAATAAATGTCTCGTTTAGTGAGTTTACTATAGGCAAGTTTAATAGTATCAGATATTCATCTAGAAACCGAATCTTTAGAAATGTCTTGGTTCCTTTTAACAGGTGGGAACAGTCTAGTTCTGTTCTGACGGTAAGGACTAGTCATCTTTAGGTAAAACTTCAAAGCCCTAATGGGGCATAGAAGTCTGTCCGAATTTCCCCTTTTACATGTCCGAGCAAAATTAGGGATAACTATAGGATCTGGTTTGACAGAAGGAAGCTGTTTTTTAGCTAAAAATCCAGTTTGAACTATCAGTGAGACTGATTCGTCAGATTGGTTGAATCTTAAATGATGAGAGTCCGTTGCCAATGCATGTAATTCGCTACATTTCTTAGCAGTGGCAAGGGCTAAAAGAAAGGCTGTCTTAATCGTGACGTGTAGTTTAGAAGCCTTATGTAAGGGTTCAACTGGGTCTTTCTGAAGACATACTAAGACCCAAGATAAATCCCATTTAGGAGTAAGAGATCTTTGTACTGGGCGTTGCAGTTCAAAAGACCTGATTAATTCTGATAAGACTGGATTAGAACCGATCCTGTTACCAATTTTGAACTTAAGAGTGTTAGAGATCATAGCTCTATAACCTTTAATAGTACTGATTTGATATTTCTTCTCTGAGAAAAGGAAAATGAGGAAATCGGCTATAATCGTAATAGGGGCCGAGACCGGATTAACCTTCTTTCTACGACACCAATGAGAGAAGATGGTCCATTTGGCATCGTAGACCTTCTGAGTAGATTTTCTTTTTGATTTAGAGACGAAATGGGCAACGTTTTGCGAAACTTTTCTATCTCTGATTGATTGTTTGATAACTCCCAAGCGTGAAGGTCGAGAACTGGGAGGTTTGGTGCAGAAATCTGCCTTTTGACTGAGTCAGAAGTCTTGGAAATAGTGGCAGACGAATTGGGGCTGACACTAGAAGCTTCAGGAGTTCTGGAAACCACATTTGCTGGGGCCAGAACGGAGCTATTAAGACAATTCTGCACTGATATTGGCGAATCTTTTCCAGAACAGAAGGACTCAGAAATGCATAAGCATGAAATAGTCCCAGTTCATAGATAGAGCGTCCACTGCTAGCGCATGACTGTCTGGGACTGGGGAGACATACAACGGAAGTCGCAAACGAAACGAGTCGCAAAATAATCCACATCGGGAAAATTGAGCATCTAGAATACTGGATTCGCTACCGATTAATCCAGAGCCCATTCTGTTCTGATTGGTCTGTCCAACCTGGATAGGTGTTCTGCTAAAATGTTGAATTAGCCTGGGATATGACGAACTCTGATTACGATGTCGTGTTCCTGGCAGAAATTGAGGATCACCCACACTTCTACGCAAATATTGGGAGAATGAGTTCCACCTTGTTTGTTGATATAAGAGACCACCGTAGTGTTGTCTGTGCAAATCATGATACAAGAATGGTGAATAAATGTTATGGCTTGTTTCAGTGCTAAGCATATGTCCACCATTTCTAACATGTTGATATGGAGCCGGGATTGGTCTTCCGTCCAGCGACCATGAAAGGATAGTCTCATTGGCTCTAGATGAGCTCCCCATCCATAATGACTGGCGTCCGTAAAGAGGAATATGTTGGGATCTGGAGGGTGGATAGAAGTTCCTACAGCGAATCGATTGGTTTGTTCATCCACCATTGTAAATGCAACCGAATCATGCCACTGATCGTGATGGGATGATCGAGAGGTAAAATATGTGGTTTCCAAGCCGACAGAAGACACATTTGAAGGGGACGTAAGTGTAGTCTGTCTAGGGAAACAATATCTGCTGCTTGCCCAAAAAAGACAGGAAAGTTCGTGTCGATATTTGTTTGCATGACAGAATTGAAAGGCCGTGAACTGCAGAATTTGATCTTCGTATGCGAATCGAAGATACTCTCTGGATTGCGGATGAATCCGAATGTGAAGATATGCATCTGTCAGATCTGTTGAGACAGCCCAGTCGTTGATCGACATCGCTTTTCTTGACTTCTCCATATGGAAAGATTCTTTCTTTATTAATCTGTTCAGTAGAGAAAGATCTATAATTGGCCGTTACTTTCCGTTCTTTTTTTTTTTTTTTTTTTTTTTGGTACAAGAAATAACAGGGAATAAAAACCGGGAGTTCCCGGATTCTGTACCCTTTCCACTGCCGTTTTCTGAGAAGCACTTCGATCTATTCTCGGAGTAAAGGTGAAGATGATTGACTCATTTTGATCGGAACAGATGAAAGAGGAGGTTTTGTCTGGAATGGACTCCTGAAACCGTTTCGGACGATAGAGAGAACTCATTTGTTGTCTGTGAACTCTTCCCATTGTTCCACAAAGTGGGTCAGTCTTCCTCCCACTGGCAAGTCCGGACCTGGCAGTACTGGCAGTGGAAATGGCTGGCTTTCGTAACTTTGTGGTAGAAGAGTCAAATTTAGAGGGCGGGAACTGTCTGGAGATACCCGCCCTCTTAGAGGAATCCTTTTTATTACTTGTTGTAATGGATTGAGACTGTGTTTTAGACCTATACCACTGCGTAGATTTAGGGCTAGCTTGTCTAGCAGGGTATTTGGGCACTTTAAAAGCTCTTGGCGGATTGGGAGGCTTTTGTTGGTGCGCTTGAAGCTGAGATGAAGTTGTAGCTAAGAACCTTTGTTGCTGCGCTTCGTAATTGGCCTAAGCCACTTCTTTTACTTTTCCATCAAACAGAATTTTGGAATTAATCGGTGCGTTCCTTAACTCGTAAGAGGAATTGTCCAGGAGTAGTTTAGAACTAGCTAGAGCTTGAAATTACTCCGTTGTTAAAATGGTGGACATAGCTGTAGCGTGCTTGATCGACTTGGCTACGGCCTCAAGAAGCCTTGAGAGTGCCGTAACCGACATCGACTCCTGTTGTAAGCACAGATAAGCAGCTGACGAGAACAGTTCAGCATGGAAATTGATGGCGATTAACTTTCGGGCCTTCTTTTCCCATGCTTCTAGGTTCTTAATAGGAATGGATGCTCTCCGTCTGTTCGATAGATCTATCAGGGAGGCATCAGGCTCTAATGGTGGAATATTGTCCGTGGGAAAGAACTGGTTTTGGCTCTTATAGAACTTGGTCGGGAGATGAAACCAGGTTCTGCGGACATATCCAGTCATTGCAACACTTTTCTATATCGATTCTGCTTCGGATAAATTTTGTTGTATTTTCAACCAGTTGGGGAAGAACAAGCAGGGGAACGGAGCGTGATTCCATGAGATGTTCAGTTCCCGATAATGGTTTAAGAGGTGTCTTGTTGACTTTTAGGGCATAACTCTTGCGGGAGAAGCCTAAAAACCTCATTAATTGCCCGGTCAAACGACCGAATTTCTGCATCAGAATCGGAGCTGAGTCTTTGGCCGAATGAGGAACATGTTCTATAATATCATGGGCAATATTGACTGGTGAAATATTTACTGGATTAATGTTTACTGTTTCCACAGGTTGCATCGGAGCTGGAGCCTCTGTAAGATGTGGAGAAATATGAGTCCTTTTATATCTACCAAATTCATGTTCTGATTGCGTAGAGCGGGAAGATGAAGAAGGCGACGGCGAACGTCTTCTTCTCTTTTTGTGTGAATGTCTCGACCTCTTGGATTTCTTATTGCGTCTATAGGAACCTGAAGAAGAGACCTGGAAGAAGATGAAGACGCTCGATGTCTTCTCTGCTTCTTAGATGACAGACTTGTTTTCGACTCTTCTTTGCGTGATAGTCTAGTCTGAGATGTATTGTTTGTGCCTTGATCATAAGCATTAGGTGGCTGAATGATCACACTTGGGTCTGACATCTGCGAGAAGTCAGGCACACGTGGGATAATTCGTCTACTAGAAGTAGCTGGGTTTGGCAACTCATAAGCGTAAGAGTGTTGGTAACCCACATCTGGTCTGTTAGGTAGTCTGCGAATACTACCTGTAGACACTTGACTAATAATAGAGGCAGGATGAGAGTGTTGAGATACAATGACCAGTGGCTGGATGACCGGTGATTGACTGGAAATATATTGACCGGTGACTGGTGACTGGTAGTCAACAATAAATGCCCGGTGACTGGTGCCTGGTTGACCGTTGACTGGTTGTCCGATGACTGGCTGCCCAGTGACTGGATGACCAGTGACTGGTTGACCGATGACTGGTTGACCATTGACAGGATGACTGGTGACTGGTTGGCCAACGACTGATTAACTGGTGACTGGTAGACTGGTGACTGGATGACCAATGACCGGTGACTGGTGGGCTTATGCCCGGTCGGATACTAGATCCCCCGGGCTGCCACCTTAATGGGTCCTGTCCCGATCAGTACAGCTATGAGGGGCGGTGCTCCCATCAAAAGACTCATGATCAGACAAGTCTGACATAGTCTTTTTCTTCTTCTTAGTTTTCTTCTGTTTTCTTCTCTGGGTCATAACAGACTTTCTAGTTGCATAAAGTCTTCTCTTCTCCGCTAGTTGCCAAACGTTGTCTGTCCAGGCACTGCAAATAGAACATGGAGAAGATCTAAAACATAATGTACAAGAAATACAAGAAGGATGATTATGCCACTTTGCCTTCAAATGACCACAATCGCCGCGGGCGAAAGGCATAGTGGTCGCGAAAACTTATGACACAAATGCAAGGAGAAGAAAAGCAAAAAATCGAAAATCGATAATTTCAAACAAATAACACATTTAGTGGAAGGAATGAATAAGGAGCAAGAGAAAGGCAAGGACCAAGAAATTTAGCTGTGTTTGAACGAAATAAATACGAATTTCTTTCACAGGTAAATAATCCTTTGTAATTTTTTCTCTCCACAGAAAAGAAACTGACACGTGGTCAATTAAGCGGGAAGAGTTAAGTCACACAGGTAACTGCCTAAGTGACCTTCTAGATTAAGACTTTGAAAGACGACTGAAAGGTCGTTTTTCTGTGGAAGGTGTAAAAACAGAATAGAATAGCACATTATCTATAGATTAATGTATTGTGCAGTTAAAACAGACATACCTGTAAATATATATAGAATACATTTACTGTCACATAGCAAACATAGCAATGTACCAAGTTTACTGGAGTATGTCTACATGGCGAATGCACTGATTCATGCATTAAAACATATATAAAAAGTGATCCGGTTAGTACATAACGGTACATGCTGTATAAGTATTATTACTATTTGTGAAGGCGGGAGATGAGATATATAAAGGGGAAGAGTTGAATCTGGGAAACATCGGTACTTAACCTAATAAAATAAAACGAAGACATTAACACATTTCTTATATTTTATTTCTTTGTGCAAAGCCCGACCCATGACATTCAGATGAGACGGGCTATGCTGTTTGCAAAAGCCGGCTAGTATCGCCTATGGCAGTGAAAGAGCTAACCACTCGTGGGGATAAATGATCTCAACTTGTAAACAAAAAGATACTGGATTGTATGGGCCGCTGTTTAACAATTTATTCGCTATTTATAGATATATTCAATAATTATTTATGGATATGCGTAATTCGAATTAGTGATATCCATAATACGAATTAGTAATATCCATAATTATCTATGGATATCCAAAATTATTTATAGATTTTCATAATTAGAATTAGGTATAGACCAGAATTCGAGTAATGAATATCATTGATTCGAATTATCCAATCTAAATGATTTATGGATATCTATAATTCAAATTATTGATATCACTAATTCGATTTACGGATATCAATAACTCAAGCCCATTTATGTATATATCTCTGATTCGAATTATAGAAATCACTGTTTCGAATTGCTGGTATCCATAATGCGTATTATTGATATCCATAAATAATTAAGATAATTGGATATCTATAATTCGAATCAGTGATATCAATAAATAGACTGTTTTAAGTTCAAATGGTAAACTTTAGATACATGCCTGACATCAGTCCCTCTGGAAAGCTCAAACAAGACAGAGTGCGGTAGGTTATGTGACATGTACGAAGCTTCCGTGCCTTTGAAATGACTGATCTATATTGTTTACCAGGTCTCGACCAGTGCAAAATGGCAGTTTGTTCCAGAGACGACTTTCTAGTCTCATTTTCAAAGCAACCAATCGTGACCTACAATTTTGTCCTTATTTACTGCGGAACTGCCTGAAGTATACATTATGACTACTTCTTGCATCAATTTCTTTAAAAACAAAAGACCCAGAAAGAGGCTAAAATTTTGAAACTATTTATTGTAGAACTATATTTGCTACCGTTAACTGGTGTACTGGTAGATTTAGTAGTCTGGCCTTCATTACGAAAACACGCGTATTCAATATACTGAAAATTTTATCACCAAAAAAATGAGAATTTTCAGATAAAAAATTCTGATATTTTTCATATTTCTGCTCAAAACATAGATTGTGGGTACTCGTTAGAACCGCCTCAACGATCTATGATTTTGAGCAGAAATAAGAAAAATAATATATACTTCTGTAAACCCCAGTTTAACTATATAAAAGTGGGGTTTAAGGGGGTCAGAATTATAAAGGCATGTTATCGTGATGTAAACAGGGTTTCATTTTTATGTATTACAGACAAGAAGATGATAGAGGTTTCTTGGCTTCAGCTCAAAATTATAACTACAATCACGATGTCTCTATGATTAGAATGTCAACAACACTCTTGAAAAAATATGGCAAGAAACTGCAAGGTCTGCAGAGTGACATCGAGAGAAAAAGCCAAAAAACTAAGCGTAAAGAACTGGAATCGAAGAAACATGAATATCAGGCTTGCATGTCCGAACTTCAGCAGGAATTGCGGAGCTTAATGGACGTAAGTAACCATGGTTACGGAAAATTATTACTCCTTAAAGCCCAAAGCAAAGGAGTATGTGCACTAAGGCCCAATTTTGGCCCCTTTCTGAACAGCCAATCTCGACATATTCTGTACTTTTATTCAAGTATTATCATCAAATATAAATCCGGGACTTATATGCCAGGACCACTTGAAAAAATATTCAGTCACAGCTATGAAATCAATGCGATTTAATAGCATTAATTTTACACTGATAATGCATGAAAGAACTGTTCAAAAGTGAAAGTTATGCCAGAATCAAAATGTTTTGTTTTTGTGTTGTGGAATGACTCAAGTTTCAAGATAGGGTTTTGATTTGGGGTTATTATCTCTAAATAAGGCTTTACTAGGGCTCACGTTCGATACAATGAGCATTTATTGCCAGTTTTGACATTTCTGGCTACTTTTAACACGCCTGGTATAGAGCACACCTGTATACCAAAAAGACATAGATAAATGAATATGACGTAGATCTAGCATATTTCAATATCGTTTTGGTATTCATTCAGTTGTGCTCTATATTAGCCAAGAGTTGAAAATTATAATAAAAAAAAACAACAAATTACTCAAAAAATGGCATTTTTGCAGCTGTTCTTTTTTTTTTTTTTTTTTTTTTTTTTTTTTTTTTTGCTCAGAAAGGGGCCATTCAGAAAAAGAATACCCAAACCGTAAACCACAATCATTTCACTAAATGATTATAGGGATTAAAGTGATTAACATACTTTGATTTTTCAGCTTTCCGGCATCTTAAATGCACGTTTTTCTTTGTGGCAGACGATATTCTAAATTTGATTTATGTTTTTTTTTGTTTTTTTTTTTTTCAGAGAAAATAAAAAGACATTGATGTTAATCAGATGAAATGCCAAGCCTAATTTTCTCTAAAAATACGAAATAATACATATTTCAGTTTCATCTGCTGTAACTGTGATCAGCGCTTTAATACGTATCCCTCCCTAGTTTTTCTACTGAGCGTTCCAGTGCCGTTTAACTATAAATCCTCTATTTTGTGATATCACTAAGTCGATGTTGCGATACCACAACATCGATTTGGTGATATCACTTATTATAATGTGATATCTAAATATTTTGTGATAACACAAAATTGATTTTGTAATTTTACTTATTTGATTTTGTGATATCACAAAGTAAGACTGAATTCGTGATATCACAAAATCGAATTAGTGAAATCACAAAATCGAATTAATGATATCGCAAAATCAGTTAAGTGATATCACTAATTCAGTTTAGTGATATCACAAAAAAGAATTGATTTAGTGATAACACTAATTCGATTTTGTGATATCATAAAATTGATTATGTGATATCACATAATCTTTGCCATTTACTGATATCATTAAATCGATTTTGTGATATCACACAATCGGTTTAGTGATATTACAAAATAGGGAATTTATAGTAAAACAACACCTCATAGTTTCTCTGGTGTGGTTCTTTTTTGTTTGTTCGCCGGCGGTTTCATATTTTGCGTTTCATCACGAAAACATGCCTATATAATTTTGACCCCCTTAGCCCCATTTTTATGCAATAAAACTGGGGTTTACAGGGGTATACATTATTTTTCTTATTTTTGCTCAAAAACATAGATTGTGGGTACTCGTTAGAACCGCCTCGCTGAGGCGGTTCTAACGAGTACCCACAATCTATTTTTGACCAGAAACATGAAAAATATCAGCGTTTTTTTATCTGACAATTTTCAGTTTTTGGAGGCGAAATTTTCTATATATTTGAATAGGCGTGTTTTCGTAATGATTTTTGTCGTGGTTGGTTACTTGTCTCTTTTGCATTCGGTGCCTCGGAAAGGCTGTTTTTCATGATTGTGGGATTTTCTGGGTATATTTACATACTGCTTCGCCAGTCTGCTGAATTCTTGCAAATGAAGTAAATGTAAAACTCATCGGATGTACTGTGCTTGATATTCACCGTCCTCGGAAACTCAGGGGCCAGGCGCTCCGAAGAATACGCCTATTCACTGAAACTTCTGGGTATATTCACATCTGTTTTGCCAGTCTGCTGAATTCTTGCGAACGAACTAAAAGTAAATCTCTTAGGCTGTACTGTGCTTGATATTCACCATCCTCGGAAACTCAGGGGCCAGGCGCTCCGAAGAATACGCCTATTCACTAAAACTTTTATGTGAGCCTGTCCGAAGACTTCGCTAAGTCACTAAAAATTTTTATATATATGTGTGAGCTGGTCCATAGACTACGCTTAGTCACTGGAACTGCTAGGCCTATGTGAGCCTGTCAAAAGACTAGACTATGTCACTTTCCTACGCTTGGTTACATAACTTTCAATGTGAGCCTGTCCGAAGACTACGGTTAGTTACTATTTTTTATGTGAGCCCGTCCGAAGACTACGCTTAATTACTAATCTTTTAATGTGAGCCTTTCCGAATACTACGTTTAGTTACTAAAAAATTGAGTGAGCCTGTCCGAAGACTACACTTAGTTACTATTATTTATGTGAGCCTGTCCGAAGATGACAGTTTCTATTTTTGAGTGATCCTGTCCGAAGACTTCGCTTAGTTTCTATTTTTTTTATGTGTGCCTGTCCGAAGACTACGCTTAGTTACATTTTTTTAATGTGAGCCTGTCCGAAGACTACAATTTGTTACTAAATTTATTATATGAGCCTGTCCGAAGACTACGGTTGGTTACTAAACCTTTTATGTGGGCCTGTCCGAAGACTACGCTTAGTTACATTATTTTAATGTGAGCCTGTCCGAAGACTACAATTTGTTACTAAATTTATTATATGAGCCTGTCCGAAGACTACGGTTAGTTACTAAACCTTTTATGTGGGCCTGTCCGAAGACTACGCCTAGTTACTAAATATTTTATGTGAGCCTGTCCGAAGACTACGCTTAGTTACTTAACGTTTTATGTGAGCCTGTCCGATTACTACGCTTAGTTACTAAACATTTTCTGTGAGCCTGTCCGATGACTTTGCATAATAACTATTTTTTTATGTGAGCCCGTCCGAAAACTACGCTTAGCTACTTTTTATATGAGCCTGTCCGAAGACTATGCTTAGTTACTTTTTATGTGAGCCTTTCTGAAGACTATGCTTAGTCACTGAAATGTTAATTTCAGCCTGTCTGAAGATACGCTTATTTAGTAACTTTATTTTTCTATGAACCTGTCCAAAGACTACGCTTAAAAACTATTTGTTTATGAGAGCCCGTCTGATGATTTACTTAGTTACTAAATCTTTCAGGTGAGCCTGTCCGAATACTACGCTAGGTACTAAAATTTTTGTGTTAGCGTGTCTGAAGACTACGCTTAGTTACTAAAAGTTTATGTAAGCCTGTCCGAAGACTGTGCTTAATTACTACAATCTTTATATGAGCCTGTCCGAAAACTACGCTTTGTAACTTAAATTTTCACGTGAGCCTGTCCGAAAACTGCGTTTAGAGACTTAAATTTTTATGTGAGCCTATCCAACGACTGCGCTTAGTTACTACTTTTTGCGTATGCCTGTTCGAAGACTTCGCTAAATTACTAAAATTTTATGTGAGCCTATCCGAAAACTTCGCTTAGTTACTATTTTTTTTTTTTTTTATAGGAGCCTGTTCGAATACTACGCTAAGTTACCTCAATTTTTATGTTTCATATTACTAAAATTGTATGTGTGCTTGTCCGAAGACTACGCGAAGTTTCTACTCTTTGTATGACTATACTTAGTCTATGAAACTGCTAGATCTATGTGAATCTATCCGAAGACTACGCTTAGTCACTAAAATATTTATGATAGCCTTTCCAGAGCCTACGCTTAGTTACTATGTTTATGTGAGCCAGTTCGCAGATTACGCTTAGTCACGGAAACTGATAAGCCTATGTTAGGCTTCAGAAGACTACGCTTTGTCACCAAAATGTTTATGTGAGCCTGTCCGAAAACTACGCTTAGTTACTAAAATTTTTATGAAAGCCTGTCCGAAGACTACGCTTTGTCACTAAAATTTGTATACGAGCCTGTTCGAAGACTACGCTTAGTCACTAAACTGTTTATGTGAGCCTGTCTGCAGACTACGCTTAGTCACAGAAACTGATAGGCATATGTCAGCCTGCCCGAAGACTACACTTAGTCACTAAAATTATTTATGTGAGCCTATCCCAAGACTACGCTTTGTCACTAAATTTTTTATGTAAGCCTGTCCGAAGACTACGCTTATTCACTAAGTTTTTATGTAAGCCTGTCCGAAGACTACGCTTATTCACTAAGTTTTTATGTGAGCCTGTCCGAAGACTACACTTAGTCACCGAAACTGCCAGGCCTGTGTGAGACTGTCGGAAGACTATGCACAGTCACTAAACTGTTTTTATGTGAGTCTGACCGAAGACTACGCTTCTTTATTATAATTTTTGTGAGCCTGTCCGAAGACTACAGTTAGTCGCTTAAAGTTTATGTGCGCATATCCGAAGACTTAGCTTAGTCGCTAAGGTTTTTATGTGAGCCTGTCTGAAGATTTAGTTTAGCCACTCAAATGGTCATGTTAGTCTGTTCAGAAATAATGCTTAGTCACTATTTTTTTTTGTTTTTCAAAATATTCTGAGTCACAAAAGTAGGGCCTGTCCGAAGACAAAGTCACTGAAATTTTTATGTGGGGATGTCCGAAGACTTAACTTAGTCACTCAAATGTTTATGTGAGCCTGTTAATAGACCTAGCAAGTGCTTATACATGTATGGGCTTTATTTTCTGTTCTAACCTATTTATGCTGAGTGGATTCTTCTACAATAACCCTTTGGATCGGTCCATTTCCATTAGAAGGGTGTTTTGGTTAGTTTTATTATTACCACGTATTAAAACTCTTAAATTTAATGCAAACAATGTAGACTCTGCGGCGTCTGATTTGAGTCTAGACTGTTTGGCAATGGTTCTCTTATGTGACGCTAGACATAAATGGATTAATATCTTCATTGTCTGTGTTAAAGCCTTTGGTCATGTTTAATATTTAGGCGCGCTCGCATGACCAGCACGAAAACATACCGATATAATTTTGACTCCCTTAAACCCCACTTTTATACAGTAAAACTGGGGTTTACAGGGGTATACATTATTTTTCTTAGTTCTGCTCAAAAACATAGACTGTGGGTACTCGTTAGAACCGCCTTGATGAGGCGGTTCTAACGAGTACCCACAATCTATGTTTTTGAGCAGAAATATGAAAATTATCCGAAATTTTATCTGCTTTTTTTTTGTGATAAAATTTTCAGTATATTTGAATAGGCATATTTTCGTAATGTTTTCTCTCTCTCTCTCTCTCTCTCTCTCTCTCTCTCTCTCTCTGTGACATGTCTGTTTTCCTTTATATACAGGTTGTGTTAGAAAAAGAAACGGCTGTAGAAGTTGAGAAAAACAGACACAGACAAGCCGGGGCAGAGCAGGAAGCAAACAGATCTACCTACAAAGAATGCTTTTCTAAAGAAAAAGAAGTGTTGCGCCTGTATGCTGAAGTGAACAAATAATAAATTTCTAGATAAAACGCTTTTTGATCAACCAAATTATCATTTCATTTTGTCTTAGATTGGTTGGTTTGGAGTTTAACGGCCCAGTCAACACTAGTAAGGTAATGCCGAGCCGGCCAGTTTACAAATATACAGACAATCCTCATTGTCCCGACTCCCGATACAATGGCAAAATTCGTTATAATGACAATTTAACTCCCAGAAAACGTTCGCTTCAGAGGTGACAAGTAGTCACAAAATATGCAAGAATATTGTGTTGAATACTTTAAAGATACATATGTTTTGGATATTTGTTAAAATCGCCTCAATGAGGCGATTGTAACAAATATCTAAAACATATCATATGTTCTATGAGGAAATTAGAACAAAACAAGACATTTCTTTCATATCAATTTGCTCATGAGGTATTCTAAACAATTGCAAATTCTTTTTATTGGCAACATCTTTGGTAACAAATGCTGTCGGGGTAACGAGGGTTCACTGTACCTACCGACACATTTCCTGCGCAGGCTTAGATGCGTTGAGCTATTCAGTTTACCTACCCAAACTTTTCCTGGGAAGCTTTGTCCTCTAAGCAGTTAACCAGTACTTGTGCACATTATTTCGCCGGAAACTGCCATTTTTTAAGCAGCGGAAGGAATAGAATGGCCGTAGAAAGGATTTTATTTTCAATCTCCACAAAATTATGTTTCCGGACCCGGAGGAGATCGAACCAGCGACCTCCTGATCACCAGTTAGACGCATATCCGACTAAGCCACTGAGGCCGGCATTTTATCTCTGGACGAGAACACATGTTGTGTGTACTCATCAAAAGCACCTCGGCGAGGTGTGCTTCTAATGAGTACCCACAATATATTTTTTCGAGTACTGGGGAAAGTTGTCCCAGAATTATCAGCAGCTATTCCTCCTTAACAAGAACTCTGGGCCCATTTGTTCGAAACTAACGAAGTCGTTAGTTAACGTATCGTTAAAACTTTAATCATTAAATTTGGCATATACGCCAATATATTTGCAAAAGCTGCCCACATTTTTCAGCAAAAATACCTGTGAATTAGATATTATTCTTACTATAACAGTTAACATTTCGACCACTAACGAGCTTGTTAAGCTAACGATGCTTTGAACAACTGGGCCCTGATATTTTAACCCATGTTAGTCTGGAAACCCCCAAAATGGTAATTGGCAAACACTACAGACCCAGATAAGACGCTGCAGCTAAACTCGAATGCAGCATTAGAATTTGACTGTGTATAGGGTTTCTTTTCTTAATTAATTATTTGCTTTCAAAGTGTTCAAATTTATTTTTTCATGTGCGAATATTGCAAGATTCTTCCAGATATACTCTAGTTACCAAATCTGAACTTTTAGTATACAGGTCTCTTTCAACCCTTTTAACCTTTTAAGTCAGCGTCCCATAAAGGAGACGTTGGCAAACCGTGTAGACTGTTTGAATTAAATACAGGAATTTCTGTGAAACATGGCTATAACAAAAATTAACCAAGAACACTTTCTACAGGAAATGGACCTGTCCGAAGAATGAAGGTAGAAGAGACCATTTGGCATAAATGGGTTAAGAAGGCGATATGGCTGCAAGAATGCAAACTGGAAGCCACAAAAGTTGTTTCCCATGTAAAATATGGTGAAAAAAATTGCCTGTCGCCTTAACCATTGTCATGCTGGATAAATTAAGATGCCACGTCCACTTCTAATTTACAGCCAAGAAGATTGCTTGATCTAGGCAGTTGATACAAATTCGCATACTTAATGACGACAAATAGTGCAAATCCAGATCACTTGGCTTCTACACTGTAAGCAGGACCAGAGTTAGATGTTTTAAAAGCAGGTTACTGCGATCTGGTTTCCATAACAGGCACGTACACGATGGATTGGTGACGAGGATGCCTTTTCAGACAAATGTTGCACACGTTAACAACTCTGTCTGTCATAGACAACAATACCCCAGTAATATATACTGAAAACCGGGATATACTGGAGTATTAATGGGCAATGTCAAGCGAAAAAGTGCCTTTCAGCATGCGCAAAATACGCAGATTCGGATCATCCTGCGCATGCGAAAGTACCGTTCGGGACTTTGCTCTCCAATCGTACATTTTGTTGTATCCAGTGATTCTGTTAGCGGACAGTGAAGGCTCTGATCAGGTTGCGCAGATATGCAGGTAAATCTAGGCCCTTTCTTCCGCATATACCAGAAGACATAATTTTGCATAGCGAAGTCCAAATAATAAGGGGAATTATCTCGACATCACTGTTCTTTAAGCTTATAAACCACTGATTATATTCGTAAGCCATTTGGAATGCGTAAACTCTTCTGCATATGGCTGATTAATGTAAAGAACAATCGGCTCAAACATTGATTAGTTTCTTTTTGGCACAAACAGATTCACGATTTGCCGATGATATAGGCGGTTTGTGCTTAGATACGTGTATTTGTCTTTATGTCTTTTATAGGCTAAAGGAAACATTACAAGCAGAACAGAAAGAAAAAAAAGACGCTGTAGCGAGGTGAGACATTACGTTATAACAAGTCTGACGGAAAAAAGATGGCAGCCATCATAAAAATCCATTTTTCGCTTATTCTCCTGAAACAAAAGGCCAATTGACTGGAAACTTGGTAGGAAGTATCGTGGTGACTTGTAGATCAAAAATAGCTAAAATCTTTCAGATTGCAAATCCAACATGACCGCCAATGAAAAATCTATTTTGGCTTCTCCTGGACCAAAATGTCATTCGACTTGAAACTTGGTAGGAAATATCGGAGTAACTTGTAGATGAAAAATAGCTAAAATAGTTCAGATCGCAAATCTAAGAAAGCCGCCATGGCAGCCATCTTGAAAATCTATTTTCCGCTTGTTCTCCTGAACCAAAAGGCTAGTTGACTCGAAACTTGGTGGGAAGCATCGGGGTGACTTGTACATCAAAAATAGCTAAAATCGTTCCGATCAGAAATCCAAGATGGCCGCCATGGCAGCCGTCTTTAAAATCCATTCGCTTCTTCTCCTGATCAAAATTGCATTTGACTCGAAACTTGGTAGGAATCATCGGAGTGACTTGTAGATCAAAAATAGCTAAAATCTTTCCGATCGGAAATTTAAGACGGCCATCTTGAAATCTATTCTTTGCTTATTTTCGTGAACCGAAAGGCTCCAAACTTGGTAGGAAGAATTCGGGGGACTTGATCAAAAATAGCTAAAAGCGTTCCGATCGGAAATCCAAGATTCTTCTCCTGAACAGAAAGGCCAATAGACTCTAAACTTGGTTGGAAGCATTAGGGTGACTTGTAGATCAAAATTAATTAAAATCGTTCCGATGGGAACTCTATAACTGCCGCCATAGCGGCCATCTTGAAAGTTTTTTCGCTTCGTTTCCTGAACCAAAGGGCCAGTTGATTCGAGAATTGGTGGGAAGCATCGAGATGACTTGTAGATCAAATATAGCTGAAGTCGTTCCAATCGGGAATCCAAGATGGCGGCCATCTTGAAAATCTATTTTGCGCTTCTTCTCCTGAACTGAAAGGTCAATTGACTCAAAGCTTGGTAGAAAGCATCGGGGTAACTTGTAGATAAAAAAATAGCTCAAATCGTTCCAACAGGAAATAGGCCATGGCGGCCGTCTTGAAAATCTATTTTGAACTTTTTCTGCTAAACCAAAAGGGCAATTAACCCAAAGTTCATTGGAAGAGTCGAGATGACTTGTAGATAAACAGTAGCTATAATCGTTCTGATCGGAAATCCAAGATTGCCGCCATCTTGTTTATGTTTATTATATTTCCCTGCAACTGTGCTGTTTACATGTATAAAATCATGATTCTTCAGAAACCACTTAGCCAATTCAACCAAATTCTACATTGGAAAAGTGGTGCTTAACATCTGCATACCTGCAGTGGCAATGTCACTCAGGTAAGCAAGCTGTGCACCGTGGGCCATTTGTTTAATCACAAAGAGCTGATGTTTTTCGGTACAAAAACGTATGTTGTTGGTACTCGTTGGAAGTGTCTCACAGGATTATGGCCCTCTCAAGACACCGGATCAAGTTTGAAGCCACAATACGTCATCTCCATAACAAATCAACCTTGGCGGTTCCTCTGCTGTGCGTGAGTCTGCGGTCACAAATGTTGTGTTTTTGTTCGTATTTGTTTCTTATCTCTCCTTCGGTGTCTCGGGAGGGATGTGCTACGTGATATTAGCATTTTTTGGGGTATATAATTTTGGAACGAACAACAAAAATACTGTTGGGCTTAAACTTGGTTGTACGACCGCTGAATGGCCTGCCTCGGTGACTTAGTTTGATGCGCGTCAGACTGATGATCAGGAGGTTGGGGGTCGTGACCCCGCCGGGTCGGTAACATTCTTTCGTAGAGAGTTGATCACGAAATATTATCTGCAGTCATTCTCTCCCTTTCACTAAGCTTGCCCAGTAAAAGCGTGGTTAGGTAAACTGACCGCGCTCCACATGCCTAATTGGGTTGACAATAACATTCGGACTTAATCCTGATACTGCTCTAGTTAAACGTACTTGTAGGCTCTCCTTAACTCAAAAGTGGTTGAACACAGAAATACATCAGCTGATTTGACAAACCTGTGAAACACAGATGGAGACTTGACTCAAACTGAAATTCAGAGCAAACGAAAACCGACTAGCAGAAGAACGATGAGCCCGACAACAGGCGAGTAGGCACAAACCATCTGTAAAAGGCACAAACCATCTGTAAAAGACTTAAGATTGAGTGGCCTGTGAGTGTGCATACCGATATGTCACACATATGAATATGTAACAGGTGTGTTACATATGCGTACAGTTGTACGCATATGTAAAACATTGCAGTGTTAATGTGTTACGCTTGCGTTCAGGTGTACATATATAACATGTGGGAAATTTAGAAATGTAACACCGGTTCATGACATGTAGTAGAGGTCACTAAATCGGGAAGCCTGTTTTTATTTGACACTCGGACCTATTTACAAAACCAACGTTCTGGTAGCTATATATGTAGCACAAACTTAAATATTAAGGTTTAATGTGTATGTAAAGGATATTATTATAAAAGCTTGTAGTTGTTCGCGTTTGTTAGATGTATATTAAGCATATATGCACAGATAATACAAACATTTGATATGTATGGTCTTCCAGGTAGATTACGTCTACATTGCTAAAAGCTTTCAACTGAAAATTCTAGTTGCAAACATCAGCTTTGAAGTGCGGTATAGTTCGTTTTAATTCATGTAAGGATAAAACAGGACCTTCATGTGCATCGCAGATGAAACATATAAGGATCAGTGTTCGAGTGCCCCATTTCGCGTGGCGCGACTCAAATAGAATGATCGAGAACATTTTTCACCAGAATGGCACTCCAGCGGTAGTGGGCCATCGTATATACCCACAGTCGCAAACTTAGATGCTAACAACACCTGCTTTGATCCTACGTGGACAAACGATGTTAACTGTATTAGTGTCTGCCTAGCATACCGGTTGCTCTGATATGCTACAATGTGATATTCTATAAAATATATATTTCGACATGCCTCTTAAACGCAAAAGTTGGGTTTAAAATATATTATTATAAAAATAAAAGTGAGAATTGCTCGACTTTTGCACATATGACAAACAATCTGGCGCCTGATCAGACGCCGAGTTTTTCGCCCCAGTACATTGTGTAAAAGAACACATGCATTGATACGAAAAAAAAAGCGTTCCTACCACTTTACATATAAAATTTTCGTTCTGTATCTAAATATACCATCCCAAGGTATCGATTTTTCTTTCCAATTTTATATGATGTGAATATATCGTATTGTTTGCACATGCGTAAAATCCGACATGTGCCACTCAAACACATATGTAACTGTTACTTATGCGTACAACTGTACGCCATATGCGTACTGCATATGTAACGCATTTATAACGTAATCTGTGCACACTCACAGTGGACCCTCCGTCGTAAATTAAAAAAAAAAAACAGAGCAACAAAATTGTACAACTTGATTGGCTAAACCACTGAACATGTAGTATGTATCATAAAATCCACGTTACATGTTATCCGTTTATATGGATATGACTCGTACAGATATCTTCCAATTCTCTTCTTTGTTTGCAGGCTAACGGCTAAAGCAGAGGAAGAAAGGAAAGCAAACCAAAGGTGAGATTTATTTGTGACTGGATAAACTTAGGGAATTTAAAAAACTAACTTCTCAACCCTGTGATTAACAAAGATTAGAGCCTCTAACAGGACCACAGTGGCACCGACCACAGCCAGAAAAGCTCAGACACAAGTCATTTAGAAAACGCTAAGGGCTGAGCCTCATTAAGTCTGCGACCAGGCGAACCGTCATAATCTAAAGAGGGCAGCAAAACTTGTCAACTTTGAATGGTTTAACTACAGTCGAACCTCGATGGCACAAACATCTTTGGAACCATGGAAATTTGTTTGAGATACGGGTAATTCGAGCCACTGAGGGTTAATCGTTTCGCCAGGTCGTAAAGCAAATAGCGATAATTTAGGAAAAATTTTTAAATCTTCTACATCGTATTGGTATGTTGAGTGTGTTTGATGAGGCGATTCTTATGAATACACTTAACATAATATTTCATGATAAAATAAGAAAAATTCCCAAAATATTTTTCTTGAGCTGTTGAAGAATTTCGTAGGGACTCAAAAACGAGTTCGAATTAGCCATAATAAACGAGCCATCGGTTTTCAAGCTATAGATGATCGACTGTTCATGTAATAAGCCTGCAAATTGTGGCTTAATATCTGCAGTGTGTCCTTGCTTTTCATATCGATTAGTTAGCTTTAAAAATTCTGTTTAGCCCACCCTGAGCCAAAGGCTTAAAATGAGCTATTGTGATCACTTGCCGCCTATCGTTCGTTTGTCTGTTCGTATATGCATTTGAACGACCTCTCCATCTGAAATTTCTGGTCCAGTTTTCTTCTAACTTACTGTGGAACTTTCTGTCGAAGGGGGTTGAAGAAAATTTCTAAAAATGGTCACAGTTCATTAATTAAGATGGCCGCCGTTCAAAGTATTTAAAAATCTACTTGCCAAGAACCGAGAAAGCTTTGCGGCTGACTCTTTGTAAATAGCATCGGGGAACCCAAGATTGGTTGTCCCAGAATTATGAGCAACTATTCCTCCTTAACAAGAACTCTGGGCCCATTTGTTCGAAATTAACGATGTCGTTAGTGAACGTATTGTTAAAACTTTAATCATTAAATTCGGCATATACGCCAATATATTTGCAAACGCCACTCAAATTTTTCAGCAAAAATACCTGTGAATTAGATATTGTTCTTACAAGAACGGTTAACATTTTGACCACTAACGAGCTCGTTAACAACGATGCTTTGAACAACTGGGCCCTAATATTTTAACCCATTTTAGTCTGGAAACCCCAAAAATGGTAATTGGCAAACACTACAGACCAAGATGAGACGCCGCAGCTAAACGCGAATGCAGCATTAGAATTTGACTGTGTATAGGGTTTCTTTTCTTGATTAATTATTTGCTTTCAAAGGGTTCAAATTTATTTTTGCAGGTGCGAATATTGCAAGATTCTTCCAGATATACTCTAGTTACCAAATCTGAACTTTTAGTATACAGGTCTTTTTTAACCCTTTTAACCTTTTAAGTCAGCGTCCCATAAAGGGGACTTTGGCAAGCGTGTAGACCCAGATCTGACGCCGCAATACGCGACGTCTGATCAGGGTCTACACTGTTTGCATTAATTACAGGAATTTCTATGGAACATGACTATAACAAAAAGTAACCAAGAACACTTTATACAGGAAATGGACCTGTCCGAAGAATGAAGATAGAAGAGACCATTTGGTATAAATTGGTTAAGAATGCAAACTGGAAGCCACAAAAGTTGTTTTCCATGTACAATATGTACAGTATTCAGTTGCCTTAACCTTTGCCATGCTGGATAAATTAAGTGCCACGCCCACTTCTAATTTACAGCCAAGAAGATTGCTTGATCTAGGCTGTTGATACAAATTCGCATACTTAATGACAAACAGTGCAAATCCAGATCAATTGGCTTCTATACTGTCAGCAAGACCAGAGTTAGATGTTTTAAAAGCAGGTCACTGCGATCTGGTTTCCACAACAGACACATACACGATGGAGTGGTGACCAGGATGCCTTTTCAGACAAATGTTGCACACGTTAACAACTGTCTGTCATAGACAACAATATCCCAGTAATATATAATTTAAACCGGGATATACTGGGGTATTAATGGGCCGTGTCAAGCGAAAAAGTGCCTTTGAGCATGCGCAAAATACGCAGATTCGGATCATCCTGCTCATGCGCAAAATACCGTCCGGGGCTTTGCTCTCCAATCGTACATTTTGTAGTATCCAGTGATTCTGTTAGCGGACAGTGAAGACACTGATCAGATTGCGCAGATGCGCAGGCAAATCTCGGCCTTTGCTTCCGCATATGCCAGAAGACAAGATTTTGCATAAAGAAAAAAAGGTAAGAGAAAAGACGAAGTTCAAATAATAAGGGGAATTTTCTCGACATCACTGTTCTTAAAGCTCATAAACCACTGATTATATTCATAAGCCATTTGCAATGCGTTAACTCTTCTGCATATAGCTGATTAATGTAATCGAATGAAAAGAACAGATAAACGAAAAAAAAAAAAAAAAAAAAAAAAAAAAAGAAAAAAAAAAAAACGGTTGTTGGGGCAGCCTACAATATCGATTACTTTCTTTTAGCACAATCGGTTCAAACACTGATTAGTTTCTTTTTGGCACAAACAGATTCACGATTTGCCGACGATATAGGCGGTTGGTACTTAGATACGTGTATTTTACTATATGTCTTTTATAGGCTAAAGGAAACATTAGAAGCAGAACAGATAGAAAAAAGAAACGCTGTAGCAAGGTGAGACATTACGTTATAACAAGTGATGGAAAAAAAGATGGCAGCCATCTTAAAAATCCATTTTTCGCTTATGCTTATTCTCCTGAAACAAAAGGCCAGTTGACTGGAAATTTGGTAGGAAGCATCGTGGCGACTTGTACCTTACTAGATGTTATACTCAACATGCTCTTCGTCCTTACATTGATTCTGAAGTTAACCACATTAGACACTTCATCAAAATTCCATTCGTTAATAAAGGTATTGAATTCATAGATTTACCTAGCATATTTCGAGATAATAATGTTATATCAGCTATACCTTCATATTTCGAAAACACTGAATATCCTATTATTTGTTATAAATATAATAAACCTATCCGTAATACTATACTTAATTTCAATAAATTAGTTTCTGATCTTGATATTGAAACTAGTTCCCATGATTCTTGAGATTGTAAAGATTCTGAATTTTGTTATCAACCAGCGGGTCATATTGTCACTGGTAACTTGAAGATTATAACTGATTCACGAATCCGTTCAGTTATTTCAAAAGGACCCAAATATAGATTCCCAGCCCACATTGATTTCAATAAATGTCGGGAAACAATTGCCAGTGCTTTAAATGATTATTGTACGCGTTGGTGTAAACGAGAACATGTTGAGTCTAATGCTTTAAATAATTGGAAATTAAAGATTTTTAAGATCATTGATGAACGTGTGTTATTTTACTCTAATAACCTTGATCTTCTCCCTCCCAAGCCTAAAATATCTTTTCGATATTTGAAACAAGGTATCCAAGAATTTCATAGGAAGTATGTTTTGGCTCCAGCTGATAAAGCTGCTAATAATGTTGTTGTTGTGTGACGACTTTATTATATCAATACTCTAAAACAAGAACTTGGTAGTACCAAAACGTATGAACGGATTTCTACTGACGAGAGATCTATTGTCAATACCAATTCTGTCGATATTACTGCTGTGAGTATTAAAGAAAAGCAAGACAGACTTCCTACGTTATATTGGTTACCGAAACTTCATAAACGACCTTATAAAGCACGTTTCATTGCTAATTCTAGTTCTTGTACAACAACTGTTTTGTCCAAACTGCTAATTTCATGCCTTACTGCTGTTAAAAAACATTGGATTAGATACTATGATACTGTTTACGAAAGGGACGGGATTAACTATTTTTAGTCAATTAAAAATTCTAATGGTGTTCTCAATAAATTTAAATCTAAAAACGTTCAGGCTTCTAAATTGTCTACATATGATTTTTCTACACTGTATACTACGTTACCTCATCATCTTATAAAAGATAAACTTATTGATTTAATTAACCGAACGTTTATTCGGGAGAATACCCACTATTTGGCTTGCAACGAAGAATGTGCTTTTTTCACCTCTGATGTATATAATAATCACAATTTATGGTCGTGTCAAAAAGTCTGTGATGCCCTTGTTTATCTTTTGGATAATATTTTTATTAGATTTGGAACTAAACTTTATAGACAAACTATTGGTATTCCGATGGGAACTAATTGTGCTCCTTTTGTTGCAGATTTGTTTCTTTTTTGTTATGAGAGATTTCATGAAGTCTCTCTCACGTGAAAATCAGGCTGACATTATTGAGGCTTTCAATTCAACTTCAAGATACTTTGACGATTTATTAAATATTGACAATATTTACTTTGACCAAATGGTGGACCGTTATACATATCTCAACTTATGAGATTCGCCAGAGCTTCTTCAGATCTTAATGACTTTAACTACCGTAATAGAGCCCTTACTACCAAACTTCTTAGGCAGGGCTATCGTTATTTTAAACTTCGTAAGGCGTTTTCGAAATTTTATCGCAGACACAGTGCCTTGATAGAAAAATATAGCGTCAGTCTGAAAACACTTCTGCAACAAGGTATATCGGAACCCGAATTTTACGGTGACTTAGTGTACAAATTTAGAAAAAATGTAGGTAAATCTAACTTTTCGGAGCAGTTCAGAAAAATTAACCGTTATAAAAGAATTGGCTATAGCCTGGATATTATGCGGCAGACTGCATGCCTAGTTGTCAACCCAATCATTGTTGATGGCTATGCTTCACTCTTTAATTGCACGACGGCGGTTCGGGCCTCAGACTCAATGACGGCCTCTTCGTAACACTTTATCCAGTGGGTTGGGGCTTGACGATATGTCTTTGGCTTGGCCCGCCGTGGTTCAACTATTGGTTTTCATTTACTCTGGCATACAGTAGAATTAGCCATGAGTAGTCGTCTTTGTTAATTATAGTGATTAATTTGATTTCTTATGTTTTCGCTTTGATGCATTGACTGAGTTGGGAGCCTTTATGCGAACCGAATTTTTATGTATTTCTGTATTAAGAGTAGCATCGGGACCCAGGGTGATGTTAGCTAGCTGTAAAAGTGCTTTAAACCCCACGGTGGTTTGCTCTACCGACCGTTCTATGGCGGTGGTCCCGGTGTTAGTCTTACTCTTTGTTGCTTTGTGGTTTATTCTACGAGGCGATTTGTTGTATGTCTTTCCGTGTGTCATTTTGTTCTTGTGTTTTTCAGTCCTTTTAGTATTGCGATTACCTCGCTTTGGGAAGAGAGAGCTAATCTTAGTGCTTTTCGTACGTTTGTTCGTTTTGTGCTTATTTAGATTTGTCGGTTTCCTCTTCCTCTTGGGGTCTGGGAAGGGCTGCGGTTTGTGATTGTGGCACTCCCTGGACTTTTCTCTTACCTTTTTTTGTAGATCAAAAATAGCTAAAATCTTTCAAATTGCAAATCCAAGCTGACCGCCATGGGA
The DNA here is from genome assembly GCA_964016985.1 of Anodontia alba. NCBI lineage: Eukaryota > Metazoa > Mollusca > Bivalvia > Lucinida > Lucinidae > Anodontia > Anodontia alba. The sequence continues at coordinate 97,426,637 of OZ024826.1, read as the reverse complement.
AAATCTATTTTGGCTTCACCTGACCAAAATGTCAACCGACTTGAAACTTGGTAGGAAGTAACGGAGTAACTTGATCAAAAGTAGCTAAAATCGTTCTGATCGCAAATCTAAGAAAGCCTCCATGGCGGCCATCTTGAAAACTTTTTTCCGCTTCTTCTCCTGAACCAAAAGGCCAATTGACTCGAAACTTGGTAGGAAGCATCGGGGTGATTTGTACATCAACAATAGCGAAAATCGTTCCGATCAGAAATCCAAGATGGCCTCCATGGCAGCCATCTTTAAAATCCATTCTTTTCTTGTCCTAATCAAAATTGCAATTGACTCGAAACTTGGTAGGAAACATCGGAGTGACCTGTAGATCAAAAATCTTTCAGATCGGAAATTTAAGATGGCCATCTTGAAAATCTATTCTTCGCTTATTTTCGTGAACCGAAAGGCCATTTGACTCCAAACTTGGTAGGAAGCATTCGGGGGACTTGTAGATCAAAAATAGCTAAAATCGTTCCGATCGGAAATCCAAGATTCTTCTCCTGAACAGAAAGGCCAATAGACTCCTAACTTGGTTGGAAGCATTGGTGGGACTTGTAGATCAAAATTAACTAAAATCGTTCCGATGGGAAATCTATAACTGCCGCCATAGCGGCCATCTTGAAACTTTGTTCGATTCTTTTCCTGAACCAAAGGTCCAGTTGACTCGAAAATTAGTAGGAAGCATCGAGATGACTTGTAGATCAAATATAGCTAAAATCGTTCAAATCGGGAATCCAAGATGGCGGCCATCTTGAAAATCTATTTTTCGCTTCTTCTCCTGAACCGAAAGGCCAATTGACTGAAAGCTTGGTATAAAGCATCGGGGTGACTTGTAAATAATAAAAAAAATAGCTCAAATCATTCCAATAGGAAATCCCAGATGGCGGCCATGGTGGCCATCTTGAAAATCTATTTTAAACTTTATCTCCTAAACCAAAAGGGCAACTGACACAAAGTTCATTGGAAGAATCGAGATGACTTGTAGATAAACAGTAGCTATAATCGTTCTGATCGGAAATCCAAGATAGCCGCCATCTTGTTTATGTTTATTATATTTCCCTGCAACTGTGCTGTTTACATGTATAAAATCATGATTCTACAGAAACCACTTAGCCAGTATCACCACATTCTAACTTGGAAAAGTGGTGCTTAACTTCTGCATACCTGCAATGGCAATGTCACTCAGGTTATGGAGCCGTGCACCGTGGGCCATTTGTTAAATCACAAAAAGCTGATATTTTTCGGTACAAAAACGTATGTTGTTGGTACTCGTTGGAAGTGTCTCGCAGGAGTATGGCCCTCTCAAGACACCGGATCAAGTTTGAAGCCACAATACGTCATCTCCATAACAAATTAACCTTGGCGGTTCCTCTGCTGTGCGTGAGTCTGCGGTCACAAATGTTGTGTTTTCGTTCTTATTTGTTTCTTATCTTTCCTTCGGTGTCTCGGGAGGGATGTGCTACGTGATTTTAGCATTTTTGGGGTATATATTTTTGGAACGAACAACAAAAATACTGTTGGGGCTTAAACTTGGTTGTACGACCGCTGAATGGCCTGCCTCGGTGACTTAGTTTGATGCGCGTCAGACTGATGATCAGGAGGTTGTGGGGTCTTGACCCCCTGGGTCGGTAACATTCTTTCGTAGAGAGTTGATCACGAAATATTTTCTACAGTCATTCTCTCCCTTTCGCTGATTCAAGAAGGGCAGTTATCAGTTTCTGGCGAAAGAATGTGCACAATACTGGTTAATTACTTAGAGGACTAAGCTTGCCCAGTAAAAGCGTGGTTAGGTAAACTGACCGCGCTCCACATGCCTAATTGGGTTGATAATAACATTCGGACTTAATCCTGATACATCTCTAGTTAAACATACTTGTAGGCTCTCCTTAACTCAAAAGTGGTTGAACGCAGAAATAAATCAGTTGATTTGTCAAACCTGTGAAACACAAATGGAGACTTGACTCAAACTGAAATTCAGAGCAAACGAAAACCCACTAGCAGAAGAACGATGAGCCCGACAACAGGCTAGTAACGCCAGGCACAAACCATCTGTAAAAGACTTAATATTGAGTAGTCTGTGAGTGTGCATACCGATATGTCACACATACGAATATGTAACAGGTGTGTTACACGCATATGTAAAACATTACAGTGTAAATGTGTTATGCTTGCGTACAGGTGTACGCATATAACATGGGGGAAATTTAGAAATGTAACACCGGTTCATGACATGTAGCAGAGGTCACTAAATCGGGAACGATTACTGTGCCCGATTTGTTTCTTGGTATGCCTGTTTTTATTTGACATTCGGACCTATTTACAAAACCAACGTTCTGGTAGCTATATATGTAGCACAAACTTAAATATTAAGGTTTAATGTATATGTAACGGATATTATTATAAAAGCTTGTAGTTGTTCGCGTTTGTTAGATGTATATTAAGCATATATGCACAGATAATACAAACATTTGATATGTATGGTCTTCCAGGTAGATTACGTCTACATTGCTAAAAGCTTTCAACTGAAAATTCTAGTTGCAAACATCAGCTTTGAAGTGCGGTATAGTTCGTTTTAATTCATGTAAGGCTAAAACAGGACCTTCATGTGCATCGCAGATGAAACATATAAGGATCAGTGTTCGAGTGCCCCATTTCGCGTGGCGCGACTCAAATAGAATGATCGAGAACATTTTTCACCAGAATGGCACTCCAGCGGTAGTGGGCCATCGTATATACCCACAGTCGCAAACTTAGATGCTAACAACACCTGCTTTGATCCTACGTGGACAAACGATGTTAACTGTATTAGTGTCTGCCTAGCATACCGGTTGCTCTGATATGCTACAATGTGATATTCTATAAAATATATATTTCGACATGCCTCTTAAACGCAAAAGTTGGGTTTAAAATATATTATTATAAAAATGGAAGTGAGAATTGCTCTACTTTTGCACATATGACAAACAGTCTGGCGCCTGATCAGACGCCGAGTTTTTCATATCTGTTTTTCGCCCCAGTTCATTGTGTAAAAGAACTCACGCATTGATACGAAAAGAAAAGCGTTCCTACCACTTTACATATAAAATTTTCATTCTGTATCTAAACATACCATCCCAAGGTATCGATTTTTCTTTCCAATTTTATATGATGTGAATATTTCGTATTGTTTGCACATGCGTAAAATCCGACATGTGCCACTCAAACACATATGTAACTGTTACTTATGCGTACAACTGTACGCCATATGCGTACTGCATATGTAACGCATTTATAACGTAATCTGTGCACACTCACAGTGGACCCTCCGTCGTAAAATTAAAAAAAGAGCAACAAAGTTGTACAACTTGATTGGCTAAACCACTTAACATGTAGTATGTATCATAAAACCCACGTTACATGTTATCCGTTTATATCGATATGACTCGTACAGATATCTTCCAATTTTCTGCTTTGTTTGCAGGCTAACGGCTAAAGCAGAGGAAGAAAGGAAAGCAAACCAAAGGTGAGATTTATTTGTGACTGGATAAACTTAGGGAATTAAAAAAACTAACTTCTCAACCCTGTGATTAACAAAGATTAGAGCTTCTAACAGGACCACAGTGGCACCGACCACAGCCAGATAAGCCCAGACACAAGTCATTTAGAAAACGCTAAGGGCTGAGCCTCATTAAGTCTGCGACCAGGCGAACCGTCATAATCTAAAGAGGGCAGCAAAACTTGTCAACTTTGAATGGTTTAACTACAGTCGAACCTCGATGGCACAAACATCTTTGGAACCATGGAAATTTGTTAGAGATACGGGAAATTCGTGCCACTGAGGGTTAATCGTTTCGCCAGGTCATAAAGCAAATAGCGATAATTTAGGAAATTTTTTTAAATCTTCTACATCGTATTGGTATGTTGAGTGTGATTGATGAGGCGATTCTTATGAGTACACTTAACATAATATTTCATGATAAAATAAGAAAAATTCCCAAAATATTTTTCTTGAGCTGTTGAAGAATTTCGTAGGGACTCAAAAACGAGTTCGAATTAGCCATAATAAACGAGCCATCGGTTTTCAAGCTATAGATGATCGACTGTTCATGTAATAAGCCTGCAAATTGTGGCTTAATATCTGCAGTGTGTCCTTGCTTTTCATATCGATTAGTTAGCTTTAAAAATTGTGTTTAGCTCACCCTGAGCCAAAGGCTTAAAATGAGCTATTGTGATCACTTGCCGCCTATCGTTCGTTTGTCTGTTCGTATATGCATTTGAACGACCTCTCCATCTGAAATCTCTGGGCCAGTTTTCTTCTAACTTTCTGTGGAACTTTCTGTCGAAGGGGGTTGAAAAAAAAATTCTAAAAATGGTCACAGTTCATTAATTAAGATGGCCGTCGTTCCCTTATGGCGTCAAAGTATTTAAAAATCTACTTGCCAAGAACCGAGAAAGCTTTGCGGCTGACTCTTTGTAAATAGCATCGGGGAATCAAGATTGGTTGTCCCAGAATTATGAGCAACTATTCCTCCTTAACAAGAACTCTGGGCCCATTTGTTCGAAATTAACGATGTCGTTAGTGAACGTATTGTTAAAACTTTAATCATTAAATTTGGCATATACGCCAATATGTTTGCAAAAGCCACTCAAGTTTTTCAGCAAAAATACCTGTGAATTAGATATTGTTCTTACAAGAACGGTTAACATTTTGACCACTAACGAGCTCGTTAACAACGATGCTTTGAACAACTGGGTCCTAATATTTTAACCCATTTTAGTCTGGAAACACCAAAAATGGTAATTGGCGAACACTACAGACCCAGATGAGACGCCGCAGCTAAACGCGAATGCAGCATTAGAATTTGACTGTGTATAGGGTTTCTTTTCTTGATTAATTATTTGCTTTCAAAGGGTTCAAATTTATTTTTGCAGGTGCGAATATTGCAAGATTCTTCCAGATACACTCTAGTTACCAAATCTGAACTTTTAGTATACAGGTCTCTTTTAACCCTTTTAACCGTTTAAGTCAGCGTCCCATAAAGGGGACTTTGGCAAGCGTGTAGACCCAGATCTGACGCCGCAATACGCGGCGTCTGATCAGGGTCTACACTGTTTGCATTAATTACAGGAATTTCTATGGAACATGACTATAACAAAAAGTAACCAAGAACACTTTATACAGGAAATGGACCTGTCCGAAGAATGAAGATAGAAGAGACCATTTGGTATAAATGGGTTAAGAATGCAAACTTGAAGCCACAAAAGTTGTTTTCCATGTACAATATGTACAGTATTCAGTTGCCTTAACCTTTGCCATGATGGATAAATTAAGGACCACGCCCACTTCTAATTTACAGCCAAGAAGATTGCTTGATCTAGGCTGTTGATACAAATTCGCATACTTAATGACAAACAGTGCAAATCCAGATCAATTGGCTTCTATACTGTCAGCAAGACCAGAGTTAGATGTTTTAAAAGCAGGTCACTGCGATCTGGTTTCCACAACAGACACGTACACGATGGAGTGGTGACCAGGATGCCTTTTCAGACAAATGTTGCACACGTTAACAACTGTCTGTCATAGACAACTATACCCCAGTAATATATAATTTAAACCGGGATATACTGGGGTATTAATGGGCCGTGTCAAGCGAAAAAGTGCCTTTGAGCATGCGCAAAATACGCGGATTCGGATCATACTGCTCATGCGCAAAATACCGTCCGGGGCTTTGCTCTCCAATCGTACATTTTGTAGTATCCAGTGATTCTGTTAGCGGACAGTGAAGACACTGATCAGATTGCGCAGATGCGCAGGCAAATCTCGGCCTTTGCTTCCGCATATGCCAGAAGACAAGATTTTGCATAAAGAAAGAAAGGTAAGAGAAAAGACGAAGTTCAAATAATAAGGGGAATTTTCTCGGCATCACTGTTCTTAAAGCTCATAAACCACTGATTATATTCATAAGCCATTTGCAATGCGTTAACTCTTCTGCATATAGCTGATTAATGTAATCAAATGAAAAGAACAGATAAACGAAAAAAAAAAAAAAAAAAAAAAAAAAAAAAAAAACGGTTGTTGGGGCAGCCTACAATATCGATTACTTTCTTTTAGCACAATCGGTTCAAACACTGATTAGTTTCTTTTTGGCACAAACAGATTCACGATTTGCCGACGATATAGGCGGTTGGAACTTAGATACGTGTATTTTACTATATGTCTTTTATAGGCTAAAGGAAACATTAGAAGCAGAACAGATAGAAAAAAGAAACGCTGTAGCAAGGTGAGACATTACGTTATAACAAGTGATGGAAAAAAAGATGGCGGCCATCTTAAAAATCCATTTTTCGCTTATTCTCCTGAAACAAAAGGCCAATTGACTGGAAATTTGGTAGGAAGCATCGTGGCGACTTGTACCTTACTAGATGTTATACTAAACATGCTCTTCGTCCTTACATTGATTCTGAAGTTAACCACATTAGACACTTCATCAAAATCCCATTCGTTAATAAAGGTATTGAATTCATAGATTTACCTAGCATATTTCGAGATAATAATGTTATATCAGCTATACCTTCATATTTCGAAAACACTGAATATCCTATTATTTGTTATAAATATAATAAACCTATCCGTAATACTATACTTAATTTCAATAAATTAGTTTCTGATCTTGATATTGAAACTAGTTCCCCTGATTCTTGAGATTGTAAAGATTCTGAATTTTGTTATCAACCAGCGGGTCATATTGTCACTGGTAACTTGAAGATTATAACTGATTCACGAATCCGTTCAGTTATTTCAAAAGGACCCAAATATAGATTCCCAGCCCACATTGATTTCAATAAATGTCGGGAAACAATTGCCAGTGCTTTAAATGATTATTGTACGCGTTGGTGTAAACGAGAGCATGTTGAGTCTAATGCTTTAAGTAATTGGAAATTAAAGATTTTTAAGATCATTGATGAACATGTGTTACTTTACTCTAATAACCTTGATCTTCTCCCTCCCAAGCCTAAATTATCTTTTCGATATTTGAAACAAGGTATCCAAGAATTTCATAGGAAGTATGTTTTGGCTCCAGCTGATAAAGCTGCTAATAATGTTGTTGTTGTGTGACGACTTTATTATATCAATACTCTAAAACAAGAACTTGGTAGTACCAAAACGTATGAATGGATTTCTACTGACGAGAGATCTATTGCTATTGTCAATACCCATTCTATCGATATTACTGCTAAGTTTGCAGTGAGTATTAAAGAAAAGCAAGACAGACTTCCTACGTTATATTGGTTACCGAAACTTCATAAACGACCTTATAAAGCACGTTTCATTGCTAATTCTAGTTCTTGTACGACTACTGTTTTGTCCAAACTGCTAACTTCATGCCTTACAGCTGTTAAAAAACATTGGATTAGATACTATGATACTGTTTACGAAAGGGACGGGATTAACTATTTTTGGTCAATTAAAAATTCTAATGGTGTTCTCAATAAATTTAAATCTAAAAACGTTCAGGCTTCTAAATTGTCTACATATGATTTTTCTACACTATATACTACGTTACCTCATCATCTTATAAAAGATAAACTTATTGATTTAATTAACCGAACGTTTATTCGGGAGAATACCCACTCTTTGGCTTGCGACGAAGAATGTGCTTTTTTCACTTCTGATGTATATAATAATCACAATTTATGGTCGTGTCAAAAAGTCTGTGATGCCCTTGTTTATCTTTTGGATAATATTTTTATTAGATTTGGAACTAAACTTTATAGACGAACTATTGGTATTCCGATGGGAACTAATTGTGCTCCTTTTGTTGCAGATTTGTTTTTTTTTTTTTTGTTTTTTTTTTTTTGAGAGAGATTTCATGAAGTCTCTCTCATGTGAAAATCAGGCTGACATTATTGAGGCTTTCAATTCAACTTCAAGATACCTTGACGATTTATTAAATATTGACAATATTTACTTTGACCAAATGGTGGACCGATATACATATCTCAACTTATGAGATTCGCCAGAGCTTCTTCAAATCTTAATGACTTTAACTACCGTAATAGAGCCCTTACTACCAAACTGCTTAGGCAGGCATATCGTTATTTTAAACTTCGTAAGGCGTTTTCGAAATTTTATCGCAGACACAGTGCCTTGATAGAAAAATATAGCGTCAGTCTGAAAACACTTCTGCAACAAGGTATATCGGAACCCGAATTTTACGGTAACTTACTGTACAGATTTAGAAAAAATGTAGGTAAATCTAACTTTTCGGAGCAATTCAGAAAAATTAACCGTTATAAAAGAATTGGCTATAGCCTGGATATTATGCGGCAGACTGCATGCCTAGTTGTCAACCCAATCATTGTTGATGGCTATGCTTCACTCTTTAATTGCACGACGGCGGTCCGGGCCTCAGACTCAATGACGGCCTCTTCGTAACACTTTAACCAGTGGGTTGGGGCTTGACGATATGTCTTTGGCTTGGCCCGCCGTGGTTCAACTATTGGTTTTCATTTACTCTGGCATACAGTAGAATTAGCCATGAGTAGTCGTCTTTGTTTATTATAGTGATTAATTTGATTTTTTATGTTTTCGCTTTGATGCATTGACTGAGTTGGGAGCCTTTATGCGAACCGAATTTTTATGTATTTCTATATTAAGAGTAGCATCGGGACCCAGGGTGATGTTAGCTAGCTGTAAAAGTGCTTTAAACCCCACGGTGGTTTGCTCTACCGACCGTTCTATGGCGGTGGTCCCGGTGTTAGTCTTACTCTTTGTTGCTTTGTGGTTTATTCTACGAGGCGATTTGTTGTATGTCTTTCCGTGTGTCATTTTGTTCTTGTGTTTTTCAGTCCTTTTAGTATTGCGATTACCTCGCTTTGGGAAGAGAGAGTTAATCTTAGTGCTTTTCGTACGTTTGTTCGTTTTGTGCTTATTTAGATTTGTCGGTTTCCTCTTCCTCTTGGGGTCTGGGAAGGGCTGCGGTTTGTGATTGTGGCACTCCCTGGACTTTTCTCTTACCTTTTTTGTAGATCAAAAATAGCTAAAATCTTTCAAATTGCAAATCCAAGCTGACCGCCATGGGAAAATCTATTTTGGCTTCACCTGACCAAAATGTCAACCGACTTGAAACTTGGTAGGAAGTATCGGAGTAACTTGATCAAAAGTAGCTAAAATCGTTCTGGTCGCAAATCTAAGAAAGCCTCCATGGCGGCCATCTTGAAAACTTTTTTCCGCTTCTTCTCCTGAACCAAAAGGCCAATTGACTCGAAACTTGGTAGGAAGTATCGGGGTGACTTGTACATCAACAATAGCGAAAATCGTTCCGATCAGAAATCCAAGATGGCCTCCATGGCAGCCATCTTTAAAATCCATTCTTTTCTTATCCTGATCAAAATTGCAATTGACTCGAAACTTGGTAGGAAACATCGGAGTGACCTGTAGATCAAAAATCTTTCCGATCGGAAATTTAAGATGGCCATCTTGAAAATCTATTCTTCGCTTATTTTCGTGAACTGAAAGGCCATTTGACTCCAGACTTGGTAGGAAGCATTCGGGGGACTTGTAGATCAAAAATAGCTAAAATCGTTCCGATCGGAAATCCAAGATTCTTCTCCTGAACAGAAATGCTAATAGACTCTTAACTTGGTTGGAAGCATTGGTGGGACTTGTAGATCAAAATTAACTAAAATCGTTCCGATGGGAAATCTATAACTGCCGCCATAGCGGCCATCTTGAAACTTTTTTCGCTTCTTTTCCTGAACCAAAGGTCCAGTTGACTCGAAAATTGGTAGGAAGCATCGAGATGACTTGTAGATCAAATAAAGCTAAAATCGTTCAAATCGGGAATCCAAGGTAGCGGCCATCTTGAAAATCTATTTTTCGCTTCTTCTCCTGAACCGAAAGGCCATTTGACTGAAAGCTTGGTAGAAAGCATCGGGGTGACTTGTAAATAAAAAAAAAATAGCTCAAATCATTCCAATAGGAAATCCCAGATGGCGGCCATGGTGGCCATCTTGAAAATCTATTTTAAACTTTATCTCCTAAACCAAAAGGGCAACTGACACAAAGTTCATTGGGAGAATCGAGATGACTTGTAGATAAACAGTAGCTATAATCGTTCTGATCGGAAATCCAAGATAGCCGCCATCTTGTTTATGTTTATTATATTTCCCTGCAACTGTGCTGTTTACATGTATAAAATCATGATTCTACAGAAACCACTTAGCCAGTATCACCACATTCTAACTTGGAAAAGTGGTGCTTAACATCTGCATACCTGCAATGGCAATGTCACTCAGGTGAGCGAGCCGTGCACCGTGGGCCATTTGTTTACTCACAAAGAGCTGATATTTTTCGGTACAAAAACGTATGTTGTTGGTACTCGTTGAAAGTGTCTCGCAGGAGTATGGCCCTCTCAAGACACCGGATCAAGTTTGAAGCCACAATACGTCATCTCCATAACAAATTAACCTTGGCGGTTCCTCTGCTGTGCGTGAGTCTGCGGTCACAAATGTTGTGTTTTTGTTCTTATCTGTTTCTTATCTTTCCTTCGGTGTCTCGGGAGGGATGTGCTACGTGATTTTAGCATTTTTGGGGTATATATTTTTGGAACGAACAACAAAAATACTGTTGGGGCTTAAACTTGGTTGTACGACCGCTGAATGGCCTGCCTCGGTGACTTAGTTTGATGCGCGTCAGACTGATGATCAGGAGGTTGGGGGTCTTGACCCCCTGGGTCGGTAACATTCTTTCGTAGAGAGTTGATCACGAAATATTTTCTACAGTCATTCTCTCCCTTTCGCTGATTCAAGAAGGGCAGTTATCAGTTTCTGGCGAAAGAATGTGCACAATACTGATTAATTACTTAGAGGACTAAGCTTGCCCAGTAAAAGCGTGGTTAGGTAAACTGACCGCGCTCCACATTCCTAATTGGGTTGATAATAACATTCGGACTTAATCCTGATACAGCTCTAGTTAAACATACTTGTAGGCTCTCCTTAACTCATTCTCTCCCTTTCGCTGATTCAAGAAGGGCAGTTATCAGTTTCTGGCGAAAGAATGTGCACAATACTGATTAATTACTTAGAGGACTAAGCTTGCCCAGTAAAAGCGTGGTTAGGTAAACTGACCGCGCTCCACATTCCTAATTGGGTTGATAATAACATTCGGACTTAATCCTGATACAGCTCTAGTTAAACATACTTGTAGGCTCTCCTTAACTCAAAAGTGGTTGAACGCAGAAATAAATCAGTTGATTTGTCAAACCTGTGAAACACAAATGGAGACTTGACTCAAACTGAAATTCAGAGCAAACGAAAACCCACTAGCAGAAGAACGATGAGCCCGACAACAGGCTAGTAACGCCAGGCACAAACCATCTGTAAAAGACTTAATATTGAGTAGTCTGTGAGTGTGCATACCGATATGTCACACATACGAATATGTAACAGGTGTGTTACACGCATATGTAAAACATTACAGTATTAATGTGTTATGCTTGCGTTCAGGTGTACGCATATAACATGGGGGAAATTTAGAAATGTAACACCGGTTCATGACATGTAGCAGAGGTCACTAAATCGGGAACGATTACTGTGCCCGATTTGTTTCTTGGTATGCCTGTTTTTATTTGACACTCGGACCTATTTACAAAACCAACGTTCTGGTAGCTATATATGTAGCACAAACTTAAATATTAAGGTTTATTGTATATGTAACGGATATTATTATAAAAGCTTGTAGTTGTGCGCGTTGGTTAGATGTATGTTAAGCATTGTTAGATTTTTAGTAAGCATATATGCACAGATAATGCAAACATTTGATATGCATGTATATAACGTCTACATTGCTAATAGCTTTTAACTGAAAATTCTAGTTGCAAAAATCAGCTTTGAAGTGCGGTAATGTTCGTTTCAATTCATGTAAGGATAAAACAGGGCCTTCATGTGCATCGCAGATGAAACATGTAAGGATCAGTGTTCGAGTGCCCCGTTTCGCGTGACGCGACTCAAATAGAATGATCGAGAACATTTTTCACCAGAATGGCACTCCAGCGGTAGTGGGCCATCGTATATACCCACAGTCACAAACTTAGATGCTAACAACACCTGCTTTGATCCTACGTGGACAAACGATGTTAACTGTATTAGTGTCTGCCTAGCATACCGGTTGCTCTGATATGCTACAATGTGATATTCTATAAAATATATATTTCGACATGCCTCTTAAACGCAAAAGTTGGGTTTAAAATATATTATTATAAAAATAAAAGTGAGAATTGCTCGACTTTTGCACATATGACAAACAATCTGGCGCCTGATCAGACGCCGAGTTTTTCGCCCCAGTACATTGTGTAAAAGAACACATGCATTGATTCGAAAAGAAAAGCGTTCCTACCACTTTACATATAAAATTTCTATTCTGTATCAAAACATACCATCCCAAGGTATCGTTTTGTCTTTCCAATTTTATATGATGTGAATATTTCGTATTGTTTGCACATGCGTAAACTCCGACATGTGCCACTCAAACACATAAGTAACTGTTACTTATGCGTACAACTGTACGCCATATGCGTACTGCATATGTAACGCATTTATAACGTAATCTGTGCACACTCACAGTGGTCACTGAGTGTGCAGACCGACCCTCCGTCGTAAATTAAAAACAGAGCAACAAAGTTGTACAACCTTATTGGCTAAACCACTGAACATGTAGTCTGTCTCATATAATCGACGTTACATGTTATCCGTTTATATCGATATGACTGTCGTACAGACAGTCTTCCAGTTTGCACGCTAACGGCTAAAGCAGATGAAGAAAGGAAAGCAAATCAGAAGGTGAGTTTTATTTGTGGCTGGATAAACTTAGGGAATATAAAAAGTAACTTCACAACCCTGTGATTAACAAAGATTAGAGCTCCGCTACATCCTGAAAGAGAAAGCGAAAAAAAGCCTCTAAGAGGACCACAGTGGCATCGACCACAGTCAGATAAGCTCCGACACAAACCATTTAGAAAACGCTAAGGACTTAGCCTCATTAAATCTGCGACCAGGTGCACCGTCATAAACTAAAGAGGGCAGCAAACCTTCTCAACTTTGAATGGTTTATCTACAAAAGTCGAACCTCAATGACATGAACATCTTTGGAACCGTGGAAAGGGCTAGATTCACGAATTCTTGTATACTGCCCTGTTAATTCTCATTTTAGCAAACTGTAAAATATGCTTCGGTTTGTAAGTTTTTATATTATATAATATTTCGTCTTAACAACTATATATGAAATATTTGGCAAAATCGCTTTGAATCTTTAAGAGCACTACCAAATCGGACCCCCTAAAGCACCAAACGCGACATTTTTTCACATTTTTTGTGTAAAAGGCAGCTGAAAAAATATGAAGCCCCGTATTCGACACCATGATTTTTCGTGCAACGTTTCATAAACGAATGAAGAATATTTGGTAAAAAAATCAAGGTGTCGAAATTGTGGCTTCATGTTCAAATAAAATAAAATATAATTGAAGAGATCTCGATAAGACTCTTCATTGTATTCTGTTTGCGCTACTAAGTTTTTCTGCTCTTGAAAAAAAGATAATCAAATAAAATGAATTTCGTCCAGAAAAAAGAAGAAATAATCATAGGTAAGCAATAAGTACGACATTTCATCCAGAAAGCCAATGAAACCATTGTTTTTCGATAGCAAGAGACCCGGTTTCCGAAATTACGTTACATGCGAAATTTGCGTTTTTACAAGGGACGCCACTCCAATAACCGCTGAGGGATGACAGTTCTGCGTTATTAACAACGGTGGTTTTACAATTAAAAATCGGTGTTTTGCGTTCGTTTATTCTATATTGGAGTTTTCTATATTTTTTCTCTCGAATGAAAATTCCAATGTCCAAAATTCGAGGTTTCAATGGTAATAAAAAACGACTTCATTCATGCGTTGCGGGCGATTTTTTTTTTTTTTTTTTTTTTTTTTTTTTTTTTTTTTTTGTTTTGTTTGTTTTCCTAATGCTGTCTGTAAACGATAAAACCGAGCATTTGAAAGGAAATGTGATGTACATATAACAAAATGGTACACAAAAATAAGAATTTTTTTTTTTACGGGAAAATTATTATAATCGGCTTGTGCATTGAAAAATCCAACCTATTACTTTTGTAATTTTGACCACTTTCATTACGTCATCTGTGGTGTAGCGGGTAAAACTCTCGTTTAGTATTCGTTGGGTTCCGAGTTCAAAACCTGGAAGTGGCATTTTTTTTTTTTTTTTTTTTCATTTATTTTTCAGATAAAATGTCTTGACATTTCATGCAATTTTCAGACAATTCACATGAAATGTCAAGACATTTTTATAAAAATTAAAAGAAACATGAAATTGTTATCTTTCTTTTATTTTGAAGAGAAAATAAATTGATATTTCCTATGAACTATCCCAAGCAGACAGTTCACATGAAATGTCAAGACTACCCCCCTCCCCCACCAAAAAAAAATCAAATTGTCGTGTGCTTCAATTTTTCATAGCGCTTAAAGAGTTGATATTACAACAGGAGAGAGATTACTGAGCTTGTACACAAGTTTGGATTTTAATTTGCTTTTCTTTGCAAGACAGTTCCATGCATGTATATGGTAATCACAAACATTAGAATTTGCGAAGCGGCCATGTAGCGTAGTGGTTAGTGCTCCCGACTTTAGATCACAATGTCTTGGTTTCGAATCGATTGGAGTCGGAGTTCATCGAGCTTATTATACTCAGGCCAGTTTGCAAATACTATGGCGTCTGATCACAATCTTCGCATTGCAGTCTATGCTGAAGTAAAGACCCAAAGTTTCTTCCTACAGACAACGAAGACTGAATATGCTGTTCAGATGCATAAGCTGATCTGAGTCCTTGCTACGTACATGTGTCAGTTTTCAGGAATACCTGTGCTAAGGTTCCTAGCGGGCACATGACGAATGACATTGCATCACCTTTACTGTAACATTGTAGTCATGTCCTGCTGGACTTATATTTGTTCACAATAGGGTGTACCAGCTGGCCTTGGTTTCGTAAGGACAGATAGTTAAACACTACTAAATGGCTGCTATCAGTGTTGAACCTAATATTTAAGACGTTTCTATTTGCATACATATTTGCACTTGTATGTACAAAGATGACGTTTGTTATATTATGTCCAGCAGGTTTATTAGGCTCTACTAAACTGTATCTTTAGAATGAATCCGGAGCTTTTATTTTCCCAGTCTGTTCAGTGTCTAGATATGTTCGATGTTTATTTTTGCATACTTGCACTACACATAGCAATATATTTTGCATGTCAACTATGGAAACCAGAGGACCAACAGTCCTGTAGCTCAACTGAGACCTCCGGTCCTGGGCGGGGACAGACAATCTATGGGTGACAGATCTTTGTGTCGATAGAAACCTTTTGCCATTACGACCACTTGATATAAGTTTCAAATAAATCCTTTGAACTGAGATTTTATACATTTTTTTTCAGGATTTATACATGTACATAGCCCCAAAGCAGCGGCAGATAACCCCTAAGGAACATAATTTTTATGTCAAATGAATTCTTTTGTCACTATGGCCAACTGATGCAAGTTTGAAAGAAATCTCTTTGAAATGTGATTTTATACATATTTTTTTATACATGTTGGTAGCCTTAGGACAGGGGCAGATCACCTCTTTGGGACAGAGTTTTGATGTCGGATGAAACCTGTTGTCACTGTGGCCAACTGGTGCAAGTTTCGAAAACAAATCTGATTGAACTGTGATTTTTTACATGTACATAACCCTGGAGCACGGGCAGATAAGCCCTTGGGGACAGAGTTTTGATGTCGAATGAAAGCTTTTGCCATGATAGCCAACTGGTGGAAGTTTATAAACAAAATCTCAGTGAACTGTGATCTTGTACATTTTTTTTTCATGATTACATACCTGTACATAGCACAGGGGCATATCAACCCTGGGGATTGAATTTTTATGTCAAATTAAATTTTTTCTCACTATGGCCAACTGGTGCAAGTTTCATAAAAATAATTTTGAACTGTGATTTGTGATTTTATATACAATTTTTCCTTGATTTGATACATGTACATAGACAAGGAGCAGGAGCAGATCACCACCGGGGGCAGAGTTTTAATGTCAAATGAAACATTTTGTAACTATGACCAAATAGTGCAAATTTAAAAGTCTCTTTGACCTGTGATTTTATACATTTCTTCCAATGGGATCAAATATGACATTGCCATAAAATAGATCAATGATGAGCTGGCTGATCTGCATCTTCACTGGCTCACATGTAATTTTGTAGCAGTCGGTATGCCGCGGCTGTTATCAGTACTAGTATGCCAATTAATGACATTCATGCCAAATGTTATGTGATAAATTTGTTGTTGGGGATACATAACTTTTGGTGACATGATACTTAACATTTTAACTGTATGCTGCAAACTGTGACAAACAAAAATATGCAGTAATGATACCAATACAGCAAAAAAAAAAAAAAAAAAAAAAAAAAAAAAAAAAAAAAACATCAATCACTGAATATGGTCAAGCAAAAACAACATATTCTTATAAGATAAATGTATCCTTTTGTTTCCATGGCAACAGAAAGTTAAGTGATGCGAATGCCACTTTTTACGCACAGTCAAATACTTTAGAACACATTTAAATCAATGAAATAAAACACACTTTACATTTCATGATTCAAATCAGTCAAAACCACATATTATTTGGCTGAAGTAAATGGTTTTACAGTTTTGTTTCCATGGCAACAGAAACTTTAGTCTAGTGTTTTTCTTTTCTTTTTAATGTGTCTCCCATTACTGATATTCAAAGTTTTATACTGTATGTAGTGATAAAGATAGAATCGCATAGTAAACAGAATAAATTAAGTAAAACTGCGTGCTTTTTTTGTAATAAATTTGACATATTTGTTGTCATGGTAACAGAAATTTCTGTGTTATGGTGATTTTTATTCATAAATTTGTGCTACAGTATTTGACAAATATGAAACTAACAAATAGGAATGCTTTTAGTGGCATTGCTCCTAAATTTCAGCTATGAAATTGATTAAAACAAACAGTTTTACAGTATACCATGTAGTGTGTTGTTGTTACCATAGCAACCACAATGATTGGTTTTCAAACTTGTTGTTGTTGTTTTTGAAGATGTCCCATGCTGACTTATATTTACAAGCGTTTTGATCAATATATTGAATATGGCAGATTTTGGTCATTCGTGAACCAAGCCCTTTGTTGAGATACGGGTAGTTCGAGCCACTGAGGGTAAATCGCTGCGCTAGGTCAGAAAGCAAATGGCGATTATTTAGGAAATCTTTTCAATCTTCTACACAATAATGGTATGTTGAGTGTGTTCATTAGAATCGTCTCGATGAGGCGATTCTTATGAGTGCACTTAACATACAATTTCATGATAAAATAAGAAAAATTCCCAAAATATTTGTTTTCTTGAGCTATCGAGGAATTTCGTAGGGACTCAAAACGAGTTCGAATTAGCCATAATAAACGAGCCATTGGTTTTCAAGCTATAGAGGATCGACTGTTCATATAATAAGCATGCAATTTGTGGCTAAATATCTGCATTGTGTCCTTGCTTTTCATATCGATTAGTTAGCTTTAAGAATTGTGTTTAGCCCACTCTGAGCCAAAGGCTTAAAATGAGCTATTGTGATCACTTGCCGCCTATCGTCCGTTTGTCTGTTCGTTTACACATTTGAACGACCTCGCCATCTGAAATATCTGATCCAGTTTTCTTCTAACTTTATGTGGAACTTTCTGTCGAAGGGGGTCGAAAATTTCTAAAAATGGTCACAGTTCATTAATTAAGATGGCCGCCGTTCCCTTATGGCGTCAAAGCACTTTAAAATCTTCTTCTCCAGAACCAAGAAAGCTTTGCGGCTGACTCTTTGTAAGTAGCATAGGGGACTCAAGATCTACCAAGTTTATTTAAATGATGATCCTTGGTTAACCGTAGACATATTTATGGCAAAAGCAAATTTACATGTCTGTACATTTGTATGGAATAAGTAATTTTGCTATGTACATGCATCAAAATCGTGTAACCGTAATACGTCTTCTCCTCTGAAACTACTTGACAAATTTTTACCAAATTTTGCCGGCCTCGGTAGCTCAGTTGGATGCGCCGTCCGACTGGAGACCAGGAGGTCGCGGGTTCAACCCCCGCCGAGGTCGGCAACATTCTTTCGTTGAGATTGATCATGAAATAATTTCTACGGTCATTCTCTCCCTTCCGCTGATTCAAGAAGGGCAGTTGTCGGTTTCTGGCGACAGAATGTGCACAATACTGGTTAACCGCATAGAGGACTAAGCCTGCCCAGTAAACGTGTGGTTAGGTAAACTGACCGCGCTCGATATGACCTCATTGGGTTGACTGGGCCGTAAAACCTCAACACAACAAAATTCACCAAATTTTACATGGTCTTCTGTGTAAGAGGTGTTGACAATCGGTTCAATGGTTCTGCACCCCTGAACAAGATGGTCATCATGCCCACATATGGTACAAAAACATTTAAAAATTGTCTTCTCAAGAAAGCTTTGAGATATAGCATTTGAAATTCATGGTTTTCCATGTATGGTCAAATAATGCTCCCAGTTTGACCTGGAAGTGTTTTACGGTAAGGTCAAATTTGTTTTACTATTTATTTGTATGGGGAAATGTTGAAAAACCTTTTTTACCAAATTGTATCAAAGACATGGCTGAAACTTAAAATGTCGGATCAAACCAGAAAAAGGTTTTCAGTTTTAATCAAAATTTGTGTTTCAGGGACTGTTTGCCCTTGCCCTACGCCTGTATATATGTATACAATTGTGTAATCTTCAAAGAACAGAGGACGTATCCCCTGAAATAGCTTGATTAATTTTCACCAAATTATACTTTGGCCCTTCAGTCAAAGGGATGTTGATAATGTGTTCAAGTAATTTCACATCAATTTGAAAATCTGTTTTAATGGTCATGCTTCAATGACCAAGATGACTGCCATACACTTAGATGTTGGAAACCATTTGACAGCTTCTTGTGAGCGTAGAAAGCTTTGAAACTTAGTATAGAGTATCGTGGATGGAGAAGCCTCCAGATGGCCGAGTGGTCAGCGCTTCCGACTTCGGATCACGAGCCCCTGGGTTCGAACCCCGCTGGGGACTGAATTCATTTAATGACTGTACGGCACTTTATTGCACAGAACCTTTCATTATCACCCTTTTATCGGTTCAGTATGACTTAAATAGTGTTGGAAGGGATATAAAACATCAAGCCACATTCATCATCTTCATCATCACAGGGTTCAAATTTAACTTTTTTGACAGCTTGCTAAAATTAGCAAGTGACATTATTTTTTACTTGCTAAACCTTTCAGCCAACTTGCTTTTTCACACATATAAACATTGTTAAAATTAAATGTGGCTTTAAACCTTAGCATTCTGGGTAAACATTTAGCAGACAATTTGCATGTAATGTCAAAACCTGTTTTCTGGGAAAAGTAAGAAAAATATTGTCATTGCTTTTGGAAAAGAAATTGCAAAACATCAGCAACAATGCCACAGGTTCAACCAGTTACAGAGAAAGTTTCCACCTTGCTAGAGTTAGCAAGTGATGGAAATTGGAGCTTGCTTTTTGAAGCAATTAACCAGCATTTATCAAGTTAGCAAGTGCTAAAATTGATCCCTGCATCATCATCACCATCGTCATCGTTTTTATGGATGGGAAATCTGTAGCTTTGTTAATCCTCGGTTGACCGTTTTTACGACATAGTTAAATTTGATTCTTCACATATATGAAAACTGGTAGATGCATTTTTTTTAAAACTATCTACTATTTTAATTAGTTGTTATGGCAATAATGGAAGAATGTTACCTAATTACGAAAACACATTCAAATATTCAAATATATAGAAAATTTCACCTCCAAAAACTGAAAATTTTTCATATAAAAATTTTCATATTTTTTTCACATTTCTGCTCAAAACATAGATTGTGGGTACTCGTTAGAACCGCCTCGGTATACCCCTGTAAACCCCAGTTTTACTATATAAAAGTGGGGTTTAAGGGGGTCAAAATTATATAGGCATGTTTTCGTGATGTGTTATCTGCAGATATGCAATAGCTATTTTATTCAGGGTAGCGAGGTGCCCCATGGTCCTCTTGTTTTGATTAGGCAGCAACAGCTGTACTGAGTTTGTAAAGTATGTCATCATGTAATAAAGACTACGATAATTCGTCATGAAGCCTTTGTTTCAAGCCAACATTATACATGTCTTTAGAAATTTGTACTGAGTGTTGATGATAAAATTTAGGAAAACGTTTTTACAAATTATTTGATAGCGATAACCTTCTTGTACAAGTCTGTCAGGCTGGGCAGATGCACAGACTGATCTGAGTCTTTGCTGCAGGAAATGCTATATTCCGGCTTATTTATTAGTAAACTGTAAGCAGTGTTTTATTATTACTCAAACATTCAGCATGCTGGTAAAACTTTCACCTGAAATGTTTATACTATTTTTTATCAGAAAATATGTTTGGCAAACCCAATTTTCTGGAAAAAATAAAACCAGTTTGTCGACTACTCAATTATCCCACAGAGTAGTAAAGGTTAATATGAATACCCGGAATAAAAAAAAGTTTTAAGTTACTGTCTGGTTGAAAAGGTTTATTTATGGTTTATTCTTTGATTGTTCTGGGGTATATTTCTTACAGGCTAAGGGCTACCGTGGAGGCAGAACGGGAAGCAAAGCAAGACGCTCTAACAAGGTGACGGTTTTAGCCAAGAGCAAATGGATTAAGAGGAAATGGATCTTTGTTGCATATGTTGAGAACAAACGTCCTTTTCGGTCTGCGTCAAAGAGATGTGCAGATACATATACAGGTTTAGGACGCTGATGCATGCATATCGCCAACGAGCCATTTTCTCGATTATCGATTATCAGCCTTTTATAATTTCTTTTCTGTAATATATGTAGGCTGGATGGCACAGTGATTAGTTCTTTCTGCTTGTAACCCATGTTTCACTGTTCGAATACCGTTCCAATTGGAATTTATCCAATCAAAGGTAGAGCTTAAATAGCTAGGGATGCCACTTTAGCTTGGTGAAAGACTGACAAAATATAAATACAGTGAACTCTCGTTATCTCGAATTCCAAGGGACTCTCTGAAACACTTCGATATATCCGTACCTCGACATATCAGATTTTCAAAATTGAGGAAAAAATAATTCGAACAACCACATTTTACAAATTTATATGTGATTGGACTCTTGAAGTTTAGAGATATATCGAAAATATTGTGGAAAAGAGGAGAAATTGCTCCACAATATTTTTTTACTTGTTGTTAGATTTTCATGTTTAGGCAGGTACAAGATTTTCACTTCGAGATAAGCGGTTATTCGAGATAAGCGAATTCGAGATAACGAGAGTCAACTGTAAATATCAGCCAGGAAATGCCACAGTTGTGAAGTACAGCCTTCTCGAGGCGACAAAAGAAGGAGAGATTAGGAACAAATGACAACACAAATGCCCCATATGAAAGCTGAGACGCACAAATAAAGAAGAACTGCAACAAAGGAACCGTCTTGGAATGCTGCATTCTCTTCTGCTCTGGATCTTGTCTTCCGAAGGCGTAAATTACCTGAGCACCTTATGACTTTGTTCCGATTCGTGCACATGGTGTACCGGTAAACATGCTTTACACCGTAAAAAGATCCCGTAGATTTTACGGTAAATACTGGCAATTGGTTGCCAGTACATGTATCGTAAATTTTACGGGCGCCTTTAGATTATTTACAGTAATAATTGCGCATCATAGGGCAGTGTAGGGCAAGATTGATAACGTATATGACATAATAGGGATGTGAGCTAACGCACCGTATCTTAAGCTTACACATCCTTGCCCCATCCTACGAGGTAATTCCTTCAAAAGTTCTACGGGCCCCCGTAAAAATTTACGATAAGGGCGCTGGCAGCCAGATGCACATATTTACCGTAAAATCTACGTGAATCTTTAACAGTGTACTATAAGTGGACCAATCTGATCACCAGACCAACACGTGATAGCAAGTCGCCTGACAAACCAGTGTTTAAAATAGTGAGTATTCGGGGAAGGATTTGATTACTGGAATTGAATCCTGCACCAGTTGGTCTCATTTATCATCGAAAGTTGTTTAGATATTGTCCGTATGGCTGACAAAGGATATTATCATATCTTATAGGAAACACTGAACCCCAGTACCCCAAACCGCAAAATCAAACAATGGTGAAATCTGAATGAAATTTTGGGAAATAATTTCTAGTACTGAGGGATAAGCCTTATTTCTGGTTGTTCTGAGCTGCGCTGAAGAAGGCCTAATCCCAAAAAGCGTACATATACGCGAACACCAAAATGAGGGATAATTAATGATGTTGGTTATGACCCTTGTCTTTGGTAACCAAATATTGCATTGGTTATATCAAACCAGTGTGATGGATGGTGGCCGGTCTGTTCAGACCAAACCTTGCATATGGGGTAAAGAGTACAGGGACGTGCTGTCTGGACATTGGTCCGCCACACGCTCCATGTATCACCAGACTCCAGATAGATACGTTTTGCAAGATGTGACAGGTGCAGATGAGGTTTGTTCACTACTACCCACCGTTCTGTCCTTTATAGCAAAATTTTGTAATGTACTCAACTTCTGTACATACATAGTAATTTGCTCATGATTTCCATGAATTCTGTTACGAAATCTATTCTCCAGTAACACAAGTAATGTTTTGTACATACATACGCCTTCTATAATATTATAAGAATACAACCCACGGGAAATCTTAAAAAAATATTCTATTTCACTCTCCTCCCAGCTACTTCTGTACTATTCTATATAACACCTCTTATTATATCAGTTCCCTGTGTAAATAATATAATGTATGCGTTCTTTTCCTGTTGACATTGTGCATGATATAACGAAAGTAGGCTATCAGTATTCTAAGTATGTTTAATGCTGAATAAAGATATTTGTGTTTGTAGTGTATTTTTCATACGCATTGACAGGTTGAGTGCGCTCCCATCAAGTAGACTAAGAGATAATAATCCAAACTTGACCGATCTGAGTGATCCAAACAGACCGACGAAGATTGCCCAGATGTTCTCGGAGTTGTACGACAATGAATGGATTGATGCTTTTGAAGAATTGAACAAGACACTGAATGAAGAGGACACTACTCAACAGTTGAATGAGTTGATAATGGTATACCATTTTTACCCTCAGAATTGGGCCAGACAGGCCTGTGCAACGCGGCTTCTGATCAGGGTCTACACGGTTTGGCACTCCCCAATCAGTTTTAGACACATCAAGAGTTAGTAAAATCGGCTTGTTCAAATTCTAAGATAAATATGGTAAGGAGATCATATGTCGCAAAATTTAGGATAAATATGGTAGTTTTGAATACGTCATACAAACATGTAGTCCTAGATTTTGTTTTCGACCAAAAGTACATGTGTTGATAATTTTCTTAAATCGCCACCATACCATATGTTCTAGGCTTATTCGAAGCGCCTTGATCTAAGGCGATGGTTTTGATGTTGCTTCTTGCCACACCTGCTTTAGCAGGGCGACTTAGGCCTGCAAGATTCCGTACGTCTGTCTGTCCGTCCGTCCGTTCGTCCATCCGACAACCTTTACCGTAGGCCTCTTGTTAGCGCAACGCCTCATACAATTTTGTACCGAACGATTTGAAAACTGTTTTCTTCATGATATGAGGAGGTGCGTGGTGTTTGGATATAATTGTAAGATCAATTTTTGTCACTCATTTCCTTATTGTGAACTTCGCCACTTTACAGCCTCAATATATATAGACAGTGGGTACCTCTTGTGAGCGCAACTCCTGGTACCGATGATTTTTAAACTTTGCATGTGTTTTTTTCATGGTATGAGGATGTACATGTGGTTTTGATATAATTGTTAGATAATGTTTTGGCACATTTTCCATATTCATATATGAACTTAGTCATTTTTCAGCCTCAGTATATAGACAGTTGAGCACAACTCCCCCTCATACAATTTTATACCAATCTTTTTTTGAAACTTTGCACATGTTTCTTCAATAGTCTGAAGTTGTGCATGTGATTTGATATAACCTTGCATTATTTTTTGTCCCTATTTTCTACTTTGCGAACTTTGTCATTTTCTGACCTCAGATGTATAGACAGCGGGTACCTTGTGATTGCAACTCCTCATAAAAATTTATACCGGTGTTTTTGAAACTTAAAAATGTTTTTTTTTTTCTTTTTTATGTTTGTGTGTGGGGGTGGATGGGTGGTTGTGGAGGTGGCATATGCGAAATCAACTTCTCCGGTTCAGCCTATATTTATCTTGCCTCGAGGCTGCTTGCTGCCGTTTTTTTTTTCCTGTTTCGACCTGTCCGATGTCTTGTTATTGTGTTTGGTAAATCCTGTCTTGGATGGTGATCACCTTGTTGGGGAAGTGGAAAATGATTGCTTTGCTTTTGTTTGTTTTCTGGATTGTTTACTGTTTGTCTTTGTTTGCTCTTCATCTTGGTGACATTTGTAGGTTATGTTCTATTGATTGTAGCTTTTCTGGGACATCTTCTACACTATAATTATATTTCACATGATAATATTAGGTTCTCAGTCAACGATTCAGAGTTGTTTGCCTCTGTGGCTCAGTTGGATGCGCGTCGGACTTGAGACCAGGAGACCAGGAGGTCGCTGGTTCGACCCCAGCCGAGGTCGGCAACATTCTTTCGTAGAGATTGCTCATTCCGCTGATTCAAGAAGGGCAGTTGTCAGTTTCTGACGAAAGAATATGCACAATACTGGTTAACCGCCTAGAGGGCTAAGCCTGCCCAGTTAAGGTGTAGTTAGGTAAACTGACCGTGCTCGACATGACCCCATTGGGTTTACTGAGCCATAAAACCTCAACACAAACAAACAACAATTCAGGGCCATAATGGTCCTCTAAAACAGTACTAGATTAGAACATTGGAGTTATTTAAAACACACAAATATTTAAATTATATATTATTTTCACACATTTTTGACGCAAGGACTCTAAGACCTTGACTCTTTGAACCGGTTTATTTCCATATAATGAGTGTCCGGTTAGTTTGTATTGTAATCATATTTTTATAGTTATTCCTGTCCTAAGTGCAAACAGTGAAGACCCCGATTAGACATCGCTTGCCGTTTTATGGGACGCTAGTCATAAATGGGTTAAAACAGTATTACATGCAAATGTATGACATTATTTTTGTATCACCTTAAAAACCATATTTTGCCCATTAAATCTAGTTTTGGCATATCCTGTTGTTGATCGAAACCTTGGTTGTTTCTTAAAACTTAGTTGTATCCTCTTTTTGAACAGATGTATATAAAGCTATCACAAATTAAAATGAAAACAAAAAAAAAACACCTAGTTCCACTGTCTTCAACGGGCATGTGAACAAATCATGTATAAAGAAGGTCATAATGTGAGAAATAACTGTCAATTTCTCTGCAAGTGTTATGCCTGCCTCGCGGGGTCGGCAACATTCTTTCGTGGAGATTTGATGATGAAATATTTTCTACGGTCATTCTCTCCCTATCCGCCTATTCAAGAAGGGCAGTTGCCAGTCTCCGGCGAAAGAGTGTGCACAATACTGGTTAACTACTTAGAGGACTAAGCCTGTCCAGTAAAGGTGTGGGTAGGTAAACTGGTTGCGCTCGACATGACTCCGTTGGGTTGGCTGGGCCGTTAAACCTCAGTACAAACAAATTTTCTGCAACTGGAGGACCTCCTGCTTTTTAGATCTCTGCAGTTATTGCATCTGATCCTAGAACCTTGCCGGATGGGAGGAGTTTTATTGCTTTCACTGTTTCAGAGACGATTGGGAATTCATCAAGCAGCGGATTCCACCTGTGGTAGTGTTGATAGCTTAATCTTTGATAGATGATAGCCGATTAAGAACACCATCAAAGTGTTCAGCCCATCTATATATTTTCTGTCTGCAAAGGATTAGATTTCATCAGCCTTTTTGCTCAGCCAGGAGTCTTGCATGTCTCTGAGCCTAGTCTGAACTGCCTTACAGATATGTTTGAATAGGCAATCTCACTAGATACTGAGCTGGTATCACTGAGGTATGCATTGTGTTTTTGGTGTTTCTCTTCAATGAGTCCCTGGATTTCTTCATCATTCTCATCAAACCAGTCTTGGTTTTCGCGAGATACTGGTCGTAGGAAATCCATTACTGAAGAGTGAAGGGTGTCTCTGAAGACTGTCCAGTTCTCATCTAGATCCACTGAACTGTGCAGTTCTAGTGCATCTAAACGGATGGTGACAGTGGTATACCTATTAGGTATCGCTTTGATGGGAAGCTTTTCAACCTAAGAAGGTTGCAAGCTAAACCGAGTCGCAGACTGAGGTGCTAGATGAGTTCCTCTTTGCTGATGATATGGCTAAGGGTGCTCCAACAGAAGAGAAGATGCAAAAAGGTGTGGCTCAAGTATCTGATTCATGTGCCAGCTATGATCTCAGCATCAGCATCAAAAAGACTGAGGTGGTATATCACATGGCACCTTGAAAGCTTTACAAGGAGCCTATTATCAGAGAGAAAGTCAACGATTGCAAATGGTAGTCAAGTTCACCGACCTTGGAAACACATTGGTTAGAGATGTGAACATTGATGATGAAGTCAATGCCAGGATTGCCAAAGCTAGTGCAGCATTTGGTCAACTACTTGGAAGTATTTTGGATCGAAGTGGATAGACTTGACACAAAGCTGAAAGTCTACAGATCTGTGGTGCTGCCAACACTATTATACGCATGTGACACTTGGACAGTTTACAAACGGCGTGCCAATAGACTGAACCACTTCCATACAAGCTGTCAGAAAACTTCTAATGATCAAGTGGCAAGACAGGATTCCAGACACAGAAGTCCTAAAAAGGGCAGGGATGCAGAGGGTACATACTCTTCTAAAATTGTCCAATTAAAATGGACAGACCATGTCACCAAAATTCCTGATGAACGTTTGCCAAAAACATCCTCTATGGAGAACTACAAGTTGAAAAACGTTCCCATTGTGGTCAGAAGAAGCGATACAAGGACACGCTTAAAGCCTACCTTAAAGGCTTCAACATACCAACAGAGTCATGTGAACAGATTGCACAAGATCGAGCAAAGTGGCGAAGGGGTGCTGGTGAGTACGAAGCAAAAAGAACCAGCAAATCCGAGCAGAAACGTGGTCAGCGGAAAGCCAGAGCTAAGGTATCACCAACAGAGCTTTCTTCCTCAGACCTCTCTTGTTCTTTCTACAACAGGCAATTTAGAGCTAAGACTGGTCCCATCAGCCTTTGAACACAAAAAAATAACCGCGCATTTGATTAGGATTAGTCATTGTCAGTAATGACAGACGAACGATAAAAACAGGTCGGCAGAATATATATATAAAAAAACGACTTATTAGTAAAGATACCCAATAAATGTCACAATCACGACTCACTGTCTTCCCGAGGCACCTACAGAAAGAGAGATAAGGTACAAATAACGACCAAAACAAACGCTACGTATGATCCAACGGCGCACAACAGAAACGAACTGTCACAGTGGAACCGCCTTGAAATGATCAGCTAAAAAAGCTACTGGGTGGAAGGGGTAGGGGTTTAAACCAGTGTTACTTCCTGTACCCTTAATTATACACCCGGCATACTTCGTATGCCGAAGGGGTATATAGTTTTCGTCCGTTCCGTTAGTCCATTCGTCGTCTGTCCGTCCGTCCGTCCGTCCGTTAACCTTTTCTATAACCAAGTTTTGCTTCGAAGTTTTTTTATTACTTATAACTCTGCAGCCACTGATCAGAAACTTTTCATATTTGGTATGGAAGTACGTGGGATGGTTCTCTTCCATTCTACATCTGTGAATCCCTGGGTCATGCCCCAGGGCAGAGCTAGAGGTCAAAATTAAGGACACCCTAATAAAGTAGTATATTGCAGTTTGTTTATACAAACAACTTCTTAAAGAAGGATCGGCGTTAGACATGTTTATCACATCAACATTCAGTGTAATAAGGTCAAGGTCATTGTGACCTTATTTTCATGCTTCAATGATTTTGACATATTTTGAAGCATATTTCATGGATTAATGCCTCAATAAAGTAGTATGTTGCAGTTTGTTTAAACAAACAACTTCTTAAAGAAGGATGGGCATCACATATGTTTATCACATCAACATTCAGTGTAATAAGGTCCAGGTCATTGTGGTCATATTTTCATGCTTCAATGATTTTGCCTTATATCTTGAAGACTATTTCATGAATTAATGTGATACTTGGCATATTGGTTCTGTGTGACATCATAATTGAAAGCATAAGAAATGTAGGTCACCATGACCTATATTTCATGGTCCAGTAATTTTGCTGCATATCTTGAATGTTAATTGCTGTATGAACATCATTATTTGGGATTATGAATTAGTATGGTCCAACAGTTGACCTAAAAGTAAATGTAGGTCATTGTGACCTATATTTCATAGTCCAGTGATTTTATGTTACATCTTGAAGACAATTTGATGTATTACTATCATATTTTGGGATTATGTGAACTATATTTCATAGCTCTGTGATTTTGTCTTATATCTCCCACTGTTTGACACCTAAATGTCATATTTACATATAATGACACAGTGCGACCTAAACTTTCACCTCAAAGTAAATATAAATCAGTATGACCTATATTTCATAGTCTAGTGATTTTGCTTAATATCTTTTAGATTATTAAGCAACATCATAGTTGGTAGAATGCATCAGTGTGACCATCAGATTAATTTCTAAAGTATATGTAGGTCAGTGACCTATATTTTATGGCCCAGCGAATTTGCTTCATATCTTGAAGACTATTTACTCCAGGAAAGTTGTACTTGGCATTATAGATCAGTGTCACTCAGAGACTGATATTGTAAACTATATCTTGCCTTATATCATTGTCATAAACTTTAAAATATTTTATAATTAAGAAATGGCGCCGGGCGGGGTATTCGTGACCCTCTGGGCACTTGCTCTAGTTCTGATGTAGCTCCAAATTACAAAAATCTGTTCGGTTCTCCTAGAGGCCATCCACCTCGTCTGTTGAACATCCCAGCGAAACACAAATAATCAGAAACATTGTGATGAAACACAACAAAAAGCTCAATGGCGCTCTGAATAAAATATATCAGAATAAAATGTATCAGATTTCCAACGATAAACCTTTGTTCGTCGTAGTCGGTTAAAAATATTCGTTGACCCATGAATGTAAATATCTATATGGAAACCAGTATATGTCGTGATAGTGTTTGTTTGTGTTGAGGTTTTACGGCCCAGTCAAACCGGCCAGTTTACCTAACCACACGTTTACTGGGCAGGCTTAGTCCTCTAAGCGGTTAACCAGTATTGTGCACATTCTATCGCCAGAAACTGACAACTGCCCTTCTTGAATCAGCGAAAGGGAGAGAATGACCGTAGAAAATTTTTCGTGATCAATCTCCACGAAAGAATGTTGCCGACCTCGGCGGGGGTTGAATCCGCGACCTCCTGGTCTCCAGTCGGACGGCGCATCGAACTGAGCCACCGAGGCCGGCATATGTCGCGATATACGTCATATTTACGTAAAAAAGTTATTTTTCATATTATTAAAGTAGATTTCCCTAACTAGATGTAGTGTTGTGGGATGTTTGATATCTTGTTTTTAACTTATCGGTGTAAATGATTTTTAAAATATGAAACAGAACTACAAATGAAACAACTAACAAGTTGGTAAAATTCATTTTTTCCCATATTTTTGATAGGAGTAATGTGCATCCGGCGTAAATAATGCATAGAAAGTAATATTTTTGCGTTATTAAATAATAAAGTGACACGTAATGGTATTTCAAAGAGCTAAACCAAAGTACACTTCCTGCCATTTATCTCTGTTTAACCTAAATGATCGGAATGAAGTCGGTTCTTTGTAAGTTTTCAAGGGTACGTTCGTGTGTTGGATGTTTAGACGCAACATAATTTGGGTAGTTCATGTTACCTCATCATAGTCATCCATGAGTTCTTATCCCACATGATCAGCCCTCAGCACCTACCACAGTGCAAAACATATCTCATAGCAACAGATAAGGCGCTTTTTTTCATCCGAAAAATGCTGATATCTTTATTTCTTCACGAAAACATATATTGTGGGTACCCACAACATATGTTTTTGTGGAGAAATAAGAAAAATATTATGTGGATACCCCCTCTTATCTGTAGCTATGATATCTTCTATTCTTTGTCGCTTATCTTCTTTTTTGAAGTTGCGTCTTGTTTTAACCCTTGTCATGCTGAATAAATTAAGATGCCACATCTATTTCAATTTCCAGATTATTTGATCGAGATTGTTGATATAAATTCACATACTGAAAAGCAAACAGTGCAGATCCAGGTCAGTTGGCTTCTTATAAACAAACTGATCTAGATCTACACTGTTTGCAAAGGCAGGATATATCCGAGTTTAGCAGGACTAGGGTTAACTTAACCCATGTATGCCTTCCACCCCTTAATAGGGAGCAGTGCAAACACACATCAGACGCTGCAGAATGGTATACCCACATAAGTCGCTGCAGAATGCGGTTCTGATCAGTCTACACTGTTTGCATTAAAGTAAGGGAATTCTATAAACAGTTATAATAAAAGCTAACCAGTCACCCTCTTATTGGAAATAGACCGGTCCAAAGAGCTGTGGTAGAAGAGCCCACTCTGCGTAAATGGGTTTAGCTGAAAAGCTGCTGCAGTAGTTATTTTTAGATTTTCGTATATGGCTCCAGATAAAAGGAAATAAGCAACTGAGCTATTGGTTTGAGATAGTTATTGTGAGGTTTTAAATAAACATGTATAGTGGCTACTAACTGGACTTGACACACATCACGAAAACATACCTATATAATTTTGACCCCCTTAAACCCCACTTTTATATAGTAAAACTGGGGTTTACAGGGGTAGAGATTATTTGTCTTATTTCTGCTCAAAAACATAGATTGTGGGTACTCGTTAGAACCGCCTCACCGAGGCGGTTCTAACGAGTACCCACAATCTATGTTTTGAGCAGATATAAGGAAAATATCAGATTTTTTTTTATCTGAAAATTTTCATTTTTTTGGTGTTGAAATTTTCAGGATATTTGAATAGGCGTGTTTTCGTAATGAGTGAAGCAATTCACTCAATATGAATCAACAACACATTCTTTGGTGGGAAGAATGAACAAATACATTCCGAAACTTCCCTGTACCAGGATATGTGCATTAACCCGTTGTAGTCTGGAGACCCCTAAAAGGGTATTTGGCAAACAGTGTAGGCCCAGGTCAAACGCCGCGGACAGCGTCTGATCAGGGTCGCCACTGTTTGCAAATAGTTTAATATTTTTTTATATTTTTTTTTTCTCCAGGAACATCTAAATCACATAGTCTGACATACCTAAAGTCGAAATTAGAATCTTCCAATATATAGTGTGGGGGAGTTCATTCAGTCTACAATAGGCTAAATTAAATATAATAACGGCGAATCTTCTAATTATATATTTAAGGAAGTCCGCAGGGGCACTATATGTACCAACGAACCTTCGGATATGTGCGCCCTGCGAAGATTCAGGTCAGCCTGCACATTCACGCAGTCGGATCAGAATCTTCGCCGGGCGCATTTTGGGTAGCCATTAGACTAGCTACTAGTCGGATATCAATATTATTTTCCTCATTCAGTTATAATTATTAATTTACTTAATGACCTAAGGGCCATCTACTACTTACTGCTTGCCTCACCTCTTTGATAGCAGCAACTAATCTTGGAGCTTAATGTTAGACTAGCTACTAGTCGGATATCAATATTATTTTCATCATTCAATTATAATTATTAATTTACTTAATGACCTAAGGGCCATCTACTACTTACTGCTTGCCTCACCTCTTTGATAGCAGCAACTAATCTTGGAGATGTCAGAGACCAACTATTAGAGACTGGCTATACAAGATGTCATACAAAATTTGAATCAGCTTATAGTTAGGAGTGATAAAACATGACATCAAGGTCTAGGAGCTAGTCTAGGTAGCCATAGATACAAAGTTCCTTCATAAGGACAACGAAGACTCTGATCAGACTGCGCGGATGCGCAGGCTGATTTGAGTCTTCGTTGTGCGAACGTCAAAAGGTACGTTTTCTCACTTTGCGGCACATATATTGTTAAAAGGTCAATACTTAACAGACTGCATGAATACATTCCGGTCTTGATCTACAGTTGCTGTTATTTTCATTATGGAAAGCACGCCTATTCAAATATATTGAGAATTTTACCAACAAAAAATGAAAACTAACAGATAAAATATTCTGATACTTTTCTTATTTTTGCTATAAACATAGGTTGTTGGTACTTGTAAGAACCGCCTCGGGGAGGCGGTTCTAACAAGTACCCACAATCTATGTTTTGAGCAAAAATAAGAAAACTAATATATACCCCTGTAAACCAAAGTTTTACTGTATAAAAGTGAGGTTTAAGGGGGGTCAAACTATATACATGTAGGCGTATTTTCTTGATGTATTAATCTGAGCCATATGTAAGCTTGTCATTTTTCTGATCACTTTGAATATCACGGTTATATAATCGCATGAAAATTGAATATGAACATTCCAAAATGTCACGACATATTCTTTTTACTCGAAAGTGAGTTTCCTCTCTTTTTGAACAGTTGATATTTCAATGCATCTGCTGTTAGAAACTGAAGCTTGTCTTATAATTTCTGTCTTATTTGGCTGCTAGGGCCTACGGGTGACTTGATTCTTGATAGAATTTCCACTGTTCTTTAAAATGGAGACAACTCTACTTTTGTGGCTTAGTTTGTTTTCCCTTCTGAAAAGGTCTACATGTACTCTAAACAGAAAGAATTTGCTGCCAAAAGGAGCAAATTCTTACTGTTTAGTGTAGACCTTTCTCAGACGGTAAGCAGAACAGTTTTGATAGAGTTGCATCCCCTGAACATATCCATTCCCCTAAACCTAATAGGGAAGGCCTATATCAGCCTCCGTCATGTGTCGTAAGTGCTCAAAAGTCATTGAGGTTTTCGTCACTATCATCTACAATAGCCTGTAAAGAGATGCGGCAAACCAGAGATTTTGTGGATGTGCAGAGACTGCATCGTTGTACAACGTAGGCTGATCTGGGCCATTGCTATTCAATATATTCTTTTTGTGATACGAGTTATTCTATCTTTTTATCTCTTTTAGGGCGCTTATGATTCTTGCATGAGACTTTCAGAACCGTTACGTCTATACCTTGACAAAGCATCTACCAAGGTAAAAAACTAATGTATCCTTTCATCAGTCAGGATGATCTTTTGCACAAGTGACCATAAAAATCACTTAATTACCTGTTAATTTCGGTCATATTTAAAACGACTGTCCGGTGAAAGGTTAAAATCTGTGGTTATGTGGAATTCTGTGACGATTTTCTTTAAAGAAGCGGCAAAAAGGACTTCACCAAGTGATTTCCTTGATCACTGTAGTAAGTAATCAGTCTGTTTAATTCTCTTCCTCCTAGTGTCAGGGATTCGCTACGACTTGTGATTATGGCACTCCCTGGACTTTTCGTTTTACCCCTTTTAGTAATAATCACACGCCATCCGCTTCAAGCAATCCACTTCAAGTTATAAAGCAAACAGCGAAGATTCAGAAAGGCTTAAACAATTTAGTGTTGGGAATCGCCCAGAATTTCATAGTCGATCATCGAGTTTGTAAAATCGACTGATCATCGATTATAATCGACTTGTAGTAAATATACTCATTCTTAATTTAGCCCCAGATCAATAAGAGGGGTATCCAGATAATATTTTTTCTTATTTCTCCATGAAAACATATGTTATTGGTACTCATTAGAAGCGCCTCCGCGAGGCGCTTCTAATGAGCACCAACAACATATGTTTTCATAAAGAAATAAGAAAAATATTAGTACCGTTAGATTGACTTATTTAAGGCTATTTTATCAAATTTCTTCATTTTATTGACCACAAATCTACAGGATCGAAATTGACAGCTTTGAAATCCATTTCTTTATAACTTGCCTATAAAAATAAAACATGATGAGAAAAACATGTTTCTAAAAGTAGAATTTTCCGTTTGGTATACTATAAAAATCTTTCCGATCATCAGTCACAAGAGGCAAAACTGAGTGATGATCGATTATAATCGATCATCAGTGGCAACACTATTAAACATGCATGAATTTTTGATAAGCATTGATATGTAAACAAACAACAAGCCGAATCATTTGTCTCCCCTTTTACCGTTTTCTGTTCAAATTTAGCGGAAGACAAACAGACGATATTTTTCTTATATTTCCCCGAAAATAGGCATTGACATGTCTTGCTAATTGTCTCCTAAAGAGACAATATGCATGAAATGTCAAAGCTTATTTTCTGTAAAAATGAAGAAAAAACTGTTCCAAATGTCGAATTTTTTACCCAGCATGCTAAGCGTAAATAATCTTTTTGTAATCTTACTTTGCAGATTGACAGCGAATTTCGCCAGAAGGTGATCGGCCATGTTAAACAGAACGCAACGGTCGTCATTCCAAAGTTGAAAACGGTAAACGAAATTTAAGCCATCTCATAACAAAACCGACAAAATGGCATGTGAGCCCAGCGAAGACTCAGATCAGCATTACGAAAACACGCCTATTCAAATATATTGTAAATTTCTCTTAAAAACAAAACTGAAAATTTTCAGATGAAAAACTCTGATATTTTTCATATTTCTGCTCAAAACATAGATTGTGGGCACTCGTTAGAACCGCCTCGGTGAGGCGGTTCTAACGAGTACCCACAGTCTATGTTTTCGAGCAGAAATAAGAAAAATGATGTATACCCCTATAAACCCCAGTTTTACTATATAAAAATGGGGTTTAAGGGGGTCAAATTATATAGGCATGTTTTCGTGATGGGCTGGGCATTCGCCTAGTCTGATCAGAATCTTTGCTGTCCGCATGAAGAAAACATGGGTCCTTAGATACCCAATGGGGGCACAGCGAAGACTGCTCAGACTGGATGGATGCCCAGGCTTATCTGAGTATTCGCAGGGCGCACATCCATTTTGTCGGTTTTGTCATGAGGTAGCTCTATTAATGATTGTGCAAAATAGTCGGAATATTTGCTTCTACTTCTAACTCAATGCTTTAACCCTTGTCATGCTGAATAAATTAAGATGCCATGCCCACTTCTAACTTCCAGCCAATCAGATTACTTAATCCGGGTTTTTGATAGAAATTCACATATTTAATGACAAACAGTGCAGATCCAGATCAGTTGGCTTTTTTAAAAGCCAACTGATCTGGATCTACACTGTTTGCTAAAACAGGACATTTCGTGTTCAGCAAGAGAAGGATTAACAGCATAAATGTGAAACACGTGATCAAACTGTTTTTGTTTTCAGAGACTAATGACAGAAATTAAAGACCATCGCTGTAGACGAGGCACCATCAGCATGAACAATAATGTAAGCAAATACATAGATCGGAGCATTGAAGTCTGCTGGCTCATGGCTATACAAGACCCACCCATGCTTTTATACAACATGAAATCAGATCATTTTGATTCAGCTAAGTACAGAGACTATCAAACTCGCGGATCGTATACTGCATACGTCGTGTGGCCAGCAATAGCAGTGAGTGACGGTGGCCCATTGTTGTCAAAAGGTGTTGCGGAAGGAACAAACAAGTGTGTATCGTACGGTACAAACAAGTCGATAATTGATGTGACTAGTACCGCAAGGTCTGGAAACGTTAGGACACAGTCAAAAGCTGATAGGCCAGGATCAGAGGAGCCGAGACGGGGCCCAAAATCAACCGCTAGATCAGCTT
This sequence comes from Anodontia alba, assembly GCA_964016985.1. Taxonomy (NCBI): domain Eukaryota; kingdom Metazoa; phylum Mollusca; class Bivalvia; order Lucinida; family Lucinidae; genus Anodontia; species Anodontia alba. Next base: position 97,390,729 of record OZ024826.1, on the reverse strand, counting down.
TAGGCGACAATAGGATGGGTCAAACTTCTCATCATGGTAAGGGATTAAAATTCTTAAAGGCTACCGACTACCGGTGATTGATTTTCCTTAACATTTTACACAGTTTTGCAAATGTCCTACAGCTTACAGTTTTTTTAAGCTCAAATTACTGTTACGTGCTGTACAGTACTCGAACACCTATTATACTGTTACATGCTGCTCAGTACTTGAAAACCTATTATACTGTTTCATGCAGCACAGTATTCGAATACCTAATATACTGTTACATGATGCTCAGTACTCGAATACCTATTATACTGTTACATGCTGTACAGTACTTGAATTCATATTATACTGTTACATGCTGCACAGAACTTGAATACCTATTATACTGTTACATGCTGTACAATACTCGAATACCTATTATACTGTTACATGCTGCTGAGTACTCGAATACCTATTATACTGTTACATGCTGTACAGTACTTGAATTCATATTATACTGTTACATGCTGCACAGAACTTGAATACCTATTATACTGTTACATGCTGTACAGTACTCGAATACTTATTATACCGTTACATGCTGCTCAGTACTCAAATCCTCTTATACTGTTACATGCAGTATACCTGAATACATATTATACTGTTACATGCTGCACAGAACTTGAATACCTATTATACTGTTACATGCTGTACAGTACTTGAATACATATTATACCGATACATATTGCACTGTACTCGAATACCTATTATACTATTACATGCTGCTCAGTACTCGAATACCTATTCTACTGTTACATGCTGCATGCTGCATAGTATTCGAATACCTATTATACTGTTACATGCTGTACAGTACTTGAATATATATTATACCGTTACATGTTGCACAGTACTCGAATACCTATTCTACTGTTACATGATGCTCAGTACTTGAATACCTATTCTACTGTTACATGCTGCATGGTATTCGAATACCTATTATACTGTTACATGCTGCACAGTACTTGAATACCTATTATACTGTTACATGCTGCACAGTACTTGAATACCTGTAAATAGATGCAGTTAAAACAACTGGAACAGGTACATGCAGAGTTGTTAGGGAGGAGTATCTAATGATCATTCTTGGAAAAATTTCTCCTGTTCTTTATAAAAACACGTTTTGGGTACTCATTAGAAGCGCCAAGCCGAGGTGCTTCTAATGAGTACTCACAACATGTTTTCGCAAAGCACTAAGAAAATTGTTGGAAAAAGCCTTATCTGGAGCTATGGGGGAACTTCGTTAACTCTCAGCAGAAGGCCCTTGATTGGCGTCAGAATTTTGTTTCGATTTACTTTCTGGAGAACAAATGAATGGATTTTGATCAAATTTTATATATACATTGATACTGACAACATCTAGGCTGGGATTGAAAACGGGCCACTTTTAGATGGGTAAATATTCGACAAATTTATGACCCTTGATTGATGTCAAAGTTTTGTTTAAGCTTTGTATCTTGAAAATGAATAAGTGTATTTTGTTCAAAATTTTGTCTGTACTGCTTTATTTTTGTTATAGACAAAAGCTAAATTTAGTCAAAATCAGATAGAAACTAAAGAAATTAAAGACGTTTAATGATTTCAAAGCCATTATCAAGGATATCGCCATTTTGAATATTTAATAGGATGCTAAATATTTAGAAATATTAAATAAAACCTTTCTGATAGAAAGTAATGTGATTTAATTGGGAATCAATCTAGAAAAGCTATATGTGCCAATATAGAGGTTGAATATTGTCTAAAATCTTAATTATTTAAGTTATGCATATTTACATCAAAAAAAATACCTATATAATTTTGATCCCCGTAAATCCCACTTTTATATAGTAAAACTGGGGTTTACAGGTGTATACATAATTTTTCTTATTTTTGCTCAAAAACATAGATTGTAGGTACTCGTTAGAACCGCCTCGCGTACCCACAACGAGTACCCACAATCTATGTTTTGAGCAGAAATATGAAAAAATATATCAGAGTGTTTTATCTGAAAATTTTCATTTTTTGGAGGTGAAATGTTCTATATATTTGAACAGGCGTGTTTTCGTAATGAATTTTTTAAATTGGCGGCACCCATAAAAAAGTTTTGATATCTTTATACATAGTTAACTTTCACAGTTTTCACCCGATTTTGATAAAATTTGCATCAAAATGCATGTTTTGTCAAAACTATCATTTCATATGCATTCTTTGATAGATTTTTTCCCTTTAAAGTAAAACCACGCCCTTCGTTTCAGGTCATGTTGCTGGAAGAGACGGAAACAGAGAAACCTCCTTTTAAGATTCGAATTTAGGGCATGCAGAATAAGACAGACTTACCCCAGCGTACCTGTACTGTGTTTTCTTGGTGTGTACCTGAGAAGGACTCCAGAGAAATCATAGCATCGATCATTAATACGAAATGCGTCAAGCGAAAGTGTGTCTTTGAGACACATTCGAACAGCGAAAGCCCTGATCAGGCTGCGCGTATGCGCAGTCTGATCAGGACTCACGCTATTCGCTTACATAATCCATGGATACTGTAGATCATATCGATGGACTGAAGTGGCCGAGTGGCCAGCGCTCCCGACTTCGGATTGAAAGGTCCCGGATTCGAATCCAGATGGAGGCGGAATTCAGCGTATGACTGTACGGGCTTCGTTAAATAGATGCTTTATCACCCTTCCATTATTTTGATATGACTGTAATAATGTTGAAATGGACGTAAAACACTGAATCTTAATTATATGTCAACCGAGAACAAAGGCTCTAGTGAGACCATGCACGCGTAGAATGATCAGATTCTGCGCTATCCATATGCTTGAAGACATCAAAATTGACATTAACATTACAAAAACTTGTCAAGGACCCTTGTGCGGTTGTCAGTATTAGAACTGAAAATCATAATCTCAGACCAGTCTGTGAATCTGTCTGCAAAACCCTTATTGTACGCTTACAGAACGTTTGAACGTTTTTGTTTGTGTTGAGGTTTTACGGCCCAGTCAACCCACTGGGGTCATGTCGAGCGCGGTCAGTTTACCTAACCACACTTTATTGGGCAGACTTAGTCCTCTAAGTGGTTAACCAGTACTGCCAGAAACTGACAACTGCCCTTCTTGAATCAGCTGAAGGGAGAGAATGACCGTAGAAAATATTTCATGATCAATCTCCACGAAAGAATGTTGCCGACCTCGGCGGGGGTTGAACCCGCGACCTCCTGGTCTCCAGTCGGACGGCGCATCCAACTGAGCCACCGAGCCCGGCACGTTTGAACGTTATGGAGAATTAATACAGTTTCAAGAGAGATAACTCAAAATTGTATTTGCTTCCTTTTGAAAAGGGGTCTAATCGAAAAAGAATAAATTGGGAGCAAGATCTTTCCTTTTAGAATAGACTCCTTTTCAGAAGGGGATTGATGTACTTTGAAACCAAACCGGAAGCCACAAAAGTTCTCCCCCCTTGATACAAATAGCGGAAACTTTACCAAGTGATTCAGTTCACCTTAAGCGGATTGAATACACCTTCAAAGGACATAATTCTGATGTTGAAATGTTTACCACCCCTCTCTCTACCTGAGAAGTGCTAATTTTAAAGGAAAGAAAGCCACCAGTTCTAAAGCAAAATCCGGTTTCCAAAAGTTTGTTTCCCTTAATATAAACGGCAGCAAACTCCTCGTTTTATCCATACACCGTGAAGAATGTATATTAAAAAAAAAACAGATTCATACCAATCGGTTTGCGCGAATTGCAGGCTGGTCTGGATTTTTAATGTTAACGTGTCCTTACTATTCCCCGGGTTCCCAGTCTGCATTTTATCCATTTGTATTTTAGTTTGTCAGATGAATTCATTCAAATACCCATCACGAAAACAGGCCTATATAATTTTGACCCCCTTAAACCCCACTTTTATATAGTAAAACTGTGGTTTACAGGGGCATACATTATTTTTCTTATTTCTGCTCAAAAACATAGATTATGGGTATTCGTTAGAACCGCCTCGTCAATGCAGTTCTAACGAGTATCCACAAGCTATGTTTTGAGCAGGTGAAAAATGAAAAATATCAGATTTGTTTGTCTGAAATTTTCAGTCTTTTTCAGCCTTTGAGGTGAAATTTTCTATGTATTTGAATAGGCGTGTTTTGGTATTGTTCAATTGTCCTCGAGTCATTTACGCCGCCGTAAATTGTAAGATGCTTGTTGTCGTATTTCGATTCATATGTAACGATATATTATCGAATAAATTTGAAACTTGAATCTATTTCTGATATCCAGTTGCACAGCCTTCATCAACATATGTATATATAAGATGGCAACAACAAAATTCGCCTTGAATAAAATAGTTAAATCTACCAGGTATGTCTATTGAAGAAATGCAAATTCTGATTTCTTATTTCACATATCGTGCACAGCAAATAGTATGCAAGTGCTCGATATAATTCTCTCTAATTTCCGTGCACTTTGTAATAAAAACTGTCTTCTTTCTTTTTACAATAACAGATATATAAATTTTTAACAGTTGTTTCAGGAACTATTTGACATCTCGCCATTTCTGTTAAATACAATATGGGACTCTAATATAATACAGGCCTAAAAATCAGTAGTGGCCAGCGATAACGGAAACATTTAAATAAACATGTCCCTGTTTTTATTTTTATTTTATTTTATTTAGCACAATCGACGTCACAGCTCAGTATGTTTGGTTTATGTAAGAAATTTTAGCAAAATACCTGTATTTATAAACCTGTACAGCACACAACAAATCACTATGGGGCTTTCTACATCAGTGTACTGCACTTTGAGCTGCAGCTCTGGAGGTCTTGATGTATTTTAAAAAATATACTTATCTGAACAAATCGATCCAATAGGTTGGAAAAGCCGCATTGAAATCCTAATCTATTATTATCCCAATGTTTATAGCCCAGCAAACACACCACGTGATAACGTCGTTACAACTTCGCTGCAACGTCAAAACGTTGCAGCGACGTTGTAACGACGTTGATACGACATAGTGTGTTTGCTGAGTAGACATTTGCAACAACAATAATAGCCAGTTTATCATTGTGTGCCTGTATATACTATACGAGATTCTAGTTGGTATTACGGAAACACGCCTATTCAAATATATTGAACAATTCACCACCCAAAACTGAAAATCTTCAGACAAAAAATTCTGATATTTTTCGTATTTCTGCTCAAAAACATAGATTGTGGGTACCCGTTAGAACCGCCTCGCCGAGGCGGTTCTAACGAGTACCCACAATCTATGTTTTGAGCAGAAATAAGAAAAATATTGTATACCCCTGTAAACCCCAGGTTTACTATATATAAGTGGGGTTTAAGGGGGTCAAAATTATATAGGCATGTTTTCGTGATGGTATTATTATTATTATTATTAGTCTTTTTCAGAATCGTACCCAGTAAACATTCTACATAAATCTATAGCGTGCCGTTATCGGCCCGTCAGGGTAGCTGACGGGCCGATAACGGCCCGCTATAGATTTATGTAGAATGCCAGCTGGGTAACTCCACCCCAGCTAAATAAAAAAAAACTAAAATAAGCCGGGCCAAATCATGTCCTATAAACAGAGAAGTAGTACTGTTATGTTGACAAACTGACCGACATTTCATTCATTAGGTTTAGATGATTGACTGTGACAGTCAATGACAAAGATATTCCGTGGAAAGCGTGCAAAATAAATAGGAATGTCTCGCTTGACTTAGCAGTTTCCTACAAAACTGTTTTGGGTATAAATGTAGCCTTGTCCGGTGGCCTGTGGCTTCTGGTTTCAATTTCTATTTGACATTATACAGCCGAGAACATCAGGTCACCGGAAAAGGTTATATTTTGATATGTACTTGACACAGCTATGTATGGATCGATGAATGTTTATTGTCGTGTCAAAGGTTATAAGAATTCACCAAAAATCCGAATTTAGGTAAAACATGATTGAAAAAAGCATCTCGGGCCTTTTCGGATATATTCGTGAAGCATTCGGCAATGTCGCCGCGAACATACCTGAACATATCTCATCTGGATCTACACTGTTTGCAAATGTTCTTATTCTGGTCGTCAGGGATGAAAGGGTGAAATCATTTAAAATAGTAAATTATATCAAGTGCCCATTGAGTACCCGGTTCTTCTGAGATATCCTTAGATTTGGAGATTGTCAATATCGCAGGTTCGGAGGCTTCACCCTTCACAAGAGTCAAAAATCTATCTCCTACATGGCCTGACTTTACAACCTGAAACCAAAGAAAATCAGAAACTACTGATCTGTTAGACTTTGAGGTACCAATAGACCCCAATACCCTTGCACATACCAGGGAATTCTGAGGGTATAAGTATCTGAAAAACCATTCAAAATCCTGTAGAATAAGACATAATGGCGCTCTAGACTTTTGGACTTTATCCTATGGGGTCCTATCGAATATGTTACCTATAAGATGTTTTACATCATTTTATAAAATCCCTTTGGTTTGACAGTTTTACCGGTTTTAACTCTTTCACTGACACGGGCGAAAATAATAGGCTTGTGCAAACATCATAGATCCAGATGAGACGGCTCATAATGAGCCGTCTCATCTGGATCTACGCTGTTTGACATTCAGTCTTCCAATTGTACATATAAACTTCTTTCCAAGCAATAATTTGTGAAAAGAAGTAGAAAAAAAATGAAATAAAATAACAGACGACAAATGTCGTCTGAAATTTGGCACCGAAAGAGTTGAGCCGCAGTTTATGATAGAGAGCATTAAATGTGTTATAGTTTCGATCAAACTGTTCTAAAGAAATGACAGTTTTGTGATTCCAGACCAATTGGTAACGTATATTATATAACAGTGTTAGAACACAGTAAATCAAAAATAAGTTTGAGTTTCTCACTCAAATGTACCTAAAACGTCTCTGAACCATTTGATTTTGGTAATTATATCCAACTTTACATGCTTTCGTCTTTTATAAATGTAAGCAGCGATGTACATGTGGAAATATGATGTAACAGAGTCAGTCTTCTCAACAGTAGGTTTATCATAGGGATTTATTTGATTTTTGTGTTTTCTCTATGATGCATCGACTGAGTAGGAGCCATTATGCGAACCTATTTTTTTTTATGATTTTCTGTTCTAAGAGTAACATCGGGACCCAGGTCGAAGTTAGTCGTCTGTAAAAGTGCTTTAAACCCATCGGTAGTCTATACTACTCAAAATGGTTAAAATCTTCTTTCTTCAAAAGTTCGAAGTTGTCTTTGGGTTTGTTTATTTATTCTCTATTTATATGCACCAGGCTGTATTTGACAAGTATGTCAGAATGCAGAATTTAGCGTTAGAAGCGTTAGTAGGGAACTATTTTTGGGTATTTATTAGGTTGGTTGTAACAAGAAATGGGTTGTCGAAATGAAGTATGTTTAATCTGGTGGTGGTTTGGTAACCGCCACATCCACCCCGCTATAAAATGGCATATAATCTAATATCAACAGATAACAAAATCATGACAACGGTTAAATTTTGACTTTTTTGTTGTATGAGTAGAAACCATGATTTTTGTGAATTAACTTTAATGGTGTGTGTTACAACTCAAAATGTAGAACGGTTGAAAGTTCTACATTTTGCGTTGACGCTAACGCGAAATGTAGACGTTTCTAAATATATTTCAACGCTAAATATAGAAGTTTTCTCATCACGAAAACATGCCAATATAATCTTGACCCCCTGGAACCCCACTTTTATATAGTAAAACTGGGGTTTTCAGGGGTATATATTATTTTTCTTATTTCTGCTCAAAAACATAGATTGTGGGTACTCGTTAGAACCGCCTCGCCGAGACGGTTCTAACGAGTACCCACAATCTATGTTTTGAGCAGAAATATGAAAAATATCAGAGTTTTTTTACCTGAAAATTTTCAGTTTTTGGAGGTGAAATTTTCATTATATTTGAATAGTCGTATTTTCGTAATGTATAGTTCGCGTTAGGGTCAATGCAAACTGCATTTTACGTTGAATGTAGGGTAGTTACGTATAAGCTCGATTATACGAAATAAATACCACAGGTTTTGGACATTTATATTTTTATTATGACGTTATGGTAGGCGTAGTTCATGGTGCAGTAATTTGCCTTTTACGGATGGATAGACAGACGACTGTGACTAAAACAATACATCCCACAGATGGGGATACATTACAACTACATAAACTGCATGTAATGGATTTTATTTTCTTCTAAATTTCTATGTTTGGTTTAAACATATTTTATTTGTATAATTTCAATATAATAATATAAACTAGTACAAACATTGATAATTTATACAAATGGGATTCAGAAGAAAGTCAGAGGACTTGTGTTAGTCTGTATCCCGATGTGTAATCATCAAAGCTTACAATAACAATAGCAATACGTAATTTGAACAACTTACAGCTTAATTAATTGTACTATTTTACATGTTAAGCCATGCATCAGAATAAGCAGAAGAAACGAGAATACTTGGGACATTTGTATTCCCTTTATTTCTGCATAACTAAGTATTTTATTTACCATTGATAACCTAATAATCTACTATCTAAAATATATGCATGTTAGTGATTATATGAGATGCTACAGCTCCACGGGGAATGGAGTCTTGATATATATTCATAAGAAAACACTATAACACAACAATCGTAATAACTCTAAGACAAAAACAAAATTTAGCCGTCAGGATAACTATATAACGGACCTTCGGTCGACTAGCTTGAAATATCTTATTTTGCTATGTTAAAGCATGGGCTGTTTTATATAATTACAGAATTATTTTAGTTTATTTTAATTGTTTATCTAATTTCAAAACGTTTAGATTTTAAGATAAAATTCTGTACTGCTGTAAATATTTGTTGATTCTGCATTTCATTCAATTCTTGTCTTCCGTAAAGGAGAACATTAAGGGTCGGTGTATGAATATGAGTCACTGTGTCCACCATTTCTTGACTTTGATTGCTAAAACGATTACATTTCAAAAGGAAATGATTTGTGTCTTCAATGGCTCCACAGGCACACAATGGGTTATCTAAAATATGTTTAGAATATAGATGTTCACATAGAGATGTCAATATCGACGCAAAATGTAGAAATTTCTACATTTTGCATTAATTAGCATCAAGTCAAAGTGTAGATTTTTCTACATTTCTATATTTTGCGCTATGACATTGTTGCCACTGGCGAACCCGCTGCATCACGAAAACATGCCTATATAAGTTTTACCCCCTTAAACCCCATTTTTATATAGTAAAATCGGGGTTTAAAGGGGTTAGATTATTTTTTCTTATTTCTGCTCAAAAATATAGATTGTGGATACTCGTTAGAACCGCCTCGTTGAGGCGGGTCTAACGAGTACCCACAATCTGTGTTTTGGGCAGAAATTTGAAAACTATCAGAATTTTGTAGCAGAAAATGTTCATTTTTAGGGTGGTTTAATTTTTTTTAGTATATTTCAATAGGCATTTTTTCGTAATGGACAGAACGTCTGAGACTGTTCAATCTCTCTTTCTTAGTCGATTTATAGGATAAGTACAAAATAACTCCAAATAAAATGTTCGTTCAAAATTTTAGTGTTGATAACACAAATATCAGAATCCGTAATAATGGGTCATCACGAAAAACTTGCCTATATAATTTTTACCCCCTTAAAACCTACTTTTATATAGTAAAACTGGAGTTTACAGAGTTATACATTATTTTTCTTATTTCTGCTCAAAGACATAGATTGTTTGTACTCGTGCGAACAGCCTCGTCGAGGCGGTTCTAACGAATACCCACAATCTATGTTTTGAGCAGAAATATGAAAAATATCGGATTTTTTTTTCTGAAAATGTTCATTTCGTGGTGGTAAAATTTTCAGGATATTTGAATAGGCATGTTTTCGTAATGTAAGACTGACCTCCCAGCAAACACATGTCGTCGCCAAAACGTCGTATGGACGTTTTGGTGACGTCGTGTGTTTCCTGTGCTTCTTATGACGCGACTTTATATTTTACTTACCGTAGTCTTAGCCCCGGCATCAGTTTGTTTGGTGTTTTTAATAAACCTTGGCTTTACAGAATAGAAATCACGTACAGCCTGATTATAATCTCCAAATTTTATGTACAGCACTGCATTTTCTTGCCTTCTATAACGTCTGGCATTATGTAGTAGTAGCTTTACTGCCTCTCTTCCTAAAAAAGTGGAATACACGTACTCATAAAAATATGACAAGCCCTTCCCCAACCCCATCCATACTAAATAAAAAAAGACAAAGATTATCCCCTGCCCATGCTGTCCACATGTGCCCGAAGGCACATGTTTGTTTTATATGAACACACTGTGACCCTGTATAGCATTTCAAACTGCATTGAATAACGGCAAAATTCATGCAGTTTGCACAGTTCAATTTTTCTTTTTTACTAGCAGCTGTACCCAGCATAAATGAATACCAGTGACGTAGCCAGAGCAGAAATATTTGTACGCAAGTCCAGGCAAACTCTTGAAAAAGTATGCCTGGAAGCTCTTCTAAATTAAGGGCTACTCTGGGGAGCAAATTCTTTCCTTTAAGAGCAGCCTCTTATGTAAAGAACAAAATATTTTGTATTAATGTCACTTTATTCTAAAAATGTTTCTTACGCATACATGCGTATGTGCGTAATGAGCGCTACGCGTATGTTTACATGCAATGATCTGTCAGGCCGTTCTGATATAGAACATGTTACAATTTAATACTCCAAACATAGTTAATGCCTGAATTTCGACAAATTCGGTCAAAGTCATTCGCTTACCCATGAACGTATATATCTGTATGAAACAGGTTATGTCGTGAGATATTCATATTTTGCGTAAAACGTTATATTTCATGTTATTAAAGTCGACTTTTTACATGGAACACGTACAGTGTTTTGGGATGTTTGATATCTGATTTTTTAACTAATCTCTGTAAATCGTATTAAAAATATGAAACAGAACTACAGAAGAATGATTAAACTATTTGATAAAATTCTTTTTTCCCCCATATTTTCTATTGAACGTGCGTGCTTTCCTAAATACTGCTTTGGTAAGAAACAATAAACAAGGTTAGGTTTCAAAAAGCAACAAGTTTAGTTTTTTTAAAAAAAGTTTGGAAAATCATCTTTTTGCGTGATTAAATAGATCTAATGCAGTGGCATGAAATGATGTTTCAAAGAGCTAAACCAAAGATCACTTCCTGCCATTTATCTCTGATTGACGTGGTTAATCGGAATAAAGTCGGTGGCTTTATAAGTTGTCAAGGTATGTTTGTGTCCATTGGCGGTTAGATGCACCATATTTTGGGTAGTTCGTGTTACCTCATCTAAGTCATTCATGATTTCTTATCCGATATGATCAGCACAAATACCTACTAAATAAATAGAGGATATTCAAATGTTTGGAGTGAATATGACTTTTATTTCATCGAGTGAAGTGAAAAAATGTATATTTCATGAGTGCCAAAGGCACTCATGAAATATACATTTTTTCACTTCACGAGATTAAATAAAAGTCATATTCACGACAAACATTTGAATTTTCTTTTTATTATATACATCACTTTCGAAAGAAGAGAATGTAAATCTTGCATTTGCAAGGGAAAGTCTGACACGCAGTTTTGTCCCTTGGTGCCATGACGTTCATGTTTTGTTTTGTTTGGTGACGTTAGATATGACGTCAGAAACGCGCATTGGCGTGTAAAAATATAATAAAAAGAAAATTTACTCTTTTTCAGTGAATACCATATTAATTTTCATCTCGTGTAATGAAAATATTAATATAAATAAGAAAAAAGTAGATCCAGATCTTATTTTTTTTCACTGCTCAGAGGAGTGAAAATATAAGTTTTATATTTTCACTAGTGAAAATATGCATTTTATTTCATTAATAATTCTCTATATTTCATTACTTTGTATATAATAAAAGTTTCACTGCGATATTCTTGCATAATTTCTCATTAATTGCCATTTCTTGAGCGAAGCTTTAGTGACATTCAAATTGTCATTATATCGAATTTTGTCGTTGTATCGAGTGTCGGTATAAAGAGGGTTGACTGAGACTCAACCTGGATGGCAGTATCCGTATGAAATACACTAATAGTGAAGACACAGATCAGCCTACATATATGCACAGTCTGATCTGGGCTTTTATTGTGTCTCAGTGTATTCTGCAGTGAGAGGGCAACAAAGGCTCTGATTAGATTGCAAGAAACGCTAAGACTGACATATCCCTTCATTGCCCGCATATAGCATACGAAACACATTAAGGCCACAACGGCAGATAACAAACCTTAGGACATGTGCGGCCAACGATGTCTCTAATCAGCCTGCACATGCGCGCAGTCTGATAAAAATCAGAGTCCTCGTAATCCGCATGACGGACTTTTGCATCCTTGGCTATCCAAAATGCGCTCAGCAAAGATTCTGATCAGACTGCGCAAATGCGCAGGTTGATCAGAATCTTCATTGGGCGCACATATCAGAAGGTACGTTTTCTCACGTTGTGGCTCATATCAAAGAGGGGATTTTTGTCCCACATTATAATTGGACAGACACCCTTGATTTTAATTATACAAATAGGTGAATTCAGGAACTGATAGAATCAGATCCATATCAAATTATCAACATCAAAGGGAAAGACAGACAATTACAATTTATACGGCTACAAAAATAACATGTTATGAAAACACGCATATTCATATATATAGAAAATTTCACTCCACAAAAAAAAAAAAAAAAAAGAAAATTTTCAGATATTAAAAAAAAGGGATATGTTTCAAATTTCTGCTCAAAACATAAATTGTGGGTACCCGTTAGTACCGCCTGGGCGAGGCGGTTCTAACTACCCATAATTTATGGTTTTGAGCAAAAATAAGAAAAATAATGTATACACCTATAAACCCCAGTTTTACTGTATGAAAATGGGGTTTAAGGGGGTCAAAATTATATAGGCATGTTTTCGTGATGAGATGGCAGAGTTGGCAGCCCTTTCCAAAAAAGGAACAGCACTTTTATCCAAACTTAACTGAATATATCTATAACTTACACAATTGTTTAAAGAAAAAATATTTGTAAGTGAAACATTACATAACATTAAACAAAGTACCACAATTAAAATTTACATCATGCTTGTACGATTTGAATTGCAAAACAAGTTACCTGCAACGAAAAGTGACCTCTTTTGTCTGGAAACTGAATCACCTGAAACAAACAAAAATACATGTACTATTATTCACAAAACACAAATAAATGAAGTACTTGGCTGACTTAACCATTTCATCCCCTAGTTTCTGAAGCGGACTCTTGCATCTTTGCATTTCGACATGTCCATTGTTGCAAATAAAGGTTTCAATCCAAAATTAAAAACAGAGTGGCAAACAGTTTAGATCATGATGAGACGACCGTCTCATCTGGATCTACACTGTTTGCAAGGATGTCTGATTTGGTTTACAGAACTAAAAGGGTTATGCATTAAGTTGCAAGCATACATCATTCTTTTGGCCAAGCGGCTGAGAAAGGGACCTTAGAACATATGCGAACAGCGAAGATCCAGACCAGACTGCGCATCCGCGCAGTCTGGTCTGGATCTTCGCTGTTCGCCTACACTGTATAAGAACCTTGTTGAAGTTGTGTGATTCTAGTAGCGAAGATCTTGACCCGAGGCGCGAGGCGCTTATGAGTAACTCCAACATATAATTAGTGTGTGATTCTAATAGCGAAGATTTTGACCCGAGGCGCGAGGCGCTTATAGAGTAACCCCAACATATAATTAATGTGTGATTCTAACAGCGAAGTTCTTGACCCGAGGCGCGAGGCGCTTATAGAGTAACCCCAACATATGATTAGTGGAGAAATATGAAACATATTTGGTGGCTGCTTTCTCCTTTCTGGAGCTATGATTTTTTTTTATTTTATTTTATTTTGATTTTCTGTTTTTCGGCCTAGTTAACCTATTAAGGTCATGTCGAGCCGGTCAGTTTACCTAAACACACTTTTCCTCGGCAGGGAAGCTATGAATTTGTTCAATGAACAGGAATAAAGAAGAAACAGGGAAAAGGTTTTATCGAGTCGCTTCCTGTTCAACATGGCATTACACGACGCTGCATACGCCCTCTAGTGTCGGGCAGAACTCGCTGTTTTCCGTAAAACTGAATCTGGCTTATTGCCAACAAATAAACCGAAAATGTAATCTACACTGTAATGAAGAACGGGGATTAGTTATCATTACGAAAACACGCCTATATAATTTTGACCCCATTAAACCCCACTTTTATATAGTAAAATTGGGATTTACAGGGGTATACATGATTTTTCTTATTTTATGCTTAAAGCATAGATTGTGGGTACTCGTTAGAACCGCCTCGTCGAGGCGATTCTAACGGGTACCCACAATCTATGTTTTGAGCAGAAATATGAAAAATATCAGAATATTTTATCTGAATTTTTTTTTCATTTTTTGGTGGTAAAATTTTCAGTACATTTGAATAGGCATGTTTTCGTAATGACGGTCAAAGCCAAATGGTCTGTGAAAATGATTTATTTGGAAACTGGCCACACCGACGAAGCAAAACAGTAGATTCGGTCTTATTCTATAAGTCCATGTGCAGTATAACAACGAACGAAAATAGCAAGATGATGTCCTGGAATACACACAGTCACAGAACATAGCCTACAAATGGTGTTGCCATTGATGATCGATTATAATCGTTCACCAGGCATTTTTTTTTTCCTTTTTGTGACTGATGTTCGGAAAGATTTTTTTTTATAGTCGACAAATCAGAAAATTATATTTTTAGAAAGATATTTTTGTCGCCGCTTTTTATTTTTATAGGCAAGTTACAAACAAATGAAATTCAAATCTGTGTATTTGGGTCATTCTAGATTTGTGATCAGTAAAAGTTAAAAAAAAAAAAATGATAAAAAAGCATTAAATAAGTCAATCCAAAAGCACTTATATTTTTTCTTATTTCTCCATGAAAACATGTCGTGGGTACTCATTAGAAGCACTCCGCAGGGGTACTCATTAAAAGCGCATAGCAGAGGCGCTTCTAATGAGTACCCACAACATTTGTTTTCATAGAGAAATAAGAAAAATATTATCTGTATACCCTTTTATTGATATGGTGCACTGAATAAGAACCGGGAAGAGGGCTTAATTAAGAATGATAATATTTCTCCAAGTCGATTATTAATCGATGATTAGTCGGTTTTACAAACAAATGATCGAGTATGAAATTCTGGCCGATTCCCAAAACTACCGACCAATGACACCAAGAAGAAAAGTAAACAAACCATAACAGATAGTACACGTCATAGAAGTTGTTATAAATCTATGTTGTTTTCTTCATTATAATCTGCAAGTGCAACGGTCCAACATAGATTGCCAAATATCTACAGTAGAGTAATTATTAGATATTTATAAATGTCAATTATATTAATACTGTAATTACCGTAAGCATTTGGACAGACAAGCCTAAACAGACAGTACAGATTCAGATCAGAGACCACAGAACGAAAAATATGCAGCGTCTGATCAGGACCTATACTGTTTTCCATTCATCCAGCAATATAAGAGGCATCAACAGGTAGTCAAATGGATTTATTCATATTTGAGGACGGGTATGGTGAGAACTTATGCTGAACGAATATCATCATGAAAACATGCCTATATAATTTTGACCCCCTTAAACCCCACTTTAATATAGTAAAACTAGGGTTTACATGGATATACATCATTTTTCTTATTTCTGCTCAAGACATAGGTTGAGGATACTCGTTAGAACCGCCTCGCGGAGGCGGTTCTAACGAGTACCCACAATCTGTGTTTTGAGCAGAAATATGAAAATATCAGTTTTTTTATCTGAAAATTTTCAGTTTTTGAAGGTGATTTTTTATATATATATTTGAATAGGCGTGTTTTTGTAATGGTAGAGAAAATATAGTAAACCTAAAAACAAATCATGATAATGAATTTTACCTATTATCTTGTCATCGATATCTTCTTCCTTCAGCTGCTTGTCTTCGGCTGACGTAACATTGCAGACTACCAAGCAAAGAGCACATGTTAAAGCCAATATATGCATTTTAATCCAAACCAACCTTGTTTGTATCAAACCTGTCCTACTGGAAAAGAGAAAAGACAATTTCAATATGTCTCCTACTGAAGTTGCCTAAAGAATACTAATGGTTAACTCTTTCACCCCTAAGTTCCTGAAGCGGACTCCTCTATCTTTGAATCTGGTCAGAACCACTGTCTCAAAAAAGGTCTCGGTCAAAAAATCAAAACAGAAAGGCAAACAGTGTAGATCCTGATGAGACGGCTCATTATGAGCCGTCTCATCAGGATCTACACTGTTTGCAAAGATTTGTTTCAGACTGCAGGGCTGTAAGGGTGAAACAATATATGACAACTTTATACAAAAAACTACTGCGTTTTAATCCAGAACGAGTCTACAAAAAACTATAATGCATCCTGACATACTGGTCCTGAAATCAAGTCAACACTTGCAATCCGAGCGCTATATTCTCAATTTCTTTCTTTAGTTTCACATTTTTACGAAATGACTGGTTATATATGTAACCGTAAGACTTTAGCCGTAAACAAATACTTAAAGCTACACACCTTCCAATTATAAATTTGATATTTAAGTATATTATAAAATTTAAGATGAATGTTTCTATAGGACAAACAACATGCAACTGAATTTTCAAACGTCTTTATTGTCAGGGTGGTACGCATACCACCACCTGTCAAAGAAACCGAAAGATCATCTGAAGTTTTGATAACAACTGTTACAATGACAGCAATCAGGGGTGGTCACAATCCTCTCTGGGTAGTACGCGTACCATGGGTTTGGTACATGTACCACCCTTTAAATGAAGTCTTAAAATCAATATTTATTTTCAGGTTTATGGTTAATATTTCTAAGAGGCAAAGACAATGTAGTCGAACCGCCCCGTTGACACTCTGAATGGTAATATAGGCCCCGTTGTAAATCCGGTTCGTGTGAGTTTCAATATGGCGCTATAAGGAGCTTTATAGAATTTACCTGTCTTGAAAAAGTAAGTATTTACTACAATATTATTATTTGAATACTACTGTTGTCTGAAAAAATATTCTTGTTATCCATCACGTTTTGTCATCACAAGATTTGCCAAAAAGCGAAATATCAATGGTCGAAGTTTGCTCACGGAAAACAAAATCTTTCGAATCGAATAATTTTCTAGAAAAATGCCACTGATATTTATTAAGTTTTGCATTTTCATCTAGTTTCTACGACAAATATTGCGAAACATACTCATTGTTTGTATAGACGATATCCCCTGCTTCTAATTTTCGGTGCGGGATGGTCGGGGCGACCAACTGCTTACAGTTGGGCAAGGCCTGCTATCCTTGTAGCAGGTGAGGACGGAGGGTGAATGTTTTTTTTATTTCTTCTGTGTCTTTCCTTTCTTTCCTGTTCCTCTTTCTTTCTTGTCCCTCTCATTCATCTTCTCTACTATCTCTTCCGTCTTTGTTCTCCCTTTCTCTGGGAGACGACACAAAATGACCCACAAGGGTTGGAGTGTCGTTTAACACCAATACAATCAAAATCTAATTTTCGGTGCATGAAAGAGATACTCGAAGAAACACGGTTTTGACATTGATTGTTTTTGTCCCGGGCTGGTAACTAGTGGCTCCCGGGAAATCGAATTGGAATCAGCCACTAATGATATAGAGAGTGCGGGTTGGTTAGACTAATAATTTGACAGAATGGCCTTTACAAGGCAGGTTAGCCACTATACATGCACTTCTTTGGGCAGGCAGTACTTCTGCATGTTGGAGCCCAACAGTTGTTTTGAATAGTGTGTTTTTGCAACAGCATTTGTGACTTGTAGACGAAAATGTAAATAAATACCTATTCCGATGGATTGCTTAAGGACCTATCATTTGATTCATACTGGTGGGAGTTGAAGGGGCGGTAAGAAGTTTTCAGGCGAGGATTTATTCTTCCACGACTAAAGACAGTCCTTTTATTCATTTACTTATTTCGTAAACGTCCGACAAACGTATTCTATGTGTTTAACATGTTTCTAATACTTCAAAGACACTAGAAAATTGGCTTTCTGCGAAATTTGTCTCGATCCAAAATTCTTTGTAAAATGAGCAAGCAGTGGTTCAGTCTTACGAACCACATTTACAACGGGGCCTATATTACCAATCAGAGTGCTAATGGGGCGGTTCGACTACAGCGAAAGAGACAGCTGATTTACTTTACGGTCAGGCATGGAACACGTACCCTGCCGCCAGTCAACGCAGTGGGAAGAAAGCTTGGGGTGAAATCCAGTTCTTATAGAACGATCTTTATGAGAGTGAGCTGAACCTGAATTGTCATCGGGGTTGGTATAAGTACACCACTTGAGTACAAAAACATATAACTTCAAAATAAGAATATGGCATATATTTTACCTCTGTTTTGCAGAAGTTAAAAACCACAAACTTTTTTTTGCCATTTTCACCCACTCAAAACAATTAAAGCTTTTGCAAAAAAAAAAAAAAAAAAAAATTGTAAAATTCATTTGTTAATTATCGTCTGTTAAACATAATTTAGACTCGACGGATACAGTCTCGTCCGAGATTTTTGGGTTCGGTAGAACAATTACCGTAACTAGTTTTTTTTTTTTTTTTTTTTTCTTCTTCAGTGTCACAGTTTAAAATTATGGCGATATTAACTGAAATGACACTAGCACAAATGCATAAATTACCAGGGCCCAGTTGTTCAAAACTAACGATGTCATTAGTTAACGATTCGTTAAAATTTACATTGAGTGATAAGCAAATATGCTGAAATTTTTTGCTGAAAAAATATGAGTAGCTTTTGCAGTGCAAAAGCTACTCACATTTTTTCAGCAAAAAATATCAGAATATTGTATATTGAATCTGCTAAACACTTAAAGAAATGACCCTTAACGAGCTCGTTAAGCTAACGACGCTTTGAACAACTGGGCCCAGATTTAAGTATTTGGACATGCAGGCTTAAGCATACGGTGTAGACCCAGATCAGATGCCACAGAACGCGGCGTCTAATCGGGGTATGCACTGCTTTTCACCCATCCAGCAGTTTTAAGCACACCAACACATACCGGGTAGGTCTAGATAACAGGTAATATCAGGACAATATTTTTTATTTCAGCATGGAAACATATGTTGTCAGTGAGACGCTTCTAATGAGTACCCACAACACATCCTTCCATGCAGAAACCATTACGAAAACACGCCTATTCAAATATACAACCAAAAACAGAAAATTTTCAGATAAGAAATTCTATTATTTTTCATATTCCTGCTCAAAACATAGATTGTGGTACTCGTTAGATCCGCCTCGACGATGCGGTTCTCACCAGTAAACACAATCTATGTTTTAGCAAAAATAAGAAAAAATGTATACCTCTGTAAACTCCAGTTTTACTATATAAAAGAGTGATTTAAGGGGGTCAAAATTATATAGGCGTGTTTGCGTGATGCAAGAAAAATGTCAATACTGTTTTAGTTGAAAAAAAAAAAAAAAAAAAAAAAAAAAAAAACGCCGGAGCTAGAGCTTAGATCAACAACAAACAAAATGGAGATGTTCCAGTTTTGATGTAAGTTGCCCGAAGGCTTCATTAACCCATTTATGCCGAGCGTTCCATAAAAGGGACATTGGCAAGCAGTGCAGACCGAGATCATGGATCCTTATAATTTATGTTGATTATGAAAAGAGATACAAATGAATTAAAATATAAATTTTATGAAGAATACATTCACTGTTGTGATAATGTTAAAAAGAATTGGTCTTTGTGATAATGTTAAATAGATTGGTCTAAATAGGCTGTTTATATTGTCAAGGTATAGAAGTACAGGAAACTATCTTGTTTTTAAATGGTAGGTATTGCAAGTGGTATGGCGCCAAAATAGACAAAGAGATTAGAGTAAATAAGAAAACTATAATATGTAGAGGCATGGCTTTATCCTGTGCTAGATATTATAAGGACTAAGTTGACGATTAGCAAACTGTAATTTTTTTTTTTTTTTTTTTTTTGTGTGTGTGTGTGTGTGTTTCCAGGTAAGGAACATTGTGTAAATGGTGATTATTTCTTCTCAAAGTGTCGATGGGGTGGAATGAAAAAACAAGTCAGAGTTACAATAGACCCATGAGCTGCAATTCGTTCACTTTTGAGAAACAAGCATACTGAGTTTATACAACGTCGTCAACGTCGATGCAACGTCATGACGTTGCATCGACGTTGACGACGTTGTATAAACTTCATGACGTTGCATCGACGTTGACGACATTGTATTAATGTCATGTGCTTGCTTGGTGGCTATCATATTTACGCTGGCAGAATGTGACGTGCTGTGTAACAATTTACCATTCTGTTGGTTCAATGTGCACACACATTGAACAGATAAATTCGATAGAGGATGAGTAAATGAACATTATTACTGACATGATAGATTCAAATGGTTTAATCGGTTTCCATGGCGGTGTCATTTACTTTTTTTTTTTTTTTTTTTTTTTTTGATTATGTCATTGGGAAACATTCGTTACCATAGCAACCAAAATAATGGTCATGTGAATAAAAATCACTATTTTTGGTAGATACCTACCAAAACTTCATGCCTGCATTCGGTCTTAAATCTATTCAAGGTGTTTCAGGTGATTTCGTATGAAGATTTCCGATTGCAAAACTAACAGTTCCAATGGCAATCAGGCGTATAACATAAAAGTGGGAAAGGATCACATAAGAAATCATTGTATCAAATTTAGTTCAAAATAGTAACACTGGTCATGTTATTGTTCTCATTTAACATTTTCCCCTTACAAGTGTATGGTAAACTTCTGTTGCCAATGCAACCAAACCACTGGATTCATACATGTATCAGTAGAAATACGCAAACTTGGTAGAGGGTCACTTAAGTATCATAATCGCATTATTTCAATGACACCCATTCAGCGATTTCGAACATGTTGCTTAAAGCTCCATATTCCTCAAAACATACAGCTTTTACCTAAGAAAGGTTTAATAAACTGATATATGGTAATAATACAATCATAAATTGTGGCATATGACAGCCTGTAAAATCTCAGTTAGTCTCTCGTTTTGAAAGTGGATAAAAAATAAAATGATTTTTTATCTGATCTCTGAATTGATGTTGCCAAAATTAATTCCGAGATACGATAAAAATTGTTTCAGGCTGTCAGGTGCCACATTTTATGATTGATTTAATACCGTATATCGATTTATTAAACCTTTCTTGGATAATAAAATGTCTATTTTTAAGGAATATGGAGCCTTAATCTCTTATTTTAAAACTTACGGTTGCCATTGCAATTTATCTGCATAGCAGATGAACATTAAAATTAACTTTTGCAGAGGATCATCCATGAAACAGTTTTATCAAGTTTCAGTTCAAGTTGCTTCACTGGTTATGTAAAAGTTGTTTATTTTATCCACTAATTAGAAGGATTTTTGAACTATTTGTTGACATGGTAACAAAAGTACTGGAGCCGTTAAATTCATTACCGTGAAAAGCCATGGGCCAAACACGATAGTCCCCCTTTCATACGGTTGTTCTACTCTTATTGGTATTCTGGTTCCCAAGCTCAACCCTAATACGGAATCCAGCTTAAGAGAAGTGCCTAAAATGTATCAGGACAGAGATTCATGAGCAAACAGTTCTACTCTTATTGGTATTCTGGTTCCCAAGCTCAACCCTAATACGGAATCCAGCTTAAGAGAAGTGCCTAAAATGTATTAGGACAGAGATTCATGAGCAAACAGTGTAGACCGAGATGAGACGCCACAGAACGCGGCATCTCATCAGGGTCTACACTGTTTGTCACTCATCCAGCAATTTTAGACACACTATCGTGGAGTAAATTGTACTTGTTCATATTTAGAACAAGTATGGTAAGCAGTTGAGGTGTCCGAATACTTAGGGTAAAAACGGTACTTTTCAAAAAGCAATTTTTGAAAGTCAGAGCTGTTAAAGTAGACTCCCCCAAATCCCGGACATACGCTTCTACCGATATTTCCTTCGTTCAGGCCTATGGGCATGGTGGGCGAAGCTGGCAATGCTTACTATCCGCGGACGCCTGATTACACCTTTTATTCTGGGGTCCACGTCTGTTGGTCTGAACTTTCTGATTCGTCATTCATTTACGGATTTATGAGTTTGGATTATGGCTTAGGTACCATGACCGCAACTACTTTTTACCACAAGGCTGGTGTCTCTGCCTGGTGGACGGTCCGTCCGTCTCCGAGAGCACTCCCAACCTAGTATTATTAACATGGTCGCACATATAAACTCAGATAAGATAGTGGCTAGAACGTCGCCCACTATAAAAAAGTCCCGATTAACACAGGTTTCTTCCGCGACAAGTCAGCCCGTGCATACAATTCCTGCAGGTTCCAAGGGCACGGGATCTGCAGCCAAAACAGATGCCCCTAGAATACTTTGAAAGATGTACATAAAATGACATACTTGCAATCTGATGACAAATCCCTACGGTACCGGGATGGTGATGTTTATTAACAGATCAAAAACTGTATTGTTAAACTACGTAACATTTTGGAATTTGATGACAGTGAGCCACACTGCAGTATAACATCATGCAATTCAAAATATTGTAAAACCTGCAAAATTTTGATCAAAGAAACTCAGTTTACGAGTGGACTCACTAATAAAACATACCATACACGGAGCTGGGATGATCTCAGTTGTAAGTCATCTAATGTTGTCTATGGTGTGGAGTGTTCGCTCTGTGGATTGATATACGTTGGTGAGACGAAATGACAACTACGTAATAGAATGTCTGGTCATGGATATGAGATAAGTCATGGGAGCAATCAGTTGCTTTATCAAAATTTCAATCTACCAGATCATTCTTTTTTGTCCTTCAACGTAAGAATACTAGCGAAAAAAAAATATACCACCCTACTAACAATCCCAGTCTGAGCACGCCACTTCGTAGACTGCGTGAGGAATTCTGGATCAGAGAATTAGGCACTGCAGCACCATATGGTTGCAATGACAAAATAGATTCTGTAGGGAATCTTACCAGCCCAAGATGCAGCTCGGTCAACATGATGAGGCTTTTTGGCAGCTCTCAAAGACGTAAGAGAAATCATGGACACCGGCATCATAATCGTCCTAATTTTCATGCTGATGTCCAATTTGACACTCTCCTTCCATATGTACAGCAGTTATTAGGACTTCATCATATTTGTACCAAGCTGTATCAGCTGCCGGTAACTAAATTTCGCTCTTTGCAGAAGGAAGTGGTGGATACAAAAACATATGTTGAAAATTCTCCTGAATATAAGCTGGTTGCTATCATCTTGGATGTTGCTAAGTTTAGGTTGTACAAGCCTGTTCAAACAGTTTCTCCAGAAGAAACTCCCACTCGTGATGTTCTGAAACTTGACTTCAGAAACAAGGGTCTTGACACTGTTAACATTAGCAATATCCTGAATCATAAGAAAGTGACTTCAACCATACCAGCTTACTTCAAAAACCAGAGCCCTTTTTGGCAGCTCTCTTACAGTTATTTGTCTCCCATTGCACCTAAAATTTTCAATTACAAAAACTTGCTGCAAGGGCTAAATACTGAGAACATTACTCGAAACCCCTCAGCGTGTTCCTATAAAGCATCGGAGCTGCTATAATCCAGTCGGTCACATCATAACAGGAGACCTCAATATAGTCAGGATTAGCAAACTCAGGGATATTCTTTCCAAAGGCCCTAAATGCAGGGAACCCAGGTCTTTTACTTGGAAACAGAATTCCAAATATTTTTTGGATTCTGTTGAAGAGTATACACGACGCTGGGCCAATAAAGAGGACGTGGAGGTTGACACCCTGTCTGGGTTAAATCGGTAATGTCCTTGGTAAACAGACGTGTCTCAGTACTCAGCAAAACCATGTCTCGCCGACATGAACCGAAGTTTGATGATCCAGATGTTGTTGCTGAGTTAGCTGAAATCCATGAGAAGTTTGTCGTTGTTCCAGCCGACAAGGCATCTAACAACATTGTGTTTGTTTGCAAAACACACTATATAAACTGTTTAATCGAAGAGCTTGGTATGAGTACCATGAATGGAAACCCTATATATAATCTTACTGCTATGTCCAAGGACGAAATTCTACAAAACCACCATTCGTTGATGCTGACATTAGGAATTTCCCTCCCAGAAGAAGATATTCACCTTCCCAAACTGTACTGGATTCCTAAACTTCACAAAAATCCGCACAAGCAGAGATATATTGCGGGTTCAGCTAAATGCTCAACCAAGCTTCTTTTTCAGATTCTAACACGAATCCTAACCGCAGTTAAAAAAAGCCTTCAGAAGTATTGTGACACTGCATATGCTAGAAGTGGTGTTAATCAGATGTGGATCCTGAAAAACTCCATACAGCTTTTATAAAACCTAAAGGCACAATCTCTTCATTCCGTCAACAGTATACGTACTCTATTCTTTACACTACTATTCCTCATGATAAATTGAAATCTAAATTAAAGGAAATTATCAACCAGTGTTTCTTCCACAAGAATGGTAACCGTCGATTTCAATATGTTGTCATTGGTTACAAAGACACATACTTCGTTCGGCATCACTCTGATGCGCCACAAAAATACTCAGATGCAGATGTCATAAAGATGCTTGAATATTTAATCGACAATATTTTTGTGGAGTTCGGCGGACGGATATTTCAGCAAACAATCGGCATACCGATGGGTACTAACTGTGCACCGTTACTTGCCGACTTGTTTTTATACTCGTATGAGGCGGTGTTTGTACACAGTCTCCTCCAAGCAGGCAAGAAACACCTCGCACAACAATTCAATTTCACCTACAGATATATAGATGGTGTATTATCTCTGAAAAACACAAAATTTGCAGAGTATTTGGAATTCATCTATCCACGTGAACTTGAAATAAAGGAAACAACGGAGACTGCAGCCTCCGTCTCATACTTGGATTGTTATCTCTACATTGACAATGGAAAGCTTACTACTAGGCTTTACGACAAACGGGATGACTTCAATTTTCCCATTGTTATCTTTCCATTCCTGAGCAGCAATATGCCTTCTGCACCAGCATATGGCGTTTACGTTTCACAGTTAATCCGTTATGCCAAAGCCTGTTCAAATTATCAGGACTTCATGGAGCGTGGGAAAGTGCTCACTACAAAGTTGTTGAGCCAGGGGTATAAAAATAACCAAACTGGGAAACACTTAAAAAGTTCTATGGGATACATCATGATCTGGTCAATCCCTACAATGTGGCAGTTTCCAGAATTGTTTCTGAAGTTTTTGCCAGTGAAGTGCCATAAGTATACTTCCCAAATCCCGGACATACGCTTCTACCGATATTGCCTTCGTTCAGGCCTATGGGCATGGTGGGCGAAGCATGCTTACCAAATAATGCTTACTATCCGCGGACGTCTGATTACACCCTTTATTCTGGGGTCCATGTCTGTTGGTCTGAACATTCTGATTCGTCATTTGTTTACGGATTTATGTGTTTGGATTATGGCTAAGGTACCACGACCGCAATTACTTATATGTTCTGGTTGTACAAAGATTTAGAATTGGTAACTTTTTAGAAGCAGAAGTTTGTTTCTGAGAAAATATGCCACCGAAAAAGTACATGCTCGGTCACGTACCGGAATGCTATAGCTTCTTTACATTATCCCAGGGTCGGATCTAGGAATGGGGTTCGATTTTTTTTGTTACATTACCGTACCTACTCTACGTTTTCGGAAAACAGGTTTGAGCAAACAGTGTAGACCCAGTTCTGATGCCGCACAACGCGGCGTCTGATCAGGGTCTACACTGTTTGTCACTCCTCCAGCAATTTTATACATATTCATAGATAATAAAATTGACTTGTTAAAGACAAGTATAATACGGTAAAACGTAAGGGATGTGGGTATTTAAGGTAAATACGGTATCCCAAATTTATCAGATTTATCCAAAAGTTCCCGTGTAAAAAAAATCTGGAGTTAAAGGGGGGTTCGATTGAACCCCACGAACTCTCGTTGAATCCGCCCGTTTTATCCAGACAACCCTAATCCCAATATTGAATAGTCAGCTTAAGAGAAGTGCTACCCATAAAATGAAATTACTGTATTCGACCTAATTACCGCACTGTACTGTTAGTTTTTAAAACATACTGTGGTAAAATGTGTATCTAATTATACTAAGGGTACACTTTAAAGATAAAAATTAGCGTAGGACATATCACATTTTACAATGTTATATATATATATATATATATATATATATATATATATATATATATATATATATATATATATATATATATATATATATATATATATAAGCATACGTTGTTGGTACTCATTTGAATTGCATCGAAAATGGGTACCCACAACATATGGTTTATTAAGATGAAGAGAAAAAGTAAAAGTACACTGGCCGTAATCTGAAGATTACAGAATTGCTTGACTGTGCGCTTAAAGGGTAATGTGCGGTAATTAGGTCGAACACGGTACTTTTCCAAAAGAAAAGTCATAGCCACTTTAATGCATTCTATACATAAAGCTACCTAGGGTGGGCCCGCTTCATATATATTCTAAAATAAACACTTCTGTGAATTGTGCATCCACCAGTTACCTTTATTTTACTAATCTTAACTATGTTTCTTTGTAGAAACCCTTAGCCAAACTAAAAGGTCACTCTTGCATGGGCTGTGCTAGTCATGTTACTCTGGTTTCCAAGCTCAATCCTTACCCTAATGCTGAATCCTGCTTAAGAGAAATGCTAAACCTAAAATGAAATAACTTAAAAAAAAGAAGTCTCAATAAGCAGTGCTTATTAGATACACACGCAAGGCAACGACTGTCTTCCGGGCACTGACAAGCAATTATTAAAATGCATATTTGCTTCAGGTTGTATGTGATTCGAAAACTCAATACAGGCAGACAGACGTATGTATGGGCATAAATGGCTAAGTTAAAGTGGCCGTCATTTTAGTAAAAAAGATTTTCCAGTAGCAAACGTCTTCCTGCATATGTTCAATATGTCTGTAATGAGAATGCGAAGTGAGAGATTGCTTCAACAAACACTTTAAGAAGAGCTGATTTCACAGTGCATGCACTATATAGTCATACCAAAGCCATTTTGCAAGAAGATTTGTTTTCAGAAGAAACATTGATCATTCATTCATGGTTATTATATACTTTTGAGCCCCTGTCAATTAGCATACATGCACTTAAAGTTACCTTTTGCCCTTTTTCAATATATGTCATGCTTTGATCAGCCTGTTTATGCTGATTGATACATGTAATTCAGTTTGATAAATTTTATGTCTCTGCTTGGAAACAGTAATGTCACCTTGAAAGAATCACAATTCTTTTGATGGTCACAGTTTGGTCATACATAGCAGAAAAGTCCCTTTTTACGCAAACCAACCCATTTTCACTAGCACTATCTCTGTGCATCTGGCAATAATCATGAGCAAATAGATTAGAATGCTGCTTGCTGGCAGACAAAATTTTAACCAGTCAGAAAAGGGGCACCACAAACCTTCTTAGACTTTATACTTCATACCCCTCTTCTTATATGCTATTTACAAAATCTCATCAATGTCAACGTTTCTGCAAAAAATATGAAAATATCCCTTAGATTATTTAGCTAGAGAAGAAGCATAAACCGAAACGTTTTCCCAAGAAGAATAGAGGAAAATAACTCTCTAGGACTTATTTCTAGGCCCTATTTTTTTCTTTATCAGCAACGTCTCATCAATATCAACATTTATGCAAAATTTTGAAAAGATCCCTTAAATTATTTAACAAGATCAGCAGAAACCAAAAGGCTTTCTCAAGAAAAATAAAGGAAAATAACTAGGAATAATTCTAGATCCTTATCTTTCTCTAACAGCCACATCACATCAATATCATAGTTTATGCAAAAAAAAAAAAAAAAAAAAACTGAAAATTTCCTTTAAATTATTTAACAAGAGAATCAAGAAGCCGAAACCAAAACGTTTTTTAAGAATAACAAAGGTAAATAACTCGAAAAGGAATTAATCCCTAGGCCCTTATTATTGTGTAACAGCAACGTTTCATCAATATCAACATTTATGCAAATTATGGAAAAAATTACAACGGCTGCCTGTTTTCTAATATCTAAGAACACAACAAACACACAGCATCGTAACAAAATCGTTTCGATATCTGATGACATCATCGTTAAAATATTGTGTGTTTACGGGGAAGTCCTTGATCCAATTTAGAATCCCCACCCTCATTTATGATATAATAGTGCAATACAGAAAGAAGGTTTTTCGTGTGCAAATTTGCCAAATGTTTTACTGAAATCAAGGAAAATTAGTTCAAGTTGTTCGCCCGCTTGTATACATGTAGCAAGTTCACCGACTAGCATAATGACTTGTGTCCCGCAGGGTCACTTTTCGTGGAACCCATACTGAAGATCGAATAAGATGTTTTCATTCGAGATGTGTTTAGAGAGAGTTCATTACGAAAACACGCCTATTCAAATATATAGAGAATTTTACCACCAAAAAATGAAAACTTCCAGATGAAAAAATCTGGTAGTTTTCATATTTCTGCTCAAAACATAGATTGTTTGTACTCCTTAGAACCGCTTCGGAATGGCGGTTCTAACGAGTATCCACAATCTATGGTTTTAAGCAGAAATAAGAAAACTAATGTATACCCCCTGTAAACCCCAGTTTTACTGTATAAAAATGGGTTTTAAGGGGTCAAAACTATATAGGCGTGTTTTCGTAATGGAAGCAACAATATGCTCAATGACTTTACAGAGGACATAGGTGAAAGAGATGGGACGGTAATTAAAAGGGTCTACTTTATCTCTCTTCTTGATAATGGGGAATACATTAGCTTCTTTCCGGGTGGATGGAAGCTTACCTACATCAAGTTATCTTTGAAAGATCAGCTGCTGGATAAGGCTCTGCAGGACTGTTGGTTTTAATTTATCAGGTTCAGAAGCTTTGTAGGTGTTTAGACCCTATATTAACATTTCATTGTCACCAACTGATATTGGCTAGGCTGAAATGGGAGATTCGTACCGGAATCAGTTAGGTCCTGTAGGGTCTTCTGTGCTAGAGGCTTATTGGGCTTTTTGGACTAGAAACGGAATAAAATTGGTAATTTAAGGCAATGGTCCTATCTGGATCATAGGAGTAAGTTTGTCAATCAGTCCTCAGTGAAGCTATACCACTGGAATCCTGCTTTGAGTGTTTAAGCAGGAAATATAGATTCTTAGTTTTGACCTTGGGTGGTGCTTCACCTGTGTAGTCATCTGTTTCATTATTACCCCTAAAATATCTTGCAGGTACTTTTCGTATTTCCTGTATGTTTATTATCTGTTCTATCTTGGGTTCTTTACATGCAAATCTTGACCAAACTGGCTAAATTCCATAATGCAAAATGTGAATTTGAGAAGTCTAAATGAGATCTTGTTCGTTGGCCTATACAGAAATGACTCTCTCATTAAAAGAAATAACAACAAATTTCACCTCACGTGTTAGGCTTACCTAATCAAAACTAAAATAAGTAGTTCAGAATATCAAATTTTGCCACGCTGTTCCGCGAATGCTACTTAGCAGTACTGACACATCCACCAACTTTAAAAGTGAAATTACCAAAACTAATGTATATCCCATAACCTTTGTCATCCTGGTGTTAGTCTTACTCTTTGTTGCTTTGTGGTTTATTCTACGAGGCGATTTGTTTTAAGTCTTGCCTTATGTTATTTTGTTCTTATATTTTTCTGTCCTTTTAGCATTGCGATTACCTCACTTAGTAATCTTAGTGCTTTTGTACGTTTGTTCGATTTGCACTTGTTTGCTTTTGTCAGTTTCGTCTTTTTCTTTGTGTCTAGAATGGGCTGCTGCTTGTGATTGGCGCACTCCCTGGACTTTTCTCTTAACTTTTTTGATAAAGTGCTGCTATGCTCACCTTTCAGAAAATTTACATGTGGTGTGCCAAAACAGTGCATGTGAATGGAGAACATCTTCTTCATATGTAGATATTCAATACATATTATTCTATTACGTTTTACCCTACTTATTTAGTGCTCTAGCTATTCCAGGGTAGGTTTTACTGACCGTTCCAATGCGATGCTTCTGCTGCGGTTTACTATTTCTGTCATTGTATGCCTTTGCATGTATGTCCTGGTAAAAATATTTTGGACAGCCGTTTAGCCATTTTTGGGGGAAAGAAACTGTCCTTTTGGCTTTCTGCTTAGTGTTTTTATTGTGGTGCCGTAGCTTTAAGTGCGTCCTTCTTCCCTTTGGTATCTTGGACGGAAAGTGTTAGGTAACTGTATCGATTCCTGATCATTGCCTTCCTTTCTATTCATATATAGACAACAAGCATAAAGTCAGTGGTGCATTAATAATTAATGGATTAATAATGGATCACTTTCATTCTTACCTCAATTCTATATAGTCTATGCTCCTGGGAGAGCGGGCATACACAATTACTGCATAAGCAATGAACCACACAAAGCGTTTGTTAACCATCACATTTGGGTCACATGTATCATCAGTAGTTTTAAGGTCCTTGAATATACTTTTACGGCACGTTTAAAGTGGCTTTAAGCAAACTCACAGTTGCTTATATGTGCACATTTCGAGGGCTCAGTACAAGACGGTTATAACTTAGTTTTAGAAACCTTTTCAGGAGAAGGAAAAGACTTAATTGATGTTTTTTTTAAATGATTATAAAGAATATTATATTGTCAAATGATTTCAGTTATCATAAGAAATGATGAAATATTGTGAAAAGTTAAATACTTATAAACTGAAATGAGATATATGAAAAAATTTGAACTACAACTGTCTTCACTAGAATCAAAGTAAATGTGTATCATACTTTCAGTTTCAGTTCAAGACAATTGTAACTCGAGTTATAACCGTCTTGCACTAGTAGAGTTGATAGAAATATAAATAATAAAGTCAGTGCAAGAAGTATGTAGCTCAAGTTTTCAGTGGAAATGAGTTTCAACTGAATTCAATACATACATATTCTCACATTCAGTGGTCATTTTATATGAAATTTCTCAAATGAACTTTGGCGAGTTTCATAAATTCCGTCTGAAATGACCATGAGTGTACGATTCTGTTTATTAAATGACATTTTTGAATAGGGTTATAATATCTGAAAAGTTGAAATACTTTCAACATGTTGTCATGGATGGTGTCATGAAGCTACTTGCTATAACCTGTTGTCATAAGTATCGTCAGATGACTAAATTTTATTCTAAAATGTATTTTATATGATCATTCTTGAATGAATTAGACGTTAAAATTTGTAGTATTTGAAACGTCTGAAATTTAGGTCTTTAACAAGAGTCTAACAAATTTAAATAAGCCCTAGCTACCGTTCATCTGATGGAGATGTACGGATATGAGATTTTTGAAAAAGATAATAGCTCAGGCTTATAGCTGGCTCATAATTTCTAAAAATCACTGGTGTGCCTTTACATGGAGTTCATGGCATGATTAATATCACAACTCAGTTTATCCAATTCAGTTTTATTGGGTTCCGATACGTCTTATTACCTAATAAAGTACACAGGTAGGGTGATGTCATTATAAAGTCTCGTTTACAAGAATAACAGGACATAACTTAGAACACATCTGATGGAGATGTACGGATATGAGATTTTTGAAAAGGATAATAGCTCAGGCTTATAGCTGGCTCATAATTTCTAAAAATCACTGGTGTGCCTTTACATGGAGTTCATGGCATGATTAATATCATTTACTAACATTTACTTTGATTCTAGTGAAGACAGTTGTAGTTCAAATTTTTTCATATATCAGTATAGAACAGTAAACAAAATAATAAGTCGTGAAGAACCCTGCAAGAGAATGTTTGTGTGCGGACAGACACAGTAGGCCTAAACAACTTCAAATATTAAATATGGTAAATAATTGCATAAAACAAAAACTTGCAATGGTAAAATGAATTCATAAGCAAAGGTTAATTAGTTACCCACCCCTGCAAATCTGCCAATCTATCTATAAACAGTGTTCATTTTAAATATGATAATACAATCACTCTAATTGTTTCAGTTTTCTAAAGATTTTAGATCCGTGTTACAATGATTCTCAGGCTGCTTTTACACTAGAGGCCTGATCAGGATCAAATTTGCTTTCACTTGGTCCGGATCAGCTTGCATTCATACTAGACGTTGATCCAGATCAAGTGGTCCATACAATGTGAAAGCAGCATTATACTGACAACTTAATATAGATCAAGATAGACCCACTGCAAACACAGTTTGATCAGGATCAAATTGATCTGGTTCAAATTTGTAAAGTGAAGGCGGTCTTATTAAATAGCGCAGAGCAACAAGCCCAGTGAGCTGTCAATTGATGCAGTTATGCTGTAGACTTTGTGTTATGTGACAAAGCAAATAAAAAGTGTGATGAATCTCTGGAATGATCTTATTTTACACAAAGCAATAAGACCTGCATACCTTTTCCTTTCAGTTGCAACATCATCATCATGAAGAACATTTACATCATTTTACTTGGAGATGGAATTTTCTTCTTCCTTAACGTTTAAAAAGGTCAATCTGGTGTACTTGACCATTGGAATTGGAAGATTTTAGTCCCAATAATTTAACAGCATTCCAGGAAAACATTTTGTTCTCAGTATCTTATCAAAATTCTTGACACACTCAGACAGCTTTTTAAAGTAAAAAAAAATACTCTAAAACATCACAGTAACAATATATGGCTTATTAAGTCTGGCTGCTCTGATCACTGCTGACCACTGCAGGGTGGAATGAATGGAAATATTACGGTTTGCAGACTCTACAGACGAATGGATGGAATCTCCTTCATTCTGAGTATGCCCTTTCTCCAAATACTTATGGGTAATTGAAGTAAGTGAGAAACTCTGAAGACAGTACAATAGCATTGTTATATAATATCTATTTTTATTTTGAGCGGAGCAGTTGTCTGATTAAAATAGGAACTTTGTTTTACCTTTTTGGCTCATTTCTTTAGTGAAAAGAAAACTAAGAGGAAGCTATTTTACAGGCACCCCTGCTGGCAGTTGCTTCATTCCAAACATAGTAGTGACCCTCACGAGTTCCATGATAATAAATTGTAAAATTGAACGTGCCCATTTTTTTAATAATATATACATGATTGAAAGCTGTCTGGGGTCAACAAAACTCCCCTCCCCCACAAATCAAAACATGCTGTAACCAAATCTTTTTGATTGCCTGAGCTAGCGTCTTGTTTGTCAGGTTATTTATTTTCTCTTACCAATTTCTCATTGCTAATATGTTTTGTAAATAGTTCCTTCACTTCTGATTTTACTTTACTTAGATGCATTTTGGAATTGGGTACATAATTCATAATTGAATATTGCTCTATAAAATGATATGATAGACAAACTGGTTGACTACCATCGTTTTCACATATTTCAGTATAAAGGCGATGCATTTTTGAAATAGACAGATCTGATGATAGCTACTTCTTTTCGAATCTTTCCTACAATAATGGCTATCAACAATGTGATTTCTTACCCTTTGTTTAACTTCTTCAACAACTTTTAGTGGTCTACTTTTATGCTTACCTCTTCAGCTACTCCTGCAACAGTCTGCTTTTTATTGACCGGCGCGGGATTTTTACATATGGGAGCGTGTTCGATTAGCTCACTAAGGACTTTTTTATATTTGCCGGGATCGTCGGTTTGTGACGATCCCGGCAAATATAAAAATCTTATTACAAACTATGTTATGAACAGATTAATGTCTATTTTATTTTCATTTCAATCAAGAAATTTCATAGAGCTTAATAAAAGCAAACATTAACTCTTTCGGTGCCAAATTTCAGACGACAATGGACTGCTTTTCTTTCTTAACAAACTATCGCTTGAAAAGAAGTTTATATGTAAAGTTGAAAGACGGAATGTCAAACAGCGTACCTCCAGATAAGACGGCTCATATGAGCCGTCTCATCTGGATCTATGCTGTTTGCAAAAACCTATTATTATCGCCTGTGGCAGTGAAAGTCAAAGAATCACATTATTGTTCGAATTTACCTGTTACATTGAAAATTTATTAACCTTTAGTATTTCCTTGTCCCATATCCCTATGTAAACATGAAAACAATTTGTACCGGTACTTAGACGTTTATGTCTAAATATTCTGTCTTGTATACATGTGATACCATTTTATCTGATATGTTTAGAGTATCTAGGTAAACGTTTTGCAAACCTTTGTTGGTGTGTCATCTTCTCTTGATAGTGACCACCTTATAGAGAAACTGCGCTTTGATGGCTGTTTTGCTATATTAACCTTAGGTACCTTTACAGCATGCCTAATCAAAAATAGTTTTTGCTTATAGAGGTCACCCATCTACCAGAAAGAATGAAATTTTTTTCCCTCTCCTGTTCACTAAAAGATGACTTACACTTGTATTTACAATTACCGCCATAACCCTTTTTTCATAACATTACATGATATTTCTTTTCAAGAGCTATTTATATAACTTTTACCTTCGTTCCTTCGACGCTTAGCAATATTGCGCGTCCAATTACTAATATTTTTTTTCGACCTCTGTCAGAAATATGATCAGAATGTATGCAGGTTGACATAACTGCTTGCTTACCTTCAAACTGTGAAGCGTCAACATTATTAGCCATTACAGTACGCGTTTCATTGCTGCCACTGTTTGTTCACCTGTAAACCATGATAAATTAGCTGACACCGAAAGTGAAGGTGCATTTAGTTTTGACTTTCTTACAAATTTAGACGGAGGCATAAAATCTTCATCAGTTTACGAATTACTATCAATATCTAAATGGCAATAAGAGACGTTACCACTCAGCCCAGTACTACCACTATCCTCCACACTTCTTCCTACACTTTGCACTCATCTTTCTTCACGTACATAATCCTCTTTACTGTTCTCTTCAATCATACCACCTGTCTCCTTAACATTGCCCACACCTGGACTGACCTTCTCAAAAGCATTGCTTTTATCCCTGCCTTCTCTCTCGAAATACTATTTATTTCTCCAACAACAGCATGCATACCATTTATTTCAATTGTGCTTGTCTTTTGTCATTAGATTTTTTTTCAGTTTGCCTTAGGGTACTGTTCGGCATACTAGCTACACCCATGGCCATAGTGTTACTTTCCGAAGAACAGTGCTCAGAATGCTTGTCAGCATCAGAAGCACCCTCAGTGTCAGCATCATTGCCATCATAATCACAATCATCATCCTGTTGATTGTTGTGATGATGACTACATTCAGAATACTGACGATCAGCAGCAGACGCAGATGATGCTACAAGCATAGGATTTTCAGATGTCTGAACCAGAGTCAAAATGTCCTCACTGAAAGTTTCAATAAGCAAGGAGCTGTCATTCATGGCTTGTAAGGCAACATCTTATTTTTTATTAATATCAACTATAACTGTGTCATAACCTGGTTCTAACTGCTCTGACATGTCCAAAAAGTAGATACTTCTGAAGTTTCAATGTTTGTTTTTATTTTATCATCAGCTCATCAGCTAGAAAAAGCTGACAGGTATACTCTTCCTCTAATAACTTAATAAAGCCAGAAAATTCTGTATCACTGCAAGTGTCATTATTAGGCTTACATAGCTCAAATCTTACCAGTCCAAATGGCACTCTGCTTTTCCCTTCTAATGATGCAGCTAAATGCTTAATGAATAGGCAAACGTTTTGGCATTCCCTGGACTTTTCTCTTACCTATTTTTTTTTTTTTTTTTTTTTTTTTTTTTTTTTTTTTTTTTTTGATGTTTGAATGTGATGATAAAAATGCAAATTCATCAGGAGTTCTCATGCCATTATCATTCCTGCTATGAGGATCAATCAAATAGTAGGAGTCTTCTTGTTTCATGATAGCAGTGGAATAACATCGGTTGTCAATTCCCATTGTAAATCTATACCCAACATTATATCTCCTATGGCTTAATAAAGAGGGCCAACAGCAATCCTTTAATGAAGTTTCAAGACATCTGTAACTTATTGCCCCGCCCCCCACCCCCCCACCCGTCCCCCTCTCCCCCTCTTTATATAATGTTTTCTTCTAAATCAGTACATGATTTGATATAACATCCTCCCTCTTGCAATGTTTTCGTTTTAAGTATTGTCATAATATTATTGGCCACCTAGTAGGACAACCGAAGCACTGTCATTGTTGTTATTATTATCACTTTTCTTTTGTTGTTATACCCGTTTTATTACATTTAAGCAAATTAGTATATAGCAAAAGTTTATGTGGTTCTCTACTAATTATTCTTACAAAAGTATACCATCTAAAATCATTATTATTAATCATTATTACCATCATTAATATTAGCATTATTACTACTATTATCATTACTATTATTACTACTATTATTATCATTTCATAAATTTCTTTATGAGTCCTTTAAAAAAAAAAATATTTATTTTTATATATCATCATTATTATTATGTCCCCAACTTCGAAGAAGTTGGAGGGGCATATTGCTTCTGGGACGTTTGTTCGTGTGTGCGTCTGTGCGTCCGTCCAAGCGTCCGTCCGTTACGCTTTTTTATGTATAGCATAACTTCTGAACCGGACATGCTAGGGTTTTGAAATTCCATATATGGATTCTTCATTAAAAAATAACTGACACATATTTGTTCCTATCAGGATTATGCCCGTTTCCTGAGTTATTATCCTTTGAAAAGATATGGATGAAATCTTGTCGGCAAAATATCTCAAAAGCTATTAAAGCTAGAGCCATGAAACCTGGTGAATGTATTGGTATTGATAAGCAGATGACCTGATTAACTTTTGAATAAATTCTGAAAAAACACTTCATGAGTTATGGCCCTTGTAACTTTGGGCATTTTTACATTGCACACTTTTTTATGAATAATATAGGTTTTGAACTGTGTATTATGGGGGTTTTCAAATTTCATACATGGATTCCTCATGAAAAAAAAAAAAAAAAAAAAAAAATAGCTGATACATAGTTTTTTCTTATCAGGATTAAGCCCTTTTCCTGAGTTATGGCCCTTTGAAAAATATGGCTGGAATCTTGTCAGCAAATTATCTCAAAAACTATTGAAGCAAGAGCTTTGAAATTTAGAGGATAGGTTGTAGCGATGAGTAAATGACCTGAGTAACTTTTGAATAAATTCTAAAAAACATTCTTGAGTCATTGCCCCTAGTCATTTTGGGCACTTTAACATTGCACACTTTTTGATGCATAGCATAAGTTTTGAACTGTGCATGCTAGGGTTTTGAAAATCCATATATGGATTTCTCATAAAAAAAGCTGAAACATATTTTTTTTTTCTTATCAGGATTCTGTCCCTTTCCTGAGTTATGGCCCTTTGAAAAAATATGGATGAAGTCTTGTCAGCAAAATACCTAAAAAAAACTGTTGAAGCTAGAGACTTGAAATTTAAGGAAAAGATAGGTAGCGATGAGTAGATGACCTGATTTACTTTTGAATAAGTTCCGAATAGAAATTCTTGAGTTATGGCCCCTTGTCACTTTGGGCATTTTCACATTGCACACTTGTGATGCATAGCGTAAGTTTTCAACTGTGTGTGCCGGGGTTTTGAAATTTCATATATGGATTCCTCATGAAAAAACAGCTGACATATTTTTTTCTTATCAGGATTAAGCCTCTTTCTTGAGTTATGGCCCTTTAAATAAATATGGATGGAATCTTGTCAGCAAATTATCTTATAAACTCTGGAAGCTAGAGCCTTGAAATTTAGGGATAGGTTGGTAGTGATGAGTAGATAACCTGATTAACCTTTGAATAAATTCTGAAAAGAACTTCTTGAGTTATGACCCCTTGTCATTTTGGGCATTTTTACATTGCACACTTTCTGATGCATAGCATAGGTTTTGAATTGTGCATGCTAAAATAATAATGTAGAGAAAGAGAGAAATAGATATAAAACAAAAACGACTGGAGCCAGTCTAGCTGGGGTTTTGAAATTTCATATATAGATTCCTCATGAAAAAATAGCTGACAGTTATTTTTTTCTTCTTATCAGGATTTTGCCCCTTTCCTGAGTTATGGCCCTTTGAAAAAATATGGATGGAATCTTTTCAGCAAATTATCTCAAAAACTATTGAAGCTAGAGCCTTGAAATTTAGGGGATAGTTTGGTAGCGATGAGTAGATGACCAGATTAACTTTTGAATAAATTCTGAAAAGAATTTCTTGAGTTATGGCCCTTGTCATTTTGGGCATTTTAACATTGCACATTTTGTGATGCATAGCATAAGGTTTGAACTATGCATGCTAGGGATTTCATATATGTATTCCTCATGAAAAAATAGCTGAAACATATTTTTTGTCTTATCAGGATTCTGCTTTTTTCCTGAGTTATTGCCCTTTGAAAAAATATGGCTGAAGTCTTGTCAGCAAAATATCTCAAAAAACTATTGAAGCTAGAGCCTTAAAATTTGAGAAAAAGATAGGTCGCGATGAGTAGATGACCTGATTAACTTTTGAATAAATTCTAAAAAGTACTTCTTGAGTTATGGTCCTTTGTCATTTTTGTCATTTTTACATTGCACACACTTTTACATGCATAGCATAAGTTTTGAACTGTGTATGCCGGGTTTTTGAAATTTCATATATGGAGTCCTCATGAAAATAAAGCTGACATATTTTTTTACTTATCAGGATTATGCCCCTTTCCTGAAATATGGCCCTTTGAAAAAATATGGAATGAATCTTGTCAGCAATTCATCTTATAAACTATTGAAGCTAGAGCCTTAAAATTTAAGGAATAGGTTGCTAGCGATAAGTAGATCTGATTTCTTTTTGAATAAATTCTGAAAAGTACTTCTTGAGTTATGTACCCTTGTCATTTTGAGCATTTTTACATTGCATACTTTTTGACGCATAGTATAAGTTTTGAACTGTGCATGCTAGGGCTTTGAAATTCCAAATATGGATTCCTCATGAAAAAAATAACTATTTTTATTCCTTATCAGGATTCTGCCCCTTTCCTGAATTATGGCCCTTTGAAAAAAATATGGCTGAAGTCTTGTCAGCAAAATATATAAAAAACTATTAAAGTTAGAGCCTTGAAATGTAAGGAAAAGATAAGTAGCGATGAGTAGATGACCCGATTAACTTTTGAATTAATTCTGAAAAGTACTTCTTGAGTTATGGACCATTATCATTTTGGACATTTTACACTGCACACTTTTTGACACATAGCATAAGTTTTGAACTGTGCATGCTAGTTTGAAATTCCATATATACATTCCTCATAAAAAAATAGGTCACCCAAATAGTTGACACATATTTTTTTTCTTATCCGAATTATCTCCTATTTTAGAGTTATTTCCTTTTGAATAAAATAACATTAAATCTCGTATATTTGTACCGTTATTACCGTCATGCGCAAGCAGTGTTGGAGTCAAGCAGTGTTAGAGTCAGGCAGTTGGGGGAATAGTGTTTTACAAACACCAGCTCTAGTTAGTATTATTACTAATATTATTATCATTATTTGTTTATCTTTGTTTTTATGAGACCATTAAGAGAGATTATTTACCAAGCAAAATTATATTTACTTTTCAGAAACGAATAATTGCAACACTTTTTGTGTTACAATTATTTGTTTATTTCTGTTCTTTTTTTGTTTTTGTCCTCTTTTTCTGTAAACACCCTTTGCGTTTTTTTTTCCAAAATGTGATGAATTCAGTGATGACATCACAAAATGTACATTTACATTATCAA
The DNA here is from genome assembly GCA_964016985.1 of Anodontia alba. NCBI lineage: Eukaryota > Metazoa > Mollusca > Bivalvia > Lucinida > Lucinidae > Anodontia > Anodontia alba. The sequence continues at coordinate 97,350,953 of OZ024826.1, read as the reverse complement.
GTTAGTCTTACTCTTTGTTGCTTTGTGGTTTATTCTACGATGCGATTTGTTTTATGTCTTACATTATGTTATTTTGTTCTTGTGTTTTTTCAGTCCTTTTAACATTGTGATTACCTCGCTTGGGGATGAGAAAGCTAATCTTAATGCTTTTCGTATGTGTGTTCGATTTGCGCTTGTTTGGTTTTGTCTGTTTTCTCGTCCTTTTGGTGTCTGGGAAGGGCTGCGGTTTGTGATTGTGGTACTCCCTGGATTTTTCTCTTACCTTGTTTTACAACTGTCCTGCACTGAAAAATATGCTATCTGAGATACACCCTTTTGAACAAATGAAATTTTTTTTTACTTATTTTTTTAAATTCATTTCTATGGTTTTGTGCGGCTCATACAATGATCTATTCATGGATAATAGAGTGGATTATGCAAAAAAGTGAATTTGGTTAAAAAGATGAGTTACAACCGTCGTGCACTGAGCCCTCGATTTGCCCTGTACATGTTCTTAATACCTTCTGAGAAAGATAAAAGAAGTCATCCATATTTACCCTAAGTGCTGGGAAACACAGGCCTGAGCAATTCGTGTAGATCCAGATCAGATGCCACAGAACGCGGCGTCTGATCAGGGTCTTCACTATTTGCCACTCATTCAACAAATGTTAGAAACATTCAGTATGTAAATTTGACATGTTACCTCCCTCGTGGGTGTTAATGGTAAAAACATCAAGAGCAGTTTACATTTCTGCTAGGGCTAGAACGTTAATTTAGCAGCCATAGAAGTTAAGCAAAACCGACTGCAAAATTTTGCTTTGACCTGTGCATGTAGTTCTGACACAATTTTTGACCACTGAAATACACACCCATGAAGTAATGGCCATTCGATATGCAGTGTCGGCACCAGTCTTCGACCACTGTAATATATCTTGATGAAATAATTGCTATTAGATATGGAGTTCTGACACCAGTATTTGACAACAATCTCTGTCCACTGTAATAAACTTTGATGAAATGATGGCTGTTAGATATGCAGTCCTGACAATAATCTTAGACCACTGTAATAAACCTTGATGAAGTAATGGCTCTTAGATATGACATCCTGACAAAAATGTTTGACCACTATAATAAAAAAAGGTAAGAAAAAAGTCCAGGGAGTGCCACAATCACAAACCACAACCCTTCTCAGACACCAAGAGGAAGAGAAAACCGACAAAACAAAACAAGCACAAATCTTTATAAAGCACAAATCTTTATATATAAATCTTTATAAAGTAAAGGCCATTAGATATGCAGTCCTGAAACCAATTTTTGACCACTGCAATAAAACTTGATGAAGGGATGACAATCAGATATGCAGTTCTTTTTGAACTCTAAAGGTTAGATATGCAGTCCTGACACAATTCTTTGATCACTGTTATAAACCTTGATAAGTAATAGCCATTAGTATGCAGCCATGACATCAATTTTGACCACTGTGATAAACCTTGATGAAGTAATAGCCATTAGTTATGCAGTCCTGACCCAGTCTGACCACTGTAAAAATCCTTAATGAAGTATTTACCATTAGATATAGAAACCAGACACCAATGTTTGATCACTGCAATAAAGCTCCATAAAGTTATAACCAATATATATACATTTCTGACACCAGTCTTTGACCACTGTAATACACCTTGATGATGTAATGGCCATCGGCTATGCAATCATGCCACCAGTCTTCGACATCTGTAATAAATCTTGCTGAAGTAATAGCTATTAGATATGGAGTCCTGACAGCAATCTGCAATAAGGCTAGATAAAGTGCTGACCATAAGATGTGCCTTTCTGACTGCAGTCTTTGATCACTGTAATGTACCTTGTTGAAGTCAAGGTATTTAGATATGCAGTCCTGACACCAGTGTCTGACTACTGTAATAAACCTTGATAAATAAGGATCATTAGGTATGCAATCCTGACAACAGTCTTTGTAATAAATTGTTATGAATTATTGGCCATAAGATAAGAAGTCCTGACACAAATCTGAAACCACAGTAATAAAGCTTGATACAGTGATGACCATTAGATATGCAGTTTTGACACTCTATTTTGACCATTTTTTATACACCTTAATGGAGTAATGGTCATTAGATATGCTGTTCTCACACTATTTTTTCCACTTTAATACACCATGATGAAGTAATGGCCATTAGATGTGCAGTCCTGGCACCAATCTTAGACCACTATAATAACCTTGATGGCAAAGGCTATTAGATCTGCAGTTCTGACTCTAATTTTTAACCACAGCAATAATGCTTGATAAAGAAATGGCCATTGTATATGCAGTTCTGACGCTAGTCTTTCATCTCTGCAATAAAGCTTGATACAAGAATAGCCATTACATATAAAAGGCTAAAGAAGCTAACAGAAATTATCTGAATCCATCCTTAAAGCGTTTATCACAAATGCATCATATGTTGTTTATTTTTATTTATTTTTTTTCCTTTTTTGTTATTGTTGTTCTTTTTCATAGATAATAAGGCTTGCTATTTCATGTGAATCGCGTGCTTGGCAGACAATTGACATTAAATGCCAAGTATTATTTCTCCGAAAAATAATAATGAAAACGTTATAAGGTCATCTGCTAGAATTTTGCTTAGCGCTTAAAATAAGGGTTAATGTCTACCGTCGACGAAAGTTAAACTTGGGGTTTTACGATGTCTCATTAATTAGGATAACAATAGTTATATAAAATGTCTGTTTATATATAGAAATGAATTTTACTTTTACGGATTTTATCGATGTTTAAACACGACGGCAAATCGCTCACAAACTGATTCACCGGCATTTACACATCGATAAAATTCAGAAAAATCAAATGATTTTCCTATAGTTCCAACTCAGTCATGTTTACATTGAAAACGTGAATGAAATAGCGTATTTTAGAAGTCCACGCAAAGGAAAAAGTTCCTTAAATATATAAGTGTTTTACAACGTTACAAAGAAATTCAAATGTATTATACAGCCTGCCCGTATCATTTACACGAGCTACTTCGTGACTACTTCTTTCTTGTTGTACATCTGTCAGTGTAGCAACCGATTTGTTTTGTAAAGGTCTCAATTCATTCTGGTCTTGAACACTTTTGGTTCCAACTTTTTCCCGCGAACCGCTGACTCTGACTTTATCTAACAGTGGACTGTCTTTTATGCGCAATTTTCTAGGATTAATCTCTTTTCCGGGTTTGTCTGACAGTAAAGTACTTTGTCCGAACTCTAATCTTGGATTCGATTCAGCTTCGGAGTTGTCAAATAGTAAACCGTTTTCTATGCATGCAATATCAGAGATAGATTCTATCGTGCGAACAAATTCTGGTCTCCCTATATCGTCGGTGTATTCTATTGGTTGTGTAACGTTATCGTTTTCGTAATTCATTCTCTGTCTTTGGTAAGGGTGATAGTAAAGTCTTAGGAACAGATGCGCCGGGATAACCTTTGGTTTCTCGAATCGTCCCTGCCGTCTCATTTTTGAACAGAGCGTTCTTAGTGGATACCGGTCCAAAGAGGAATCCTGGGGAAGCCGATCCAGCGTGTAGCTTGTATCACTGATAGTACCGGATATTTTTGCAATAGGAGTCAAAGGCCGTGTCGGAACCTCCCGATGTTTCTGAATTTTCCGACGCACGTGGGTTTCATCTATTACATCAACATGTACTTGTGCAGGCTTTTTGGCGTATGGCTGTTTACATACTTTTCTGTGTCGCGCTCTTTCTCCTGTACATTTCCTGCATAGGCGTTTAGTACCTGTTAAGACGTCCGTCGTCGCTGAAATTATTATTATTATTGTTACTGTTATCATTATTATTATTATTATTATTATTATTATTATTATTATTATTGAGAGAGAGAAGAGAAGAGAGAGAGAGAGAGAGAGAGAGTGAGAGTCGTCACGGTTCACCGGCTTAAATTACACTGCGCAGTATTATTTTAAGTGAAAGCACACGAGAATTACAGTATGCAAGTTGATATTTCAGATGAGATTCGTAATGTGTTCATACGAATCTTACATGAGTCCAGATAAACAAAATGAATGGATAAACTTGATAGAGTTTTCCAGTTTTGACCGGGAGACAACTTTTGTGTATTTGGCACACCGATCCCCTTCTAAAGCAGGGTTCTATTCTAAAAGGAAAGAGATTCCATCCACTTGGAGCAAACGCTTTCCTTTTAGCATAGTCGCTTTTCAAATGAGAGAATAATTAATTATGACAAAGCTCAAGTGTCTTCTTTGAAAGTGGATCGATTTCCCTTTTTTAAATAAAGATGTTATATTTATGCCAGGGATTCCCTTTAAAGATTTATATTTATGTCAGGGATTTGGATATAAAGACATGACCATTTAGGCTGCGCCATGCGAAAACACTGTCTTCGGGTCCAAATGTCCCAGTCAATGTTTTACAGATAACACTCTATCGACAGCATTCTGACGTCACAGCGACAAGAATAGAGCGTCTATAAATAACCCTAACCTGGATTTCGTCTAGAATGTCACCATGTCAGACCTAAACATTGAAGGCTCTGATCCGCCTGCACGTCCGCGCAATCAGATCAGGGATTCGCTGTCCGTGTATTCAGTAATGGGGAACACGTGACTTGTGACGCCATCTTTATGGCTCGATTGTTTATAATCTTTCATAGTATACAACGCCAAAATTCTTTAAGGTAGCTGCCCACGTGATTATCCTTCATCAATGTAATTAAACCGCGAAATCTAAGTAATGGTTATTCAAAGCCGCGCTATGTTTGTCGCCGATACGTCAAAGTGCAGTGTACAGAGGGTTATCTGTAAAACCTGGATAGGGACATTTGCAAACAGTGCAGAGCCAGATCAGAACGCGGCGTCCTATCAGGGTCTGCACTGTTTGTTTAAATTACAGGAAAGGGTCAAACGAAACAGTCTTACGTCTCTGTTCAGGACAATTTTCCCATCCTACACTCAGAGACAATCGACCCACCAGTGCTGTCAGTGCTTTGATTTTTCGAGCAAGGACGCGGCCATCTTAAAATCTCTCCCTATATAATGTAAGTTTTCCAAGTTTTCAAAGATAAAAGTGTATCCATGTTAGAGCCTCAGAAAATGATTGAACTGTGTTGGGGTTTAACGACACGTCAACCTTTGTGGGCCATTTTATGTCGCCTCCCAGAGAAGGGGAGGAAATAGATAGAAGAGATAGTAGAGGAGATGAAAGAGAGAGACAGGGAAAAAAAGAAGGACATGAATGAAAGTGAAGAAACAGAAGAAATAAAAACATTCCCTTTCTACCATTATCTGCTACAAGGATAGCAGGCCTTGTTCAACTGTAAGCCCCAGTGACGTAAGATACATGACACCTTAGCCACACCCGACCACCCCACTCAGAAATGGAAAAAGGGTTAACATACCATATTTGTGACAAAGGCAAGTTTCGTCTTTAACTTTCTTTTCCAATATCTGTGCAACTTCGTCATCACATATCTCCGTGTCGGCATCATACTGCAAAAGTTTGAAAACCAAATATAAATAAATATCAAAAAAAAAAAAAAAAAAAAAAAAAAAATGCACCCAGTAAATATTCCGATCACACTGCTTGAATGCGCAGGCTGATCTGAATCTTTGCTGGATGTGCGTGCCGAAGGTACGTTTTCTGACATTGCTGCTCAAATCACAAGGAGTCACTCTATGTGATGTGCAACGCGAGATTTGTGCCATTTGCGAGCAACGAAGGCCCTTATCAGGACCTTTGTTGTCGCTGACAGGTACAAACTCATCGAATTCTGCGCAAACAGGGGAGCCATGGTCAAACTGCACGCAGGCTCATCTGGGTATTCGTGGTTTGCCATGTCATAAAGGCCCTTTTTATGTTGCACAATCATATTGACCAAAAGGCTAATGGGGAATAAATACGCATTCAGGGTCGGTATACCTGTTAAATGGGCTTCACGTACCTTCTGATAAAGGAACTTCTCTAAAGGGGGAAAATTTGCTCTCCATGGGAGCAAATTCTTTCTTTTAGAGTAGACTCCTTTTCAGAAGGGGATTGCTTCACAGGAAAGTAAAGAAAGTCACAATGTATTGAGGTTGTTTCCCTTATATAAAACGGCGGAAAGTCTTTTGGGTGCCCAATCCCCTTGACCTAAATGCGCTCAGAGATGACACAAATTAGTGCGCATCAGTGCAATCTGATCAAGCCTCGAGGTAACAAAACTTTTTTCATGCTCAACTCAATTAAATTAAATTGAACTTGTTCATGCTAATAAATCTCAAAATACTAACAATTGCAAATTCTTTCTTGCTAAACATAGCTGAGCATGAATATTTCTTTGTTAATAAATATGAAAATGCCAACTATTGGCATTTTCATATTTACTAGCAGAGAAAATTTCATGCTCAGCTGAGTTGAGCATGAAAAACAGTTTCATAACCTCGAGGTTGGGTCCTTTGCTATTTATGTTTAGCTTTTTTTAGCCGCAAAGTTAGGAAACTAACTTTTGGACATTTGCGCTTAGCGAAGATTCAGATCAGCATGCGCATTCACAGTCTGATCAGAATCTTCATTTGGCTTATTTTGGACAGCCGAGGATGCACAATCACTTCAAGCGGACAATAAAGACTCTGAACAGACTACGCGGATGCGCAGACTGATTTGGATCTTCGTTGACTGCACATGTCAGAAGGTACGTTTTCTCACGTTGCGGCTAAACTGAGCATCGTATAATTTCATGGCGAAAGTGCAGACTCTGAGTAGACTACACGGATATCAAATACATGTATGAAATATACTTTATGCGGCCCATTACGAAAACACGTCTATTCAAATATATAGAAAATTTTACCTCCAAAATCTGACATTTTTTAGAATAAAAACCTTAATATTTTTCTTATTTCTGCTCAAAACATAGATTGTGGGTACTCGTTAGAACGAGTACCCACAATCTATGTTTTTGAGCAGAAATAAAAAAAATAATGCATACCCTTGTAAACCCCAGTTTTACTATATAAAAGTTGGGTTTTAGGGGGACAAAATTATATAGGTATGTTCTCGTGATGATTTGTGCTTTTAACCAATTATGCCTAGCGTCCCATAAAAGGGATATTGGCAAAATGTGCAGACCACGTTCAGACGCCACAGAACGCGGTGTCTGATCAGGGTCAACACTTTTTGCGTTGAATACAAGAATTTCTATATAACATCATAATAAAACAAACTAACTAGATAGCCCGGATGTCGGAAATAGACAGGTCCGAAGAGTGAAGGTAGAAGAGCATTCGGCATAAATGGGTTAAGGTCTGTATAAATGGCCAGAAGATTGATTTCTTAGTAAACGATGGTTTGAATGGGTATAAATATGAAGTTTCTGAGGCCAGGCTCCAGATTTTTGTTATTGGTCAGGTCTAGAAGTTAATCTGTGTGTTGCACACCTATGGTGGCGATATCGCCACAGTTAATTCATTCAGATTCAGAAGTCTTAAACACTTGATTGTTGGGAATATCCTGTAGAAAACTAAATCAAAAATAATGGTTCCGACACCCTTTAAAATTTAACGCAGTAACCTATATCTCTTCTGAGGTCGCTTTTTAAACTAAAAAGATAATAGAGTTTTATTTGAAATAAAAACAAAATCCTGTTCATATGATTAGTAATTACTTTTACTGGCTCTGACAGTAATATTAACCCTTGCTGAATAAATTAAGATGCCGCACCTACTTCTAATTTTCAGCCAATCAGGTTACTTGTTCCAGATTGTTGCAGTAAATTTGCATGGCAAACAGTGCAGATCCAGATCAGTTGGCTTCTTCAGAAGCCAACTGATCTGGATCTACACTGTTTGAAAAACAGGATATATCCGGGTTCAGCAGGACAAGGGTTAATAGTATTAATTTCTATGCATGCATATTCCACAATATCCAATACGTATCTAAGAGGGCAACAACACCTCTGATCAAACTCCGAAAATGCGCGGGCTGTCCTGCGCCTTCACTGCCGGCTTCCGTGAAACGGGCGCTTTTTCAAAATGGTTTATACAAGTATGAAATACTTACATCATCACAAGAACGGGCACATTTCAGGAGAAGACGTCGGTGGGCTGCATTTCTTGGCCCAGTAAACATTATTTCTACACAGCTGACAACGCTCTAGTTTATCGTGTCTCTTACAAGCCACTACTGTGTTGTCTGGTAACCAAGCAACGTCGTTGTTGACGTCGCCCGATAACGTTACGTCGCTGAAGTAATAGCTTCTCGGTCATTTCCGTAAAATAAATCGTCTCCGTATAGTGGGGCATTATTTTTTCGTTTGTTGTTGATGTTGTTGTTTTTGTTTCGGAAATATACATAATGCAAATATGAAGAAATCCATATCAGGGCTATATTTATCAGTTACCATTTCTTACAGTATTTCAAAATGTACATACGAGTATTTCGAATGATTTTTAGATGATGACTTGATGATGTCAGCAAAGCCTGTGGGCCCGATCTGATCAGCCCAAGGCTCTTGAGGACATGCGCCGATTATCTGGCATACCCGTACTCCATTGTTTTTAATAGGTCCCTCGTTCAAGGCTACTTACTTCTTGGAAGGACGCCAACCTGTCTCCAATTCAAAAAAAAAAAAAAAAAAAAAAAAAAAAGATGAAAAATCCCTCCCAAGCAACTACAGACCCATATCCCTCTTGAGTTCTGTAGGCAAAACCATGGAACGCTGCGTACACAAATACCTTTATAATTACATCACATCACATTAGATGATAACTCCATTTCAGTCGGGCTTTGTACAAGGTGACACTACTACCTATCAACTTTTTCACACATCACACCTTTTGTGAGGCCATAGACAGCGGTAAAGAGGTACGAGCAGTTTTCTGTGATATAACCAAGGCCTTTGACAGAGTCTGACACAAGGGTTTGCTCCACAAACTCCGATGCTTAGGTGTTTCCAACCAGGTTTTGAAATGGTTTACCAGCTTCTTATCAGGGCGTAATCAATGGCAAATGTTCCGACTGGGCCCCAGTTGAAGCCGGTGTGCCCCAGGGTACCATATTGGGCCCACTTTTATTCCTTGTATATATAAATGATATTATTAAAACATCGGCTGCTCCATTCCTCTCTTCGCTGACGATACCAGCCTGCACATCATTGTTAAACTCCCTGACCTTGCCGCATGATTGCTAAACGGCTACCTATAAACTATTTCTGACTGGGCTGACTCATGGCAAGTAGAATTCTACGCAAAGAAAACGATGGCAAAGAAATTAAACCCCGTTCAACACCCACCCTTGTTTTTGAATAACACGATGATTCAGGAAACATCCACCCACAGACACTTGGGCCTCACATTCTCCGATTCATGCAACTGGAAAGCACACGTGAAAAATATCTCTGAAAAAGCTTGGACGCGTCTCAACCTTCTTATAGCCCTCAAATTTAGAGCGAGTAGAACAGCCTTAGAAAAATGTATATGGCCTTTGTTAGAGCGCTTTTAGAGTACAGCGATGTCGTTTGGGACAACTGCTCACTTGAAACTAAAAACCAGCTCGATGCAATTCACGTCGATGCAATTCACTGTGGCAACCAAATTATGCAGTATTGAAAAGCTTTTTTTTTTTTTAATCTGGGATGAGAGTCTCTTCAAAGTCGTCGAAATAAACACAAACTGGTAATTTTCTAAAACAATTCTACGCGGTCTTACACCAGACTACCTCTTTGACATTGTCCCTCCTACTGTTGGAGAAACAGCTAGGTATAATCATCGAAATTCTGAACACATTCAGAACTACAGAGCTAGCACAAATCTGTTCCTCGACTCTTTCTTTCCCTCGACTATACGCGCATGGAACAGTCTACCAAACGAAGTTAAAGAAGCACCATCTGTAGCAGCCTTCAAACACGCTTTAAACAGAAACATAAAATTACCTCCTAAATTCTTTAACGCCGATGCACGCATGGGTCAAATTCTCCATGCTAGTCTGAGGATGGGATGCAGCCCAGTTAATTCCGACCTTCACCGTAGAAATATCGTCCAAAGCCCTTCTTGTAGCTGTGGAGAATTTGAAAGTGCCAAACATTTCCTTGTCACGTGTGTTAACTACTCAGTTGTCAGGGAAAGATATTTACCACTTGATCTACACAGTTATACAATTAATGACCTGTTGCATGGGAATCACAACCTTTCATTGCATGAGAACGAAATGCTCACCTTACAAGTTCAAGACTTTATTATCAAATCGGGAAGATTTGTTTTAACGTTACCTCGCGTATAATGTAAATTGCTCCGATACATGTCTACCCTATTATTTGTCTGTATAAATCATGTGTAGAAGGGGGTGGGGGGGGGACGGGTGTCAGTCAAATCTCTCTCTCTCTCTCTCTCTCTCTCTCTCTCTCTCTCTCTCTTTGTCTTTTCGTAGTCACTTTAAGGCAATATTTCAGTCATGCTACTCAATTCTCTCTCTCTCCCTCTTTCTCTCTCTCTCTCTCTCTCTCTCTCTCTCTCTCTCTCTCTCTCTCTCTCTCTCTCTCTCTCTCTCTCTCTCTCTCGTTTGTTTCTCATATTTAATTCATCTCACTATTTTGAGCCGTGCTACTCAATAACGTTGTATACTACATTGTTTTAGGAGGTGACGTTTTTAAGCCAAGTGACTTACCGTCAGATCCTTATGCCAGATCTTATTTGTATGTTTTAAATGTATATTAGCTTGAAATAAAATATTGTGTAAACCAGATGATAACTTCCGTTGTAACTGTATATGAGCACATGTATTGCCTTTATTTGAAAGATGACCGCGCTGTATACCAGTTAATACACTAAGAAATCAACAGAGTGAATAACATTAGGGTTGGAGTGCGGACCCTTAAAGTGCTAATTACAACGGCAGAAGATGATATTTTGAATTTTTATCTATTTTTCAATGGAAATAAGACTTAACCCTTAAAATGCCAAGAAGACCTGCATTTGAAAATATTGTCTGTTTATGTCGTCTGCTGAATATTCCTGCAAACTTTTCAAACCTACTTTTGCATACAGGCAAACAGTATGGACCCTGATCAGACTGCTCCCCTAGGAGCAGTCTGATCTGGGTCCACACTGTTCGCTAAAATGACTTTTGAAATCACAAGCAGATGACAAAGCAGACGACAATTGTTGTGATTGGCAGTTTAAGGGTTAATAATCGTAATAAAATTTAAACTCCTAAACTTCTTAAACAAGGGTACTAATACCATAAACTACGTAAACCAATTCCTAAGTTTTATCGCCGTCATTCTGAATTAATGTCCAAATATAACGTTAGTTTGAAAAACTTCTGCAAAAAGGTCTGTCCGAACCTGAACTTTCTGGCGACTTAGTCTACAAATGCAGTTAGATTATCGGCAAATCTGATTTTCGTGTACAATTTAAAAAAGATTGACACTAGCTGCAAAAATGATAGGTTACATGATGAATGGTATACATCAGACTGGATGCATGTTCTCAACCTAATCATGGTTGACAACTTTGCTTCCCTCATTAAGTGGGTCGATCCTCAGACTAAACGACAACTCTCCACATTTTCAGATATTTGTCACCTGACTATGAATGTCTGTTATTTGGCCCATCCTGGTCAGATTTGTCGTTTCCTTTTGTACCACTCAAAGCAAAAAGTAAACGTTTTTTACATCTCTACATTTTGCACGCGTAGATTTGACTCATAAATTTCAATAAGGGAAGGGATACTGGCGGCACAGATTAACCATTAAAATTTTACCACCAAAAAATAAAAAATTTCAGTTAAAAAATCCTAATATTTTTCATATTTCTGCTCAAAACATAGATTGTGGGTACTCGTTAGAACCGCCTCGGCGAGGCGGTTCTAACGAGTACCCACAATCTATGTTTTAAGCAGAAGTAAGTAAAATAATGTATACCCCTGTAAACCCCAGTTTTACTACACAAAAGTAGGGTTTAAGGGGGTCAAAATTATATAGGCATGTTTTCGTGATGGTAAACTGTTTATATGAAATACATGAATTTAGAGAAAACATGGTCACAATAAAAACTAACCAAACGTCCCTCATATTTGAAATGGACCGGTCCGAAGATTGGAAGTAGAGGAATCCACTCGGCATAAATGGGTTAAGCGCTCGCGTGTTCTGAAGGATTCAGACTAACATTTATTTTCCCGATATGTTTTATACATTTTTTAAATGTTCTGAAGTCCCTAATTTTGTTGTCAATGGTCTATACTTGGTACAGTCGACTCTCGTTATCTCAAACTCGCTTATCTCCAATAACCGCTTATCTCGAAGTCAAAATCTGGTCCCTGTTATAACACCGAGATCTACCAACAGGCAACAAAATATTGTGGAAAAGGGGAGAAATTAGGAGCAATTTCTCCTCTTTTCCACAATATTTTCAATATATCTCTAACTTAGGAGTCAAATTACATATTCATTCTGTTAGAGGTGGTTGTTCGATTAATTGTTTTCCTTAGTTCCGCAAAGCTGATATGTCGAAGTACGGATATCTCGAAGTGTTTCATAGAGTCCTTTGGAGTTCGAGATAACGAGAGTCGACTGTATTTGCCTGACAGCTGCCCCCGTAAAAGCTTCAAAACAAGAAATGGAATGGTAGGCTATGTGTTATTTAACCCGTTTATGCCAAATGAACTCTTCTAGAAACCTTAACTCTTTGGACATGTCTATTTCCTACATAAGGGGTGTCTGGTTAGTTTTTATTATCATCATGTTTTGTAGAAAATTCTGAACGTAATGCAAACAGTGTAGACCCCGATCAGACGCCGCGTTCTGCAGAACGCGGCGTCTGATCAGGGTCTACACTGTTTGCCAATGTCCCTCTATGGGACGCTAGGCTTAAATGTGTTAATCAGCTCCCGCCTCTTCGAAGACACTGACACTGATCTTGAAAGGGGTCACGGCAGCAAACATTTTAGATCTATTAAATATGAATATTAATATTAATATCGCTATGTAATTTTTAGCAGTATGTGACCTAAACGAAACAGGTGTAGACTCGAATCCTGGATGGAGAAGACAGATCCGGACCCATCTTGCCAGTATACCGTAATTACCCTAAGTATTGAACAGAAAGTCTGAGTAAACAATACAGACTCAAATCAGGCGCACAGGTCTGTACTGTTTGCCACTCAGCAGGTATATTTTTACAAAAAAAAAACAAAAAAACAAAAACAAAAAAAAAAAAAAAACAGAGAGTAAAATGGGCTACTTTACTGAGCTCATTCTGGTTACTTTGAAAAAATCGAATGCCGCTTAACCCAGCTAGTATCCTACATAAATCTATAGCGGGTCGTTATCGGCCCGTCAGCTACCCTATATACATTGTAACGGCCCGCTATAGATTTATGTAGAATGCTTACTGGGAAGCCAGAGCTAAGGGCGTATACAACCCCGCAAATTACACTGCTGCATATGAAGAGACTTAATAAAACCGAGTCTCCGATTTTCGTTCTTTTATGTGTTCTTTGTTTCCAAAGGCAACCTTTTAGGTTTTATCCAGAATTTAGGATAAATATGGTAAGGATTTAAGGTGCCCGAATTCTTGGGGTAAAAACAGTCCAACTACAGTTCGTCGATATAAGGGCAGAGACTGTGATTGCCTACATAATGTAAAACAGTTTAGAGTTATGTACCTTGTGCTATGCTAAGAAGTTGTGCTACCTGTGGAAATGCGGTACAGTTTGTCGGAACAGGACAACTATAATGTTGGCAGTTGGACGGGTGAACGAAGAAATGGACGGAGAACTGGACACCTCTGTCACTTCTGGAACTAAAATACGGGCAACAATAATAATTTGAACGGACGGCGAAAAAGACACCCTGCAGGTATATTTGACGTTCAAACAACGTTGGTTTCGAGTTCGAAACGTCATGAAAAAGATTTAATGTTTAGACAACGGTTCAACGTCATATGCCTGCAGGGGACATCCACTTCCTATTCAGCACTTCCTATTCAGTATGCTTTTTTATTGACAAGAATATTTTCTTGAGATTTTGCTTTTTGTTTTTTTGTTTTGTTTTAGGTTATTTTATTATTTTTTTTCTTTTGTATAAAACCAGGAATAAATGCACTCTACTACTCATCTGCGTGCGTGCGTATGTGTGTGCACGCGTGTAGCTAAATGCAAACAAGAGGCCCATTGGCCACGATTCACTCACCTGCGTTAAATGCAAAATTCTTCCAGTATTGCCACAGCAACTAGGAGAGAAATTTGACAGTGCCGTATAAAGGTTGAAGATCATACTAGGAGCATCTTTTGAACAAACCTTGCGTCCCCAATGCTATATACCAAGATTCTGCCTCAAAGCTTTCTACCAAAGCTTTCTTGAGTTTTGAGAAGGAGGTTTTGAAGTGTTTTACCATATATGGGCATGGCAGCCATGTTGTTCAATAGTGCAAAACCGTTTGATCAAATTGTTAGTACCACTTCCACAGAAGGCCCCGTGTATAATCTGTTGAAAATTGGCACGTAGTTTCAGAGAAGAAGACATTTAAAGATTTATAAGACACATTATACATGTACAAAGCCTAGGGTCAAAGACAGATACCCCAAGGGGATAAGGTTTGATTGTAACTAACAAGTATTACTACTTTAAGCATACAATGTAAGTTTCAGCCATAAGTCTTTAATACATTTTTAGAAATTGATTTGTTAAAGGTTTGTATGGGGACGCGAATTTTACTTTCTCATAAAAATGTCGAAGGTCATCCTAGGATCATCATCTGAACAAACTTGGTAGACCTTAAGTCCGCAATGTTATATACAAAGATTCAGTCTCAAAGTTTTCTTGCAGAAGATTTTTAAGGGTTGTTTTACCATATATGGGCATGGTAGCCACCTTGTTTAACCGTGTGGAACCATTTGACTGAAGGCTCCATGTGTAATCTGGTGAAAATTGGTCAAGCAGTTTCAGAGAAGATGATCAAAGATTACATGATTTTAAACATGTAATATTGCCAAGGGGCAAGGGCCTATAACTTCCAGGGAACAAAATTTTGATTGTAACTAAAAGGGTTTGCTACTTTGATCATACATACATTACAGCCTTTAGTGTTAAATACATCATTACGAAAACACGCCTATTCAAATATATAGAAAATTTCATCTCCAAAAATTGAAAATTTTCAGATAAAAAACTCAGATATTTTTCATATTACTGCACAAGACATAGATTGTGGGTACTCATTAGAACCGCCTCGCTGAGGCGGTTCTAACGAGTACCCACAATCTATGTTTTGAGAAGAAATAAGAAAAATAATGTATACCCCTGAAAAACCCAGTTTTACTATGTAAAAGAGGGGTTTAAGGGGGTCAAAATTATATAGGTATGTTTTCGTGATGTTTTGAGAATTTGAATTTTCACTATTTTCTCCATACAAACGCGCAGGGACGTAAATTTGACCTTGCCGTGAAAAGGTCAAATGTCAACCTAGGGTCATTATTTGAACAAACTTGGTAGACCTTGAGTCTCCAATGCTATATGCAAAGATTCAGCCTTGAAGCTTTCTTGGTTCTGGAGAAGAAGATTTGTAAGTGTTTTTTACCATATAGGGTCATGGTGGCCATCATGTTTAATGATGCATAACCGTTTGAACAAATTGTTATACGCCTTTGACAGAAGGCCCAATGTGTAATTTGGTGAAATTTGGTCAAGCTAATTCAGAGAAGAAGACGTTTAAAGATTTCGAGAATTTATACATGTATATAGCCCAGGGGTAAGGGCAAATAATCCAGGGGAAAAATTTTGATTGTAACTAAACGGGTTTGCTCCTTTGATCTTACATTGTAAAATACAGCCATTAGTCTTAAATACATTTTGAGAAACTGAATTTTCAATATTTTCCCCAAACAAACGCATAGGGACGTAAATTTGATCTTGAAACATCATTTGAACAAACTTGGTAGACCTTGAGTCACCAATGCTATAAACCCAGATTCAACCTTGAAGCTTTCTTGAATCAGCAGAAGAAGGTTTTAAGTGTTTTTACCATATATGATCATGGCGGCGATTTTGTTTAATGATGCATAATCGTTTGAACAAATTGATAATACCCCTTCTACAGAGGGCCAAATGTAAAATCTGGTGAAATTTGGTCAAGCTGATTCAGATAAGAAGACGTTCAAAGATTACGAGAATTAATACATGTATATAGCCCAGGGGTAAGGGCAGATAATCCCAGGGGACAAAGCTTTGATTGTAACATAAAGGGTTTACCACTTTGATTATACATTGTAAGTTACAGCAATTAGTCTTAAATACATTTTGAGAGACTGAATTTTCAAAAGTTCTGTCCCATACAAACGCATAGGGACGCAAATTTGACCTTGCCATAAACAGGTCAAATGTGGACCTAGGGTCATCATATGAACATACTTGGTAGACCTTGAGTCTCCAATGCTATATACCAAGATTCAGTCTTGAAGCTTTCTTGATTCTGGAGAATAAGATTTTTAAGTATTTGTTTTTTCTTTGCCGTATATGGGCATGGTGGCCATCTTGTTTAATGATGCATAACCGTTTGTACAAATTGATAATACCCCTTCTACAGAAGGCCCAATGTAAAATTTGGTGAAAACTTGTCTAGCTGATTCAGAGAAGAGGACGTTCAAAGAGACCCGCTTTAAACCAGGGACAAGGGCAGATAACCCCAGGAGACAAAATTTTGATTGTAACTAAAAGGGTGGCTACTTTAATCATACATTGCAAGCTTCAGCCACTGGTCTTTAATACATTTTGAGAAACTGAATTTTCAATATGTCCTATACAAATGCATAGGGACGCAGATTTGACCTTGCCGTTAAAGGTCAAATGTCAACCCAGGGTCATCATTTGAACAAATTTGGTAGACTTTGAGCCCTCAATGCTATATACCATGATTTAGCCTTTCAGCTTTCTTGGTTCTGGAGAAGAAGATTTTTAAAAGTTTTTACCATATATGGTCATGGCGGCCATTTTAATTAACGGACCATAACCATTTGTATAAATTTTCCATATCCTATTTACAGAAGGCTTCGTGTGAAATTTGAAGAAAAAATGGCTCAGGAGTTTCAGAGAAGAAGTCGTTCAAAGGTGTGGACGGACGACGGACGACGGACGGACGGCGGACGGAGAGTGATCACAATAGCCCCAAAGGCTCAGGTGGGCAAAAAAGAAAAAAAACTATTTCTATAATGAAGTATGGGAAAATAATCGCTTGGTTAGGGTAAATATGTCAATAATTGTGCAGTAAATGTCTAAGGATTTGTGGGTCACTGACATTCTTCGAAAATTAAGAGTAAATCTGACAGCGGAGTCAGACCCGGCCCCGAGATTATAAAACTAGCACGAAAGTTTCTCTGCTTATAAATATGAAATGCCTACAATAGTTGGCATTTTCATGTTTATTAGCAGAGAAATTTTCATGCCTAGCTATGTTCAGCAAGGAAGAATTTGCTATTGTTAGTAATTTAAGATTTATAAGCAGGAAAATTTAATGCTCAGTTGAGTTGACCACAAAATTCTTTTTATAAATTCTGGGCATTCTGTATTCTCCAGTATAGCCTACACTATTAAACTCTTTCACTGCCACAGGCGATAATAATAGACTTTTGCAAACAGCATATATCCAGATGAGACGGCTCAATGAGCCGTCTCATCTGGATCTACGCTGTTTGACATTCAGTCTATCGACTTTATATATAAACGTCTTTCCAAACGATAGTTTGTTAAGATAAAAAAGCAGACGACAAATGTCGTCTGAAATTTGGCACCGAAAGAGTTAAGGATTGGGTAAAGTTTGTAGATGTTTTGCCATGTCCGCTAAGGAAGACGACTTTTAAATTATCTCTTTGCCTCACTGCACGCCAATCCCCTTCTGAGAAAGGGTCTGCTCCAAAAAGAAATAATGTACCCTCCAAGGGAGTAGCGAACTGTTCAGAAAGGATCCAATTCAATTTCGAAAGAGTTGACGCCCTTGAAAGTGTATCCACTCCTCTTATAGGACCCTAAAATCAGACAACGAAGGCCTTCACAGTCTGCTCAAATGATCCATAGACCGATCTGGGTCTTCGTGGCCCCTTTGAGATAAGGGATAGGAGTCAAAGAAACTCCAAGACGACCTTGATACCCACCAGGAATGGGAGGTCGACTACAAAATGGAATTCAACCCAGATAAATGCCAAGTAAAATTCGAGTTACTCGATCAAGATCACCCCTCCCAAACCCTGTATACTTTGCATCGCCAGACACTTGAGGTGGCATCTTCTTCTAAGTACCTGGGCGTAGACATCGCAAGTGACCTGTCTTGGAAACCCCAAATTACCAGGATAACTAAAATGCAAACAATTCCCTTGGGTTCCTTAGAAGAAACCTAAAGACCAAAAGCCCTGAACTTAGAGAGAAAGTTAACAAAGCTATTGTCCGACCGCAACTGGAATATGCTACATTGTACGCCAGTCTGGAAGATGTCGAAAGAATAGACATTTGACTATGTGGCTTTTCACCTAATTTTAGTGTTTCAGACTTGTTGGGAAGACTAGGCTGGTGCATCCTTGAACAGCGGCGTACATGCTTACGACTGGTCCTTTTCTATAAGATTGTCTGTTGTTTGGTTGCCATTCCACTCTATTTATGTCATGCCCTCAATCGTAAATCTCGAACACGGACAACTCACCCATTGGCTTTCAGACAACTCTACGCTCGGACAGACTACATATAAATACTCTTTCTTCCCCTTAGCTGTGGCTCAGTGGAGCAAGCCTCTGGCAAATACTGCCATCCTGACAGATCTTGACAGCTTCAAACAAGCTGTCGGTCAGGTGTGCCACTTTCAAACCATAAATTTACCACCACTGTTTTTATCCTCTCTTTTCTTTTTCTACTGTATAATATACTGACATTACGCACTTTTATTCTGTTCTTACTATCTGCTTTGATTTTAATTATCAGCTTTTACCGTATGTTGCAGGGAACCCTGCACGCAATATTCAGTTGAAGGTACATGCCGTATAAAGAGATAGATAGGGATCCCGTTTCTCATATATTCAAATGAAAGGTCTGTTTGCTATCTTCGAGAAGAAAAAATGCTAACCGAATTATTATCTTGAAAACATTTTAAAACAAAACGCGGTAGCTATTAATTTGATATGGACATAATTAAATGTTATTTAAGTTAATGACTCACTCTCTAACTGTCAATTAATAGGGTCATCATGATGTATATCACTTTAATTCCGTTGTTTATTTCATGTTTGTTGCTTGTTGTACACTATCATCTGTGAAATTGACAACGTTTTTGCTGTTGGTAGGTAACCCCTTACTCGTGAAGACATGTGCTCCAAAACATGGGAAAATGTATCTTGCAGCATTTGTGTACAGCGATTCAAGATTCACACCAGCCTGTGCATTCGTGCAATCTAACTAGAGTATTCAATATCCGCTTTAAAACAAATTTGGATTATTCGGTAAAACGTATCTAAAGAGCGCCCAGCGAAGACTCTGATCAGACTGCGCGAATGCGCAGTCTGATCTGAGTCTTCGCTTGGCATATATTTCAGAAGTTACGTTCTTTTACGTTGAGGCCCGTGTAGCCATTTATTGTCGGCTGATGCTCATGACTGCAGGGAAGATTTTTTGATGTAGGGAAGGGAGTCAGGACAGATTTAAAGGAAAGTAAGGTCAGACTGGGGTCACAGCATAATTGGCGTTTGGCCGATATGCTGTCTGTCGCATAAAAAATGGTGCTGTATGACGTATGAAAAGGTGAAAGGCCTGACTGTCCATTCGACATCATTTGAAAAGCCGTCTTTTGATGTTTTTTTTTTTTTTTTTTTTTTTTTTTTTTGTTTTGTTTTTTTTTGTTTTTTTGTTGGTTTGGTGTTTTGCTTGGCGTTTTATTCAAATTATTAAAAAAAGGTTCTGACTGGCTGTAACTATTAAGAAATCTTTTGTCTTTTTTTTCTGTTTCTCCACTTTTTCATCAAATGTGTACCATGAAATACAATGTAGGACCAAAAATTAAAAAAAAAATAATAAATAAATGAATAAATAAATTAAATAAAAAAAAAATAAATAAAAGTAAAACCAAAACCTAAAAGAGAGATAATATTGCACTTTACAAACCATGAATAGAATTAAACTTTGTGCATAGGCAGATACGCCAAAAGAAATTTGTATTGAACCGTGGAAGGAGTTTGCAAATCTGCTTCTTTTGAGTACTGTCCCAGCTAGCATTCTTTATAAATCTACAGCGGACCGTTATTGGCCCGTCAGCTACCCTGACGGGCCGATAACAGCCCGCTATAGATTTATGTATAATGCTTACTGTGGTACCATGCAAAAGATGACTCTGAAAAATAGCAAAAGCAGTGTAGGCTGAATATCTTCTTTTGATGTTCACTGGTGAACTTAATGCGGTAGAAGACAGTGACACACTGTATGAGAAAGAACTGATTAATATATTTCCATCATCCATAAGGATCCTGCAAAAGAAACGAAAATTAACATCAAAAGACAAAAATATCTTACCAATATATAATATTTTGCCAAGATCTTTGCTCAGCTTTGAACAGGACATTCGCTGTTTGCATCTTGTTTTGGACTGGTCCATTTACTCCTTAAATCAATAAATAAATGAATAAATCAAACAGATGATTTTATTTCTTTCAGTCCATTTACATGGCAACATGTGGTACACAAAATGAAGTGTACATGTAGACAGGAGGCAGAGAGTGTAACAACTAACAAAATTAGACAAAAATTGAACTATTCTGGCTAATTTTCTCAAGTACCCATTATAATGATCAGAGGGGGCGTGGAGTTGGGTGGGGGCGAACACGAGGTCCGGTCCGTTTTTTGTTTTTTTTGTTTTTTTTTTTGTTTTTTTGTTTTTGTTTTGTTTTGGTTTTTTTTTTTTTTTTCTTTGGTTTTTTTTTTTTTTTTTTTTTTTTTTTTTTTTTTCGCCCTTTGAAAACTCTGGTTTGACGTGCACACAATCTTCTATAATGAGATAGAAAGACGGACAGTCAGGTATATGAGATAGAAAGAAGGACAGACAGGTATCGGTAGCTGGTAGACTTATAAAAAAACCAACATGACCATTCATTTTCAGACATTTAGACTGTTTAAGGACTTTAGAGTATAAATATGAAAAAAAAAAAAAAAAAAAAAAAAAAAAGATGAAAACACGGAACATAGTATATGCATATATTATATGTATATTCAGTCGAACTTCAATGGCTCGACCATCTTTGGAGCCATGGAAATTTGTTCTGGATAGTTCGAGCCACTGAGGTTTAATCATAACGCCAGGTCAGGAGGCAAATGGGAATAACTGAGGGATGTCTTTTCGATCATTAATAATTAGTTGTGTTTACTCATTAGAATCGCATCGATGAGGCGATTCTAATAAGACTAACAACATACATTTTCACAATAAAATAAGAAAATTGTCCTAAATATTCATCTCCTTAAAGTATAGGAAGAATATTTAGGGGCCCAAAATGCGTTCGAAGCAGCCATGGTAAATGAGTGATCGGTGTTCGAGTCATTACAGTTTTACTGCAAATGGCGAAGAATCTTCACAACACAAGAATTCAAAGGATGAATTTCTTGTCTCAATACGACATAACTTTAATCCTCACTTGATTGAGGAAATGCAAAGTCATATTTACTCACTGATTAAAGCAGTGTTGAGAGACGTTCATGCTTGATCGATTTCAAGCATTTTACTGCATCATCTCCAGAGGCGTAGCCAAAACATAAATCTAGGAAACACAAATCTAGGAAAATTCTTGAAACACCATGCCTAGAAACGATTCTAAATTAAGGGCTACTCTTAAACGAAAGAATTTGCTCCCAGAGGGAGCAAATTCTTTCCTTTAAGAGCAGCCCCTCTGACAAAGAAGCAAAATATTTAATGTAAATGTCACTTTATTTTAAAATGGGCCATACGCATGCTACGCACATGCGTATTTGCGTAATGAGCGCCACGCCTATGATGGCAGATGAAGAACTTACGTAGAAGTTCATTTTCACCGATTCAACCCTTGCTTTCTGAGTTTGACTCTTCCACCTTTGAATTTTTTTTGCACGCACGTTGTTAAATACAGGGATGTCAGCACAAAATCCAAAACAGAGTGGCAAACAGTGTAGATCCAGATGAGACGGCTCATTACAAGCCGTCTTATCTGAATCTGCACTATTTGTAAAGATGTCTACTTTGGTCTGCAGGGACAAAATGGTTAGCCCTAATTATTCTGACACACAAACCTGAATAGACTGCTCGGACGGTAGCCAGTATCCGCGAGTTATTCTTTGAGCTGCCCAGCAGGCACACAACATCAAAATGACGTCGTATCAACGTCGATGCGATGTGATCACGTCGCATCGACTTTGATACGACGTCATTTTAATGTTGTGTGCCCACTGGGTGCCTTTTGCATAACTAAATTGGCAGTATATGCGAATAAAATTCATTTATGCTTGTTTGTAACAAAACTATGGAAATGTTCAATTCTTTAATATTGCTTGTTCTATCATATATAAATTAATAATTATTGATATAATCCATTCGATCTAACATAACCTCATTGTAGACTGAATGAGCTCCCCCACACCTTATATTTGGAGATTCTAATTTGATTTAAGGTATGTCAGGCAAGGTCATTTAGATATTTCCAGAGAAAACTAGTTGAACTATTTGCAAACAGTGAAGACCCTGATCAGACGCCGCATTCGGACTGGCCACAATTTTGGCTGCGCCTAAGAACAGCTCAATGCATAGTTAGCGGTGGGCTACTCACCAACTTACGCCTATAATTATCAAAACTGAACGGAATGTTTGCAACAGTTCGCGAATGTCCGCGAACGCTTTGCGTACTGAACGCAGCAATTATTGAGTGTGTTTGTTAACTTTTTTTTTTCGCATCATACTTTCCATCTTCTGAATGGTTACTGTAAACCCGCCTCATCACGAAAACATGCCTATTTAATGTTGACCCCCTTACCCACGCCCCCCTCCCCCGACCGGTAAAACCGGGGTTTACAGTGGTATACAGTTATTTTTTATTATTGCTGCTCAAAAACATAGATTGTGGGTACTCGTAGAGGCGGTTCTAATGAGTGCCCACAATCTATGTTTTGAGCAGAAATATTAAAACTATCAGATTTTTTTTATCTGAAACTTTTCATTTTTTGGTGGTAAAAATTTCAGTATATTTTGAATAGGCATATTTTCGTAATGCATGTGACCTCAAATTAGTGAGTAGCCGACATTCTCGTTGACGAGACTTGATCTAATATAGAATAAATCATATCAATATTTATCAGACGTATCTAACATCGATTAAATAATATAAACGCAGTAAAACTTAGTCATTATTTGATTTGTTTTTGCAAAATAATGATTTGCATTTTTCACAAACGAGACATTTTGTCTGTTTGATTCTCGAATCTGATTGTAGATTTGATAAAAATGGGATATTGTGTGAATTGTGACATTTCTTCTTGTGTCAGTATGTATATGGTTTGATGTTTGGCGCAACATTCTTTGTTTACAAATATCTACCTATATCCCCTATGTGTCAAATATTTAATTAGTAATAAACTGGGTCAAATTTGAAACAATGATTCAAAGAAGAAGATCAGTTAGATAAAACTGTGTGGTATTTAGGTTATATGTCCTTGCAGTATAACGACATTGTAGGCGACGTTTCCCCTTCTCTGGATTCTTTCAAAGCATCGTCTACTTTAACTGTGAATTAGCGCTTTAAGGACATTACGAAAACATGCCTATTCAAAACTATTGATAATTTGCCCACCGAAAAAGGAAAATTTCCAGATGAAAAATTCTGATATTTTTTCACAATTCTTCTCAAAACATAGATTGTGGGTACTCGTTAGAACCGCCTCGACGAGGCGGTTCTAACGTGTACCCACAATTTATGTTTTGAGCAGAAATAAGAAGACTAATGTTTACCCCTGTAAACCCCAGTTTTACTATATAACAGTGGGGTTTAAGGGGGTCAAAATTATATAGGCGTGTTTTCGTGATGAGTAGTTTGTTATAAGATGCGTTGGTTTATAAACAGCAGTATAGTGTCAGACGGACGCACAAAAAAAATCAGATGAATGATAAACACTGTGTTGAATATTAATTAGCAATCACAAGCCCAGTCGTTTAACCCATAAAGCACTAATCGCAACTGCAGCAGACAACATCATTTTTTATTATTATTATTATTATTTTGATTTGTCAGAGAAAATAAGGCTTCCGACTATTATTTCAAATTTGCAGCTTAACCATTAAGTTGCAAATCACAACTGCAGCAGACGATATTTTGATTTTTTTGTTTTTTTAATTTGTTTTTGTATTTTTCAGAGAAAATAAGACTTGCTATTTCATGTGAATCGTCTGCCTAGCAGACGATTCACATAAAATGTCAATCTTATTTTCTCTGAAAATTAAAAAGAAAAAAGAAAAAAAAAAGAATGTCGTCTGCTACAATTTTGCTTAGCGCATTAAGGGTTATAACCTTTAATGGACGATGCGGTCCGTTTTCGCTTAGTTTGGTTCTTATATTATTTCGTATATCTTTCAAAATTTATTACTGATTATTCAAAAGTTTGTAGCTTCATTGTCTATGCTTCTATTCATGGACACACGCAAAAATGGAGATGGTAATTCGATTCACTTAGTGTTTTAGGATCATTAGTTCTGTATAATAGTTTTAAACAGGTCAAAACCGTTCTAGTCATTTCAGTCATTTAACATTTCTTTTGGTTACATTTATTTGTTCTTTTAGGCAATCAGAGAGGCTATAAACCATTAACTCTGGTCTAGGCAAAAATATAGGCGACAAATATGAGAGTTGTTTTCTTAAGTTTTACAGAAAATACGGTTTGACTGTCCATGCTAATCGTCTCATTTGAAGGCGATTTGTTTAAATTGTCAAACCTTCTTTTCTGAAAAAGAAAGTAAGAAACAAAATCCTTGTAAAAGAATGTCTTCAGCTGATTAAATACATGTATATCGAGTTAAAGGTTAAATCTTACACGTGTCGTCTTGTCCACTGCATATTGTCGAACAGTGCTTTAAGGTCGAAATGGTAAGAAAAAACCCTTGTAAAAGGGCGTCTCTAGCTAATTAAATATATTAGGTAAAGTGTAAAAAAAATACTTAAGACGGACATTCTGATGCAGATCCATTTTGCTTTAGTCTAAAACTGTGGTCACCGGCTGCATGAACGGCTTCAGCCTTTGCTTTTTGCTTTCTTGTTTCATGTTCCCATTTACTTGTGCTAGCAAGGTCACCTGCCTCGGGAAACCTGTGTTTTGTTATTTTGGCCGTAACTATGTATTTGCATTTACATTTTGGTGGACATATAACCAGGCAGTCTTATTGACTTGTTCAGTTTGTTGTTGTTGTTGTTGTTGTTGTTGTTGTTGTTGTTGTGTGTGTGTGTGTGTGTGTGTGTGTGTGTGTGTGTGTGTGTGTGTGTGTGTGTGTGTGTGTGTGTGTGTGTGTGTGTGTGTGTGTGCTTCATAAGTTTCTAACATCATAAAACTCTTAAATCATAGATGGATTGGTGCCAAAATTATTTGTCTGTTTTTTTTTTCTGTTTGTTTGGTTTTTTTTTTTTTTTGTTGTTTTTTTTATTTTATTTTATTTTATTTTATTTTTTTTTATTTTTTTATTTTTTTTTTTGGTTTGCTTTTTCGTGTTTTTTTTTTTTTCCCAGAATATAAGACATGAAATTTCATGCAAATCCTCTCTTTAGGATATAAGAACAAAAGCTTACAAATTTAATTGTCATTATATAAACTCAGGGTATAAATGTTCAAAATTCTTAACTTTAAAGGTTTGACTATGCAACCACTTAACAGTTATAATCTTTTATTATTGAACCCTAGAAATAAACAGTTTCATGCCGGACATGTATATTCTGAATTAAAACCATTTGTCTGTATTAACAAGTACAGTCGACTCTCGTTTCTTCTCGAACATCACGAAAACATGCCTATATAATACTGAACCCCTTAAACCCCACTTTTTTATAGTAAAACAGGGGTTTACAGGGTTATACATTTTTTTCTTATTTCTGCTCAAAAGCATAGATTGTGGGAACTCGTTAGAACCGCCGGAGGCGGTTCTAACGAATACCCACAATCTATGTTTTGAGCAAAAATATGAAAAAATATCAGAATTTTTATCTGAAAATTTTCATTTTTTGGTGGTGAAATTTTTGTTATATTTGAATAGGCGTGTTTTCGTAATGTAACCGCTGATCTAGAAATGAAACTCTGGTCCCTGTTTCAGCATGGAAATCTAACAATAGGTACCAAAATATTGAGGAAAAGAGTAGAAATCTCTTCAAGAGCAATTTCTCCTCTTTATCCACATTATTTTCCATATGTCTCTAACTTTAGGAGTCAAATTACATATTCAATTATGAAATATGGTTGTTAGATTGATTTAATTCTCAATTCTGCAAATCTGGTATGTCGAGGTACGGATATCTCGAAGTATTTCAGAGGGTCCTTTGGAATTCGAGATAACAAGAGTCGACTGTATATGGTCTTCTTGGATTAACCTAAACATACGCTGTTTCCCTATAAGACACTGTTCTTGTGCGGAAACATTCGGGTCGAATTTCAAACGGACGAAGAGAATAACGAAATATTCCACGCATTGAAAACTCCTGAACCACTGAAAGGTTGATAAAATACTGATTAAATAAAACAATTCTTGTAAAGTACATTGCTTATTGTACATTTCAAAATGACTTAAGATAGAATCAGTTTTGTCGATAAATTTAATAGATTTTCTGATTTTGATCTAAGTGTTTCTAATGCTGATAATGCAGTTTTGTTTGTTTCAAAAGTAATTGAATCAGGTCAAGTTAAAAGAGTCACCAGCACGTTTGGCCTAGTGTTTACATAGTTAGTTTTTACGTATTTACCCGAAATATTTGGTCAGACTGGCATTTGCAAACAATGTAGACCCAGATCAGACGCCGCGTTTTGCGGCGTCTGATCCGGCTCAACACTGTTTGCAACTCATTCAGCATCTTTAAACACGTTAACCGCTGGCAAACTGGATTTGTTCAGTTTTAGATTGTGTTTTGTAAGCAGTTAAGGGGCCCGAATACTTTTGGTTTATGAGAAATGCATATTACTTATATTGAACAAACAGTAGTCTGACCGGGTTCTTGCATTATTCTCACTTACGACGCGAGGTTTGCATCGGATTATACTAGTTTAAGGCATCTAGTACAGTCAAACCTCAATCGCTCGAACACCGGTAGCTCGTTTACCATTGCTAATTCGAACTCGTTTTTGTGTCCCTACGAAATTCTTACGATAGCTGAAGAAAACAAATAATAAGGATTTTTTTTTCTCATTTTATCATAGAATTATATGTTGTGTGTGCTCATTAGAATCGCCTCATCAAGGCGATTCTAATTAGTACACACAACATACAATTATTGAGTAGAAAAATTGAAAATATTTCTCTTAATTATCGTTTTTTTGCTTCCAGACCAGGCGCCATGATTAACCGTAGTGGGTCGAACTACCCATATCTCGAACAAATTTTCTTGGTCCCAAAGATGTTCGAGCCATTGAGGTTTTACTGTAGTTGTTTCTACTGGTCTTTTAAGGCGCTTCCTCCGTTGCAGTTCTTCTTTCTTTGCATTATGATTGCATAAGGTTATGCCCAATCATTGTTTGTTCCTCATTTGTTCTTATTACGAAAACAAGCCTATTCAAATATACTGAAAATTTTACCATCAAAAATAAATTTTCAGATAAAAATTCTGATATTTTTCATATTTCTGCTCAAAACATAGATTGTGGGTACTCGTTGGAACCGCCTCGACGAGGCGGTTCTAACGAGTACCCACAATCTATGTTTCTGAGGAGGAATAATGAAAATAACGTATACCCCTGTAAACCGCAGTTTTACTATATAACAGTGGGATTTAAGGGGTCAACATTGTATAAGCATGTTTTCGTGATGTCTTTTGATACCTCAGGAAGAAGGTGCACGGTGTTTTGTTGCCTTTCCAGGTTAACTTTATCTGTATTTTTTTCTGAAATAAGACTTATTAAAGTAATGTGTTTTTCAGGCTCTGTCGAATGTCTGAGTTCAAAGTAAATAAATGAAACCAGGAACTGATACAATCGAATCCACATCAAGCCCCAAACACCAAAAGGGAAAGACAGACAAATACAATTAAGCAGCTACAAAATGAACGGATAGCAAACAGAGTTGGCAACTTTTTTTCAAAATGGTGGCAGCTCTGATACTCAAACTTAACTGAATATATCTTAAACTTACATAATTGTTTAAAAAAGCATTAAAAAGTGAAACACAGCATGGCAATTGAAAACTACCACAACGAAAGTACCGCCTTGGAACTGTCAGTAATGAATTACTGGGGGTGGGGGATTCGGGGGTGGGGGGGTGGTGTGGGGGAGAGGGGGCGTAAGCTAGCTTTACAGGATCCTAGCCTCCCGCCCTCAGCTTACAATTTGTATCCACAATTATTAAAAATCAAAACTGCTAGTCGCTGACATTACGAAAACATGCCTATTCAAATTCACTGAAAAATTTTACAACCAAAAAAGGAAAAAATTCAAATAAAAAAACTGATATTTTCATATTTCTGCTCAAAACATAGATTGCAGGTACTCGTTAGAACCGCTTCGGCGTGGCGGTTCTAAAGAGTACCAATAATCTATGTTTTTTTTCAGCAAAAAAAGAAAAAATAATGTAAATCCCAAGTTTTATTATATAAAAATGGGGTTTGAGGCGGTCAAAATTATATAGGTGTGTTTTCGTGATGTTTTGCAAAATTTAATTTCGAATGATTGGTGCGTCTGGTCAGCCTTGTCAGTGATATTTAATCGGTGATGAACAACATCGGTTTGCTTGGATATTGCTTTTTGGTCAACTGTGGAATATCACTGAGATGTTGAATAAACCAGATGGCATTTACATGTATTTACAAATGAAAGATATTGCTCTATCATCAAGTGTGGAATTACATCACGAAAACATACCTATATTATTTTGACCCCCTTAAACCCCACTTTTATATAGTAAAACTGAGGTTTACAGGGTATACATTATTTTTCTTATTTCTGCTCAAAAACATAGATTGTGGGTACACGTTAGAACCGCCTCGTCGAGGCGGTTCTAACGAGTACCCACAATCTATGTTTTGAGCAGAAATATGAAAAATATCAGCATTTTTCTCTGAAAATTTTCATTTTTTGTTGGTAAAATTTTCATTATATTTGAATGGGCGTGTTTTCCTAATGATACCATATTTACATGAGATCATATGACTCAGCGTCATTATGTAATGTGTTCATTCAGCTCATACTCTTTGGTCAACCGTGAAATATCACTGGGGTGTTGAATAATCCAAGTGGCATCTACACGTATTTACAGATTCAAAATATTACCCTCTCGTCAATTATGGAATATCATTGGGGTGTTGAATACTCCAGAAGTTATCTACATGTATTTACAGATTCAAGACATTGTTTTCTCTTCAACTATGGAATATTTATAGAGAGTTAAATAACACAGGGGCCATCTACATGTATTTACAAACTTAAGCTTTTACTCATTGATCAACTCAAAAATATAACTTGGGTGTTGAATAACCCTGATTGCATATACATGCATTTACAAGTTTAAGATTTTTGCTTTCTTATCAACTATGGAATATCACTTGGGCATTGAATAACCCAGGTGGCATTTACATGTATTTACAAATTAAAGATATAACTCTTTGGTCAACTGTGAAATATCACTGATACTATGAATAACCCAGATAGCATGTATATGTATCTGCGAATTCAAAATAATGCTCTGTCATCAACTGTGAATGTTCATATTTGGGGTAAATATTGTATATTTCAGACATACAGTCGCACTTCGATGGCTCGAACATCTTTGGGACCATTGTTCGAGACATGGGTGGTTCGAGCCACTGAGGGTTAATTATGGCACCAGTTCAGGAAGCAAATTGCGATAATTTAGGGAAATATTTTTCGATTTTCTACACAATGACTGTATGTTGTGTGTAGTCATTAGAATCGCCTCGACGAGGCGATTCTAATGAGTACATACAACATACAATTGCATGATAAAGTAAAAAAAAATCCCTATATATTTATTTTCTTGAGCTATTGGAAGAATTTGTAGGGACTGAAAAAAGAGTTCGAATCATCATCCACGGTAAACGAGCCATCGGTGTTCGAGCTATCGAGGTTCGACTGTATTAAGGTATATATCATATGACTCAGAGACATTATGTTATGTGTTCATTCGGCTCATATTTGAAACATTCTCACATATTTTTGAATAAAAATTGGTGTCAATAACTAAATAAGAGTTCAGATACCATGTAGTTAGAAGTATTATGCATCTAATTTAGCTCTTAAAGTGGTAAGCAAATTTGTAGTAGATGGCATTCTTAAACTAATTTTGTTATTTTTGTCAGTGAAAATATTACTTGGCATTTCATTTGAATCATCTGCTAGATGATTCACATGAAATGTCATGCCTCATTTTTTTTTCTGAAAAATAGAAACACAAATATTCTAAGTGCCATCTGCTGTTGTTGTGATTAGCGTTCCAAAGGCTGAATATGTTGTTAAATTAAGCATAAAGAAATTTAAATACTTTTTGTAGCATATTGTAGTGTACTTTCTGTCAACGCTGTCGAAACCGAATATTTTCTCATCTATATGAACCTTTATTGGTTGTAATAGGCTAAGATGATATTGCACTCTTCGTTCATAACAGATTAGTTGCGCCATTACTAAAGGGTCCTCTCATAATGACGTCCATGATCACCATGACCATGTACGCATTCTGATAATAACACTCGTTGTCTGCTTAGAGAAACAACATATAGTGTAGAAAATATCAACCAGCAGCAAAGATCTTGATCAGGTTAACATGTACATGAACAAAGACTAGACTGTTCGCAACCAAAGGCACGTTTTAATGGCGACCGTTGGAGTTTTTTTGAAAATTATCCATCAAAACTCGGGTCGACTTGATAAATGTCAAAGCAA
Organism: Anodontia alba; assembly: GCA_964016985.1. Taxonomy (NCBI): domain Eukaryota; kingdom Metazoa; phylum Mollusca; class Bivalvia; order Lucinida; family Lucinidae; genus Anodontia; species Anodontia alba. Next base: position 97,319,867 of record OZ024826.1, on the reverse strand, counting down.
TTGTCATATTTACACGTTAACGCCTTATCATGCATGTCCTTAAAAAAAGAAATAAAAGTCAATATTGCTACCTGTGTAAGTGCCTAACTATTGCTGGATAAGTGGCAAACAGTGCAGACACTGACGCTTTCTGTGATCTGTGGCGTTCTGATCTGTATCTAAACTATTTGCGACAGCCTGCTTTGTCCGACAACTTAGGGTAAATATTGTAAATAAGCGATAGTGCGCATCACTGGTTCATTCCAAACAGTTTGATAGAAGTGATCAAAAAATGATACCCAGCGGTACTAAAATCTGTTAATCTTTTCAGACCTGCAGACCAGCAAGTCTTAACAAACAGTGTAGATCCTCATGAGACGGACCATAATGAGCCGTCTCATCAGGATCTGTACTGTTTTGCGATTCTATTTTGGTGTTTGACTGGGATTTGGAGCAATCATTTTGACCAGATTCAAAGATTTGCTTTGATTATTTTATCGGCTGATGTGTCAAAATAGATTAGCATCACGAAAACATGCATACATAATTTTGACCCCCATTAAACCCCACTTTTATATAGTAAAACTGGGTTTATAGGGATATTTTTTTTTCTTATTTCTGCTCAAAAACATAGATTGTTGGTACCCACAATTTATGTTTTGAGCAGAAATATAAAAAAAATATCAGAGTTTTTTATCTGGAAATTTTCATTTTTTGGAGGTGAACTTTTCAGTATATTTGAACAGGCATGTTTTTGTAATGGCTTCTAACAGGAATGACCTCGAGAGCAGTGAAACTGAAAATGCCTAAAGGGCCCATGTTTACTGGGCCACACAGGCTACTTTCGGCCAATTAGGCTAGATCAGTGACCTTCATTTAATTCTTTAAAAAATAAAAGTTCCGGAATGGGATCTGTGATCAAAAAGGACTATAAATAGTAAGTACACTATAGTGAAGAACGGGGAGACGTTTTACGGTTTTTCCTAAGGAGACAATTTGCATGACATGTCAAATCCTTTTTTCAGGGAAAAATAAGAAAACAAAAAATATCATTAATTGTCGTCTGCCAATTCTGTCTTTAGCGTGCTAAGTATTAAAACTAATAATAAAATTTCTGTAGGAAGATCATAAAAGTAACTTCTTCCATATCGGAATGTTAAGTAACTTGGATATTCAAATGTATCAAGATTTTCGCTAGAGTTGTGGCTTTTCTACAGATTAAATTGAACGTAAAGTTATCACATCAGTATCCATCTCTAATTTTATGCATGCTCAGATTGATTTTACTCTTGATATTTTAATATTTTGTACATATCCATAATGTCACAGTTTACAAATTTAATACAATCGGCACAGTATGTTAGTTTTTTATCCATTTAATTTTACATATTTGCACTCATATTTAATGTTTTGTTTCTCTGTTCAAACATGCTGTGGAGCTCATAAATGAAGTGTACAATCACGATATAAAGGTCATTGTGCAAGGTCATGTGTCACACTGACCTATTTCTTTAAGGAATAGTCACATATCGAAGCCCCAAGAAACAGTTTACTTTGAAATTGTCATCACCTCATAACACACATATAATTCACTGTACAAGAGAATATGTAATTGTGACTTTCTCTTCCATACGACTGTTGTTAGGGTCTTGTAGGCAGAAGGACGTCTCCTACTACTTTACTTTAGTGTAATTTCATGTATATTTTCAAACCCCGCATAATGTGGCGTCTGATCAGGGTCTACATTGTTTGCATTAAAATACAGGAATTTCTATAAACATGATAATAATAAGAACTAAGCAGACATCCCTTCTTTCGTAAATGGACCAGACCAAAAACTTAAGGTAAAAGAGTCCAAACGGCATAAATGGGTTCATTACGAAAACACGCCTATTCAAATATATTGAAAATTTCACCACCAAAAATCTAGAAGATTTCAGATAAAAATTCTGATATTATTTTTATGTTTCTGCTCAAAACACAGATTGTGGGTACTCGTTAGAAACGCCTCGCCGAGGCGGTTCTAACGAGTACCCACAATCTATGTTTTGAGCAGAAATAAGAAAAATAATGTAAACCACTGTAAACCCCAGTTTTACTATATAAAAGTGGGGTTTAAGGGGGTCACAACTACATAGGTATGTTTTCGTGATGACGTGCTTAATAGCCAAAATAGACATCGTTTCAGAAGAGAGACAATTCGTACCATTTTGTCAGAGTTATCTCCCCTAAAATGTATGAGTTCCCCTTACACAAGACAATTTGACTACCTAGTAATGTTTCTAACACGTACTGACGAAATGTCCAAACCGTGCAGACCCTGATTATACTGCTCTTAAGGAACCATTCGATCTGGGCTGCTTGTCTAATATCTGACTGTTCGAATAAAGTGCCGACTAAGGCAAACACATCAGTTTTCTCTTTACATATAGCGTGTGTATATGTGTGCGTGCGTGCGTGTGTGAATTTCAAAACTTAGAAAAGTAAAATTTTCAACTGTTACAGAGTAAATACTGTAGCTATAATTTTGACACTGATTCTGTCTATACATTTCATTTAAATCATATCAAAATACCAAGCCCTCTTTTCCGGGAAAGTCTTTCATCAAGTTAATGCTGTTTTTTCATTATAACATGACAAGGCCATATTCTGGGAAACTTAAGAAAATAGATCGCTCGTTTGTCGTCTACAACTTCCTCTTGAGGGTCCTATAGACTAAAATATTTCCCTGAATGTATTTTTTTTTTATCACTTGTTCTTTTTTAAAGTCTCATTTTCGTTTTTAATTCTGTGACTTTTAAAAATCTATACCATTAATGCGAACAGTTTTCTCTAACGCTTAACATGCTGCGTACAATTTTCAGCAGGCGATATATTGAAATAATATTTTCCCTTATTTTTCCCCAGAAAACATGTTTTGACAGTTCACGCAAATTGTCTCCATCGGAGAGACAATTTGCATGAAATGTCAAAACTCGTTTTCTGGGGAAAAATAAGAAATATTATCACTGACGAATTTTGTCGTCTGCTGAATTAGCCCAGAAAGTAGTAAAAGTCAAGTGTAGAAGACAAGATAATCTTGAAATTAATATTATTCGAATTCGATACACTTTGATAGAATCGACCAACGGATTCACAGCCCTATCAATTTACTTTTCCTAACTTTCATCTTTTAATGAAAATATGCGAAAAAAATCCACCATGTCATGAGAAAAATACCTACTAGGCAGATAACAAAGCCATGATCAGACTGCGCATGCGCAGTCTGATCATGGCTTTGTTTTCTGCGTACAGAATCTTGATGTTGCTGATCATATTGACAGACTGCATTGGTGCGCATGCGTATCGGGGATTTCGCTGTCGATATATGCAATGTGTCCCCTTTTCTCGTGGCGATCATTTTTTTTTTGTATATTTAAGTGCATTCAATAACATAAATGTATTATGGGAAGGTCAGTTTCTAATAGACAACACCAAGATTATTTTGTACCAAATAACCGACAACTGATTCGCTGCCCACGATTCGGTTTTCGTCATTCAAATTTGGAATCACTTTGAATGAAACGTCAAATAAAATCTATAAAGACTCCCCTTGGAAACAAAGAACGCATGCAAGTTCGAAAAGCAGAGCCACGGAAAATCTTATTTCTGTGAAAAATCTGGTGATTTTGCCTACATAGTGCAAAATATTAAAATGTATGCGTTGTTGGTCGTATTGTTCATTCATACGTTGGTCTGCATAAACAGTGATCGCAAATTCTATAAACAATTAAATCCCTGAGAGTGCTGATGGGGGCGGCTGCCTGAAATTCTAGACCTCTGCAACTGGGAGTGCCACAATCACAGGCCGCAGCCCTTCCCAGACACCTAGAGGAAGAGAAAACAGACACAATCAATCAAACGCAAATCGAACAAATGTACGAAAATCACTAAGATTAGCTCTCACTTCCCCAAGCTAAGTAATCGCAATGCTAAAAGGACTGAAAAGAACAAGAACAAAATAACGCAAGGCAAGACGTAACACAAATCGCCTCGTAGAATAAACCACAAAGCAACAAAGAGTAAGACTAACACCGCGACCAGCGCCTTAGAACGGTCAGTAGAATAAACCACCGGAAGTTTAAAGCACTTTTGCAGCCGGCCATCTTCACCCTGGGTCCCGACGCTACTCTTAATACAGAAATATATCAAATTTGGTTCGCATAAAGGCTCCCAACTCAGTCAATGCATCAAAGCGAAAACATAAAAATCAAATTTATCACTATGATAAACAAAGACGAGTATTCATGGCTAATTCTACTGTGTGCCAGAGTAAATGAAAACGAATAGTTGAACCACGGCGGGCCAAGCCAAAGACATATCGTCAAGCCCAAACCCACTGATTAAAGTTTTACGAAGAGGCCGTCATTGAGTGGGCCCGTATCGCCGTCGTGTAATTAAAGAGTGAAGCATAGCTATCAACAATGATTGGGTTGACAACTAGGCATGCAGTCTGCTGCATAATCTCCAGGCTATAGCCAATATTTTTTATAACGGTTAATTAGTTTTCTATTTTGCTCCGAAAAGTTAGATTTACCCACAATTTTTCTAAATCTGTACACTAAGTCACCGTAAAATTCTGGTTCAGGTATACCTTGTTGCAGAAGTGTTTTTAGACTGACGTTATATTTTTCTACCAAGGCACTGTGTCTGCGATAAAATTTCGAAAACGCCTGACGAAGTCTAAAATAACGCTAGCCCTGCCAAAGAAGTTTGTCAGTAAGGGCTTTATTACGGCAGTTTAAGTAAGTCCTTTTTGGTACTGATAGCCCTTTTCGGTCCTTTTCGGTGGAAAAAGTTCATTTTCGGTGCTCAGTAGCCCGCGGTTTGCGTTACACTTTTTAACCACCGTTGTAGATTTGGTGCGTTTTACTGGAGTATTCATATTCATCCGCCAATATTTAATCTTTATTCTTCTAAAAGTCTTACGACACGAAAGCCGTAACAAAGGAATGAAGCACAGCTGACAAAAATTCTCACGTCTGCCGTGGGAATCGAACCCGGTCCTCCCGGATAAAAATCCAATGCTCTAACCACTGAGCCAAAGAGTCGACTCCCTGACGCAGTTGTCAGAGATTGAATATATACTTAGTAGAAGCTATGCATAATCTGCCAAGGTAGATAATCGAAGGCAGGAGTGCTCGGTCGTAACACTCCCCCTTTTCAAGGAAGTCATCATTTATGATGACGTGAAACCATTTTCGGCGTATAAAGTCCTATCCCGGACGAGCCTCCATCTTACGACACGAAAGAAAGTCGTAACGAAGGAGTGAAGCATAGCTGAAAAAATTTCCACGTGGGAATCGAACCCGGTCCTCCCGGTTAAAAATCCAATGCTCTAACCACTGAGCCAAAGAGTCGACTCCCTGACGCATTGGTCAGAGATTGAATATATACTTAGTAGAAGCTATGCATAATCTGCCAAGGCAGATAATCGAAGGCAGGAGTGCTCGGTCGTAACAAAAGATTGAAGTTTTGTTTTATTTCGTTTTGTTTTTTCATTCGCTATTTATAAGCATCAGTGTGTTTCATACGAAAGACCGGTAGTGACATTTCAACTACATTAATTCAAGGTTTCAACTTCACGAATTCACGATTTCAGCTTCACGAATTCACGATTTCAACTTCACGAATTCACGATTTCAACTTCACAAATTCAACTTCACGAATTCAACTTCACGAATTCACGAATTCCACTTCACGAATTCACGAATTCAACTTCATGAATTCACGAATTCAACTTCACGAATTCAACTTCACGAATTCCACTTCATGAATTCACGAATTCAACTTCACGAATTCACGAATTCAACTTCACGAATTCAATTGTTGAATTCATGAAGTTGAATTCGTGAAGTTGAATTCGTGAATTCGTGAAGTTGAATTCGTGAAGTGGAATTCGTGAAGTTGAATTCGTGAATTCATGAATTTGAATTCGTGAATTCATGAAGTTGAATTCGTGAAGTGGAATTCGTGAAGTTGAAATCGTGAATTCGTGAAGTTGAATTCGTGAATTCATGAAGCTGAATTCGTGAATTCGTGAAGTTGAATTCGTGAAGTTGAATTCGTGAAGTTGAATTCGTGAATTCGTGAAGTTGAATTCGTGAAGTGGAATTCTTGAAGTTGAATTCGTGAATTCGTGAAGTTGAATTCGTGAATTCGTGAAGTTGAAATCGTGAATTCGTGAAGCTGAAATCGTGAATTCGTGAAGTTGAAACCTTGAATTAATGTAGTTGAAATGTCACTACCGGTCTTTCGTAGTTTCAGGCTAATATGTTGAACGCAGAATTTAGTGTTATTAGCGTTAGCAGCGAACTATTTGTTAGGTAGTTATATGGTTGGTAGTAACAGGAAAACGGATTGTCTAAATGTGGTGTGTTAAATCTGGTGGCGGCTTGGCAACTGCACCAGAAATGGTCTTTATCCCAGGAGTTGCTAAAATTCCTTATTTCAGGCTACCTTTAACGCCTTGTCAATGCTGTGGTCTCATTTCTAGGTTTCATTAAAAAGAAAATCGTTTCCATATTTATTCGGCGATATTGTACTCAGCTATGATTAAAATCTTATTTCTTCAAAAGATTGTTCTCTTTTGTTTTGTTTGTTCATTCGCTATTTATAAGCATCAGAGTGTTTCAGGCTATATGTTTGATGCATCATTTAGTGTTATAAGCGTTAGCTGGGAACTATTTGCTAGGTACATGTAGTTATAAAGTTGGTAGTAATAGGAAAACGGATTGTTGAAATGCAGTGTGTTAAATCCGGTGGCGGTTTGGCAACTGCCTCCAGAAATGGTCTTTTTCCCAGAAGTTGCTCAAATTCCTTATTTCAGGCTACCTTAATGCCTTGTCAATGCTCTGGTCTCATTTCTAGGTTTCAATTAAAAGAAAATTGTTTCCATACAAATCGAGGGCCTATATCTAAACAGAAATAAACTAAACACATAAAATACATGATTGCCGATAGACAAAGTACACAAATAGAATCGAAGTGCCATCTTTAAGTAGGCTACTGTTCTCAAATCAATTAAATGACTTCTATCTATAACTGTTGCAGAGGGCTTGTGAAAAAAGAACATTTGGTGATAATTTTGAGACTTTTCCTTTTTCTCCATAAACGCATATGTTGTGGGTACTCATTAGAAGCGCCTCGTCGAGGCGCTTCTAATGAGTAACCACAATATATGTTCTTATGGAGAAATAAAGAAAATTAACCCTGAATTATCATCAAATAATTCTCCTCAACAAGTCCACTGTAATTGCAACATTTGTCAAAAAAAAAAAAAAAAAAAAAAAAAAAAAGATTTATATATATATCTTAACGCTTACGCGTGCAAGAAATTCCAGGCCGCAATCGAACTGCATATTAAAGTGTGCGTTTACATTGTTTACGCGCTATGTCTAGGCATCGAGGAGGACCTTGATCAGAAAGTGCACCTAAATAGGCCCAACGATCCTGCATCAGTCTTGTCAGTGAAAAGATGCGTTTGTGATTGACTGGATTCAACCGATTCACTTTTTGATCATTACTTCATTAGTCAGACGATTGATGTAAAAATCAATTGATCCGTAACATAGGAAAACAGACGTTATGTCGCACGTGCACAAGGACGACCCCGATCAGAACATTCGCTGTTCGTCTATAGAATACACAATCCAACAGCTCTGTTATCAGATCTAAAGGCCCTGATCAGACTATGCGCTTGCGCAGTTAGATCTAAATCAGTTTATTTCACATATGATGGAATACCGCTTTCCGATTGGCGCTGAGCAATTATTGTTAACTGGTTTATTTTGGGAGTTATTTCAACCAATTACGGCGAACATCGCCCTTTGAGAAAATTGAAATATCCTTGTTCCGATTAACCCTTACGTTATTTGGTATCATTTTGCGTAAGAAGAAATCTCGAAAAAGAAGACCAATTATGGCCATATGGTCATTAGAGCGTGATCAGATATCATGCACAACGTGAGAAAACGTACATTCTGATGTGCGCACAACGTAGACTCAGATCAGAGTCTGATCAGAGTCTTTGCTGTCCGCATGAAGAAACTGCATCCTTGTTAATTAAAAATGCGCTCAGTGAAGATTCTGATCAGACTGTGCGAATGTGCAGGCTGATCTAAATCTTCATTGGGTGCACATGTCAAAAGGTACGTTTTCTGACGTTGATGCTCATTTGGATGTCATCAGATCAAACAAAAAAAAAAAATAGTGAAATCTTGCACGTATCTGAACTTCATATAAACGGTAAAATGCCATAAAACATTGATTGAAACATGGAAAATAATTGAATGTTCATAAATGTTATTACAACTGCTCGGTACTGTCTCTGACGTCACAATGTTCATAGAATAACATTTCATTGTAAAATATGCATAAATGTTGTACTAAGATGCTGTCAGCGACATCTCTATGGGAAAAGCCGTATTAAAACTTGACACTTCTTATGAGTGTGTTTATTCTTCTCAAGGATCATTCATTTTGGAATCTATTTATCTTCACTACGGCTGTTTTTTGTGTTGAGGTTTTACGGCCCAGTCAACCCAATGGGGTCATGTCGAGCGCGGTCAGTTTACTAACCACACATTTACTGGGCAGGCTTAGTCCTCTAAGCGGTTAACCAGTATTGTGCACATTCTTTCGCCAGAAACTGACAACTGCCCTTCTTGAATCAGCGGAAGGGAGAGAATGACCGTAGAAAATATTTCTTGATCAATCTCCACGAAAGAATGTTGCCGACCTCGGCTGGTGTAAGTGCCGTGTGGTGGCAGTAAAACGTCTCCCCGTACTTCACTATAGTGACTTTTGTTGTTGTCGTTATTGTTTGTTTGTTGAAGTTTTTTTGTTGTTTTTTTTTTGTTTTGTTTTGATTGTTTTTTTGGTGGGGGGGGGGGGGGGGGTGGTGGATGGGAGTGGAGAGGATGGTTACGCTTTGTGATCACAGCCAATTCCAAGTTTCCAAGTCAAAGTTTCGGGTGTAAAATGGGCTTCGTTTTAAGAACCTCTATTATAATATTGACAAAAAAAAAAATGCCAACAATTATCTGCTATTCTTCTTCACTTTTCTTCTTTTTTGAAAATGCCTCTTTTTGAATAATGTATTGACGTCTAGACTTGGGAAACCCCAAGGGGCAGGAACGCAGTGCGGCGTCTGATCAGGATCTGCACTGTTTACTTAAATTACAGGAAGTTAAGGCTGAAATGAAACAGTCTTAAGTCTCCGTTCAGAACCATTTGCTCAGCCTATATTCAGAGATAATCGGCCCATCAATGCTATTGGTGCTTTGATTTAATCAAGGATACAACGACCCCAAAATATCGTTTCTCCAAAGCATCTGCAAAGTTTTAAGTCAGTCAGAAGATGTATGAGGAGTTGTACACACAAAATGTGAACATCAGATACTGAGTAACAAAAAAACATTCCTGCCCCTTCTCCCTTCCACCCTCCCTCCCCTACACACACACACACACACACACACACACACACACACACACACACACACACACACACACATTATTATGATGAAGATAACAGAGTCATATGGACATGTTTAGACTAAGTTTATAACCTCTGCAATGTTTCAAATCAAGCACTCAAATAGTGATAGAGGCGTTGCGCACACAATGGAACCACCGCGTATACTGCATTGCAAGTAACACAAAACATCCTGCAAAAAAGAATAAGTCGAAAACCCGGAAAGAATGGGCAAAATCCACTAAAAATACCAACATCACATGTGTATCTTCAGACCATGCCTTTATCGTATACAAGTTTCAAAAAAAAAAAAAAAAAAAAAAAACGTTAACAACTGTAGGAGGAGTTGTGCCCCCCCACAACCCCAACCCAACTTCGTACACTGTGTAGTAAAAACCAACGAAGTTTACAACGTGAAAAAGTGCTAAAATTAGTCTGAGGCATATAACTAAAATAAAAATCTGAAAGCTCACCTTTGGAAACAAAGAACACACAAGAAGCCGAAAATTGGAGATGGTTTTTATTAAGTCTCTTCTTCAACCACATACATATTCTCAGACAATGTAGAAAAAGCGTGAGAAAAAAAAAAACAGTTAAAAACTGTAGAGGGAGTTATGCAAACAAAACACCGAACATATATACGATAGAAACAAATATGACAATCGTTCACAATGAAAAAAAAAACAAACAATAATCTATGGATTTTTTCTAAACCCCGTGCACACTTTCAGACCTTGTGGAAAACGTCCGCGAATTTTCAAAAGGATTTGTTTAGAACTTTTGGAGGAGTTGCGCACACAAGAAACGCACAATACACTACAAAGCCAAAAATGACTAACGGTTCACAAAGGTGACAAGAAATCATTCTGGGGATTGCATTCAAACAATATGTATTCCTAAGACCATACAGAAAAATCCTGTAAAGTTTCAGAAAAAAAGAAAATCTATAAAAGGAGTTACAAAAATTCCGAAAATATAAGACCTCTCCAAATTGGGAAAATTACGGAAAGCAACGAAATTTTGTTACGAAACTCAAAAAGACTAATGAGACATTACTTTTTTGAACGATGTGCTTTGGGCCCCAAATCTAAAGATTTCTTGCCTACCAAACAATTCTTATCGAAGAAGGGTTCTGTTGGTGGGTACGAAATTATACAATGGTATCCAGCCAGTCAGATGTCAATAAACGACTATTTTGTGAATGTTGCCAAAGAGATTGGCAACAGTTCAAACGAGTATAAGTATGCTGTCTCGGAGCACCCAAGCATTTAAAAAAATTATGAACAGCTCACAAACCAGATTGAAAATTTCTCATTTACACCAGTTTCTAGTGAAAGAGTAGAAAAAGTTATAACAAATCTGAACATCAAAAAAGCCACTTGAATAGATAATATTTCAGCCAAGATTATTAAGGCACGTGTTCCTACATTCAGTAGTGCAATTTCAAATCTCATACATCACGAAAACATATCTATATAATTTTGACCCCCTTTAACCCCACTTTTATGTAGTATTTTTTCTTATTTCTGCTCAAAAACATAGATTGTGGGTACTTGTTAGAACCGCCTCGGCGAGTTGGTTCTAATGAGTATCAACCTATGTTTTGAGCAGAAATAAGAAAAATATCAGAATGTTTATCTGAAAACTTTCAGTTTTTGGTGGTGAAATTTTAAATGTATTTGAATATGCATGTTTTCGTAATGAATAACACTTTCATCTCATGTAAATTCACCGCAGGACTCAAAGGCGCCCAAGTTATTCCCCTTTTCAGAAAGAAAGACCCTTTAAATTAGGAAAATTACCGTTTCGTCAGTATACCGCCCACCATATCTCAAGTTTTTGAGGGTGTAATTCATAATCAGCTGACCGAGCATTTTGATAAAATTTTCAATTCTTTCTTGCTGCTTTTTTAAAAGGCTTTGGATACCCTGCTACGCTTGCTGGAGAACTGGCGCATGACCCCGGACAGGCATGAGTGTGCCGCTGCTGATGGCGAAGCTTATAGACTCTCCATTGGGGTAATTGAACTACTGGACAGCTATCTCAGTGGTAGGCAGCAGCAGATTAGACTGGGGTCCAATACAAATAGCTGGAAAAATCTGTTTTAAAGGAGTTCCTCAGGGTTCTATATTAGGACCCATTCATTTTAGCGTTTTTATAAACGAAATCCTTTATTTTAAGGTTCAGTATTTTATAAACAACTATGCCGATGATAATACGGTTTTATTTATTTGTAAAGATTTATATATTCTGAAACGTGTCTTAGAGCAAAAAAAAAAAAAAGTATATATTTTTCTCATCAAATATTTTGAAAATAATTTTATGAAAGCCAACATAGAGAAATTCAAAGCAGTATTTCTTGGTAAAAAGGCTTATGAAGGCAAAATTAAATTTGAAAAGAGTGTTACCGTGTTAGCTATAAACATTGATTGCATGCTTAAAACAGATACACATTTATCAAAAATTTGTCAAAACAATTAGCTGTTTTAAAACGAATTGGGAGATTTTTAACAAAACAAAGTAAAATGACTATATATAGCTCTCTTATTGTTTCAATTTTCAATCATTGTCCGATGGCCTGGCACTTTTACAGTGCTGCTAGTACAACTAAAATAGAAAGAATTCAAGAGAGAGCTCTTAGATTTATAAACAACGCTTTAACATCATCACTGAAGACGCTTTTAAAAGTTTCAAACACTGCTCTTCTACGTGTGAAGTGTATGCAAACTATGGCTTCTGAAATTTTTAAAATTGTAAAATAAACTATCACCAGAATACATTCAAGACCTTGTCAATATGAAAGTTTCATTTAAAATTTCAGGAATGAGAGAACAGCAGAAGTACTAAGAGTTCAAACAACAAGGTTCGGCATCATGTCATTTCGATATGAGGTCGCCTGGATCTGCAACAGCCTCCCGAATTGAATGAAACTTGCAGTCCTGTACTCAGTTTAAGAGACTGATCCGTACCAAATAAGGCCTCGGCTGCAGGTGTCCTTTATGTTCGTCCTAGCTTTATTTTGTTATGTTACTGTAGTAATCTTTTCTCTTAGTTCTGTTTTTAGTTTGTAACTCTTTTTTATGTCGGTTTAGATGTTTTCTTATTGTTTTAATGCTGTTTGATTTTGTATCTGTCTGATTTTCTGCATCCAATCAACCTTCGCTTCAGGCCTTGGAACCGTTTTTTCGCTTCCGTACTTTCGGCATAAGGTCCGTGCTTATAGCTATGGCCTATTACGATCTTTGTTGGTTTCGTATCTTAGCTTAAGGCTCGAGGCTTATGCTGTTTTAGATCGGATATTGTCTTTCACTTTTTTTATTTTCTATTTTTTTTATTTTGTATTTATTTTTTTAACGAAACATTTCTCCTTACTGTGATCATCAAATCCATTACTGTGTATATAAGCATGTACAGTCAAACCTGTGTTAAGCAAGCACCTATGGGAAAGCCAAAATATGTTTGCTTGTGCTTGCTTAATACAGGTAGATTTCCACTTCCTTGCATTTAATGGGATCCGAAATAGTGACCTTTTAAGACAGGCGATTGCTTAATAGAGATGGCCTTTAGGACAAGGTTTGACTGTACATTGCATGTTCTGTGATATGTCATTTGTATTTATGTTTGCATCCCATTTGAAATTATGTTTGTTTTCATTGTTTATCTTTACCATTGTTTGTCGAAGTACAAGCCCAACAGGGCTTATGTTAACATGAAGCCATATTCGACAATAAAGAAATGTTCTGTCTGTGCCGTTATCTTCAGAAGGAGTTACGGACAAAAGATGCCTACTATCAGAGAAGGCGGAACCGCGGATCCACGGAAACGTGAATACATGTACCATCTCCCCTCGTTTCCCCTCCCCCCACCCCCACCCCCTCCCCCCACCCCCGAAAAGGCAGGGAACAATAAACAAACCACCTGCACATACCCTGACCACTTTTTACATGACATGCGCAGTATGATATGTATAGAGAGATAGATTATGTCATGCTAAGGTTCATATTTAGTATTCGTGTTTAAAATGAAGACATATAGGCTGCAGCCCATTTAATAACTGTTTATAGTGGTAAAGTGGTTTTAATATCATGGTCTGGTTGACATAAGAATTCAAATAACAGACATTATAACACAGATACAACCCACCACTAGACATTCCTTTCAATCATACTGCATTTCATGAGTGAGATTGGTTTGGAGAAAACTCTCGTTTTCTCTGGTGACCGAATTTACCCTAAATATCGCACACCTTATCTCCATACTGTACTGTTCTAACACTTTGAATTAGTTCATTTTACTAGTCCATGATGTGTCTAAAACTGCTGGATGAGTGGCAAACAGTGTAGATCCTGATCAGACATTATCATCCTATCATAGTTGTCTTAAAATTTGAACTAGCCTATTTTACTAGTTTGATGTGTCTAAGAATTCCTAGATGAGTGGAAAACATTATAGAGCCTGACCGGACACCTTATCTTTTTATCATAATATGAACTAGTCCATTGTATTACAGTAAAATTTCGCTCTAAGACCATCGAAAATAAGATCATGCCGCTATTAAGACATTCGAAAATAAGTCCATCCCACGATTAGGACCAGCCTTTCTACGTCCCAGATGGGTGCTTCTTGTTATTCTACACAGCTCCAGATAAGAAGGGATACTTTTTTTTTATGTCTCTACGAAAACATATGTTGTGGGTACTCATTAGATGCGCCTCGGTGAGGCGCTTCTAATGAGTACCTATAACATATATTTTTGTGGAGAAATAAGAAAAACATTATTCTGATACCCCCTCTTATCTGGAGTTTTGTAGAATAACAAGAAACACCCATTTGGGACTGACAAAAGCTGGTCTTAATAGTGGAGTGGTCTTATTTTCAAGTGGTCTTAATAGCGGTGTGGTCTTATTTCCGATGGTCTTAATAGCGGAGTGGTCTTATTTTCGATGGTCTTAATAGAGGTATTTTACTGAACCCAGTAAACATTCTTTATAAATCTACAGCGGGCCGTTATCGGCCCGTCAGGATTGCTGACGGGCTGGTATCGGCCCGCTGTAGATTTATAAAGCATGCTAGCTGGGTATATTCTAAAGTATCTACTCATTTTGTAAGCGGTCAACAAAGACTGGTCAGACTAGACGAAGGGGCAAGCTGATCTCGGCATACGATCTTCGCACATGGCATAGGGACCCTTTTCTTACATTAGACATCACATGTATTTTTTATTATCGCTGGTTTACCCGTAATGTCCCAAACGAAATTGAAACAGATGACATTGTGATTTCTTTGTATTTCAGTAAAAATAAGGCTTGACATTTCGTGTAAATCGTCTGTCTGCCTTGCAGAAGATTTGCATGAACTGAAGAATAACCAGTTGTTATGAGCAGCATTTTTAAGCAAATGGCCACGTCACCTACTGCTTAAATAAGTTTCCAAAAGGAAATGAATTCTACAAACAGCATGCCTGAGCATTTGCACAGGAACAATGGACATTGTCATCATAAGCTCGCATGTCATGAGTGGCTGTCAGTAGTGTAGGATAGAGACGAGACAGGTTTTAAAATGTTACTCGCCTAACATGTTCCATGATTTATGCATTATGTGATTCATTCTATCATACTCATTTTAAAATACAGTGTTTCCTGTTTTCCTTTGAAATTAGTACATCTCATACCCAAAACATAAAATATACATTAACGGTACAGCTACACTCGTTGATGGTTCGAAGATATGTCCAGTTAAATCCCCCAAATTTCTTTCATCTCAACACATCTAAAGCAAAATATTAACTTCGTCATAATTTGAATTAAAATTTAATGTCACAGCACAAATGAATATATAAAAGAAAATCCTTTCAAAATCCTTGCAAAAAGGTAATGAGTAAAGGACTAGTTTTTTTATTACGATTTTTTTTTTTTTTTTTTTTTTTTTTTATTTATTGATGTAAAAGCTTGGTTTTAATTGTATAATCTACCTTAATTTACATCTGAGGTTAGATATTAATGTGTAGCTATCCCATTTATATCCCCCAAAAAAGCTCGATTTACTAAAATCTACAATCGATTCTCGTTATCTCGACTTCGCTTATTTCGAATAACCGCTTATCTCGAGGTGAAAACTGGTCCCAGTTTAAACATGATCTAACAACAGGTAACAAAATATTGTGGAAAAAAAAGAAGAAATTGCTCCTAAGGAAGAGTCAATTTCTCTTCTTTCCCACAATATTTCCAATATACAGTTGACTCTCATTATCTCGAACTCGCTTATCTCGAATAACCGCTTATCTCGAAGTGAAAATCCTGTCTCTGTCTAAACATGAAAATCTAACAATAGGTAACAAAATATTGTATTTTTTTTTAAATATCTCTAATTTCAGGAGTCAAATTACATATTCATTTGTGAAATGTGGTTGCTCGATTTATTTTTTCCTTAATTCTGCAAATCTGATATGTCGAGGTACGGATATCAGATAACTCGAAGTATTTCAGAGAGTCCATTGGACTTCGAGATAACGAGAGTCGACTGTATTCCATATTGGATGTTCGCGGCAACTTTTTTCAATATATTACAAAACTATCCAAGATAAATATTGAAAAGAGCAGTTTTGCTGTACACTGGTGGAGATTAAACTAAATAAATACAGGCAAACATTCTAAACAATAAAATTCTGCGGATTTTTTTTTTTTTTTTTCAAATCCGTGATTGCGGTCTGATCGTGCTAAATGCACTGATCATGTCCACTTAACTCGACCTCTATGAGACCTCACTGACCGTAGACCTGGGGGTGGGGGAGGTGGGGGGGGGGGGGGGCTGACGTCGCATTTGTTAAGGCAGAGGGATGCTGACCAACGAATGTCTTTGTTTTTTGTTGTTGTTTTTTTTTTTTTTTTTGTTTTTTTTTTTTTGTTTTTTTGTCATAAGGTCATTTTTCACTGAGGGGTTAAAAATTTTGTTCTTAAATTTCCGAATACGTGTACAAGTAGAAATTTTAAATACCTATTATTTCTGTATGTTTGCTTTTAATATTTACTTATATTTGACAACTGTTTCCCACCTGTTTCATAACAAATGTTCAAATGTTTTGGGGTTAAAATAATAAAAAACACAAAGTCGACGTTAATACTTGTTCAAAGAATTCATAGTTCAATAAACATATCATTTTACGTTAAGATGCGCAGCTTTTAAGACATAGCATGTTGCTGTAAAAATCAGCAGACGACATTTTAATTTTTTTTTTTTTTTTTTTTTTTTTTTTTTTCTGATTTTTTTTTTCCAAAAAAACAAGCTTTGGCATTTCATGCAAATCGTCTCAGACGTTTTGCATAAAATGTCCAAGCCTATTTTCGGGAAATAGGAAAAAACTATCATCACTTTGCCTTTCTTCTGAATTAGCCCAGAGAGTGGCGAAGGTTAAAATTCCGAATTATATTTTGTATTCGGGCGCTGCCCGACAAAAATGTGCCTTACGACATATGCGAACAACGAAGGCTCAAATCAACCTGCACATCTGTACAGTCTGATTAGGAACTTTGCATTTTGTCAACACATTCTACAGTGATAAGCGATTTTAGGAGCTAATAGCTAAACCACTGATCGTACCGCTAAGAGGTAGGCGGTGACATGGGCATTCGCTTTTCAAATATCCGTTAAACATACATTTTTTGCCACAGCAGAAGAATTTGTACAGAGGACATGTTAAGGAGGAATATTTCAAGATAATTCTGGGATAATTTTCTCCAGCTCTCCATAAAACATATGTTGTGGGTACTCATTCGAAGCGCTACGGCGAGGCGCTTCGAATGCGTACCCAAAAACATATATTTTTATGGAGAAATAAGAAAAAGTATCCCAGAATTATCACCAAATACTCCTCCTTAACAAGTCCTTTGTTGTATATATCACATTGTATGTATTCAGTAATATAATTCCGTGCCTATTAAAATTTGAAACACCTGTTCTAAGCAAAACATAATATAAAAAAAAATACACAGGTAAGGCCAAAACCACGAAGCAGTCTTCGCAAGGCTTCCCAAAGAAGAAGAGAGGAGGAACAAACAAAGACAAGACACAATGAGACAATCCATCACGTAAACATGCCTATATAATTTTGACCCCCTTAAACACCACTTTTATATGGTAAAACTGGGGTTTACAGGGGTATACATTATTTTTCTTATTTCTGCTCAGAAACATAGATTGTGGGTACTCGTTAGAACCGCCTCGCCGAGGCGGTTCTAACGAGTACCCACAATCTATGTTTTGAGCAGAAATATAAAAAATATCAGAATATTTTATCTGAAAATTTTCACTTTTTGGTGGAAAATTTTTCAGTATATTTGACTAGGCGTGTTTTCGTAATGTGCAATAACTTGTATACAAAGAAACACTGCACCAGAGGAACCGCCTTGGAACGGTTAACATAAACAACTACTCGGGGACTTAAATTGAATTTACTTGACTGAAACCTGACATTAACACAGGAATACAACACAAATGTATGGACAAGCAGGACGAAAACAGAAAGCAATATGGGCAGCCAATGAAGAGGTTGTAATCACAATGTTAATATGAACACTTGAAAATAAAAAAGAAAGCATAGACGGTAGTCGTATAGCAGGGGATCACAATAACAGACTTATAGCAACTTCGACTTGTATCAAGGTGCTGTGGTAACACATTTGGCAGTCCAACTAATGAAGCAGAGCTGTTTTGATAAAGGACAACATCAGGATTGGGTCACTTTTTATCACACTTGTTTGATATTGCACGGTTATTCGGATGCCTTCGTATGTTACCGTTATATGACATGATATCGTACAAGTGTGCATAGATGAAAGAACCGGTTTAATTGGCGTTTATTCCTGGGTTAACCCGTGTTCATATATCTACGGTGAAAGGTTCACTTGAAAGCTTAACATAATGGCATATTACATGTACATTACATGGATACAAAAGTCAAAATATTTACACATAACGTGAAACAAACCAGTCACATGTACGACACACTGACGTCATCATTTGTATTTATTTTTTGATATCTAAAAAATAATATTCATGATAAAATGTAGCAAAATAGTGACGCCATCATCCTGATATACCTTTATATTTTTCATTTTATTTTATTTTTTTAAGCATTTGTATGACAATGTTACATGAATAAAATCTAAAACGTTTTCTGGAAAGAAAACAATCAAAAGAACGAAAATCGGAGACTCCGTTTTATTATATAGCTAAATAAATATTGACTGTTTAAAAATATGCGACAAAATTTGAGAAGCAAGCGTGCTGATATCAAACGATATCGGCACGCTTACTTGATATTGCACGCTTATTCGGATGCCTTCGTATGTTACCGTTATAAGACATATGATATCGCACTAGTGCAAAAATGATATCGCTTTTGTAATATCAATTTCGCTCTGTTGTTAGAATTGCTTTCAGACAAAGAATTTTCACAAAATTTTGTTTATAAAGCATTTAATCGAGCAAAACTATTTGTAGCCATATAATAGAAGGGTTATTGCACTGATATTGGTGAATATTGTCCCTCGTTGGGATATCTACTGACACTCGCAAGCTCGTGTCTTTCGATATCCCAACTCGGGACAATATTCATCAATATTGCTTGCTTAAAACTGGAAACTTTCCACTTCTTTACCTTCACTGCGATTTGAAAAGTGGTCTTTTAAGAAGTAATTGCTTAATACATGTAGCCTTTAAGACAATTTTAACTATGAAAATATAATCTACACTAAAGTGAAGTATGGGGAGACGTTTTACGGCAGCCACACGGCTACCTGGTATTATCCCTAAAGTGTGTCAACAGAAAATCAGTGTAGGCCCTGATCTGTGTCTGCATTGTTTACTCAGGCATGTCTGTCCGAACATGTAGAGTAAACATGGTATATTCTAATATATCTCGCTGACTATAAAACTAGGACGGAGGACTACAGTCCTTTCGACATCATTTTTGAAAGTGTATTTTTTTTCTGCTT
This sequence comes from Anodontia alba, assembly GCA_964016985.1. Classification (NCBI taxonomy): domain Eukaryota; kingdom Metazoa; phylum Mollusca; class Bivalvia; order Lucinida; family Lucinidae; genus Anodontia; species Anodontia alba. Next base: position 97,300,382 of record OZ024826.1, on the reverse strand, counting down.
GACGTTTTATTCGAAATGAAAACAAAAATTCTGACTGACCATATGTCAAACAAGAATCATCTTTAAATAAAACGATAAACGACGAAGAATAGTAGTTTTTTTTTGTTTTTTTTTATTCTTTGCAATTTTCCAATATTATGGTAAAGGTTCTTACAATTCAATTTACACCCGATCTTTGACAGTTTCCTTGTCAAAGTCATATACCACTCTATGTATTAACGCTTGATACTGGGGTGCGAGGGGGGGGGGGGGTGGGGCAGGGGTGGAGGGGGTGGTGGTATCTAATTTCACCGCCGTACCTTTCTTAGCACGATAGCTACTTACCATCATTTAGACGTACCGCAAAATATTTCCAAGCCTTGCTATGGAATGGCTATCGAATCAGAACATATCGTTACCTATAAAAATTTCTTGCTCGATTTTACTTCTTTTGCGTCTTTTGCTTTACCAGTTTTCCATCGTCATCTTTAATTTTAACAATTGAGTATTTCTGCCATCGCTCAATTTATCAAGCCATTATAGGTCTGAATTCTATGACATATATTTATTTCCCTGCATTGTTGTCGATCGTTAAGGACCAATTTGATATTAATACGACTTCGTCGAAAACATGAATTTCTGAAAGACGTCAAAAGCAGAGTATACGTTTAATGAACGTTGGAACGACGTCGTGTGCCTACTGGGATCTGTGTATACTGCTTGATCAGGCCGGGCTGTCCGATTATTTAGATGGTACATTCAGGTGTTCAGCCATCGCTAGTGAATAGAAAAATAGGTCAAAGAACTATTTCTACCAATGAATGATATATAGGTCTACATGAGATGCGAAACGTAAAGCCGTACGCAAACAGCGAATGCCCACATCAACCTGCATATCTGCACATTCTGATCATGTAGAGGATATCTAGCTAGTACTGTATAATACACATGCGAAAAGCGAAAGTCCAGATCAGACTGCGCAGCTGCGCAGTCTGATCTGGACTCTCGCTTAGCGCATATGCGTACTAAGATCACTTTACATTTGACGTGAATCATTTGTATATTTACGAACATCAGAGAAAGGAAACCAATTAAGATAAGACTAATTAAATAGATTTAAATATCTTTGTTCTTGATAGTAAACGTTTCTGTGTAACAGCGATCATTGATGGATTTCTTTCATCCATTAGGCACTCACCAAACCAAAAGGTATCGTGAGTGTATTGTACTACTTTCGATCAGCAAAGGCCCAAATAACTGTACCTTGTGTTCGTTCCCTGTTTACGAAACAGTGTAGTATTATAGATGGCAATGTAGATGGTAAATAGATCGATCTTGTTGATGGCAAATGGGCCGATGTTTTAGATGGCAGACTACTCTTGTAGATGGCAAGTAGGCCGATCTTGTAGATGGCAAACTGTTCTTGTAGATGGCAGACTAATCTTGTAGATGGCAAGTAGACTTATCTTGTGGATGACAAATAGGCAGCTGTTATAGATGACAAATAGACTGCTCTTGTAGATGGCAGACTAATCTTGTAGATGGCAGGTAGACTGAGCTTATAGATGGCAAGTAGACTGATCTTGTAGATGGCAAATAGGCAGCTGTTGTAGATGGCAAATAGACTGCTCTTGTAGGTATCTGATCTTGTGGCAAATAGACCCATAATCTTGATGGCAAATAGACCGATATTGTAGATGGCAGATAGATCGATCTTGTAGATGGCAAATAGACTGATCTTGTAGCTGGCAGACTAATCTTGTAGATGGCAGGCAGACTGAGCTTGTAGATGGCAAGTAGATTGATCTTGTAGATGACAAATAGGCAGCTGTTGTAGATGGCAAATAGACTGCTCTTGTAGCTGGCAGACTAATCTTGTAGATGGCAGGTAGACTGAGCTTGTAGATGGCAAGTAGATTGATCTTGTAGATGACAAATAGGCAGCTGTTGTAGATGGCAAATAGACTGCTCTTGTAGCTGGCAGACTAATCTTGTAGATGGCAGGTAGACTGAGCTTGTAGATGGCTAGTAGATTGATCTTGTAGATGACAAATAGGCAGCTGTTGTAGATGGCAAATAGACTGATCTTGTAGCTGGCAGACTAATCTTGTAGATGGCAGGTAGACTGAGCTTGTAGATGGCAAGTAGATTGATCTTGTGGATGACAAATAGGCAGCTGTTGTAGATGGCAAATAGACTGATCTTGTAGCTGGCAGACTAATCTTGTAGATGGCAGGTAGACTGAGCTTGTAGATGGCAAGTAGATTGATCTTGTGGATGACAAATAGGCAGCTGTTGTAGATGGCAAATAGACTGATCTTGTAGCTGGCAGACTAATCTTGTAGATGGCAGGTAGACTGAGCTTGTAGATGGCAAGTAGATTGATCTTGTAGCTGGCAGACTAATCTTGTAGATGGCAGGTAGACTGAGCTTGTAGATGGCAAGTAGATTGATCTTGTAGCTGGCAGACTAATCTTGTAGATGGCAAGTAGATTGATCTTGTAGATGACAAATAGGCAGCTGTTATACATGGCATATAGACCACTCTTGTAGATATCTGATCTTGTGGCAAATAGACCCATCATCTAGATGGCAAACTAATCTTGTAGATGGGAAATCGACCCATCATCTACATGGCAAATAGACTGATATTGTAGATGGCAGACTGATCTTGTAGATGGCAAGGAGACTGATCTTGCAGATGACAAGTAGACCGATTTTGTAGATAGCAAACAGACTGCTCTTGTATATGGTAAATAGACCGATCTTGTAGATGGCAAGTAGACTGATCTTGAAGATGGCAAACAGACCTATCTTTAAGATGGCTAATAGACCGATCTTGTAGATGGCATATAGACAAATCTTGTAAATGGTCAATGGACCGATTTTGTACATGGCATATAGACCGATCTTGTAGATGGCAAATGGACCAATTTTGTAGATGGCAAACTGATACTGAAGATAGAAATTTGAACAATGTTGTCGATGACAAATAGTCCCGGATTTGTTGATGGCAAATAGATCGATCTTATATATGGCAAATAAACCGATTTACTAGATGGCAAATGGACCGATTTTGTAGATGGCAAATAGACCAATTTTGGAGACGGCAAAGAGACTGCTCTTGTAGATGGGCAAATAGACTGATCTTGTTGACGGCAAATAGACTGCTCGTGCAGATGGCAAAAAGACTGATCTTGTAGCTGGCAAAGAGACTACTCGAGGCATTCGTCGTTTTCATTTGCTCCAAAGCAAACAGTTCAATTTCAATTGATGCGACTCATTCCATGATAAATGATCTAGGCCATGATGCCTTAGATTGTTCGATGAAGGATTGTTTTGATATTGTCGTGTTGTTGTTTTCTATGGAAAAACAGTGCCTATGTTTATTACAACAACGGAGATAAATAAAATTGCAAGATGTTTTCGGGTCTGAATATATTTCTTCCGCGACGCGAGCCCCGCCTTTTAATTCACGTTTTATACAAAGGGTATAATAGTATTTTCCCTGGTCCTAGCTAATTTGTTTTCGGGCAAAAGAGGGTCTTGGAATTTTACGCCGTATGCTTTCACGTCTTCTGCTGTTTATTTGGGTTGTAAATTTATGATTTTGTGTCTAGTTTCGGGTTATTCTAACTTTCAGATATATGTTCTCGTCTAAAGGCACTGGGTACACTGGGTAGGTTGTGTTCCATATTTAACAAGGGAGACAACTTGATGTGTCTTTGTTTGCTTTCCTGCACACCAAATCTTTTTTTAAAAGGGGCCTTCTCTAAAAGGGATCTACTCTAAAAAGGGGATCTACTCTAAAAGGAAAGAATTTGCTCCCTTGAGGAGCAAATTCTTTCCTTTCAGATTAGACTCCTTTTTGGAAGGGAGAAAAAACAATTTAAAATAGTTCTTTCCCTTGAAAACGTATCAATTCTTCTTTCTATGAGACTTGAGATATACGTTTATGTTATGAAAAAACAATTTGAAAGAGTTCTTTCCCTTGAAAACGTATCAGAGACTTGAGATATACGAGTACGTTTATGTATATGAGTTCGAATCATTCTGAAGGTTGTTACAGCAATAAACACTGAAACGATTTCTTATCCGCTGTAGGAATAATTATTGGGCCTGGAAAGCGGTTCTGCTAGTCTCATCAGGATCTACACTGTTTGGCATTCAGGCTTTTAACTTTACATGTAAACTTCTATCAAATCGATAGTTTGTTTTAAAAAATGCAGACGACAAATGTAGTCTGAAATTTGGCACCAAAAGAAAAAAAAAAGTAAGTAGGTCAGTGTGACTGTATCTACACCAACATCGTATGGCACAACTACACTGCAAATAAATTCTAAACGAATTGATCCTTGACAGCAAAGAACACACTCACAAAACCTAAAACAGGTGACATGTCAAATTTTCTCGGCCAGACTAGCTACTTTTGGCCAATTAGGCCTCATCATTGACCCTCATGTAAATTTTCAAAAATCTCGGAATGGGCTCAATGATCTTAAAGGACCTGAAAATATAAACAATACTACAGTCATTGTATACTGTACAATATACCGATGGTTTTGTTTGTGTTAAGGTTTTAAAGCCCAGTCATCCCAATTGGGGTCATGTCGAGAGCGGTCAGTTTTCCTGACCACACTTTTTACAGGGCGGGCAGGCTTAGTCCTCTAAGCAGTTTACCGAATATATCAATGGACAGCGATGGTTCTGATCAAATTGGGCAATAGGCCTTGAATGCCCTTATATGTAATAGGGGCCTTTTTCTCACGGCATGGCTCAACCATAGAATTACATTTGCTCACTGCTGCAAAAATATTATTTTGATTGTAATGTCCGTCACGCTTTCGCATTTTATGAGCTAAGCCCAAAAATATGATGTGTAATTTGGGTTAAGGGCCCGTATGTCATATGCAAACAGCAAAGGTCCAGGTCAGCCTGTGCAAATCCAATCAGTGGGATCAGAGCCTTCGCTGTTCGTCGATAAAATGATTCAGTAAGCGGGCAATAAAGGCCCTGATCAGACTGCGCATGCGCAGTCTGATCAGGGCCTTTGTTACCCGTAAATGGCATGATCCCTTTGTATTGTACGTCGAATATATGAATCGGAATGTCAGAAAATGTACTCTCTGACATGTGTGCCCAAAGATTACTCAAATCGGCCTCCGCATCCGCACAGTCTGATCAGAGTCTTCGTTGCGTTGTCCGCGTGAAGAAACTTTGCATTTTTGGCTAATCAAAATGCGCTCAGTGAAGAGTCTGAACGGACTGCGCGAATGCACAGGCTGATCAGAATTTTCTCTGGGCGCACATGTCCTAAGGTCCGTTTTCTAACGTTGCGGCTCATATTATTTATATTGAAGGAATAACATTAACACACGGAAGTTCATATTTGTATATCGCTATTTCATATTAAATTTTATTTTTATAATTGGTGCCATAACACGGTGTTATTGTATAGGTCCAGGTTGTTGCCCTTTTTATCGGGAATTGTAGAGTTTATTGCCTTTGATATTTGCGTTTGAAAATGACCCTAAGACGTGTGATCTAATATGTGAATCAGTCAAAATAGTCAGCCTGCCTATGTTTTTTTTTTTTTTTTTTTTTTTTTTTTTTGCAGACTGGTGCAAGATTTCGTGGTCTGCTTACAGACTCAAGCTGTAGTATGCGCACGTATGCATTCACTGTAAAAGTACCTGTCACTTAGATACGTGTAAAAATATATGTGAAGATACCAGAAAATGCCACAATCACGACCAACAGCCCTCCAGAGCGACCAAACCCAGAAAAAACGAGGAACAAATAAGGACAAAACAAATGCCACATTTTAAACTACAGACGCACGCACAAACTGGTGTATTTTGACAGCTAGAGTGAATGGTCGTTGTATGACCCAGCTATTTGCTGTAAGCAACAGCACAAATCGAGGGTTGAGCGCAAGACTATTGTAACTCAAACATATTTTTGAAACCCTTGTTTAGGGGCAACTTGGACCCCTTTGTAAACAATGCAAATTTAGGTGCCATTTGCTCATACGAGCAATGGCACCTAAATTTTCATTGTTTACAGAAAGAAATGTTGTAATCTTCATAATGCCTTCATGGTGAGGAGATTAGGTTTGGGGAAAAACAACCATCTGACTTACGCTAGTCTTGCGCTCATCCCTCGAAATGACGTCATGCTAATTACAAGGCCGGTATTTAGAGTTGCCCCATATGTCTTGACTGTGTCTCTCCTTTTACTCTTAGCTCAGGACGGGGGTGTGATGTGAGTCTTCCTTAAAGTAAATCAATTATTAAAACACATCACTACATTAAGTTTTAAACACCACACATATCAACCAACTCAAGTAAATATTTTGGTGTTGTGCGTGTGGAAAACCATCAAATAAGGAAACCGTTGAACCGTAAATTTCACACTTCGTAAATTTCACGCCGTGAAGAATTGGTACCAATTCCTCACAGCGCGTGAAGAATTGGTACCAATACGTCACGGATTTCATACCAATATTTCTCACGTGTGAGAGAAATACGCACGTAGTCAAATTTCATGTAGCAATCATGCATATTCCTCACATTGATAAAATACCCTCCAAAGCTGCTGCATTTTGCATTCGATTCCAATTCTTCACACGCATACCATAATTTTATAAATGTGGACGGAAATTCCAATGTTTTACTGTTGGAACTTCTGGGACAAGAGTTAGAATGCTTAAGATGAGCCGGGTCGCGAGAACACCTTTCCACGGTGTTTCCGACTAGACCCGCCAGCCTGTGTAACTATAAAAGCAAGTCTTAGCAAGAGCTAATTTTTTTGCTAATGTTTATTTGTAATTTTGTGGTTTCTGTTCGGAGGGGCTTCCTCTTCTTCTTGGTGCTTGGGATAGGTTGCGTTGTTTTATTGTGACACTCCCTGGGCCTTCCATATAATTATTTTTAACTTCTGATTTAGAAACTTGGCATATTTTTCAATCAGTGCAACGAAAAACAAATGCGCTGATTCTTCTGAGTGGTTTCAGAGTTATTCTGCGCATTTGTTTTTTTTTTTTTTTTTTTTTTTTTTTTTTTGCTTTGTTTGTTTCTTTGATTTAGTGTTTGACGTCTACGATTAATAGCTAAGGTTATTGACGGTCAGTTGACCAAACCACACTTTTCCTGGACAAGCCTCCCGGAGGCAGTTAACCAGTACTTAGTGAAAATTCTTTCTCCATCACTGACAACTGCTCTACTGGAATCAGCGAAAGAGGATGATTTGTCATAGCAATATTTTCATGACCAAATCTTCACCGCGACCGGCTTTTTTTTTTTTTTTTTTTTTTTTTTTTTCTTTTTTTTTCAAAGTTTGATAAACCTTTTGAGAGGTCTCACTTTGTTGTATATATGAATCATGTTCCTGGGAACCATATCATTTTGACCTGGGTCTTCTCAGTGTCACAAAATTGTATCCGCTCTGTCCCACCAAAAAATATGAAGAAAAGCACTAAAATATTATGAAGGAACATTCATGAAGCTTCATAAAACTATTTCTAGATGCTTGATTTACTCGTATTGAATATTTAATAGTTTTTGTGATGCTCAGGGACCTTCTCTTGAATTTCTTGCAGTTATTTTGACAAAATGTCATTTAAAAAAAAATGAAAATTTTAACAACACACAGAATTATAAAAAAAAAAAATCACAATTTCAAGCCCTTGTGAAAATATCAACCGACTTGAAAGGGAACACAGAGAGCAAGAAAAGTAACACGGGAATGTGTATTTGTGGAGTTAATGTCCTTTGAAACGGTAAACAGTAGATATGTTTGTGGCCGATCTGTAACTAAAAACATACAAAGTATCTCATGTAATGTCATACAATAGTTAATCAACATTGGACGACATACAGAACGCAAGAGCCATACTGTTAATTTCGCATCTCCATAGAAAAACAGTAATACCTGAATTATCAAACTATTTCAGTGTTATAGAAAAAAACAATACTGTCATTTGTCTGTCTGTGCACAGAAAATGTACTTTCTTGCCTGAGTAAACTATCACTGGGAATTTCAGGGGATATTAATGCAGATATATTTATATATAAACAAATAAACCCTTCACAAACACTTTATATATATATATATATATATATATATATATATATATATATATATATATATATATATATATATATATATATATATATATAAAAGGAAAATATGCAAATACAATGTAATAACACAATTCTATGTTAATTTACAGAGCCATGTTGCATTTCTTTCTTTGCCTTGTCCAGACTAAATCACAAAGATTACTACATTTTTTTAGACACAGGGTGTAAATTGATTGTTTCTTATCTTGACAAGAGGTATCAATGAAACAGTTTACATTCAAAATCCATGGTCAGGCGAAAAAAGCAGTAACCTCTTGCAAGTGGTTATATGCCACTTGCTCCTTGCAGTTATACTTTTTGAGCGATGTCGTTTTGAACTAAACAATAAGCTGTTCCTAAGACAAAATTGCCTCCACGTTATTACTTTGGAATTGTTCAAAAGTTATTCATAACACATCATACAGGTATTGAGCACTACAAAATTGTTTGCACATTTTAGTAACCACAGCGTCAGGAATTGGTACCAATTCTTCACATGTAAGAGGAATTGGTACCAATTCTTCACATGTAAGAGGAATTGGTACCAATTCTTCACATGTAAGAGGAATTGGTACCAATTCTTCACACTCCAAAACAAAAACACAGGTCACAGGTGTGAAGAATACTTACCAATTCTTTACACGTCAGAAATTATCAACGAATTCTTCACATCTGTGAGGAATTGGTACCAATTCTTCACACCCGAGAAAAAAGTCGCACCAGTTCTTCACAGGTGTGACGAATACTTACCAATTCTTCACACGTCAGAAATTATCAACATGAGAAATTTGAGCACAAATTTTAGATCCCAAAATTTATCGAAATTGACCATACGTAAATTTCACATTTGGCAAATGTGACGCATTGGTACATGTACCAATTCTTCTTATGGGTGTGAAATTTACGAAATGAGCTTACGGTTCAACAAAGCTCTGTCATAGACTACTCAGGCCATATCATCGTTTGAGCAGTGGAATTCGGCTGCCACCTGAGCAAATTCATCTCCCCATTAGCTATCAAACTGGGATGACAGGGATCCGCGTCATCGGGGTCGAACACGAAGAAGTACGACGTTAACTGTGATGTCAATTACAACGGACGCAGAATACATATCTAGTTTCCCTAAAGTTGGGACATGTTAACTTCTTAGCTAATTTGTCCTAAACTTTGACCAAGTCCATTTTACTACCTGTTGAGCAGTCTAAAACTGTTGGATAAGTGGCAAACAGTGTAGACTCAAATCAGACGCCGCGTTCTGCGGCGTCTGATCTAGGTCTACACTGTTTTCTCAGGCCGAGCGTTCAGATATTTAGCATTACGAAAACACGCCTATTAAACTATACTTAAAATTTTACCATCAAAAAAAATGAAAATTTTCAAATAAAAAAAAGTCTGATATTTCATATTTCTGCTCAAAACATAGATTGTGGGTATTCATTAGAACCGCCTCGCCGAGGCGGTTCTGACGAGTACCCACAATTAATATTTTTGAGCAGAAATAAGGAAAATTATGTATACCCCTGTAAACTCAAATTTTACTATATAAAAGTGGGGTTTAAGGGGGTCAAACTTATATAGGCGTGTTTCCGTGATGGTGTATATACGGCACGCACTCTTCTAGTATTCATACAGCGAAGAATAGCTCTTGAAGGTATATTTGAAAACCTGGCGGCGTCCGTGGCTCAGTCGGATGCGCGTCCGACTGGTGATCAGTAGTTCATGCTCGGCTGAGTGGAGCACGAAAAACATATATAAACTTGGGGCCCGCCTTAGGCCATGCCTATTCAAATATATAGAAAATTTCACCTCCAAAAACTGAAAATTTTCAGATAAAAAAAACTCTCAAGGATTTTCAAAACTTATTCGTTTGCTTATTGTAGTTCCACGAACAGCAAAGTGTCTGAGTACATTTGGTTTGCCTTTTTATTTATTTATTTATTTTTATTTTATTTTTTTTTTTATCTATTTCAGTATTTTATTATTATTATTATTATTTTTTTTTTTTTTTTTTTTATTTTTTTTTTTTTTTTTTTTTTGCATTTTCAAAACTTTTAACTATTATTAGAAAATGTACTTGTATAGCTACAGATTCTCTTATTTATTTTATTTAGAAATGTTCGATGCTGCTTGTCCAACAAACCTGTCGTATTCACACTATTGTGCTTTCGACATCCTACGGAATGATATTTTTATCTTAGCATTTCATTCTTTTTTTGTTTCTGTGCATTGTTTCTAAATATTTATTGCAACATCAACTTTACGGTAAAAAGATGGGTCTGACCTAAGCAATTTCTATACTAAACTGGATTTTTGAAAAGTTTTATAAGTTTTATAAGATTTTTTTTTTTTTTTTTTTTTTTTTTTTTTTTTTTGCTTTTCTTCTCTGATATAGAGGATCTTACATGAGTGGTCATTTAATATGAAATTTATGAAACGAGTTTGGGTAATTTTGGTATTTTGCGAGCTTTAGCGAGCAAAATACCGAAATTACCCAACGAGTTTCATAAATTTCATATTAAATGACCACTCATGTAAGATTCTGTTTATCACATGGCCCTTCCGATGACAAAAAGTGCACAAAATATATTTTTAAAGATAACGGCTTTCCATAGCTAAGCGGAACAACTCACTACCAAAGAGTCAATAGTACTACGCAACAAAAATAGTTCGCATATTATTTGATAAGTACCGAAAATAGCTGGAAACAAGATAAATATGCCATTTATTACTTCGTTAAACTGAAGGAAATAATGATGACTTTTATTTGAGCTAATAAACATTTCATTTGAATAAATCAATTCAAAACTAAATATTCCATTGAACAACGTCATTCAGCGAGTCAATACGTCACTGAGAATCAGTGGGGAAATCCCCCACACTCAGCAGTCATACATGTATTTAAAGGTCATTGACCTTGATAATACAGTTTTATACGGTGGTTGACGCACTCAAGTAAACGACAGATTTCAAGACTATTAAACGTTTTAACTATAGTTTGGATTTTGATTTGACACATTTATTGACTGTCTGAGTCATGTCATCCTCCAATGCTTTTTTGGAGGAGGTAATTTTTTTTTTTTTTTTTTTTTTTTTTTTTTTTTTTCATTGACGGTTTGACGATATCGATGTTGAGAGTGCCTACAAATATGTTGCCGGAAAACATCGAATTTTAACCACCATGAATATTTCTGGTAGCCGTGTTATTCACAGTATGATTGTTTTGTGTCTTCCCCCTCCGTCGGTCTTACATTTATCGTTCTTCTCAAAATTGAAGGCAGAATCTGTTCCAAATGTAAAAGTTGTAGCGGCGAATGCGGACTCCATCTTGGTTGCTATCAATAAGCGGTGTAATACAAATATTAATGAGGGTTATTAGGCTAACCAATGTGAAGCCTTGCAGGTGTTATAACACGTGTGGTTATATGATTTTTATGACATGGGTTATTTCACTGAATAACTTGACGGTCATGTGATAATTTAAATTATTCTCATATTCCATAACAATATTCTATAAATTTCAGAAATTTTAATCAAGCGGAACTTGTTGAAAACCCACATCCAACCTGTCTAGCCTATCGATTTTTGTAGACATTTTTACTACAAGAAAAATGTAAATTTTCGATTATTTTTTTTTAAATCACAGAAAAGAATAATAAAAATATTGGTGCGTAGATAGTTCTGATAAAAAAAATAGCATTGAATCATGACAAAAACATACAATTTACTTTTTGTGAGTAGATCGCCAAGTAAACTATGACCTTTTGAAAGATGTCGAAACCAGAGTAAGTATTTGGACGGACAGGCCTAAGTAAACATAGTAGAAATAGTTAACCTAAAGTTCCTTGTTGTTGGCACCGACTCGATTGTAGTATAGCGATCTTTCTTAGCTTTCTTGCTTCAAATATCTCACACCTACTTGAGCCGGGCCACAATCATGACAACATAACATACAAAAATCTATTTGCGAACAATATAGCCCGGATGAGCCTGTCATCTCAGGCAATCTGCTCAGTGTTTTTATGTTGCACCTTTTAGATATCTCGGTCCAAATATATACCATGCGAACAGCAAAGGCCCTGGTCAGCCTGCGCGGATGCGCAGGCTGGCCTGGGTCTTCGCTGTTCGCAAATGGCATTTTGTCGCTTTTGCTGTGTCCCGGCTCAATTGTTACAAGGCGGCCCTAAAAGTTCGATGAGTATATAGTTTGGTTTATATAAATATTCTTTATTAAAGATGAGCACGTTATTATAGGTTTCTTATTGTATGTAAACAAAAATCTTGAAGTTTATATAAATAATTGACTTTTAAACCTTGAAATTCATAAATAATTAAAGAAAGAAGGTTTTGTCCTCAGTTGCTTGTACCAAAGAACTGTCAAACTCGGGACCGAGTTCATCTAAACGCTGTAACTCGTTACTGTGTGAAAAATATAAAAAGATAATTGTTACGGGTACGCTTTTTTCATATAAGGTCGGAAGAGTGCTAATGCACGCCTTGATATCATGAACAAATGATGAAACCTTGATTTTTACGTTCACACAGATCAATTTCAGAGATGATGATGATGATGATGATGATGATGATGATGATAGGAATGATGGGATGATGACTACGACGACGTCTGATCTCGGTTGACACTGTTTGCAGAGGACTTTCTGATAAATTACTTTGATAAAACATGGTACCAAAATACAAAACGAAAAAGTTAACCCTTCTACATTTAGCAGACGGCAAATTTATTTATTTATTTTTCTTATTTTTAATACTAATAATAAAAATGTTTTAACATGCCGTCTGCAAATATTCAGTTTTGGTGAATTGATAGTTTACAACATATTTTATCAAAATGAGAAGTCACATGACCTGGTTTCTCGGAAAAAAATAGTTTCCACAATGTCGTCTGCTAATCATGCTAAAATTTACAGTTTAGTACACACCACCTGATTTTTGTCGTACCTGCTTGTAGCTGGGTGTGGCATAGGTGTTCGAAATTCCGTCCATTCGTCCGTTCCTCCGTCTGTCAACAATTTACGTCGAGTCTAGCATTAGAGTGCATTTCTCTGAATTAGTGATAGCTGGGAGTGTCAAACCTTTTGTAATAATTGTCCTCAACATACTCTTCTACCGGTGCCCTTGACCTAGATTTCATGGTAGTGACTTTGTCGTGTATTTACGTCAAGCCTAGCATCATTCACGTCGAGTCTAGCATTATAAGTGTATTTCTCCGAAGCAGTGATATAGCTGTGAGTGTTAAATCTTGCAAAGTACTCGTAATTGTTCTCGACATACTCTTCAAGCACGCCATATGAACAGGTGCCATTGACCTATATTTCATGCTTGAGTGACTTTGTCATGATTTTACGTCAAGCCTAACATCATTCACGTCGAGTCTAGCATTAAAGTGTATTTCTCTGAAGCGATGATAGCTGTGGGTGGCAAATCTTGAATAGTAATTGCACTCGACATACTCTACAAGCACGCACTATGACCCGATACCCTTGGCCTAGATTTCGTGCTTGAGTGACTTTGTCATGATTTTACGTCGAGTCTCGCATTATTGTCAAGTCTGGCATTAGATTGTATTTCTCTGAAGCGGTGATAGCTGCGAGTGTCTAACCATGCATTGTAATTGTCCTCGACTTACTCTTCAAGACCGCACTATGACCCGGTGTCCTTGACCTAGATTTTGCACTCCATTGACTTAGTCATGATATTGCGCCGAGTCTAGCATTTAGATTTGTTTCTCTGAAGCGACGATACCCGTGAGTGTCAAACCTTGCATACTAATTGCCAGCAACATTATCTTCAAGTATGCATTATCATCTGGTGCCTTTGACCTAGATTTTGCATTCCAGTAACTTTGTCATGATTCAAAGTCGAGTCTATCATTAAAGTGTGTTTCTCAGTAGCAGTGACAGCTGCGAATGTCAAACCTGGCATAGTAATTGTCCTTGACGTACTCTTCAATCATGCACTATGACCAGATGCCATTGACCTAGATTTCGTGCTCCAGTGACTTTGCCCAATGCAGATGCGACATCGACTTCCGCGAAGTTAGCATGCCGGGTAAACATTGCAGCGGAACAATTGTAAATATTTTTCTTAGTTCTAACCAGAATATAGGCTCTGACATGCAAATTGCATGAAATGTCAAAACATATTTTCTAGGAGAAAAAAAAGCAATTTGTCGTCTGCTGAAATTTTAACTTAGCATGCTAAGAGTTTACATGTGAAATTGAGCTTCTGTTATACTAAATAAACATATGGCGCCTGCTTTGGTCAACTGGTTCTTTTGTAATATAATAATCAGCCGTATGAAGAAACATGAAGCAGACGGCAAGTTCAAAATAAGCTCCCAGTCAGCATTCTACGTAAATATATATCGGACCGTCATCGGCCCGTCAGGGTAGCTGACGGGCCGATGACGGTCCGATGTAGATTTACGTAGAATGCTAGCTGGGCTGTATCACGACAAAATATTTCTTTGAACATATCTCTAGTAGGCACATGACGTCGACACCCCGACGATTGCCAATCGGCATTGAATCGAGTTATATCTGCAGGGGTAGCCTTTAAGTGCTCGGCACCACTGCAGCAGACGTCATTTTTATTTTTATGTCTATTTTTCAGAGAAAATAAGACTTGACATTTCACGTGACTCCTCTGCTAGATTCACATGAAATTCCGAGTCTTATTTTCTCTGAAAAATGATGAAAAAAAAAATAGCATGTCGTCAGCTGCAATCCTGCTTAACGTCTTCAGGCTTAAAAAATGCACAAACTTACATAAGCAAGAATACAGTCTTTTCTGGCATATACTTGTAGTATTTTTTTAAGGTGAAAGCCCTGGAAACTGATTGCAAGGCAGTCTACCGTAGAACTCATGGAAAGTACCGCAAAATTAAAGAAATCGGCAGTGTTTTAGTTTGTTTCTTTCTTTATATATATCTGTTGAAATTTGATATTTGCAGTCCTCAGGATCCAGAGATTTCCTTGTGTGTAATGATTAATGAGTGTGCTTGACATCACGAAAACATACCTATATAATTTTGACACCCTTAAACCCCACTTTTATATAGTAAAACTGGGGATTACAGGGGTATACATTATTTTTCTTATTTCTGCTCAAAACATGTATTGTGGGTATTCGTTAGAACCGCCTCGCCGAGGCGGTTCTAACGAGTACCCACAATCTATGTTTTGAGCAGAAATATGAAAACAATATTAGAATTTTTATCCGAAAACTTTCAGTTTTTGTTGTTGAAATTTTCAGTATATTTGAATAGGCGTGTTTTCGTAATGGCGACGAAAATAAAAAGAAAAAACAAAAAAAACAAAAAAAAAAAAAAAAAAAAAAGAAAGAAAGAAAACAAGAAAACGAACCATATCCGACATGCCATTCAGAGAAATCTGTAAACAGTCGAACTTTAATGGCTCGAACATCTTTTGGAGCATGGAAATTTGTTCCAGTTCGAGCCACCGAGGGTTAATTATTGCAACATATATGGAAACAAATTAGGGTTATTTAGGGATGTCTTTTCGATCTTCAATAAAGTAACGGTATGTTGAGTGTACTCAAAGAGGGTTCTAATGAGTACATTCAACATACATTAATTAAACTTCCGATAAATATCTAAAAAAAATGTTTCTTGACGTATCTGAAGAAATTGCTAGGGACTGCAAAACGAGTTCGAAGCAGCCACGGTAAACGAGCCAAACTGGTACAAATTTGATACAACATCACGAAAACATGCCTATATAATTTTGATGCCCTTAAACCCTACTTTTATATAGTAAAACTGGGGTTTACACGGGTATACATTATTTTTCTTATATCTGCTCAAAAACATAGATTGTGAGTACTCGTTAGAACCGCCTCATCGAGGCGGTTCTAACAAGTACCCACAATCTATGTTTTGAGCAGAAATATGAAAAATATCAGAATTTTTTATCTGAAAATTTTCATGTTTTGGTGATGAAATTTTCAGTATGTTTGAATAGACATGTTTTCGTAATGAATTTTGATTAGCATTTTCATCAGTTTCTACCCAATAAGAACATTCTTTACCGTACTTGGATGGTAGTGTGTTTGAGGTTTTGTTTAATAACGACACAGGATTTTGGGTCTTCTTCCAAAGACAGGGAGAAAAAATGACTAAGAGCGAGCACAGAAGAGGAAAGACAGACAAAGAGTAGAGTAAAGGAAAAAAGCGAATGGCAGTGCAGAAACAGATGAAGCACAAAAACAGCCCCCAGTCCCTTTCCCTACCCGCTGCAAGTACAGTAGCCCCTAACCATCACCCAACTACCGACTTGCGGTGGTGGCAACTGCTAGACTGAGTATTTGCTGTTCGAATTTCCAATATGGGACTTTGTATCTTATTACATGTACATGCTTTATATTGTTATTGATGGATGTTTGTCGTGATATCCTCTCATTTCAACTATCACTCCTTTCTTCCTTTAACTCTTTCACTGCCACAGGCGATAATAATAGGCTTTTGCAAACAGCATAGATCCAGATGAGACGGCTCATTGAGCCGTCTCATCTGAATCTACGCTGTTTGACATTCAGTCTTTTAATTTTACATATCAACGTCTTTCCAAGCGATAGTTTGGTAACGTAAAAAAGCAAATGACAAATGTCGTCTGAAATTTGGCATCGAAAGAGTTAATTCGATCTGATAATTCAACTTAATCAATACCCTAACATCGTATACGGTAGACAAAAAATACCTTGATTTAAGACACTGCCAGTGTACGAAATATAATTACTTTTTTTACCCCTTCTAAACCACGCAACGTCGAGACAATGGATGCGACGTTGACGCGACGTTGTACAGACGCCATGTCCCCGTTGGGAAGTATTCAGATACTTTTACTTCTTAAGACACTGGCCCAGAAAACTTGACACTTCAGTGTTTTCAGTTTTGTCAGTGTGTTCATTCCTCTCATAGGCTATTCCTTTAAGAAACAATTGTCCTATAATTTTAACAATGGAATCCTTATATGTTGTACTTGGAACCATTTAACTAACTGTTGATGTGTCTAAAAACTGTTGGCTGAATTGGAAATAACGCAAACTCTGATCAGACGTATCTGCTCTAGGTTTGAGTTCAATCATCTGCCCAGAGGTCTTCTCTCTTTGCTCTGTCTGTCTGAGTACGGTAACACAGAGTAATGTGAAAGGAGAAATAGATTGTAAAAGGAATGACTCTTAAGAGCAGCGAACACACACACACGCACGCACAGATAGAGAGAGAGAGAGAGAGAGAGAGAGAGAGAGATTAAAATAACTGAAGTGTCGAAGTTTTCTGAGCCAGGACAATAAGTTCATCTCTTTCACCGGTCGTAGCGACTTTTGTCGTCGACTGATAACCTTTGCAAACAGCTTGGACCCAGATTAGGCCCGACGAAACGTCCGGCCTGATCTTGATCCAAACTGTTTGACACTCTGATGGTATTTCTGAAAAGATTTTTTGAGGAAGTTAATTAAAAAAAAATCCACAGACGACAAAAAAGCATGCAAAAATACCCAGCATGCAAAATTAAGGCAAACCGGCTTCATCAGTGGTCCTCATGTAATTTTTCAAAATCCCGGAGCTTAGTGATCACAAAGGACTAGAAGTATGCAAGTGAACATTATATAGTGAAGTACGAGGAGACGGTTTACGGCCGCCACACGACACTAACACTAGCTATAGGGAAGATAAATTCTGCTGTTACCCTCGTTGTTCAGTTTGATTGGGCCCTCTTTGACCTTTGAAAGAACGTCATCTGATGAAATGTTTCGTTGTTTTCTATATACTGACCGGATACTGTATAATGTAAAATGAATACCTCGATCGATCTGTGCTAAAATGCAGCTTGATCAATGCTTTTGCACTTCTACCGTATCAAATGTGTGGACATCGAAGACCATATCAAAACTGACGGTGTTTAGGCTTCCCAAGAATTCGTTGTAAAACGCTCTGAATTCTGGACAGTTTGAAATATTTCTTATTCTTTCTAGAAAATAGGGTTTGATATTGCTTGCAAGTTGTCAACTTAGGAGACAATATGCATACAATGTCAAAACAAATCTAAAAGTTTGCCTTCGGATACAAAGAACACACAAACCATATTTTCTCGTGTGGAGACAATTTGTATGCAATGTCAAACCCTATTTTCTAGAACAAAATAAGAATCATATCATCAGTTTGTCGTCCATCGCCTTTGCCCATAAAGTGGTACATGTAAAGGTTAAATGTACCCCGATGCCCCTTTTCTCAGGGGTCATTTCATAACCACTTGACAAAGGCATTGACTTCCTATAACCTTTATGTTTCATTAAATCTATTTAAAAAGCTGTAACTGATGAACCAGATGTGAAATAATATGGGCCGAAATACAGGAAAAGGGTCCTTATGACAGATGTTGGAAGCAATGGCCAAGCTCAACCTACGCATTTATACTTACAAATCAACAGGCTTACACTTCTGTTTTAATCGCAGTTGCATTGGTATAGAGCTATTCGAAAACGGAATATATTCTTCGATAAATCCACTGGGTAGGAATCCCGGAACTATTTCCTTCGCTGAAATTTCTAAAAAGAGCTACTGTACCCGTATTTTAAATGTAGATACGACCCAGTTGGAATTATTTGAAACGAACTTTATTTTTGTGGATTTTAACGATGTGTAATGCCGGTGACTAACTAACAAAAATAACATTAAGCCCTCCTGTCTTCCCTTTTTTCTGTTTGTGAGTGGTTCGCCGGCGTTTACACATCTATAAAATCATTAAATACGAAATTCATTCCTGTAAATAGTATTGTCCGATCAGGGATATTATTCTACGTTTACAGATTCACAGAATACCGTATAAGTATTTGACAACTTAAAGCCTTACCAATTTTGTCCAAAAATTATATAAAAAAAAAAAGAATTTTACTTATTGTAGATTTGTCTTAAACCTGACTGATGAGTGCAAACAGTGAAGACCCTGATCAGACGCCGCTATCTGCGGCGTCTGATCAGGGTCTGCACTGTTTGCTCAGGCTTGCCTGTCCCAATTTTCAGGGCAATCAATGTTCTATGGACTAGACTGACGAACAGATAAGGGTCTGATACACAGTCCGATCTTGTCCTCGCTGTTCGCATTAGACATAAGGGTCGTTTTTTTTAATTTTGTGAAATATACATATGTTCGTGTTAAAGATCGTGTAACATTTTACGACATTCGTTATTGTTGATATCAACTACGGTTCGATTAACATCACTTTGTACTGGTACTAGTCAACTTACCGGTTCCTTCCTGATATCACACGTTAACGCTCAACATTCTGGGTACAGTTTTCGGCAGACGACATTCTTGGAAAATTCTCTTAGCCTTCCTAGAAAACAGGATTTGACGTTTCATGCAAATTGTCTCCAATGGAGACATTTGCACGAAATGTCAAATCCTGTATTCTGGGAAATGTAAGAAAAATATCACAATTTTGTCGTCTACTGAGTTTGCCCAGAGAGTGGTAAAGGTTAAAATTGAATGAACAGCTGTTTAGATATCATAAATATGAGCCACAACGTGCGAAAACGTACCTTCTTTCATGTGCGACAAACGAAGACTCAAATCAGCCTGCGCATCCGCGCAGTCTGATCAGAGTCTTCGTTGTCCGCATGAAACAAAAACAACAAAACTTTACGTCTCTAACTATCCAAATTGCGCCCAGTGAAGATTCTGATTGCTGATCTGAATCTTCGCTGGGCGCACATGTCAAAAGGTACTTTTCTGACGTTGCGGCTTAAATGCCTTGATTCTATATAATAGAAAGGTTGATTGGGTATGAATTTGGGAGTTTTGATGACTCCGCCCTTATGAAGACCAAAGATTTCTAGAAAGATTTTTATACTTATAACAAAAGGTGATTCATTGCAGTAAATACATCACAAAAGAAGACAAGATAAAATTTAACAAATAATCCTATATATGAAAACATATTTGTTCAAAGAACAACAAATATATAGAGATACCCAGAAAGGCCACAATATGGAGACACAACCATCCGAAGGGACCCTATAAGGGTTTAACTTTCTGCATCTTGGGTAAAATTTTCAGCAGATGATATTCTGACATATTTTTCTTAAATGTTCTAGAAAATGGGCTTTGATATTTCATTCAAACTGTCTCCAAAGGAGAACATTTTCCTGAAATGGCAAAGCCTATTTTCTGGGGAAAGAAATTAACCTCCTCCCCCCCCCCCCCCCGCGTACACACACACACACACACACACACACACACACACACACACACACACACACCTTAGTGCACACATTCTGTCCTTTTAGAGCGGTCCTTTTTTTCCAGAATATTTTAGCCTTCTGGTATTCACAAAAAGGAAACAGGAAGTCACAAAAGTGTCTGAGCTGCAAACAAATGGTGTTTACCAAATATACCCAGTCTCCTAAAAGGATCAGTCCTACAAGCTTCGAAGACGGAATAATTGATTAAGCAAAATACATGTATATTGAATGCATCTTCTGACTGTCTCATGTAGGCATTCACTGCCACGGACGATGCCGGGAAAGTAAATAACTAAACTCAGGAAGTGGTACAATCAGATTCACATCGAGCTTTTCACATCAAAAAGAAAGTCAATTAAATAGCAACAAAAAGAGCAGATGACAAGTAGAGTTGGCAGCCCTTTCCCAAAAAGGTGGCAAGTCTCTTACCCAAACTTAACTGGATATATCTTTATTTTGCGTAATTGTTAAAAGAAAAATAACTGTAAGTGAAACACTACCCAGAACATTTAACAAAAAGTACGTGTGTCTGGTGCCAAATTTGCATTATATGATATCAGTTATAATACCTGGTTTCAGATCATTATTAAAAACAAACCTTTTTTTGAGGAACAACAATTCTTTCATTTTCTTCATAATCGTGAAACAGTCATCATAATATGGTTATAAATATGTTTAAACCAATTTGGCGCTACGAGCCGTCTCATCAGGATCTACACTGTTTGCCATTCTGTTTTTGAAATTTGACTGATATTCATACACACAACAATGGACGAGTCTAAAATCAAAGATGAAAGAGTCCACATCAGAAACGCATGGGTGAAAAGGTTAATTAGACATGTGCATACATGCTAAGTTCCTTCTTCTAACGGCCAGACAGAGAGATTCAACACAACCGTTGAGGTCCAAAGGAATGGTACACTATGTCTTTTATTGTTCTGATATATTATAAGAAATACTTCTAAAAGTTTGTGTTTTCCTTACACATCATTGTTGCGTTCAGAATTATATAAGTGCAAAGTAATAGCGAATGTTTTGCCTTGGATCCCTGTACCTATTGACGTACGCCAACAGGAGAAGGGGTCCAGCGCAATAAAATCGCGGGTAACTTGCACTTTTGAACGCAGGCCATTTTTACATGGCGCAACCAGCATACCTTTATTGTATGTTAGCTAGGTTTGTTGTAGACACAACGTATTGCTGCACATGCCCTATGCTCATATCGAAGTATGCTATCGGAGTATGCAGGAGTAGGTCTGAATAAAAATGTATGCGTTCAACGGAACTTTTTGTGTTTCCTCTTTCTTTAATTTTCTTCTTTCTTTCTTTTCTGTTGCTCAACATGCTTTCGGTGGTGGTTTTCTATATGACAGCTGCATGTTTATTTTAACGTTTATTTAAAACAGTCAGGATATTTCGGCTTATATTAGTTTGGGTAAACATTCTTTAACATTTACCACGCTATAGGCAGATTCAGCAGGCGACAAACTGATTATATGTTTCTTATTTTTCCTAGAAAATAGGATCTGACACTTCATGCAAATTGTCTCCTAGGTAGACAACTTGCATGAAGTTTCAAATCCTGTCAAATTCTTTTTTGAAGGAAGAAAAAAATCAGTGTTCCAGTGGAGCCCTTATGAAAGACTGGATGTCTTGTCAGAGGAAATTATAGGCTGCAGGCCATATGTATGTATGTATGTATGTACGTACGTATGTATGTATATATATAGATATATATATATCTGTGTGTGTGTGTGTGTGTGTGTGTGTGTGTGTGTGTGTGTGTGTGTGTGTGTGTGTGTGTGTGTGTGTTGTTTCTTTTTCATGTAAGTACTCTATACTTCCTATGAGGGCTTCACGGAACAGCACTAGGGAAAAAAGTGGTTCTACACTCTTATAGTGATATTGGCACAAGATTATTTTCTCTGTTATTTGCATTGATTGTGATATATATGACTTACAGAATTGAAAATAAAATTATACAATACAAAAAAAAGTTTCAAATCCTATTTTCTAGGAAAAATAAAAAAAATTTTCAAAATGTCGTCTGCTGAAATTTTTACCCAGATGTTTCTAGTTAACTCTTTAAGCACCATACAAAATTATAGCAAACGACGTCGATTCTCATTTTTTTTTTTTTTTTTTTTTTTATCAGTGAAAAGAAGGTTTGATGAAATATCATACATTCTTTTCTATGAAATCTAAGGGCGATTCAATGGAATATCAAGCCTTTTTTTCTCAAAATAAAACAAATAGGCAGGCGATCCACATGAAATATCAAGTTTTCATTTCTCTGAAAACTAATATCCTAAAGTTATCTACTGCTGTCGGTATTGTCGCTTTAAGGGTTAGGTGCCAGTTGGCGCTCTATATATAGCATGGTAGTGTTACAATATCACAAAGTCCAAATCATACATCTTTCCCACAGTCAAAATTCATAATACGAGTATGTAAAATACATCAGACAAATAGAGAAACACTTATATTGAACAAATATTACAGAACAATACCGCAGCGTTTATTTTTCTATACGTTTGCTTTTCTCTGTGTTGAAGATATTGGTCTATGCTTTTCTTTTAATTAGAAATCTCACTAGCATGTCATATTGATATTTTCCGTTGTGCTGTGAGGTATTTGTTTCATGTCCCTGTAAGAAGAGTTAACAGCTGACTATGGAGCTTTGAAATAACAAGAATGTTTTCTTTCGAAAGTTTGACCTGATTCGTCAGAACTTTCAACATTCTCAGCACTAAATATTAACAACTCTATTCTGTTCGGTGTAAAATTAGTTTTTTTTTTCTTCAATAGTGTTATCTTATGCATAAGAGAACCCGTTGGAACAATGTTAGAATTGTCATTTTCTAGGTTTTATCGTGGTCACATCACGAAAACATACCTATATAATTTTGACCCCCTTAAACCCCACTTTTATACTGCAAAACTAAGGATTATAAGGGTTTTACATTATTTTTTTTTAATTTCTGCTCAAAACATATATTTGGGGTACTCGTTAGAACCACCTCGGCGAAGCGGTTTTAACAAGTACCCACAATCTATGGTTTGAGCAGAAGTGTGAAAATTCAGAATTTTTATCTGAAAACTTTCAGTTTTTGGTGGTAAAGTTTTCAATATATTTGAATAGGCGTATTTTCGAAATGAGTCTGATTTAATGTCCAAATATGATTTTGGTTTGAAATCACTGCTGCAAGAAAGCCTATCGGAATCAGAATTATATGACAACTTAGTCTATTAATTCAGGGAGATTGTTGCCAAAACTGACTTTCGCGACTTTTAAAAACAAAGAACTGTCACTCGCTAAAAAGGTTACAACATAATTCTCTATTGTTCGTGCGTTGGTGGTTTCATATGTGGCGTTGGTTTTGTTATTTATCTTCCTCATCTCTTTTCTTTTGGTGCCTTGGGAAGGCTGTGCTTCGTGATTGTGGCATGTCCTAGGTATCTTCACTTATATGCTTTTGCCTGGGGTCGAACCCACGCCATGCAAGCTCTGACCAATGCGGCGCAGCGCCTAGCACTGCAGCGTCCGGCGTCTTACCGAGACAACGCCAAGAAAAGATTGTTCAAATAGCGCTTATACAGACAACTGACGCTACAGTACACTTGATATTTGGGAGCTCAGTTGTTTTATTCATTTGCGTTACATGGGTTATTTTTTACTCTCTCAAATTCACTTATAGTTTTGTAACTTGATGAAGTAACTATGTATGAGGAAATCTTACAGTCAAGCGAGTTTTGTGGCAATAAAACTGAGAGTTGTTTAGTTTCCAATGCTATGTGTACAATTAAAAAAAAACTGTTTGCACAGTTGAAGTACTCTAAACCGTCAGGTTAAAAGGTCTACAGAAGCTGTTTGTTTTTTCCAAAATATTTGGCGCAAAATAGTATATAATAACTGAAGTCAGTTTCACCCTAATCATGCTGAATAAATTAAGATGCCACACCCACTTCTAATTTTCAGCCAATCAGATTACTTGACCCTGATTGTTGATACAAATTCACATTTTAACTGACAAACAGTGCAGATCCAAAACAGATCTGTTTGCAAAGGCAGGGTATATCCGGGCTCAGCAGGACTAAGGTTAAAAGAAGAACAGGAGAAGCGAGAGAGAGAGAGTTCGATGTTTATAGAGCAACTAATATGAATTTAACAGGTGCTAACTATATCCGTGCGTCCAAATTTAATATTATCACATGCTTCATCGGTGGGTTGGCCAGATCTAACTGAATTGATTTCAGACCACACTTGACTTTTGAATCCTCTGTATGAATTGCTATATAACGTCCAAGTCAACAATATTTCAGTAGTTTAGAGACATTGCCTCCAAATTTGTGGGACTTTTACCCGACCCGATCACATGAATTCGGGTCCTGCTTAGTTACTGGCAGCTCTGCCATGGAGGCCTTAGGCAGCCCATCTATTTCGCGGGCCCCGATGGGCGGGGGCCATGCTTTCCGAAAACTAGTGTATGCCGGTAACAGGCACAACGACATACCCTATCGTTCTCTACCTGAAATCCATTTTATTGCTTCAGGATTTTTCCTAAAGACTTTTGACTGTTTGTGCGTTTTTGTCTTTGTTTCTTTTTGATCCTTTTTTTGCGAGTCTACACATTATGAAAAGCAGAAAAAAACAACATAAAAATAACAATAATTTACATGATTTACAAACCGGTCGAACAAACACATTATTGTGTCGAAGTTTTTCAGATTATCAAAAGAAAAGAGCGTACAGTCTATGTGTTATCAAAACATCTACATCAAAGTGTACCTTATGCACAAAACGAATCATGCTTAACTTATAAAGAGACTGAGAACAGATAGAAATAAAATTCGAAGTGGAAACAAGATTCAAAATGGCGGCGATCACAAATTGTGTAGGCTGACGTCATGAGTCGCGTGATTCAACCCCCTGCAATTGGAATACTTGCGTTATTTGCTGTTTTGTTGCTATTGTCTGCACGGCCGCCGTGTCATTAGTCTCTGCCAAATCACGGAACGCTTATTGTTTTTCATAATAAGCACCGAACCATCCAAGCGTTTGTTGGACCAGTACATTCGTGGTCACACACTTCACTTGTCACATAGTTGGTCTGTAATAGTGCATCTGTACGCCGAACCGCTTCGCAGTTCGGGTTGAACGCATTTATTAGATGGGAAGCTCGAGAGAAGCTTAACAGAAGAATTTTTCTATATATGAATTAAAGTCTGTCTCTCTCTGTCTGTCTCTTTCTCTCTCTCTCTGCAAAAGTACCGTTCTAAATCTAAAACCTAAGTATTCCAAGAGACATGCCTGGGAAGCAGTTTAGACCCAAACACTGCACAACACGACGCATAAATCCAGCAGTTTCGTATACATCAAACAAGGAATTAGAATGGTCTTGTTTCTAATTTTAGGACAACTATGGTGGGGATTATGTAATTCGAATACTTAGAATAAGTACCGTAATTCGGGTAAACACCGTTGGTCCACTTTTTAGAAAGTGCCCATAACATTTAATGCACATAGATTGATTTGTGGTTTAGAGTCATTTAGCTTTAAGTTTCGACCCTACTTTGTAAAGCTGATTATCAATTGGTGGGATAACCTTCCACGGGTATCCGTTTTAACAAATCTAGATATTATCACCTACCAAAGCTGCAATTATTTACTGATTGAAAGCGAAATGTTTGAAGAACGCTTAACCTTAACAGCACTGCAGACCAAAACAGTTTTTTTTTCTGCAAACAGTGTAGATCCTGATGAGACGGCTCATAAAGAGCCGTCTCATCAGAATCTACACTGTTTGCAATTCTCTGTTTATTGATTTTTGACTGAGGCCCCTATTTGGAACAATGGTTCTGACCAGATTCAAAGAGGGTCGAGTCCACTTCAGAAACTCGAGGTTGAAAGGGTTTAAGCGAACGACCCCTGCAGAAAATAGAAATAATATGTTTGTGTTATCTGACAAGTTGGTCGCGCGCTCAATGTAAATTAGATTACAATCGCAGTTTATGTCCAATATAAGATTTATAGAAATCTGGGATAGCCTTGCTTACGTCACTCGATGCCCAATATTACAATAAGGCCGATATGGGGTAAGCCTTTCAATCGCGGGCACCATTATTTTCAAAATCTTTGTATTTACATTAGCGGACCACCAGATTCGTACGCCAATATGGCCGAATGCTCTACGTGTAGCCATTGTTTTGAAATTGCATTGTTCTTTTGTTTGCATTTTCTTGGAGGGCTTCGGGGTCATTTACTGCTCTGGCATATTGATCAGTAGTTTGTGTGGAAAGTGTACCGAGACACCCTACCTGCAGTATTTATTTTAAATATTCGGGCATCTTAAATGTGTATCATTTTTTTCTAAAATTTGAAAACGTGTTGAGGTGTCTAAAAGCTGTTGGACGAGTGGCAAACACTATAGTGTCTGATCTGGGCCTAGACTGTTTGCACATGCTTCTATGTCTGAATTTATTATCAGAACGATAAAGGGTAAATGGGGTAGAGTTACAAATGCAATAAAAAGAACCAAATATTCGTATACCGGAATATATGCAAATATTACGAAAGACCGGTAGTGTCATTTCAACTACATTAATTCAAGGTTTCAACTTCACGAATTCACGATTTCAGCTTCACGAATTCACGAATTCAACTTCACGAATTCACGATTTCAACTTCACGAATTCACGAATTCAACTTCACGAATTCAACTTCACGAATTCAACTTCACGAATTCACGAATTCAACTTCACGAATTCACGAATTCAACTTCACGAATTCACGAATTCAACTTCACGAATTCCACTTCACGAATTCAACTTCACGAATTCACGAATTCAACTTCACGAATTCACGAATTCAACTTCACGAATTCAATTTCACGAATTCAACAGTTGAATTCGTGAAGTTGAATTCGTGAATTCATGAAGTTGAATTCGTGAATTCGTAAGTTGAATTCGTGAAGTGGAATTCGTGAAGTTGAATTCGTGAATTCATGAAGTTGAATTCGTGAATTCGTGAAGTTGAATTCGTGAAGTTGAATTTGTGAATTCACGAAGTTGAATTCGTGAATTCGTGAAGTTGAATTCGTGAAGTGGAATTCGTGAAGTTGAATTCGTGAATTCATGAAGTTGAATTCGTGAATTCGTGAAGTTGAATTCGTGAATTCGTGAAGTTGAATTCGTGAAGTTGAATTCGTGAAGTTGAAATCGTGAATTCGTGAAGTTGAAATCGTGAATTCGTGAAGCTGAAATCGTGAATTCGTGAAGTTGAAACCTTGGATTAATGTAGTTGAAATGTCACTACCGGTCTTTCGTAAAATATAGGTGGCATACCTGAATCAATTTCTCTATAGGCTACAATGCTAAGAGATAAAAAAACGTCTCTCGCCTTCTACAGTACCAAGGCCACAAATCAGATCCTGAGTTTTGATTTGATGTGATAGCCACTTGAGTCAGCAACAGATTATGGGAATTTCGTGCCCTTTTCACCACTTCAAAAAACACATAGCATTGCCAGTCCTGTGACACCGCCAAAAATCTTCCTATTCAGAGTCAGAAACTTGAATGACCGCCCGACACTTTGTCTTTTTTTTACCTTACACTATATACACCATTTACTTCGTACATCTTGTTTTTGATGGGTATCAAAACAGTGTGGTATCAATGGTAGTCTTGGCCCAGTTGTTCAAAGCATCGTTAGTTTAACGAGCTCGTTAATGACAAAGTCGTCAACTGTTGTAGCTAAGGTACTTTCAAATACATTGATATTTTACTGCAAAAATATGAGTGCTACTCACATTTTGTCAGCAAAAATATCAATGTATTTGCGATAATTGAAAACAGAAATTTTAACATCAAATTAGCTAACAACGTTGTTTTGAACAACTGGGCCTTGGTTGCCGATAAAGACATAGATCGAACTTGTTACTGGGTAGACATTGCTACTAATGATATTTGGAACATGGTCAAGAGAGGCAAGGCAGTCAGAATGGTTTTCTTTTCTTCGGAAAAGGCGTCTACTCTAAAAGGAAAGAATTTGCTTCCCGTGGGAGCAAATTCTTTCCCTTTATCGTAGACCCCTTTTTAGAAGGGGATTTATTTGTAGGGGTGCAAACAGAAAGTCACGTAAGTTATCTCCATTTTAAAATTGGCGGAAACCTACTAAGTATGTCAAGTTCCCTTATTCTTTTCAGTTTTCTAGTCTATCTGCGTCAAAATTTAAGTAATAATGATACGGTTATGCTCAATTTAGATTTTTCATCAGTACTTTAGTTTGTTTTTTTTTTTTTTTTTTTTTGGTTTTTTTTTTTTTTTTTTTTTTTTTGTTTGTTTGTTTTTTACATGCTTGTGTTGCGGTTTAATTTGCATTTAACATCATGCATGTCATGCAGGTGTCTGTCTGTGGATGGAATTCCAGTGCTCTCTTTCAAAGAATGGCTGCGCAGGATGGCCTGGGTCTTTGCTATTTGCATGTGCTCGGAGATAGATATGTTTTTTGATTGAAATGGCCCACGTAATATATATGCTGTCAGATTGAGTAGCTGCGCAATTGTTGAGCTAGTCCTTCGCTGTCTGCGCATAGTACATTTGTATTTGGCGGAATTTCGCTATGCCCACTTTATCTTTTTATTATTATTTTTAGTTATTTATTTGTATTTGAGTTTTTGCTTGTTACACAATTACACGTACCTGAATAATGTCGTGTGTTAAATAACATTACAAATAGTTTCAATAAAAAAGATAAAGAAGTCATTACGGTCAAAATGTCTACAAATTGGCGACGGTTATAGTATTTGTTTCGTTTTTGATATCATCTGTTTAATTTTAATTAAATAACCGGCTTAATGCCAGTTTATCCTTACTCTACACAAATTATATGATATACAACAGAGGAAAGGGACCTTATACCACGTGGGGCAAACAAAGGCCCAGATCAGCCTGCGCATTCGTGCAGTCTAATCGGGGTCTCCCTTATCCGCTTATAGAATCAATGGATGGTGTGGGATATATAGACAACAAAGTGGCCCTGATCAGACTGCGCAGATACACAGACTGATCTGGGCATTCGCTATGCGCATATGACGTAAGGGACCTCTTTTTATGTTACGCAGAAAATAATATTGTTTTGAAGGAGAAGGTCTCAGGTTTTACCCTTGATGAGAAGTTATTCGACGCATTGTTATAATGCAACGTTTAAGCGAAGACTAGGACTAGGCGACACTGTGTGGTAAGGGAATTTTCCTCTTAAATGTCAGGATCTATACTGACGAATAGCTGAGACCCAGATCAGCCTGCGCGAACGCGCAGGCTGGTCTGGGTCTTAGCTGTTCGCATTTGTAACACGGATAGATAGTGAGTTATCAACAACTTGTGACGTACTGTCGGAATAATGTTGGCACGAGATCTGTGCTGTTTGTCGTGTTTGGCCCTAACTGGGAGATAAGGTATCAGTTACAAATTACGAGGTAGGCTTTCTCAATTCATCAGGACTACTTCAGGTTAAGACTGATTTATTATTTGTTTGACCAGCGCGTGTCAGTTTTGACCAGAAGCCAAAATCACTGATATATGCATTTCGTGTATACTATTTTTCAGTTTGATCTACATGTATGTGTACAGCTACCGTTTATTTGAAGGCCTGGGCCCAGTTGTTCAAAACTTAACGAAATTGTTAGATAACGTGACGTTAATATTTCTATTTTGAAGTATAGCAAATACATTAACATTTTTTGCTGAAAACAAATGTGAGCAGCGTTTGCATTGCAAAGGCTACCCACATTTTTGCAGCAAAAATATCAATGTGTGTGAAAATACCTATAACAATTAACAAGTTAGAAATTAACAAGCTCGTTAAGCTAACGATGCTTTGAACAACTTGGCCCAGTCTGTGTTGGATTTCGGTTTGCGACGCTGTTTCGGCCGTTGTTGATATTATTATTATTAACTAGTGGCAAAATGAACATTTAGATTATGAATCTGGCTCCATAACGCATCCGACTGCAGATCAAGGGTCGCAGGTTCAAATCCCACCTCGGCCACATGACTTCCGTGGCGATTGATCATAAAATAACCTACGGTGACTGATTCAAGCAGGACATCAGTTACTGGCAAAAGGATGTACACAAAGTACTGGTTGACTGCTTAGAGGACTGATCCTGCCTAGGAAAAGTGTGAGTAGGTTAATTGACCGGCTCGACATGATCTTAACAGCGTTGACTGGACCGGAAAACTCTAAATCAACTAGCCAAACAAACGTGTACGAAAACACGACTATTCAAATATGTAGAAATTTCACCTCCAAAAACTGAAAATTTTCAGATAAATCTCTGATATTTTTCATATTTCTGCTCAAAACATAGATTGTGTGTACACGTTAGAACATAAAAAATAACAAAAATAATGTGTACCCCTGTAAACCCCAGTTTTACTATACAAAAGTGGGGTTTAAGGGGCTCAAAATTATATAGGCGTGTTTTCATGATGATAAGTGTTCGTTTACTGCGTAAAATGTGTTACCTATAAAGGTGAGCGAATAGCTGTCTCACGTGAAACGCAAGATTTTATGACTGCCAGACCTTAAAAGAGTAATGGACGTATCTTTATGAATAATAAGTGAAAAGATAGTTTGGTCTATACGTGCGATGGTCGTTCACCCGCTCACATTCGAGCCAGCGCATGACAAAACCAACAAAATGACATGTGCGCCCAGCGAAAACTCAGATCAGACTGGGCATCCGCCCAGTCTGATCAGAGTCTTCGCTGAGCGCTCACTGGGTAACTTAAGACCCAAGGTTTCTTCATGCGGACAGCGAAGACTCTGATCAGTCTGGGCGGTAGCCGAGGTTGATCTGAGTCTTCGCTGGGCGTATATGCCATTTTGTAGGTTTTGTCGTGCGATGGCTTATTTTATTTCCTGA
Source organism: Anodontia alba (assembly GCA_964016985.1). NCBI lineage: Eukaryota > Metazoa > Mollusca > Bivalvia > Lucinida > Lucinidae > Anodontia > Anodontia alba. The sequence goes on along the minus strand of OZ024826.1, from coordinate 97,269,072 downwards.
CGTATAACGTCCCCTCATTGTCTTTTAAAAACCTGAAAATTGACTCCTGGCATAAAAGTATAATTGTAGGGACAGAGTAGTCTGACTTATGATTTGCTAGCTTGCCCATAGTGAGGAAATTATTTAAAAATAAATACAAATTCCTACTTGGTCTAGCCAGATTCCGGATCTAGTCTTTATAGATTTTATTTGATCAGACATCGCCGATTCTGACTTGAGGTTTTGGCGTTTTAAGATGCCTTAAAGTAGTACTTTTTCGCGCGACAAGGCAAATGCATTTTAAATAAAGTTTTTCTTTCTCGAAGATATTTTATTTAATACAAACCACTGCAATAACAAAGAAAGAAATTACAAAATAATATCTAATCTACGTAAGTACTTATATCATACAATGGAAGCAAGGAAAAATTCTTTGCCGAGTGTAAATCTGGTATTCATTTCTTTATTCACAACGGGATGGGTGACAAAAAGTAGTATTGTCGTAAAAGTCATATTGTCGTAAAGAGCCGTATTGGCGTAATTATTTAAAATTACTGGAATTAACATGATATATTGAAAGTCTTTTCAAATTCTATGTATTTACCTTAAATATTAGGACACCATAACTCCTTACCGTACACATCCTAAAATTTAATGTCTCTAGAAACTGCTGGATGAGTGACAAACAGAGTAGGCCCAGATCAGACGCCGCGTTGAGCGGCATCTGATCTGGGTCTACACTGTTTACCCAGGCTTGACTGTCAAAATACTCAGGCAAAATATGGTACCCGAGTACTGAAAGCGTTTCGTATGTTATTATTCGCTATCTTTATAAAAAGTCCATTATGTTCGGTGACATGTTTAAGTCATTTATTTATATCAATCCTTACAATTTATTCTAGATATTAAGCCGTAATAAAATAAGCACTTCACACCTAAGCCTAATAAATCGCATTGTTTGTCCTGTTAAAATATGTAAAGTTAATATTGAGCATTGGCCATCTTCCATTTTGAATGAAAGGATAGAGTTTTAAAGAAACCATTTAATATTTATTTAAAATGTATTTCATATGGTTGAAGTTAAAAACAAAAGTTACAAGTATCTTCGATAATGGATATGAGATAGTACAATATCAATTTTATTGAATAATATGATGGAGTAAAATATCAGTTTCAATGAAATTCACTGTTTGAGGAAGAAATGTTTTCCTGAACATATCACAGTAAATTTGCTGTGTTGAGTTTGATTTTTATCCATTGTTTTAAGATTCAAGGAAATTGGCAAAAGCAAAAAAAATGAATGTTTAGGGTATTATGTACAATGGAGAAATTGTAAAGGTAGGATTTTCTAATGATACCATATTTGTCCCAAATATTCGGACACCATTCTTCTTTACCATACTTGTCCTAAAATTTGAACAAGCACATTTTACTACCCGTCGATGTGTCTAAAAGCTGATGGATAAGTGGCAAGCAGTGTAGATCCTGATCAGACGCCGCTATTATGGCATCTTAGATACTAAGTGTCGGATTATGCGGATTATACATCTTTGTCTGAAACTACAGTTTGCTGATTATCCAGGTGAACTGTGCTCTTTCATGTACATTCTTCTCAATGTACACTCTATAGCTATATTTGGGTCGAGTGGGTGGGGTAACTTGAGGGTAATTGTGGTACGGGTGTGCGAGCCAGTATTTCGAAATCTACCCCATTCATATACTTTGCCTTTGAAAAGATGGACCCATTCATATACTTAATCATCTGAAATGTTGACCTATTCGTATACTGCCATTTGATGTTTGATATACATTTATTTAAAATCTTCCCTTCGCTTTTTGCATACAAAATTCTTCCGCGAGACACTGACAACTACTCTTAATGAATCAACGGAAGACAGAAAATGACTGTAGATAATATTTCATAATCAATACCCACGAAAGAGTGTTGCCGGACCCGACGGGGATCCATACCCTCCGACATCAGAGCCGACTGACATATTCAGGGCCACTCGACATAATCGGGGACTTAATTTATTGTATTGTCAATATTCGTTGTCTGGTTACAATTCTTTGCCCTTGTCATGCTGAATAAATTAAAATGACACGCCCATTTCTAGTTTTCAGCCAATCCGATTACTTGATCCAGGCTGTTGATACAAAGTCGCATTCTCAATGACAAACAGTGCAGATCCAGATCAGGTGACTTCTTCAGGAGCCAACTAATCTGGATTGATACTGTTTGCAAAGACAGGGTATATTCGGGATCAGCGGGACCAGGATTACTTTATGCGAATGGGTAAAAGTCAGACAATCAATTCACACTTTTAGACTGCCGAAGTCCTCAAGCTTATATCAACTAAAGGCAAAATCATCCGAAACTGGCGTCAATGTTTGCTTGGTGACATGTAAATTAACCAGTGCTCACTCCACGTCACAAATGATACAGACAAGATCGTAAACATTTGACAACTTCTCTTTGAGTAGAAAACAAGTTAAAAGGCTAGAGCATTGCATAACATTCTATTTGTTTTGCAAATGTCCGTCACAAAAACAAATTTATACAACGAATGACAAACCTGCCTTTATCGATCGTTGTTTTGGGCCGCTATTTTCGGAGCGGCACGTGCTCATCCATCACGAAAACATGCCTATATACCTTTGACCACTTCTATATATTAAAACTTGGATTCACAGGGGTATACATTATTTTTCATATATCTGCTCAAAAACATAGAGTGTGGGTATTCGTTAGAACCGCCTCGGCGAGGCGGTTCTAACGAGTACCTACAATCTATGTTTTGAGCAGAAATGTCACGAACAATATCAGAGTTTTTTATCTGAAAAATTTCAGTTTTGGAGGCGAAATTTTCTATATATTTGAATAGGCGTGTTTTCGTAATGATTTGATTATCAGAGCCACTGCCACTGGCTCGGATTATGAAGTTTCCTATCTGTGATTCCCCTCCTCCCGCTGTCCGTCATCTAGAATGGAATGACACAGGTACCAAAAAGACCCACACGGAAGCATGTACAAGATTGTAAATAAACGCTTAGCACTCTGGGTAAATTTTTCAGCAGATGACATTTTGATATATTTTTCTGATTTTTCCCAGAAAACAGATTTTGATGTTTCATGCAAACCAGGAGACAATATGCATGAAATGTCAAATCCCGTTTTCTGGGGAAAAATAAGTAAATATAATCAATTTGTCGTCTGCTGAATTAGCCCCGTGTCTTCTTCCTCACTCTTTGCACAGGTCCGTTTTCAAGTTAATTCTTACGGTGCCAATTTTCAGATGACATTTGTCATCTGCTTTTTTATTTTAACAAACCATCGCTTGGAAAGACGTTTACACGTTAAGTTGAAAGACTGAATGTCAAACAGCGTAGATCCAGATGAGACAGCTCATTGAGCCATCTCATCTGGATCTATGCTGTTTGCACAGGTCTATTATTATCGCCTGTGGCAGTGAAAGAATTAAGGGAAAGTAGTGTCTACTTTATTTTTATTATTTCTTTTACCAAAACAAATCATCTATTTAATGAAAAAAGTGTATGTCCGGTGGCGTCTGACCTGGGAGTTCACTGCTTCTGTTGCTCCCATTTTTTTGGATCTAGTTATAAATGGGTTATTTTCATTCCTAAGCTGTCTATTAATTTTGTCTTAGTATACAATTTGTCGACATATATAATTAACAATTCAACCACATCAGTCATCTTTATCGTAACGTTTGTGTCCTTGTGTGCTCATATACAAATGATGAGACCAGCCCTTTGTCTACAGTGTCTGCCACCAGTCGAGGAGGATAGGTCTGAAGACATTGATAGCCATTACGAAAACACGCCTATTCAAATATACTGAAAATTTTACCACAAAAAAAAAAGAAAATTTTCGAAAAAAATTCTGATATATTTCATATTTCTGCTCAAATCATAGATTGTAGGTACTCGTTAGAACTGCCTCGACGAGGCGGTTCTAACGAGTACCCACAATCTTTGTTTTTAAACAGAAATAAGAAAAATAATGTATACCCTTGTAAACCCCAAATTTACTAAATAAAAGTGGGGTTTAAGGGGGTCAAAATTATATAGGCATGTTTTCGTGATGGCGGAGTTAGTAATCGTGCAGCGCTGACCTTGTGTTTTTTAAATTTCCGTTCGGCGTCACATATGTTCCCTTTCCTCCAATTACAACATGCGATTCGTGTTAAAGCAATTCCATTTTGCCCTATGTTTTGTCCGCAGTCTCAGCCTTACAGAAAATCTAGGGGTTACATGTAGAGGCCTAAACTGACTTTTTCCAGCCATTTTCCTTTAAAGTATAGTTTACATCATGCCTATATAATTTTGACCCGTTAAACCCGTCTTCTATATTGTAAAACTTGGGTTTACAGGGGTATACATTATTTTTCTTATTTCTGCCCAAATACGTAGATTGTGGGTACTCGTTAGATTCGCCTCAGTGAGGTGGTTCTAACGAGTACCCACAATCTATGTTTTAAGCAATAATATGAAATATATTAGAATTTTTATCTAAAAACTTTCAGTTTTTGGTGGTGAAATTTTCAATATATTTGAACAGGTGTATTTTCGTAATGTGTTTATATTTTCTGGTCCTTTATGATCATTTAGCCCATTCTGGGATTTTTGAAAATTTATACGTGTCGCTGATGAAGCCTCATTGGCCGAGACTAGATAATCTGTCCCAGAAAACATGACACTTCAGCTGTTTTCGGTTTTGTGAGTTTGTTCATTGCCCCCAAGTGTCGTTTCTTTTGGAATCTTTTTATTTTAAAAGAAACACTTTATTTGTAGACAGGCAGTTGCCGCTTAAGTACTAGAAACACTGCCGCTTTGGTATTGGAAACCTTTCAAACATAGAGGCTACTCGAAAAAAGGAGCAAATTCTTTGCATTCACGGTAGCCTTGACTAAGAAGGGAGGCAAATATTTCCATGTCAGAATTATTTCCCTTAGAAATGTATCCAATTTCCTTAAAAGAAGCTACAGTCGAACCTCGTTATCTCGAACTCGCTTATTTCGAATAACCGCTTATCTCGAAGTGAAAATCTGGTCCCTGTTTAAACATGAAACTATGACAACAGGTAACTAAATGTGGAAAAGAGGAGAAATTGCTCCAAATTTCTCCTCTTTTCAACATTATTTTATATATATATTTCTAACTTCAGGAGTCAAATTACATATTCTTTTGTTAAATGTGGTTGTTCAATTTATTGTTTTCCTCACTCTGTCAACTCTGATATGTCGAAGTACGGATATTTCGAAGTGTTTCAGTGAGTCCCTTGGAATTCGAGATAACGGAAGTCGACTTATATAGTGTATGTCTTTACTTTGCAGCATTTCTTATCCACATTACTGGAGCGTTTTCCTTTTACAACGCTCCACTGAAGAGTTTCGTTGGTAACAGATCATCAAACATTTCTAAAACGCGATAAAACAATGCCCAGATGAGTCCGGGTAGATTAGATTTGCGGACTCTGCTGCAACAAGACACAAGATTGCTATGTGCATATCTATTTCCTTTGATGTGACCCAGTAATGGCCTTCTTCGCTGTTTCTGTTGCCGGGTGTTTACCTTAGCCTTTACCAGTCTCTGAGCTAATTCAGCAGACGACAAACTGATGCTGTTTTTTTTTTTTTTTTTTTTTTTCCTTTCTTTCTTATTTTTTCCAGAAAACATGTTTTGACATTTCATGCAAATTGTCTCCAATGGAGACAATTTGCATGAAATGTCAAAACATGTTTCTTGGGAAACTGAGAAACTATTTCAATATATCGTCTGCTGAAAATTATACCAAGGGTATTTAGCATTAGAACAACCGTCAAAGTGGCCCAACTCAGGACGTGCTTTATCTATTGTCCGGTTGGCAGGTGTGAAACTCGTTATGTTGGTCACAATCCGTGATAATCCTTGAACATTGTTTGACTTTCACTTCTGTAACAATTTTATCATTAGTTTGCTTAACGCTTTAGCACTCTGGGTAAAATTTTCAGCAAACGACGTTTTGGAATATTTTCCATATTTTCCAGAAAACAGGTTTAGAAATTTTATGCAAAGAGACAATTTGCATGAAATGCCAAATCCTGTTTTCTGGGAAACTGTCAATCCTGCTTTGCTGTCAGAAAACAAGATTCAATATTCCAAGCTAATTGTCTCCATTGAAGACCATTTGCATGAAATGTCAAATTCTATTGTCCGGGGAAAAATAAGAAAAATATTTTAGAATGTCGTCTGCTGAAATATCTATCCAGAGTGCTAAGCGTTTATGTTTGATTACAACAATACTATACAGTGGCCATTATTAACTCTTAACCCATAGCATGCCGGTTACAAAGTCAGCAGAGGACATTCTGATTTTTTTTTCTTATTTGTCCTAAAACAAGGCTTTGACATTTCAAAGCCTATCTTCTGGGAAAACAAGGTAAATATCATCAAATTGACGTCAGCTTAATTTGCCCAAAACGTGGTAAAAGTTAACGCGCTAATCACAACAGCAGCAGACGACATTTTATTTATTTGTTTTATTTTATTTCATCTATTGTATTTTTCAAAGAAAATAAGGCTTTATATTTCATGTTAATGGTCTGCCCAGCAGACTATCTAAATGAAACACCAAGTCTTATTTTCTCTGAAAAATAATAATAATAATAATTAGAATATCATCACGAAAACATACCTATATAATTTTGACCCCCTTAAACCCCACTTTTATATAGCAAAACTGGGGTTTAGAGGGGTATACATTATTTTTCTTATTTCTGCTCAAAAACATAGATTGTGGGTACTCGTTAGAACCGCCTCGCCGAGGTGGTTCTAACGAGTACCCACAATCTATGTTTTGAGCAGAAATATGAAAAATATCAGAGTTTTTTATGTGAAAATTTTCAGTTTTTGGAGGTGAAATTTTCTATATATTTGAATAGGCGTGTTTTCGTAATGTCATCTGCTACATGTTTGCTTAGCGCTTCAAGGGTTTATCTAAACGACAAGAGGTACGGGAAGGTCAGCCTTACTGACTCAGCGAACAGCGACACTTAAGACTGTTTTTGCTTCATTTATAAACGTTGTCAAGATTATACTTCCCTGAAAATCTAGATATTAAAAAAGCAAAACTTTGAAGACTAGTCTATGCGAACTGCAGGTACGTCCGAGATTATCATGCGCATGTGCGACAGGTAATGTCGTCTCTTGGAGAGCGTCGAGTTCTTGATCTAAAAATTGTCATTTTATCGTCCTGTCTTTGATCTTTTGAGCGAGGCATTAGTTGATATGATAATAATATTAGAGTAATATGTAGGTTATCTTGCAGACCCGTGCTATATCATACAAGGAATTTATTGGTTAACGCTTAGCACTCTGGGTAAATCTTTCAGCAGACAATATTTTGAAATATTTTTTCTTATTTTTCCCAGAAAAACATGTTTCAGCATTTCATGCAAATTGTCTCCAATGGAGACAATTTGCATGATTGGAGACAATTTACATGAAAGTTCAAATCCAGTTTTCTGGGAAAAGTAAGAAAATTTTCATCAATTTGTTGTCTGCTGAATTAGCCCTAAGAGTGATAAAGGTTAATTCCAGTCCCTTGTGGTATATTCTATAAGTGTCCTTGAGCGCTTGCTTCTTGTTAACTCTTGTCCGTGGTAATCGCACAAACAGCAAAAACATGGAGAAGAAGAAGAGCACCTAGCTCTAATCGTTTTCAGAACTGAGAGCTGGATCCCTCGGTCAGGACCGCCAAAAACAAACAGGGTGGCAAAGTTGTTAAGCAAGCCTTTGTTGCATGTACAGCCTGAAATGGATTAACGCCCTAAAATGAAATAATTCTTTCATTTGAAGTTGAGTTGGTGTGTCGGTCTTCAGACGAAGTGACGGCGCCATCCTCAATCTGTTTCAGACTACCAATGTCTGGTCGGGACCATTGTCGTTCTTTTTTTTTCTTTTTTTTTTTTTTTTTTTTGGTCTGTTGTGTTCTGATCATAATTTAACCATTTGCTTTGTTTCATCACACTTAGGTGATTATATGCGTTTAACTACGACATTTCACTGATGAGGTAGAAGACCCTTATGCGGACCCGACATGTGTTTGTAAATTGGAGATGCATCAGAAATTTCGCGCGAGGTTTCGCGTGAGTAAAACTGTTTTAAGCTCCCGGTAGCTTTTCTACTCACCTTTCCAAGGTAGTTCCTCTGTTGCAGTTCTCCTTTGTGCGTCGGTGGTTTTATATGTTGTGTTTGTTTCGTCATTCATGAAAACATGCCTATTCAAATATATTGAAAATTTCACCACCAAAAACTGAAAGTTTTCAGATAAAAATTCTGATATTTTTCCTATTTCTGCTCAAAACATAGATTGTGGGTACTCGTTAGAACAGCCTCGACGAGGCGATTCTAACGAGTACCACAATCTATGTTTTTCGAGGCGGTTCTAACGAGTACCCACAATCTATATTTTTGAGCAAAAATAAAGACAATAATGTATACCCCTGTAAACCTCAGTTTTACTATATAAAAGTGGGGTTAAGGGGGTCAAAATTATATAGGTACATGTATGTTTTCATGATGGTTTATTCCTCGCTTCTCCTAGTTTTGGTGACTCGGGAAGGTTGTGTTTCGTAATTGTAGCATTTCTTTTGCTCAAAAACATAGATTGTGGGTACTCGTTAGAACAGCCTCGACGAGGCGGTTCTAACGAGTACCACAATCTATGTTTTTCGAGGCGGTTCTAACGAGTACCCACAATCTATATTTTTGAGCAAAAATAAAGACAATAATGTATACCCCTGTAAACCTCTGTTTTACTATATAAAAGTGGGGTTAAGGGGGTCAAAATTATATAGGTACATGTATGTTTTCATGATGGTTTATTCCTCGCTTCTCCTTGTTTTGGTGACTCGGGAAGGTTGTGTTTCGTAATTGTAGCATTTTTTGGGTACCATCAGTTATATTATTGCAAGCAAACGTAACATCAAATGAAAGAAACTGTCAGTGAATGCTGACTTTCAAACAAACGCAACATTTAATGAAAATTAGTTTAGTTAATGTTGACAGAACACGCAAACATCAGATGAAATACCTCTTCATAATCCGTAAAAAAGACTTCGTTGAATGTCAATCGTTATTTAATTTTCAAAGTTCTGACTGATGCGCTTGCGTAAACATCGTAATTACGTATCGTAATTAACTCTTTCACTGTCATAGGCGCTCATAATAGGCTTTTGCAAAAAGCATAGCTCCAGATGAGACGGCTCCGGATCTACGCTGTTTGACGTTCAGTCTTTCAACTTTACATATAAACTTTTTTTCCATGCAATAGTTAAAAAAAAAAGAAAGAAAGAAAAAAAAAACAGACGACAAATGTCGTCTGAAGTTTGGCAGCGAAAAAGTTAATTGCTTTGCTTTACAATATAGTCATCTGTGATTCCCTCTATTGAACCTTTACCGCTCTCTGGGCTAATTCAGCAGACGAGAATATGGGTGTTATTTTTCTCATTTTTCCCAGATGACAGGTTTTGTTATTTCATGCAAATTATCTCCATTAGAGACAATTTGCATGCATTGTCATAGCCTGTTTTCTGGGAAAAGTAAGAAAACAATGGAGACAATTTGCATGAACTTTCAAATCCTGTTTTCTGGGAAATATATGAAAAATATTTCAAATTGTTTCTGCTGAAAATTTTACCCAGAGTGCTTAATTTTAGAAGGTCGATTATTTTCACTGCACTGTAAGCTGCAAATGAATGGTAAACATTGCTAAGCACAGTAACTTGTTCAATTCATTAGAACGATATCAGACTAGGGCGTATTCGACGCATTGTTCCTGCTGATTGTGCCTTGATTGTGTCCATTTGGGTCTTGTCCGATCCGAGTAACAAAACGAACATGGGTACCTAATATTGTTGCCTTTCATAGTTCTTTTAAAGAAAATTTTCCTTGTATCTCGTATACATATTTCCTGATGTTCTGGAACACATAGCTTTGGTATCTAATTCAAATGGTCATGGCCTCCGAAAACTTTAAAACAAGAAGTAGATAGGTAAACTATGCGAAATATAACGAGCTTTCGTCTGTTCGAGGTATTGAGATTGAACTTGTGTGGGGTCAATGTCGGTGCAAAGGTTATCTATACTCCAGATTACTTTCTTCTGTCATTTTCAAAGCAACCACCAAAACAAGAAATTCTGTCCATGTATACTGCAGAATTGCGTGGCATATACATTCTGAGTAATTAATTGCATCAAAACATGCAAATGAAATGTCAGAAACAGCAAAACCTTTGGAACTGCATGTATTTATTATGGAACAATATTAATATGAAACTACACCGGTGCTTTTTAAATTTAAGCAGTCTATGACCATATAAGGATATTGATCTAAGCACAGATAAGCCCGCCTTAGGCTTCAGGGCAAGACTCTAGAATCTGTCCGCCATGACTCTCTACGCCCAATAAGTACACATAAAGTTAAGGTTAAAATAGTGCTAGGCCACTGATAGTTAGGGTTACATTAGAGGTAAGTTAAAGGATCACATTTAGCATACCTATATCTGGAATGTTTACAGACAGTTAGGTAAGATTAAATGCCGGGCAGATTCTAAAGGTGCTCTCGCTTCAGCAGCTGTGCACTGTGATAAGATTTCATTACAGAAAAAAGAAATCTTAAGATAAAAACAATTTCTTTCGGATTAGAATTATGTTCGTTTTTACGGTATATAGTCCATATATAGTACTGCTTGTGCTAATCCAAATAATTGGGACAGCCAGGCCTGAGCTAACAGTATAGACCCAGATCAGAGGCCGCATAACGCGGCCTCTGATCTGAGTCTTGATTGTTCACCCATCTATATACAGTCGAACACCAATGGTTCCAACATCTTTAGGACCGTGGAAATCTGTTCTAAATATAGGTACATGTAGTTCGAGCCACTGAGGGTTAACCATAGCGCCAGGTTGGGAGACAAATAGGAATTTTTCGATCTTTTGCAAAATAATAGTATGTTGGGTGTACTCATTAGAATCGTCTCAATGAGGCGATTCTAATGTGTACACACAACATATATTTTCATGATAAAATAAGAACAAATCCTAAAATCCCTAAGTATTTGTTTTCTTAAGCTGTCGGAAGAACTTCTTTGGGACACAAAAACGAGTTCGAATTAGCCACGGTAAACGAGTCATCGGTGTTCGAGTCATTGAGGTTTTACTGTAAGAGCCGGCCTTGGTGGCTCAATTGAATGTTCGTCCGACTGGTAATCAGGAGGTTGCGGGCTCGATCCCCGCCTGGTCCGGCAATATTCTTTCGTGGAGATTGATCATGAAATAGTCTTATGGTCGCTGTTTGACGTTCAGTATTTCAACTTTACTTATAAACTTCTTTCGAAGCAATAGTTAAAAAAAAAAAAAAAAAAAAAAAAAAAAAAATCAAGAAGAGCAGTTGTCAGTGTCTGGCGAATGAATGTGCACAAATACTGGTTACCCGCTCAGGGGACTAAGGCTGCCTAGGAAAAGTGTGGTAAGGTAAACTGACCGCGCTCGACATGAACCTAATGGATTGACTGGACCGTAAAACCGCAACAGAAACAAACAAACAGTGTAGACCCAGATCAGACGCCGCATAACGCGGCGTCTGATCAGGGCCTACACTGTTTGTCACTCATCTTTAAGTGTTTTAGACAGTCACCAGGTAATTAGACTGATGTGTTCTTTTACAATATAACCCTGGTGAAGCGTCAACCCATTGTAGTCGGGCTACCCATAAAAGGGTAGTTGGCAAACAGTGCAGATACAGATCAGACGCCGCAGAACGCGGCGTCTGATCAGGGTCTCCACTGTTTGCTAATATTTTAGCATTTTTTCTCTAGGAATATGTCGATCTCATAGCCGAACGTACCTAAAATTGAAATTAGACTCTTCCATTCCAATATATTGTGTGGGAGAGTCTATTCAGTATACAATGTGTTAAAGTATCCGAATACTAAGGCTAAATACTAAGGCTAAAAATAGTCTTTGAAACTGCTATCATGTAAATGAAACCAGATTGCAGAAGACAGATAACAAGAAATTGGTATGTTTGGTAATTAATGAGTTTAAAGAAGAATTATCATCTTAAGGTAAATATTTTGTTTATTTGTCCGTGATTAATACTGTTTTCTAAGACCTTGTGACGTGCTCTCCGAGCTTAGATGCGTAGGTAGCTACGAAAAGAGGCTATTGTCGTTGGTGGTAATTACTGTGTGACCACTATGCCACTGTTTGACCACATAGGATTCTGGATTGTTTTCGTTAACACTAACTAGCATGTCGAATACAAATTTCAGCAGACAACATTTTGAAAAAAAAAAATATTTTCCCCAGTATATAGGCTTTAACATTTCTGGCACATTGTCTCCTGAGGAGCCAATTCTTCCCTTTTTTTTTTTTTTTTTTTTTGGAGTACATCCCTCTGAAGGAAGGCAAAACAAATTTGACAAAGCTACCTCCCCATGCATCCATTCATTTAAACTCATTTATGCCGAGTGGACTCATCTACCTTAACTATTTAGACCGGTTCATTCCCAACAGAAAGGGCGTTTTGGCAAGATGTATCATTACCATGTGTTTTAGACATTCCTGTATTTTATGCAAACGGTGTAGACCCTGATCAGACGCTGCGTTCGCGGCGTTTGATCTGGGTCTACACTGCTTGCCATTGTCCCTTTTATGGGACGCAAGGCATAAAATGGTTAATAATTAATACAATTTCAAAACTGGTCCTACATTTCTTGCACGCAAATACAGTTGACTCTCGTTATCTCGAACTCGCTTATCTCGAATAACTGCTTATCTCGAAGTGACAATCTGGTCCCTGCCTAAGCATGATAATCTACTTCAGGAAAAAAATATTTTGGAAAAGAGGAGAAATTGCTTCTCTTTTCCCCAATATTTTCAATATATCTCTAACTTCAAGAGTCCAATTACACATGTATATTTGTTGTTCGAATTATTTTTTCCTCAATTCTGCAAATCTGATATGTCGAGGTACGGATATCTCGAAGTATTTCGGAGAGTCCCTTGGAATTCGAGATAACGGGAGTCGACTGTATAATATAACACAGCTGTTTACCACATAATCGTACTGTTCAAATATTAGTTGTACATTTATATAGAGCAAACCCACAGCGTCGAAACAATGTCGTTTCAACTTTGCGCGCGCACGCACGCGCATAGTGATTTTGACTGCAGAGTTATTTGAAGCTTCGAACGATTTGACTGAAGCGCTTGTGTGCTGTTCTATCTTTAAAACACATGTGACCCTTAATCTATTAGGTTTCTCACCGCTGTGGTTCGAGCCTCGCTCGGGTCACATGGGGAAAGCCAAGTTCTGCTTACGGATGGCCAGGTGGTTTCCCCGTGTTCTCCGGTTTTCGCCCACTTTTGATGACCGATCGGCTCGGTATAAGTGACATATTCTTGAAAGGGCTGTAAAACCCAAATCAAAAACTAATAATAATAAAAAAAATCGTTTTTATTTGTTTGACTCTCTTCCTTAGTCAAGAGCCTTATTGAAATACCCGAATTAAATTACTATTGCTGAGAAAAACAAATCATTCTGGAACGTCAGGTCATTGGCACAGTGAGCATTGCTTCAGATAATGTTGTTTTTTTTTTTTGTTTTTTTTTGTTTTTTTTTGTTTTGTTTTTTTTTGTTTTGTTTTTTTAACAAAAATTAGGTGAGCATTTTCCTGAAAATACAGTCGACTCCCGTTATCTCGAATTCCAAGGGACTCTCTGAAATACTTCGAGATATCCGTACCTGGACATATCAGATTTGCAGAATTGAGAAAAAAATAATTCAAACAACCACATTTGACAAATGTATGTGTAATTGGACTCTTGAAGTTAGATATATTGAAAATATTGTGGAAAAGAGGAGAAATTGCTCCTTAGGAGCAATTTCTCCTCTTTCCCACAATATTTTTTTCCTGATGTAGATTATCATGCTTAGGCAGGGACCAGATTTTCACTCCGAGATAAGCGGTTATTCGAGATAAGCGAGTTCGAGATAACGAGAGTGAACTGTACATTGAGAGGGATCTGTGTGCAGCTAGGTCACTTTTCTTTGGCCTGCGTCTCAAGTCGTTGACTGCTGAAGTACATGCATGTGAACTACAACGTGAGGAAACTTACATAACTTACATTTGGACACGTGCGTCCAGCGAGAATTTAGATCAGCCTGTGCATTCAAGCAGTCTGATCAGAGTTATCGTTGTCCGCGTGAAGTAACTTTGCATCATTTGGCTATCCAAAATGCGCCCATTGAAGATTCTGATCAGACTGCGCGAATGCTCAGGCTGATCAGAATTTTCGCTGGGCGCTCGTATCCGAATGTACGTTTTCTGACACTGTGACCCATGTAGTTTTTCTCACGTACGAAACGATCAAATGAGGATAATGAATAATAAAGTTCGCATATAAGGTCATCATAACTAATCATAAAACAATAAAACCACGATGTCGGCGCCTTTTAAGACACCGGACAACAAATTAGTCATGCAGTGAAAAAAAGAAAATTTCTGGGCCTTTTGCCACTGTATTGAGAGGTAGCTCAGCTCCCTAGGTTATAAAACTTTTTTCATGCTCAACACAGGTGAGCGTGGAATTTGCCCTGCAAATAAATCTCAAAATTTCTAACAATTGCAAAATAGTCCCTGCTAAACAAAGCGAAGTATGAGAATTTCTTTGCTAATAAATATGAAAATGCCAACTATTGTTGGCATTTTCATATTTATTATCAGAGAAAATTTCATGCTCAGCTGAGCTGAGCATGAAAAAAGTTTTATAACCTCGGGGCCTGATGCAGGATGCAACCTGTGCGTGTGCGTAATCTGACGAAGGTCCATTACGAAAACACGCCTATTCAAATATATAGAAAATTCCATCTCCAAAAACTGAAATTTTTCAGATAAAAAACTTATGCTCAAAACATAGATTGTGGGTACTCGTTAGAACCGCCTCGGCGAGGCGGTTCTAACGAGTACCCACAATGTATGTTTTTGAGCAGAAATAAGAAAAATAATGTATACCCCTGTAAACCCCAGTTTTACTATATAAAAGTGGGGTTTAAGGGGGTCAGAATTATATAGGCATGTTTTCGTTATGCGTAGTCCGGCTCTCATTAGATTCTGCGGGCAGATTTGTATAACCCTTAAAGGCCTTTAAAGCCGAAAAATTTTCTATTTTCTGAACAAAAAAGATATTGCAGTAAAGCGAGGATTTTCACTATTTGGCTCAGGTGTTGCATGTATAGACCAGATTTCAGAAATGATAATATTCATTTTTTTTTTTTTCATTACATATTTCGGTAGCCCGATGTCTGAACCACAGCAGAAAGAAAAAACAATATGCTTCTGGCTTATGATGGGGAGATAATTCAATCCTGTTTACCCCACCCCAGAAACCTCTAAATTAATATATATGTTCAAAACGATGGGAATTACAACTGTGGGAATTACATTCAGTTACCTACCATCACGAAAACATGCCTATATAAATGGGACCCCTTAAACCCCACTTCTATATAGTAAAACTGCGGTTTACAGGGGTATAGATTATTTTTCTTGTTTTGCTAAAAACATAGATTGTGGGTGCTCGTTAGAATCGTCTCGCCGAGGCGGTTCTAACGAGTACCCACATTCTATGTTGTGAGCACAAATATGAAAACTATCAGAATTTTTATCTGAAAATTTTCATTTTTTTGGTGGTAAAATTTTCAGTATATTTGAATAGGCATGTTTTCGTAATACTTTCTCTTTGGGAAATATTTATTGCATCAGAATGACGAGAAAATGTAATCAGTCAGTGCGCGTGTCTGATATATCTGACTTGAATTCTCTTTCTCATTTCAGGTTCTAATGCAAAATTGAATGTTTCATTAAAGTTGTCATAGAAATATGTACCCAATCCCCAACGACCCCCTTAGACCAAAGATGCCCTGTGGTGGAGATATTCTCCGATATACTTACGTAACATATATAAATGGGGACTTGAATTAGTGAAGAAGTAGTTTTCAATGATGCCTTTAAGTTGCATTGTAGGACACTCACACGCTGTTTATAAGGGTTTACCGACAAACACACGGATAGACAAATCCCTTCCTGTCTCGGTCCGGAGTTTTCGGCACAAGATTGCAAACCATGTATTAAAAAGTTTAAATAAGTAAAATAAAATGCATTATGATCAAAGTTTATGAAAGATTATCTATTAGGGAAAATACGGGCCTTATCGCGGGATGCCCTTGCCTCTCTACAGTAGGACAACCCTCGCGAGCGACTGACGGGGACAAACTAGACATATTGACAATATAGAGAAAGATTTGAGGGGCCAAAAATGATCATATAAAATAAATGCATATTTTTTTTAAAGATAATTCGTACGAATAATATTTTCTTCACATTTTTCATTACCTCTGCATAATTCCCAACGTTCGTTATCATGGTACTATAGCGGGGCGTTCTTCCATAACTGAAGACAAGAGAGCGACCGATTGATTTTTATTGGGGTGAGGGAGATTTTTTAAAAAAAAAACAGCCAGGATCCAATGTCAGCAAAAATAAGCAGGACCGGGATACATGTAATTGCTACTGTACGCAAAGCAAATACGCGAATTAAACGATAGGCTACAAATGATGTATCAACTATAATTTGCTGAAAATACCTGCAATAAGGACCTTAATCAGACTGTGCCGTTGCGCAGAAAAAAGTCTAGACATTCACTGTTCGCATATATATGTACATTGCACATCCACGACTAATAAACGACAATAGTATGCAATGTACACCGATTTCACATTACCGAACAATAAACATGCACTAAATGTCAGTATCAAATCAAGATAATTTGTCAAGACAATAATAGAAAATGCTGATGACAAAACAGTGAATTGACATAAATCAATGTTTCTATTACATGTAGCAGGTGCGAGTTACTTACGATACGGTTGTCAATAGAAACACTTTAACAGACTCTTGCGTTTTATAAAAAAAAATGTGTGTGGAGTGATCTTGTGTTTAAAGCAGCATCGTGTTGGATACTTTTCAATGGTATAAATGTGCTTCCGTACACAAAAAAAACTTAACGCATATTCGAACAGCGAAGGCCCTGATCAGACTGCGCATTTGCGCAGTCTGATCAGAGCCTTTGCTTTTCTCTAGAAGGATGCTTGCATAGTAAACCTGATTGTCGAAAAACGAAGGTCTTGATCAGACTTCGCGGAAGAGCAGGCTGATCGTGGCCCTCCTGTCCGTATTAAAATGCGCTAAGGTAATTTTTACGTGACATTGTTCAAAATTTAACATGTTTCCTAGGAAAGGAATTAATGTGACAACATTTATCTTCTAAAATACATTGGAGCCCAACGGTTGCGGAATCTGATCAAGACATTCACACAAACTTGTTCGCATAGATTTATTCACATGAGGTGTAGATTTCTATTCTATGTTCCTACTTCGTGTATTTTTATCTTTTTAACATTTTTAGAGACGCTGATAGTATATATGTGCCATTATTTAGGAATACATATAGTATATACGGAGTATCCATTGTGGAATCACGTAAGTTTTACGTCATACACATATTCGTCATGTATTTGTTCTAGTACGTGGGCCTCGCCATGCGAAAATGTGTGTTCGGACATATGAGGACAGCGAAGGCCCAGATCAGCCTGCGCATCCGCGCAGTCTGATCAGGGCCTTCACTGTCCACTAACAGAATCATTGGATACTACAGAATTTATGAAAGGAGAGAAAAGGCTCGGATGATACTTTGCACATGTGCAGGATGATCTGAATCTGCGTATTTTGCGCATGCTCGAAGGCACTTTTTTGCTTAAAACGGCCCATATTATAACAAATGAAGGATTACCTCATAGCATGTAATTTTATACTTTTGAACTGGTTTGTTGCAAAGCGCCATTGTAACATTTTATTCGGCCACTCCCGCAACCCATTCGTTTGGAAACAGATCAATGCCAAGGCCACTGAAGAATTTGTGGCAAATCGATTTATGTATTTGAGTTTTAGGCGAATGGATAAACTTGAAACTTTTACCAATATTTTGTTTGTTTTGTTTTGTTTTTGTTTGGGAAAACAAATTTTGCAGACAAGAAATTTCATTCTTTGTATTTGAAACCTTTCAAAACTGTGGCTATTATTTAAGGGAAGAAGAGCAAATTATTTCCTTTAAGAAAAGCCCTCTCCCCTCCACTACCACATACGCACGCACGCATGCACACAGACA
The DNA here is from genome assembly GCA_964016985.1 of Anodontia alba. Lineage (NCBI taxonomy): Eukaryota > Metazoa > Mollusca > Bivalvia > Lucinida > Lucinidae > Anodontia > Anodontia alba. The sequence continues at coordinate 97,250,799 of OZ024826.1, read as the reverse complement.
CAAATCAGAAGGGATGCAGTTTTTATCACGTCTGAGTAATTTCCCTTGTTGGCGCATACAGTCGCCTTGAAGGCTCTTATTTTTCAAGCTTTTATTTCTGCTCAAAGACATAGATTGTGGGTACTCGTTAGAACCGCCTCGACGAGGCCGTTCTATAGAGTACCCACAATCTATGTTTTGAGCAGAAATATGAAAAATATCATAATTTTTTATAAGAAAATTTTCATTTTTTGGTGGTAAAATTTTCAGTATATTTGAATAGGCGTGTTCTCTTAATGCCCTGAAAGTGTATCCATTGAACTTAAATCGGTTGAGTTAACATATATTTAAATTCAATGCAAAATTTCTCTTATGACCCATGTTTATGGTTCAGACGTAGCAAACATATTCCTGGACCCCAATAAACATTTATGTAAATCAATTTTTTCCGGATACCCAGAAGGCGGCGTCTGGTCAGGTCTAAACTGTTTGCCACTCGTCTAGCTGAATTAGAGACTTTAGCAGGTGGTAAAATAGATGTATTTGAACTTTAGGACAATTATGGTAAGGTGTTAAGAAGTCCGTATATTTAGAGTACATACGACATCACGAAAACATGCCTATATAATTTTGACCCCTTTAAACCCCACTTTTATATAGTAAAACTGGGGTTTACAGGGGTACGCATTATTTTTCATATTTCTGCTCAAAACATAGATTGTGGGTACTCGTTAGAACCGCCTCGTCGAGGCGGTTCTAACGAGTACCCACAATCTATGTTTTGAGCAGAAATATGAAAAAAATATAAGAATTTTTTTATCTGAAAATTTTCAATTTTTGGTGGTAAAATTTTCAGTCTACTTGAATAGGCGTGTTTTCGTAATGATAAATGCCGGCCTCGGTGGCTCAGTTGGATGTGCCGTCCGACTGGAGACCGGGAGGTCGCGGGTTCAATCCCCACCGAGGTCGGCAACATTCTTTCGTGGAGATTGATCATGAAATATTTTCTACGGTCATTTTCTCCCTTCTGCTGATTCAAGAAGGGCAGTTGTCAGTTTCTTGCGAAAGAATGTGCACAATACTGGTTAACCGCTTAGAGGACTAAGCCTGCCCAGTAAACGTGTGGTTAGGTAAACTGACCGCGCTCGACATGACCCCATTGGGTTGACTGGGCCGTAAAACCTCAACACAAACAAACATACGATAAATTGATTAGTTAGTATATTTGTTGGAGCAGGGAACCCGAAAGTCCAACGAACAGCGAACTAGGACAGTCCAGACTTGCCCGCGCAGCCATGTAGTGCACACCAGATCATTGGCTATCATCTTACATACGTTACTGCTTTGCTTACAGCATCTTTCAGAAAGACGTTTTTCATCTTGTACTTTACTTAAAAGAAGTACAGTCGACTCCCGTTATCTCGAACTCGCTTATCTCGAATAACCGCTTATCTCGAAGTGAAAATCTGGTCCCTGTTTTAACACAGAGATCTACCAACAGGCAATAAAATATTGTGGAAAAGAGGAGAAATTGCTCCTTAGGAGCAATTTCTCCTCTTTTCCACAATATTTTCAAAATGTCTCTAACTTAGGAGTCGGATTACATATTCATTCTGTTAAAGGTGGTTGTTCGATTAACTGTTTTCCTGAGTCCGCAAATCTGATATGTCGAAGTACGGATATCTCGAACTGTTTCATAGAGTCCCTTGGAGTTCGAGATAACGAGAGTCGACTGTATTTGCAAAGTTTTGTCGCTGTATAGTACAAAGCCTTTCATCCATTCTACATGTACCTATGGCCTAACAGTTTTAGTTTACTCATTTTTTTGCGAAAAAAAATCGTATATTTCGATTGTGTCGTAGTATAAATAGCTACTGAATATATAAAAAATGATCTGCTAGATATATTGATAGTAGGTTTTGAACAAGTTTCACGGTTTCAAAATTTCTGAATTTTCACAAGAATTTTGTGAAAAATCAGTAATTTGTAATCAGTAAAAAATAAAAAACACAAAACATTGTCTTAAAAAAAAAATCAGAAAACTATAAAAATGCATAGGTCAGATGACCAGCTTTGTTCCCTCCGCATAGGGATTCCCTGACTTGATCTTTATTTTTATGGACATGGGAAAATAAGCCGCAACTCAAGATAATGTACATACAAACATGTACGCCCAGAAAAGACTCAGATCAGCCTGCGCATCAGGTTCTTGCTGCCCGCCTGAAGAAACCTTGGCTACTCAGAGAGCGTCCATCGAAGACTCTGATCAAACTGCGCGGATGCGCAGGCTTATCTGTGTCTCCGCTTGGCGTTCATGCCCGAATGTACATTTTCTCGTGTTGGGCCCCAGGCGGTCTTCGTTGTTTATATAAGGCGTTTCATATGTGCTACTAAGTCCAGTTTTATATTTTGTTGACTTTGCCTGATTTGAATCTTCCATTTTGCACATTTTATGTTAAGTCACGCCCCTGTCCCCTAAATCAAAACGCCAGCATTGTTTCTGTTTATTCCTTGTCTCTGTCCCTCTGTCCTGTTTATGTTTGAGAACAACAAAACGATCGCCCATTGTTCATTAGACGTTAAGGTACACCGGACCTTGGCTAACCATTGTTGTTTATTTAAATATGTTAGGCTTGGTTTGAAGTTCTGAAAGGAATCATCTTCCGTTTGTTTACGCCATTTTCATCAAAAGTGATAAATATTATATTTTGAACAAGAATATGGCGTATTAACCCTAATAATTCCCACGGAAATATATGGGCAAACAGTATAGACCCAGATCAGACGCCGCAGAACGCGGCGTCTGATCTGGGTCTACACTGTTTGCCGTTCATCTACTAGTAATTAGACATATCAACGAATGGACTTTTTCAAAGATAAGAACAATATGGTAAGGCGTTAAGGCGTTCGAAAATTTGCGGTATATGTGACAGTCTTCTACATTAAGGTGTTGACCTTAGGACAATAAACTGTATTTCATTCCATAAATGTGGTCGACAGGAGATTAACCAGACTCGTGAGCTTAAGCATTTGGCAAACCAGCTTGTGGGTATACCCACAAATATTTGGGTTCTAAAAATTATAAGTGCCGAAGAGGTATGTTCCTAGAGTTAAAAAAAGACCCGTATGATCGCTGATTTGCATAAGACATTGTCCTTAGCTGCATCCGCTTTGTCCTGGTTCCCTGGTTGGTTTGGCAAGCGCCAACAAATCAGGCAACCAGGCTGCAGAAAGTTAAAAAAACGTACGTCGAGTTTGTACGCAGCAATGGGTTGTTGGTTTCTTATCAACGTGATGTTGCTTATTCATACAGGAGCGTATTTGGTGATAATTCTGTGATAATTGTAACCAGCTGTCTGTTAAAACCTATGTTGTGGGTACTCATAAGAAGCGCCTGTGCGAGGCGCTTCTAATGAGTACCCACAACATAGAATTTTTATGGATGAATAAAAAATAAAATTTCCCGGAATTATCCTCTTAAACAACTCCTCTGTTCATAATACGTTTTGTTTTTATTTTGATTTCAGGCTCACCTCTGAAACAATAGGATACGAAAGGAATATAATACAAGAAAGTTTCTTTTTCTTCGGAACAGAAACGGAATAATAGTTTTAAACGCAAAAAATCAGGTATGTGAATAATATTTATAATACAGTTGACTCTTGTTATCTCAAACACTGATATCTCAAACCACTGCTTAAGCCAACTAGATTTTGGATAATTGGTTAAGTTTTGCATTATATTGTTTAAATTCCATCTGTTATATCAAACTACTCTGGTTCCTTGGAGTTTGAGATAACGAGAGGCCACTGTATATATTAGCGGTAATGGAGGGGAGAGAACTATGTCATAATTGTTAAGGGCCCTTCTGAAAAAGGTTCTGCTCTAAAAGAAAAGAATTTGATCCCAAGGGGAGCATTTGTTTTTTTATTCTAGAGAAGGACCTTTTCAGAAGGGGTTGGTGTAAAGGAAAACTAACAGGAAGTCACAGTAGTTGGTTTCCTGTAAAAAGGGCCTAACATCCACCGAGTAAATAAAGTCCCTTTAACGCATACTATACGCACATAAAAGCTGTGAACTCGCGTTACAGCGACAGCATTTGTTCCCAAAGACGTTTCCATTAAAAAACATTTTGCTGTTTGACAGAATACTTTAATTTTTAGCCGATTGTTATGTAACAAAGGTCTTATTTCCTCATAGAACATGTGTTTTGGATATTTGTTAGAATCGCCTCACTGAGGCGATTCTAACAGATATCCAAAATATATGTTTCTTTAAAGTATTAAATACAATATTTTTGCATAAATTCTGACTAATCGTTTCCTCTTAAGCGAAGGTTTTGTGACAGCCAAATTGTCATTATAACGAATTTGGTCGTTGTATCGAGTGTCGGCATAAAGAGGATTATCTGTAGATGGTGGGTGGTTCCGTTATTGGTCACTTCGGATGATAATGAGTGGCTTTTGAGAGAAATAATGTAGACATACCTTCACAATAGTGATTTTTGTTGTGTGCGCGTGCGTGCGTGCATGCGCGTGTGTGTTTTTGTTGTTATATTCTTTTATTTCAAGATAGATGGACAAGCAAGGGAGGTCTATTAAAGCTTCAACTTTGAAAAAACAAATTAAAATAGAATAAAATGGCCAGTGCTGCATTTCTACTAATCACAGCATAGCATTTTATTCATATCTGACCCCGAGGTTTAATATAAAACTTTTTTTCATGCTTAACTCAACTGAGCATGAAATTTGTCCTGCTAATAAATCTCACATTACTAACAATAATTGCAGATTCTTTCTTGCTGTTTGTTGCTAGATATAGCTGAGCATGAAAATTCTCTGCTAATAAATATGAAAATGCCAACTGGTGTTGGCATTTTCATATTTATTAGCAGAGAAAATTTCATGTTCAGTTGAGTTGAGCATGAAAAAAGTTTTATGACCTCGGGGCCTGGTCTCCATCTTGTATCCAAAAACTTGTAGACTGTATTACCGTATTGTCTTTGAACGCGCTCAGAGTTAGATTGTGTGTGTGTGTTTGTGTGTGTGCGTGCGTGCGTGCGTGCGCGCGCACGTGCACGCGTGTGTATGTGACTGCGTGCGTGCGTGTGTGCGTGCGTGTGTGCGTGTGTGTGTGTTCATAAGAGTTTGAAAGATGTTTCTTTTCTCTACACAGAAATTGTTGTTATTTTTGGAATATCATGGCATGTGCAGTCGTAGATTAAAATTCCTAATGCTTTACCGTATTATCCCTAAATGTTGGTACACCTTCATACCTAACCTTATTTTTCCTAAAATTTGAACAGTCCCTTTTACTACCTGTCATTATGTCCAAAAAACTGCTGGATGAGTTGCAAACAGTGTAGATCCTGATCAGATGCCGCGTTCTGATCTGGGTCTACATTCTTCCCTCAGACATGTCTGACCGATTACTTAGGATTATTACGGTAACTGTCTTTTACTTGAAAATCGAATTTCAATAGTATATATGAATCACAACGTCAGGTAACGTACCTTTGAACATATGCGCCAAGCGAAGATTCCGATTACCCTGCGCATGCGCGCAGTCTGACCAGCATCCTCACTGAGTGCATTTTGGATAACCAAGAATGCAAAGCTATTGCATGCGGACAACGAAGACTCTGACAAGACTGCGCGGATGTATTCATTAAGCGCACATGTAAAAAGGTACATTTTCTCACGTTGCGATCATATCATTCCACGTAATTGAATAAGGTATATTAAGAAAGAAATCTAGAAATGTAATCAGCAGTTTGTCTTTGAAAGAGAAATCGACTATGTTTAAGATCATTGTTTTAGTTGCATGCCTGAATACATAACTAAAATGAGCCGAGCGCAGCATTTCCTACAAAATTGCATGTGCGCCCAGCGAAAACTCGGATCATCCGCACAGGCTGGTCAGAGTTTTCGCTATTCGCCTGAAGACGCTTTGAAAACTAAGCTACCCACAGAGTGCCTTCCGACGACTCTGATCAGACTGTGCGGATGCGAAGGCTGATCTGAGTCTGCGCTGGGCGCACGTGCAATCTTGCAGGAAATGCTGTGCCACGTATCAAATATGATCAGCTTTCAAGTGCATGATTTAATGGCATGACTGAATACCGAACTGAAATATGATAGCTTGTGATTTAATGCTTAGCTTACCGGGTAAATTTTTCAGCGTACGCCTTTTTTTTGTTTAATTTCCCTTATAAATAGGCTTCGGCATTCCCTGCAGATTCTTTCCCAAGGAATCGGTGAGCACAGGAATCTCTGTGGAATAGGACGATAACACAACGTCCAGCTGTCTGTTGAGTTTGCCCAGATATAACGAAAAGGGCTTTAAGGGCTTAACCTCTACGAAAAGACTTGGCAAATTCAGCAGACGAGAATGTGATGATATTTTTTCTTACTTTTCCTTGAATATAGACTTTGACATTCCATGCAAAGTGTCTCCTTTGGAGACAATTTGCATGGAATGTCCGGGTCTATTTTCTGGGGAAAAATAAGAAAATAATTTTAAACTGCTGAAGATGTTTACCCTGTATGCTAAGTGTTTATCCATTGTAGTCTGGAGACCCCTAAAAGAGGCATTGGTAAACAGTGCAGATCCAGATCAGCTGCCGCAGAACGCGGCTTCTGATAAGGGTCTCCACTGTTTGCAAATAGTTTAGCCATTTTCTCTAGAAATATCTAAATCGTATAACCGAACGCACCTAAAATAGAAATTGGGCTCTTCCAATATAGAGTGTGGGGGAGTCTATTCAGTCTACAATAGGTTAAAAAGCACAAACATGGACTATTTCTTCTACACCAGTTGTGAAGGTTTTGTAGAACAAAGTAAGTATTTATCTCTCTCTCTCTCTCTCTCTCTCTCTCTCTCTCTCTCTCTCTCTCTCTCTCTCTCTCTCTCTCTCTCTCTCTCTCTCTCTCTCTCTCAAAGAGTTGGTTACATTGTATCACTGCAAACCTAGACGTGGATTGCCGTGCGAGATTTATCCGAAACTATCTGTTGCAATCGGCCCTGAAATAAAATGAAAGGCTCAGTCTACAGTTTCAAGCGATTCATATTGCCAATGAACTTGTTCTTCAATATATTAATTAAGCCAGCGCACGGCAAAACCTAAAATAAGACTTGTGCGCCCAGCGAAGACTCACATCAGCCTGGACTCCTGAAGTTAGAGATACATTGAAAATATTGTGGAAAAGAGGAGAAATTGCTCCTTAGGAGCAATTTCTCCTCTTTTCCACAATATTTTGTTACTTCTTGTTAGAATTCCATGTAGAAAACAGGGACCATATTCTTACTTCGAGATATTCGGTTATTAAAGATAAGCGAGTTGAGATAACGAGTGTCGACCGTATATGATGTCCCGTACCTTATGTTACACATACATGTACTGCATCGTATTTTGATATAGATCTAGTACAAAATGTCTCTTGCAGTTTAAAAATGAAAGCTGTTTCAAATAAAACATTTTCATTGTCGGTCACCTCAGTACAATTTGAAAATTGCACTCCAAGCGCCAGATATCTTCCAAATTTTACTGAGGTTTGCGACGGAATAAATGTGGTTTTTGCTGAGGTCTGTGGCTAAACGAATTTAATCGTTTCATTGACAAGTCCGAATATAAAACATTACCACTATAATTGCGATTTTCGAACATGCTAACTTAAGGATTGGTCTATTTTGTACTAAACTAGAGTCCTTACCCTGTATTTTGTTTTATCTTTACCACTCTTTGGGCTAATTCGGCAGAAGATACCTCAGGCCTGAAAGAATATGCACCCCTTCTCAAAGACGGAGCAAATTATTTCCTTAAATAGTAGCCCACAACCCCTTTGAGAAGGGATACTTCCATCGGGTAAAGCATTTTTGTGAAGAGTTAACCCTTGTCATGCTGAATACATTAGGATGCCACGCCCACTTCTAATTTCCAGCCAATCAGATTACTTGATCCGAGGTTTTGATAGAAATTCACACATTTAATGACAAACAGTGCAGATCCAGATCAGTTGGCTTCTTCAGAAGCCAACTGATCTGGATCTACACTGTTTGCTAAGACAGGGCATGTCGTGTTTAGCAAGAGAAGGGTTAAAAGAACGATAGCTACTTTGACCGTATTGTGTTCTCATTTTAGAGAGAAATCCAAACACCTTACCCATTTATGCCGGTGGACTCTTCTACATTAACTCTTTGGACCGTTTCATTTCAATATAAGGAGTGTCTGGTTAGTTTTTATTGTTACTATGTTTTATGGCGATTCCTGTCCTAAATACAAACAACGTAGACCCAGATCAAACCCCGCGTTCTACAGTTTAAACCCGGATTATACGCAGCAGAATGCGACGTCTGATCTGAGTCTACTTTGTATGCCAACGTCTATTTTTTATGCGATGCTTGGCATAAATGGATTAATGTTTACGATTTTGTTGTAAGAAAAGGTTTTGCTATTCTTTCCTATTAGAGTAAACCCATTTTCAGAAGGGGATTGGTGTGCTAGGAAGCAAGCAGAAATTCTTAAAAGTTGTATGTCTTAGAAAATGGCCGAAAGCTTACCAAATGTATGCAGTTTCCTTAAAGCTACCGGCCAGTCTCAGCATACTGATCGATCTCGACTCCAATTGAAGATTCATTCTGACTATTAGTATCATTCGGACTATTAGTACACCACCGTGTGGCTGGAACAATATTGATGATATATTTCTTCTTCACCCCCCCCCCCCATCCCCTCCTCCTCCTCCCACCCCCACACACCCCCACTAAGAAAATAGACGTTGATATTTCATGCAATTCGTAGACAATGTGCATGATTTATCAAAGCTAAGTTTCTAACTAAAATATTTCAAAATGTCGTCTGCTGTTTTGTTTTTATTCAGCAGGTTAAGCGTTAATCTGCTGAATTTAAATCCTACTAGTGGTTTTTCTTTTAAACAGTCCGATATAATCCCAAGAGACAATTTGAATGGCGTGTCGAGCTCTATTTCTGGAAGAAATAAAAATACCAGTAATTTGCCGTCTGCTGATTTAGTCTGCAGACTGCTATAAATGTCAGACGCATGCAAACAGAGCTGTTTATCTTTATTTCACTTTGCAGTCAGTTAAGTTATAGTGAGACGTTACCAGAAAATTTGGTTTAGTTTTCCCGCACTTCTGAATTGGCTGAAAACGGTGCTTAAACAGATTGTTGAAACTATCTTTTAGGCTGGTCTGAAAGAGCAAAATGACTAGTCTGCTAAGTTAAAAAAAAATTGTGAAAAGATGCCATAGGCATAGCGCTCATTATGCACAGTACGCCTGTACGTTACATGCTTAAGAAAAATATTTGTTTTACAAAGTGGCATTAACATAAAATATTTTGCTTCGTTACCATAGGGGCTGCTCTTAAAGGAAAGAATTTGCTCCCTCTGGATGCAAATTCTTTCCTTTAAGAGTAGCCCCTCTGGGAGCAAATTCTTTCCTTTAAGAGTAGCCCAAATTCTTTCCTTTAAGAGTAGCCCCTCTGGGAGCAAATTCTTTCCTTTAAGAGTAGCCCCTCTGGGAGCAAATTCTTTCCTTTAAGAGTAGCCCTTCTGGGAGCAAATTCTTTCCTTTAAGAGTAGCCCCTCTGGGAGCAAATTCTTTCCTTTAAGAGTAGCCCCTCTGGGAGCAAATTCTTTCCTTTAAGAGTAGCCCCTCTGGTAGCAAATTCTTTCCTTTAAGAGTAGCCCCTACTTTGGAAGCGATTCTAGGCATAGTTTTCCAGGTTTTTTCCTGGGTGTGCGTAAAAGTAACTCCGTTCTGGCTAAGCCACATGATGCCTAAATATTTTGGTTGCAACATGGATTATATCCATGTATTAGGTACTAAGTTCTTATTGTGCAGACGATGCCTCCATTGGTCGCGTTTAAGAAGTTGCCAAATCTGTGATATCTGTCCGAGCTGTTTAGCTCTGTTGATATCCCTGTGGAATGGGCATCATATGTGCGATATATTGATGGCTCATGGCTTAAGTCGTGCTTGTTTATTTTTTATTTATTTATTTATTTATTTATTATGTATTTATTTATTTGGTTTGTTTTTGTTCGTTTGTTTGTTGTTGTTGTTTTTTGTGCTTTTTTTTTTTTTTTTTTTTTTTTTTTTTTATGGGATGTTGTATACAATCTCATTACGAAAACACGCCTATTCAAATGTACTGAAAATTTTACCACCAAAAACTGAAAATTTTGAAATAAAAAATTCCGATATTTTTCATATTTCAGCTCAAAAACATAGATTGTGGGTACTCGTTAGAACCGCCTCGACTATATAAAAGTGGGGTTTAAGGGGGGCAAAATTATAAAGGCGTGTTTTCGTGATGTGATCAGATTCATTGCTGTTCGCATAGGACACTTTTCTCAGACAGCGACATATATATATTTACTTCCTGTGTTTACGTTAATGAGTCGCTTAGCTCATTTCGAAAAAAAAAATAAATCACAATCAAATAGCCGAGACAAATTATGCGTGCAAGTGATTTGATTTGTTATTGAGCATGAAATAAGAAGTCTGAAAACAGGCCCAATGATTTTGTCAATGAACTTTTCGATATCATTTACCACAAGAACCTTTAATATTCGTACACCTTATTTGCCGTACTTTTCCTAAAATGTGAACAACGTCACGAAAACATGCCTATACAATTTTGACCCCCTTAAACCCCACTTTTATATAGTAAAACTGGGGTTTGCAGGGGTATAAGTTATTTTTCTTATTTCTGCTCAAAACATAGATTGTGGGTACTCGTTAGAACCGCCTCGCCGAGGCGATTCTAACGAGTACCCACAATATATGTTTTGAGCAGAAATATGAAAAATATCACAGTTTTTTATCTGAAAATTTTAAATTTTTGGAGGAGGAATTTTCTATATATTTGAAATTCAAATATATAGAAAATTTCTCCTCCAAAAATAGGCGTGTTTTCGTAATGAGTTCACTTGGCCATTTGATGATATGTCTAAAATGTAGCGATTGAATGGCAAACAGTGTAGACACTGAACAAAGTGCTCCTATCATGGAGAAGTTTGTTTTGGCCTGACTATCCGAAAGGTTAGGATGAATACGGCCCTTAACACATTTACGCCTACCGTCCCTTAAAAGGAAAATTGGCAAACAGTATAGGCCCAGATGAGACCCCTTTGGGGCAAATTATTACCCCTTTTTAGAAAGGGAAGCAAACAGAAATTACAATAATAATCCATTGTAAACAAAGGCGGAAACCTCTTCACCTTAAAAGAGCATATATGAAGGCATTCCTGTCTTCTACAGGATTTTCGTATATGGGGCCCTGTGTTGCCAAATCATTCCTTACCCATTCAGTATGTCTGGCGTCCCATAAAAGGGACATTGGCAAAAAGTGTAGACCCAGATGATCAAGGTCTACATTGTTTGTATTAAAAATAAAATAAAAAATACAAGCAGTTTTCTATAAAAAATGGTAGTTATAAAAACTTACCAGACACCCCTTCTGTTGGAAATGGACCGATCCAAAGATTTAAGGTAGAAGTGTCCACTCTGCATAAATGGGTTAAATCCTGTTAAAAAAAATACCAGATAACATTTTGTTTATATTTACCGGGACAATAGAGCTCGTTAAGTCCGAACTGATCTGATTCTTTGCAATGAATTGAGTTTTTTTTTTGTTTTTTTTTCTTTTTGCCTCACGTGATTCATATAAGAAATTACATGTAACACTTACAGACAAACCTCCTGGACCTCTGTTTTCAAATTTCGTCGTCTCGGCGTCAATGAAATTTAACCATTATCACTCTCTTAGCTAACTCAACAGATGACAAATTGGCGATATTTTTGTTGTTTTTTTTTCCAGAAAACAGAATTTGTCATTTTATGCAAATTGTCTCTATTGGAGACAATTTGCATGAAATGTCAAATCCTGTTTCCTGGGGAAAAAAAAAAGAAAAAAATTTCAAAATGTCGTCTGGTGAAAATCTTACCTAGAGTGCTAAGCGTTTAACCCAACAAATCTTGCTCTTGATTCGAGACTATGGCGTGTTAAGGTGCTATTAGCGAAAATAAATAAATAAAATGAAATAATTATATGATCTTATCATTATCAATATTTTCTGATAAAGATCCGACGAGCCCCATAATATGAAATAACAGGTTGAAACAACAGAAAATAGATCTTCCTGCATGCATTAGAAGCCCCAGATCAACACTATTTTGTCTAGCAGTCTGATAAGAGTCATTCAATTTGGTTGACAAGATCAACAACAACTTTAGAACATCGTAAACACAGACAGTCCAGATCAGATTGTGTGAATGTACTGAGCGTTTCTATTCGGATATGCTATTAGCACAGTTTTCGCCTGCAGCGGCACAGATACCGTGTGGTCGCGTTTTAAACCGGGAGTGGCATTTTGACGGCTCTTGCCAACTCGGTTGAATAGTTTTGGGTTTTTAATCTTAATCTTCCGTGTTTTATTTACTATGTTTCCATTCATCCATAAGTAAAGAGTAAAATTCATTCAGAAAAAATAGCGGTTATTATAGATTTTTGTCTGTCCTCTTGTTTTGATTAAATTTACCAACCTAGGAATAAATGTACCTTGAAGAATCTGCGAACAACGAAGGCCCAGATCCTCCTGTGTATTTTAACAGGCGGATCTGTGGGCCCTTAGTGTTTGTAAATGCAGTACAATCCCATACTACAAAATGCATTTTGCTATCATCAGCAGCTTTTTCAGACTGCTTGAATGCGTAAGCAGCCGGTAGATTTCTTAGTCGCATACGCCATTAAAAATACTTTTTTCTCAATACGCGTTGCAAATGTAATTGGACATGACATAAGTCTGTCTGAACAGAAGATAATTGAAGCCGACTTTGTAGAAATCAGCGCAATCTCGTACACGCGACAGGGAGACACAGGACGGTTCTGATCAGTTTTCGCCATTAGCAAGCAAGAAAGAAGACTACATGTATCTGTCTGTTTGGTACACAGAGATTAACGAACACCACAATGATTGGAATCTCAGGCTGGTCTGAGTTTACACTGTATCTACTTGGATCACATGATGATGTTGGTTTTCTCCAGTTCGCCTCGATCGTCTTGTCGATGATCTCCCTCTTGAACAAGAAAATCATTCTGCATGCTTTTATTAAATGCATAGCACTCCGGGTAAAAATATCAGCAGACGACAAATTAAAACATTTTTTTTCTTATTTTCACAGGAAACAGGATTTGACATTTCATGCAAATTTTCTCAACTAAAGATTAAATTTCAATTTGTCGTCTGCTAAATTTGTCCATAGAGTGGTAAATGTTAAGTCTCTTGATACCTCTAGGAAATGGTCTGTAGATATTTTGAGGCAAAAATGTCTAGACGTTTTTGTATATGTACTATTATTATTATTTGGACAGTTCCCAGCAAACACACAATGTCGCAGGAACGTCGTTACAACGTCGCTACAACGTCACGACGTTGCAGCGACGTTGTAACGACGTTGTTGCTAAGTTGAGTGTTTGCTGGGTTTGAACTAAGTCAACCTTTGAAACTGCTTAAGTGGATCTGTGGAGTTGTAAACCAGCATATCCAACGAGCAATCTTTACATGTACTACAATAAAACCTGTGTAAGACAGCCATCTTTGAAATTGACCTTAGTGGTTGATGTGGAAAGGCGGTTGTCTTATAAAGCTACATGTCGTGTAATTTTGCTAGCAAAATTACATGACATGTACCCTTATAAGACAGACAACTTTTTCCACATCAACCACTCTTTAAAGTCAGTCTCAAAGGTGGCTCTCTTACACAGGTTTTACTGTACTTTGTACTTACGTGAAGTGTAAGACGAAGCATCCGTTCAATTTAAATATGTACTTTGTTTATTAACCCTTGAAGCGACAATCACAACATCAGACGACATCCAAAAATGTGCTGTTTTTTTTTGTTGTTTTTTTTATGTTCTAGTAAGTCAACTTTTTATATACAAATTTTCGGGGGCAGTACCGCCCCCGAAAATTTTGATATAAAGAATTGACTTACTAGTGTTTATTCTTTTCATTACGAAAATACGCCTATTCAATTATATAGAAAATTTCATCTAAAAAAAACTAAAAATTTTCTGATAGAAAAAAAAAACTGATATTTTTTAAAAATTCTGCTCAAAACATAGATTGTGGATACTCGTTTGAACCGCCTCAGCGAGGCGGTTCTAACGAGTACCCTAAGTCTATGTTTTTAAGCAGAAATAAGAAAAATAATGTATACCCCTGTAAACCCCAGTTTTACTTTTTAAAAGTGGGGTTTAAGGGGGTCCAAATTAAATAGGCTTGTTTTCGTGATGTATCCCTGAGGATTCAATATTTTGAGGGGCTTCTTAATGTTTGTTTGTTTGATTTTGTCTTCTAATTTTCAGAGAAAAATAAGGCGTGATGTTACATGTGTTTTGTCTACCCAGCAGACGATTTACATAAAATAATAAGCCGTTTTTTCTCTGAAAAATTAAAAAAAAAAAAGGAAAAAAAGTAGACTGCTATCTAGTATAAGTTTGCATTACGTTTTTATGGTTAAGCGTGACCCAGTATGAGCCGGGTCATGGAAAAAGAGCCGTTATAATGTATGCGAGCAACAAAGTTTCGGACGAGCCTGCACATTCGCACAGTCTCATCAGAACCTATGTTGTTCACTCACGTAAGTGATAGGCCAACGGAAAACTTCAGTCAGACAACTAGACGGGTGGCCTTGCTAAGGGGCCGTGCGCTTAGAAAGATCGATTCGAGCATTTTTCTCGTGACACGGCTCAATGATGCGCGTCCGACTGATGATCAGGAAGTTGTGGGTTCGATCCCGCCGGGTCCGGCAACATTCTTCTGTGAAAATTAATGATGATATTTTTTTCTATGGTCATTCTCTTCCTTCCGCTGATTTAAGAAGAACAGTTGTCAGTTTCTAGTTAAAGAATGTGCACAAGTACTGGTTAACCGCTTTGAGGTCTAAGCCTGTCCAGGAAAAGGGTGGGTCTTAGACTGACAGGCTCGACATGACCTAAATGGGTTGACTGGTCCGTAAAACCTCAACTCAGTCAGTTGACCTTATTTTTACGTGGCACGTAACTAGATAAACCGGTTCTGCCAATCAAAGCGCTGACAGCACTGGTGGGTCGATTGTCGCTGAGTGTAGACTGAGTAGGCTGAGTAAATTGTCCTGAACGGGGACAACACTGTTTCAGATTCTGATCAGACGCCGCGTTCAGTCCAGATTTTACAGATATCCTTCTTTACACGGTACTCTAACGTCACAGTGACAAGAATAGCGCGGCTATAAATAACCGTTACCTGGATTTCGTGCAAGCGCGCGGTTTGATTTCATTGATCAATGATAATCACGTGGACAACAACCTGAAGGAAATTTTAGTGCATGTATATATACTTTGGCTTGATTATAAACAATCGATCCAAAAACCATACATTTATGTCTTTGTTTCACGTGAAGCCTAAACTCAATTTTCTTTGAGCGTCAACGGGAGTCAGCACTTTTGCGGAGCTTACACCAATATATCCGTGATGCAGATAAACAATAGTCATTTCCATATAGAGTATAGTTTACACCTTCATGGAGAGTAAAACAGTCGGTATATTAAAAGTTCTGCAATAAATGAACCGAAACGTCATGAAACGTTCCTTCGGACTTGTGCGCCCAGCGAAGATTCAGATCAGCCTGCGCAATCGCGCAGGCTGATCAGAATCTTCACTGGGCGCATTTTCTATAGCCAGGTATGCAAAATTTCCTCATTCGGACACGAAGACTCTGATCAAACTGCGCAGATGCGCAGGCTGATTTGAGTCATCGTTAGGATCACATGTAAGAAGGTACGTTTTCTGATGTTGCGGCTGAATTTTCTTTTCTTTCTTCTTTCTTTTTCTCTTTTTCCTATCGTCAGGGGTGATCAGCGCCTTTGCTATCCGCATACGCCCCTAGACACTGTGAGTTTCGCACTGCAATGGCGTTACATTTTGAACAAGGCTGACCACAACAACTTATCATAACTCTCGATGTCTCTATGTCTGTTTTATGAGGTAACATCGACTTTATTGATTGAAGGAATAATCGGTAATTACAGGACTCATCAATCAAAGATTCTTGACTACTACTACATATACAGACCAGACATATTGAACTATGCAGCGCCAGAAACCGATAGATCTAACCATTTTAGTGCTTCTGACTCGAGCAGATTCCTGTGAAACTAGTTTTACTATAATAAGCGTTTCCTAAAATAATGCTACAAACTAACTTACTGCCACATGATTACGTCATTTTAGAATATATCTTTAGGCAATACGCTGTGAGCAGAACTGATTAAAGTTATACAGAAAACAAGTCTATCTATCTATCTATCTCTCTCTCTCTCTCTCTGTCTCTCTCTCTCTCTCATTCTCTCTCAGAGTTATTCTCTAGAATGCAATATCCCAGATCAGCTTGACCAGGGCGTTCATTTTTCAGCAATTATTGCGCCTTTTTTCATGCCGAAATGCGAAAACGTACGCTTTCAAACTGTACATGCGAAGAGTGACTTGGATTTATGCGATGGAGTTCCTCTTTCTTTGACGGACGTAAAATGTACCGATAGCCTTATAGATGATTAGGTGACTAAATCGTGGCCCTACTTATTTGATTATTTGATGCACAAAGTGAGAAAGTGGCACATACCATTTGCGAGCGACAACACCCTATATCAGCCTGCTCGTCCCTAGCGTATGATCAGAGCCTATCCTGTACGCCCATATATTATACAGAAGCTTCTGTTACAGAAAGCGGGCGACGAAGGCCCTGATCAGACTGCGCATGCGCAGTCTGATCAGGGCCTTCGTTGCCCGCATACGATATTAACATCCTCTTTCTTGCGTGCCGAGTCATTTTGATGTTAGCGGAAAAACAAAACGATATGGTATATTTATGTCTCCGCTTAAACCGGTAAAATTATAAATCATAAACAGAAAAATATGATATGATATACTCCGCCCTTAAACTATTGTTAGCGCCCAGTATTAAATATCGCCCTCAAATGGTGTGAACTTTCTGGATGATTACGTTGAAACAACTGTGGTCATCCTCATATTGTGACCGCGAGATACCGATAGCGATTATCGATACCGATTATCAAAACACATCGCTGCCGTTCTGTTAGTAAGCCTTACTCCTCCGGTGTGGTTTTCAGTATTTGCGTCTCGTCACGCAGAAAGGTCAGCTAACCCTTTCAGTCCGGCAGACCAAAATAAATACCAGTGCAAACAGTGTAAATCCAGATGAGATGGCTCGTAACGAGCAAATAACGTCTTATTTGCAACAGTGTTTGTGTCCAAATTCTGCGATGGGAGAGTACATTTCAGAAACCCAGGAGTGAAAGGGTTAACGCATGTTCTAACAGTAAATGTCCTATTCAGCTATTGCTCTGTGCAGTCTGATGAGGAAGCGTCAAATATTCTGCCGGCAATAAGCGAAGCCAAGCAGTGGTTACAAAGAGAAGGTGGGGTGATGGGGTGTGGCGAAGGTGTCCTGTATCTTACGTCACCTGGGCGTCCAACTGATATTGGTTTACAGTTGGGGAAGACCTGCTTGCTATCCGCGTAGCAGGTAAAGATAGAGGGTGTTTTTATTTCTTCTGTTTCTTCGCTTTCATTCCTGTTCCTGTTTCTTCCCTGCCCCTCTCTTTCATCTCCTCTACTGTCTCTTCTATCTCTTTTCTCCCTTTCTATGGGAGACGACGCAATATGGTCCACAACGGTTGACGTGCCGTTAAACCCCAACACAAACAACACAAAGTGAAGGTGCGCATTCACTCAAGCATATCGCCTTTTCACAATTTCTCAGTTTTATACAATTATGTTTGTCATGTTTCATCTTGAACACATTTCGTATTTATCTCAAGAATTCTGATGGACAGGCCCGAGCAAACAGTGCAGACCCAGATGAGACACCACAGAATGCGGCGTCTAATGAGGTTGTACATTGTTTGCCAATCCATCACGAAAACATGCCTATATAATTTTGACCCCCTTAAACCCCACTTTTATATAGTAAAACTGGGGTTTACAGGGGTATACATTATTTTTCTTATTTTTGCTCAAAACATAGATTGTGGGTACTCGTTAGAACCGCCTCGGCGAGGCGGTTCTAACGAGTACCCACAATCTATGTTTTGAGAAGAAATATGTAAAATATAGGAATTTTTTTTATCTGAAAATTTTCATTTTTTGGTGGTAAAATTTTCAGTATATTTGAATAGGCGTGTTTTCGTAATGATCTAAAAATTTAGATACATCAGCAAGTAGTTCATGTGGAGAAATGGATTTGATCAAACTTGAAGACAAGTAAGGTCAAGGTGCAGATTAAAACAAATTTTGTACAAATAGTGCAGATCCAGACGATACGGCTCACTTTACCAAAACAGAAAAAATCCTCGAGGTGCTCCATTGGAATTTCGCAAATTCGGAATTCAAAAATCCAATTAGAATGGCGTGGATAAGTGTTTTGGAATAGTTTACATTAATGTATATGCAACTGTGTTTTTGCGCTTAATGGACTTTGATATGCATATCCAGCCTTGTGTCGTAATATAAGCAAAATTTATTTATTTATATATTTATTTGTTTATTTATTTATTTATTTTACAGATATGTCTGCATAATCCTTAACTGGCCTTTAAGTTTAAAAAATACCTAAATAAGCAATGCTTGGGCGTGTCTTTTATAAATACAGCAATGTATTTTTCATGAATGGCTATACTTTTTTTCATTTTAACATCTGTTTATATAATAATAAAAGTTACGTTCTCGGATTACGATATTACAATTGCTATTTATCGGGTAAAATCAAAATAATTATCAAATAAATATTTATTCCGCCTCCAATATGACTCATTATTAAAATAATCATTGCATTCGATTTAGTCATATAACCCAGTCATAAAAAATAATGCTTAGCATGCTAGGTAAAAATTTCAGCAGACATTTTGAATATTTTTTTTTCTGATTTTTTCCTAGAAACAGAATTTGACATTTCATGCAAATTGTCTCCATTGGAGACAATTTGCATGAAATATCAAATCCTGTTTTCTAGGAAAAATAAGGAAAATAACATCAGTTTGTCGTCTGGTGAATTTTCCCATAGCGTGTTAAGTTTAAAGTGAGCCGTGCAAAGAGAACATGGTTTGGGCATATGCGGACAGCTCAGGCCGTGATTAGACCGCACACCCTGATCAGGGCCTTCGTTTTCTACTTACAGAATCGATGGATTCTTTAGAATATATATCAGAGTTTAATAAAGCCACTGAGCAGGGTGTACGAATATAGCTTCCCTGACTGAGTTGGATCTCAGTTTTCCGCATATATCTCAAAGGCACATTTTCCCAAGTTGCGTTCCAAGAAAATTAATAACCTTTTTGGGAAATTGAAATCAACTTGAGAAAAGTGGGTATTACCCCAATTGCAGATAGCAAAAGCCCTGACCACACTGCTGATAAGACATTCTGTTCGACAATAGAAGCATTGATTTCCTATAGGAAAATGTTTATAAAACATACCTGATAAAACCTCATCTTTACCCACGTCCGCGTTTTTTACACGGTGACTCAGTCGGATGCGCGTCCGACTGGTGATCAGGAAGCCGCAGGGTCGATCCTCTCCGGGTCCCACAACATTCTTTCGTGGAGATTGAGCATGTAATATTATTTACAGTCATTCTCTCCTTTCCACTGATTCAAGAAGTCGGTTGTCAGTTTCTAGCGAAATAATGTGCACAAGTACTGGTTAAACGCCTAGAGCACTAAGCCTGCCCTGGAAAAGGTGTGGTTAGGTAAAGTGCCTCGCTCGACATGGTCCTAATGGTTGACTGGGCCCTAAAACCTCAACCATTACGAAAACACGCCTATTAAAATATATACTGAAAATTTCACCATACAAACTGGAAGTTTCAGATAAAATATCTAATATTTTTCATATTTCTGCTCAAAACATAGATTGTGGGTACTCGTTAGAACCGCCTCGGCGAGGCGGTTCTAACGAGTACCCACAATCTATGTTTTTGAGCTTAAATAAGAAAAATAATGTATACCCCTGTAAACCCCAGTTTTACTATATAAAAGTGGGGTTTAAGGGGGTCAAAATTATATAGGCATGTTTTCGTGATGGCAAACAAATTATAATACACGATCCTTTTTCTTACTGCTCAGTCAAATAATTAAACTTTGTCACTAGGTGCAAATTCAGCAGACGACAATAAATAGGCTTTTCTCAAAAAGCAGATTTTGACATTTCATGCACATTGTCTCATATGAAATGTCGAAGCCTATTTTCTGTAAAAAATACGGAAGCTTCCGTGTGGTCGTGTGGTTAGCGCTTCCGACTTCGGATCACGTGATCCCGGATTGTCGGAATTCAGCTCCTGACCGTACGGCGCTTGACTGCACAGAGCCTGACAATGAAGATAAATAATATATAGCGTGAAAGAGATTTGCGTGGTGGAGGAAATTGCCTCAAACAATTATTGTCCAAGCTCAATTGAGCCTCATTGTAAGAAAAGATACCTGCTGACATTACGCGCCCAACGAAACCTCAAATCAGCCTGCGCATGCGCGCAGTCTGATCAGAGTCTTCATTGTCCGCATGAAGAAACTTTGCATCCTTGGCTATCCAAACTGCGCCTAGTGAAGGTTCAGATAAGACTGCGCGAATGCGCAGGCTGATCTGAATCTTCGCCTGATGCACACATGTTCGAAGGGAGGTTTTCTGACGTTGCGCCTCAGTTTATTTGAAAATTTCTATAAAGTTTCATGCTACGATTTTATAGAAACTTATGGTATACTGCAGCGTGCTACCTGAGTTGGCAGTTTAATTTGCATTCATCTGCATGATGCATGATTCATGATGCATAAACACAAGCATTGCAAATAAAATTTTAATGGTAAGCTGATGAAGAATGAAAACATGCATTCTGTCGAAAGAATATGCACACACCTAGAGCACTAAGCCGTCCCAGGAAAAGTGTGGTTAGGTGAACTGACAGGCTGGACATGACTTAATAGTGTTGATTGGGCCGTTAAACTCCAACCCAACCAACTTAACCATTTTACAACTTTACATCACGAAAACATACCTATATTATTTTGACCCCCTTAAACCCCACTTTTATATAGTAAAACTGGGGTTTACAGGGGTATATATTATTTTTCTTATTTCTGCTCAAAAACATAGATTATGGGTATTCGTTAGAACCGCCTCGTCGAGGCGGTTCTATCGAGTACCCACAATCTATGTTTTGAGCAGAAATATGAAAAATATCAGCATTTTTCTCTGAAAATTTTCATTTTTTGGTGGTAAAATTTTCAGTATAATTGAATAGGCGTGTTTTCCTAATGACCTACCCGTAACAATCGTCTATAAGTCGTTCATTCCTTATATTCAAGATGGCCGCTGTGACCATACATTTTAAAACCTATAATTGGCTTCTGCTCCCTAACTGCAAGGCTGATTGAAATCAAAGTACATATGAAGCAACCTTGGGACAAAGCCTATTAACAAGTTCTCGGAAACAAAAAGGCCGATGGAGATGAAACTGCAAATAAAACATTTTTGGGACAAGATGTTTCATGTTTGTGAAAAATACTGGGAACTCGATATCCAAGATTATTATGGTAAGTCCTAAAATATCCCAAACTGCAGGGCCAGCTGAGCACAAAATGCATCATCCTTGGGACAAAATCTTTTAACCTATTTATGCCAAGTGCCCCATAAAAGGGACACTGGCAAACAGTGTAGACTCTGATCAGACGCCGCAGAACACGGAGTCTGATCAGGGTCTACAATGTTTGCATTAATTATAGATTTTTTTTATAAAACATGGTAATGATGAAAAATAACCACACACCCCTTCTATTGGAAATGGACTGGTGCAAAGAGTAAATGTAGAAGAATCCACTTGGCATAAAATGGGTTAAAGTTTGCAAAAATACTGAGATCTTGCATACAAGATGACTAACATGACCATCTATAGTAAATAGCTTTACAATAACTAATCTATAGAACTGCTGAGTTCGAATTGCAGCATGGGCTCAAGAATTTATTGGTTGGCTACCTTGGAGTTTAACGGCCATTATTATTATTGAGACGATGTCGAGCCCGATAGTTTACCTAACCACACTTTTCCTGGGCAGGCTTAATCCTCTAGGCGGTTAACCAGTATTTGTGCGTATTCTTTCGCCAGAAACTGACAACTGCCTGTCTTGCATCAGCGAAAGGGAAAGAATGACCGTAGAAAACATTTCACGGTCAGTCTCTAAGAAAGAAAGTTGCCGATTCCGATGGGGATCGAACCCGCGACCTTCTGATGGCCAGTCGGATGCGCATCCGACTGAGCCGCCGGCTAGAAATAATGCGTGTATGCCACTACTCTGGAACTGTGGATGTTTGTATATAGATACTTTTAGAGCTCAGGTGAGCGATTCAGGCCCGCTTGGGCTTCTTGCTCTTAAATAGTACACGTATGCATCAATCTTGTTAAAATTTCCCATAAATCCCCTTTTAGTTTAATTGTGCCGATCGTGAACGTTTTTTTTTTTTTTTTTTTTTTTCTCCCCGATTTTTTTTTTACCTCATATTAAAGTAAAACATTCAGAGTGGAATTACTTAAAAATATTGTTCTCCCTACCTTAAAGGTCAGTTAGGTGAATTATTATTATTATTATTATTATTATTATTATTTTGTTGTTGTTGTTGTTTTTTTCCCTGATTTTCTCATTTCATTCCGGAAGCCAGTTGTACGAATTGTCAAAACGCTGTTTTCTGGGAAAGGTAAGATAGGTTCATTTTCTGGCGTCCGCTGAATTTTTGTAGCTCACGGATTCGTTTGACCTTTTTAGAAAGTATTTCATTTGCACATTACTCAACTAAACTTTTTTTTTTTTTCTAAGAAGATGAGTATAGATAAATTCCTTTTCCCCAAGGTCTTACTATATTTGTGAAAACAGTTGTAGTAAAATAAAATATGCCGCAACGACTTGAAACATACCTTCTGACATGTGCTCCCAACGAACTCAGATCAGCCTGCGCATCTGCACTGTTTGTTCAGAGTCTTCGTTGTTTGTCTGAAGAAAGGTTTCAACCTTGGCTATCCAAAATGCGCACAGAGAAGATTCTGATCAGACTGCGCGAATGCGCAGTCTGATCTGAATCTTCTCTAGGCGCACACGTCTGAAGGTACGGTTTCTGACGTTGTGGCATAAATACTATTTCGTTGTCATAACAGATCTTTTATTTTAGCGATTGATCGATCTGTTTGTCAACTTAAGGTCGAAAATATTGAAATTGTACATTAATTAATAAAGATAAATCTTCCATACGTATTGGATGTTATCGAAACAAACATGATCTATTCGCATATGACACGGTTTCAGTATTAAGGTAGACAACTCTTCAGACGGGAAGTTACCTTAGGAAGGCTCTTTTCAAAGGGAATCTACCCTAAAAAGAAAGACTGCTTCCACAGGATTTTGAAAGGGTTGCCCCCTCCCCCCCCCCCCCCCCCCCCCACACACACACACAAACGCACACATATCTATTTGGTATTGATGATTAGTATTGTTCCTCGGACTGGTTTTACACACGTGCGCGCGCACGTTGGAAATGGCTGACATCACTGTGGTAATTTTAAGGGGAATGGATACAATTTCAAGGGAGACAATCCGGACAAAATTGTTTTTTCCCTCTTCCGAAACGGGTCTAATTTCGAAGGATAGAATTTTCTCCCCTTGCTAAGAGCAAATTCTTTCCTTTTAGGGTAGACACCGTTTCGGAAGAGGCTTTGTGCGAAGAAAGGCGAACACGAAATCACAAGAGTTGTTTCCCTTGTAAAATATAGCGGAAAATCCAAGTGTGTATAGTTCCCTTAAATTCGATTCATATTTTTGTTTAGTTCTCCCAGTAAACACTCAAGGTCATGGCAACGTCATTTCGACATTGTCATGATAACGTGGCGACGTCAATACGACGTTTCTGTGACATAACGTGTATGTTTGCTTGGTTGTTTTCCCTATATGTCTTTTGGGCTAGACTTTAGAATGAGGCCCCCATTAATTATTAACTTGAATTTGAGTCTGCACACCCATTCGCACTACAGAATGTAAGGGTTAAAAAGAGCAAGGTCACTGATGTTTAGGGTTAGGTTAGTTAATGGATCATATCAGCATACCTATATCTGGAATATTTACAGACAATGAAGGTAATATTAAATGTCGGGCATATTCTAAAAGATGTTCCAAACCTATGTTTAGGGTACTCATTAGAAGCACCTCTGGAGGCGCTTCTAATGAGTACCCACAACATATGCTTTACGAAGAAATCCCATAATTATCACCAAATACGCCCCTTTAACAACTCCTCTGCAAAAGGTAAACACGATTTAAAAATAACATCAACAAATCCTCAGTTTGCACTGATAGCTTCCAAAACATATAGTTTTTCGTGTACTTTTTCAACAAGTTTACTTTTATTATCTCAAAAATAATGACAGACTTCAAATGAACCACAAGTATTTCAGATGCTTGTACTTTATAGTTCTCACGATCTAGCTCTTCTGAATTCAATATTGACATGGAAGGCTCTTTAAAGTTTATTGAAAACTTTAACAATGTTGATACTGAACTACCTTCAGCGTTGTCAAAACTGTTCTCTTTTAGCGGAATTTAACCTTAACCACTCTCTGGGCTGATTCAGCAGACGACACATTGATGATATTTTTCTTAGTTTTTCCAGAAAAAACATTTGACATTTCATGCAAATTGTCTCCAATGGAGACAATTTGCACAAAGTGTCAAATCCTGTTTTCTGAGAAAAGTAATAAAATCATTTCAATACGCCGTCTGCTGATTTTTTTACCCAGGGTGCTTAGCGTTAAATAGTATTTAAAACATACTTTGGATATTTATAATGTTTGCTTGTTACAAGTGTACATAACACGTTGATCTAGAAGCCATTGAACAGCCTACCACTTTTGTTACCTCCACTATGAAGAGTAGCTGGAGAACGCCCCCTACCATTGGATTGTATTTCTTAGCGAAACGCAGGCGTAAATTTAATCGTTTTTAAATTCAATGTCAAATCAATTTCAGCAGTTCGAAGACCTTTCTAATAGTCTTAAGTGGCGTGGTAATATTCTCTCTGTCATTTTTATTCTGTGTGTCAAGGGTGGTCCTCGATTTTGAATTATATTTTCGCGATTATCCGCCACGACACCCGTAGCGCTTTTATAGAAGGTCAACACGTATTATTCATTTGAGTATAAAAACTGGACGTTTATGAAGGACACTGGAAGTAAATAAAGGGATCAAAGTAAGGTCGACCATAATGAGACGACAATAAAAATGCGGAGTCATTTTAGTGACGATTTCCGAAGGACGCTGAAGAGCCTTTTGAAAAAAAAAAATGGCTTGAACCGAGAAACCGAAGTTTATCATCCGGTCAGTACGCATAAAACGTGCGACAGACCTTGCAGCAGACGACCCCTTTGGGACTTATCCTATGTATTCAGACGCCTAAACTTCTTACCATATTTTCCTTAATTGGGATTTAGTCTATATTACTATATATATTGTGTCTATAACTGCCGGATTGGCGACTGGTAGCAAACAGTGTAAAGCCAGATCAGACGCCGCAGAACGCGGCGTCTGATCTGACTTAACACTATTTGCTCTGGCTGGCTGTCCGCATATTTAGTAGGGAAAAAAAAAACAGAAAAACAGTAAAAATGCATAAAATATGGTTTAATTTTCTGACCACGTGGCCCTTTGTTTTAGATGGTCAGATTTATTAATTGTGCTCATTTATTAATATTTTATTGCTGCGTCCGCCCGTGAGGCAATGCTATTTAGGTCGAGAGTTTAGGATCAAAGACAATGGGTAAGGAGGCAAACGATGTGGGTTTTAACGTCGCTTTCAGCATTGTTTCTCTTTCATTTTGTTGCAATTTAGTAATCGAATATGAGCCGGGACACAGCATTCCCTAAAATTATACATGTGCGGTTAGCCTTGCCCAAGGCTTAGAAATATACATATATATATTTTGGCTTATTGAGCTCTGTGGCTAGTCTACAAATAATATGGTCTGGATTTCTAATATATTTCAATATATTTCAGAGACAACCACAGAAGAAAAGTTCACCCATAGACTAGCTAAACATTGAATCAAAAAGTAGAATATAAATGAAAAAAAAAAAAAAAGTAAAAAAAAAAAGTGACAAACATACTTATATATTGGCCTAGTAGCTAGGCTAATGTGCGGTCTTCGTTGGCTGCATGAAGATGTATTGGCTCCTTAGCTATTCATATAATACACAGAAAAGACTCTGATCAGACTGCGTGGATGCGCGGCTTGATCTGAGTCTTCGCTGCGTGCACATGTAAATTATAGGAATTACTGTGTCCCGGCTGATATGAAATCTACGTTGACCATGGCAATTGCCCCATTTATGCACACACCTTCAACTGGAAATGGACTTGCTCAAACAAAGAGGTAGAAGATTCCACTGGGCAGTCGTAGGTTAAATGACATGCGTGGTTTAGAGATTTAAAATGGTGTATGTGTTTAGTCGTCTTTGTTTCTTTAAGGCATAGAAACTATAATCACATGTAATTAGTGTTCCTGATGAGGCCCGATATTGGCCGAAACATGTATTATAATGAATAAAAATGTCACATTAAAATTCTTTTGAACATACATGGAGTCCAGAGTGCAAAATGTGCTAACTTAATAAACAGACACGCGCGCCTCAGAAGACGATTTTGTTCAAAGCATGTCGCTGCATACTTTCTGAAAGGCCGTAAGATAATTAAGATCTATCTATGTGATGCGCAGGTCAACCAGAAAACGAATTGCGCAGGCCCCATCAAAATGCGCAGATGCGCAGTCTGCTCCATATTTTCAGAAAAGCCGGGGTATCCATATTATATGTTTCTTACTTTTTCACGAAAACGTATGTTGTGCGTACTCATTAGAAGCGCCTTGGCGAGGCATTTCGAATGAGTATCCACAACATGATTTTGTGAAGAAATAAAAACAAATCATCGACAGCAGTATCCCAGCTAGCATTCTATTTAAATCTACATCGGGCCGTCATCGGCCCGTCAGCTACCCTGACGGGCCGATGACGGCCCGATATAGATTTACGTAGAATGCTGACTGGGATACTACTTGAAAAAGTACCTTAATTGCAGCAATGCTGCTCGAGACCTGCGCATTGCGCATTTTGAGGCCCTAAAACTACCTTGGGCTCTAGGGATACTTCAAAACATTTTTGAGTGACGAGTTCCAGTTAGGTATTCACATATTTGGACATGTGTCGAATATTTTTCATTCAGATGAAGGCTAGCCAGGTGAAATGTACACACAATGCAATGGCGTTTTGAAAACCATCCGGCATAACAAATCATTGTCACTTTTATGAAGTGAATTGACATTAGGTAGGGTTGATTTATGACCTGGTGCTTTGTAAATTTCAATTTTGTGAATGAATCTAATAAACCATTATCGTATATTTTTCGTCCGAATTAATTTGGCGTTCACAATGGGACATGCCGGTGGAGATTAACAATGGTGCATGCACTATTAAATATAAATACATTACTTATTGTCAGTTTTTCTTTGTTTATTAAAAGCCATTTAAATAACAAAAAAAAAGCAAAACTCACTTATGCCTTTCCAAATAATAATTGTATTTTCTATACTACTCAAAAATAAAGAGGATATTCCGCATCTCATCTTAAGAGTAAATCAAACATGCGCCCGGATTCAATGGTCGTGAAATTCCCGCGACAATGTGTCCACGACAATACTGCAAGCTGAGAAAGGCATTCCCTGAAATGATGATTCAGTAACATGTAGGGTCACGTGCCCGTTTTCACAAATCTTTTGTAGGAAAATAATTATTTAGTGCATCAACGAAAAACTATAGTATAGTTTATTAGTAACCAACGTTCTTACATGTTAATTTTGATGCCGTCCAGATGAATACATACATTCCTGAAATTTTTAGGCGGAACTCCTAGATAGAATTAACCTTATAATAATTTGTTAATCTTCCCAGTGGGCACACAACGTTAAAATGACGTCGTATCAACGTCGATACGTCGCATCGACGTTGATATGACGTCATTTTAATATTGTGTGCCTGCTGGGTTGGTGTGTGGTTGATCAAGTCTGTGTTTAGATACATAATGTAAAATAGGTCAGTTATTGGTCGTTACTTTGAAACTAGAGATTATTCGGTCCTCATCAGACGTCCTTATGCTTCCCAGTTGTAGAACGGATTGGCTGAGCAGGCAGCTAGAAATCATGATCGTTTGGACCAATATATATATATGACTCATAGGTTAAAATGAAAATCCGTCCTTGCTGGATAAAACAAAACCGGCCATCTGTTCAGGATTAGGGCATGTTTCCTAGCAACTGCTCTGAAATGCTTTCCTTTCAGTCTTTAGTGCGTCTAGTGTCATTTAATATTTGGTCAAACCTGTAAGATCCGTAATTATTTTGAAAATTTTACAGTCAGCTTCCAGTCAGAAGTTTCTGAAGTTGCTTCATGTAGGTTCATTAGCCATTGAGATCTTGGTCATCGGTACCAAAATTATGAGCGTTTTGTTTTCATAAGAAACGTATTTCAACCAACAGACGACGAGAAGTTGGCATGTGTGAGTTTCTTTTTTTCTTTTCTAGTTCATAATATTTCTCAAGAAATCAGAGGCCTGGGCCCAGTTGTTCAAAGCTAACGACGTCGTTAGTTTACGATTCGTTAAAATTTACATCGAGTGATACGCAAATATGCTGAAATTTTTTGCTGAAAAAATGTGAGTAGCTTTTGCAGTGCAAAAGCTACTCACATTTTTTCAGCAAAAAAAATATCAGAATATTGTATATTGAATCCACTAAAACAGTTAACGAAATGACCCTTAACGAGCTCGTTAAGCTAACGACGCTTTGAACAACCGGGCCCTGATCTCTTTAGTTTTTAGATCACTTTACAGCACTCTAACAATATATTTTATATCGGTGATGATGCTTTCGTCGTTGAATTTAGACATGCCTATTGTTACAAACTGGGTGCCATTCAAAAATTAAAAACCGAATTGCAAATAGTGTAGTTACATGTACTGATGAGACGTCTAAATACGAGCCGTCTCATCTGAATCTACACTGTTTGCAAATGTGTTTTTGGTCTGGTTTTTTGATATTGAACTTATCATAGTAAGTAAATGTAAATAGCAGTAACAGCTTATTAATACACATTTAGGAATAAGCGTAATTCAGCCCTACTCTTACATGAATATCGATAATCCATTTTGCTAACTAGGATTAATTCCCTTTGCCCAGTGTCCAGTCAATCGATGGTTGCGTAATGAACACAAATCGCCCCTCGCAATAACTGTTGAACCAAGCAGCAAGTGATCAGTTGATTTATTTCCTGGGTTGTGTGATTTAAAAGTACTTTAATGATTTAATGGAGTTATTGACATAAAATAAATTGATAGTTTCAACCAAACAGACACACATTTAATGTTCGAAAATATTACTAAAGAGATTCATTTAAGCCTGTGAAGCCGTGAAGGATTCTGTAAACTGACGAAAAAGGCCTTATCGGACTGTGCATATAAGCAGGCTGCTCTGGGTCCTTAATGTCCGCACATGCCTCGAAGACACCTTGCATGGTGCTCAGTATTCTATTCAATTCATAAACAAGCCTATTTACATTACGTTAACAAGTCTATGTAATATAGAACCCCAAGATTCCCCATAATATACAGTATAACCTCAATGGTTCGAGCCCGGATGGCTCGTTTACCGTGGATGATTCGAACTCTTTTTTCAGTCCCTACAAAATCCTTCCAATAGCTCAAGAAAACAAATATTTAAGGATTTTTTCATATTTTATCATGGAATTGTATGTTGTGCGTACTCATTAGAATCGCCTCATCGAGGCGATTCTAATGAGTACACTCAACATACAATAATTGTGTAGAAAATCGAAAAGATTTCCCTAACTTATCGTTATTTGCTTCCTGCACCTGTGCCATGATTAACGCTCAGTGGCTCGAACTACCCATGTCTCGAACGAATTTCCATGGTTCTAAAGATGTTCGAGCCATTGAGGTTCGACTGTATATTGAAAACAAGGGTATGCGGGTCTACATTATAAGGCTAATTTTGCAATTTAGTTGCGCTTAATATTAAATAAATGTGTTTACTACATGTATTTTCATCAGCAGCTGACATTGGGTAAGTCTGTTTTAACAGATTGAACCTTTTTTATGTCCAGCGTCCCCTAAAACGGATATTGGCAAACAGTCCATACCCAGATCAGGCGTCATACATGTAAGAACGCGGCGTCTACACTGTTTGCATTAAGTACAGGGGTTTCACTGATAATAATAATAATGATAATAATAATAATCATCATCATCATCATAATAATAGTAATAAACATTAGATATGACCTGTCCAAAGAAAGCGGCAGAAGCGTGATTTAGGCATGAATTACTTAATAGCGGAAAAACCATAGACCAGGGCCTAGTTGTTCAAAACTTACTGAAGTTGTTATAGCTAACATCACGTTAAAATTTCTATCTTGAAATATGGCAAATATATTGATATTTTTTGGCTGAAAAAAATGTGAGTAGCAAAAGCTACTCACATTTTTTCAGTAAAAATATCAATGTATTTGAAATTACCTTAGCTACAACAGTTATCGAGTTTGTCATTAACGAGTTCGTTAAGCAAACGATGCTTTGAACGACTGATCCCAGAAAGGAATATCTTATACAGGTTAATGAATGTTTTAACTGATTCATTTTTGCGTGCTTTTCTATTTTACGTTATTGAACCGCGTCATGGGAAAAGAGTCGTTATAGCGTATGCGAAAGGCGAAGGTTCAGGCGAGACTGCGCATCCGCACAGTATCGCCAGGACGTATGCTATTCATTCAGGTAAGCGGTAAGCCAAGGGGAAAAATCAGCCAAAGAACTTGACATGCGGCCTCGCTAATGGGCCGGGCATACTCACTGAAAGATTGACCCGAAGGAAAGTCCAAAGTCTTTTTTCTCGCGGCGAAGCTCAGTTATTTTTAGCGCAGATCCATATTCAACTTGAGAAATAGCAGGCTCTTAATTCGCACGTGCGAATGCTTGGAAGTGTTCGACAGAATTCAAACCATGCTGTCGATATAGAAACGGGTTAACACATTGTCCAGAAATATCGGTTTGTTAGCTTAGTAAACAATCAACTGGTCAAATCATACGTTCGGGAGTTTGGAGTGTTTGCACAAATGAAATACCATACCTCTTGTCAGATCGCATTTTCGCTTTTACTTGTTAGGAAGCGCAAAAATCATTTACGCTTTTAGAAATGTAAATACTTGTGTTCGTATTGTTTTACATTTGGCATGATCGCCATGTCAGGAAAACAACGGTTTGTACCACCAGAAACAAACGCGTTGTATTCTATTTGAGCGACTACGTCAGAAAACGTACATTGGACGTGTGCGCCCAGCGAAGATTCAGATCAGCCTGCGCATTCGCGCAGTCTGATCAGAATCTTTTCAGGGCGCATTTTGGATAGCCAATAAACCAAATTTCTTCATGCGGACAACGATGACTGGTCAGACTGCATGGATGCGCAGGTTGACTTGAGTCTCCGTTGGGCGAATATGTCAGAATATCCGTTTTCTCACGTTGCGGCTCATCTATTTTTAGCTTTAAATGCACTATTTTTTATGTTTATTTCGTCCAGGTGTCTCGAATAATTAACTGCTCAGGTGAAATTCATTAGTGTTTCCTTTATCCGCGCTGAAATGTTTACTTTATTGATCAGTTCTGAAAATAACTTAGATTAGTGTATTTGATATGATTTTGATACTTAAACGACAGATTTGGGCCACAAATTGAGACTTGTGCGTCCAGCGAATACATTGATCAGCGTGGTAATCCGTGGAAGCTGGTCAGCGTCTTCGCGCTGGGCGGTCGTACGCTCAATTATCTGCGCTTACAATTTCCACTCCGTTTTAATTATGAAAAAAACGAGTTAGCAAATCTCTGTGCAAGAGAGTAGGCGCTTATTGCATAGCTAAGAATCCACAGTTTCTTCAGATCGACAGCCAAGACCCTAATCAGTCTGTGTTGATGCGCAGGCTGATTTGAGGCTTTGCAGGGCGCACATGTATGAAGGTACATAGAAACTCGTGTTTTTTAATGCAAAGAGTTTAGACTCTGATATGCCATTTACTGGTGTCCATTTTATGGGATGCCAGATATAAACGCCTACGCCTGGCGTTAATATAAGCCAGCGCATGACAAAACCAACAAAATGGCATGTGCGCCCAGCAAAGACTCAGATCAGCCTGGGCATCCGCCCAGTCTGATCAGAGTCTTCACAGTGCGCTCATTGTGTAGCTAAGAAGTTTCTTCATACGGACAGCAAAGACTCTGATCAGACCGGGTGAATGCCCAGGCTGGTCTGAGTCTTCGCTGGGCGCACATGCCATTTTGTTGGTTTTGTCATGCGCTGGCTTATATGCTGTTGTTCCTTCCTTCCTTCCTTTCTTCAGTTTGGTCTACCGTAAATGCCATACATAACCTAAGTTCATTACGCTAAAGTGCACCCTATGTTCGCCCATACAATATAGAGAAAAACATGAATATGCATAGGGATCAAGATTATTAGAAACATTGTAAACATTGTGTCAGGATTATGCAGGTTTTTCACTCAGCTTTTCAATCCGTGTATTTTCTTCTTACAACTTTTGAATGCAGCATAAATCAGTCTTAATGTAGTTAATATCTAAAACATTCCTCGCTTCCCACTGGCACCTCTAGTGAGAGCCCACATCGTATGTTTTCGTGCAGAAATAAGAACATGCTTGTTAAAAAACCGCCTTGTCATGAGCTATGCAGAGGCACTGAGTACTAAAGATATTTTTGTACAAAAATAAGATAGTTTTTTTCGAAACTTATCAGCAATTCTAATGAACTCGCGTTTGATTGTATAACGTCTGATTGTATAACGTCAAAAATTTGCGACGGTACATATATATATATATATATATATATATATATATATATATATATATATATATATATATATATATATATATATATATATATATTCTGCAATATACTGTCGGAAAGTCGATTTCATCACGTTACATCGCGTTCATTGGCTGCCATTTGGTTTTACGCAGCTAATAGCGCTTACTACTTTATGCATATAGTACATTTTTCAACAAAACAAATGAATAAATGCATTAGAATGGGGATAACTGCATTTAAAATTGTCATTTGGGGAGGTAAATCGTCGGTTTTACGGTCGCAAATTTGGCCTCGATGCTCAGTTGGATCAGGAAGTTGCGGTTTAGACACCCGCCGGGTCGGCAACATTCTTTCGTGCAAATTGATCATGAAATATTTTCTGCGGTCATTTTCTCCCTTCCGCTGATTCACGAAGGGCAATTGTCAGTTTCATGTGAAAGAATGTGCACAATACTGGTTAACCGCTTAGAGGACTAAGCCAGCCCAGCATACGTGTGGTTAGGTAAACTGATCGCAATCGACATGACCCATTGGGTTGACTGGGCCGTAAAACCAAAACATAAACAAACAAACAAAACGGTCACAAATTATGCGTTACGGCTCAGCTAACACGGCGCCGTAAAATGAAATTTCCGACCGTAAACCCGCCCATTTACCTCCCCAAGTGACAATTTTGAATGCAGTTATCCCCTAAAAATACTACCTTATCCGGACTCACATAAACAATATGTAGGAAGAATATTTGTCAGGGGCGGATCCAGGATTATTTAATAGGAGGTTCAAAATTTCTGAGTTTGTTCGAATTGATCCAGTTACGCTAGGTATTCGAACAGAACGGTCTGAGCAAACAATATAGACCCAGATCAGACGCCGCAGAACGCGGCGTCTGATCAGGGTCTATACTGTTTGCCACTCATCCAGCAATTTTAGACACATTCTTAGTTAGTAAAACGATCTTGTTGAAATTTTAGAAGCATAAGGTAAAAGGCAAGGCGTGCGAATATTTTAGAGTAAAAACGAAATCGAATCTGATCCTTCGAGCCAAAGTGGTGGGAGTTCGACTGAACCCCCGACCCCACTCTGGATCCGCACTTGTTTGTTACAGTCCCCGTAAGCATTCTACATAAATCTATAGCGGGCCGTTATCGGCCCGTCAGGGTAGCTGACGGGCCGATGACGGCCCGCTGTAGATTTGTAAAGAATACTACATGTAGCTGGGGTGTTTCTAACCAAACAACAAACCACAAAGATCAAAGCGCTATATCAACTTGTTTGCATATGTGCGTAAAATTCCTGCCATTGTTTTATTAAAATTCTTTGTGACTGCAATATCTTCAACAAACAAACAAATTTTATCCTGGATTTATTGGTAAACACTTCAGTAACCTGAAAAGAAAATGATCAACAAGATAAACGGATTTACGTTAATCACAACAGGTGGTGTACATGTTACAAAAATTTGTTTAATATTTGAATAAGCGCGTGCTTGATGATTATTATGATGACGGTGACGATTAGACTACATTTTAAACACCTCTGTTTCATACACTTTAATCCAAATACACTACAACCTCTTTATAACACGGTTCGTTATAACGTGGTTATGGATATAACACGTTCCAAAGATGGATTCAAAAAATGTATAGATTATATTGAAAAAATGACCATAAATGGTCATTTTTCAATATAATCTATACATTTTCTTTGGATATAACACGGTTGTTTAACTAACACGGTTTATGCTATGGACACCAACAATAGTGTTATAAAGAGGTTGCGGTGTATTCTTATAATACGCTGCCTGTTTTCCCGACACTTGGCAATAGGAAAGTTAGTTTATTTTTAGTTGTAGGTGTAGTGTAGTGTAGTGTAGTGTAGTGTAGTGTAGTGCAGTGTAGCGTAGCGAGGTTTAGCCTAGCTTAGCCTAGCATAGCCTAGCCTAGTAAAGCCTAGTTAAGTTTGGTTTAGTCTAGTTTAGTTTAGTTTCTGTACTGGGCGGCGCGATGATTTAGGATACTTGAGGATACAGAGTTTCATCAGCGGACAACGAAGACTCCGATCAGGCTGCGCGAATAGATCTGAATCTTCGCTGTCCGACGACACGTTTTCTGACGTTCGGCTCAGTTGATGTACTGTCGATCAAGAACAAAGTTTTGTATTTCACTGCAACACGCTTGATTCAGTCCAGAACTGAGCATGTTCCAGAATACTTCCATAATGAAAACACGCCTATATAATTTTGACCCCCTTAAGCTCAACTTTTATAAAGTAAAACTGGGTTTACAGGGGTATACATTATTTTTTCTTATTTCTGCTCAAAAACATAGATTATGGGTACTTGTTAGAACCGCCTCGCCGGTATATTTCAACAATCTTAAAAATGGACACCATAACACATTATCGCGCTCAAGTGTATGTATCCTACATACTGAACAAAATATTCGGAAGTAGGTAGCCTTTGGAAATACTAAACAAATAAAAATCTGGGCCCAGTTGTTCAAAGTATCGTTAGCTTAACGAGCTCGTTAAGGGTCATTTCGTTAACTGTTTTAGCGGATTCAATATACAATATTCTCATATGTTCTGCTGAAAAAATGTGAGTAGCTTTTGCACTGTAGAAGCTACTCACATTTTCTCAGCAAAAAATTTCAGCATATTTGCGGATCACTCTATGTAAATTTTAACGAATCGTTAACTAACGATGTCGTTAGCTTTGAACAACTGGGCCCAGAAAATAACTCGGTTATATTGAGTGAGTTCAGAAGGAAGAATGAAAACTGCAACATCCATTACGTACACTAGCGGCTTTAAGCACTATGTCGCAAAAGTCCCAAAGGACCAGCAAATTTAATGATCATTAGCTCTGTATAGAAGTACGGTAAATGTTCTAATATTTCGAACACCAACTGGTTCGACAAAATGGCATATGCAAACAGTGAAGACCCAGATAGAGCAGTCTGATCAGGGTCTACACTGTTTGCCATTCCACTAAGTATTTTAAGAAAGAACTACATAAAAAGCAAAATTTAGGCCAAAAAGTATAAAAAAAAATGTGTTCGAAATTTTAGGACATTTACCGTTCATGACGATGCTTTACGGCCTCCACACAAGCACTTGAAGATTACTGCTGCTCCGAAGTAGGTATTTTCAAATCAAAGTCAGGAAATAGCAGACACAATTTCATTGAGTGTGTTCATGACGAACAATGTAAACGCAACATCCCTAGCGCCCCTCCCCCAGTAAGCATTCTTTATAAATCTATAGCGGGCCGTTATCGGCCCGTCAGGGTAGCTGACGGGCTGATAACGGCCCGCTCTAGATTTATAAAGAATGCTAGCTGGGCCCCTAGCAGCTTTGAGCAGATTTCTGTTTTCACATATAATGTATGGGTCCCAAAGAATCAGAAAACCCTATATCAAAGTCCACGTTGGTTACTTGATATTATGTTTACAATATGCTGGATAAATTGTACAGTGCAGACCATGATCAATGTGCTATTTCAGTTTGATCAGGATATATTTAAAATTTGATCTTACTTATCTGTCTATATATTTAGGATAGCTCCTACTCAACAAATTCTGGGTTGACTAAAGAGTCCGTTGTTCTGATCAGGGCTGTCATTGCACTCTATTACAGGATCAGTAGATAATATGGAATATTACAACTACCAGTAAAAAACCCTGACCAGAGAGCGCGGATACAAATACTGATCTGGGCACGCGCTGGTCGCAAATAGCATAAAGGCTCTTTACTTGCGGTAGGCATTTGAGTGACAACGTGAGAAAACGTACCGTCCCACGTATGCGCACAACGAAGACTCAAACCAGTCCGCGCAGCCACGTAGTCTGATCAGTCTTTGTTGACTGCATGAAGAAACTTAGCATCATTGGCTATCCAAAATATGCCCAGCGAAGATTCTGATCAGCCTGCGAGAACGCGCAGGCTGATCTGAATCTTCGCAGGGCGCACAAGTCTGAAAGTACATTTTTCCACGCTGCGGCTTATTTTATGCAAATTGGTTGTGGTAAAACAGCACGTAAAAAGGCAATAGTAATCAATTTGGTTAAGCCTAACAATTTAAACTATGCAATAAAACGAACTTGAGGCGTTTGTTGAAACCAGTCAATGAGAAATTGTTCAATTTCACGGCGAAATCCGTTAATTTTACGTAAATAATGCGTCTGCATGAATAAGATTTTGTACATGATTCAGCATAAACAAACGCATATATACTTCAATTACAACCGAATGAAAATGCTTTTTATCCATTAACCTTTACCACTCTATTGGTGAATTCAACTGGCAACAAATTGATGATTTTTTTCTTAAGCATTTACAAACCAGGTACATATACATGTACAAGTAACAAATAAATGTCATATACATATACAAGTTACAAATACATATACATATTTAAATTACAAAAACATATACAAATTTCATGTTTACCTGATAAGCCCTATTGTTTATGTTATGAATGTCAGGACAAACAATGCGGACTGTGATCTGAAGTATATGATCCATTACGAAAACACGCCTATTCAAATATATAGAAAATTTCACCTCAAAAACCTGAAAATTTTCAAATAAAAAACTCTGATATTTTTCATATTTCTGCTCAAAACATAGATTGTGTGTACTCGTTAGAACCGCCTCTGCGAGACGGTTCTAACGAGTACCCACAATCTATGTTTCAAGCAGAAATAAGAAAAATAATGTATACCCTTGTAAACCCCAGTTTTACTATATAAAAGTGGGATTTAAGGGGGTCAAAATTATATAGTGTTTTCGTGATGCATGTCTACACCATTTTCAAACGCTCAGTTTTTTGGGTTTTTTTTTTTTTTTTACATTTTTTATTTTATTTTATTTTATTTTCCGCTAAAGCATAAGCATGAATAGATAGACTAATAACGATATGCCACATGGGTGCCTGCAGCTTTGGCATATGAATGTAGCGTTTGCCGGGTCTTCCACGAAAGTCAAGTACTTCGGTCACTCATCCAGGAACTAACACAATCTACGTTGCTTATCTTCGTCTAAAAGCCAGCCACTCTATCCGCATCACCATAAAAGCCGGCTTCCACAGCAAGACTGTAGAAGTGATCTATGTACGTAATCCGTTACATTTCTGGTGGCTGGGATGGGATGAGAGCTGATACCACCATTATACGAGGATCCCGGTCGCGGAGAGGTGTCCCTGGCAGATTGCACAGGCTGCTTTCTCGGGGCTGTAGGATGGGCAATGTTGGTTACTTTTGGACGAAGCCAAGAGAAGAGGGGTAGACGGACTGGGTATTCAATGTGGGACGTGGTCTTTAACCCTTCTCTTGCTAAACACGACATGCCCTGTCTTAGCAAACAGTGTAGATCCAGAACAGTTGGCTTCCGAAGAAGCCAACTGGTCTGGATCTGCACTGTTTGTCATTTAGTATGTGAATTTATATCAATAATCTGGATGAAGGAAGCGGATTGGATGACCATTAGAACTGGGTGTGGCATCTTAATTTATTCAGCATGACAAAGGTTAACCCATTTACTTCAAGTGGACTTTTCTACTACAACTCTTAGTACCGGTCTATGTCCAAAAGCAGGGTGTCTGGTTATTTTTTTTTTTTTTTTTTCATTTTTTTTTTTGTTTTGTTTTTATTATTATTATTATTATTATTATTATTATTATTATTATTATTATTATTATGTTTTATAGAAGTTCCGGTATTTGATGTAAACGGTGAAGACCCGCTGATCAGACACCGCGTTCTGCGGGATCTGATATGGGTCTTCGCTGTTTGCCTATGTCCCTTTTATAGGACGCTAGGCATGAATTGGTTAATATAAAATTACAACGTGACCTAGTGGTTCGTGCTTTCATCTTGCAAGTGGAATGTCGAGGGTTCGAATCCCACTTAGGTCGAAAAAAATCAGACCATTAGTGCACCTAGCTCATTCTCGACGTGGCCTGTGTTGAGTGTAAAGTGGACAGAGAGGCGCTTGGTGACAGACAGTGGCACCAAGTGTGCATTGGTGACCATGAAAGCAAGGCTGTATAAACGCGTGTACATAAAACATTCGCCACTGTCTCCATATGTTTCGGGTGCCTGGTAACATTTAGCCGTCCTCGGTAACTCAGTCGGATGCGTGTCCGACTGGTGATGAGGAGTACGAGAGTTCGATCCCCGTCGGGTCCTTCAACATTCTTTCGTGGATTGACAATCAAATATTCTCTACGGTCATTCTCTCCCTTCCGCTGATTCAAGAAGGACAATTGTCAGTTACTGGAGAAAGAATGTGCATAAGTACTGGTTAACCGCTTAGAGGACTAATCATGCTGAGGCAGGAAAAAGCATCATGAAAACACGCCTATATAATTCTGACCCCCTTGAACCCCACTTTTATATTGTAAAACTGGGGTTTATAGGGGTATACATTATTTTTCTTATTTCTGCTCAAAACATAGATTGTGGGTACTCGTTAGAACCGCCTCGGTGAGGCGGTTCTAACGAGTACCCACAATCTATGTTTTGAGCGGAAATATGAAAAAATATCAGATTTTTTCTCTGAAAATTTACATTTTCTGGTGGTAAAATTTTCAGTACATTTGAATAGACGTGTTTTCGTAATGGTGTGGTTAGGTAAACTGACCGGCTCGACATGACCTTAATAGTGTTGACTGGGTCGTTCAACTCCAAACCAAACCAAAACCTGGTTGCATTTAAAATCTGCACATACGACAAACAAGAACAGACGGGGACAGTAGAAATTAGTTCGAAATAAGGATTCTTCCAGTTATCGAAGTGTTCTTATCCATGGTAATCGAGCTATCAGTGGTCTAGTTGTAATATGACAGAAAGACAAGACCTAGCTGCATTTTTTTTGTGACTCATTACGAAAACACGCCTATTCAAATATATTGAAAATTTCTCCTCCAAAAAATTTAAAATTTTCAGATAAAAAACTGTGATATTTTTTCATAACTCTGCTCAAAACATAGATTGTGGGTTCTCATTAGAACCGCTCGACGAGGCGGTTATAACGAATACCCACAATCTATGTTTTGAGCAGAAATAAGAAAAATAATGTATACCCCTGTAAACCCCAGTTTTACTATATAAAAGTGGGGTTTAAGGGGGTCAAAATTATAAAGGTATGTTTTCGTGATGTCGAGTTTTGCATTGCTTTAACCTTTAATATTGTTTTTGGCTATTTCGTGTATAAACACTTCTTTCACAAATGTCTACACAAGTAATATCAATAAGCTTAAGCTTTTCAAAAAAGCTTGCTGTCTTTTCAGCTAATTTTGTGACTTGAACTCTGCATCTCTTTAATCTGTTCATAGAGAACTAATGTTGTTTTGGGGGTATTTAATGTAATAAAAATTTTTAGACAAATTCCTACACAAGTAGTTCTTGGAATCATTTACTGTTTCAGCTTATCAAGTTATCAGGTAAATATGATCGTTCCATTCTTTATGAAGCATAGAGTTTGGTCCAATTAATGTTTTTTGTTGTTGTTTTTAAACATTCCCAAATTAATCGAGTCACTGAAGCGAAAGTTTACCGTCATATCTTTTCTTGTTTCGTACGGTTTTCAACACTGGTGTCAGCAAGTTCAGTTTTTCGATTTTAAAAATGTTTTCATAACGAATCTCTTGGTACTTTAAGGTTCTAATTTGGCACAAAAGTACAATACTACCCCATATTTTACAACTTTCACAGTTTAGATATACCTTATACATGGTAAATTTGCATAGAAAGTTCTACAATGGGAGAAATCACTTATAAATAACACGATTATCAAATATGTGTTGTTATTAAGTAAATTTTGTTGACTTAAAGAGGATATTATAGGCTATAATCTCTTTATTGTCCCGATTATAGATGCGCAAATGGGGCGGTACTGAGAAAAATATCTTCTGGGCTTAATGCGAATTGGAAATGCTCAAATCAGTCTGCACTTGTGTCTTTTCTAATGAGACTTGAGGGGTTGTTGTGCGTCGGATACATTGACGCTATAAGCTAAAATCGAAGGCTTGATCAGCCTGCGCAGATGCGCAGGCTGACCTTGCCTTCGCTTTTCGCATATGCCAAATGTACATTTTTCCTGGGCATGGCATGTTTTTCAGGTACCTAAGCGATTAAATAAAATCCCACTTGTTGTGAACAATATTACATAATAGTGTCTGGGACGAGCGGTGACTATTTGAACAAATTCAATACGGATTTATTCAAAGTCTGGCGAGTTTTTTGACTGTACGTTGGTTTTGAAATGAAGAATTTTATTCTATAATAGAGAAGCAAATACGAAAGTTTTTTTAAGTCTTTGTCAAAATATTTGAAAGTGTTTTTAATAGCGTCTTGATGTCAGTTAGTACATTCCAGCAAAAACGTATAAAAACGCACATTTTTGTCCTTGATTCTAGTTACAAATGTATTAAGGTATTTTTCTACATAAGTTGAAACCAACAACCCTGAATTGAAGCAGTATCAATTAATTTTAAGAAAGAAAAACAACAGTTTAAAAAATAAATGTCATTTTCGTATGCTTCTGTGGATAGATTGTTCGACTAGACTTTTGTATTTGTCCGCCATCACTTGCTGACTTCAGCTTGAAAGTTGCACACCCAGTTCATGCCAAACTACTAGCCACTAATGGTTTGGGTTTGGTCGTTTTATTTACCGTACATGTGTCTGGAATATTTGCAGACAGTTACGGGTAGATTAAGTGGCGGACAGATGATAAGTTGCTCCGAATATTCTTGCGAATTTTAACTGCGCTACTTCGATGAAACTTTATGAGAGAAAAAAAAAATAGTAGCTGCATTCACACTAAGTATTCGCATAGCTCCAGATAAGAGGGGGGGGGGGGGGGGGGGGGGGGGGGGGGCGGGGGTGGAGGGGGGGGGGAGTGGTATCACGTAAATATGTTTCTTATATCTGCATGGCAGCATGTGTTGTGGATATCAACATATGGGCTGTGCAAAGCGAAAATGCGTCTTCGAGCATGCGCTAAATACATAAATTCAGATTCATCCCACGGATTCGTAAAGTGTCATCCGGGCATTTGCTTGCAATTGCTACATTCTGTATTGTCGAATGATCCTACTAGCGGACAGAGAAGGCCCTGATCAGACTGCGCTGATGCGCAGTCTGATCTGGGCCTTCGCCGTCCAAATATGCCCGAAGACAATTTCGCATGGTGCTGCCCATATGTCTTGGGTACCAACATATGCGAGGTTCTCCTAATGAGTAACCACAACATGTGTTTACGTGCAGAAATTAGAATATCCATACTTTTTGGTTGGAAAAAGCACCATAAAAGCTATGCTATTCAATTTTATAATACGTTTCCTAAAACTTGGGCATACATGTACATGTATCCTGTGTACTCTACCTATTGATTTCTACAAAAAAGCGTTAAATGAGTGGCAAACAGTGTAGACCCTGATCAAAGACCGCGTTCTTCAGCGTCTGATCTGGGTCTATACCGTTTGCACGGGACTGTCAGTCCGAATACTTGGAATAAATATGTGACACTGGGGTCACGTGACACTGCTGTCAGAAGCGCTTACTGCGTTGTCTTCTACACTTGTTGAACTCAAATATCTCGCTCCATGTATTAGTAGGACCTTGCCATGCGAAAACGGGTCTTCGGGCATATACAGACAGCGAAAGCCCAGATCAGCCTGCGCATCCGCGCAGTCTGATCACGGCCTTCACCGTCCGCTAGCAGAATCAATGGATACTACAAAATGTATAAATGGAGAGCAAAGGCCCGGATAATACTTTGCGCATGCGTAGGATGATCAGAATATGTGCATGTTGCGCATGTTCCAAGGCACTTTTTCGC
This sequence comes from Anodontia alba, assembly GCA_964016985.1. Taxonomy (NCBI): domain Eukaryota; kingdom Metazoa; phylum Mollusca; class Bivalvia; order Lucinida; family Lucinidae; genus Anodontia; species Anodontia alba. Next base: position 97,207,873 of record OZ024826.1, on the reverse strand, counting down.
ATGAGACGGACCATTAACTCTTGAAGTGCTTTCAAGATCACTTCAACGTAATAATTGTAAATGATAGGCTCGTAGCCTCCCCAGTGCTGGTTTCACACCTGTTGAGGACCCTTATGCAATGCTATTGACATTTAAAGCGGGTGGTCAAGTGGCCATAAACTATTATTTCACTGGTCGTGTCAGACTATGGATCATTAACGCAAATCTGATCTGGTTCTTCGATGCTCTTCTTCGCGATGCCTGTATACCTTAGACTCTATTGATGAAAGACTAAGACCCTCATTGGCATGCGCACGAAATATTGGCGCCAGCTGATCGGGACTTCCGTTTTTCGTGCATTTGAATATGCACCACTACCCTTTGTGCTTGGAGATCAGTTTTGTGCCATAAAGTACATACAGCGGGGAGCTTTTTTTCATTTAAGGCAAACATTTTCTTTTGAGTGTAAGCGGTGTCTTCAATGAAACGAAAAAAAAAAAAAAAACAAAAACAAAAAAACTAACACTCCAAACAGCCGATTGAGTTGTAACAATGCATTATACTACATTCTACCAGTTTGTATTGTTGTCGGTCGATACACGTTGGTGTTTTTAACCATGTACTTTTTCCAGATCTTCGCATGAATTTGAAAAAAAAAAAAACTAGGAAAACAACCAATCTTGTTAATCTAGGCAATAATGGGTTAAAATATATCGAACCGCCTCAACAGGATCAACACTGCTTGCCAGTTTTTTTTTTTTTTTTTTTTTTTTTTTTTTTTTTGTGATTGATTTTTTTTTACTGAAACCCCTAGTTTTCAGCAGTGGACATGTCCAAATTCAAGAATTTAAGGATTCACTTTAGAAATCTGGGATGAAATTGTTAAAAGCTAGAAGCAATTTATTAAATTTCGCTGATGGGTTCTGAAATTTGGTACAGGACCATCACGAAAACATACCTATATATTGTTGACCCCCTTATACCCCACTTTCATATAGTAAAACTGGGGTTTACAGGGGTATGCATTATTTTTCTTATTTCTGCTAAAACATAGATTGTGGTTACTCGTTAGAACCGCCTCGTCGAGGCGGTTCTAATGAGTACCTACAATCTGTGTTGTGAGCAGAAATATGTAAAATATCAGAAAGTTTTATTTGAAAATTTTCATTTTTTGGTGATAATTTTTTTAGTATATTTGAATAGGCGTGTTTTCGTAATGTTTATTTTTCTAGCTACTTATACATTTGAAAGTCTGTTGATGTGTAGATTTTTTTACCCTACCAGACATGGAGACACTTTATATTCCATTATTTTATAAGTGGTGGTGGTCTGAAATTTTCTTGGTTTAAACATACTTATATTCGTATAACTGATATATACAAGTACAAATTCTCTTGACCCGAGCTTGGTTTGAACAGAATACTTGGCGTTCAAGTCAAGTTAGCCAATGCCACCAACTTCTACTGCTTTGACATTTACCGCTACCACTGGTTCTACAATTAACTATACTTTTGTGCCTAGAGTGAAACCTGTATAAGAGAGCCACCTTTGAGACTGACTTGAAAGAGTGGTTGATGTGGAAAAAGTGTGTCTTATAAAGGTACATGTCATGTAATTTTGCTAGCAAAATTACATGACATGTATCTTTATTAGACAACCACCTTTCCACATAAACCAATAAAGTCAATCATAAAAGTGGCTTTCTTACACAGGTTTCACTGTATAGCATTTAAAAGTAACATCGTGTGCTCTAGTTTAAAATTCTTACGATTTCTAGAATTAGAACTGCTTCTATACACTGTAAAAAGTGTCCGTAGGTTTTACGGTAAAATAACAAGCAATCAGCCGCCAGTACCCGTATCTTTTTTAACGGGGTCCGAATAACGTTTGCAGGAATTGTCCCGATATGGTAGCCCATAACCCTACCCTGGCCTGCTTACCATATTTTGCCACAACCTGTCAACTGCGAAACAATTTCCCTAAAATAATCTACGGGCATCCGTAAAAAATAAGGGTACATGCGCTGGCATCTGGTTGCCATGTCTTTTACCATAGAACCTACGAAATTTTTACAGTGTAGGCACAAAAAGTTCTATTCTAGTCACTGGTTTTAAGAAATCAAATATTTTAACTTTTTCCCACAGTAAAACGAATGCAAATTATGCAGAAATCTGTAGGGCAGATAACTTGGAAGCAGATTTTCAATAAGTTCCGCTTGTTTAAATTTTCTGAAATGTTCCCAATATTGTTCCGAAACATCAATAATTCAAATTCAGCAAAGAAAAGTAAAAAATATTTTCTCAGATAAACATTCCAAAAATTACTTTTCTGTAGAAACTGCACAGGTCAGACGAATTTATGGCCGTAAATTAAATTTTAGAGTATACATATTGGAGAACAAAACACACAAACAGAAAATACAATTGGTTTCCGATAAGATATGGTCAATCAGAACAAAATGTTTTCATTTAAAATAAAATGCCAAGCAAAAAATGTCGTTGCGGGTGATGTTGAAAGGACAGTAAGTAACCGGACAGGCATGCTTGGGAAAACAATCATTACGAAAACACGCCTATTCAAATATATTGAAAATTTCACCACCAAAAAATGAAAGTTTTCAGATAAAAATTCTGATATTTTTTCATATATCTGCCCAAAACATAGATTGTGGGTACTCGTTAGAACCGCCTTGGCGAGGCGGTTCTAACGAGTACCCACAATCTATGTTTTTGAGCAGAAATAAGAAAAATAATGTCTACTCCTGTAAATCCCAGTTTTACTGTATAAGGGGGTCAAAATTATAAAGGTATGTTTTCGTAATGGCAGAACCAGATAATACGCCGCAAAAAGCGGCGTCTGATCAGGGTCTACACTGTTTTCCACTGTTCCAAAAGAGAATAAATTGTCCAAATACTTGTAGTAAATCTGGTAGTTTTGACCGCTTTTGACATCCGTGTTGCTGACGACTCTCCCATATGTTTGTGGAACCAGTACTGTACCAGTCGGGGCTGGATAAACCTGTCAGATTTTTCTGCTGGTTCTTAAAAGGGAGCAAATTCTTTCCTTTTAGAGTAGACTTCTTTTCAGAAGTGAGGCAAAACAATTGAAATAGTTGGTTCCCCTAAAAGCGTATTCATTCACCTTAAGGTTAAGCGTTAAAACACGATATCAGATTAAGACTACCCGAACAAGACATGAATTCCATTCATAGATATCATACTTTTCTAAAGCAATGCACTCAGTTACTGTGAGCCGGCCGTGTTACCAGAATGCCTGGGGGAGCATTTGCCAATGTAATGTTTTAGGTGTAAAATGAAACAGGATTTCAACGATTTACGAAACGCTGTAAAGACGTATTTAAATCTTCTTTGAAGGACATTTAAGAAACTTAGTACACTTGTTTAAGGGTTTTCACCATTTTTATAAGAGAGACAATTTTGACGGACTCCGATTTGCTTTGTTGCAACCCCCAAACCCAATCTGAATCTACCCTAAAAGGAAAGAATTTGTTCCTAAGGATTTAGTTGTTTATGTGGGTTAACAAGCCGCGTAGACCATGATCATATAGCACAGAAACACGAAATAATTCGCGTATTCAATGGATGAATATACTATGGGGTCGATGTGTGTCATGGGGTCAATGAGTGTCGTGGGGGCGATGTGTGTTTGTAGGGATCTTTATATATATATATATATATATATATATATATATATATATATATATATATTATCATTATACATTATCATTGTTTATTATTATTCTCAGCATCCACAAAATGCACCTCCTAACTTATATCAGTCGTGGCATTGTGTTTGCTTCTAATCTTCTTTGAAAAATTCTTTCACTGAATTATCATCAGCAGTAAAAGTAGTAGTAGTAGTAGTAGTAGTAGTAGAAGTTATAGTAGTTAAATTTAGGGTAAAGTGTGTTCCCGTTTATGTACTACCGTATTTAGGTAAACAGACGTAGATAATGAATTTCATAAACAGTAAATAGTAGAGAAAACAAAAACGCATATTCAACTACATATTCTCTTTTGGAACTAAATCAACATTTTAATCTGTTTACAAGAACTTTATTTGATAAATCCAAATACTGTTTGTACGTAGTTTTAGTTAGTTCATTTTTAATAAGATTAAAATTTTAACACTCCGCGCACTATGGGCAAAGTCAGCAGACGACAAATTGTCGATATTTTTGCTTATGTTCCCCAGATAATAGGATTTGACATTTCATGCAAATTGTCTCCTTCGGAGGCAATTTGCATGAAATGTCAAATCCAATTTTCTGGGGAAAATAAGAAAAATGTTTTAAATATTTCAAAATGTCGTCTGCTGAAAATTTTACCCAGCATGCTAAGCATTAAGGTGCGAACCTTCTTTCAGTGCTTTAATATTGTTGATTCGAGCAGTTAAATATAAATGCATGAAATAACAAAGCAAATTAATAACATTAGTATGGATATTTAAAGTAATAAAAGAGGTCAATTTCTTATGGAAATATTGTGGCAACTGGTTAGAAGTGAAAGTTTACTGTCCTCTGATGACTATTCAAACAAAGGTTTGTTTCATTTTTGCGTTTACTTTAAAAATCACTAAATAATCCCTCTTTTTCTCGGATTCATGTTAGTGACCTGGCGATATATGAATTTCTTAAGATGCCGCCGCCAATAATGTCAAAAGACATCGGTGATTTAATAATTGATCAAATATGTGTAATAATTCAGCCTGAAGACGCTGTGGATCCTTGGCTACTCACAGAATGCCCTGTGAAGACTCGGATCAGACTGCAGTCTGATCGGAGTCTTCGCTGGGCGCACATGCCGTCTTGTAGAAAATGCTGTGCCCCGGCTCAGCAGTGAAAAGATTGTAAATTGCAATTTATCCTTATTATATATATCACAATAATATTTTATCAGCGCGATTATTTTTTAACTATTCTCAATACATCACATTATTATGTCATTTATCTAAATCGGTGGGTCGAAATAATATGTAAGTGTTGGTTTCTTCGCTTCGTTTATCTTAATCCCTGGCCAAAATCGCCCCACAAAAGGATTTACTGTCCGGTCCGCACATAGATCTGCGTACCGTTAATCGTGCGGTATTTTATAAAGTGTGATGTTTACAAAAGATCTTAGAAAGACAAGACTGTGAAAACGTCCATTTGCAGAAGGGATGTAATTATTTTCAAGTCACGAGTTTTTTTTTTTTCCCTGGATGTTAAAGTCTTAACAGAAGCTAATGTTTTCATTGTTTTTGTGTGTTTCTAGCTGCCTAATGATCTATTTATGAAGAACCCATCATGGACGCTTCTACCTTGAATCTTTGGACCTGTCCATTTGCAATACAAAGGATGTCCGGTTAAAATTGATTAGTACCATGTTTTATAGAAATTCTGGTCTTTCAATGCAAATTGTGTAGACCCTGATCAGACGCCGTGTTCTGTGACTTCTTATCTAGGTATACAATGGGTTCCTTTTATGGGACACTAGGCATAAATGGATTCATAATCTATGACTTTATACTCATTCAGCAGACCGGTTTTCCGTATATTTTATGCAACTATACAAAAACGTTCTGTATCGTGATACAGCAATATCTGCACAATCTAACAAACTGCGCAGTCTGCATGATGCAGACTTTACTATAGAGTATGACTAATTGCTCCACTCCATGACAAAAGGGTTCTGGCGTATGTGGACAGCGAAGCCTAATACTAACCTGCCCATCCGGAAGTCAGATTAGAGCTTTTTTCTTCGCTATTTGCTGAAAAATCATTGCGCGCGGGGGATAACGTTTCGACGCAGGTTGAGGGTTCGGACTGGGCAGATGCGAAGGTTGATCTGGTCCCTTGTTGCTCGACCCGTTTTCTTCCAGAAAGGCATGTTTGTAATGCATATAAAATTTCTCAACATTTAGCACTCTGGGTAAAAATTTCAGCAGACGACATTTTGAAATATTTTTCTTATTTTTTTTCCAGAAATCAGGTTTTGACATTTTATGCAAATTGTCTCCAGTGGAGACAATTTGCATGAAATGTCAAGTCCTATTTTCTGGGAAAAGTGAAAAATGTCAGCAATTTGTCCTCTTCTAAATTAACCCAGAGAGTGATAAAGGTTAAGTCAGTCGCAGCAAACTGAAATATCATACCTTTACTTTCAAACAATAGCATGCTATGCATTTAACGCTAAGCCTGCTCGGTAAAACTTCAGCAGACGACATTTTGAAATATTTATTTGAGTGATCCCTGAAAAAAAGGCTTTGATATTTCTTGCAAATTGACCCCTAGGAGACGCTTTGCATAAAATATCAAAGCCTACTTTCTCGGAAAAATAAGAAAAAAAAATCCTCATAGTCTCGTCTGCTGAATTAGCCCGTGCAGAGAGTGGTAATAGTTAAACCATTTTAACACCACCCATATAAATTATGCAGTCAAATGCATACATTTCAATATAATATTTATTCGATCAACAGTCTCCGATTTCCGCAGAGAGAGAGAGACACACACACACACAGAAAGACAGAGAGACAGAGACAGAGACAGAGAGAGCTGATGTTTGAAGAAGGCGTTTATCTTACCATTGTGCATCAGACATATGCGTAGCTCCCATTCAGCACATTACGCATGTGCGTAACTTGCGTAAGAAAATATTTATAATAAAGTGGCATTAACATCAAATATTTTGCTTCTTTACTATAGGGTATACTCTCAAGGAAAGAATTTGCTCCCTCTGGGAGCAAATTCTTTCCTTGAGAGTATACCCTAATTTGGAAGCGATTCTAGACATAGTTTTCAAGATTTTTCCTGGGTGTGCGTAAAAATAATTCCGTTCTGGCTTCGCCACTGTGACAGATATAGCTATTTATAAACGTTTCTTGGAGCGTTATTGCAGGTCAGTTACTTTTGAAAGTAGGGTAGAATCTGAACACACGTCAGAGAGCTACAGCCTTTTCATTTTCCTACCAGATTGATTACGTGTCGTTTCACTTCAGCATACATTTGTACATTCTAGCTGTGTATAGTGGAGATGAAGATTGTTGTGTTGATGGAGGGTGGGGGAAGCGGGTTGGGGTAGCACGGAAACACAATATTTCGTGCCTGCACACCAACAGTTCTATCGAATCACGCCCTCTGTGAATTATTATCACAAAATGTAATGGGAATTGATGCACATTCAGGGGAAACGGCTCTGTCAAAACGGTTTTTGCAGTCCTTCTGAAAAAGGGTCTATTCTAAAAGGAAAGAATTAGCTGCCAAGAAGAGCCAATTATTTCCCTTTAGAGTAGATCCCTTTTCATAAGGGGACAAAAACTATGTTGACAGAGTTGTCTCCTCTTAACTCAAACTATCGCTTGGAAAGAAGTTTATATATAAAGTTGAAAGACTGAATGTCAAACAGCATAGATCCAGATGAGACGGCTCATTATGAGCCGTCTCATCAGGATCTAAGCTGTTTGCAAAAGCCCATTATTATCACCTGTGGCAGTGAAAGAGTTAAAGTGTATCTTTCCCGTTGAAATCGCTATAACATATTGAAATTAATTGTCCAGAAAAGGCTTAGGAAGTAATTTCGAACAGCATAACTTTTTTTGTTTTTTCTTTTTTTTTTTTTTTTTTGTTTTGAAGGGGAAAACAATATCTCAAAGTACTTGATTCTAGGTTGTACCTTGAAATTTTCTCTAACCATTAGCATAAATGACAAAAATAACATAGTTTATTGGATTCTAAAGCAAGTCTTCAAGACGGCCAAAAAACGTCTCCCTATACTTCATTCATTATACCGCAGTTTTATTTTTTATTTCCTTCGGATAAAAGAGAGCAATATGAAGTTGGTTTGTTTTTCGTTTTTTGCATTTCGTTTTTTCGATTTTCGTTTTTCGATTTTCAAGCTGATGCCGAATATCGAATTTTGACATCCTATTTCAACATTCGAACCGAGGCCGAAAAAAAGAAAAAAAAACAAAAAACATTTTACTTTCAAAAATCTTATTTTTTGACAGTCGAACTGAGACCTATTATCAAATTTTGACATTCAAAATCCTTACTGAGCCCATTCTGGTAATTTGAAAAATCGGGCTCCACTTTAGACTGGCTCCAGTCTCCAGTGACTAAATATTTTTTCTCATAATCCTGTTTGTATTTTCTTATAAAACCAAAATGATATCATGACTATAAAGGTGGTCACTAGTGACCAGCTTTTATAATCATGAAATTATTTTGATTTTATTCTAGTGGATTATCTAACAGGATTATAAGAAAAACATATTTAGTCATTGGAGACTGGAGCCAGTCTAGCTCCACTTACGCTGGTGCTATAGGCATAGACAGCCCTGCAAACTACAGAACTGTCATATGAAAAGTCACAGTGAGACCGAGGCTCCGTTTTTCATTTTTTTTTTTTATTAATTCTTGGTTTCCAAGAGCAACCTCTACAGCTTTTATTCAAGTTTGTCAAATACTGGTATTAAAGTAGGTCCGTGGCATAAAACCTGACCGAACGTATAAAAGTTATTTTCACTCACAGCATGGTGAATTGGATCTCGTGAAGCTGAGAATATTTTTGTATAGTTAACAGTCTATACAAATGTGCCACAACGTATGAAAATGTACCTTCTGACATGTGCGCCCAACATTAACTCAAATCAGCCTGCGCATGCGCGCAGTCTGATCAGAGTCTTCGTTGTCCGCATGAAGAAACTTTGAATCCTTGGCTAGCCAAAATTCGCCCAGGGTAGATTCTGATCAGACTGCGCGCATGCGCAGGCTGATCTGAATCTTCGCTGGGCGCACATATCCGAAGATATGATTCCTAACATTGCGGCTCCAGTGGTGTTAATGAAGACGTTCATTACTGAAAAGTCGGATATGCATGTCAGCTGTTTGTCTAAATGTATTATTTGAGGAGTGGTGTGAGAAAATCCATGCACTAATATCCCAGCAGGCACATAACATCAAAATGACGTCGTATCAACGTCGATGCGACGTGATCACGTTGATATGACGTCATTTTAACGTTGTGTGCCCACTGGGATATGTGCCGTATACTTACAACAAAAATGCCGCCCAGATTGATTCCGCTAAGCTGGTTAGGGTCTTCGCCGCATAAAGTATTGTACATTGTAATCTGGAAATCCTCATTTTCGCTCATCTAAGCCTTTTAAAAGAATGGATGCATTTTCAAGGGAGATAACTCTGTCACAATTGAATTTGCCCATTTCTGAAATGGGATCCTTTAAAGAAGTAAATGAACTGCTCCCCAAAGGGAGCAAATTCTTTCAATTTAGAGCAGAGCCCTTTTCAGCAGGGGTTTGGTGTGCTGGAAAGCAAAAAGGAAGTCAGTTGCCTCCCTTGTAAAAATGGCGCTGATAATCTAATTATATCCGCTCCTTTTAATTATTTGGTCAGTATGTTTGTATGTAATATAGGACTGCCATTCAAAAAAAAAAAAAGTTTAAATTTGTAATGTTTTGAAAGTCAAAAGGGATTTTGAGGTATTTTCTCAAAACGCCATTCCCCTAAATACCTTCGCTTATCAGTAAAATCTTAAAGTGCTGTGAGCATACTTGACACGCGGGAGATATTTTCTGCATCACGAAAACATGCCTATATAATTTTAACCCCACTTAAACCTCACTTTTATATAGTAAACTGGGGTTAACAGGGGTGTACATTATTATTTATTCTTATTTCTGCTCAAACAAATAGATTGTGGGTGCTCGTTAGAACCACCTCGGCGAGGCGGTTCTATCGAGTACCCACAATCTATGTTTGGAGCAGAATTATGAAAAATATCAGTTTTTTATCTGAAAATTTTCAGTTTTTTTTTTTTTTTTTTTTTTTTTTTTTTTTTGGGGGGGGGGGGGGAGGGGGGGGGAAGGAGAGAGAGGGTGAAATTTTCTATATATTTGAATAGGCGTGTTTTCGTAGTGTGACTTACTGCTGTATGCGAGCAAGGGGAGCAAATCCTTTATCCTTTTAAAGTAGATCCCTTTTCAGAAGGGAAGGATAACTATATTGACAAAGTTGTCTCCCCTGAAAGGTATCAATTCCCCATTAAAATTTCAGGAAATAGAGAGATAAAAATCAATCAAAATAAAACTTTAAATCTGAACTGCAACTCTGCAACATTTTTGTCGATTCACAGTTTTCCCCAGTGTGTCAGAGTAAACCACAGCTCCTCATAATTTTACTTTCAACTCTGATCGCTATATATCCTTAGATATGACAGGATGATGATGGCTGTTTCTGACTGTTTACAGATCATTTACATTTCCAGCATCTTTCTTGGACGATTGATGTCCGTTACCTGTTGAGTCTGTGATTGATTGAATCAAGAAAAAACCTGTGCATTTCAACAAGTTTCCTAGGTTTGGCCTTCTCTGCATGACTAAAGGAAAGTCGGAACTTACCCGTTATCAGAGATTAGCAAGAAACCAAATGGCCTCAACTAGCTCACCTGTGTAAGCTAACAACAACAACAAATACTACTACTATTACTACAGCAACAACAATAATAATAGTAATAATAATAATGATAATTATAATAATAGCAATAATAATTATTATGATAATAATAATAATACCAGTTACTGAATAATCATCACGAAAACACGCCTATATTGTTTTGACCCCCTTAAACCCCACTTTTATATAGTAAAACTGGAGTTTACGGGGGTAAACATTATTTTTCTTATTTCTGCTTAAAAACATAGATTGTGGTACTCGTTAGAACCGCCTCACCGAGGCGGTTCTAACGAGTACCCATAATCTATGTTTTGAGCAGAAATATGAAAAGAAGCAGCATTTTTTATCTGAAAATTTTCAGTTTTTGGAGGTGAAATTTTCTATATATTTGAAAAGGCATGATTTCGTAATGAATAATAATAATAATAATAATAATAATAATAATAATAATAATAATAATAATGATAATAATAATAATATTAATAATAATAATATTATTATTATTATTATTATTATTATTATTATTATTATTATTACCTGTAGTAGCCAGTGCTGTGCATTTTTGTCAGTCCTACCGTATTGAAGCTAAACATTCGGAACGCCTTAACTCCTTACCATACAAGTCCTAAAAATGAGATGTTGTTTAATGTTTTAAGTAAAAGCACAGTCATTAATCTTAAAGTTAATCATTTATTCAGCAGACGACAAACTGATGGTGTTTATTTATTTTTTTTTTTCTTTGTAAACGGGTGCCATTTCATGCAAACTTTCTCTGAAAGAGACAGTTTGCATATAATGTCAAAACTTGTTTTCTGGGCAAAAATAAGAAAAATACTTCACAATGTCGTCTGCTGAAATTTTTATCAAGAATACTAAGCGTTAGTTTTGTTTGTGTTGAGGTTTTACGGCCCAGTCAACCCAATGAGGTCATGTCGAGCGCGGTCAGTTTACCTAACCACACGTTTACTGGGCAGGTTTAGTCCTCTAAGCGGTTAACCAGTATTGTGCACATTCTTTCGTCAGAAACTGACAACTGCCCTTCTTGAATCAGCGGAAGGGAGAGAATAACCGTAGAAAATATTACATGATCAATCTCTACGAAAGAATGTTGCTGACCTCGGCGGGGGTTGAACCCGCGACCTCCTGGTCTCCAGTCGGACGGCGCATCCAACTGAGCCACCGAGGCTGGCTTGTCGTCTGCTGAATTTTTTATCAAGAGTACTAAGCGTTAATAAGGTTACCCTATTAGACTTTTTATTATATTTTGCTTATTTGATGATTAAACCATATGCGAACACGAAGTCCCAAATCAGCCTACACATAAGTGCAGGCCGAGCAGGGCCTTCTGGGCCCAGTTGTTCAAAGCTAACGACGTCGTTAGTTAACGATTCGTTAAAATTTTCATTGAGTGATACGCAAATATGTTGAAATTTTTTGCTGAAAAAATGTGAGTAGCTTTTGCAGTGCAAAAGCTACTCACATTTTTTCAGCAAAAAATATCAGAATATTGTATATTGAATCCACTAAAACAGTTAACGAAATGGCCCTTAACGAGCTCGTTAAGCTAACGACGCTTTGAACAACTGGGCCCTGTTTTCTTCGATATATGCAACAGTATCCGATGATTCTCCAAGCAGACAGAGAACTTCTGGTCAGACTTAGCGAATGCGAAGTATAGGTTGATCTGGAATTCCTTGCCCGTATAAACATGATAAAGGGACTCTTTCTTGCGTTTTACATCATTTATTTATTTATTTGGACAAAAATATTGGCACGTTTTTCTCTTTACCAGACCGGAGCGACTTAATTCAGAACCCAGTCAATACGTTATCTTAATGAGAAATAAGAAAAAAATATATATCCTGTATCCCCGCTTTCTTATCACAAAATATAACAAAGTTTGCTGCGTCATGACACAGCCGTTCATGGTACATCTGTAAACTGCACATGCCCAGATAAATCTTTCAGGTGTACTAAATTTTCCCTTAAAGACCCTTGTCCATATAGCAGTGCGCCATTTGGGAGGGGGGGGGGTCATTCTGGATGGAGCATTTGCAGCTCGGTCAGACAATATACGAATCTTAAGGATTTGTAACTCTTTCAACCCTGTAGACCAAAACACATATCTTTGCAAACAGTGTAGATCCAGATGAGACGGCTCATAACGAGCCGTCTCATCAGGATCTACTATGTTTGCCATTCTGTTTTTAACTTTTGAATTACACCCTCATTTACTACAATGGTTTACGGACCGATTAAGTCAACTGAGCTCTCATTAATAACTGAATGCGTAACGTAGGTAACAGCCTTTATGGCGTATGTGAGCAGCGAAGGCCCAGATCAGCCTGCGCTTTGCTGTTCCCCAATAACATAAAGGCCTTTTTTCTTGTAATACACATAATATACACGTTTTACAACATGAATTTTGATTGTCATATCTTGCGAGACTATCAGCTCCATCATCCATAATACGCACAGACGGAATATTGATGAACTTCAAGTTTCGGTACAATAAGAACAAACTATCTCGATTGATCTTATTCAAGGGGCATTGTGACTTTCGTTTATATTAACCCCATTCGTAGGAAGCTATGGTACAAAGTTGGTACCCAGTTACAAAAACAAGGCTGCTTAAAATGCTTTTTCGGTACCCCACCCCCGCCCCCACCCCAAATGGCGCACTGCTATATGGACAAGGGTCTTTTAAGGGAAAATTTAGTATACCTGAAAGATTTTGCAAGATTCAGGGCGTTTTAAGGCGGTGGTTTTAGATTCAAGAAGGGCAGTTGTCAGTTTCTGGCGAAAGAATGTACACAAGTACTGTTTGACCGCTTAGAGGATTAAGCTTGCCCAGAAAAAGTATGGTTAGATAAACTGACCGGCTCGACATGACTTTAATAGTGTTAACTGGGCCGTTAAACTCTAACCCAACCAATCAAGTAGTGTTCGATCTTTGTGGGTTTTGTCGCTGCTCGATGCGGGGATGCGTATGAAAAAGCCAACAAAATAGCCTGTGCGCCCAGCAAAGACTCAGATCAGCCTGGGTATCCGCCCAGTCTGATAAGACTCTTCGCTGTCCGCATGAAGAAAGCTCGTGTCCTTAGCTACCCATTGAGCGCACAGCGAGAGACTGATCAGACTAGGCGGATGCCCAGGCTGATCTGAGTCTTCGCTTGGCGCTCATGCCATTTTGTTGGTTTTGTCATGCGCTGGCTCATTTAGGACAGTTACTGCATAGCAAACCATTGCCATGACACTGAGAGCCCTTTAGATCAAATAGGCCATAATATCAAATTGTTCATATTTTACTTGGACCCAATATACACGGTATTATTAGGTCCGAATATTTTATCAGGATGGCTTCGCTGAATTACCAAGTTTGTACGTTTGTATTAAATATAAATCTAAACTGCAAGAAAATTAAGCTCTATTAAATTTCTCAAATACAAACATACCACTTCCACTGATATGGTAATTCTCTGTTTTAAGAAAACAGTGAGTCAAGCCGCGGAAAAATGTGCCTTAGGAGCATACGCGGGCAGCGAATGCTAAGATCAGACTGATCATATGATACTGTGGAATGTACCTATGTCTACCCCATCACGAAAACGTACCTATATAATTTTGGCCCCCTTAAACCCCACTTTTATATAGTATAACTGGGGTTCACAGAGGTATACATTATTTTTCTTATTTCTGCTCAAAAAACATAGCATCACGAAAACACGCCTATAAAATTTTGACCCCCTGAAACCGGTTTACAGGGGTATACATTAGTTCACTTATTTCTGCTCAAAAACATAGATTGTGGGCCCTCGTTAGAACCGCCTCGCCGAGGTTCTAACAAGTACCCACAATCTGTTTTGAGCAGAAATATGAAAAATATCAGAATTTTTTATCTGAAAATGTTCGTTTTTGTAGTGGTAAAATTTTCAGTATATATTTGAATAGGTGTTTTCGTAATGGATTGTGTTCGGTTCTAACGAGGACCCACAATCTATGTTTTGAGCAGAAATGTGAAAAATATCAGAATGTTTTATCTGAAAATTCTCTCTTTTTTTTTTTTTTTTTTTTTTGGTGGTAAAATTTTCAATATATTTGAATAGGCGTTGTTTCGTAATGCAAAGTCTCTTACCAATCTGTACGGACACGCAGTCGCTGGCTGATCTAGAGTTTCACTGTTTGCAAACCTACCGAATGCACTTATTCCCGTGCGGCGGCGCGGTTGTTCAAAAAAAAAAGTATACACGTATTGAATGTGGAACTCAGGTTAATATCAGATAAATAAAGGCTACGTGTATTTGTGCAATGCAAAAGAAAGAAAAAGAAAATCTACATTTAAATACATCTGGTCCAAGAATCGCCATTTTTAGTTTCCCGTTTGATCAACTTCAAATTCCATTTATCTCATAACAAACAAATGCATTCAAATGAACAATTTCTGTATTTTGTTTACAGGTAAATAAACAGATATCTACAAATATGGATGAATTCGAAAGCGTATCGGACAGCGAGCTCGATTTGAACAGAGACGTTTTTGACGATACACCTGTAAACATCCCGCGCAGAGGTTTACAACGATGGGGTACAGTTGTAAGACGTTCGTCGATTGGTTGGTTTAATTCGTGCGACTTAACCAATGACAATAGTCCTACTATCGCCGTTCAGCCAGAGAAAATCATTGAATTGCTTCGCTCGCCTTCAGTTCAGACTTATAATAATTTAAAGAGAAAATTAGATAAAGCAAAAAATGACCCGGAGTGGATTTTACAGTTTTTAAATAAGGATGGATTGGAATTACTGTTTGAGAGCTTGGAGCAAATATGTAAACGACAACCAACAAATTTTCTAAATGAGATATTAAAAGTTTCGTGTGTTGAATGTGTCACGGCAGTTATGGATTCTTCGTTAGGTTTGGATTATATTGTGGAAAATAAGGAATTTACCCGAAAATTAGCATCAGGTAAGTTTAAATACTTTTAATACATTATTTTTTAACAAACTTACTAAATTATATGACTCGGTCGATTTTTATCTGACAATAGATATAATTATTTCTATAATATGTATGTATGTATGTATGTATGTATGTATGTATGTATGTATGTATGTATTATGATACAGCGTATTTTCTGATCGATTTTCCTTCTGATATCAAAAAATAATTTATTTCTAATAAAATAATGTATGTATGGTTGTATGTATGTATGTATATATGTGTGTGTGTGTGTGTGTGTTTGTGTGTGTGTGTGTGTGTGTATGTGTGCGTGCGTGCATGCATGTGCGTGAGTACGCACATACGTATATGTATGTATATAAGGGTTTCAAACTGCTTTATTCAATTAGAAGCTGCTATATAGCTAACAAGTAACTTGCTGAGACAAGTAAGGGAGTCTGCTCTTAAAGGAAATAATTTCTCTTTCTGAGAAGGGGTTTGCTCTATAATGAGAGAATTTGCTCCCATCGGGAGCGAAATCTTTCTTTTTGGGGTAGGCCCTTTTTTAGAAGGGACTTAGTGTGCTGTAAAGCAAACAAGAATACACAAAAGTTGTCTCTCTTGTGAAAATGACGGAATTCCACTAAAAATATACTGCCACCCCTCCCCCCCCCCCCCCCCTCAGCGAGGCGGTTCTAACGAGTACCCACAATCTATGTTTTTGAGCAGGAAAAAGAAAATAATGTATACCCCTGTAAACCCCAGTTTTACTATATGAAAGTGGGGTTTGAGGGGGTAAAATTATATAGGTATGTTTTCGTGATGCAAGATCAAACTACGCGTCAGAGCTGGCTGATCAGGGCCAACTGTTCATTGACATAATCTGCAGTGCCCACTGATACTGTGAACTGGCAACGAATGTCATGGTCACACTGCTCAGATGTGCAGGCTGATCTGTGACCTTTTTTGTTCATACTAGTATGCATTAGGGGCCATTTTTCCTAAGTTACACAATAGTAACTGAAGACCTGTATTAGCTATAAGTGTTGAGTGAAAGGTAATGGACGACAATGTGACAATTTTAGCATATTTATAGCCTAAAATGACCACCGTAACAACTTACTGCAGAAAACTGTTCTGAATCTGTGTCATGGCAAAAAAGATCTTCGGTACAGTCGACAGGAGTTCGGAAACCAGCCCGGAGACACCCACAGTCCGCTGAGGACATCTGTTATTTGTCGACTTGCTATACAGTATCTATTGAATCTGTAAGCGGACAGCGAAGGCCCTGATCAGACTGCGCACGCGCAGTCTGATCAGGACCTTAGCTGTCTGAGCGTGCCTTAAAACCCTTTTTTCCATGACGCTGCACATTTACTGCAACTTTACTGCAACATGTTGCCAAGTTTGGACACTTTCCGAGGATTTACGAGCAATTATTATAAGCCACCGATGTTGTAAAAAAATAATAGATTTTTCCCCCGATAGTTCATCAGGTGGGAGTGTGTGAAAGAATAAAATAATTTGTAGGCGATATCTGTAAAATGTAGCAGTTTAAGTCTGCCCAGGAAAAGTGTGGGTAGGTTAAATGATCGGCTCTACATAACCTTAACAGTGTTGGCTAGGCCGCAAACTCCCAACTGCAAAAAATCGTAGTTCCGAGTCTTCTTACAAACGAATAGCATAGCCACTGATCAGACTGTAGACGCACGTTCGTCCGGGCAATCGGTATTGGCATATGTGCGTTAAAGGTCTTTTTTGCTTGCTGTCGCATCGTAATGGCTGTAACTGCCTTTCCCAAAATAGAAAATCGCAGAAATAATTCATCCTAAAAAACCAATAACTACTGTTACTACGTGTGTAGGTCGGCGACACCGCGACAAAAGGGCACAACATAAATGTCATGTAATATGTCAGATACAGAGGATAAAACTGATGGAGAATCGTGTAAGACATTAATACTACAACAGAAAAATCTACATTTTTCACCAGTAGCCTTAGAAGGTCAAGGTATTTAAGTTCTTGCCGTTTTATTAGACGAGGCTTTTAGGTTTCTGTGCAGTCTGGTAAATTAATGGGATCATGCACTTTTAGAAAAAGTAACAATGGAATTGCTGACATCTTTCCTGTCCGAGGCTGCTCTTAACAAAGGAGAGAATTTAAATTCTTTCCTTAAAAGAAGCCCAAAGTTTTGAAAGGTTTCAAAAACTAGGGAAGTAACTTTTCCTGTTTGCAATATTAGTTTCTCTTTCAGTCAGTTAGTAAAATGACGGAAACTATTTCACTTGTATCCATTCATTTAAATACTTGATACTGAAAAATAACTATTCGTGATTGTGATCGTTCAAATCCAAAAGGCGTTCTTGATTTACTATTAGCTCAACACTCGTGTTGATACGGCCGTTGCAGGGGATAGCACCACTACTGAATATTTACTGTCATCTGAGTTTTCTCTGTTTTTTTTTTTTTATCTGCACTGTTCATGAGAAAATGGATTGTAGAGGAAAATGAGACATAAGAGACCCAAATCAGCCTGTGTATCTGCACAGCAAAGGCATACAATGACACACAGATTCTTCTTCTTCTGCGTTGTCTGCTTATGCCAGAAGATAGCTTTTACTGACCATATAGTTGTTACTCCAAGACATTGCAGGACACTCACATGAACAAATGATTATATTGGCATTTCCAGTAAACAATATCGCATGTTTGCTTCGCATGACTAGTGAACAGTGTCTACGACCCCCCCCCCCCGCACATGCTATTTGTATCATACAGGTACATGTATTTGCCCAAAGTACTGGGACATACAAGCCTGATCAAAACAGTGTACACCCAGGTCAGAATTCGCAGAACGAAGTATTTAGACACAACACAGGGTAGTAAAATGTATTTGTTCAAATTTAAGGAGAGGTAAGGGAATGAGTTGAGGTGTCCCAATATTTATGGTAAAGGCGGTGTTGTATATAAGACAAGCAGGTTTCTACCCGATGCAGTTTACATCCTGGCAAAGATTCAAAGCCCTGAAATACGAACTTGCATAGGATCGTATGATAGCCAGATCAGACGACTTGTTAAGGAGGATAATAAATTTTGGTAGTTTTCTCTATTTCTCCATAAAATCATATGTCGTGGGTACTCATTAGAAGCGCCTCGGCGAGGCGCTTCTAATGAGTACCCACAACATATGGTTTTATGGAGAAATAAGAAAAAAATATCCCAGAATTATCACCAAATATTCCTCCTTAGCAAGTCATCTGTCAGTTTATATACATAAACTGATGTTCTGTCACATGTTTTTTTTTTTTTTTTTTTTTTTTTTGTCGACAGTGTTAATAATCCAAGATTTTTGCTTGCTCTAACCTAGCAGAATCCCTTAAATTATTATGTCTACCTCATCGGAATGAAAACCACGGAGAAAATTGACAAAAATTGCACAGATGCAACAATAAAATATGGAAAATTTCAGTCTTGACAGGCGGTTATTTTGAATCCGACGTTATTACGACAACAATAATACATTAAAATTCAGCCCACATATTTTGCTAACCTCCACTGTCATATTTTATGTGTTGACTCGTCAAACTAACCAGAGCGTGTTTAATTTGAATAGGGTGAGATTAAAAGTTTGCATATAGCTAACCAATCCTTTATCACGGCCCAAGGATTACATTATAACGTTCTCAAGTTCTTAAATATACTTGGCCATATGATACCTAAGATCGTCTAAACACAAATTTGAAAGGCTAGAATTTCCCTTCTTTTCGTTTTGTAGGGTTCAGTTTCGCACAAAATTTCTTTTAATATCAAATTTTGTTGTTTTTTGCTGTTTTGAATTTCCTTGTATTTTATCATCTTTTTACATAAAAAAGTACATTGTATATGTACGAAGGACTTAGTCATGCGAGGGTTTAAAAATTCGTTCCAGTCACTTTCAGTCTACATGTAACTTATGGTAATGAACGGAGGGATTGGCAAGGAGGAGTATTTGGTGATAATTCAAGGATAATTTTCTCCAGTTCTCCTCGGAAATATGTTGTGGTACTCATTAGAAGCGCCTCGCTGAGGCCGAGGCGCTTCTAATGAGTACCTACATGTTGTTTTATGGCGAAACAAGAAAAACTATCCCAGAATTGACATCCATGTATAAAGAACCAGAGTTTGTTTTAAAACAGTCTGTGGCCTTCATCTCCATTCCTAAATCTTCTTGAATTTTAGGGAATTGTGGAATACAACCTTCCAGGGTTGCAGAAACCATTACTGTCTAGCATCCCAAAAGTGACACTGGCAAACACTGGAGACAAAGGTCGGACGCCGCAGAACGCAACATCTTATCAGGATCTACACTGCTTTCATAAATATAAAAGTTTCTAAAAAAGAAGAAATTACAATGACTTGCTATACAACGCCTCTCGGAATCTAAAATCGACCCAGATAAGGTCATAAAGATCAGATACACGCCTTTATTAGCCTGCGAACGTTGCATTCTGGTGAAGAGCTTTTCTGCCCGCCTACCATTACCGTAAAATACCTTTTAAATGCCTGGAATAGCGAAGATCAAGATGACTGTGCGCATGCGCAGTCTTGTCTGGATGTTCACTTTTCGCATATGGCATGGATACATTTTGATGACCCAGGGCCCACATGTCAATCTTACACCTCAAGAAGGGTAAACTATTTGGCGAAACGTTTTAAATATTTCAGTTTTATTTGATTTTCCACTTAAATACGCACGATCATAGTTTTCTACTCCGATCTATTAAATTCGTTTCCTGTGTACACAAAATTTTATAAAAGAGTAGACAAGCGCTTATTGTGGTACCCTTTATTGAAAAGGTCAGTTCTTTCCAATGCGGAAACTGCTGTACATAAAACCCAGTTGGTTGTTTAAATAAGATTTTAGTCCACTTTCCTCAGACACTAACTAGTAAATAAATCGGGACATGTTTGTTGTGGCCACGTTATTTTGGAGACGTCCGTATTCGAAGCACTTTTTGATTATTTTGACCTAAAATATTCGATAACGTGTAGTGCCTTATTCCAAAGTTTTAGCTGTTGATGCCGTCCTTTGTTTTAATTAATCCCGAAAATATAGTTATAAAAAATCATTTTGAAATGGGCTTCTCTCATTGGATTCGATAAATTTATATTCATATTGCATATTAATAAATAAATGTTAATATAATAGCAACAGCAACAGACGACATTTTTTTATTTTCTTTTTGTATTTTCAGAGGATATAAAGTTTGAAATTCATGCGAATCGTCTGCCTAGGATACGATTCAAATGAAATGACAAGCCTTATTTTCTCTGAAAAAATAATTAGAAAAAAAAATGGAATGTCGTCTGCTACAATTTAGGCTTAAACAATCGGATTGGACACAATTTATAATAACATTAGGTCATCTTCTCCGTGCAAAATGAAATGCAGTCAGTGATAGATACCATCACGAAAACATACCTATATAATATTGACCCCCTTAAACCCCACTTTTATAAAGTAAAACTGGGGTTTACAGGGGTATACATTTTTTTCTTATTTCTGCCCAAAAACATAAATTGTGGGTACTCGTTAGAACCGCATCGGCGAGGCGGTTCTAACGAGTACCCACAATCTATGTTTTGAGCAGAAATGTGAAAAATATCAGAGCTTTTTATCTGAAAATTTTCAGTTTTTGGAGGTGAAATTTTCTATCTATTTGAATATAGGCATGTTTTCGTAATGAACCGTTTTTAGCCGGCATCGGTGGCTCATTCGGATCACTGTGCGTCCGACTGGTGATCAGGAAGTCGCTGGTTCGAAACCCAGCTGGTCCGGCAACATTCTTTGGTGCAGATTGAGAATGAAACATTTCTACGGTCATTCTCTCCCATTCTCCAATTCAAGAAGTTCAGTTATCAGTTTCTGGCGAAAGTATGTGCACACGTACTGATTAACCGCTTAGCGGACTAAACCTGCCTAGGAAAAGTGTGGTTCGGTAAACTGACCGGCTCGACATGACCTCATTAGTATTGATTGGGTCGTTAAACTCCAAACACAACCAACCGACAACCGTTTTGACATAATTGTTGAAAATAAACAAAACTTGAACAAAAAAAATCGATTGCCCCTTTCTAAAACTTTTTTTTTTCTATATCCCCATGTTTCTACTAATCTTAGTAGCATAACATTATTGTAGTCATGGTAACGCAGGACATGAGTTATGGACACAGTATTTGTCCACATTATAACTAATATGTATTTTTGATGGCTAACAATGCTGTACGTCAAAACAAACAATAAAGAGGTCAAAGTTCACCTGTCGTTACAATAACCTACATGAGATGTATTGTCATTTCGGACTGCACAGCTACTTCAGACCACTTTAACCCGCGTCCTGCTGAACCCGGGTCTGCCCTGCCTATGCAAACAGTGTAGATCCAGATCCAGTTCTACACTGTTTGTCTTTAAGTATGTGAATTTGTATCAAAAACCCAGATCAAGTTTTCTGTTTGGCTGAAAATTAGAGGTGGATGTGGCATCTTAATTTTTTCAGCATGAAAAGGGTTAACATCAAAACGCTAATTGCACTGACCGACAGTAAACATTTCTGACCATTTCGACCCCTGGTCAATGAAAGACTCTCCAGACAAAATCATCCGGTGTTAATCAACTGTCACACCTGTTAGCTGTCACTTGACCATGATCACAATTGTTGTCAATTTCAAGGGTGTCTAGTAATAATAAGCAACCTTTAACTTGCTACGTTTGATTGTGAACATGTTAGCTAACGCTATTTTACTCAATTTTATTTTAAGCCAGAAAATAAGGGTTGGCTTTTCACGCGAATCGTCTCCTTAGGATTCGCGTGAAATGTTAGTCATATTTTCGGAAGTAAAAGAAAAAAGTCAGTTGTGTTCTACTGATATTTAAATGCATTGTGCAAAAGGTGAAAGTTCAAGTGACCAGTCAGTGGACGCACTGAGCTCACAGGTATCAAGTTACAAAGTGGTCCCTGTAATGGCATTTAGACCCGGGACCACCTTCAGAATGACACATGATATGAACATTTATGCCCTCTTAATTGAACTTAATGATTATTTGGTGGTCGGTAAATAAGGGGTAACAGGAAATTTCTTTTCTACATGAAAATGACAGATTTTTAAGCCTTCTAGATAAGAACATGTTATGTGGTCAGTTGCTATTTTGAGCGAAATGATAACACATTTTGTGAATATAAACATAACTTAACCATGGAGAGCAAATTCTTTGCTTTTAGATTGGACCCCTTTTCAGAAAGGATGCAAAGAGTACAGGAGATATTGTGGAAGAGCCACAATCACCAGGGGCGGATCCAGGATGATTTCTGAGGGGTTCGATTTGATAAAATTACTGTGCTTACTATATATATTCGGAAAGACAGACCTTAGCAAACAGTGAAGACCCAGATCAGACGCCGCATTCTGCGGCGTCTGATCTGGGTCCACACTGTTTGCCACTCATTCAGGAATTTGACACACAGTCACAGGCAGTAAAATGGACTTGTTGAAGAGAACACTTACAGGCAGTAAAATGGTAAAGAGAAGGGTGTGATTATTTAGGGTAAATACTGTATTCCAAATTTATCCAAAATGTCTCATGAAAATGAAATTTTGAGTCAAAGTGGGATTCGACCGAACTCCCGAACCCCCTCAGAATCCGCCCTTAAACACACACACACACACACACACACACACACACACACACACACACAACATTAAAATTCAATTTCTTTAATCCAAGTTTGCGTACATGTGGAGCATATAACTATTGCATACCTCTTCGATTATTGCGAAGCACAAGTAAAACATAAAAAATATATGAGGGTAACAAACTCAAAAAAAAAAAAAAAAAAAAAAAAATGAAATTTTAGGTGCGTATAGTTTTCTTCTGGCCATCCCATCATACCTCACACACATTACGAAAACACGCCTATTCAAATATATAGAAAATTTCACCTCCAAAAACTGAAAATTTTCAGATAAAAAAAAAAAAAAAAAAAAAAGACTGATAGTTTTCATATTTCTATTCAAAACATAAATTGTGGGTACTCGTTAGAACCGCCACGACGAGCGGATCTAACGAATACCCACAATCTATGTTTTTTAGCAGAAATAAGAAAAATAATGTTTACCCCTGTAAACCCCAGTTTTACTATACAAAAGTGGGGTTTAAGGGGGGGTGGGGGAGAGTCAAAATTATATAGGCATGTTTTCGTTATGGTTTGCGAAATCTGCACCATATAAACAAAAATAACAGGGTACGTAATACAATCAGATTACAAAGTGACCATTATTGTAGTATCAATTGCTATCAGTGCAAATCAAGCACATTTCCTTTCATCATCGTTATGATCAGATGTTGTGTAACGAACACTGGTGTTGATGTCTATATCAGCCATAAGATCTCGTGGCCTCGAGACACTTACCACAGAAGTTACAGCATCGAGAAATAATCTTGACAGCTTGCCAGGTGCGAAAACTGAGCAAGGTACGTTGTTACATACTTCAGGCGGACATCATACCTTTTGAAGATTGGCCGCCAATTTTGAAAGGTAGACAATATTTAAGGAAATCGGAGTTAACCCCGAACAGTAATAATTCATGCCCCTGGATCTGTAGATATTTTGATCGAGAATCGGCAAGGTACAGTAGTTCAAGATAGATGTTTTCACATCTGAAATTTGGTCATGTGACCGGATAAGACGTCAGTCCAAACTAACAAATCAGGTCTCTCAGTGAATGGTATATTAGTGTGAGAAACACGCCTGTGTTTGTGCCTAATATGTCACCGGTTCAAGTTATAGTGATGCGAAATCGAAAAATTATTACACAGTATCAGATCAACTCAACACTATCAGATTCATCTCAATGAACTAGTTACATTAAACAATTCATCCAAGGAAGAAGGCATTTCACTTATTTCAAATTCTTTGTCATCAAAATGCAATCATCTATCCTCAAAAATTCATATAATGACTGTATCATCAAATCATCACAAAGAGGCGAATGTTTCAATTTTTTTTAGACAAAATCTCTTCACGTGCATTTAACCGACAAAGGAATGTGAAATGAACCGCAACGTCAGACAACGTAGTTCGGACTTGTGCTCCTTATCGAAGATTTAGATCAGACTACACATTCGCGCAGTCTGATCATTTTAGGTAGCCAAGGACGCAAAGTTTCTTCATGTGGACAACGAAGACTCTGATCAGACTGCGCAGATGCGCAGTCTGATCAGAGTCTTCGTTTGGTGCACATGTCAAAAGGTATGTTTTCTCGCATTGCGGTTCAAATTATGTACATTGGGTATATATCTAGAGTATCGGTGACTAATATTTTATCAGTCGTTCTCCGCGGGGTATCTATTTAGTGGCTGTACAACCCTTTTGTGACCATAAACAATACACAGATTCTTCTTTGATGTTGCAAAATTGTCTCAGGTGTGTTGATTTCTCACTTTAATAAAATTAATCAATCGGAAAAAGGCAGGGTTCGAGATGCAACAATGGTCAAAAGGACAGAACGTAGTGTTCCAGATAAAGTTTTGGTAAAACGAATATTTTTTTTTTCCATTTTTTTAACATTTACAACTCTATGAGCAAATTCAGCAGAGGACAGATTGATGATATTTTTCTTGTTTCTCCTAGAAAACATGATTTGACATTTCCACGCGGGCACGTAACGTTGAGACAATGTGGCACCAACGTCGATGCAACGTCATGGCGTTGCACTGACATTGATGCGACGTTGTTTAAACGCCATGTGCCCGCTTTGTTATCTTTCACCAAAGATTCAAATCAACATTGTCTATTCCCTGTACTTTCAGTGTACTGTGAGGCGGAAATGCGCCATGTGACAAGCTTCTTCCATGTTTGCAGTTTTCTCCCACGGTTACACTCTAGAATGAATGCATAATGCATTATTGCTCGAAAAAATTGCAATCATTAGTTGATAAAACAAAATGCACGAATGACCAAGATTTTAGATTCAGTGAACATAAACAAGACTCTCAATCTTCGAAACCGTATATTGTTCCCCTTCGTCAGACGCTTATTAGTTATTACGTAATGTTGGCTTTAGACTGCTATTCTGTTCAAGATCACCACAAAAATACCATATGCAACAGACTGATACGCATACTGACTGCACAAATACAGAGTAAAATTCAGAACCTGTCTGAGAGGTCGACGCCATTGCAACACCTGATATAACTGAACAAGTGATTAACGCTTTGCATGCAGGTTAAAACTTTCCGCAAACGACATTCTGAAATATTTGTTCTGATTTTTTTCACAGAAACTAGATTTTGACCTTTCACACAAATTGTATTCAAGGGAATCAGTTTGTGTGGAAAGTCAAAGCTTATTTTCTGGGTAAAATAAGAAAAATATGCCACAAACTTGTCGCCTGCCGAATTTGGACCAGAGAGAGATAAAGGTAAAATGTACATCTCCCTGCACATTAAGACACCGTTAACTGACTTTTAGATCTTTTGAAACGATTATAATGAGTGTCATATGCTGTAACGGCCATTTAGCGGTAACAACAGTACTATTGTGAAGCGTTTTACCAACACGTGTGATCATTGCCATAATCGTTCCTTCAAAGGTACTGTCTACATGACCATTGTACATAACAATTTAGTCAGGATGAACCCCTCGTAATGATAATTATAGGTCTAAAATCAACACTTTACAGCCAATTATACTTTCTAATTTATATTTTACGGTTGTGAGAGTTGTAATTTGCTCTTAAACAGTACATTTCTTCCTCTGGTACGAACAAACAAACCAATGTAAATGAGCCAGCTCACGACAAAACCTACAAAATGGCATGTGTGCCCAGCGAAAACTCAGATCAGCCTGGACGTCCGCCCAGTCTGATCAGAGATTTCGCTGTCCGCATGAAGAATGCTTGGGTCCTTAGCTACTCATTGAGCGCACAGCAAAGACTCTTATCAGACTGGGCGGGTGCCCAGGCTGATCTGAGTCTTCGTTGGGTGCACATGCCTTTTTGTAGGTTTTGTCGTGCGCTGGTTCAGATAGTATTTACATATAATCGCGACATCCAAAATGGTACCCTCGGACATGTCCGTCAAACGAAGACTAAAGTCAGCCTGCGCACCGCGCAGTCTGATCAGTTTTCGTTGTCTGCTGTCCAGACTGAGGCCAGTGAAGGTTCTGATCAGACTGCGCGTATGCGCAGGCTGATCTGAATCTTCGCTGAGCGCACATATTCTAAGGTATGTTTTCTGACGGAGCGGCTCTTAAGCGCTTGAAAAGTAGGAGTCCCAAAATGCAATTTTACTAATTTCTCAGAAAATAATGGTCCCATCCAGCAATAAAACAGGACTCCGTATTTGGAGTTAATGAGAACCCTGAGAATAGATCCCTTTTCACAAGAGAGACAAAACGTTTCTACAGATCAAAGTTCCCTCAAGGAGCATCCTTGCATTCACCAAAAAGTATGTATAAGGCTATTTTAAGTCTTAGTTATACCATGGTTCGTGCGCATATACGGTGCGGTTATGCACGAGCGTGAGTGAGTGCATTATTGCACGTACATGCGCAGAACCATGGTATAACTGATTTATCACATTTGTATGCCTGTAGATCATCTACATCCCGAGATATTTCATGTTAAATGTTGGGAATTTTGGCTTATATTTAATGATACAATGTCTTCCACTGAAAACAAAAAGGCGCAAGCTTGTGAAACAGACAATAGTCAAAGCAATAAGTACAGGTATACACCATATACATGTATGCTAGGATGATTAAAATCACAGATAACTTTCTCATCACTGACACTGTATGGTCTGACCAAAATTCAAATGCAAATTCAGATTTTGTTTTCCTCATAGGTTACTGTACTAACAACAGTTACCGTCCTAACAACAGTTTCAGTCGCCATTTTGCAGGAAACTTTTACACGTTTTTTTAATATAAACATAACGGTGCCAAAACATAACGGTGCTGGTCGTACGTACGTCCTGTCCTGCTTGTCATTCTGTTTTGATATTTGACTAAAGTCCTTTTTTGCAACAATGGACCTGTCCAAATTCAATAATGGATATGTCCATTTCATAAACACAGGATGAGAAAAGGTTACCTTATCACTGCCTCAATACATGTACATACAGAGATACAACAAGGGTGGGCCAAAACCCTTATTGTACAAGCAAAGATCACAATAAGGTGCGTGGGCAACTTATGGTCATTGTCCTGTATATATTTGGGCCTGGCACTAAAAGCGGCGTTAAAGATAGACTTCAATCGGTATTTGATTAATTAAAATGTGCAATAAAGCGAACACCGATCTAGTTTTATTAACGAACAGTATTTGGTTTATTGTTTAGGTTATGGTCATTTTGATGAGTGGAACACATATCTACATTTTCTTGTTGTTGGTATGTGATGTCACTGTTACATATTTGTTTAGGTCAAAAACAAAGTAAAATTTGCGAACGTCATCTTTGCATTCTTTGTCTTCATCTAGGAATTCTGTGTATTTTACATTGATTGCCGGTTTATTGCTGGTCGTTTCGTCTCTTACTGCTTCTTATGTTCCATACTTTACAATTTACTTGGAGTGCATTCCACAGTTTTTTTTTCCATTTCTACTTGTGCATGGCTGTCACACAAAAGAAATGCAAGCAAACAAAATATAACAGAACATGTCCATTAAATACTGTATCAATACATTGCCAACATACCAAATAATAATTTAATCATCAGAAGAGTAACTGCAATGCACCAGAATCTGCTGTTGCACTAATGTAAACAATACCCCACCCACCTCCGACTGCGTCTAATTTTATGCAAAAAGAGCAGTTTTCGATAGATTATCATCAACTCCAGGACAATGCACTGCCCTGGAACAGTTGATAATTTGACAGAGCACCTACAGAATATTACTTTAAATCAGAAATGAATACCTGTAAGCCACCTACTTTTTTCAGTAAACTCCACCCAAAAGCATGCTTCTATTTATGACAGGGTAAAACCTAAGACCTGACAGAATTTAACAGTTTCGTATTTTACATACAGTCTTTAATATTTAGGTCATGTGACCTCAAGAAAAGTCTTTATTTTCAATGTTAGCAATAACTGACAAGCATATAACTTCAGTTTTTGCCAAAAAAAAGGGCAACAAGTATTTTCAGACTGATTTCTAGCCCTACCCCTAAATATTTAAATTTTTGCCCAGGTTCACATGTGCGAAACTGTGGAATGCACCCTTGACAATTTCGTGTGAATGGTAATTGATATATTATTGACTATGGTACCGTGTTTTACCTATATATTCTGACAGACAGGTCTGAGTAAACAGTGTAGACCCGGATCAGACGCCGCAAAACGGCGTCTGATCCGGGTCAACACTGTTTACATTTCACCCAGCTGTCACACAAATGGCCTTGTTAAAATTTTAATCAGGATACGTGTATGTAAGTATTGTTAGGAATTAAGACGTCCGAATTATTAGGAATGTACGGTAGTATACATGCTACAGGGCACTATGGACAACAACTCTTTGGGTCTACCGAAATAGGTGACAAAGTGTAATTTATTTGACACTCTGCTTGACACTTACTTGTCCGCGTCTGGGTGTGTAGACTAATTGTTAGCTGGAGCGGAATTTGGGCTAATTAGGTGCACTCAATAGCGGTCAAGTCTTGCGATGGTCTGACTTGACCAAGACAAAATGGCTGCGATGCTATGACAATATGTACTACAGAACTTGTGATAATAGATTCACAATTCCATAAGTACTTCCAGAGCGTATCATTCGCCTTGAAAACTGAAGTTAAATAATACCTTAGGACTGATCTATTTTACTAAACCAATGCCTGTTGACTGTATAACTATTGAAGCTTCTTATTAAAAAATAGAGAAATATTAATTATAATAATAATAACGATAATAATAATAATAAAGAAATTAAGAAAATGGAAATGAAAAAAACATTCACCCAAGTTAGAACAGAACAGAACACAACTTTATTAGATTAAATGTACATCTCAGGCCACTGTATGTGAAAGGAAAAGTGACGTGAAATAGTACTTGTTACAATGTATAGTCTAGTTCCGTATTTACCCTAAAGATTGGGATGCCTTAACTCCTTACCATACTTGTCCTAAATTTTATCATATCCATTTAGTATTAACCTTGATTTGTATACAGACTGGTTGGATGGCCAACTCCCAGCAGTGAATACCCTGACCAGAATCCGTGTTATGCACAGGCTGTTCTGGTATTCATGCACACTGCTCGAAAGCACATGTTTCTAGTCTTTGTTGACTATGTATGATGCGCAACGTTGGAAAAAGGCATTTATGCCATTTGCGAACAACGAAAGTCCAGATGAGCGTGAGTATCCGTGCAGCCTGGTCTGGTCATTCTCTGTTCATCGACATGTACTACAATTCGGTAAGCGGGAAACGAAGGCCCTGATCAGCCTGCGCATTTGCGCAGGCTGATCAGAGCCTACGCTGTCCGCAAATTGCATAAGGGCCCCTTTCGTGCTTTGCGCGTAATATGATATGTCTCCTTCACAGACGTTGTGCCGCCTTATTCCTATTAGGAACATTTTAAACCAAAAAAGGCTAAGCTCCTCACTTCATGCCCATTTCTAAAATACAACAGAAAAAAGAATCTTATTTTAAATTTTCCATTTTTCGGTGCCTAATCTGGATCACAGCGTATTTCTTTTCCTTACCGACTCTGCATCATATAGACACTAAAAAACTGGAAGCTAGGCATGGGGGTTGGTAATGAAATATCAATGTGTCACAGGTTTATGGTTTGTGTAACACTCGTTTTATTGCATCTTACTTGATATTTTATAGTTAGCCAAGCAATTCCACGGGTAATAACACTGGGGCTAAGCGTAAATTAATACCTTCGACACTGTCAGGTCAAAACAACTGAATCGCAGCTTGAGAAAATGTACATGACGGCCAACGAAGATTCAAATTAACCTGTGCTTCCGCGCAGTCTGATCAGTGTCTTCGTTGTCCGCATGAAGAAACTTTGCATCATTGACTAGCCAAAATGCACCCAGTGAAGATTCTGGTATGTTTTTGACAGCATTACAAGAGAAACTGTATTCAGCAGAAAGTAAAGCGAGCTTTACAATTAACTACAGATATTAATTTAGGAACATTTGTCTATTAATAGCATCTATAAAGCGGGGACATCATATTGACTCCAAATATTCGGACAAACAGGCCTGAGCAAACGCGGCGTCTGATCAGGGTCTACTGTGTTTGTCACTCATACAGCAGTTTTAGACACATTGACATGTTGTATAGTCATCACGGAAACATGCCTATATAATATTGACCCCCTTAAACCCCACTTTTAAAAAATATAGTAAAACTGGGGTTTACAGGGGTAAACATTCTTTTTCTTATTTCTGCTCAAAAGCATAGATTGTGGTACTCGTTAGAACCGCCTCGCCGAGGCGGTTCTAACGAGTACTCACAATCTATGCTTTGAGCAATAATATGCAAAATATCAGAGTTTTTTGTCTGAAAATTTTCAGTTTTTGGAGGTGAAATTTTCTATATATTTGAATAGGCATGTTTTCGTAATGTAACTGAATAGTTTGTTTGTCTTTTTTTTTTTTTAATGGAAAGAAGTAAAGTACTTAGGTAAAATGCGGTACGGGTTATTCTGTGTAACCCAGTGAAAGGACCAGTAACAAGACCAATAAAGAATATCGTAAGGTTGACGGTAGTGGAGCATGCATGTACACACGAACAGTTATTTTCTCCAAAAAATCAAAATTCAAAATTGCAACTGTGGTTGTGCACAATTTAGAAGCTTTGATATTATATGAAATCATATTCGACTGGTAAATTTATGTCAAGTTCGTGAAGCACAATTCAGCGCGTAGAAAAAAAAATCGTAAACTATTATGGAGAATGGGAAAGTTCCGAACAATCGCCACGAACATCTTTTAAAATTCGATAGAACCATGTGATCGGTAGCTCATGCCCTCGATCCTACGCCATATTTCACGAAGACGTACCAGTTAAATACTGCAGTTGTGAAAGGGTTCTTGCAGTGATACGGATTGTAATGTTGACGATATACTTTCATTTTCAGCCAATCAACAGATCTTATTTGCTGCACACTTCCTGTTTCTGGCGACCCAAACTAAGTTGAAAACATACAACACACGAAAATGCACATCAAGTTGTGTACATTGCTTATCTATCGGTGTAAAAGCATACATATAGGCGTACATATTTAGCTGTCAAAGGCCAGACACATATCTAGTACTACTTTGAGGACGCATGTCAAAACACCATCAAGAGTTATTATTTGACGTTGATACTATCTATAGACAAAATACAGATTCATCATGCCTGTATAATGTTGACCCCCTTTAACCCAACTTTTATATAGTGTAACTGGAGTTTATAGGGGTATACATTATTTTTTCTTACTTCTGCTCTAAAACCTAGATTGTGGGTACTCGTTAGAACCGCCTCGCGGAAATATGAAAAATATCAGATTAATATCTGAAAATTTTCATTTTTTTTTTGGTGGTAAAATTTTCAGTATATTTATATAGGCTTTTGTTGTTATTTAAGGGCCATTTTCACAAGGTAGACACATGTTGTAACTTCCGGTTTGCTTTCGTGCACACGTGGTCCCTTCTGAAAAGGGGTCTGCTCTAAAAGAAAAGGATTTGGCCCAAAAGGGGTGGGGATTGTTTCCTTTTAGAGTAGATCCCTTTCAGATGGTACTTTCCTTTTAGGGTGGAGCCCTTTCCAGAAGGAGCAAATTCCTTCCTTTTAGAATAAGATCTACTCTAAAAGGAATTAATTTTTCCTTCTGGAAAGGAATTTCCTTTTATAGTAGACCCCTTTTCAGGAGAAAGTATCTCTTTTCGAGTAGATCCCTTTCCCGAGGGGACGTAAAACAATTTTGCCAGAGTTGCCTCCCCTGAAAGTATCCATTTCCCTTAACAGCTTAATCATACTTGGCATTGTCTTTTCCAACTAAGAATGCGAGAATGAACTAAGGTATTGATTTTCAGGAAAATATCAGTTTTATGATAAAAGTACCAGAGAGAAAGCATCCTAAATTTCAACAACAATAATTGTGTATATGTGCCGTAATCGTGCCTGTCTGGCACTCTTGAGAATTTAAAACGCTTGGCATGCTGGTTAAAAATTCCAGCAGACGACATTTTGAAATATTTTCTTTGTTTATTCCAGAAAATAGGATTTAACATTTCATGCAAATTGTCTCCTTAGGAGACTTTCAGTTTGAAATGTTATATTCTAATTTCTGGGGAAAATAAGAAAAATGTCGACTATTTGTCGATAGCTGAATTTGCCCATAGCGTGCTAAAGGCTAATGCCGTTTCTCAGATTAATTTATTTTGGAAGACAAATCAAATCAAATGCGTTGAAATGCCTTTCGGCTTTGTTAAAAAAGATATTTTATGTTAAGAAAGACGGATGGGTTATTTCATGCGAAAAGGTCTTACCTCTTATGCGGATAGCGAAGGCTCAGACCAGCCTGCGCATCCGCGCAGTCTGATCAGGGTTTTGGCCCTCCGCTTTAATACAAAATCGTTGTATACTTTATAATATGTCCGCTTACAGACAGAAGCGTTTGGTTCTGTATAATGTAATGACGACCAGAACCCATCACGAAAACATGCCTATATAATTTTGACACCCTTAAACCCCACTTTTATGTAGAAAACTGGGGTTTACAGGGGTATAAATTATTTTTCTTATTTCTGTTCAAAAGCATAGATTGTGGATACTCGTTAGAACCGCCTCGGCAAGGCGGTTCTAACGAGTACCCTAAATCTATGTTTTTGAGCAGAAATACGTATGAAATATATCAGAACTTTTTATGTGAAATTTTCTATATATTTGAATAGGCGTGTTTTCGTAATGCGTCCCCGGTCAGATTTTTGCAGGTTGGTCTGGGGCATCGCTGTTTGCATAGGACACAATGTCCTTTTCCTCATGGGTTGCTAACTTCTTTTACAATATGTTAATATTTTAGGTACACCACAGGTTTACATTTAACGCTAGCATTCTTGGTAAAAAAGAAAAAGCAGACAACATTTCGAAATATGTTTCTTATGTTTCCCAGAAAATAGACTGACATTCTTTGCAAATTGTTTTCATCAGAAACGATTTGCATACTATATCAAAGTCTATTTTGGGGGAAAAAAGTGAAAACTCTCACACCAATTTGTCGTCCGCTGAACTTGCCCTGAGAGCGGTAAAGGTTAAGTATATATTTTGAAAATAGGGTATTTATGTATAGATTTGATTTAAAGCATTAAATTCCCATCAGTAGCAGTATTGATGGGGAGATACACTACAATATAATATGACCTAAAGACACACATTACAATACCACTATAAAACATGTATCAAGGTCGGGGAGAGATCCGTGGTAATATGATTTGCACTTACGTCAGCCGCCAGGCCTCAGTTTCGGATGGGACGTAATTCCGGTAAATGTTTTTTTTACTGTGTTTACCCCAAGGACTCGAATAGGGCCTGAGCAAGCAATGTAGACCCGGATCAGATGCCGCTTTAGCGGCGTCTGATGTGAGTCTACACTGTTTGCCACTCATCCAGCAGTTTTTAGACAAATTGATGTGCAGTAAAATCGACTTGTTCAAAATTTGACACAACTATGGTAGGAGTTAAGATGTCTGACTACTTAGGGTTAATATGGACCGTTTTATTCTTTCAAAGGACTGTTTTGACTATGTGACTGTCATATGACCTTTCTATAGCTACTTTCATTATGTTCCAAGTGTCTGTTATTACTGAGAAAACTTGGAACAGGCCCGTCTTCTGCTGATTGTCCAAGCCTCATGAAAGTAGCAATACTTCTAGAAAGCCTCTTTTATACCTCATATGATTTTTATAGTCAAGAACTTTCCTTTAGAAGGACAACGAATAAAGACCTGTGTTCCAGAAATTGCCACCTTACGTACCGTAGCCCCATATGACGTCCTTTCATTTGATTTCAACATATCAACACGACACACGCAAATAACAGGTTTTCCTGTTTTGACCATTTCAACCTTCACTCTGTCCTGTAACATGCTGAAACTCTTTTAAGAGGAGACTGGTTTAAATAACACTTCCTCGCCAACCCTTTTGCGTTGTTTTAATATTCTAAAGTCTATCGCCATTGCGGCTTTAACAAACGCCGCAATAGCGATAGACAGCAGAATAAAAAAGGTAAGTCTCCTAACTGTCAGTGTCACTGGCTAGTGTCTTTTTTTTTTTTTTTTTTTCTATTTCATATAATAAAACATATTTCGGCAACGTCAGTATTACAAAGGAAGTGAAAAGGTTATGTTTTAAGCATGATATATCACAGTTCTAACAGTTATGACAAGGAAAAACTTGTCCCATTCGCCCTTTGAACTTTTCGTATGAGACATTTGTAAATAACGCTATATATAAGGTCATTTCACCTGTCCTTTGTTTTCAACTTGAAAATTGAACCTGGAGATTTATACGTTAGTTATTTGCGTAAATTAGGTTTTAATAGTTTACAATCAGGATATACTATGCATAAGCCACATCATGGAAAAATAACCGTTAGAGCATATGCGAACAGCAAAGGTTCAGGCGAGCCTGCGCATTCGCGCAGTCTTGCCAGAACCTATGCTGTTCGTTCACGTAAGGGGCAGGTCAAGGGGAAACTTCAGCGAAAGAGCTTATTAAATTCCAACTAATTGCGGTCAGACAAACCGGCATTTAAAATAGCATCTGTCCTAAGTTTCTTACAAATCAGATCTATGAAATCCGGTCTAACTTGCGTACCAGCTCCTTCCCGTGTCTTAACTGCATGTCTATTGGATACTTTGGTTTCATCGACATTGCATGCTTCTTTATGGGTCCACTCAGAAATGTAGTTTAGCCTTCGTTGTCTTTGTTCCAATTGGTTATGTGTAAAACCAATTGTTGAAATACATTTTATATGTCCTGCTTCCCTATGGGATTTAGAATAACTTCTCAGCAGTTGATAAAGTACAACAATGGGTCTGGCTTTAGGATTTTTACGAAAGCAGTTTGTGCTCCACGCAGCCTCGCAAAGGTTATCGCTCGTCGTCTACACATTGTGTAGAGCTTGAAATATACTGCGGACAGTGAAGATCCAAAACCAGCCTGTGCATTATACACAGGCTGGTCTCGATCTTCACAGTTCGCATGTGTCCCATTTTGCTGGACTCTGCCTCAATCTCATAACCCACAAAAGAAGGTTGAATCATTTTATGGTACCCGCGGTCAAGAGGAAAATGTTTTGTCATGATTGCCGGGTGGCGTGCGAAGTTTAACTGCCTCTAACAAAAGAGCTTTTTACAACGAACACATAGCTACAGATAAGAGGGGGTATCCACATAATATTTTACTTATTACTCCATGAAAACATATGTTGTGGGTACTCATTAGAAGCGCCTCGGCGAGGCGCTTCTAATGAGTACCACAACATATGTTTTCGTGGAGAAATAAGAAAGATATCAGCATTTTTTTCAGCTGAAAAAAGTGCCTTATCTGTTGCTATGCGAACATAGAAAGTGGGTTTCACTATGAGCTGTATTACATCATGAAACCTCCTCTGTTAAAATCCAGTAGTTAGTGTCGGGAATAAAATGGACACGTAACTGTCGTTTAATGGTTGTAAGGAATACAATGACTTACAAATTTAGACACCTATTTAATGGAAATGGAAGGAAAGTTAAAAGGTATAATTGGTGTCAGTGTGAGCAGTTGAAATATTCGAAAGAATTTGAAAGCGGTGAAAAACCCAGCTATTAAACTACTCACATGCTTCTAAAGTTACTGCTTGGTTTGTTTTTCATATTGGTTCAGAGTTTTACGGTCCAGTCGGCACGGTTAAGGTCATGACGACCCGGTCATTAGCCAACTCCCGGGCAGGCCAACCAATGCTTTGTACACGCACTTATGTCAGTAATTGATAACGCCCCTTCTTGAATCAGCGGATGGGGTAGAATGACCGTAGAAATTAGCTAATGATCAGCCTCTATGTGACCAATCTGGGAATCGAACTTACAACCCCTAGATTGGACCTATCTATATCGGCACGGTACGGTGAACGGCATTTGTAAAGTTCAAAGCATAGAGCAAACGTGCAGCTTTACAACATAGCTAGTCATTAAAGGAGATTTTGTTCTGCCAGGTCAAGTCACACCATCTTATACATACAACCAAAAGACCGTACCATGCTGTACCATAAGATGGTTGTGTTTACTTTAAATGGCATTCGTGTCGATAGCATGCAAAGAAGTGCAAAAAGCCATCTGCACGACTACAGTATACGTCAGAATGTTCCGTACGTTTGAAAAAAACACTGCTTTGACTACAGTTGCTTCATAATTTGGAAGATCTGTATTAAAATAAATATGTTTTAAGCAATGTAGAAGCAAATGGGGACTGGACCTAACCCTTGTCCTGCTGAATAAATTAAGATGCCACACCCACTTCTAATTTTCAGCCAGTCAGATTGCTTGATCCGGATTGTTGCTATAAATTCACTTACTTAATGGTAAACAGTGCAGATCCAGATGAATTGGCTTCTTCAGAAGCCAACTGATCTGGATTTTCACTGTTTTCAAAGGCAGGGTATATCCGGGCTCAGCAGTACAAGGGTTAATTATTCATACTTTCAGAATGTTTGTATTCGCAAGAAAACTGGAGAAATGTTGGATCGAATAGAGAATTAAATGCAGCTAGTTTTTTCTAACATGTAGATAGTTCTATAAAATGCTATTACAGCTGTTTGTCCTTTAGCAATCTCTGGCCTAAATTAGTAGGCGATAAGTCTGTGACATTTATCTCATCGAGTAAGACGTCATGTCCAAAATGGTTTTAATAAAATGTCGTTCTTCCTCTCATGTTGTATTGTTTATTTGGACTTGACGCGAATACCATATCATTTTCTGGCTGTATACAAATATAATACAACTGCCAGTGGAAATTCAGCATACAGGCACAGACCTAACCGGCGTCATATGGTGATCTCGAAGTTGATTATGTCCATTATATTCGACCCAACTCCAAGTCTCTGTCAACTAGAATAACGACTTCTGTCTAAATTGAGGTCACATGAGACGGTTTTACAATAACTGTTCCAAAGGTGCAAAATAGTTCGGAAAAAAAAAAAAAAAAAACCCTAAAACATTACGAGTGTTTTGTTTTACAGACAGCAGCCCTGATGTCCACCCTGTCATGACTTTGCGTTTTAGGTTTAATACTTCCGCTCCATTACAAGCAATTATAAGCAGCAGACAGAGTGGCTTAATATACAATGTTCAGCAGAGCAACCTGCCATATTAGTCTTTACCACTCTCTGGGCTAAATCAATAAACAAGTTGATGACCTGTTTCTTATTTTTCCCAGAAAACAAGTTTTGACATTTCAAGCAAATTGTCTCCATTGGAGACACTTTCTCCATTGGAGAAAAAATTGCATGAAATGTTAAAATCTGATTTCTTGGAATTTTAATATTTTCGTCGTACTGAAAATTTTACTCAACACGCTAAGCGTTTAAAAATACTGGCCGGAGATCAATACATAATTACACATGAGCGCTTAAATGACAAAGATGTAGTTGTTAGATTGATGAATGTAGTTGTAATGGATTTAATTAAAAGTCAGAATTTATTGTATGAACTATTTATCTCACTTAGGGGGGACCAGGACGATATGTACGATAAATCAAAATAGGGAAAAAATGTCGTCCCTGTAAAACGGTAATTTATCAAACTTGCAAGAAGTCTGTCAAAGACGTGTTACTTCGACAAAACCAGACACCTTACAAAATAGACAAGACTGAACTCATGTCAAAGTCACATTAAAAACATTACACAATTTTTGTACATATATATACCAGAAACCAATCATGCATTCGTCAAAATACTGAAATTTCTTATATACTCTATTTGACTTAACTCTTTCGGCGGCAAATTTCAGACGACATTTGTCGTCAACAAACTATCGTTTGGAAAGACGTTTATATATGTAAAGTTGAAAAACTGAATGTCAAACAGCATAGATCCAGATGAGACGGCTCATTGAGCCGTCTCATCTGGATCTATGCTGTTTGCAAAAAGCCTATTATTATCGCCTGTGACAGTGAAAGAGTTAAGCATCGGACAGTCGGGTGTAAGCAGAACATCACGAAAACACGCCGATATAATTTTGACCCCTTTAAACCCCACTTTTATATAGTAAAACTGGGGTTTACAGGGGTATACATTATTTTTCTTATTTCTGCTAAAAAACATAGATTGTGGGTACTCGTTAGAACCGCCTCACCGAGGGGTTCTAACGAGTACCCATAATCTATGTTTTGAGCAGAAATATGAAAAATAGCAGAGGTTTTTATCTGAATTTTTTCAGTTTTTGGAGGTGAAATTTTCTACGTATTTGCATAGGCGTGTTCTCCTAATGATCAGAATTAACACTGTTTGCTATGTCTTGTGAGTGTAACGGCTCTTAAAATAGATAATGGAACAAATAAATACGGCTGAAGAATCATATGAAATGCCAGCTCTTATTTTCTCTGAAAGAAAATAAAGAAAATTAAGGCGCTATTTGTGCTGAGCGCATTATAGGTTAAAGATTTGTGTTAGGTAATATGTCGGCTGCAGGAAGATGGATAACGACAACCGAAAACTATTCTGCAGAACACAGCCTGTTTGGAATACCGTATTCGACCTAATTACCGCACATACCCGTATAAGCGCACAGTCAAGCAATTCCGTAGTCTTCAGATTACAACCAATGCGATTTTGTCTACTTCTTAAAAAGGCATATTTTGTGGGTACCCATTTGAATTGCATCGACTTGTCGATGCAATTCAAATGAGTACTCACAACATATGCTTTTATAAAGAAAATCAGAAAAAAAATCGGATAAACGTCATCAAATAGGTTCTTTGCTGATCTTTTTTTGAAGTGTTACCTTAAAGTAGGCAGATACATATTTTACCACAAGTTTTCCCAGTAATTTTGAGAAAAAAAAAACCTAAGCGCTCAGTGCGGTAATTAGTTCGAATACGGCATTTGTATACCTCCGTAACAAATGGAAGTTATATACCGAAATATGAAAGCCATTGATATTATGATCGTCAGACTTGGACATTCGCTATTAGCATATGCGCCCTATTAAAATGCATTATTGTACGGAGTCTGTCTGGCTCTCCCCTTGTTGCACAAACATTAATATCCGTTTCCGCTTAACTGGAATTAATTTGAGAATTAGCGCAGGAAAAACAGCTTTAAGCTTTATCGTTTTAGCCGGTAAAGCCAGACCAATATCTTCGATTGTCCTTGATGCAAGTTCCGTAAGATCTAGTAAGGCATAAGTCACGTTACATTGATGCGCATAGTAAGAGCCAACCGACAATCGTAACAACTCGGCAAATTCCGTAATTGGTAATTAGGATAGTACCATCCAGCAAGCGTAGCTACTCGACCAATTCCGTAACCGGTAAATCGTCGTGGATGTGTTTGCAAAAACCAGTATTGTGGTCAGTTCGAACAGCGAAGAGTCAGATCAGACTGCGCATTGGCGCACTCTGATCAGTCTTCGCAGTTCGCATGATCAACATACAGAGCATAAAAAATTCATACATTGAACAGCGGAGGCTTATCAGACAGTGGGGATGCTGAGACTGATCCGTGTCAACAATTTTCACACATGCGCGTTTGAGGATTTGCTGTGTCCCGGCTGATATTGCGTTCGAGATACAGACGTTTCTGTGTCGTGATCCATTTCAGCGAAGTCTGCAAATGCTTAGTAGTGTTCTCTTGGGCTTCTTTTCTCGGAAATTCGTAGCTTATGTTTTGCTTAATGTAGAAATGGCTGCCAATTTTCTTTTCCTTCAGTATACAAGTCTTGACAGAAATCTACTTATTAGGTAATGTATATCTTAACAATATAAAGTATCTTCTTCCTTTGGCTCCATAGCTGATTTGTATGTGTTTATCCATATCTGAGAATGGGGTCTTTTGGGGATACGAAAGACGCCATTAGAAATACTTAGCTACTATACCAACCCTATGAGCCTCAACCTGTGAAAACGTACCTTCTATGCGCCAAACGAAGACTCAAATTAGCCCACGCATTCGCGCAGGCTGATCAGTCTTTATCTCGATGAAGAAACTTTGCATCCTTGGCTATCAAAATATACCCAGTGAAGATTCTGATCAGACTAAGCGAATGTACGGGCTGATCTGTACGTGTGATGCGCGCACATGCCCGAAGGTCACTTTTGTGACGTCACTGCTCCTGTGTTTTCGGACATCTTAACTCTACCATACTTGACCTAAAATTTTGATCAAGTCCAGTTTACTAGATGCTAATGTGCCTGAAAATTGCTGGATGGGTTGCAACATGTAGACCCAGATCAGACGCCGCATTCTGTGTGCTCAGGCCTGTCTGTCCAAATACTTGGGATAAGTACGGCATTTGTTTGTATTTTTATTTTGACCGCATATATCAAGAGTTAGGTCTGTAAGTTCCAAATGCTTATGTTCAGTAATATAAATGCCACATTTAGGTAGTACCAGAAAAATTCAGTCATTCTTCCACATAACACTTCCGCTTCTTTTCGGAAGTTTCTGATGCTCCTTCTCTGTCTGTCTGTCTGTCTCTCTCTCTCTCTCTCTCTCTCTCTCTCTCTCTCTCTCTCTCTCTCTCTCTCTCTCTCTGTTTTCACCTGTATCATTTAGCGATTATCTTGTTTCTGGTAGTTAGGGTGGGGATCTCTGCTAAAGCAAGTGTGCTTGCATGCATGTTATCGCATTATGAGTATGATATGAAATTAGATGAATATTATAGACAGCACTTATACACAAGTGGTCCTGTCAACAAATAGATATGAACATATTACATCTGATAAATTTAAAACCTCAAAATGACATAGAAGTGGTACGTAATGTAGAGGATTACTATCATCTTGAAGTAAGCCTCTTGGGCATTCCATTGTTACATGGCCACACGCATCTTTCTCTTAGCTATGCTGCTATTCAAGTGTGGGTGTTCATTGCCTGGTCGATCTCGCACAGTTGTTTAAGCCTTTGGTGCTCTATGGGCAAATTCGGCAGACGACGAATTGATATTTTCCTTATTTATTCCAGAAAATAGGCTTTGACATTTTCTTTAGACTTTACCACCCTATGGGCAAATTCAACAGGCGACAAATAGATAGTATGTTTCTTATTTTTTCCAGAAAATAGGATTTGACATTCTTGCAAATTGTCTCCTTAAGAAATGCCAAAGTATATTTCCTGAGAAAAAAAATAAGAAGAATATTTCAAAATGTTGTAAGCAGACGACAAATGGATTATAGGAGACAGTTTGCATGAAATATCAAAGCCTATTTTCTGGGGGGAAATGGGAATGATATCATCATATTGTCGCCTGCTGTATTTGTTCCAGCAAGCTACATGTAAGTGTAAGTCGCGGCTACAAAAAGGCGGCTTCTGCGCGATCGTACTGTCTGGTCAGGATTAAAGATTATCACCGTAGATTCTGTGTTATCTAGCTCGCCAGATCGCTGCGCGCATTCCAAAGCTGTTTGCTTTAAAATAGATTGAAACCAGAATATAGGAAATGATGCCGTCTTTAACCATAAACATTCGGACATTTAAAGTCCTTACCATTTTTGTCCTAGAATTTAACCAATAAACGTCAAAAAGATTGCCTTTGGAAACAAAGAACACACCACAGATCAGAAAATGGGAGTCTCGGTTTTATTGAGACTCTTCATAAGCAGTTATGAAGTTTGCAACACTGCTTACGCCCTCTAGCGTATACATGAGCAGAACTCCATCTTCAAATTATAAGTCTGCTTCCTGCTGATGTGTTAAAAAGTCCTGGATGAGTTGACCCTAGTCAGACGCCGGGTCCCAGTATTTTGGGTAAATACGGTAGGTCTGTATTCTTGATACCATTTTGTCCGGAGTTTCTAAGTTCGGATCTGTCCGGAGTTTATGAAGTTCTGTCCGAAGTTCCTGAAGTTCCGTCCGGAGTTTTTGGACATATGAAGAACGGCCGAATCTTAAAGCCTTAATGATGAAATGGTTTGCATACTGGTCGGCCGTGCTGTTAACTGATGTAGAATCTGAGTAAACTGTGCTTTTTGTGTTTTGCATCCGCCGTGTTGGTGAAATTTCACTTGTCAGTTGTTTCTCTTTAACTAACACAAATGTCTACGTTAAGTGACCGAGATTTCTCCTGTCATAATCGTCAGGTTTTCAAGTTGTCTAGTTCCTAGGCGTGTTACTATTTGGACGACTATTTTAACCAACTGCCATATTTCCCCTAAATATTGGAACAGACAGGCCTGGGCAAACAGTGTAGACCTTGATCAGACGCCGCGCAACGCGGGTCTGATCAAGGTCTTCACTGTTTGCCACGCATCCACTAGATTTAAGACCTAGCAAGAGGTTGTAACATTGAGTTGTTTATATAGTTTAGGACTGGTATGGTTGAGAGGTCAGGTGTGCCAGTATTTGCGGTATTAACGGTATACCTACTGAGTCATCGTCCCACTTGTTCTGTTGATAAGTATTTACCCATCACGTAGGAATTGTTTGTTTAAACACCATCGTCCATACATTTATGGCTTGATTTTACCTGGGACGGAAATCCATAAAAAATTAACATAGCAAAGGGCCTTCCATCACGATAACATGCCTATATAATGTTGACCCCCTGAAACCCCACTTTTATATAGTTAAACTGGGGTTTACAGGGGTATACATGATGTTTCTGCTCAAAAACATGGATTGTGGGTACTCGTTAGAACCGCCTTGGCGAGGCGGTTCTAACGAATACCCACAGTCTATGTTTTGAGCAGAAATGGGAAAAATATCAGTTGTTGTTTTTTTCTGAAATTTTCAGTTTTTGGAGGTGAAATTTTCCAGTATATATTTGAATAGGCGTGTTTTCGTAATGGTCATATTGTAAGAGAAGTGTCCGGGCGGCCGAGTGGTTTGCGCTCCTGACTTAGGATCACGAGGGTCCGGGTTCGAATCTCGCTGGAGGCGGAATTCAGCTCAAGACTGCATGGCACTTCATTGCACAGTCTTTCATTATCACATTTTCATCGTCTCAGTATGACGTAAATAATGTTGAAAGGGGCGTAATCACCAAATCACCATCGTTATTATGTTTTAAGGGGAATGGATAGACTTTTAAGGGAGACAACTGCGTCAAAGTTATTTTGCCTCCCTTCAAATAAGGGGTTTTCTCTAAAAGGAAAACGAATGCTCCCCTTGGGTGCAAATTCAGGCCTTTAAAGTAGTCCTCTTTCCAGAAGGGAGGAGATCAAATTCTTTGTGTGTAAGCAGACCACTTTTCAGAAGGGAGTCAAAACAATTTTGACATGTGACCTCCCCTGAAAGTGTATCTTACGGTTGCAAAATACATGCAAACAAATGTTGAAATGGTAAAAGTTGGGGCCCTCGATCCTCCTATTTCTGAATACCTCTCTTCATCTGCGACATTGAGCTGCACTGCGCATGTATGTTTCCATGCAAAACAGGAGCATATAAATGAGGTCATCGAGGGGAAAAAATTCACAGGACACAGGTCAAGGTTGGTTCCATTAAAATACTTCCGTTATAAATAATTCCGAAATTTTTCTTTTTTCTTTCTCTTTTCTTTTTTGTCCATGCCGGACCTGAGCATAAGATCTGCAGTAGAAATTGGCAAAATTGTAAAACTAAGC
This sequence comes from Anodontia alba, assembly GCA_964016985.1. NCBI lineage: Eukaryota > Metazoa > Mollusca > Bivalvia > Lucinida > Lucinidae > Anodontia > Anodontia alba. Next base: position 97,163,694 of record OZ024826.1, on the reverse strand, counting down.
AACATCTTTGGAAGCCAAGACAACCCAGTGGACACACAAAGTTGAGAACGTCGCATCAACGTCGATGCGATGCGACGTTATATAAAGTCATGTGCCAGCTGGGATAAAAGCGCCTTGGTACTATTACAAATGCACCGGTTCAGATCCTGCAACAAGCCCATCTTAGTGCATTTGACAACTGGAAAGCTTCTCACATGACACATAGCCAATATTAGTTTCTCTCATCTGATCTACTAGATTTTCTGTCTTCCCTCTGCCTTTCTCAGTGAGACGACACAAAATGGCCCATAAGAGCTGCCGTGTCGTTAAACAGGAAATCAAACAAAAATTATTGCTAAAATGTATAGATATTGTAAGAAAAAACAACAACAAAAACGATGAAGGTCCATCCAATCTTGCACTACTTGTGCAAGTTTACAAAGAAGTGGGCTTCTCACATACATGTAATCAAATGTACCTTGAACCGGACACTGGTTTGAGGTTCTTCCAGTTACAATGTATATTTGCTTTACGGTCGTTTCATATTAAAGTCTCTTTAAATTGAAATGGTTGGAAATGTTCCATATTTTAAAGATAAAATACAGATTGCTTTGTTGTTCAATGAAACACTATCCTTGGACAATAAAAAACTGTAACTTTTGTACGGTTGATCACGTGATCTTATCGTTTATGTAGCATTTGTGACGAAACTGGACACTAAACACCCGCCTATTGTAAAAAGTTAACAATTGATTCTTATGTACAGCGTTTCATATTTCTACATATGGGCCGGAATGTCAGAAAACGTACCTTTGCACATGTGCGTCCAGTGAAGACTGATAAGACTGCGCATTCGCGCAGTCTGATCAGTCTTTACTGGGCGCATCTTGGGTAACCAAGGGTGCAAAGTTTCTTGATGCGGACAACAAAGATTCTGATCAGGCCGCGCGAAAGCGCAGGCTGATTTGGTTCTTTCCTGGCGCACATGTCCGGTGGCACGTTTTCTGACGTTGCAGCCCATTGTTTTTGTATTTAGATAATTTCTTAAAGTTCAGTTCATAATTATTTCTATGCAATATGGACTGGGTTGAATAATATACTAATTGTAGTGTGTGTAAAAATGTACCATAATAACCCTTAGTATATGGACAGACAGGCTTGGACAAACAGTGTAGACCCAGCTCAAGATATTCACGCTAAAACGTTTCTAATGGGTACTCACAACATATGTTTTCGTGGAGAAATGAGAAAAAATATCATGTAGACCCGTCCCGCCACACACGCATGCTCGCACGCACGCACACACACACACACAACACTTATCTGGAGCTAAGAAATGGAGTATGGCTGTGACAACGATTACAATACAATTGCATTAAACAAACTTTTAATCGCCACTTAAAATTACAGATAAGAGACATGTTTTCTTAATGGAAAATATGTTGACACTCAAGTTGTGCAGTATTTCGATTTGATTCGTCCCATTACTGCTTTTCAATCACATTGGACTGATAATATGAACCGAAGCCTTAGTCTCCGAGTTCTTATGCACTCAGCGCAGGCTCAGAATAGCCCTTGGATTCGCACAGTTTGACAACTGCTTTCGCTTTTCATCCGTACAGTGTAGTTTCTTCATTATCAAGCTTCCTGATTAGGGTTTTAACTGTTGCATGTGTGTTAAAAGGCAACTGAGTACACCTTGTAGGTTACAGCCTTTTCATAAGGGATACAACTTTTGTTACTTCCTGTTTGCATTCCTGTACACTGAGTCCCTTCTGAAAAGGGATCGGCTATAAAAGGGAACAATTTGCATCCCTTAGATGGTCTGAAAAGGGGTCTACACTAAAAGGATAAAATTTACCCACAAGAGGAGTAAGTCCTTTCCTTTTAGAGTAGACACTTTTCAAAAGGGAGGTTAAACTATTTTGATAAAGTTACGTCCCCTAAATGTGTACCCATTCCCGTAAAGTTCCATTTTGCTTGATGTGACCCGGATGTTATGGTACAGGGAAGTAGCATATGGACAAACAATGCAATCTTTACCATATGTTAACATTTTGCTAACAGCCAGACACCAAATAAGTCGAACCGTTTCCAAAGATACGTTCCAAGAATAGACTTAAACATAGACGATAGATCGGTTACTTATTTCTACGCCTGTTTCTGATATATATTGTATTTAAACTAGATGAACCAGTCTACGTGGGTCGCGACGAGAGAAAAAGTATCTTTCAGGCGTATGCGGACAGCGAAGGCCCAGATCAGCCTGCGTAATTGTGCAGGCTGATCAGGGCTTTCGCTGTCCGCTTACAGAATCCTTCACTGTTGTAGAATCTGTCGATGAAGAGGGAATGACCTTGCAGGACGGTGCATTTGTACAGGCTGTTGTGGATCATATAATCAAAAGACACCTTTTAGCTTGACGTGGCTCACATTATTTTCATTTCTGTCACGTCTTCGCCGCCTGCAAATGGCAGATTAGCCAATTTTTAGAAAGTACACGATGTTCGCGCTGTCAAATGGGCTGAGACAAGCAAAAAAGTAATTTATATGTTGAAACATTACGGCGGCCGAGTGGTTGGCGTTCTCCGACTTCGGATCAGGGGGTTCCGGGTTCGGATTCCGCTAGAGGTGGGATTCAGATCATGACTGCATGGTGTTACCTTGTGCAGAGCCTTTCATTCATTCTCCATCGTCTCGCTATGGCTTAAATAATGTTGAAAAGGAGGCAAAAGACCAAATCATCATTAGCAACAACTCTTGTTTACTGCGTAGAAGTCGACCGCTCTACCGCAAACCTGGATTGGATCTTCGCATTCATACGTCACAGTTAGATACATTTAAAGGTAGCAGACACACGGCAAAACGCTGCACCCCTCACTGTAAAAATTTTCCGTAGATTTTACGGTAAAGTTACTGGCAACTGGCTACCAGTGCAGTTACCGTTACTTTTTGCGGGCACTTACAGAACACTTGCAGAATGCGGTAAGATATACGGCGGGGTAGTTCACACCCCTACTCTGCCTTACGTTACGTATCTTACCCCACTCTGTCGCAATAAGCCAATTAAATGAAACGTGATATCCTTCATTAAATATAGAAGTTTTAGAAGTTTATTAATGCAATAAGCCATACGGCCCATGAGCATATATACAAGTGACAACATACAATGATATACAGGATAGCAATAGCAGATTATATAAACATATATATTCATTTTCACCCATCTTTGGGAGAGGTGCGCATATAGGTTTGCTAAAATTTGAAATAATTGAAAAGAAACATCATCTGAAACCCTCTAGCATCATAAACATGTAGCTAGTACTCACATCTAATACATATACATGAATCTAGCCTTTCATACTGAGATTGTGTATTTTTCACTGCTGAAATATCAGCACGTAACCTTAAACTAACACTACCAGTGCCCTCATTTTAAATGCTTTTTCTATAAAGTAACTTAGGTTTTTAATTATTTTTCTGTTTTGGGAGGTTAACAATTCAATAAATTTCGGCATATTCGGACTCTGCCAGTAGTATCTTTTAATATACGTTTTCCGTAGATCATCATAAATAGCACATTCTAAAATGAAGTGAAATTCATCTTCTAGTACCCCACAAGCCCTGCATTTTCTATTGTCCAGAGGAATTTTATTCGGCTTTGCCCATCTACCCATCTCAACTTCGAGTCTATGTGAAGATACTCTTAATTTACACAAACTTCGCCGGTATTTTTCAACCTTTATTAATTCCAAATATTTTTGATGCTGAAAATTTGCTATATTAATATAACATCTCGCTCTAGTGGAGGCCTCAAGTCTTGCATGCCAATCCTGAATAAATATATCTTTCACTCTTGTTTTAAATGTATTCAAAAAGTTATTTATATTTCCTACCCCTTGTGCATTCCAAACCTCCAAAAAACCCAGACGACTTAGTAAGTGCTTAACATGTGAAGCCCAATTGTGTTTATTTGGATGCAATTCCATGTCGTTTAACATCATAATATAGATACATTTAATATATTTATGTTCATCAGTATATATAACCTTTAACCAGTACTTTATAATATTAATGTATCTATGTGCTTGATAATCGATTCGACCTAACTCTCCATATACAAAATCGTTCTGTGTTGACTGTTTTACTCCTATCATTCTTTTGCAAAATTGCATATGTAGTGTTTCAATTGCTTTTGCTGCATGAAATCCCCAAACTTCCGATCCATAATTCAAAATTGGAGTAATTAATTTGTCAAACAAATCTAAAATATGAGCTGGACTTAACGGAGTGAAGTTGTGCAAATATTTGTTTAGTGTAAAAATCGCCTTTAATGCTTGTCCTGAAAGGGTCTTTTGAGTTTCGAAAGAGGAACCGCCTGAGGTAAAAACTATTCCCAAATAACAGAATTTTTTTACGATTTCAATGGCGTTTCCCTTGTATTTAAACTGTAAATCATCCGACAATCTGCCCCCCTTTCTGAAGATAAGTATCTTTGTTTTACTAGTATTTACAGTTAATCGCCACCTATCACAATATTCTTCGAGTACATCTAAAGATTTCTGTAGTTGTTCGGACGTATTTCCAAAAAGAACAATATCGTCTGCGTAAAGAAGCAATAAAAGTTTAAACATGCCTATATCAATTCCATTCACCCCATTGTTTTCTAACTCTTGTTCCATGTCATTGATGTACATAGCGAACAAAAAAGGTGAAAGACACTCGCCTTGTCTTACACCCATATTGCAGGAAAACGCCTCACTGAGTGTATTGTTACATTTGACCCTTGACTTTACACTGTTGTAAATGGATCTTATAATATTTAACATTTGACCCCTAACGCCGATTTTAATTAACTTGTACCATAAAATGTCTCTGTCTATATAATCGAACGCTTTTGTGAAGTCCACAAAACAACAGTACAAATACTTATTTTCATTTATACAATGCGTGATAAGCCCATTTAATACAAAAATATTATCCACTGTTCCCATATGTTTTCTAAAGCCAGCTTGTGCCTCAATATAAACATTATAGATTTCTGCCCATTTGTTTAGTCTGTTGTTTAATATTCTTGTAAACAATTTCCCTAATGTGCTAAGTAGAGTTATGCCCCTGTAGTTAGAAACCTCATTTATATCCCCCTTTTTGAAAATTGGTACAATGAAGCCTTCTGACCATTGCTCGGGAAAATAGCCCATATGAAATAATTTATTGAATAGAGCAAGTAAATAATTAATTAATGATGCCGATCCATTTTTGAAAAATTCATTAAGTAACATATCTGGTCCTGAGCTGGCTCCATTACGTAATTGTTTAATTGCGGTAAGTATTTCATCCTTTAAGATATCTGAATTTAACTCGTCAAACATGATTTGAAACTCGCCTCTGACATAACATTCATTATAAAACAAAATATCATCATCAACCTGATAAAACCTACCTTCAGGATCATTTATCGCTTTGAAATAATCGGCAAATTTTTTGGAGCTAATAGAATGTTTCATATATTTATTCGCAGTTTGTTTTAATAAACGCCAATATGCTTTTGCATTTTCATATTTTGAGGCAATAAATTTCTCCGTTTTCGATTTATCGTATGCATATCGCTTTTTTCTTATTACATTTTTAAAATTTGATCTGGCATTTATCATCTGGGCCTCCGTTATATCATTTTTATCTCCCCTGTATTTATTCAATTCTCTATAAAATCGATTTCGTAATGTCTGACATTCTTCGTCAAACCACGGTTGGTTTTTCCGATCAGTAAAGTTAAAATTTTCGGGCCTTTCCGTCGGTACCTTTATGTTTTTAGCAAAAAGTGGGTCACATGCGCTTTCCATGACTTTTAAAAAGTTATTAATATTTTTGTCAACATCTTCTGATTCTTGGACTTGTATTAAATTTTCAGCCAAAGTTAAAATGTCATTTTCTGCCGTATGTAGATTAAAAATATATTGATCCTTTTTCATATCATCCCAAGCATATTTCTTATGCAAGCGTTCGCTACAGCCCGTTTCTTCCTCCTGTGCAGTATACATGTAAATATTTTCATTTTTAAGTATTGAAAATTCAAGGACGCAATGGTCTGATAAAATATTTGGATCACCGATTTTAAAACTTTGAATTGCTTCAAACATTGTTATATTAGTTATCACGTAATCGACTACGCTCCTGCCCGTACTTGCTGTGAAAGTAAATTTTCCATTATTTCTGTCATGCCCTAATCTACCATTACAAATTCGAAGCTCATTTTGCCTGCAAAAATCCAATAATTTTTTCCCGTTTAAATTAACTATTTTATCTTCCGATTGCCTCGGTAAAAATTCGTCAGGAACGTAATCATCTGGCAAAACATCGTTACGCGAGTTATCCAATATTACAAAGTCGGGCTCAGTACCCACCCAATATATGATCGGTAGACACTGTGGTCAATCTCATTATGGCATCTGTGAGATATGATCCTGAAGGGTTATTGCAACAAATCGGTCATTGCATGTTTTAAATTTCTCGTCTGACGGCTCGAAATTTAAACCCATGCAATTACCTATACATGCCCTGCCTAGAAGGTGATTCCTGTAAATAATCTACAGGTTCCTGTAAAAATCAAGGTTAAATGCGCTGGCAGCCATTTTCCAGTTATTTTACCGTATTCTACAGTGCTTCCTCCATTATTCAAATTGACTTGTCATGTATAGCCCAAATATTTGCTGAAATCATCATTTAAGCCTAAATCCCTTCCTCTTCCATGATTCATTCCATCGCACCTTCTATATGTTACTTCGACTTCGTCAAGCGAAAAAGTGCCTTCACAAAATGCGCAGATTCAGATCATCCTGCGCATGTGCAAACCATCGTCCGGGCCTTTGCTCTCCATTTATACACTTTGTAGTATCCAATGATTCTGTTAATGGACAGTGAAGGCTATGATCAGACTGCGCGAATGCGCAGGCTGATCTGGGCCTTCGCTGTCCACATATGCCCGAAGACACGTTTTCGCATGGCGAGGTCCATTTAATGTTGCATTGAACAGCAGTTTAGCCATAAAAAAGAGACTTGAAATTGTTTCAGCCCAGAATTACAGCAGACATTTTCTCCATATTGTTTTATTAATGATCTGGCTAAGCAACGAAATTAGTCTGCAAATACCAATGTGTATATAGCTTTGCAAGCAAAAAGGGTCCTTGTCCAAGTCAACATCGCACAAGGCATAATTCAAAGTCACCGAGACCTCTGCGCTCTTAAATTGTACATTATTTTCTTCTGTATTTATAATAATACAGATATTGAGCATGCGAAATCCGCAAGCATGATGCGAAATGTGCAAGCTAGATCAGACTGCGCATATGCGCAGTCTGATCTGGCTTGCGCATTTCGCATAGTTATTAACATACCTTTTCTTTCTTGTCTAGCATATAAAAACCATGGACGGTGGAAAGGAACTTTAGAAATACAGTTGGAACAAGATTCAAACCAGTCCTGTGCATGCGATTTCAGGTCTAGTTCTTCACTGTTCGCACTATGCAAAATAATTTTAAGAACAATATGGGTTGTAACTTGGACCCAGTGCACAGTATTTTGGGCCCGAGGTAGTAGCTAGATGGCACAGATGCTTTTCCTGTTGAGGCATTTTGTAACAATTGCAGGTTTGCTGGCTCCCGGTTTATAAAATGTTAATTACAACCTGTTTCTGTATGGGTGATTGGCAGCAGGAAGGCCTGGTTCCTACTAAAGTAACCTCTAATTAATTTCAAAGACTGCTAAGTTCCTTTTAATGAATTCAGCTGCAGTTGCATAATGCTAATTATGGAGAACAGTTGTCACAAACTTGGTGCTTATTCAAAGCTCATGCAATGTAAGCCACACACACACACAAACACACAGAGAGAGCGAGAGAGAGAGAGAGAGAGAGAGAGAGAGAGCATTCTGTGGCGTCTAATCTGGTCTGCACTGTTTGCTCAGGCCTGACTATCCGAATACTTCAAGTAAATCGGTATAAGTACAGTCTGTCTCGAGGCAAATCTTATTTGAGTATTAACATTGTGAAAATGAAAATTGTCATCTTGCAAACTGGTAGGACCAAGGCCAGGTTGCATGGATTTGCAGTGCTCTTCGCAAGGAAAATATATAGATATACTATGGCATAAGAAGATAGGGATGATCCTGGCCAGACCGTGCAGATGGGCAATCTAGTCTGGAATTTGCTGTTCGCAAGGGAAATGGTCCATTTTCCCATATGTCTGACTTGTTTACTGAGAACACTTCGTTAAAGAGACTCCACTGATCAGAGATAATGACAGTTTTCAAGTGAAGTAATTTGTCAGGAAGAGCAAGAAGATAGCGGGCGTTATCTAGCTATCTTGCGTGCGAAAGTTGCGAACAAAAAGAAAGTACTTTTGTTTTGCGCAAGATTGTTACCAATTATATCATTTTAAAATACCTAATAGTGCACACCTTTTTTAACAACAGGTACTGATCTTTTAAATAAGATACACGACCAGGTACACATATGTATAGACCTATTCATGTGAAAATGTACTTTGAGGCATATTGAGTGCAAAGGCCAATATCGCCCTGCGCATCCACACAGTCTCCTCATGTCTTTCGATATCCGCTTACAGAATTATTGGATGCTATAGAATATATCGATGTTAGATTGTGAGGCTTCGCTGCAACTCTTTGCATATGTCATGAATGTACAAGCTATTTGTATCCACTGCCCCCAGCCCCTCACCCACGGGCTATTGTGCAGGGCTGTGACCTTTTGAATGCCCCTGCAGTGCCTAGATAAACATTACATTTTGAATCCCAAACCTTTGTATATGTCAAAATGATTCAATTCGTGATAAGTTTCGACTTGTTTAAATTCCAAACGACAAAAAGTACTTCATACGGAATAGGTTCAGAATAGAACATAGCTCTTGATAAGATACGTTTTTGTTTTTTTATTTCAATCCAAAATTATCCATATTTTTCTTATTTCTCCACGAAAACGTATGTTGTTGGTACTTATTAGAAGCGCCTCGACGAGGCGCTTCTAATGAGTACCCACAACATATAATTTCGTGGAGAAATAAGAAAAAAAATTTATCTGATACACACTCTTATCTGAACCTATGATAGAAAGCTCATTAATGATATGCAAGTGAGCTGTAATGATGGCAACCTGATAAAAGGACGTTACCTTGCAAGCAAAACATGTTTTCAATCAGCACTGGAAAATCAAACATCTTGATAGCTCAGTAAATGACTAAAATAGTGCTAATACTGTGACCCTTTAGCGCAGACGGCGCCAGAATTTGAAAGCAATCGGATAATTCCCAAATTTGCAAACACTTTCTATTGAGCCTATATCAGTCTGATAACTTTATGCATTTTTCTTCACGTGATAATAATGATCGACTTGTTAACGCTTAGCATGCTGGCTAAAATGTTCAGCAGGCGACACTTTCAAACATTTTTCCTGTTTTCCCCAGAAAACAGGCTTTGATATTTCACGCAAATTAGACAATTTGCATGAAATGTCAAAGCTGTTTTCTTGGAAAATTAAGAAAAATATTATCAATTTGTCGTCTGCTGAATTTTCCCAGAGAGTTGTAATGTTGAAAGTTTTGAACGAACTTGTGATAACCTCTGATGAATTAAAGTCTTAATTTACAACAAAATTCAAACCTATCAGGGAAATGCCGAGGGCTGCTGTTAAGTCTCGTTTACTGATGTTTTCCTTGTTTCTACCGTAGGATACAAGTATGTTTCGGAATCTCACTGGCATCTTCTTGGGTCTGTGATTCTTACACGATCCAAGGTCATCTGCTTTCGCAGAGACTTAAGTGAAGAGTCCCGGTTTGACTTTTTTAATCGCACGTCTGAGCTAAAATGAATGCGTCAATTGTATGATTATTTGATTTATTTTGCTTTATACAAGGTGATAAAAGTTTGGCAACAGTAATCAAATGTTTCATTAAGTTGTACTTTATTTGACAAATGACAACTGTCAAATACTTAGTTGCCAGCATTTAAGAGAGGCTATCAATATGAAGGTCGTGTATAAACACGGCCGTCATGTGGATGTCTCCTTCTTGTGTGATTGTACGGTCGTGTCAGTAGGGTGTTTTCAACCTCAGGAGTAAAGACAAGTTTGCAAAACAAAAAAAGCGTAGGTCGGTACTAATTAAATAAGAACAACGAACCAAATTAGAGTGTTTTGTTGATGTTGTTTGCTAGGTGATGGGACATTCAGCCTTTAACAGCCTAGGCGGAGGAGCTCACCTCCTACTGTTCTACCCTAAGTATTCTGATAAACCAGCCAGAACAAACAGTGTATATCATATCAGACGCTGTATCAGGGTCTACACTGTTTGCTATAAAATTTGCAATTTTCAGCCGCAGAACCAGTCAGGCTAGTTTTTGTAGAACACCCATTAACTACAAAATTAACCCGTCTAACGTATGTACTGGAAGAGTTCATTGAAAATGTTCAGGCGTTAAAAAGTTAACTTTTACAGCCCTACAGACCAAACCAATTTTTGCAAACAGTGAAGATCTTTATGATGCTGCTCATTATGAGCCGTCTCATCAGGATCTACACGTTTTGCCACACTGTTTTCACTTTTGACTGAGACCTGTATTCGTAGCGATAGTTCTGAACAGATTCAAAGATACAAGAGCCTACTTCAGAAACTCGGGGATGAAAGGGGTTAAATTTCAAAAGAAAAATTGTGCAATTGTATTTATTCCTCGTGATTAATCAAAGCATACTTGACGAGAGTTACCTCGTTGTGCAATTTGAGCATAAGTTTGAAAAATTAGTCTCAGGTGTCGTAACAGTCTGTAAAACTAGAAAGGTGCAATTTTGTGGACACCAGAAATAATTCAAGACACTACAAGTGTGTGTGTGTGTGTGTGTGTGTGTGTGTGTGTGTGTGTCTGTCTGTCTGTCTGTCTGTCTCTCTGCAATTACAGTAAGGATGAACATTATTGTGTACGTGGACAATTAACATTACTTTTCTGTTTCTTTCAGCTCTGGACACGGACAATGTAACAGTTAAGAAACAAGTTTACGAACTACTTTCTGCTCTCTGCGTATATTCCAAAGATGGCTACGCACGGGCCCTGGACGCCCTGGAGCATTTCAAGGTAATTCAAAATTGAGTTCTTGGCCATGTGTATAGTTTACGTAGCTATTTCTGCCCGACCAGTGAGTCAAAGCTTCACCTGAGAATGCTGTAAAAACACTTAAACTTACAATTATTATATGAGCACATGATGGCAATGCTGCCATAAAAACATACTTCGTGGGTACTCATTAGAAGCGCCCTGGGGCGCTTCTAATGAGTACCTACAACATATGTTTTTGATGGAGAAAGAAGAAAAAGTATACCAGAATTATCTCTGAAAAATTAGTGATGCAAATCAACTTGAGGGTCATTCCATTCAGAATCTTATTTATCTTCACTAACAGCTGTTGTTAGTGCCGTGTTGAGGCCGTAAAATGTCTCCCCGTACTTCACTTTAGTGTAGTTTATGTTTTCTGGCTTGTATCATTAAGCCCATTCCGGGATGTTTGGAAAATTTCATTGAGGGTCACTTGATGAGGCCTAATTGGTCGAAACCCGCTGGTTTGGGCCAGAAAACATGGACACTTCCGGAGTTTTCAGTTTTGTGTGTGTGTGTGTGTTCATTGCTCTCAAGGGTTATTACTTTGTAGAATTGATTTTGATTGTTGGCATATAAAAACAGCGTTGCTGGGATTTACTGTGCCACCTGTTTCAAGCCATAACCGAGACTCAGAGTGAAAAAAATGGACCTTTTGACATGTACGGTCAACAAATGCTCGGATCAACCTGTGTAAACTCTGTGGATAAACAGGACTCAAGTGTCTCTACAGGACGATAGCGAAGATTCTGATCAGACTGCGCGAATGCGCAGTCTGATCAGAATCTTCGCTAGCCGCATATGCCATAATGTACATTTTCTTCCGTTGCGGTTCAATTTGAGTTGATAGGGTTACACTAAAACTCCCATAAACCAGAAAGTTTCGGCTATTCGAGATAGATGAGGTATATAAGCATCCGATGTCCGCCGGTTGCCCGCACAAAAAACTTTGTAACACACCGAAGCGTTTTACTGGCAGAATTTGATAAAAACTCCGAATAATAAACTGAAGCTTATGGTTTATTTATCAACCAGAAATCAATTTTCGGGAGTTGGATAAATGGTTTATTGACACTTCCGAAGTGTTTTATAAGCTTGACAAGTTGATTGATACTTACGAAGACCTTGATGTTTTCATGGTTTAGTTTTATGAGGTGAAAAATGGCAAATAAAATAAACACTAACTGCATTAAAATGGTCACATTTCGTCGCGGAGGTCTACCCTTACATGTGTACCGAAACATTAAATGTTAATTCATATCCGCCATAGGATGATACCGAATTTGCCCTAAGTATTCGGACAGATAGGCGTTAGCAAACAGTGTAGACCCAGATCAGACGCCGCAGGACGCGGCGTCTGATCTGGGCCCACACTGTTTGCCACTCATCCAGCAATTTTAGACACGTTAACAGGCAGTAAAATAGAAAGTTGAACATTTAGAACAAGTTTGGTAAAGATTTGGTGTTCGATTACTTTGTTTAAATACATGTACGTATGTATCACATTGACTGCGTATGGAAAATTAAAGCGGTCTAAATTATACCTGAGATATGTCATTACTTAGACCTTTTCAAGACTGCGCATGCCCAGTCTGTTTAGCGCATGCGCAGTTCGCATTTAAACTCTGCCAGAGTACAGTATAATCTGGAAGGACTGCTCATACCATGTCCACAGTGGTAGACCCTCATTCGCTGCGCTTCTCTGGATCGACAGTGGTTGCCAAAATCAACCTTGCATGTTCGTTGATGAACATATTAAAGCTTTATAAAGTTACGCGGATGGTCTCAGAATCTACGTTTTTCACAAATATGAATTTTGTCGCCATTGCTTTAGCAAGCAGGAACGACATAAGGATCACGTTCCGGCGGCGTCGTTGAGGTTGGCGTCGGCGTCGGCGTCGGCGTCAACAATGTTAAGTCTGTGCATTTAGCTCCGTTTCTCGAACACCAAGACCTCTAGGCTAATGACACTTCATATACACATCCGACACAGTGCAACGTGCCCACCGCCATCGACCCGCGTTACTGACCTTGACCTATTTTTCAAGCTTGGCTGAACATTGGTTACATGTAGTCTGTACGTTTTGTTCCGCAGCAGTTGCGATACAGCCAGGAGAGGAGAGTTCATAGTTGCGTATCATTTGCAGAACACCTGCAAGACGAGTTTATTAAATTACAGGGCGTTATGCAGACTTTTTCGAACTCTGACATCATTAACGCTCAGTATGCTGGGAAACTATTTCAGCATACGACAATAGAAATGTTTCCTTTTTTTTCCAAGAAAATAGTTTTGTTTTTTTTTTGTTTTTTTTTTTTTGTTTTTTTGTGTTTTTTTTTTGTTGTTGTTGTTTTTCTTTTACATTTCATGCAAATTGTCTTCGATCCGAAGGCGACAGTTTGCATCAAAATGTCAAAGTCTGTTTTCAGGCGAAAAATAAGAAAACTGACCTTAGCCTGTCGTGTGCTGAATTTGTACAGATAGTAGTCAAGGTTAAAACATAATCTTTGAAACTACCTTTGAACAGTTCTATAGTGCGTTTACCTTATTATCCCGAAGTGTCTGAGCAAACAGTGTATGCCAAGATCAGACGCCGCGGGACGCGGCGTCTGATCAGGGTCTACATGTTTACCACACGCCTGATGTGTTTAAGACACATTAGCAGGTAGCCCAAAAAAACTTGTTCACATTTAAGGACAAATATGGTTACAAGTGTCCGGATATCTAGGATAAATGAGGTAACACTTTGCCCACTGATAGTGAATTGAGCAGACGACAGTTGGTTGAGATCTTTTCGTTTGAATACATAAGAAGACTTTTCACAGGTTTTGTCGCAATAAGCCATTTAATGAAATTTGATATCTTTGATAAAATACATGTACATGATCCGTATACACTGTGGTCAGTCTCATTATGGCATCTAAGAGATATGGTCTTAAAGGGTTATTGCGACAAATCGGTTATTGCATGTTTTAAATTTCGAGCCGTAAGGCTCGAAATTTAAAACAATGCAATAATCAAAACTTGTCAAGAAGAGCTGTGTTTGGTGAAAAAAAAAAAAATATAATAATGGATAACTGATTTAAAAGTCGTCTGCTAATGTTTCAAATCAGCGTGCAAAGAGTTTTGTTGCTTCAGTTAGCAATTGCTCAACTGTTTAGCGTGGCATTTCAATATCGGAAGCAGGCTATTGACAGTTGACTGGCAACAGCGCGGAAATGTGAGTACTAACGTTACGGATCGAATTGAAGTCTTTATTCGAGTACTGAGCGTTGAAATAGGGTCTAAACGATTATAGAGAGCAAAGAACAAACATAAAAAAAGAAAATAGCTGCCTGCGGAGTCAATGTTTTCTGGGCTTTTCTAGGTAGTTTCGGCCAATTATGCCTCATCGACCATCATATAAATTTCCAAACTCTGTCTGGGAATGGGCTCAATGATCCCAAAGGACAATAAAATATAAAGTACACTATAGTGAAGTACGGGGAGACGTTTATGGGTGCCTTTTGCACGTCACGTGAAGATGAAAAGTGTCTGAAAGGAATTACTCTTGAGAGAAATGATTACGCAAACAAAAATAACTAAAAATATGCCACAGCCAGCCTGTTCAGATCTTTATATATTTCCAGTCAGTGTGTGTATGTGTTTTTCGTCACAAACTCGCCCTGTTTGGGCCTGAAAATTTTAGTCATTTCAATGTTTTGTCTGAAATTTTCAAAAGACTCGACAATCCTATGCAAATTTGAAGAACTGAAGAGGTCATCTATGCGGGATACGTGATGTAGCGAAATTACACTTCTGTTACCTAAAGGGATAAAAAGTTTAACGAGCGTTGCTTCGTTTTTATCAGATGAATCGCCATGAATTGTCGTGGCTCTAGATATGTGGATCGTCCGTAGAAATATTCCTTTTATTTCTCCATTAAACATATGTTGTGGGTACTCATTAAAATCGCCTCCCTGAGGCGATTTTAATGACTACCCGCAACATGTATTTTGATGAACAAATAAGGAAAAAATAAAATTATTTTTTGGCTGATAAAAACTATTCTAGAGTAATGGATGACACAAATAGAATTATCGGTGGATCGAGGGGCTAATCCAGTGTATTAGGTCAAGTTTTTGAGGTGAAATCGTTTCCTTTTCTTCTTCAGATTATAAAGATTTAGAATGTTCAATTACGCCAGTATTTGCAATGTTTTTGTTCATACGTGTTTCGCCGCCAAAATCCCATTCAGAATTATTACTGACGACATTCTCTTGTTTTTGAGAGTGAGACGCAATATTTATGACCATACGTGTGTTTTACTCCTTAAAGCTCCATTCAAAATTGTTGCAGACGACATTCTTTTCTTTCCTTTTTTTTTTTTTTTTTTTAGTGAAAAAGTCTGGCTTAATATTTCATGTGAATAGTCTGCCTAGTAGATTATTCACCAGTTACTCGCACTGTTTATGTTCGTGTGTACAATGTATGTGCTTTAGCCCTTAAAGCGCCTTTCATAGTTGTTGCAGACGACACTTTCAGTTTTCTTAAAAGTGAGAAAATAAGGTTTGCTATTTCCTTTGAATAGTCTGCCTAAATACCAACGTACCCTGAACTATATTTTAAACCTCTGTAAAACGTTGTAAAAACATAAAGCTATGTCTTTCCATGTCCTTCAATGGACAGTCAATTACCTCTGTATAGATTTACCGCATTTCATTAACTGACGGATAATTTATTTTTTCCTTTCGTTGCATGCGAAATTTCAGCTATTAGTGAAATTTAATCCTGGGGTGGCCATAATGAAGACTATATCCAGCAGGCTTAAAATTACTGTCGATGACCATGCAAGTTTTGAAAGGTTAGAGATTGATACAACCGTTCATCCCAGTGGGCACTTGACGTTTGTACAACGTCGTATTAACGTCGATGCAACGTCATGACGTTGTATCGACATTAATGCGACGTTGTCTAAACTTCATGTGCCAAGTGGGATGTTGGATCTAGATAAAAAAAGTTATCAGCGGGGTAGGGGAGGGGGACGGTTAACTCCCTGTGTAAAGGTGAAGTTTAAGCATATTTTACTGCTATACAAATACAGCAAAGGGGTTGCGCCACAAGTTCTCACAATATTAATTACAGTCCTGCCCTGTAAAAGGTGTATCGGGATATGTCCTGCTTTTGAGTATATTCTCACGTCTTCTGATACTTGTTTGGGTTTGTTTGGATTGCAGGTTCTGACTATCGGCTTTGTATTAAATATATATTGGTTCCGGTCGTAATATGCAGTTGTGAAGCACAACAAAAACTTCTCTGATGATTTCGTTTTAGTTACATGGAAAAATCATATGTTAACCCACTTTCTAGACTATTCTACCCCAACTTTTTGAACAGTCTATTTCCAATTGAAGCTGGCGTCTGGTTAGTTGTTATTATTACCATTTTGATTAGAAACCGCGTTCTACACGGTCTGCCTATGTCCCTTTTATGGGATGCTAGGTATAAACAGCATAGCGTCCTAGCGTCCCATAAAAAAGTTCCCACACCGGTACTATCCGGTGTCTTGTGGCTGTTTGAATTGGAATGTTAATTGTCACCATTCTGTGGGCTAATTCAGCTGACGACACATTGATGTTTTTTTTTCTATTATCCCAGAAAACAGGATATGACATTTCATGCAAATTGTCTGCATTGGAGACACATCTCCAGTGGAGACAATTTGCATGAAAAGTCAAATCCTGTTTTCAGGGAAAAATGAGAAACGTATTTCAGAATGTCGTGTGCTGCACATTTTACCCAGAGTGCTAAGCATTGATGTCCTTAGAGTGATATTTAAGTAAATATTGTATAAATAAAACTTGACATAAAACATGTCATGTACCTCAAGTTTCAAGGTCACTAGAATGGTTTGAGAATTTGTGTCGCCGCACATCAGCATATACACAGGCGAACAGCAAAGCCCAAACCAGTCTGCGATTCCACAACATCTGGCCACAGTCTACTTACTATTTGTACTTCCATAGAATCTGCAAACTCAAATATTTTGCATACATTACGAAAACAAGCCTATTCAAATATACTGAACATTTTACCCCCAAAAAATGAAAATTTTCGGATAAAAAAAAACTCGGATATTTTTCATATTTCTGCTCAAAACATAGATTGTGGGTACTCGTTAGAACCGCCTCGGCGAGGCGGTTCTAACGAGTATCCACAATCTATGTTTTTGAGCAGAAATAAGAAAAATAGTGTATCCCCCTGTAAACCCCAGTTATACTATATAAAAGTGGGGTATAAGGGGGTCAACATTATATAGGCGTGTTTTCTTGATGAGTGAGCATCAGAAGATACGATACTTAGGCCGATCTGGACCGTCGTTGATTTTAAATGGCGTTTGTTTTGTAGATTTTTCTGTGGTCGGGCCAATCTGTATTATTAATGAAATTCACATCTCACCAAAATCTGTCGCCAGTCATCACGCTTGGCTTGTTGAATCAATTAAAACATTGCGCCATTGTTTAAGTTTCATTCTAATTTTACTTTACAATGAACTCTGTCCGTTTTAGGGCAAGGTTGCATATATTAAAGTTTCGACTTGATGGCTGTGTTTAGAAGATGACTATCAGTTAATAATAAACCTCAGGCAGAATGATTGGGTAATCGTGTTAAAATGCTACCGGAACCAACTTTTTGCGAAGCTGCACAACGGACCTCCCACTCTTTTGGCATTACGAAAACACGCCTATTCAAATATATTGAAAATTTCACCACCAGAAAATGAAAATTTTCGGATAAAAAAAATCTGATATTTTTCTTATTTTTGCTCAAAACATAGATTGTGGGTACTCGTTAGATCCGCCTCACTGTTTTGAGCAGAAATAAGAAAAATAATGTATACCCCTCTATACCCCTGTTTTACTATATAAAAATGAGGTTTAAGGGGGTCAAAATTATATAGGCGTGCTTTTGTTATGGTGTGACATCAATTACTGGGCCATCTGATGTGGCATATTATGAAACTTGAACATGTATAAACTCAATTGGTTCGCTGGTTCTTTTAGCTCGTTCTGAGCTACGTATGAGAACGTTGTACAACATATCATCCTTGTTCCCCTGATACCACTATGATCTTATAGTTCAAGAAGCCTCATCTATTATATATATATATATATATATATATATATATATATATATATATATATATATATATATATATATATATATATATATATATATATTTAACCAAGGAATCATGAAAAAAAAAAAACGTAACTTGTACACAGCTCAGATATATCTGTATACTAGTATAACTTTGACGACTTTCGTAGATGACACGAAAAAAATATTTGAATATTTTGACCATCAATTTTTACGGATTATTTAAAATTAGCTTAACCATATTGTCACACAGCTGTGCGTTTCTCTTTCTTCCATGACTCACAAAGCACTTTAAAATCCTGTTTCGTTTTATCTTTTTTATTCATTTTGTGTTTCCCATTGAAAACAAAATATTTTTCCAGTCTACCTGTTCGGTTGCCGGGACCTAGCAACTGTGACCTACAGGGTCGTTCCGATTCGACTCTTCTTGGTCCTGTTGCGCGAATTAACCGCAAATTAATAAAGATTTACGCATATTAAGAAGCATTAAACGTCCATAAAAGTGGGTCCGTTTGAGTGCGTTTCGGTTTGTTAGAGAAATTTTCGTTGACATCTTCCCTGTCAGTTTTATTGTAACTGGTTGTGTTCGCTGTCAGGTTAAGTTTAGTTTGTATTATACCGTATTTATCCGAAATATTGGGACACCAAAACACCTCGCCATACTAATCCTAAAATTTGAACAAGTCCATATTGTTACCTTTAAATCCGTCTAAAACTTGTTGGTTGGCTTGCAAACAGTGTGGACCCTGATCAGACGCCGCATTCTGCGACGTCTGATCTGGGTCTTCACTGTTTGCTTAGGCCTGTCTGCCCCAACACTTAGGTTTAGTACGGTATTCACACACGTGAGAAAAAAAGCGGGTTTCCACTTTATGTCAGAGTAACGGACCTTATTTTTACATTTGAGCCAGAGCACAGCATTACCTACAAGATTGCTTGTGCGCCCAGCGAAGACTCCGATCAGCCTGCGCAGCCACACGTTCTAAGTAGAACCTCTGCAAACCGTCTAAAGAAAGCATGGTTGTTTCTTTGACTACCCATAGATTGCCAAGCAATGATTCTGAGACAAAGTAAAACGGAAACCACACATAATTCCTTGGTTTTTGAAAACAAAATTGCACTGGATGCACTGGATGGCTCAAAGAAAGAAAGAAAGAAAGGAAGGAAGGAAGGAAGGAAGGAAGAAAGGAAAAAAAGAAAGAATCATTTGATAGGTCACATGTCGAGTAAGTTTTACAGAAGATAAATTGTTTTTAAGGAGGGGCATGTATTTATTTCGAAAAAAAAGCCCCGAAAAAAGCCCCCAAAACAAGAATATCTAGTTCTGCAAAAAAAAAAAAAAAAAAAAAAAAAAAACAGAGACAAAATGTTTAAAATGTAATAAAAGAAAAACTGTTGGGGTAAATTTAAAACTGGATATTATTTCAGATTAGTTAGAATTCTGTTACAGAAAAATTCCAATACCTTATTTCGTGATAACGATTTTCGCGGATTTGAAAACAAACTTTCTGACATACTTGGAGATTATTCAAAACTGTTCCTATCAATGTTTTGCAGATAAGCTAAGAACTGTTAAGGTATTTGTAAACGATTTGGGCTTGTATTGAACTTCAATTGATCGCTAATCGACCCCCCCGTGCCGACGTTTTGTATTCACCCTTTACCCCTCTCTGGGGTTATTCAGCAGACGATAAATTGACATTATTTTCTCATTTTTACCAGAAAACAGGTTTGACGTTTCATGCAAATTGTCCTTAGGAGACAATTTGCATGAAATTTCATTACCTTTTTTTCTGGCAAAAATGATAAAAAATATTCAGAATGTCTTCTGCTGAAAATTTTAACCAGCATGCTGGGCGTTAAGGAAAATAAGTGTCCCCTTGACTTATCAGAGAAACGATCAGCAGAAACACGCGATTTAATCATAAAACTTAGGACAGTTCCTATCTCGATACAAAGCTGTTCCTTTATAAACCCAAATGAACTGCAACGTTCGAAATCATACCTTCTGACATGTGCGCCCAACGAAGACTCATATCAGCATGCGCATCTGCGCAGTCTGATCAGTCTTCATTGTCCGTATAAGGAAACCTCGTATCCTTAGCTATCCAAAATGCGCCCGGTGAAGATTCTGATCAGACTGCGCGAATGCGCAGGCTGATCTGAATCTTCGTTGGACGCACATGTCTGCAGGTACGTTTTCTGACGTTTCGGATCAATTATACATTCCATTATTTCAAATACTATCTGTTGATTTGGATAATAAGTTATTTAAATCTGCTTACGTACATCTTAACTTAATTTCATAAAGATATGAGCCGAAACGTCGGGAAACGTACTTTCGTACATGTGAGCCCTGCGAAGATTCAGATCAGCCTGCGCATTCGCGCAGGCTGATCAAAATCTTCTCTGGGCGCATTTCGAATACCCAAGGATACAAAGTTTTTTCACGCGGACAACGAAGACTCTGATCAGAATGCACGGATGCGCAGGCTGTTTTGAGTCTTCGTTGGGCGCACATGTCAGAAGGTACGTTTTCTCACATTGCGGCTCGTTTTGACACAGAAATTTTATCGCATGTAAGATCGATGCGGTGGCATTCATAAAATGACCTCGGTCATCTTACCCGCCTAGTGCCGTCCTACAAAGTGTACTTCATCCATTGTTTAATTAAATGATGTCGAAGCCACCGTAAAATGTCAACACCTTCTAGGGTGACGTGATCCGGCCTCGGACCAAAAAGCATTCTGTTAACTTCTTTTATTGACGCTTTACATGCTGGGTAAACATTTCAGCAGACGACATTCTAAAATATTTTCTTATTTTCCCTAGAAAATAGGTTTTAATTGTTCATGCAAATCAGCTTCTAGTAGCAGAGTCGGCAGCACCCAAAACAAAATGATAGAACGCCAGGGATGTTTCCCTGAAAAGACTGCCTTGACACAATCATGGGATGAGTTTTGTTTTCTTTGGTTTGCATATATCTGGTTCAGTAGCATAATTCTTTATATCGACATTGTTACGAATGGAATTTACGTTCGAACATGTTGCTGATTTCTAGATACACTGAACGCTCGTTACAACGACAACATTTATTCCCAAAAGTGAGGCAATTCTAACAAATATCCGAAACATATATTTCTTGAAGTATGGAACACAATATTGCAAAATATCTCATTAACTGTAACCGCTTGAGCGAAGGTTTCCGGTGCCACTCATATTATCATTACAACGAATGTTTTCGTTGTATCGAGTGTTGGTATAAAGAGGGTTCACTGTATGTATAGTGGTGTAGCCAGAGCAGAATTATTTTTACGAACGCCCTTAAAAAATCTAAAAAACAAACAAACAAAAACACTATAAATAATATCTCTTCCGAAATAGGGGTTTTTCTTAAAGGAAATAATTTTGCACCAGAAGAGAGAAAACTCTTTCCTTTAAGAGGAGCTTCTATGATAACGAAGGAAAATATATACCTGTATATTTTATGTTAGGTAATCTCTTTTTATTGCAAATATTTTCCTTACGCATAAGCGTCATGTGCGAAATAATGCACATGCGTCACGTGCATAATAAGCGCTACGCCTATGATGTATGCTAAACAAAAAAAAAAATAAATAAATAAGATGGTGTATTTCACGACACACCGGTTTTACGATGTAAACTGCCCGGCACTGGCTTTGGGTGCAATACGTTTTGTCTTCCGTAACCGCGCATATGTACATGTATGCCATATTCGTCAGCTTGCACGTGACAGTTTCGCTTTCTGACATATTCATGCGTTTCTGGCGTGTACCATGTAATTTGAATATTAAATATTTACCAGGTCGCAACATATATGAGCCGCGCCATGCGTAAACGTGTCTTCGGGTATATGCAGACAGCGAAGGCCCAGATCAGCCTGCGCATCCGCGCAGTTTGATCAGGACATTTCATTGTCCGCTAACAGAATCATTGTATACTTCAGAATATATGAATGGAGTGCAAAGGCGAAAGTACTTTGCGAATGCGCTGAATTATCTAAATCTGCACATTTTGCGCACGTTGGAAGGCACTTTTTCGCTTGACGAGGCCCTTATGATAGTATATGAGTCAGATAGAATATATTTATGTTATTTTACTTGTTTTTATATACCACACCTTCATAATTTATAATATTCTTATTCTTAATGGTTATGGTTTTTAATATTTATGTATTTATTAAACACATGGATGCGTTTGATGTGCACAATTAACGAGATACCACAAGTTATGTCGGGATGTTTTACAGTCTTAGGCCCACAAGTGAAGCTAATAATAAATGGCTGCGGAAAACCATGACAAATCCTCTCTTCATTCATTGACCATGCGCAGTTCGCACAGACTGTATTCGACTTGTAGAATACTTATTGATAAAGTAAACTGGGAATACGCTGACAAGACAATGCGCAAACCCAAATACGAGTTGTGTCAATAAATTTAACGCTTAGCACTCTGGGTAAAATTTTCAGCAGACGACATTTTGAAATATTTTTCTTATTTTTCTCAGAAAACAGGATATGACATTTCATGCAAATTGTCTCCTAAGGAGACAATTTGCATGAATTGTCAAATCCTGTTTTCTGGCAAAAAAATAAGAAAAATATCATCAATCTGTCGTCTGTTGAAAATGCCCAGAGAGTGGTAAAGGTTAAAAAAGTGCAGTTGCAGCGATACATATACAGTTGTGTCGGTCAGTTTAATTAAGTGCAGTTGCAGCTATTCATATACAGCTGTGTGAGCAAGTTTAATATAGTGCCGTCGCAGGCAGATAGTCAGCAATAAAGTGCAGTTGCAGCTATTCATTAACAGCTGTGACAGTTAATTAAATAAAAGGCAGCAACAGCTATGTCAGTAAGTTTAATAAAGTGCAGTTGCATCTATACGTATACATCTGTGAACGTTCAATAAAGTGCAGTTGCAGCTACATACACAGCTGTGTCTCAGTTTAATAAAGTGCAGTTGCTGCGATATATACATGTATACAGATGTGGCAGTGAGTCTAATAAAGAGCAGTTGCAGCTATACATATAGAGTCATGCCATCGAGTTTAATAAAGCCTTGTTCACGTAAAAAAAAAATGAAATTGAATCACCCTGATCTCATTATCTTTTGGGCCATATGCATTGGAATTTGCATTGAACTTATTAATCTTATTTAATTTGCTTTGAGTGCAAGAAAGACGACTTGGTCGTATATGCAACTTTAACGTGTTGTGGTAACTGGAGCGACATGTATGTAATTGATGCTCTACATTTCAAGATACGACGGCAGTACCTTTTTTTTTTTTTTTGCCTAATGAAGATCCGGACTAGCACTTGCAAACTCGACGCAGTCTAGTCCGGGCTGCGACCTATTTTGATTTATACAACGCAGTATGCGAACAGAGAAGACCCAGACCAGACTGCGCATGCGCAGTCTGGTCTGGATCTTCGCTGTTCACATTTGCCTTTAAGGGCCTTTTTTGATAGACCCGAGCACATGTTTAATCTGGCAGTGTCCCAGATGGTAAATTCAAAGTTTGCGAATGTTCTAAAACTTCTTTATACGACACTAGACGTGCCCGAGTAAGTCTATTCAAAGACTTAAAGCGAATCAAACACCGTGTGAGCATCGGGCCAGAACAAAATGCCTTTTAGCATATGCGATAAACAACGATTTGGACCAGTCTGTGCATGATCTGAGCCCCTTTCCTTTAGATAAAAGTTAGTTTCACCTGATATAATGGGTGCAGCGTGTAGTTTAGACCTAGACACGACTAAAATCTGAAGTGATGCGCAATAGGGTCTTGGTTTTTACCAGTCACACATGCCGGTATGTCCCTTTTCAAACCCCGATGCGCTCGTTATCAGAATAATAATATCAACTTAAGATTTCTGTAAAGACATAGTTGGAGTAAATTTAAATTTAAATAGTTTATAATTTTGAGATCTGTCTATGTATAAAGTCTCTCTCTACTAAATCTTATATAAACCGGTGTTCTAGATAAGAAGCGTAGTTAGAATAATATTTTTTCTTATTATTTGGCAAATATATGTTGTGTGTACTCATTAGAATCGCCTCGGTGAGGCGATTCTAATGAGTACTCACAAAATATATATTTGTTGAAAATTAGGGAAAAAAAAACAAACAAACTACGATTGTTTTCAATTTAAAAAAAAAACAAAACAAAAAAAAACGCAACATCTGTTTAGAGTACAGATAACAACTCTTTGAGAGATAGCTTTTTTCTGAAGTGTCTAATGACGTTTTATTAGTGATTATTACGGACGCAATTATTCTAATATGTCCCTTTGTTGAAGATAATTGTGCAAATTTCATTCAGTAAGCCTGAAAACTGTCCTTTATCAAGATGATCCGGTATATAAGGTCATAACGAAAGGAGTGTGGAGAAAAAGACCATACGTATGAATATACCGGAGGGCAAGGAACAATAAAATTGCATCACGAAAACATACCTATATAATTTTGACCCCTTTAAACCCCATTTTTATTCAGTATAACTGGGGTATACAGGGGTATACATTAATTTTCTTATTTCTGCTCAAAAACATAAATTGTGGGTACTCGTTAGAACCGCCTCGGCGAGGCGGTTCTAACGAGTACCCACAATCTATGTTTTGAGCAGAAATATGAAAAATGTCAGAAATTTTATCTGAAAACTTTAAGTTTATGGTGGCGAAATTTTCAATATATTTGTATAGGCGTGTTTTCGTAATGAACGATGACAGTGGCAAATCAAAATTACAGTATTCAGTATTTTTGAAGACTAATGTATGTTTGTTGACTGTAGAAGAGTTTAAACTGAGTAGATAATGTACTTGAATGCCTTGTCTGCACATTCAAATAGAGATTGATTCATTTGCGGTCTGTCAACCGCGTTGCGGTCATTTCGGCAGAACTTCGTTAGTTTCAAATTACATTGAACTAAAATTTGTCCATGCGCCAAAATTTGGACAAAATTTTAGTTCACAAAAACCTGAAAATTAACAACCACTGGCTTCATAAAAGAGTCCTTTTAAGTCGCACAGATTTATCTGGTCACATTTTTTTTCTATTTCGGCGTTGGTATTTAAATCATTTGTTCTGCTGTTGACAATCAGGAAGAGCTGTTTCGCTGTCATTTTAATCTGCGTTGATTGCGTTCAATAAATGTTCCAAGCATAAGGGTTACCATAGAAACAGATTTCCTCTATTAGTCTGAAAACATATTAAAATTCCATAAATCCAGAAAAGGTGATAATTAAGGCGCTAATTTGAGATGCACTATTATTGGTCTGTTCCAAAACCTATATAGTGGATAATCCTTAGAATCACCTTATCGAGGCGATTCTAATAAGCACCCACAATTTTAAGTTTCGTGCAAAATTCCAAATTTATCGCCTGAATGCTGTTTTTATCTGAATTATGGAAACTTGCGGCGTATTTTATATCTGCAAACAAATATCCTTTATGTGGAAAGCTGATCGTTTTGCCTACGATGTCATGTAAACGTTCATTGTTCCAGATAAGAGAGGGTATCCGATAGTTTCTTATTTCTTCATGAAAACATATGTTGTGGGTACTCGTTAGAAGCGCCTCGCCGAGGCGCTTCTAACGAGTACCCACAACGTATGTTTTCCTGAAGAAATAAGAAAAATATCATTTTTTTCTTGAAAAAGTGTCTTACCTAGAATTATGTTTATGTTAAATGCAGTCTCCAAGGACATGCGCTTTAATATCAAGTTTATGAACATACACATATTTGGAAGTTATTACTGAAAATATTTATTGTCACATTTCAAATTTCTTGAGTTGTTTTATAAATTAGTTACTAGACAGTGGAGCGAGATAAGCATTATACAGTCTACGAGCGGACGTTTACGCATTTGTTGACCTCCGTTTTTTTGTCATTGGCTAATTTGAAAACTGTTGCATTCTTCCCCGCACCCCCGCCCTCTCGAAATTGCCTTGTGGTTTCATTACCGTGTCGACACATTTGTGCTTGACTTTAAACACACTACTGTTATGACATTTTATTTATCACTTCCCTGCTTGCTGGTATTCTGAGGGGATTTTAGGGTTTTCTTCTTTTCGTCCGTCTCTCCATCCGCAGTAAGTCTTTCCGCAAGATCACTCAAAATGTATTAAAGTTTGCCTCATGAAACTTGGCACGCGAGCAGAGTGCAATGACATGATTGTGCATGTTAATTTGATTATTTGGTTAAACAAATATTTTAATTGCTAAGCCTATGGTAGCATACAGGTTACGCACGTTGTATTGCTGTGCAATACAAAAGTAGCTTGATTATTTTGCTTTTAATTTTCTCTCCAAAATAGGTTTTGACGTTTTATTCAAATAATCTTCAAACTGAGACAATACAAGTGAAAAACGAATCCCTATTTGTGGGGTATAAAAGGAGACAATAAAATGTCTGCGACGTTCCCCGAGACTGTTTAAAAGATAAAACGTGTACAATCACCCATATTACCCAACCAGAAAAATGCGGGCCTTGGTTTGACAAATATTAAACAAGTACCAATTAGATACACTATTATTGGATGGAAACCCTTCAAATGCGGTAACTAAGTAAATATTGTCATTCGCGTAGAAGATAAAGAATACGCCCCATGCAAAAATAAAAAGGTGCCTTAGGGGCATACGTGGACAGCGAAGGCGTTGATCAGCCTGCGCATGCGCAGGCTGATCACCGCCTTCACTGTCCGTTTAGTCATGTATATAGAATCATGTCACACTGCAGAATACATCTAAGGACTACAAATGCCCTACTGAATCTGTTTGAATGCGCGGGCTAATTCGGGACATGTTTTTTCGCATATGGCTAAGGCTAACCAGATTATTCATTGTCAGTATTTGTAGTAAGGGCCGATTTCTCATTTCCCGCATTATTTAGGGTAAAGCACATGTGCACAGAGGGGAAAAATGCTATGTAATACAAAAAGATCGATAGTGAATCGGCTGTTAAACAGGGAGATCGAAAATTGTAATGGATGCGATATATACAATACTTTATGTACATATTCTTTCGTCAGTAACTAACATCTACCCTTCTTGAATCACGGGGAGGGAGGGGTGGTGGGGTAGGGGGGTGGGGAAAGACTGTAGAAAGTTATGTGGCCGAGCAGCTGGGATTCGAACTTTCGACCCCTGGATCTGCAGGCAGACGCGCTGCCGACTGTACTATGGAGCTCGGCTAAAAGTCGTCATTGACGAGTCTGTTAAGAATAAAAATCATTGATGGCGTGATTGTGAACAAAAGTACGTATATCTTGAAAAGAATAAAAGTACAAAAGTGCATATCTCTTGGGAAAAAAGTAAACAAAAGTACATATATCTTGAAAAGAATATCCGTGGTTTTGTCAGACGTATGAGCTAAAAATCGTGAAACGAGTAACAATATGCACTAACCTGCCTGGTATGTTAGGTTACAGTCTTGAAAGCCGGTGCGCGGCATTTCCTACAAGATTATATGTGCGCCCAGAGAAGACACAAATCAACCTGCGCATCAGCACAGTTTGATCAAAGTCTTCTCATGGCACTGTGATTAACCGATGATCGAAAGCGTCTTCAGGCGGACAGCGAAGACTGATCAGCCTGCGCGGATGCGCAGGCTGATCTGAGTCTTCGCTGGGCGCACATGCAATCTTGTAGAAAATGCTGTGCCCCAGATCAGACTGTTGTTAAAAAATCTCCTTGCTGAACCTGTTTACTAAATAATTGCATATATTGTATTTCAGGATGCTAAGATCTGTATCTGTTTAAGGAGGATATGAATACAATGAATATGAATATAAATATTGCATATTCATAAGTATGCGAGACAGGCAATTTGTTTATTTAAGGGGACTGGTTACACTTGATAGTCTTTTTTCATTTTTTGTGGGGTGGGGGCGGGGTGTTTTAGAGGGGAGGGGGGGGGGGGCTTTTTTACAAGACAATTTTTGTGATTTCCTCCTTGCATTCCGGCACACCGCTCCCCTTTTAAAAAGGGATCTACTCTTAAAGGAAAGAATTTGCTCCCTTCCCTTCAGAAAAATAATCTGTTCTAAAAGGTAATAATGAAAAGGAGTCAACGCTAAAATGAAGGAATTTGCTCCTTCGGGAGCAGATTCTTTCTTTTTAGAGTAGACCCCTTTTAAGAACGGATGCAAACCTATTTTAATAGTTACCGACCCTGAAATAGTATTTATTCCCCATATTTGCCTCATGAAAATTACTGGTATAATTTCCAGAAATACCGGTCTCTGCGTATATAACTTATTTTCAGCTCGCCAACTTACATGCAGGCTGGGACAAGTACTTGAAAAATGCAAATAAGGTCATTTTATGACTCAGTGATTTTGTGACAAATACCTATCTTCCATTTTACGTAATTGAAATCATCAGTGTTTGATGTCTTCGCACGAAAAATGCCCTGATGTCATATCCGGGCAACGAAGGGGCAGATCAACCTGCGCATATGCGCAGGCTGATCTGGGCCTTCGTTGCCAACTTACGGAATCAATTAGCACTGCAGAACAGTACTGACGAACAGACAGTCTTGCACGAATAAGCGGTCTGATCTGCTCCCGAACTTTGCCGTTTGCATGTGCATAAATGCCCATTTTCTTGGGCTGAAAATATTTTTTCTTCCTGTGGGCATGTTTGCCATCTTTGGTGAATTTAGTTGACGCAAGCACAATACGAGAAGCAAAATGAGAAAGAAAGGTCCTAAACGCTTAGCATGTTGGGTAAAAATTTCAGCAGACGACATTTTTAAATATTTTGTCTTGTTTGCCCCAGGAAATCGGCTTTGACATTTCATGCAAATTGTCTCCTAAGTGGACAATTTTCTTGAAATGTGAAAGAATATTTTCTGAAAAATAAAATATGAAAAGTATCATCAATTTGTCGTCTGCTGCATTAGCGAAGACCAAGCTTTTTGTGAAATCTAATATTTGTATAGGTTGTGTTGGCATGGTACGAGATACAGACGGTTATGGTGTCCTAAAGATCATTTCGTCTTCACTAGTGGCCTAACACCAACAGCTGGCCGCTTGAGGGGCGTTTTACACCTCTTTAAATATGAAAGGATTGTTCAAATGATTATTATGTCAGTTATGGTCATTGAGTGTTTATATCTGCCCCATTTATCTGTTGTTACTTGTTGTTACTTCATTCTTTCACAATGGTGTATACATGTCGTTGTAAGCTATATCATAATTTTGCCCAAGGAATCACGGAAGCAAAATTCATATGTTGCAGTTGTTTATCGTTCGTCTGGGATGGATTGCTTTTCTGTTTAACCATTCAACCGCTAAAATTATCAATTGTTACAGACAAGATGTTAACCCTTAAAGCGCTTCAGCAAATTTGAGCAGATGACATTGTAAAACTGATTTTATTTTCAGAGAAAATAAGATTGACATTTCATGTGACATGAAATGCCAATCTTATTTTCTCTGAAAATAAAATCAGTCTTATTTTCTATGAAAAATATAACAAAATATTTTAAAGTGTCATCTGTTGTAGTTGTGATTAGCGCTTTAAGAGAATCAAATGTTTTCTTAGTTTTCCTATAAAATAGGGTTTGATATTTCATATACATTTTCTCCTTAGGAAACGACAATTCGCATGAGGTGTCAGATCCTGTTTTCTTGGGAAAATGAGAAAACGTGATCAATTTGTTGTCTTTCTGATTTTGCCCAGAGAGTGTCGAGAGAATGCACAGACAAAAAATGTAAAAAAAAAAAAAAAAATGCGAAATAGCACAGACACATTATGTGATCTGATCATTCCAACCATTATAAGGTTTCTGATGTTTTCTTTATTGTTATTTACATATTTTTAGCGGAATAGAACAGACCAATATATCATTGCCTATCAACCTTGACCACTCTCTGGATAAATTCCGCAGACGACAAACTAATGATATATTTTTTTTTTATTATTTTCCCCAGAAAATTGGCTTTTACATTTCTTGCAAATTGTCTCCATTTGCATGAAATGTCAAAGCCTATTTTCTATGAAAAATAAGAAAAAAAATAAGACAATCAAAGTCTATTTTCTGAAGGAAATAAGAAAAAAATATACAGAAATGTCTCCCAGCATGCCAAGCGGTAAGCTCACAGGCCATGTGTACACAGATGGCGAAAGAGAAAAACAAAACAAAACACTCAAATCTATAAATACATCAAATTATATTTGTTCATAAATATGAAATGGGAAAAATAAAAAAAAGTAGTGTTTTAGGACATGTCATTCATTCAAAAATACTGTATCAAAAGCGAAAATAATTAGTAACTATGCATCTTTCGTGGGAACTCCTGTCGTTATGTTATTGCAAATACATATGAACTTCAACATATGAACTTCAACGGGAAAAAACGTACCTTCTGATACGTACGCCCAACGACGACTCAAATCACCTGCGCATGCGCGTGGTGAAATCAGTCTTCGTTGTCCGCATGAAAAAACAAAAAAACAAACAAAAAACTTCGCATCCTTGACTATACAAAATTCTTAGATTTATAAGATTCTTATAAGACTGCGCGAATGCACACACACATATGTAAGAAAGTAAGAAACCCCATTTTCCCTCGGAGGGGAATCATTTAATTTTTAAGCTTCGTGGTAGGTACATGCATGTGCAGAGAAACTATGTGACCAAATTTGATGGCGACAATCTAATTAGTTATCATCGAGACATCAGTTTTGGCATGAGCCGTTGGAGGCGGGATCTTCCTTAATAAAAAATAGGCCGTTGACTTGTTGAAGATACCTTAGGTCACGATAGGCAAACAGCGAAGATTCCCACTTGTCTGCACAATTAAGAACATGCTTAGGAGTTTCGCTGTTCTCTTATTCAACACTTGGTCGTTGAAGGACATTTACGAATAGCGACCATCCGAACCGGGCTGCGCATGCGCGCAGCCCGGTCCGGATCGTCGCTATTCGCTAATACCCTATATGGGTCCCTTTTCCCTGGCTGCTCGCCCAGAATACACCTTCATATACTTCGGATTAATTATCATCATTTGTAGTTTTATAAAACATTTAATCGTCCATTTCGAAAACCTGCCATGACCTATCAGGCGGATTCTATACGAACGCAACCTTATCACTAGCGTACCAAGGTTCTAGCTGTCAAAACTATTCATATTTCTAATTATTAAAGATCAAGAAATTATACGTTACGATTAAATGGCGCCCATCCAATGTTTCATTGAGAAAACTGATATATTTTCGTTTGAAATCTTCCATATTATGTGGTTGTATAATAGTTACAAATATGTATATGATGTCAAACTAAAAAACCCCAAAAATCAAAATAAATGGTAATATCATATCTTTATTATAATTAATTAAAGCCACATGTACTACAGCCCGATTCAGATGCATAGTTTAGCTAAATGACGTGGTGTGTATTTACTTATGGTGGAAATCCACAATATGGGCCTGTTTAAATGTACATGCAACTTGTTTCCAATATAGACAATTTGCATTAAATGTCAAAACCTGTTTTCTGGGAAAAAAAAAAGAAAAAAAAATATCATCAATTTGTCGTCTTCTGAATACACCCATAGAGTGGCAAAGGTTAAATGCCGTCGCGACCTGTTATGCATGTAGGCCCTATCATTGTGCGAATGACGTCAATTTATGCCTAGCATGCTGGGTACACATTTTTGCAGACGACATTTTGATTTTTTTTTTTTTTTTTTTTTTTTTTGTTTTTTGTTTAAGTTCTCCCAAAACATACGCTTTGGCATTTCATACAAATAGTCTCATTAGGAGACAACTGCGTGAAAGACTAGTCCAAAGACTATTTTCTGGCGAAAATAAAAAAAAAAAAAAAAAAAAAAAAAAAAAAAAAAAATCACCATTTTGTCGTCTGCTGAACTTATCCTGACAGCCGTTATGGATAAACACTTTTTATCACGTGAATTTCTTTACATTTTTTTTCTGATGTAGACCGGAAAACACGAAAAAAAAAAAAAACACGAAAAAAAAAAACAACAAAAAAACATATAGTTTGGACAGATGATCACTGGTTTATGCGTCTCTTCTTAGCCGAATTCTTACAGCTTCCGTACTTTTCTGTAATTCACTCGGATTCAAGTCGTATGGCGCTGTATCATGTAAGACTTCAGCTTCAGCAACCAACTCTCAGCTGCAACATCTTTCCAAGGCACATGAAAAAAACAACAACAAAAACTGACGTTATTTCCTTTCATTTGAAGGCTTTTGCAAACCATTGCACGGCAGGGAGAAGGCATCATCGCTGAAAAAACAGTCCGCTTCCGAGAGAGTTCTCTCAAGTACTTGGTGCGGCTATTTTAATGATTGGTCAGTGAAATTTCTGTTCGGAAAGCGATCGTAGATACTCGGGACTTTCCGTTAAAAGGCGGAGTGAAATCGGATATACATGTATAATGTCGCCACTGCAGATTTAACAGCATCCCAAGATTCTGTTAGCGAACAGCGAAGTTTCTGTCAAACTGCGCCAAATGGAGTTGGTCTGGGCGTATTTCTTCGCATGTACGTGCAGGGGAATAATATACTCTCAAGGGGAGGTAACGCTTTCAAAATTGCTTTTGCCTTCATTTGAAGCGCAATTTTAAAGGAAAGAGGCTGCTCCTTTCCCTTCTGAAAAGGCGAAAGAAAGAATGAAAATGTGTCTATTCTAAAAGGAAAGAATGAAAAGAGTCTACTTTAGAAGGAACTACTCTAAAAGGAAAGAATGAAAGGAGTGTACACTAAAAGGAAAGAATTTGCTCCTAAAAGGAGACTTTGCTCCTCTTCCTTCTGAAAAGGAGTTTATTCTAAAAGGAAAGCACGAAAAGGGGTCTACACTTAGAGGAAAGAATTTGCTCCTGAAAGGACAGAATTTGCTGTCTTCCCTTCTAAAAAGAGTCTACACTAAAAGGAAAGAATCGAAAAGGGTCTCCACAGAAAGAATTTGCTCCCATTGGGAGCAGTTTTCTTTCCTTTTAGAGTAGACCCCTTTCTAGAAGGCGTTGATTAAGCAGGAAAGCAAACAGGAAGTCTTAACCCTTGTCCTGCTGAACCCGGATATATCCTGCCTTTGCAAACAGTGTAGATCCAGATCAGTTGGCTTCTGAAGAAGCCAACTGATCTGGATCTGCACTATTTGCCATTAAGTATGTGAATCTATATCAACAAACTTGATCAAGTAATCTGATTGGCTGAAAATTAGAATTGGGTGTGGCTTCTTAATTTATTCAGCAGGACAAGGGTTAAAAGTTGTTTTCTTTGTAAAATAATGTGGAAAGTGTAGCAAATCCCCATAATTTCACTCATGTGAGCAAATAACTTCCCTGCTACGTTTTGTATAACGCCAAATTGTACAGCTGTTATTCTACCAACGCCTCGAATAAATAAACTTTTATGAGAACTTTTCAATCAATTTCTTCCTGTTTCGTTTCTGTTTTGGCTATCCAACTTTTCCAGTATAGCGCCACGCGAGAAAAGATCAAGGCAACGAAAGCCCGAACGATTGTGCGCATTAGCGCATTCTTATTGGATTCTTAATTTAAACAATATTTTATTTGTATAATTCGTTAATGTACATACGAATTACTTTATCTATTACTAACGCTATTTGGTAGAGTATCGTACTTACACTAAATATTGTGAAATCTTACCATACTTTTCCTAAAATTTGATTAAATCCGTTTTAATGCTGAGTGTCTAAAAACCGCTGGGTGAGTGGCAAACAGTGTAGAACCTGATCAGACGCCGCGTTCTGCGGCGTCTGATCTGGGTCTACACCTAGATGTTGTTCTTGTTGTTGTTGTGGTGGTGGTGTATGGGTGGGGGGGGGGGTGGTTAATTGTTATTTTACAGAATGTAAACAGGGATATTATTTATAGTTATATTTGTCCTGTCTTCTTTTTTCCTGGTCAGAATATAGGGGTATTACGATCTACCCGAAAGACTAGATAAACCAGACATTGATAGGTTTTTAAAATGTATTATTTTTTAATCTTATTCATGTCACTGACAATCTTAGCTATTTGCCTCATTTCACATGGCTAGGGACGACACAGATAGCGATCTTTTTAATGAAATGGTCTCCCATATATGTCTTTGCGAGTGACTCAACAACATGATATAAGCAAAATGCTAGGTCTTTTCAAGCTAATTTTCAAAAAATTAAAATATTAATGCATTCGCCCCATCGTCTTTTGAAGGAAAAATATATTGGCCCAATGTGGGGGAGAAAAAAATCCGCATCTCGCAGTTTGGTGCGTGCTTGTGAATGGCTGTTTGCTTTTCACAAAAAGAAAATTGTAACACTTCACGGGAAAATGTGTTTAACGTCGTCTCCAAGTACATTTATGTCAGTTGATCGCCTGATCAGAACTTTTGTGCAAGGGCGGATCCAAGTTTATTTATATATAATTAATATAGGGGGTTGAAAATTTCTGAGGTGTGGGGTCGAATTGATCCCGTACCCCTAAGTATTAGAACAGAAAGGTCTGAGCAAACAATATAGACCCAGATCAGATGCCGCAGAACGCGGCGTCTGATCAGGGTCTATACTGTTTGCCACTCATCCAGCAATTTTAAACACGTTCTTTGGTAGTAAAATGATCTTGTTGAAATTTTAGAAGGTGAAAAGTAAGGCGTGCGGATATTTTAGAGTAAATACGATACCCAAATTTTTGAGCCAAGGTGGTAGGGGTTCGACTTAATCCCTCGAATCCCCTCTGGATCCGCACTTGGTGTGAACATACTCTGTACTTGCTCATCTGGACTTTTCGTAAGGTACTGCTTCCCATGATTCAACCAACTTTATGGGCGAATTCAGCAGACGACAAATTGTTGATGTTTTTCTTATTTTCCCCAGAAAACAGGATTTGACATTTCATGCAAATTGTCTCCAATGGATACAATTTGCATGAAATGTCAAAACCTGATTTCTAGGAAAAATAAGAAAAAATATTTCAATATCTCGTCTGCTGAAAATTTTACCCAGAGTACTAAGCGTTAGATATATTTAGAGAGTCGCAATAAACATCGGTGAAGCGATTTCAAAGAAAGTCTGTGTCATTCTTACGTGATTTGATTAAAGATTAAACAAAATTTTCTTCTTTTTCGGTTTTAAAATATGTAAATTACCTAAGTGTAGTGAAAATTTAGTTACAAAAAGCCTTAAAAAGGGCGTTAATTAGGAGGAGTTAGAATTAATTGTTGACTATAATTCAAACAGTACGACGGAGTTCGTGTTCCCACGATACCAGACACATATTCCACGTCTATTACATAGGCATGTTTTGCTCAACCATTTATTTCAAGTGGACTTCTACCTAACTCTTTGGGCGGGTCCGTCCCCATCTGGTTTATCATCGTCATCCTCATTATTATTATTATTATTATTATTATTATTATTATTATTAAACCATGAATTAAATGTAGACAGTGTAGATCTAGATCAGATGTCGCGTTTATCATCATTATTATTAGTAGTAGTAATAGTAGTAGTAGTATTTAATGTAAACAGTGTATATCCAGATAAGACGCCGCGTTATTATTACTGGTAGTAGTTGTAGTAGTAGTAGTAGCATATCGTATTCAATGCAAATAGCGTAGATCCAGATAAGAAGTTTTTTCTCTTCGTGAGGAATAATAAAATGCAACATCCCTCACGCTCCCTAGTAGCTTTGAACGGAACTCTGTTTTCACATATAATGTATGAGCCCACTAGTCTCAAAGGACCAGACATCACGAAAACACGCCTATATAATTTTGACCCCCTTAAACCCCACTTTTATCTAGTAAAACTGGGGTTTACAGGTGTATACATTATTTTTGTTATTTCTGCTCAAATACATAGATTGTGGGTACTCGTTAGAACCGCCTCGACGAGGCGGTTCTAACGAGTACCCACAATCTATGTTTTGAGCAGAAATATGACAAATATCGGAATTTTTTATCTGAAAAATTGTCATTTTTTGGTGGTAAAATTTTCAGTGTATTTGAATAGGCGTGTTTTCGTAATGCACTAGTCCCAAAGGACCAGAAAATCCCATTACTCGTATCAGCACTGTATCAAAGTACGGGGCGAAGTTTACGACCTGCTCATAAGCCTTTTTTTATTACACATACAAACTATGCTAATTAGTTGAACTGAGATGTTGCGGTTTCTGAAAATCAAGATTTAAAAAAAATAATTTAAATCAATATGTTTCCTTCATCCAAGTTACAGTTATTTTGTATGTCGATTAATCAACTTCCTTTCCAACTTTTATTACATACACGCCTATTTTGGTGACATTTGACACCATCACCGTTATGGGCTACCACCTTTTCAACAAAACAACTACCTATTTAACAAAGAATGCTATTTGTGACCTCATACCCTGATTATTTTCTGTCCGCCCTTAAACTATCAAAATCGGTGCATGCTGTCGCATGTCTGAAATGAAGGTCACATTTCGCGAATTCTTTTGGTAATAATTTGGCTTCAGCTTTTGAAAATGGATGCGAACAACTTATGTACATTTTTAGCAGACGACAAACTGGTGATATTTTTCGTATTCTTCCCAGATAGCAGTATTTGGTATATCATGCAAATTGTCTGCTGAAACCTTTTCCCAGCATACAAATCGTTAAACAGCCTACAGGAAGACAGTGTAAGGGTGTACGAAATAGATGCAGTACAGGGTGATGGCAGAAATAGGACTCCATGACAGTCTGCGCATTTTCACACTGCACAAATGCACAGGACTGGGATTGTATGTCATTATTAGAATGTCTGCTTATCGCCATATACCCTGCACTGAATGCATTGCCTAAACTTTCTCCACACTACAATTCACAAATAGATGAAAACACTGTGTTTCAGCCATTTTTTTCTGGCAAACTGATGTGCACAAGTTAACCGCTTAAGGGACGAAGCCTGCCTAGGAAAAGTGTGGTTGGTAAACTTGCCGGCTTGACACGACCATAACAGTGATTTTTTTACCTGCGCATCCCGAGTCCCGTACTCACATTTTTGCTTTGGGACTCACATTTTAAATCTCAGTGAGTCCCAGGACTCACAAAGTTATAGTGGAAAATTCTGTAATGGACGCAATGATTTCCTAGTAGGACTCACTTTATACAGCCCAAGCGAGTCCTGGGACGCATAGGTATAAAATTGTAAATAAATCAGTGCCATAATAGTGTTGACTGGGACGTTACACTCCAAATTAACCAACCGTTTAAGCCAGCTTATTTGGAACGACCATTTTTCTGAATTCCTTCGAAATCGCTACATACCAGAATCGTAGACAATAAGCCATCTAAGGCGGTGATTTATCAGCCACCACGTTCAAGTTTTCAATATTCTATGATCCCTTCTGATCTATAGATTCACCATCTTGATAGATATTGAATAGTATTGGTCTTGTAATCTTTGCTTTATTGGACATGAGATTTTCACTGATCTTTAAATGTTGCGAATGTCAAATAAAAACATCTTTGGCGTGAAAAATATTCCTAAATAGTTTAATTTCATTGTTGTGTTTATAGCTAAATGCAATCTAGCTATGACGTGTACAAAAAGGAAGTCAAAGTTCATCAATAGTCCTGGAAAAAAAATGTACAGAGGAGCTAAAGAAGAGTATTTAATGATAATTATTTGATTTTTTTTTTCTAGTTCTCCATTAAAACACATTTGTTGTGTGTACTCATTAGAAGCGCCTCGCCGAGGCGCTTCTAATGTGTACACACAACACGTGTTTAATGGAGAAGTAAGAAGGTACTAGAAATGTGTCCAAAGGACACAGATACCCCCACCTGAAAAACTTAAACGCTAATTGCTAACGCCTGAAAACGTAAAAGCAAATTGCTAACGCCATCTCGGACGCGGACGGAGGCGGGCAGACGGTCAGGGGTAACACTATATGCGCTTTCCACGATTCATCAAATGGCGGGTTGGGGTGGGGGCATGAAAAGCACCCCAGAATCATTAACAGCCCTGAAAGCAGTAAAAAAGAGTAAATAAAAAAGTCATTTGAGCCATGCATTTGAAATATAGATTTTCTTGTCTAAACAACCACTTGTATTAAGTAGGCACAGGTTTTATAAAATATGCATTATTTCAAGTCCTACGAGTATTAAAGATAAAGATGAGAAAGTCAGTCTTTATCAAGCAAGTGCATGTTTTAATTGTCTGTTAATTTCGTTGTAAGATGCGTGCATGTATTTGGCTCTTATCTAATATTCTTACAAAACATTTAAGCAAAGGCGTAGAATGCGCTCACGAGGCGATGGGAGTTGTCTCGTCGGCGTATTCTCAATCTTTGTTGATCATAGTTTGTATAATTTCTTATTAATTTTGGCTTGACATGTACATTCCAGGTGTATGTTACTTTTACATGTAAATTTTTGTTAGTTGCCTGCAATAATTTGCCCCCAAGGGCAGCAAGTTCTTTCCTTTTAGAGTGCACACGCTCACTTCTGAAAAGGGGTCTATTCTAGAAGGCAAGAATTTGCTCCCAATCGGTAGCAGATTCCTTACTTTTAGACCCCTTTTCGGAAGGGGATTGGTTCGATAATGGGACCTACTAAGCAAACTGTATATACATGTACCCAGATCTTATGTTAAAGAACACGGCGCGGCATCTGATCAGGTTCTACACTCAATGCTGTGGCAATAGAAATTTGCAATATTAGACATTCTTTAACCATTACCCACTCTGGGCTAATTCGGCAGACGACAAATTTGTCATATTTTCCATAAACCAGGATTTTAACTTTCTTGCAAATTGTCTCCATTGAAGTGCTAAGCGTTAAAACATCCTTTTAAATAGATAATGGACTCTTTCCACGTGTATGATGGACGAGTTCATTGAATATATTCAGGTATTAATAAGCTGACATTTTAATTGTAAAATTATCAGCTATCCAGTTTGCACTGGTTGGAACCCAACGTCAGTTTTGGCCGCCTAGTGTCAGCTTAAGTATTCTGTATCTGTATATCTTTGAAAATATGTTGGACTAATAATTGTTTGGATATATGTGTATTTTTGTACGGATGTTAGAAAATATTGCGATAATGACAGCATTCTAGTTTAGTTCTCACAAATTACCGTATATATCCTAGATATTCGGAAACATAACACCTTACCATACTTGTCCTAAAATTTGACTACCAGCCGTTGTATTAAAACATTGCTGGATGGGTGGCAAACAGTGTAGACCCTGATCAGACGCCGCATTCTGCGGCGTCTGATCTGGGTCTACATTGTTTGCTCAGGCCTGCCTGTCTCATTGCTTAGGGTTATTACGGTGCAGCAGGAAGAATTTGACCTTTCTGTTTACGCGTAAACTAACACTGTTTTATGCTGTTTTGGCAGTTATTCACTGCGGTCCTATTTGGATTGTTTGAATTTTTACGCAGTGATAATGCAACTGTTGTGTAGCAAAATAGATATGAAGTAAATATGCTTTCAGTGCTGATGAGCAGATAAAGTTTAAAAGACAAACTCTTCAGAAGTCAGGCGCTTTAGGGCATTACGTACGGTACATAATAATGAATTGGTTTGTGATTTAAATGTTGTTATTTTAAACTGCTTCTTGGATAATTTTATATCTGGTGATCTAGTAAAAAAGAGGAGATTTAGGGCAATACGTACGGTACATTATCATAACTCCAGATAAGCAGGGATATCCATATGTTTTTCTTAATTCTCCATGAAACCATATATTGTAGGTACTCGTTAGAAGCGCCTCGCCGAGGCGCTTCTAATGAGCACCATAACATATGTTTCATGGATAAATAAGAACAATATCTAAGAAAATGCGTTATCTGAAGATATGATTATAATGAATCCGTTTGTGATTTAAATGTTGTTGTGATGCAAAACAGTCTCTTGGATAAGTTTATATCTGGTGATCTAGCAAAAAAAAAAAAAAAAACAGGAAATTTTATTTGTGTGGTAAGATTTTATAGTTTATTTTAAAGACATTCTTCTGGAAATCGTTTGCGAAACGTTTAGAACGGTTCTGTATTAATAACCTGAGTACTTGGACAGACTTGCCTATAGGC
This sequence comes from Anodontia alba, assembly GCA_964016985.1. NCBI lineage: Eukaryota > Metazoa > Mollusca > Bivalvia > Lucinida > Lucinidae > Anodontia > Anodontia alba. The sequence continues at coordinate 97,123,365 of OZ024826.1, read as the reverse complement.
AAACAGTGTAGGTCCTGATCAGAGGCAACAGAGCGCGGTTTCTGATCAGGGCCTACATTTTTTGTCATTAGAAAAAATGACAGGTAGGTACTGAATTGGCTTGTTCAAAGTGTGGTATGCAATTAAGGGGTCCGATTTTTTAGAGTAAATACGATATGCGGGTGTGTTTACAGACGTACGGAAAACACAGAGGGTCTTCATTTATGCACACAAAATACATTTTTCGAATTCCACCTTAAACGCGTGCGTGTGTATGTTCGAAACACAGGTATTGTACAAAAGTTATTGCACTGAGAATGTTCTCTCTTTCTTCTGGAAAATGTGGAAAGTTCATGTTTTGACAACGACTATCTTAATTTAACAATTTGGTTTAATATACACTGCCATGCATACTATTCATGTAATACATCACAATGTGATGTCCGAGCAAATGAAATGAGTAATATAATGATACCTTCAAACATATGCGTCCGTCGAATACACAAATAAGTCTTCGCACGTGCAGTTTGATCGGGCTTCGATATGCACTCAGCCTTTGGGTAGCCAACAATCCAAGGTTTCATCAGACGGACAGCGAATTGTTGGATCAGACTGTGCGGTTGCGGAATCTGAACAGAGTCTTCGCTGTACCCAAACTTAATGTAAATTTTCTCGCGTTGCGGCTTAAATGTTTATGTGAATGTGAACACCAGGATTTGGTCCCCATAAGTTGGGCGTTCCTGCACTTCGAGTGTGTGGATATACGTACAATGTCATCGGATTCCGGCAAACGCTCCACACACACACACACACACACACACACACACACACACACACACACACCACACACACACACACACACACACACACACACACACACACACACACACCGTTTGGATACTCGCATCTAGTTGCACGTAATGAAATGAATCAACCACCACGAACGATAAACTGCGCACTCCAAAGGTTGTCAACAGAAATCAAAACTTCAAAGGCCTAAGTGCTTCAACTAGTCCCCTGTAGGCCAGAAGGTCTCCAGATTATCACTCGTCTAACACCTTCTCGTCGTAGGACCAGATTGGGAAAGATTCTGTACCTATCAACAGATACTTCTCCTACAGACTTGTCAACTTTAAACTTTACAGTTCTCTGGGCTAATTCAGCAGATTACACGTTTATGACATTTTTCTTATTTTTCCTAGAAAACATGTTTATCAGTGTTTTGACATTTCACGTCTCCATTGGAGATAATTTGCATAAAATGTCAAAAGCTGTTTTCAGGGAAAATAAGAAAACTATTTCAAATTGTCGTCTGCTGAAATTTTTACCCAGAATGATAAGCGTTAAGGTCTCCAGATTATCTGTCGTCTAACACGTTCTCGTCGTAGGACCAGATCGGGATAGCTTCTATACCTATCAACAGATACTTCTACGGCGGAGTTATCATAGTTAATGTCATATTAATTATGATATAATGACAAAATGTAATCTGCTTACGTCCTATTATCTCAACTTTAATCCCTCTCGCTTACTCTTCGTCCTTACACTGAAAGAAAAGTAAAACTGCTTTGATCCTTTCAACATCACGAAAACATACCTATATAAGTTTGACCCCCTTAAACCCCACTTTTATACAGTAAAACGGGTTTACAGGGGTATACATTATTTTTCTAATTTCTGCTCAAAACATAGATTGTGGGTACACGTTCGAACCGCCTCGTCGAGGCGGTTCTAACGAGTACCCACAATCTTTGTTTTGAGCAGAAATAAGAAAAATATCAGAATTTTTTTATCTGAAAATTTTCATTTTTTGGTGGTAAAATTTTCTGTGTATTTGAATAGGCATGTTTTCGTAATGACCTTGCAGACGAAAACAGATACCTTCGAAAACAGTGTAAAATCTGATGATAATGAGCCATCTCATCAGGATCTATACTGTTAGCCATTAAATATTCACGTTCTAATTGCTACCTCTATTTGCAACAGTGGGACCGAACGTCCATATTCAAAGAGGGGGTATTTCGCCATTTAAGAAATCCAGAGATGAAAGGTTTAACCGTTAAAAGCATTGAGCAAAATTGTACCAAACGACATTTTATTTACTAGCATTATCATTCAGAAAAATAAGACTTGACATTTCATGTGAATCGTCTGCTAGGCAGACGATTCACATGAAATGTGAAGTCTTATTTTCTCTGAAAAGTAGCAAAATCAATTTTTGGATGTCGTCTGCTACAAATTAGAGGTATGAGGGTCAAGTAACCGGCAGTATAACAGTTCAATGGCCGATGGTTTTTGGCTCACGATGATGCTATCCAGATATAAGTGGTTCTAGTTGCCGCCAAAACCAGAAAAAATAATAATCATATAGCTTCATATAATAAATAAGTGGTTTAAAATAAATTGAATTTAATTCTTTTTCTGGTCAGTATGAGAAATATATACGAAGTATCTTATTCCCTTTAGCTTATACGGTCGACCTTTTATTGCTCGAACATTTTTGTGACCATGGAAATTTATTCTAGATATTGGTACTTTGAGTCACTGGGGATTGGGAGGCAAATGGCGATGATTTCGGGATGTCTTTTCGATCTTCCATAAAAATATGTGTGTACTCATCAGAATCGCCTCGAAGAGGCGATGCTAATGAGTACACACAGCATACCTTCATGATGAAACAAGAAAAGTTCCCTAAATATCCCTAAATATTTGATTTCTTGAGCTGTCGGAAGAATTTCCTAGGGACTCAAAAACGAGTTCGAATCAGCCATAGTAAACGAGGCATCGGTGTTCTCGATAGTTTTTGAAGTTTTGCTTTATTGATGAAAGAATGCTTGCTTACTATTCCTGGGGTCTATCTAAGGTACTAATAAAATTTCTCCTTCTTTTCAGGTGGCCAAAAAGCAGAAGTACCGTTTCTGGTCGATCGTCGAAGAATTACGGAACAGCACGAACGTCCCATACAAGACCATTCTTCTAGAATTCATCAACTGTATTGTCATTTACACAGACAAAATAAATGAACGTGTACGCATCAGGAATGAATTCTACGGTACGTCTATAGTTCTTGCTTTGCTGCCATGGCCAGCGACGCCAGAAGCTCTGAAAGCCTACTTGGAGAATAATGCCGCGGCAACACATTGTTTGCCAAGCAGCTTTCGCAGCTTTCGTTTTGAATCCTTCCGCACAACCATTTCGGGGTAAAATCCCACACCGTACTGAGTAAAGCGTTTCCGGATTTACGGAAACTGTGCTACGGAAATGATCTTCGGATTGTCTCCTTCCACCTACGCGGTAGAGACGATAATTTGTCACTTTTACTAATGGTACAGCAGTATTTTGGTCTTGGTACAACTTTTCTCGCTCGAGTCATTTAACATTTAGTACTTGGCATTTAATTCAACTAGACGAGTTGTATGAAATGTCAAGCTCTGTTTACGGATAAATAAGAAACCTGTTCTGATTGTCGAAAGCTGATACAGTCGAACTTCAGTGACTCGAACATCTTTGGGACCATGGAAATTTGTTCTAGACACGGGTAGTTCGTTAATTATGGCGCCAGGTCAGGAGGCAAATCGGGATATTTTAGGGCTGTCTTCCCGCTCTTTTATAAAATAATGGTATGTTGTGTGTACTCATTAGAATCGCCTCGATGAGGCGATTCTAATGAGTACACACGACATACATTTTCATCCTAGGGATTCAAAAACGAGTTCGAATTAGCCACTGTAAATGAGTCATCAGTGTTCGAGTCATTGAAGTTTTACTGTGTTTAATGCATTTAGAATGCTACAATCCTTACTTTGAACTACCTGGGCCGCAAATGTTGTACTGGGTTCCAGACCCTCTTAGCGACAATTGAAGAAGGATACCAGGGCAAGAAGTACTGCACATTTTATTTATATGACCCTCTAGACTTCGTTTCTAAAGTGTTTCTTTGTTCCCAATTAAGGAAGCAACACACTGTAGACTCATATATTTGAAGCGTGTCGGTTAAAAACAGTCTCTTTCAGTCAAGTTACTTTTCTAGCCATTTATCATTGTCACCTGTAATTTCAAACACTCAAGTCATTTAAACCCTTGGATCGTGACTGCAGTTTTTAGCGTTAAAATGATGAATCATGTCTGACATTTTTAAACTAAATGCCCTTAAATTTATGTAGACATTAAGTGTTTCTGTTTATACATTGAAATTTATTACAAACAATGTAAATTTCAACTTAACCTAGTTTAGTGCATTCTTCCATCTTGAAAGTTGGGCAAAACCATTTACAGTTTAAAGGGGTGTTTAACATTAGTATAATAGTATAAGTGCAACTCAACATACTTATACTACTTTATCGCAATTTGTTTGATCAAGAGGAAATTCAAATTGCATTTTCCTTCGATAAATCCTCTGAACATTGGAACTACATGTATTTTCTTTGCGCAAATTTCTAATCTATGTTCACAGTGTAAATTTATATGCCAAAGTTGGAAATATATGGCATAGAGTTCAGTTTTGGTGATTTTATCGATGTGTGAACACCGGCAAATCACTCACGCTTCCCAGCGGGCACATGATGTTTATACAACGTCGGCTGAACGTCGATGCAACGTCATGACGTTGCATCGACGTTGAAACGACGTTGTACTAACGTCATGTGCCCACTGGCTTGTGAGTGATTTGCCAGTTGTACACACCGATAAAGTCTTGTAAAATGAAATACATTCTTATAGTGATTGACCATGTAATTTAATGGAAAATCGTGCTGACAAATGTCAGACGCCGTGTTCTGCAGCGTCTGTTCTGGTCTAAACTGTTTGCCAAAGTCCATTTTGTGTGACATTTGGCATAAATGGGTTAAAAATATCACATGTTCAAGTGTACGGGTTGTATTTCATAAGGCTGATTCATAACCATGCGTTGCACCGTTTCGCATTACACAAGTCTACTTCTTTACCATGTCAAGGCTTTAATACATGTACCTGGTCTTGCGAAATTTAGTTTCGGAATTAAAGGACGGATTTCTTTGGCATTTGGGCGATTTCATAGAAACACCAAGCTGTATGTTTCATCAAAGAATAAGGCTAATAATATTAGCCATCAATCGGCGTCTAATCAGGGCATTCGCTGTTTGCAGCTCATTCAGCAATTTCAGCATATTGACAGGTAGCAAAATGGACCTGTTGAAATTTAAGAAGTATGAGGTAAAGACTAAGGTGTGAGAATAATTGGGCTAAACATGATATCCAAGCTCTAGCAGATTTATCTAAACTTTCCCATAACGAAATTTATAGTCAAAAGTGGTGGATGAGTTCGAAGGAACTCCGCGAACCCCCTTTGGATCCGCCCCTGATAGCAGCGATTTACGTACGCTATAAATAGGGACGAAAGAGCAATCTCGATCAGATGACTACCACAACGTCACACATGGACTCAGATGTTTTGGCTGTTTTTGTTGTACACCAGCCCACCATATTTTTCATTTATTTCGCATTAAAATTGTACCGAAAACAACCAAGGATTGGCGAACAAAAATCTGTCGTGTAATTGTTTTCACAGCATGTACTCTGTACATTTTTAATGCTATGTATAAACAAATTTTCAAGTGTTATACCGTTTAAGGTTAAACTTGAATAAATGAAGTGGAACGCACAAAAAGGGCCTTTATGCCATAATCGGGTAGCGAGGGCCAATATCAGCCTGCTGGAATACGCAGTCTGATCAGGGCCATCGCTGTCCACTTCCAGAATTAGTGGATACTTTACAATCTATCAACTGACGGAAAAAGCCAATGTCCGACTGTACTCATGCGTAGGTTGATCTGGGCCTATGCTGTTTGTATTATGATAATAGCCATTTTCCTCCTTTTTACGCATCAAAATCGTTCTGATAAACATAACCACGATACAGTATTTTACCACGAAACCTTTTAGCCAAAAACGGTCAAAATAGTTTTAAAGGTCAGTAAAACATTCGTGCACGGGTGTGCTGCCAAGCCAGTTCATGGCGCCCACATTGTATAAGACAAATTTTGAGACTATTAGTAATTCTGATGCGCAATTGGCTTACCTATCAATTAAGGGGTTTGTTGGTAGAATCCAGAAACAGAAATACCATTTTAACTTAATAGAACTCGGATAAATACGGTTTAAATCTTCCCAAAGATAGGAATCTCGGCATGACCTCGGTAATACCCGAGGGTTATATTCATCGCAGGCTTATCTCTTAAATGAAATGAGCCACAACGTGAGAAAACGTACCTTCTGACATGTGCGCCCAACGACGACTCAAATCAGCCTGCGCATCCGCGCATTCTAATCAGAGTCTTCGTTGCCCACATGAAGAAACTTTGCATCCTTGGCTATCCGGAATGTGCCCAATGAAGATTCTGATCAGACTGCGCGAATGTGCAGGCTGATCTGAATCTTCACTGGGCGCACATGTTCGAAGGTACATTTTGGACATTGCGGTTCAAATGGTGGAAGATTGGAAACTTTACTATCAAAATATTATTTGAATACTTCGCCAAACAAGGTGGAGATTATAAACAAGAAGAGTGGTCGAAATTAGAAAGAAAATACCACAGTTTAAAAGGACAATATTTAAAGTATCGGGCCCACTGCTCTTAACAGGACAGGTGGAGCGGGCCACAAGAGACTGTACATTATATCATATGACATGCTAACAGACAAGGCACACATGGGTTTGTCTCATTACATCGGTTTTCTGTGCCCTGGTTCGTCTGTTGGTTTTAAGTTTTAATACAATACAATAATAACAGACCAATGCGAAACTAGATAGTCTAAATTTAGACCAAACATGCTTTTAACTGTGAACGGATGGCTTAAGTTTACATAAATGTTTTTATAATGTACCTACCATGTGGTCTGGAAGCAAAATTATGGGTTGAAGGAATGAACGGTGATTATGAATGAAGTTTGTTAAATTCCTTGCTGGTATAACTAAAATATTTTTGTGAACTGCAAAATGAAGCCAAACATATTTTAATACCAGAACGGTCCTGTTGACATGATCAACCATCCTGATTTGTCACTAAGACTGTTGTGATCAGTATGAAATCGATTTGTGATAAATGATGTAGAACTGTTTGCCTCGCTACTCTTAAAGGAAAGAATTGCTCCCTCTGGGAGTAAATTCTTTCCTTTAAGAGTAGCCCCCATTTGTGTTTGGTTTCATTACTTGTAAGGCAACATCTTGTCTGCAAAAGTTGTCCCCCTTTAGCGTATGTAAAAGTTTAAGATCAAAACTTATCTTTACATTATTTCAAATTGCTTATTTGGATGCAATTCACGTGCAACTGTAATAAATAATAAATAATTGTTAGATTGATTCAATTAAAATACAATGCGGCTCCTTTAAGGCCCGTTGCGAGGCTTTTTCCGGTATTCTCCGGTACCGTCGGTATTGTTACTCGTATGAAGATTCCTCCTTCAGTGGACACCACACGCTTTCGTACCGGGCTTCGAGGGAACTCTAACTCAATGAACTCTGTGTCTCAATCATAAGACTGTCTGCGCAAATTATTATGACAATCATTCATATAATTGTAAGTCTAAGGTGAATCAACCGTGTGATAAATTTCTGACCAGACCGAAATCTTTTGAACTTCCTTTGACTGGAGACAGGGGAATGTTTAGTAATAATAATATAACGCTGTCATGCAAAAGAGGTCTTTGAAATAGAGGCGGTATGGACTGGCATGCATATGAAGGTAGTCCACAGGGAGCTTTTGCTTTAAGTTAATATATTATGTCCTTCATAAATATTCAGGACTCCGTTAGGCGAACAGCGAAGAGCCTGATCAGCCTGCGCATTTGCGCAGGCTGATCAGGCAATTCGCTGTTTGCATATACGGCAAAGTCCCTTTTCGATTCCTACGTTCTGGTTATTAAAATAATTCATATAATATTGCAGTTGGCTTTTAATCCTACTTTAGAATTAAGTTGCTGTTACAGCTTGTTTATGAACAGAGAATAAACTTCTGAAAACAAGTCTCTTAAGTGCTTACATGGTTTATAAAGTTTTAATTGTCCAACTTCTTTTCTGATTGATTGTTGTCTGGTGGTTACTTGAACTTGTTTTCTAAACTCAAGCAGTATCGTAAACAAAAACATCATATTTTAGTACTTAGCAGCTGTCTTCAAAGAAAGTTCATTACGAAAACATGCCTATTCAAATATACTGAAAATTTTACCACCAAAAAATAAAAATTTTCAGATAAAAATATTCCTATATTTTAGATATTTCTGATCAAAACATAGATTGTGAGTACTCGTTAGAACCGCCTCGATGAGGCGGTTCTAACGAGTACCCACAATCTATGTTTTTGAGCAGAAATAAGAAGAATAATGTATACCCCTGTAAACACCAGTTTTAATATATAAAAATGGGGTTTAAGGGGGTCAAAATTATATAGGCATGTTTTCGTGATGTCATTGGCTTTTGATAAAAATATTTGTACTCTATAAAAATTTATCCGACAAATTGATAAAACAAAACGGTTGGATTAATTTTGAAACTACAATAAAACCTCATTTAACGGTCACCTTTCAACGACAGCCACCTATTTATAACAGCCAGTAATCTGTTTCCAAAAATCATCATTTCACTATACAGTCAACTCTTGTTACCTCGACTTCGCTTTTCTCGAATAACCGCTTATCTCGAAACGAAAATCTGGTCCGTGGAAATCTAACAACAAGTAATAAAATATTGTGGAAAAGCGGAGAAAATTGCTCCTCTCCTCTCTTCACAATATTTTCAAAATATCTCCAATTTCAGGAGTCAAATTACATACTCATTTGTGAAATGTGGTTGTTCGATTTATTTTTTCCTCAATTCTGCAAATGTCATATGTCGAGGTACGGACATTTCGAAGTATTTCTGAGAGTTTCTTGGACTTCGAGATAACGAGATTTGACTGTATATTCAACCAATGAAAAAGACATCCATAGCGCTATGAAATAAAACCTCGGATGTCTTTTTTATTAGTTAAAATGTTTGAATGTTTGAGTTAATATACATGTATTATTCATCTGTATTTGTCATCTATGTATATGTTCTGCTTCTTCTACTTTCAGGTCTAAAACTTCAAGAAATTCTAAATCAGTTACGGTGAGTCTTTTTTACGTTATAAGTTTCCAAAATAATAAGAAATCAGACTTTAAAATCAGAAATCAGTGGTCCCGGTGTTAATCTTATTCTTTGTTGCTTTGTGGTTTATTCTACGAGGCGTTTTGTTCTATGTCTTTCCGTGTGTCATTTTGTTCTTGTGTTTTTCAGTCCTTTTAGTATTGCGATTACCTCGCTTGGGGAAGAGAGAGCTAATCTTAGTGCTTTTCGTACGTTTGTTCGGTTTGTGCTTGTTTAGATTTGTCGGTTTCCTCTTCCTCTTGGGGTCTGAGAAGGGCTGCGGTTTGTGATTGTGGCGCTCCCTGGACTTTTCTCTTACCTTTTTTTTAAGAATACAGCAGTTTGAAATATCTTATTAATTTCGTAGACATACCGCCAATGGGTATACTTTCAGGGGAGGTAGCTCTGTCAAAATGGTTTGTCTCCCTTCTGAAAAGGGTCTACTCTAAAAGGAAAGAATTTGCTCCCCTCGGAAGCAAATTCTTTCCTTTTAAAGTAGGCCTTTTATGAAGGGTTTTGGTGTGTAAATTGCTGTACTCTAAAATGTTTTTTTTCCAATGGGTCTACTATACTGGGAGCAAATTCTTTCCTTTTAGAGTAGACCTCTTTTCAGAATTGGTCTACTATAAAGAGAGCAAATTCTTTCCTTTTAGAGTAGACTCCTTTTCAGAATAGCTAAACAGGAAATCATTAATCATCTCCCTTTTAAAAATGGCCACTAATATACTAATATATCATGTCATGTGTATCAGCACCCTCCCCCCCCCCCCCCCCCCCATTGAGCATCAACATGACAAACTCTACCTTATGACATGTTCATCTAGCGACGACTCAGATCAACCTGCACATCCACACAGTCTGCTCAGAAAGAAATGGAGATACGACCCAGGAAGGCGGCCATGCACAATCTCAGAACATAACCCTCCAAAGGCACCGGTTTAAGGGGAATTGATGCATTTTTAGAGGAGGTAATTCCATCAGAATTGTTTTATTTATTCTGAAATTGGACCTACTATGATAGAGCATATTTCATTTTATTTATTTATTGCATTACCGTACGGCGCTTTATTGCTCATATATAAAGTTTGTCTGTTATTACTGACAATGACCAGTCCTAATCAAATGCGTGAAGTGTTATTGTTTGTGTGTCCTAAGATGGCTGATGAGACCAATCTTAGCTATAAACTGCCTGTTGCAGATAGAACAAGAGAGATCTGAGGAAGAAAGCTCTGTTGGTGATGCCTTACCTCTGGCTTTCCGCTGAGCTCAGTCTTTCAATGTCACCCGTCTATCGTCTCGTTGTGACAAATAATGTTGGAAGAGACGTCAACCACCAAATCATCATCACCATCATCATCATCATCATCATCATCAACATCTTCATTTTTGTGCCAAACACAGAATGTTCTATATATATAGCATAGATAAGTTAAAACTACTCTAGGGGCATCAAGTTTAATTTATTTAGTGTAAATTCATCGGCTTCCATAAATAGTAAACATTCATTTCAATGCTATAAAAATGAAATAAATCTGAAATAATGTCGGCGTTATTTATGGCAGCAGTCCTTATTGTACGTTAATGAAGGTGCGAGGGAGTGCATATTGGCAGTACAATGAAACATTTGATTAATCTTTAAAGCGCCAAGCAAAACCGTAGAACAACATTCTATTTTTTTTTTTTTTTTTTTTTTCATAGGAAAATAAGACTTGGCATTTCATGTGAATCGTCTGCTGGGCAGACGATTCACATGTAATACCAAGCCGTATTTTCTCTGGTAAATGCAAAAAAAAAAAAAAAAATCTCCTCTGCTGCAATTGTGGCCTAGCACTTTTAAGGATTGAAGTACTCTGAAAGGAAAGAATTTGCTCACAAGGAATCTAATCTGAAAGGAAAGCATTTGCTTCCCGTGGGACTTTAAGGATTAAAAGAATTGTAAAGTTGGTGCACAATGATCCACGATTTTTTTCACCATATTACCATATATATTCCCTAAATATTTAGACACAAATTCCCTTACGATTATATACATGTACCTTATCAATAGAGCAAAAAGAAGAGTAACTGTTTCCTGTGAAATAGGCCAAATACAAGTACATAATATTTATTATAAAGAATATTTATTATATGCCAAAAATGTATATATTCGATTATGTGCACGTCCTTCATTGATACCCATGACCTAGCTTCGTACTTACCATATTTCCCTAAAGTTAAACATTCGAATAAAATTGCCAGAACAAACAGTGTAGGTCCGGATTAAACGGCTCAAGTTTTGACTTTGTTCAGCCAGCATTTTAAACACTTTTACATTTCATTTAGGATTAGGAGATATAGTTTCTCTCTAACAAGGGTATAAACGGTATTAACTGCCAGGCTGACATGATTGAAATTGCACCTTTGTCCATTGACGTGTACATGACAATGTTCATGTCACATCTCTGCTACAAAAATGGAAAACCAACATATATGTTGAAGATACACACATAGACTAATACGGTGAACGCCTCATTATCTTGACTATCAAATGATCAGTTCAAGTTTCTCGATTTGCTAAATTTGTCTATTTTAGTACTTTTGAGTGGTGGGAATTTTACCTTTAAAGCTGTAAGATAATCGCACTGCTGAAATGAATCCCCGTGAATTTAACTTTAGTTACTTAATTAAACATTAATTTTTCGCTGCTTTCATCTCCTGATCAAAGTTATTACCTTAAAATTACAGTATAGGGGCTGTGTCATCCTGTAAGATTCAGAATGTCAGCTAATTGTGTTGATTGTTAACCCATTTTAGTCTGGAGACCCCCAAATGGGGCAATTAGCAAACAGAGCAGACCCAGATCAGACGCCGCAGGATGCAGCATCTGATCAGGGTCTACACTGTTTGTATTAAATACAGGAATTTCTATGAAAAAAAAAAAAAAAAAAAAAAACATCGTAGTAATAAGAACTAACCAAACACCCTACATTTGGAAAAAGACCGGTCCAAAGAGTTATAGTAGACGAGTCCACTCGACATATATAGGATAAAGACAGCAAAACTGTTCCTACGGTATTTGCCCTTTACCCTTAAACTGCCAATCACAACAATTGTCGTCTGCTTTGTCATCTGCTTGTGATTTTAAAAAAAATCATTTTGGCAAACAGTGTGGACCCAGATCAGACTGCTCCTCTAGGAGCAGTCTGATCAGGGTCCACACTTTTCGCTTATATGCAAAAATAGTTTTGAACAGTTTGCAAGAATATTCAGCAGACGACATAAACAGACGACATTTTCCGATGCAGGTTTTCGTGGCGTTTTAAGGGTTAATATTTCTACCATCTACCATACTTGTTCTGAATTTTAAACAAGTCAAGGCAGAGGCTTATAATACTTCTAACTAGTAGAATTCTGAGCCTCTGGTCAATGTTATTAACTGCTAATATGTCTAAAACTGCTGAATGATTAGCAAGCAGTGTAGACCCTGATCAGACGCCGTGTTTTGCGGCGTCTACCCTGTCTGTCCGCCATACTTACAGTAAATTCGCTAATGCACATACTAACACGTGAACGGCATTGACAAAATATAGAATAATGCATATTTTGCAAAACCAACCTATATTGTTGGCATTTAGCACACGCATTTGGACATCACATTACGAAAACATGCCTGTTCAAATATACTGAAAAGTTTACCACCAAAAAATGAAAATTTTCAGATAAAAAAATTCTGATATTTTTCCTATTTCTGCTCAGAACATAGATTGTAGGTACTCGTTAGAACCGCCTCGGCGAGGCGGTTCTAACGAGTACCACAATCTATGTTTTCGAGCAAAAATAAGGAAAATAATGTATACCCCTGTAAACCCCAGGTTTACTATATAAAAGTGGGGTTTAAGGGGGTCAAAATTATATAGGCGTGTTTTCCTGATGATTTATTCTAGTAATCGCCGGCCTCGATAGTTGTCGGATGAGTTGTCGACTTGTGATCAAGAGGTCGCGGATTTGATCCCCGCTGAACTGGCAACATTCTTTCGTGGAGATTGATCATGAAAATTTTCTATAGTCATTCTTTCCTTTCCGCTGATTTACGAAGGGCAGCTGTCAGTTTCTGGCAAATGAATGTGCGCAAGTACTGGTTAGCCGCTGAGAGGACTAATCCTGCATAGGAAAAGTGTGGTTAGGTAACCTTATGACCTTAAACTCCTTATGACTCGCATGACCTTAAAAGTGTTGATTGGGCCGTTAAACTCCAAATCAGCCAAATATTCTAGTAATCGCAGATCAGCTGTGGTTGTCGTATTTGTGTGTCCTTTCTTTCCTTCCTTCTTTCTTTCTTTCTTTCTTTTTTGATGACGTTTGACGTTTGGGCCACTCATGTGACAGTTTACTTCAATAAAAGGTGTCTAAAATGTACCGAATAATGCGTCAATGTCAGAATATTTGATAATTTAAAGTATATTTAACAATCAATTTCGTCAATTGGTTTCATGAAATGTTTCTTAGTCATTTTCATGGGCGCCTAAATCATTTATATTTTTTCAATTTCATATCATTCTTTTTCAATTTTCAATACATTTGGATGTAGATTATTATAGAGTGACCAATTTGGTTGGCCACAATCGCTTAAACGTAATTTAAACACCACATTACATGGTATATCGGTGCTAAATGTGATTTTCGTGTGAGAAAAGTAATTCGGCTTTATTTTCTAAAGTGACTGATTACATAAACATGTTTATTAAAGTTTGACTTCTTGATTGCTTGTATGCTCAGTGGCGCCTGTGATTTTGTCAAAATCTAAGAAGTATTCAGCCCAGGCCCAAACTACAATATCATTTTTATCAGACAAGTCCCAAGTATAAACGTAACGGTATAAAGTTAAGGCCTATTTCTACGTGAGTAATATACATTTACAATTAGGTGGTATAATCTAATCTGAAATTTCTTACACTTTTCTTGCATAATGTATGTCTAATATAGTTTATGATTCATTAAATCAGAAAGAGTAATCTGGATTTAAAGCTTAGGCCAGAGTAAGAGGGTATTAGGACATTTGAATAGTCTTATCCTTACAACGATTCATGCCGAACCCTGTTTTTTGGGAAGGTTTTTTAAATAAAACTGTTAAGAGCCACGCCGCAAGAAAGGTGGCCTTATAAAAGAGCGAAGAAAGCGACAGATCGTGCGCATACACATCCGGGTCTTTCCTGTTCGTTCATGTATGCACTCTGCAGTACGTATATAATTCTGTGAGCGGGCCTGGAATTCCTTTAACATGACATGCGGATTCTTCAGGCTGATCTGGAATACATATGCATGTGAAGAATTTTTTTCATGGTGGATTGTTCAATAAGTATTTTGGCACTTGACACCTTTCTAACCATTTAGTCTGATGAGGCATACTCCAGACAAAGACTTACTTTCTTCGACCAAAACTTATATTTTTTTTCTTATTTCATCACGAAAACATGTTGTTGGTACGCATTAGACTCGCCTCGACGAGTGTAAAATTTCAGCAGACAGCTTTTTGAAAACATACCTATATAATTTGACCCCCTTAAACCCCGCTTTTATATAGTAAAACTGGGGTTAACAGGGGTATAAATTATGTTTCTTATTCCCGCTCAAAAACATAGATTGTGCGTACTCGTTAGAACCGCCTCGCCGAGGCGGTTCTAACGAGTACCCACAATCTCTATTTTGAGCAGAAATATGAAAAATATCTAGAGTTTTTTTTTATCTGAAAATGTTCAGTTTTTGGAGGTGAACTTTTCTATATATTTGAATAGGCGTGTTTTCGTAATATTTCATCTCTTTTCTTCTTCAGAAAACAGACTTTGACGTTCCATGCATATTGTCTAATTAGGAGACAATTTGCACGAAATGCCAGAGCCTGTTTTCCGAGGAAAATGAGAAAAAATATACATTATCTACTGAATTGAGTGGTGGAGGTTAATCCTGGTCCTGCTGAACCCGGATATGCCCTGTCTTTGCAAACAGTGCAGATCCAGACCAACCTGGATCAAGTAATCTGATTGGCTGGCAATAAGAAGTGGGCGTGGCATCTTAATTTCTTCAGCATGACAATATGTTTATGTAAGGAACAAGACGAAACTCTACTTGTAATTAACCCATTGTAGTCGGGAAGTCCGTAAAAGGTAATTGGCAAACAGTGCAGACCGCAGAACGCGGTGTCTGATCAGTCTCCACTGTTTGCAAATAGTTTAGCCATTTTTCTCTAGAAATACGTAAATCTCATAGCCGGACATACCTAAAATTGAATTGGACTCTTCCAATATATAGTGTGGGAGAGTCTTTTCAGTATACAATGGGTTAAGCTGTTAGATATCTACATTGAACTTTATACGACTTGTATGCACCTCTTATATAAAATCCATTTAACGGAAACAATGCACATCAAGAATTTAAATCTGTTTTAGATATTGTATTATTTTACATTTTAATCCAATAGAGTTCTAATCGCTGGCAAAGTCGCAGTGTTGTGCATTTTTAACATTTTATGTTGTAATCAAATTCTGCTTAAATTTTATAAACTTCGATAGTTAGACGATTTGTCCCATTAAACACGTGTTGCATTTAATAGCGTACATGTTTGAGTTCAGGTTTTGCGGCCCAGAATCCATTAAGGTCATGTCGAGCCTGTCAGTTTTCCTGGGCAGGCGTTGTCCTCTAAGCGGTTGAACCAGTACTTGTGCACATTCTTCCGCCAGAAACTGACAAAAAAAATTGCTCTTCTTAAATCAGTGGAAGGGAGAGACTGGCCGTTGAAAATATTTCATGATCTATCTCCGGGCAAGAATGTTGCTGGACCCGGCGGGGATCGAACCCGCGACTTTCTGGTCACTAGACAGACGCGCATCCGACCGAGCCACCGAGGCCGGCCCAGCGTACATGTTCAAATAATTGTAAAATTAGAAGTGTGCAAGGAAGCATTTGGGCGGCTACGTCAGAAAAACGTTCCATCGGACATGTGCGCCTAGCGAAGATTCAGATCAGCCTGAGCATTCGCGCAGGCTGATCAGAATCTTCTCGGGGCGCATTTTAGATAGCCAAAGATACAAAGTTTCATCTTGCGGACAACGAAGATCCTGATCAGACTGCGCGGATGCGCAGGCTGATTTGAGTCTTCGTTGGGCGCACATGTCAGGTTAAGAAAGCAAAGTGAAGGAGTCTGGTTATCAGACAAATCTTGAGGTCATATCGGTCCTAATTACTAGCGTTTCCCTAGAGACAGTCAATCTTGTAATTATCTTCATTATGTAAGCTTATAGTTAGGCAGGTATTTGAGAAATCCAATTAAAATGAGGCTGAAAGTGACATATCTTTAACCTGCACTCAAGATGTACTGAAGCATCCAAGCCTTTCGTCTGGTGGTTTCAACAGGCGTACAAGACATTTTAAAATGTTTTATTTTTATTATTATTATTATTATTATTATTATTATTATTAATAAATTCCTATTATTATGAAACCAGCATTGATATTTCAATGCGGATTTTCTCGGAAAAAATGGATTTGACATACATGAAAATTACCTTCTGCAATAAGGTTTAACATCTCGTGTGAATCGTCTACATACAAATTATCTTCCAAAATAGGGTTTGGCACTTCATACTAATTGTCTCCTCAGGAGACAATTCGCATGAAATATAATCCCTTATATATGGAAAAAAAGTAAGAATAATATGGTCGTCCAGAAAAGATCAGAAAAAGCTAACAATGCTGAGAGATATTTAAAAAGTCAAACATTTTTAGCTTTGTTCTAAAAACAGGCAAGCACTGTCTGTCTAGTGCCTATGAAAGCCATATTAACCTTTCCAAAATTGATCGGTGAGCCCGCCAGACAAAAAGGGACCTTTGCCCTGTGTGAAAAATTGGACTCAGATCAGTCCTGCGCCCGCGCAGACGGTTCAGGATCGTTGCTGTTTGCCAGTAGGTTGCACAGAAATCGGATGAATATAAGTGAACAGTGCAAATCCTGATCAGACCGCACGACAGCGCAGGGTGATTCTGGGTCTGGTGCTGGCGTATATATGTTTACCGCATAGACCGTTGTACGTAAGATCCGATTTTATTTGCTACAACAAGATTCCTGGAAATCAGTCTATTTATAGAATAATGAGCATCAACGGCAGGAAACATACATTCGGACATGTGCGCCCAGCGAAGATTCAGATCAGACTGCGCTGATCAAAATCTTCACTATGCGCATTTTGGATAGCCAAGGATGCAAAGTTGCTTCATGCGAACAACGAAGACTCCGGTCAGACTGCATGGATGCGCAGGCTGATTTGAGTCTCCGTTGGGCGCACATGTAAGAGGGTACGTTTTCTCACGTTGCGGTTCAAATGTCTGGTAAACGTTTAACCTGTTGCATGTGACTCTTAACGTACGCGGTTTGTAATCTCTGAGACGGTTCGAATGAATGCAAAAATCTCATTTTGAAAGATGTATAAAGTTAACTACCAAGTCCTTTTTTCAGAGAAAAAAATTACGAAAACAAAAGCATTTGGCATCTGCTAATTATTGTCAGCGGCGTGCTAAGGATTAATGGTGGATGGAAGACAAAGTTGACGCATTACATAGCAACTTTATGCTTAGCATTCAGGGTAAAATTTTGAGCAGACGACATTTTCAAATATTTTTCTTATTTTCCCAGAAATGCTGTTTTCTTGGGGAAAATGTAATGTCACTAGTTACCAGCCTCTATAGTCATGATATTATTTTGGTTTTATTTTAGTGGATTATTGAAAGGATTATAAGAAAAAGTATATATATATATATATATAGTCACTTGAGACTGGAGACGTTTATATTAAATCGCGAACGTTTGCAAAGGTTACCTGTACCCAGTGACGAGCTACACAGAAGTTAGACAGACGATTCGAATGAAGTGTCAAGCCTTATTTTTGCTACCAGTCGATTCATTTGTAATGTCAATCTTTATTTTCGAACAAACAATTCTCATGAAATAGAAGACGTTTCGCATGAACTTTCTAGCTATATTTTATCAGATGATTCATATGAAATGTCTTTTTTTCTCTAACAGCCGAATCACAGAAATGACGAATCTTATGTTCTCTTAGCTGAACATGTAAATCCAAAACTACTTCCCAGCAAGCACACAACGTTGAAACAACGTCAAATCAATTGCATACAAACAACGGCAATACGTTGGATCAACTTTTTCAGCGTTGTGTGCCAACAACGTCGATTCAACATTGGATCAACGTTGAATCGACATTGTTTCAACGCTGTGTGCTCGCTGGTTTGCTAGTAGCTAAACCTGACATAACATCCCGCCAATAAATAAGCATATCGTACATCATCAACATTTTAAGCTTGACAAAGCGTTTGAACTTACATTAAAATTATCAAAAATTGTAGACGTTATTACTTTAATCATGTCTAATTTCCTTATATACGCCCACAGTTTAAAGGATGTATGAATTACTTGTAGATGAAGTATTCATTACGAAAACATGCCTATTCAAATATACTGAAAATCTGACCACCAAAAAATGAAAATTTTCCGATGAAAAATACTGATATTTTTCATATTTTTGTTCAAAACATAGATTATGGGTACTCGTTAGAACCGCCTCTAACGAGTACCCACAATCTATGTTTTTGAGCAGAAATAAGAAAAATAATGTATATCCCTGTAAACCCCAGTTTTACTATATAAAAGTGGGGTTTAAGGGGGTCAGAATTATATAGATATTTTTTCGTAATGTTATTATGCCCCCAACTTTGAAAAAGCTGAGGTGCTTGTTCGTCACATTTTATCTTGGGTACAAGAGATCTCAGAAAGTATTTGAGCCAGAGTTTTGATATTTGGCAGATTTACTGGGGCTCAGTTGATCACCTGATTTTTTTTTTTTTTTTTTTTCAATTGGATTGATTTTATGAGTTATGGTCCTTTTAAGATTGGCACATTGTAGGTGCAAGCATATAGTTAGGGGTATAGTGTTTTAGGTTAGACTTTAGAATCTGTCCGCCATCCTTTACTGGCCTCGAAATGTGAGTACACACATCAACTTCAGTAAAAGTTGGGGTTAACTTAGAGCTTGGTCACTGTTGGTAAGGGTTAGGTTTGGGTTAGGTTAGTTGAGGGATCTAATTAACATACCTATATCAGAAAATTTTAGAGAGAGTTAGGGTAAGATTATGTGGCGAACAGATTTTAAAAGGTATTCCCGAAAGTTTTTTTATCCTTATTTACTTCATTTTACTCGTCTTAATAGCTATACTTAACCTTGAATATATAAATTTTATACAAAGATAAACAGCTATTTTGCATTTATGAATGCGCAATATGTATATAAACATGTAATTGACTTTTGTTACTAAAATAAGCCGTTACACATGTCATTCGTTTTCGACCTAAACCAGGGTTTTAACCCTTAACCTTGGTCCTGACGAATCCGGATATGCACTGTCTTTGCAAACAGTGTAGATCTACACTGTTTGTCATTAAGTGTGTGAGTTTGTATCAGCAACATAGATAAAGTAATCTGATTGGCTGAAAATTAGAAATGGGCGTGGCATCTTAATTTAGGTTAAAGAGTAAATCACAACTGTTGTAGTTTACTATAATTTTGCATAACGGTTTAAGGGTTAAATTAGTAACATTTTCCATATCTATGCATTACCTGTTTTCTAATTATATAAAACATTCTTTAATTCGCATGTTCTTTGTTATCTGACACAGTTTAAATGTTTGCTCAACTTAATGTAGTTTGTGATGACATAATTTCATGTAAGTTTCGTTTTCTCTTGGACATCATCACGTGTCGTCTTGGGAAACCGACATCATTTTGCATTATATATACGAGTCGGCAATGTAAATTTCTAAATTGTAGATTAGGCCAAACCACATGAATTTCAACGATGTTTTAATGTTTGCTGTCAACATGTAATGTCTTTTCTTCTGCATGGATTAACTACTGAAATCTGAATATTTAGGCTAATCGTGCAAGCATAAATATAGTCTCCATTACGAAAACACACCTATTCAAATATATTGAAAATTTTACAACTAAAAAAAGGAAAATTTTCAGATAAAAAAAATCTGATATTTTTCATATTTCTGCTCAAAACATAGATTGTGGGTACTCGTTAGAACCGCCTCAGCGAGGCGGTTCTAACGAGTACCCACAATCTATGTTTTTGAGCAGAAATAAGAAAAATAATGTATACCCCTGTAAACCCCAGTTTTACTATATAAAAGGGGTTGAAGGGGGTCAAAATTATATAGGCGTGTTTTCGTAATGCTATTTTCTTACTATTTCGATCGTGAGATTGAAGTGAGACAAAGCGAGTATGACGTCAGACAGATACATGTTTTGATTGGTTTGAAAACGATATAATAAATATGTGCTGAATGATTTGAAAACGATATAATAAATATGTACTGAATAAACCGAATCATTATAGAAAAAAGAAATAATATCTGAACGTACATATAGTTTGTGTCTTGTCGTCACATCACGAAAACATGCCTATATAATTTTGATCCCCTTGAACCCACTTTTATATAGAAAAACTGGGGTTTACAGGGGTATATATTATTTTTCTTATTTTTGCTCAAAACATAGATTGTGGGTACTCGTTAGAACCGCCTCACCGAGGCGGTTCTAACGAGTACCCACAATCTGTGTGGTTCTAACGTGTACCCATAATCTATGTTTTGAGCAGAAATATGAAGCAAATATCAGATTTTCTGTTTTTGGAGATGAAAATTTCAATATATTTGAATAGGCGTGTTTTCATAATGAGTTGGTTTTGCCTAAACAATCAAGATCTGGACCAGCCTGCTTATTCATATATTTTGTTCATTCTAATAATTATATATGCATAGACTTTCAAGGGAAATAACCCCGACAAAGAAATAGTTTTCTCCTTTTCTCATTACGGGGAGGAGGGCTACTCTTAGAGAAAAGAATTTGCTCCAGGGTTACTCTTAAAGGAAAGAGTAGATCCCATTTAAAAAGCTAAGTATAAGGAAAGCAAACTCCTGCCTGCAAAAACTTGTCCCCCTTTCGAAGAAAAAAAATGGCGGCAAAATCTCATAGTTAATCCGTTCAATTGAAGTTTCACATTACACTCGTTTTTGATCTGGTTCCAGGCGCGAAGCGGAAAAAGATGCCAACCTAGAGGTTCAGTTGGATGTGTTTGATGAGCACAAGGCCAATGACGACGAACAGTTGCCGGGAGCCAAGGGTGTTGATCTCAACAGTTCTCTTGATGTCTTTCATGCCATATATAAGCAGGTAAGCTTTGCTGGTTTTTTTTTTTTTTTTTTTGTTGTTTTTTTCTTTAAGAGAAAATAAGATTTGGCATTTGATGTGAATCGTCTGCAAGAGTACGATTTATTAAATACTGAACTCTCTCTCTCTCTCTCTCTCTCTCTCTCTCTCTCTCTCTCTCTCTCTCTCTCTCTATTTGTACTTTTATGTACGGTCGACTCGTTATCTCGACTTCGCTTCTCTCGAATTACCGCTTATATCGAAGAGAAAATCTGGTCCCAGTTTTAACATGGGTTCCTAACAACAGTTAACAAAACATTTTGGAAAAGAGGAGCGATTTCTCCTCTTATATCTCTAACTTCAGGAGACAGATTACAAATTCATTTATGAAATGTGGTAGTTCGATTTATTTTTCCTCAATTCTGCAAATCTGATATTTCGATGTACGGATATCTCGAAGTATTTCAGAGAGACCCTTGGACTTCGAGATAACGAGCGTCGACTGTTTATTGTTCAAAGCTCCATTTGAAACTAATTTCGAAAGGCCATCCTTTCTTCGAGGTATTTCATACCCCCTTTGCGTGTAATTTTGACATTGTGACCGATCCTTCTTATCTATTTCAGATTGAAAGTCGTTTTATGATCATTAAGTTGAAAGTTAATTTATTTCAACTGGAGCTAGTGGTCAATTTTTCAGTTTCTCGCTTTCTTAAGGACTTTCATTGTTGACAGTAAATAGTGTTAGGTTATTAACACCGGTCTTCTTGAGATTGTCGCCCCATTTTTCACATACCTAATTATGTGTTCTTTACTTTCATTGTGATCAAAGATATTTTTGAGAAGGCGATGTTAATTGAACAATTTTAGAGGAGCGGATTTGCCCAGTCATCCATCAGGTCAAGTTCATGTCAAGCTTAAAGCGAGATGGTTAAGTGATGATTAGTTTCTTGGATTTGTTTGTCAATGAAGGACGTTATGCATTAAGAAAACAAACCTGCCTTATAGATTAATATGGGTGCAGTTGAGGCCCAAGTCTGACTTGACTGCCCATGAGGACAGTTGGGACTGGGCAGACAGAATTACAAATTCATTTTTCGTCTGAAGTACGCATATGGCCTGTAGGAGTAGCGAAAGCCCAGACCAGACTGCGCATGCGCGCAGACTGTTCTGGGCCATCGCTGTTCGCATATGACAAAGGTTTTCCTTGACACAACTGAAAACCCCAATTATAATGGATCTAAGCTGATACAAGAGAATCGAAATCCAGATTTAATTCAAACTACTTGTGGCTCTTAACTCACTCCCATTATGGGAAAACCGCTGTTTACGTCGTAGATTGACAGCGGAGGATACGGCCATCTTAATTATGCATGCGCACGTCTGACCAAGCCTTTTACACAATACTTGAGGTTTACAATAGTATGAATTTCGGAGATACGAAGGCCTCGATCAGAATGTGCAGATATGCAGTGCCTTTGCTGTTCAAATTTGGTATAAGGTCTCTTTTCCAGAATGTGATTATAATCAAATCGAATACCCTTGTTCAAATAATCCACCCACACGCATACAGACGCTTAGCACTCTGGGTAAAAATTTCAGCAGACGACTTTTTTTTTTTTTTTTTTCAGAAAGTAGGTTTGTTTTTTTTTTTTTTTTTGTTTTTGTTTTTTTTTTTTTTTTTTCAGAAAGTAGGTTTTGACATTTCGTGCAAATTGTCCCGTTTTTGAGACAATTTGCATGAAATTTAAAAGCCTGTTTTCTTGGACAAATAAGAAAAATATCAATTTGTCGTCTGTTGAATATGCCCAGAGAGTGATAAAGGCTAAATATAATAGTTTCCAACTCCAATTCAGTTATACTTGTCCACAAAACCACAGAAAAACACGGTTTTTGATCGATTTTTTCGTATTATCATTCATAAAATTAATAAAAGGAGTGACATGATTAGTTCTGAATGTTGACACCTATTCTGATTCTTTCCCATTTCCTGTCTTCCAAGGAAGTCAATTGTGATAAAGCCATTGCAATTAGAGCTGGTTTCAAGTCTTGTTACCCGGCTTCTGTAGACGCAGGAAACAAGGTCACGCAGGAAACAAGGTCACGCATCGTACCTATTGTTTCCGTACATTTAAGGCAAATTGATACATTTTCAGGGGAGGTCACTCTTTCAAAATTGCTTTGGCTCCCTATACTGAAAAAAAGGGCTACTAAAATAGTAAACAATGCTCCATAAGGGAGCAGATTGATTCCTTTTAGAGAGTATCCCTTTTCAGAACGGAATTGCTATGCAGGAAACCAAACAGGAAGTCACAAAAGTTGTCTCCCTTGTGAGAAAATGGCGGCAAAATCTTCAGTAGCATCTATTTGTCTTAAGAGGAATGTTTACACATTCAGAGGAAACAACTTTATCAAATGTTTCTGTCTCCTTATTGAAAAGGGGCCTACTCTAAAAGGAAAGAATTTGCACCCAGCTGGGTGCAAATTCTTTCCTTTTAGAGTGGACATATTTTCCTTTTAGGGTAGACCCCTTTTCAGAAAAGACAGAGTATGCTGGAAAGCAGATAAGAAATCACAAAAGTGTCCACCTTGTAAAAATCGGAAAAAACCTACCAAGTGTATCTAGCCGCACCCACCCCCCCCCCCCCTCCCCTTCCCCCCACCCCTTTTATTTTAATTTTACCATTCTTATGTATCTTTCAGGTTGCCGATACGCCGCAAGAACTTCCGTTTTTGACCACGTTACAGAATCTTCTAAAAATAGACCCGACGGAGAAAATCTCTGACACGGTCTGGCAGGTTGTAGAGACATTGGTCAGTAAAGCCACAGTGATTGAATCTGCAGAGGATTCCAAGAAACTATTACAAACATTTACCAAGAAATTGGATAAATCTAGTGATACAAAATGTACGTGCCCATGTCATGAGGACGCTGAAAGACTTAGACTTAAGTCCCCGCGACGGAAGCTTTCTAGTAGTGTTCAGTTTGATTCTGTAGAAGACAGTAAGCCCCCACCCGTGCCTCCACATATGACGTCATCAAATAGACCAGACTCTAGTGGTATTCCTCCGCCACCAGCATCTTTCGCACCACCACCCCCGGCACCACCTCCACCTGGTGGTGCCGCACCACCACCACCGCCACCTCCACCTGGTTCTGGAAGTGCGCCACCTCCACCACCTCCGCCCAGTGGAGGTGGGGGACTTTTAGGATTTTTTAAACCACAGAAGAAACTTCCACAACAAAATATACCCAAACCAAAAACAAAACTAAAGACCCTTCAGTGGCAAAAGATCCCAGTGAATAAGGTGATGGGTAAAAATAATATATGGACCATTGGTGGCCAGTTGTTCAATGGATATATTTCCAAAATGGACTACGAACAAATAGAGGATTTATTCAGTGTGCATAAAGTGACCCCTAGCGGAAAAGATGAACCAGATGGCGCTGGCGTCATGGAAAAGAAGAAGAAGGAGAATGCTGAGGTGAGTAAAGTTGTTTTTTTTTCGGTCCCCAGGGGCCAGTTCTATACCCTGGGGCCAGGAAATGATACTACCTCGGTATGCACAAGCGAACCACTCTTTGCCTGCAGCAGAATTTGTGGAGATCATCTCTGCATCTGCTGTCTGTAAAGAATAGGACTTGAAAAGGAGCAGTAATGATAATTCGGGGATAATTTTCTTATTCCTGCATAAAAACATAAGTTGTGGGTACTCATTAGAAGCGCCTCGTCGAGGTGCTTCTAATGAGTACCCGCAACATATGTTGTTTTTTTTTTTTATATATATATACATGTATAGAGAAATAGATAAAATTATGCTAGAATCATCACCAAACACTCCCCCTTAACAGGTCCTCCCGTGAAGGCTGGCCTGGTCCTCGCATGTTCCCATATACAGAAGTAGATCCTTTCCCGAATCAGGTTACATTTTATGTTTTGTTTAGTGATTTAAACTAACATTAATTGCAGCTAAATTACATAAGGGTTTTCCTTAATGTTAACTCTTCTTCATGTTTTCGCTTTTAGAATGCATGATTCTGCATGTAACATCGTTCTTTTTAGAAGCTTTCTATAGTCGATCTTTGCTGATGTTTGTTTGATGCCTTCTGCGGCGTCCAGTCAGGGTCTACACTGTTTGTCCAGGCCCGTGTCCCCCAATACCTAGGGTTATTACGGGAGACGAAAATTAACGCATATAGAGATGAGGAAGTTCCGTTTAATTTTGCGCATGTACGAATGTACGAGCGTTTTTTGTTTTTTGTTTTTTTTTTTTGTTGTTTTTTTTTTTGTTGTTTTTTGTTTTTTTGTTTTTTTTTTTGGTTTTTTTGTTTGTTTGTTTTTTGTTTTTTGTTTCTTTGTTTTTTTTTGTTTTTTTTTTTGGTAGAACATATCTGAAGGTGTATAATTAAGGTGAATGATAAACCCCTGAGAAAGGGAGAACTCTAGCTTAAACGTTTATGCTTCCCATTTTCAAAGTAGACCCCTTCAGTAGAAAAGCATTTGTCAACAGAATATATGAATCCGTTTTTACAACAGGTGAATACAATGTACCATTAAATGCTGACCAAGAAATTTTTCTCTAAGAGGAATTGATACCCTTTCAGGGGAGGCAACTCTGGTTAAATTCGTTTTGCTCCTTTCTGAAAAGGGATCTACTCTAAAAGGAAAGAATTTGCTCCCATGGGGAGCAAATTCTTTCCTTTTAGAGTAGACCCCTTTTCAAAAGAATCTTGCTATGTACAAAATCAAACAGCAAGCCAGAAAAATTTTCTCCCTTGAAAAAAAAAAAACAAAAAAAGGAACAAAATCCATGGTGTATTCAGACCTTCTAAACATGATATAATTTTCGAGGGTAACATTACAGGATGATTTCATCACCTTAAATTCGGTAAAGTATAAAGTAGAAATCTGTACCCGAATCTGTATCGTTACCTGTAACTAGATTTGTATCGTTTCTTGTATAGTGTATACCATTTTAACCCTACCTGAAATTTGAAACAACAGAAAACTTGATATCGGTGTGACACAATATAACCCTCATGTACACAAATAGGGGAAGGAGAAAGTCATGAGAAAAAGGATTTTTATGTCATACGGGACCACAGACGATCTGTTTCAGATGAATTGTTAAGGAGGAGTATTTAACGATACTTCTGGGATAATTTTCTCCATAGAAGCGTCTGAATGGCCGGGTGGTTAGCGCGAGGTCCTGGGTTCGAATCCCGCTGGAGGCGGAATTCAACGCATGACTGAAGTGCTTCATTGCACAGAGCATTTCATTATCATCATTATCATCCTTACATCGCCTCGATATGACAATGTTGAAAGGGACGTGAAACACCAAATCATTTTCATTTCTCCATAAAAAAAAATATATTATGGGTACTCATTAGAAGCGCCTCGGCGAGGCGCTTCTAATGAGTATCTACAATGTATGTTTCCATGGAGAAATAAGGAAAAATATCCCAGAATTATCATCCAATACTATACTCCTTAACGAGTCTGCTGTTTCAGTCTGTGCGTCCGTCAGACTCTTGAGTGGTTTAGCTGTATGACTATTTTA
Organism: Anodontia alba; assembly: GCA_964016985.1. Classification (NCBI taxonomy): domain Eukaryota; kingdom Metazoa; phylum Mollusca; class Bivalvia; order Lucinida; family Lucinidae; genus Anodontia; species Anodontia alba. The sequence goes on along the minus strand of OZ024826.1, from coordinate 97,096,431 downwards.
TTTTTTCTACAATCAGTTTCCATTGATACATACCATGTTTACCTAGAATATTCGGACAGACAGCCCTTAGCAAACGGTACATGTAAACCCAGGTCAGGCGGTTTCTGGCGACAGAATATGCACAGGTACTGGTGAAACGCTTAGAGGACTAAGCATGTCCAGATAAGTGTGGTTAGGTAAACTGATCGGCTCGACATGCTTTTAACAGTGTTGACTAGGCCGTTAAACCGAAAAAAAAAACAACTTAAGACGATGCAGAATGTGGCGTCTGACCAAGGCCTACACTCACCAAGCAATTTATATCAGTAAAACTGGACTTATTGAAATTGTTATTACAAATATTGTAAGAAGTTAAGTTGTCCGAATATTTTGGTTGTATACGGTATAAGGGATGGAAAGTCTCATTTGACATTAAATCCATTTTCTCTTGAGATAGCCAGATTATACTTGTATTTGGGAAGGTTGTTCTGCTATATAGATCAAAATATAACCTTGTCCGGTGACCTGCGGCTTCTGGTTCCCAGCTGTACTGCGCCAAAGAGAAAACTGAAATCAGAAGTCACAGGTCATCAGATAAGGTTATATTCATACCTATATCGTCTATGATAATTCACTAAATTATTAATTTTTACCACTCTCTCGGCAACATCAGCAGACGAGAGATTGACATTTTTTCTTATTTTTCCCAGAAAACAGGGTTTGACATTTCATGCAAATTGTCTACGTAGGAGACAATTTGCATGAAATGTCAGAACCTGTTTTCTGGGCAAATAGGAAAAAAATATCCTCAAGTTGTTGTCTGCTGAATATTTTACCAAGAATGCTAAGCGTTAAGCATAACACTCTAACAGATATATATAAAAAAAAGTTTATATAAACACCTATATACATTGTACCTTTATAACCAGACTCTTTCAAGTGTACCCCATTAGTACACCTACTCTGTACTATTAGTATCCCATCTGGCTCATAACGTCAAATTAACGTCGTTTCAATTTTGAAACAACGTTGTTTTTTACTAAACTTGATACACACAGGAGTGTAGAAAACATGTTAAAAATAAAATTAATAAAAAAAAAATAATCAGGAAACCCTTCTGTTGGAAATGGACATATCCGAAGAGTTGAGGTAGAAGAATCTACTCGACATAAATGGGTTATCCTAAAGCCTCATCACCATGGCTACTTGGATATCCTATGTATCGGTTCCAATAGTGATATCGTAATTTTGTCCTACATGTATGAGCGGACCATGTCTATACCCTGATCAAACTATTGTGGATCAGGGTCTGCACTTTTTCACAAATCGCTAGGTAGTCAAACTGGCCTGTTAATCCTAGTCTTGCTGAAACCGTATATACCCTGCCTTTGCAAACAGTGTAGGTCCAGATCAGTTGGCATCTGAAGAAGCCAACTGATCTGGATCTGCACTGTTTGCCATTTATTATGTGAATTTATATCCACAATATGGATAAAGTAATCTGATTGGCTGAAAATCAGATGCAGGCATGACATCGCAATTTATTCAGCATGACAAGGGTTAAGATGTTTAGCAAGGATCAGAGTTTGGATAGTTGACAATGGAATTGTAATGGAATTGTTATGCATTGTAGTTTGCTATGTAATTGTAATGTGCATGTAGTTAACTACATATCAGTGTACATTATAAGCGATCCATGCCAGGTTAGAACACATATGATAATGACTTACCGTCTCCCGAAATACTGATTTTTCATTATGCTGAATAAGCAAACCATGTTTTCATATACTTTTATTATTTTCTCGGAAAATACATATTCACGTATCTTTTAGGTCGTATCATTTAGAGACTGTTTAAATGTCAGGCATTTGCACTTTAATAATACGAGGTTCGATAAATCAAAGTTACAAAGCTTACCTGTTCGGATCATGAGATCCCGGGTCCGAATCCCGCTGGAGGCGGAATTCTGCTCATTACAAAAACTTGCCTATTCAAATATATTGAAAATTTTACCACCAAAAAAATGAAAATTTACAGATAAAAAATTCTGATATTTTTCATATTTCTACTCAAAAACATAGCTTGTGGGTACTCGTTAGAACCGCCTCGGCGAGGCGGTTCTAACGAGTGCCTACAATCTATGTTTTTGAGCAGAAATAAGAAAAATATTGTACACCTCTGTAAACCCAGTTTTACTATATAAAAAGTGGGGTTTAAGGAGGTCAAAATTATACAGGTAATTTTCGTGATGTCATGATTGTACGGGGCTTTACTGCGCAGAGCATTTCATTGTCATTCTCGATATAACTTAAAAATGTTGAAAGGGGCGTAAAAAAGCCAGATCATTAATAAAATTGTACTGATGTTGCAGGATGATTGTTTGGGCTTTGCGGTAAAGTATTCTGTAGATAATATATCACACACCACCATGTTCTGTCAAAACTGTATTTTGTAAAATATCACAACATCGTGTCTGTCCGTATACAATCAAATGTCTATCCAATCTGTATAAAATATAACGTTTGTCCAATCTGTATACAATCCAATGTCTGTCCAATCTGTATAAGGTCAAATGTCAATCCAAATGTCCAGTCTGTATACAGTCAAATGTCAGTCCAACTCATATACAATCAAATGTCTGTCCAATCTGTATACAATCAAATGTATGTCCAATATCTATACAATCAAATGTCTGTCCAATCTGTATACAATCAAATGTATGTCCAATATCTATACAATCAAATGTCTATCCAGTCTGTATACATATAAATGTCTGTCAAATCTTGACTTGAACAAATGTCATAGTAGCATATCTGTGCATTTCGGATTGTTGCTTCTAATAATAACCCACAACATGTTTTCGTGGAGAAATAAGAAAAATATCAATGCCTTCAGGTTGAAAATATGCCTTATCTGGAGCTATAACATACATATTAAAAGCCTTGTCTTATTGTAGTCATATGATGTATGCTTAATAAGCATAAACGATATCTTTAATCTTTAAATTTAAATCGTGTTAATTGTAAAGCGCCATCTGTCTCTTTGCAATTTCTCTTCCGGAAGTTGGCTTTTGCAATCTGTCAAAAGCAATAATAACAGATAGGAAAACTGTCCTGGAATTTTAAGTGCATGATTAAATTTTACTTGTAGCAGGAAATATACCAGAAAATTCTTAAGGGGGGTTAATTCACTTTCAGGGGAGGCAACTCTTTCAAAAATGATTTTACTCCTTTTGAAAAGGGGTGTACTCTAAAAGGAAAGAATTTGCTCCCGAGGGAACTTTTAGAGTTGACCCCTTTTCAGAATGGGGCTGTGGTACAGGAAAGCAAACAGGAAGTCACAAAAATTGTCTCCCTTGTGAAAATGGCAGAAATTCGGTCCCCTTAATATGTGATACACTGTGATCGTTCAGGAAATAATGTTTAATTGCTTGTGAATTCCATAGTTTATTTGCAATTCATTCTTTTATTTGAAAAAAAATAAATTATAAACGCATATATAGCCATAGTGCTTAATTAATTTAGGTAATTGTATTTCCCTATATGTATTGTATTTTATGATTCTACATGAATGTAGCAAATTATAAATTTATGGTCCAAGGCACTTGAAAATTTCCTCCATGAACCGGGGCACAACATTTCCTTCAAGATTCCAAGTGCGCCAAGCGAAGACTCAGATCAGCCTGCGCAGGGCACTCTCTGGGTAGCCAAGGATCCAAAGCGTGTTCAGGCGGACTGTGATCTGAGTCTTTGCAGGCTGATCTGAGTCTCTGCTGGGCGCACATGCAATCTTGTAGAAAATACTGTGCCCCGGCTCATATAGTAAAATAAAACAACGAAGAAAAGGATCAGTCTATGCATTCACCCTAGTTGCAGGATCATTACATCTACACTGAGTCTGTATTATGTGTACCCCTATGTTCTCCCATAATATATAGTAAAAAAAAAAAAAAAAAAAAACAGGGACATGTCGAGATCTACATTATTGAAGCGGGCGTTGAAGGGTGTGTGGGTCACAATTTTGCAGTCTTCAAACCAGTTTTTTTCCATCGCTTTAACTTCTACCAACCTTTTTTTACTGCATACAGTTATCTTTGTCATATGAGCCTCGCATCCGCGCAATCCGATCACTGATCAGTCTTCATTGTCCGCATGGAGAACATGTGCATCCTTGGCTATCCATACATGTAATGCGCTCAGTGAAGATTCTGATCAGACTGCGCAAATGCGCAGGCTGATCTGAATCTTCGCTGGGCGTACATTTCCGAAGGTACCTTTTTTCTGACGTTCTGGATCAAATGATTTAATTTGCATTGCCATTGCAATATGACGAATGATCGTACAAATTCGCACAGCTACTCATAGACTATGCGAAACAAGGAAACTAAAATCAAAATACATCGGTTATGCCTCTCTTTTGTTTTAAAAGTGTAATTTATTGACAAAAATATTTTTCCATGGCAACTTTTCCTGGTTTGCAAACTGACAAAAGCCATTTAGTCATACCGTATTTAATCTAAGTATTCGGACCGACAGGCTTCAGCAAACAGTGTAGACCCAGATCAGACGCCGCAGAACGCGGCGTCTGATCAGGGTCTGCACTGTTTGTCCGTCATCCAGTAGTTTTTAGACACAACAATAGGTGGTAAAATGGACTTGTTCAGATTTTAGGACATGTATGGTAAGAAGTTATAGTGTCTGAATATTTAGGGTAATAAAAGTGATTTTCGTATCAGGGAGACTTCGGTTATCGTCAGCATTAGGGATCCTTTATTTTTGCTATACTATCGACATAGGGACTTGAAGTTTGCTTTACGAGGAATGTCGTTTTTTTTTTTTGCTTTTTTTTTTTGTTGTTTTTTTTTTTTTTTTTTTTTTTTTCATTGAAACAGTAGTAGAACATGTTTAACCTTTACCACTCTCTTAGCAGATTCAGCAGACGACATATTGGAGATGTGTTGTTGTTGTTGCTTTCTATTTTATTTCCCCCAGAAAATATGCTTTGACATGTCACGCAAATTGAAACAGTTTGAATGACATGTCAAAGTCTGTTTTCTGGAAAAAATAAGAAAAATATTTCAAAATGCCGTTTGCTGAATTTTTTACCCAGCGTGCTAACCATTAAAGTTGTAGTTATGTCTTAAATTTTGTATAACTTTTAATTTTTTTATTATTATTATTTACATCGTTTTAAGACACACATGTTCTCACGTATAATATCACTTTTTATAATACTGAAAAACGCAAATATTGATGGAGATCGTTGTACAGTATAAGCATACTTGAATACGCAATACCCTTTAGCACGCTGCAGTATAAATGAGCAAACGACAGATATGTGTCTTTTTTCATTCTTACGAGTATTTTTCACAGAAAAGTAGGATTTCACCATTTTAAAGGAAGCAGTTTTTGTGATTTATTATTATTATTATTATTATTATTATTTTTTTTTTTTTTTTTTTTTTTCGCAAAATAAGAGACGTGTTATAGAATGTCGTCAGCTGGTACTTTTATTCAGCAGGTTAAAGTATAGCTCCAAATAAGGCATTTTTCCATCAAAATAGTGTCAATATTTTTCTTAGTTCTCCTAGAAAACATGTTGCGGGCACTTATTAGAAGCGCCTCGGTGAGGCGCTTTTAATGATTATCCACAACATATGATAAGAAAAAATATTTGCCTGATACCCCATCTTATCTAGAACTATGTTAAAGTTTGAAAATGAACGAATTAAGCAAGCAAGGACGGCAAAGTCTATTTCATTCATTCGCACCTTAATTTTTATTTTATGGCTTCCAGCTTTATTACTTCCATATAATTCAAAATATGACACAAATAATAATATAGGAGCTAGGATCATGAAAGGGCTCCATTATACAATATGCTAATTTTTCATTTGCAGCAGTTTTTCGCGATAATTCTCAGAGCTACAGAATACTTTTTTTCTATCCATTACGAAAACACGCCTATTCAAATATATTGAAAAAATTTCAACCAAAATAAAGGAAATTTTTCAGCTAAGAAATTCTGATATTTTCGTATACCTGCTCAAAACATAGATTGCGGGTACCCGTTAGAACCGCCTCGGCGAGGCGGTTCTAACGAGTACCCACAATCTATGTTTTTGAGCAGAAATAAAAAGATAATGTATACCCCTGTAAACCCCAGTTTTACTATATAAAAGTGGGGTTTAAGGGGGTCAAAATTATATAGGCAGGTTTTCGTGATGATACTGTGTAACAACATTTTGGGAGAGGCAGGTTTGATGAGTACACATAACACATTTTACGTGGACCAAAAAAAAGAAAAAAATATGAACATGTTTACGGGTGCCTAACTTTCAAAAGAGTCGGGGCACACTGCGCATGTGCGCCCAGCGAAGACAAAGATTAGCCTGCGAATCCGCACAGTCTCGCCAGTGTCTTTGCTCTCTGTAGATGCATTAGATACGGTCACAACTGACTTTGCACGCGGACAACGAAGGCCCTGATCAGACAGCGCGAATGCACAGCCCGAACTGGGTATTCGCTGTCCGCATATATCCGAAGACACCTTTGGCTTGGTGCAGTCCTGTACTTGCCTGGAGTCCTATAATATTAGTACAACACAGGATTCGAATATGACATTATATTTGACCTGTCACTGATTTATAGGGACAAATATTAAATGAAAACATCATAACTTGTCAAAGAATTGTCATTTATTTACAAGTACTGAGATTGTTAATGAGGAAGAGGCCTTTAACGTAAGATTTTCCCATCGTGGTTCTTTGCTTGGCAAATTTTCTGCCATTATTTACAAGGGAGACAAATTTAGTGACCTTCTGTAACTTGCTGGTTGGTCATTACTAAAACAAGCCTATTCAAATATACTGAAAATTTTACCACCAAAAAATGAAAATTTTCAGATAAAAATTCTGATATTTTTCATACGTCTGCTCAAAACATAGATTGTGAGTACTCGTTAGAACCGCCTCGGCGAGGTGGTTCTAACGAATACCACAATCTATGTTTTTGAGCAGAAATAAGAAAGATAATGTATACCCCTGTAAACCCCAGTTTTACTATATAAAAGTGGGGATTGAGGGGTCAACATTATATAGGCGTGTTTTCGTGATGTTGACTTCATGCACTCCAACCGCCTTCTGAAAAAGGGGTCTACTCCTTAGGAGACAATTAGCATGAAATGTCAAAAGATATTTTCTGGAAAAGGTAAGAAAAATATTTCAGTGTGTCATCTGCTGAATTTTTAATTTTTACCCAGCATGCTAAGTGTTTGATCGGTCGTGACACGGGGCGGAAATGTCCGAATTGTTACGATTGTTCCTCATTCTTCGGAATCGTCGCTTTGGAGACACGATAATATACAGACGTAATTCGATCAATTTACAAATATGAATAGCTCATAAACTTAAATATGTTCAATAAAACCTAAGGCTGCATGTGATATATTGATTGAAAGCATTAATAAAAGAGGAAAACATGAAGATATTGTCGCTCAAGTTAATTTAATCACAACCAGGAATGATAAACTTGACGATAAAATAACAGAAATAAGCGCCTCTTCTCATTATCGTTTAGCATGCTGGATAAAACTTTCAGCAGATGACATTTAAAATACGTTTTTTTACTTTCTTCAGTTAAATAAAGTTTGACATTTCTTGCAAACTGTCTTCTTTATAGATAATATGCTCCAAAAGCCATTCCTCATTTTATGGGAAAATAAGAAAACTATCATCGATTTGTCGTCTGCTGATTTTGCCAAAGAGTGACAAAGGTTAAAACTTAATAAATTGAAAGCAGTGGTATGTAAGTCAATTTATATTCAGAATATTGTTGATGAAATGTTTCTCTGTGAAAAGCCATTTAAGGTAACGAATCTTCATAAGACGCAAGTTAAATTATGCATGACATAATAAAATTGAAATCACATGCGTTTAAACACGATTAGCGTATGATTGCACCGCAAAAGTCTGCCTGCATATTAAAACGATGCCGCGTCATCTTCAAGAAACCTCCCTGACCCCCCACAACAAACAGCAGTCACTCAGTTCCCTGTAATGTCCGGTTCGATGTTTGCTGCTTAGATTCTGATAATTACGAACATTTTTGAGCGAACACTCGGCGAAAGTCCTAAACGTGCACATGCTGATCTGGGCCTTGGCAGTTCACAGACGACATGATCTGTTTCCCAAGACACAACTCAAATTGCAGAAAACGCCCACTGAAATGCGCATGACGCATCATCGATACGCAAGCATGCACTCAGAAATTATCATTTAACATGCTGGGTAAACTTTGCAGCAAACGACATTTTGAAATATTTTTCTAAGAAAATAGGATTTGACTTTTCATGCTTATTGTTTCCTTAGGAGACAGTTTGCATGAACTATCAAATTCTATTTTCTAGAAAAAAAAAAGAAAATATATCGTCAAAATGTCGTTTGTTGAATCTGCTTAGAGAGTGGTGACAGTTAAAATCGTTGAAATATGCATGTGCCATAAAATTTGCTTTGTGAGTTGAAAAGTTGTGACGAGCTTTTTACCAGTAAATCTATCCTCCCAGTGCGTCAAGGTCAGCGGGCACTGTTCATTGATAAAAATGTACTGACGGACACTGTCTGCACTATATGTCTTGTATAAAACAGCAAACTAGTAAATGATACTAACGACAAGAAATGGACAATTATCGGACATAGTAGCACTACCGTGTCCGAGACCATTCTGCTGACAGTCAACTCTCATTATTTCAAATTCCAAGGGACCAGAACTTTTGGTTTGAGATAACAGTAGTTTAAAATAAAAGGAGCTGAAATGTTAGATACATTCGTAAATTTAATTAGTATTGTCTTTAATTTTAGTTTGACTTATGTAGTAGTTTGAGCTGTCAGTATTTGAGATATCGAGAGTCAACTAAATATGCAATATCCGCCCATCGGAAATGCTGTCTTCTGTTCATTTGCAAAATACGAAAAACTATAGATCAGTTTGCGCATTTGCGCATTTGCGCATCGGATCCGGCATTTGTTAATTGTCAACAGATTCCGCACATCTTTACTTGTTTAAGCGGACATCCAAGGCCTCGATGTCCGCATATATCACAATGCGCATTTTCGATGGCGCGGTTCAAGTACCTCGTATATTGGAGGAAGCATTTGAGCCGGGGCACAGCATTTTCTACAAGATTGTATATGCACCTAATGAAGATTGAGGCTGATCAGAGTCTTCGCTGTCCACTTGAAGACGCCTTGGATCTTTGGCCATCCACGGAGTGCTTTGCGCAGACTGCGCGGATACACAGGCTGATCTGAGTCTTCGCTGGGCGCACATGCAGTCTTGTAGGAAACACTGTGCCCCGGCTCACTTTGTAGTTTTCTTGCATTATTTATGCAGGAATGTAAAATAGAATAGAACAGAATACTACCGTTCGCCAATCAAGGACCCTCTCGGGCATATAAAATGCATAAAAAAGATTGGCATTACGAAAACAAGCCTATTCAAATATATTGAAAATTTTACCACCCAAAAAATGAAAATTTTCAGATAAAATGTTTTGATATTTTTCATATTTCTGCTCAAAACATAGATTGTGGGTACCCGTTAGAACCGCCTCGCCGAGGCGGTTCTAACGAGTACCCACAATCTATGTTTTGAGCAGAAATAAGAAAAGTAATGTATACCCCTGTAAACCCCAGTTTTCCTATATAAAAGTGGGGTTTAAGGGGGTCAAAATTATATAGGTGTGTTTTCGTGATGTTTATACAAACACATGTATGCCGGAAAAAGGATTTATGTAAACACGTGTATGCTAGATAACGTTAACTTTTTTTTGACGTAGCCCAGTTTTGACGTTCAGCGTTATTTTACAGGTCAATCTTCTAGATGGAAAGAGAAGTCTGAACGTCAACATTTTCCTGAAACAGTTCCGTATGTCTTACGAAGAGATTGTAGATCTACTCCGGCAGGGCGCCAGCGAGAAATTTGGAGCCGAAAAACTTAAAAACCTACAGAAGATTCTTCCGTCACAAGAAGAGGTACGTATTATTGGGCGAGGTTGCAGGGGTTGTGTTTATAGGGGCAGGGAAATGTGTCTCAGGAAACACATTTATCATGTAAGGCGCGACCCCGAGTGGGGTTAAATTCATTTCTTTCCCAATTATGAATCCAAATATGAATTATTTGTCCCTGCAAATTCATCATTGAAAGAACAATAAATTTAGCTTTTGAATATCATAAACAGTCACCTATATATCTGTATATATATATTTGGAAATTATTTCAAATGTCATTCTTTGTATCACTTTTTGAAAAATATTTGGCAATATAATTTGGATTTGTAATAACTATTTATTCTAATCATTCGGACAAACAGGTCTCAGCAAATAGTGTAGACCCAGATCAGACGCCGCACAGCGGCGTCTGATCTGGGTCTTCGCCATTTGCCACTCATCCAGCGGTCTTAAAGACACATCTAGTCAAAAGGACTTGTTGAAACTTTAGGACAAGTATGGTTAGGAAATACGGTGTCCGATTTTTCTAGGATCAGTACGGTACAAGCCGGTGTGCCAGCCTGAAAGCACGTACCGCGGATTCGCGAGCGACCAAATTTTTAAGCGTACGGTAAAAATATGCTGATGTCATCTGGACCGGATTCTGATAGCTTTGAAGCTGGATAGTTTTCCTAAGTTTTAATAGGTAGAAACTTTGGCCTTTTCAGCTCGGAGAATGAACCTTAGGGCGTTGCTGCGTTGCAGTTTTACGAATTTTGTAAAGCGAAAAGGTACTTTACCACGTGTTAAAAATGATCTAATCAGGGACAGTTTATCTTTCAATAAACCAGGGCCTTGTATTAGTTCTTAGCACCAACTTCGTAATGGTTTTTTTTTTTGTTGTTGTTGTTGTTGTTCTTTTTTTATTAAAAATGATCTAATTAGGGACTGTTTATCTTTCCATAAACCGGGGCCTTGTATAAGTTCTCAGCCCAACTTCGTAATGTTTTTTTTTTTTTATTGATTATTTTGTTGTTGTTGTTCTTTTTTTTCTTTTAGTTGTTTTTTTATTATGTAATTAATACTTTTATTTATTTATTTATTTATTTATTTTTTTTTTTTTTTTTTTTTTTTTATTTTTTTTTTTTTGAAAATTCACAAAAAATAGTCAGTCCGACTTTCTCTAATATCTGTTTTATTAAATCATTTTATGGCAATTCTTTCCTTTTAGAAAAGACTCCTTTTCAGAAGGAATGTCAAAACAATTTGATAGAGTTGCCTCCCTTGAAGGTATATCAGCTCTCCTCAAGTTTTTTTGTAAGCATGCAAGGTTGCTTTTCGCATGACCTATTTCTGTTCATATTGTGTACCCTGATTACCTTAAATATTGGGACACCTTAACTCCTTACAATACTTGCCTTAAAATTTGAAAAAAAAGGTCAACTTGGCTACATGTTAAATGAGTTACAAACAGTGTACATCCTGATCAGACGCCACAGAACGCGGCGTCTGATCAGGGTCTACTCTGTTTTCTCAGGCGTCTGTTCCAATTCTTAGTGTTATTACGGTAAGTTCATCTTTCAAAATTTAAACTGATGATATCACGTGAGCTTGACTTCATCATTCAAGCTTGGCTTAGAGACGTGCCTCTTTACATGTCTTGGAAAATTGAATATGCCGAAGTAGTGTTATGTAAAAGCGAGCATTTGTCCCATATTCGTAAAACAAAAATTTCGAATGCCCACGCTAATTCATGTGTGTCCGTGCAAGTGGAACGGCTACGTTTGAGTGCATATATCCATCACAGGCCAGACCAAACGTTTCATCATCTTTATTGTATTTTTTATTATTATTATTATTATTATTATTGTTATTATTAGAAGTAATATTTTTTGTAGTAGTAGTAGTAGTAATTTTATTAATATTAGTACTAGTAGTCGTATGAGTATAATTATTATCATTATTGTTATTATTATTATTATTATTATAATTATTATTATATACGTTTCACGTTTCTGGTCCATTTCAGGTTGACATGTTTCGAAGTTTTGATGGAGACAGGGCCAAACTAGGTAGTGCTGAGAAATTCTTCATGTGCCTAATGGGATTACCAAAGTAAGTTGTTCTCTTCTGTCCCTCTCAACGAAAGTTTGGACATTGAGAGATAACAGTAGTTTTCCTATTATCTCCCTTGTCAGATAAAGTGCAAGGTAGACCAAATATTAACAAGGTCCTTCTAAATGGAATACTCTGATTTTTTTCAAAGGTCTTTAGTTTACTTTAAATGATTTTTAACTTTATTTTTTTCCATATCCACGTAAAAACAAATAATGAACATCATATATTTTAGTGCACAGAAAATGTTTCTTTTTATATATTTTGGAAGCTTTATTGGCATATGACCATAGTTAAAATTAGATTCCTCAAGGCAAAGGAAGCTAAACTTAATGGAGATGCTAATGATGCAATCGGGGGAAACCAAATGACTGGACCTGGTTGTTAACAGATAGTGCTCAGGGGAGTTAAGTGACTGCTGTCTCGACTGTATTTGCCTTTAGTATTCGGACAGAAAATTCGAGAGAACCAGATCAGAATGCGGCGTCTACAATATCATGCAGCAGTTGTAGAAACATCAGCAGGTATTAAAACGGTCTTGTTCAAATTTTAGGAAAGTCTATTAACCCATTGTAGACTGAACGAACTCACCCACACTATATATTGGAAGAGTCCAATATCAAGTTTAGGTAGATCAGGCTATGAGATTTAGATATTCATAGAGAGAAATGGCTAAACTATTTGCAAACAGTGAAGACCCTGATCAGACGCCGCGTTCTGCGGCGTCTGATCTGGGTCTGCACTGTTTGCCAATTACCCTTTTAGGGGTCTCCCGACTACAGTGGGTTAAGGACTTGAGATATGCAAATATTTGAGTTAAATAAGGTAGTACTGGGCCCTTTGCTTGACGTTTGGCTGTCTCTCTGTTTGTATTGTTGTTGTTTGTTTATTATGTCTCTTTTCCCTGTCGTTTTCACTACATTCCGACCGAAACAAACACATCTACAGTCGAACCTCAATAGCTCGAACAATTTTGGACCATAGAAATTTATTCTAGATACGGGTATTTCGAGATACTGAGGGTTAATTATAACAACAGGTTAGGAGATAAATGGGAATAGTATATGCATGTCTTTTCGATCGTCTATAAAATAATGCTACCCTGTATGTTGAGTGTACTCATTAGAATCGCCTCGATGAGGCGATTCTAATGAGTACACACAACATACATTTTCATGACAAAATAGGAAAAATCCTAAAATATCACTAAATATTTGCTATCGAGCTATCGGAAAAAATGTTCTAGGGACTCAAGAGCGAGTTCGAATTAGCCACTGTAAACGAGGCATCGGTGTTCGAGTCACTGAGGTTTTACTGTAATACGGAGTATCCGTATTAACCATAACTTATTACCATACTTGTCATAAAGCCAGATAAATCACTTAAGGTTGTGTTTTTTTGTTTTTTTTTTATTTCAGTTATCGTCTGCGTATCGATGGTTTGTTGATCAAAGAAGAATTTAAAACCAATATTGAATATATCCGACCCTCCATCGACTCTGTCATAGAGGCCGCCAAAGGTATTGCAGCAGTTTATTACTTACCATACCAGGTTAACCGATTTTAGTCTGGGAACCCACCACTCCACCCCAACAGAGTTATCTGCAAACAGTGCAGACCCAGATCAGAAGCCACAGAACGAGACGTCTGATCAGGTTCCACTCTGTTTGCATTAAATACGGGGATTTCTATAAAACATAGTAGCATTAAAAACTAACCAGACACTCTGCTATTGAAAATAGACCGGTCCAAAGAGTTGTGGTAGAAGAGTCCAGTTGACGAAAATGGGTTAGAGAATTCAGAAGATGGCTTAAAAAAAAATCCAAAAAAAAAAAAAAATACAAGCATTATCAGAGATATGTTAAGGATGGGTATTTGATGATAATTCAGGGATAAATTTCTCCAGTTCTCCATAAAAACTTATGTTGTGGGTACTCATTAGAAGCGCCTCGCCGAGGCGCTTCTAATGAGTACCCACAACATATGTTTTTATGGAGAAATAAGGAAAATTATCCCTGAATTATCATCAAATACCCATCCTTAACAAGTGCTCTGATTATATTAACCTGTCTATGTAGTATGTACCGCATGCTCCCGTATAATATATATGAATAATAAACGTCAAAAAGATTGTCTATGGAAACAAAGAACACACTTTGAATTAGAAAATGGGAGTCTCGGTTTTATTGAGACTCTTCATAAGCAGTAATGAAGTTTGCAACACTGCTTACGCCCTCTAGCGTATACATGAGCAGAACTCCATTTTCAAATATACCACAATGGGCCCAGTGATCCCAAAGGAAATGAAACATAATCTGCGCTATGGCGAAAACTGGGAATTTATGGGGTCTACATTATTGGGGAAATTTTTGGAATTTTGCATTTTTTTTTTTTTTAAAAATTTTTAATTTGTTTATTACCTTTTTCACTGCATAAATTAGTCACCATAGTGTAGTTTATATTTTATGGCCCTTTGTGTTCGTTTTGCCTATTTTGGGATCTTATACATTTTATGAGAACCATTGATGAGGCTTAATTGGCCAAATCCAGGCAATCTAGCTCAGAATAAAGTTTTCTGGGCCAGATTACCTTCAGGCAATTTTCAGTTTTGTCTGTGTTTATACCTGTCATTCCTTTAGATATTTTACCATTGAATAACCAGATTCTTCATCATTTCCCATATTATAGGGTAAAAATGCCATGGCTCAAATGCACAGCCTGTGAACTTAGCTTAATGGCGAAAATGTATTTCAGATCTGTCAAAATCTCAATAAATCGACCAGTATGGCAAACGTTTTCATTGTCTGTGAAATCCTTTACCAAATCTGATAAAGAGATACTTTACTGTTTTTTGTTAAAGAGAAAAATAGTGAAATTTCGCTGCGGCGCTCATCCGAAAACTGAAGTAATTTAATTAATCCAAGGTCAGGGGAGCCTCGACATGGGAAAATGTGTCTTAGATGTAAATGAAAACAGTATAGAACCAGTATAAAACCAGACCAGCAACTGGAGATACATAATCTGATCAGGAAATTTGCTATAGGCCTACTTCATAATGCTCTACAGTGCCCAAAGATTCTATAAGCGGACAGTTGAAGGCCCTGATCAGCCTGCGCGGATGCGCAGGCTGATCTGGGCCTTCGCTGTCCGCATATGCCGAAAGACACGTTTTTGCATGGCACGACCCAGATGCGATTACAACATGAAACTACAAAAACGCCATTCGTCACGCAAAACACAGGTTAAACGTATAAACAGCACATGAAAGTATAAAATCAGCATCAGTCATGTCACCTGCTTAGGAAACTAAAAATAGAATTCAATGACTCAGTACTAAATCACGGTACGAATTCAATGAACTGTTTTAAAATTTATTAATTGATTTATTTAACTTTTATTTAACTTTACGCTCTTAGAGTACGAAGACCTAAGTGAATAGTTACACGCCCATCCGAATTCAAAGGAAACGTTGTTTGCCATTTGTATTTTTGAAAACGTTTGTGTGTTGTCAACAAACATTTGTGTTACAGTGTCAGAAAACGTACCTTCGGACATGTTCGCCCAGCGAAGATTCAGCTCAGCCTGTACACTCGCGCAGACCGATCAAAATCTTCACTGGGTGCATTTTTTTTATAACACAAGGTACAAAGTTTCTTCATGCAGACAACGAAGATTCTGATCAGTCTTCGTTGGACGCATATTTCAGAAGGTACGTTTTCTCTCGTTGCGACTCGTTTAGATCCCTTTTAGGCTATTAATTCATTGTCACATTATGGTGCTCAAAACGAGGCCATAGTTAGAGTGAGTACGATAATATGAAAGTTCAATACTAATGACCTGATATATACATAGGTCGGAATTCCTTCCATTATATTTTGGCCTAAATATCATCAAAAAGTCTGTTCTGTAATTGAATTGAACTGAAGGACAAATTTTACTAAATCATAATGTACCGAATACACTATATACGTTTTGGCTACTCGTTAACATTAATAAGAAATATGATATTTTTATGGAGAAATGAGAAAAAATAAGAATACATTTTGTTTAAAAATGGCTTATCTTTAGATATAAGAAGTATATATTTAACATAGATGCGTGCACGAAATGTTGCAAATCTTTGTATTACGTTCAAGGTTATATCTTAGTAAATTAGTTTCTGTTAATTTCAGAAACTGTGTGTGCGTGCGTGCGTGCGTGTGTGTGTGTGTATGTGTGCAAATAAAGAACTACAAGTACAAACACACACACACTTGCACAAAATGCGTTTTCTTTGTTTCCAAAGACAACCTCTGATTTTTATCATTAAGATTATTTTTATTTCCAGACATCAAAGAAAACAAGAATCTACACGAACTTCTATATTTGGTGCTGCTGGCGGGAAACTATCTCAATGCTGTAAATATCACTTCTATATATAACTGCATATCACTAATATTAGCTTAAAAGTTAATGTACATACCAATTTGAAAGTCGGATGAGTCTTCGCTGTCGCTCAAGTAGAAGAAACCATGAACCCCTGTCTCTTCAAAGAGCATCAGCGAAGACACGGATCAGACTGAACATCCGCGCAAACATGCAAACAGCGGTCACCGATAAGACTGTGAGGATGCGTAGGCTGATCTTGGCTTGTCTGTTCGGATATGTGTCACGTCATCAACAGTAACAATTTGTTTATCCTGGTTAAATGAGGCCAAATATTTCCTGCTTAAAACGTCATGGGTAAACAATTGTATTTGATGCTTTTATTTAAATCAATCACGTGTTTTTCTCTTTTAATTTTTCTCAACAAAAAAGTGCGAAAAAGTTGTAAATTATTAAATAGCTTTCAAATCTTTGGATCATTTTGCGATTAGAATATTTTTAAATATTCTATTCCTTACCACCAGTTTGGAGGTTTACACACGTAATAAATCATTTCTTTGTGTTTTCATCACTTAGAGTATGATCTATAGATTTGTTTTTCATTGATAAGTTGTAGTTAAATTACCAAAGGCTTTTAGATATGACAATTATAAATACTTTGATGGATCAAAAAATGTAATTACTTCAAACCAGGGTGAATTTAAATAATACCAGACGGCATTTCAGCATGTACTTTCTCCCCTTTCAGAAGGTAGGATTTACCATTTTGATCAACTGTTTGTTTGTTGTTTTTTTTTTTGTTTTTTCTAATTATTTGAATAAAATGGGAACTCCTATTGTACAGAAAAAATATGAACATTTTCTTGCTCAACTGTCGTCTGCTTATTTAGACTACAGCGGTTCAAATTAAAGATTTGGATGAGAGAATATAGATATTAACCTTTATCAATCTCTGGGCTAATCCAGCAGACGACAAATTTGTGATATTTTTCTTATTTCTCCCAGAAAAGAGGATTTGACATTTCATTCAAATTGGAGACAATTTGCATGAAATGTGAAATCCTCTTTTCTGGGAAAAAAATCAATATGTCGTCTGCTGAAAATTTTAGCCAGAGTGCTAAGCATTAACTGCTAGGAAAAATCATCAACTTCCAATGATTTTGTCATGAACACGTCATTTGTAAAATATCATGCGTTGTATATTTCCCACGTCGATTCATTAAGTATAAATTAGTATTGAATGTACCTTCTGCCATAAAAATTATAAACTTCATTCGTTGGAGTGGATAAAATTGCTAGTTATAGAATTTCGGTGGCACAGAATTCACCTTAAAGTTGCTGAATTCGATTATTGGTGGGAAACAAATTAAATCAGAGATTTTATTTACATTTTTTGCAAAGAATATGGCTTCCAGCTTTATTTAACGCAAACCGTCTTTAGTAGACGATTTGCATAAAAATCCCAATTCCGTTCAGGTTTGTAGTCTGCTAGTTGTAAGTAGATCCATTACACTTACCATGCAATTAGCAAATTCAGCAGACGGCGTTTAACTTTTTTACTTATTTTTTCCGTAAAAAAGGATTTGCTATTTTATGCAATTGTCTCCTAATTAGCATGAAATTTCAGATCCTATTTTCTAGGAGACAATTTGCATGAAATTTTAAATCTTTTCCTCCGGAAAAAATAAGAAAAATATTTCAAAATGTCGTCTGCTGAAATTTTAAATCTTTTTCTCCGGAAAAAATAAGAAACACTACCAGGAATTATCGTACTACAGGAACTGTCACTCAGGTTATCGATATTCCAATTTAGATCGGTTTCGATTAATTCCCTTTGACTGGAGGCCCGTAAGCGTCGTCTTACCTGTGTAGCTGGTGTGTAAATCAACCCAGTGTCACACACCTACAGTACTACTACAATTCAGATTAAATCATGTGTGGATGCATTGCTCTTGGACCCAATATACACTGGAATAGGTCCTAGTTAGAATGAATGAATGTCAGCAGATTATTCAGTATGATTTTCAAAAGAATATCAATTGTTTAACCTAAGAATTGATTAATAATGATAATAACAAAATATTAATTAATTGATTAAAATAAATTATTATTACTATTATTATTATTATTATTTCATTATTTCAAATTGAATAAAAAGTGTTGTATTTAGTTATAGATAATATGATTTTTAAACGAATTTAAATAGTTTAACCTAAGAAAACAAAAGCAATTAATAAATTAAAAAAGTGTTATATTTAATGAATGGTAATTCAGTAAGATTTTAAAATGAAGAACAATAGTTAATCTAAGAGAACAAATGAGTTGATTAATTAAGGTTGTATTTAATTACTGATGATAGTTTGGTGCAATTTTTGAAAGAAAAACGATCATTTCACCTGGAGAAAACAAATGGGAAAATTTAATTAAATATAAGTAATTTGAAAAAAAAAATGAATGAATGAATAAAAAAAAATTACTTTATGATAACCATAAACTAAAGAAAGAAAGAAAGAAAGAAGCCTATGGATAATGAATACGGGAGAAAGACCTATGTCATCCACTTCTTAACATCATAGGACAGTCTGCGTACCTCCGTTATTAAGTTATCCTAGGACATTTGTTGTTACAAAACGAAAGAAAGAAAGAAAGAAAGAAAGAAAGAAAAAACGAAAGAAAGAAAGAAAGAAAGAAAGAAAGAAAGAAAAAAGCATATGGATAATGAGTACAGGGGAAAGGCCTATGTCATCCACTTCTTAACCTCAAAGGGCAGTCTCCATACCTCCGTTATTAAGTTAGGTTATCCTAAGACATTTGTTAGTACAGTAATTAAAGCTACCTACTCTTTAAGGTGATCTAGGTAACCTATTTCACATCAGTACTATCACCACAGATTAAAGAAACCTATTAATCAGAATGCAATCAAGTGTGTTTAATCAATGCTTACCAGACACCATGATATGCGGCGTCTGATCTGGGTCTAAAGTTCTTATCTATTTGTCAATATCCCTTTTTTAGCATAAATGAGTAATATCAAATATTACTGTGTTTTAAGCAACCTTCAGGTATGTGCCCTTTGTGGACCAAGACCCCATTGCGCTTTCTGAGCAAGGTTATGCTCTTTGCTTAATTTGTGTTACAGATCTGATTGTTAAGATCAGTATGTGCAGATGCTTATGCTAAACAATCCTACTTGCCATTCTGTGCCTGAGCATAGTAGTAGTATTAGGGTACATACATGATTAGAAAAAAAAAAAAAAAAAAAAACACGCAAATTTAGAGGTTTAAATTATTGGTAATTTGATAATTTAGTAGTTTGAAACCAGTCTGCAAAGCTCACACAAGACCATCAGCTGGACAGAGGTGTACAAACAGGACATTTCTTTCAAGACATGTACATAAATAGCTTTGGGCTACTTGTTCACAGCATAAAGACAATTAGCTATTTCATAAACTTAGGACCCATTGGTGGCGCGAATTAGCATAGTACTTATCAGTCAGCACTTTGGGTAAAAGTTTTGCAGACAACATAAATATGGGACAATTTTCTCCAGTTCTCCATTAAAACATATGTTGTAGGTATTAATTTGATGCACCTCGGTGAAGCAAAAACATGTTATGAGTACTCATTTGAAGAACCTTGGTGAGGCTCATCTAATGAATACCCACAACATATGTTTTTATGGAGAAAAAAATACAATCACCAAATACTTATCCTGAACAATTTTCCTCTGTATGTTTTATTTTCAAAACAGGATTTGACATTTCATGAAAATTGTCTCCAATCAAGACTATTTGCATGAAGTGTCAAATCCTATTTTCTGGATAAACTAAGACAATAACCACTTTATCGCATGCTGAATTAGCCCAGAAAGTGATAAACGTTTAGGGATCAAATATCACCCCCACCCCAAAAAAGGAAATGGTTTGACATTTCTTGCAAAACATCTCCATTGCAAACAATTTGCATGAAATGTCAAATCCTATTTTCTGGGGAAAATTCAACAAATATCATCAGTTTTTTGCTGCTGAAGTAGCCCAGAGAGTGGAAAAGGTTAAGGGTTAAAATTTTTACCCCTCCCCCACCCCCACAAAAAAGAAAACAACAAAAAATAAAGTTTGACAGTCCATACAAACTGTCTCTGTTGGAGACAATTCGCATGACATGTCAAATCCTACTTTCTGGGGAAAATAAGAATATCATCATCACTTTTCCTTTGATGCATGAACGTTGTTTAACAATCATTTAAACTTACGAGAAAAAAAATAGACATCTGTCAAAAAACTTTCATAAAAATTAATGTAGAATATGCTATTTCTAGTTTTATCTTATCATCTCAAGAATTGCAGGACCACGTGACCTGTCTCAGATAAAGGGCAGTTGTGTCAGATTATGAAAAAAGGGAAATTATGTATTATGCAAACACTAAAGATCCAGATCAGTCTGCGCATCTGCACACTCTGATCAGGATTTTAAATCTTAATCAATATATTCTACAGTAATTAGTGTTTATTTAGTTACACGGTTAAAGACGGTGCTTTGTTTGCCCATATTCCTTGATCATAGTTATAATGGTCCTTTTCAAATGTTGATGTTCATTTGATATTTTGACCACTTTGTTTTTATTGCATGAGATATAGATTAAGCCATTATTACATTGTCCAGTGGCCTGAGGCTTCTAGTTCCCACGGGATAATAATAATAATGGTAGGCAAATGGAACCAGAAAATAAACAACGTGCTGTTATTTAACTTGTATTTATATATGTTTGAACAATTTTTTTAATGCTAATATAAATGAAAGTAAAATGTTTTTGTTGATCGTTTCAAGAACTTTGAGATGTCTTCAAGTAACATAAGAAACAATTATGATTGAATCTTTTTTAAAAAAAAAAAAAAAAAAAATGGGCCTTATGAATTATGCGATCAATGTAGACCCGATTAGTCTGTGTGTCCGCTGAAATACATTGATCAGTCTATACTGCATGTTGAATACAGCTTGCACAATCTATCAAAGAAAAATGTATGTACATGCTGATCTGGAACTACAATGGTTGCTGCTTTTATTTGGAGAGACACGTGTTATTTTTGTATGGGTAATTAGCAAATATGGATAAAATGTCGTTTTCCTTGGATTATGACTGTTACTACTATCCTAGATTTTTAGACAGAGAGGTCTGTGCCAACGGTGTAGAACCAGATCAAATGTCACATTACGCATTGTGTGTTCAGGGTCTACACTATTTTACACTTACCCAGCAATGTTTAGACAAATCAGCTGGATCTGTAATGACATTGTTAAAAAGATAGGGCAAGTGTTGTAAAGAGTAGAACTTGATCGAATCATCTGGTATCCCAGGTTTGTTTTTGAAACAATTGTCTTCAGAGTAATGTTTGAAAAGGTGTGTACTGAACAATTTTTTGAATCTGACTGAGAAAGTGGTTTATAGTATTTAACCTCGGGATTCTGATAAACACACCATAAGAAAAGGCAGTGACCCTGATCAGACATTACATCACAGAGTATCTTAACAAAGGTCTACACTGTTTGCCACTCAGATAGCAGGTATAAGCTGTGTCAATAGGTAGCCAAACGGACTTGATCAAATTTCAGTATGATAGTAATTTAATGTGTCTAATAGGGTTTATACGGTAATTACCAATATTTTACCCCTAAATACACATGTACGATAGTATAAACTGTCCATGTGGCTATTTTACAAATAAAACATTTTGAATATGACCAGCTTAATAATATTTATTCTTCGGAATTGTGATGTACAACGTACTAATAATAATAGTAGTAGTAAATACTACTACTACTACTATTAATAATAATAATATTATTAGTATCATTATGTTTTAACGTTTGAGAGAGAGAGAGAGACTCAATCTCATTCATTTAGTCCTTATTTGTATACAGGAATCTAAAATGAGCAAATCGTGTCAATTAAAGTGCTAGTTTATGCAAAAAGATCAAATATTGGATTTGATTCTGTTTGTGCAATTAAAATTGCGCATAAGCATGTATGTCAGTTATGTAAAAAGTGATTTCGTTGTTTTCTTTTGTCAAGATAAGGACATAATTGGCATTCATTAGCAGTAATTGTTATTAAGAAAACATCGCAAGAGTGGCCGCGCATTTAGGTATTTTTCTTGTATCCCGACAAAGTATTTTTTTTTCATCATTAAACAAACAAAAACAAAAAAAAAAAAAAAAAAAAAAAAACAAGTAATTAAGCAGTTTGTAGTTTTCCTATGGTCAAAAGTAATTATATCAAATTTTCATTAAAGCTTCAATAAATTGCCGAATAAAAACATAATTCGACATAAACAAAAATTAAATAAATAAGTTTATATTATCATAAATATATATCTTTGTTTTCCTTTTTGAAGCTAAATAATCTTTATAATACTATCAATGGATACCAATTCTTTTTTATTTTCCAATTCTTACAACCTCTTTTGCAATTCATGCTAGTATCATGTGTACACAAGACCTGCGTCTGTGTAATCATTACACATTTTCTCTCCGCATTTTTAAAATATAGCTATATTCTGCAACCTGTGGGCCATTTTTAATAAAATAATTTATTCAATATTTTATTACATAACTATAGATATTAAATAGATCTATCGAATGAGAGGTTATAATGAACGGAGAAATTTTAAAAAATATGACTTTTGGGCGATTGAATCAAGGCAATTTTTCATTTTTGTTGTAAAATACAAAGACTTAATAAGGAAAAACCCTTGTAGCATTCATTACAATCTGGGCCATTTTAAAATTTATCTTATTTCAACAAATTTGGTATCAAATTGAAGCAGATACATTTTCCCATCTATTGCGAGGTTATAATAATATCTTGTATTATTGAAAATAAATGATTTTATTAGTTAAATGATGGGCTCCTATATAATTCTATACATTTCCACACTAGTACCTGTCTGAGAACTAGCGATATGCTGTGACGTCACAGAAGGGACCGATTGGTGCGGATTAGTACCTGTAGTACGAGAATTCCTGCATATGAATATTTCAAAATGTCGTCTGCTGAAATTTTTACTTAGTATGCATAGCGATAACCTCACTACACAGTGGCTGCGTTCAGAAAAATACAAAACTCTCATGAGCCGTTTGCTTTGGATTCCTGCTCAGGTTGGCGGTTGTCATTAAGTACAGGAAACCAGGACAAAACGTATGCGACCGTCGCATCTCAGGCGCGCAATTAGTTTATGTCCAGTTTCCCAGGTGGGCAAAACTCTGAGGATCAAAAACGTTACGAAGCGTTTTGCGGAAATTATAAACAGCCCATGTTACTGCTTTGCTAAAAAAGATGATTACAAATCACTCTTTTTCTTCCGGATGAAACCTGAACCGGAGGTTATCATATTTTTTTTCCGTGCTCAACTCAGCAGAGCATGAAATTTTCTCTGCTAATAAATATGAAAATGCCAACAAAGTTGGCATTTTCATGTTTATTAGCACAGAATTTTTCATGCCCAGCTGTGTTTAGCAAGAAAAAAAAATGTAATTGTTAGTAATTTCAGACTTATTAGTAGGATAAATTTCATGCTCAGCTGAGATGAGCACGAAAATAAAAATTATAACCTTGGGACCTTGTCTGCGTTTTCAAGTTAAAATGCAGAAAAATACTGTTAATTGTAAACATATTTGTTTCCAGGGTAACTATGCTGGAGATGCTGCTGGTTTCAAGCTCTCTTCATTGTTAAAGCTGACGGAAACCAGGGCAAATAAGCCTAGGATGAATCTCATGCACTATGTCGTCATGGTAACTATTGATTATTTTTGTCCACCCCACCCCACCCCCTTCCTCAACCCCCACGGAGATGGAAATATTACTTTTCGTGTCGGCGTTGGCGTTAGTGGTGGCGTTGGCGTGACCTTTTCTTATCTGCACAATATCTTGTGAATCATTTGTTTGAGTCTTACCAAATTTTCATGGATATATTGTTGGGACAACAGAGAACTGATTAGATTTTGGTGACCTTGACCTTATTTTCAAGGTCACAGCAGTAGAAAATCTGAAAATTCACTGTGTCGGGACATTTGTTTTCTCTGAAAACACTGCTCTGAAAACACTGTTACTAGTTTCATTTAAATTGAAATCATTACTGTATAAAATGTTTGTGTAACTCAGTTTTGTACAAAATATTTACAAATTGTTGTAGTTGCTCAACAAGGGCAGATCTCAGTTTCATGCGAAATAATGTGCACAAGTTCTATTTAAACGCTTAGAGGACAACCCGCACAGGAAAAGTGTGGTTAGATAAACTGACTGGCTCGACATGACTTTAATAGCGTTGACTGGGCCGTACAACTCCAACTCCAACTCAGATTGTTGCTGAAAAATACCACTCCTCTTACCATCTCTTCTCTCTTTACTTGCCCCTTCTCATTTGTTTTCTACTCTCTTTTCCTCTTCTTGCTTCTTTTCTTTTTTTGCCTCTTTTGTCTTCTTTTCTTATCTTGTCGCTTCTCTTCTCGCCTCTTCTCTTCTTGCCTCTTCTCTTCTGGCCTCTTCTCTCTTTTCTTTTAACTTTTCTTCTTGCCTCTTCTCTTCTCTTCTTTTCTTTTCTTGCATTTTCAGTTTTCTTCTCGCATCTTTTCCTCTTTTCTTGCCTTTTCTCCTCTGTTCTCTCTACTCTTTTCTTCTTGCCACTTCTCTTCTTCTTTTTTCTCTACTCTTCTCTTCTCTGCTCTTCTTGCATTTTTTCTTCTCGCTTCTTCTCTGCTTTTCTTTTCTTGCCTCTTCTCTCGACTTTTCTCTTCTTGCTCTTCTCTCCTCGCCTTTTTCCTTTTTTTTCTTTTCTTGCCTCTTCGCTTCTCTTCTTTTCTTTTGTTGCCTCTTCTCTTCTCTTCTCTTCTCTTCTCTTCTCTTCTCTTCTCTGAGAACACATATTAGAGGACATATTAAGGGAGAGCCCTTGATGATAATTCTGGGACATTCTTTTCCAGTTATTTATAAAAAAAAAAAGATGTTGCTGGTGCCCATTAGAAGTAATTCATTAAAATGTCAGTGAAGATACCCACGAAATGCCACAGTCATGACGTACAGCCTTCCAAAAAGAATAGAGATAAATAAATAATGACAAATCAAACGCTTCATACAAAACCACTGACACACAAACTAAGAACTGCAAGACTGTAGAACTGATACTTTTATCACTAAAAACTCATCACGAAAACACGCCAATATAATTCTAACCCCCTTAACCCTACTTTTATATGGTAAAACTGGGGTTTATAGGGGTATACATTATTTTTCGAATTTTTCTAAAAAAACAGATTGTGGATACACGTTAGAACCGCCTCGGCGAGGCGGTTCTAACGAGTACCCACAATGTACGTTTTGAGCAGGAATATGAAAAATATCAGAATTTTTTATCTGAAAATTTTCCTTTTTGGGTTGTAAAATTTTCAATATATTTCAGTACGCATATTTTCGTAATGTAATATCACTATTTTTTTTTTTTTTTTTTTTTTTCAGCAAGCAGAAGAGAAAAATCCCACACTTTTACACTTCCCAGAAGAAATGAAATTTCTGAAAGATGCATCACAGTAAGTATCGTTGGAATTATATGAAACGCAACCTTAAAAAGCATACCTGACACGTGCGCATAGCGAAGACTGAAATCAGCCTGCGCGTTTGCGCAATCTAAATAGAGTCTTCGTTGTCCGCATGGAGAAAATTTGCATCCTTGGCTATCCAAAATGCGCCCTGTGAAGAATCTGATCAGACTGTGCGAATGCGCAGGCTGATCTGAATCGTCGCTAAGCGCACATGTCCGAAGGTTTTCTGACGTTATGGTTCTAAACAAATATTACCGTATTTACCCTAAGTATTGGGATACCATAACTCCTTACCATACTTGTTTTATAATTTGTAAAAGACTGTTCCACTACCTGTTGATGTGTTTAAATTATTGCTGGACGAGTTGCAAACAGTGTAGACCCTGATCAGACGCCGCAGAATGCGGCGTCTGATCTGGGTCTACACTGTTTGCTCAGGCCTGTTTGTCCCAATACTTAAGATTTTTACGGTACTAAATAATGAAATGAACAGTAGAGAACATTGATGCAAGTACCAAATATTTACTTGGCCACGACCTTGTCATTCTGTATTGAGTTCGAAAATTATATAATTAAAAACAATAATAGCGTACCTTCTTTTAGATAACAACAGATACTGGTACAGTTGACTCGTAATTGGTTGTCCTTGGATCTCATCGTAACATAACACTTTAAATAGATACAAAAATATAAGTAAGATACCCCGAAATCCACATCTCTTAGCACAGCCTTCTCGAACCACAAAAAGAAGGAGAGATGAGGAACACATAATGACAAAACAAACGCCACAAATAAAACCACAGATGCACATAGAAAACCTGCAACAGAGGAGCTGCCTTGGAACGACCAGGAGGAAAGCTATTGGGAGGGGGTGGGGTGCTTAAATTAGTTTTTACTAGCGCTAAACCTCGGAAGAACTGTCGCATTTTGTTGAAACTGCTTCGTTTTTTCTGACTTTCTTTGTCTTATTTGTGAAAAATGAAGCGGGGACACATAATTAGACATATGCGAACAACTTTGTCCTGATCAGCCTACACGTGGATGCATTATAACCAGGATCTTTACTGGTCATCGAGTCCAAGGACTCATATGGATACCTACAGGCGTTTCTAAGCAAACCTACATACCATCACGAAAACACGCATATATAATTTTGACCCCCTCCTCCTTAAACCCCACTTTTATATAGTAAAACTGATGTTTACAGGGTTATACATTGTTTTTATTATTTCTGTTCAGAAACGTAGATTGTGGGTACCCGTTAGAACCGTCTCGTCGAGGCGGCTCTAACGAGTACCAACAATCTATGTTTTGAGCAAAAATGTAAAAAAAATATCAGAATTTTTTATCTGAAAATTTTCATTTTCTTTGGTGGTAAAATTTTCATTATATTTGAATAGGCGTGTTTTCGTAATGATATAATACATCGAATAAATCATGTGCGCATTTCTCTGCGGTCGATAAACAGTACTTTAATTGATTTGATGAATTCATAAACTGCCCTATTATTATGTATAATTGGTTCATCATAACTAATTAATGACAAAATGTTTGACTGTAAAAGACATAATAAAGGTGTTTTGAATCTAATATTAAAAATTATCATTACTTCCTCGTTGGAGAGATAGTATCATGAAGACAATTATTATCATATCAGGTTGTTTACTGTAATAAGAGACAAAAATTATCAGAAAATGGCCAAATTAAATTGCAAATTTGGTTTACGGGTGAGGGCATAACATTTAGGAATATCTGCAACATATCCTTATTTGATCTTTCCATAGTTAATAGGATACTAAATATAATTCTACAACCAATTCCTACGATTTATAACAGCGTCAACATTTTTTACTCACTTGCTTCATGAATTTTTAACTTATATATGCTGCAGATCTCTCAGTAGATGTTTATATTTTGTTATATCTTTTATTTTCATTTTAACAGAGCTTCGGTGGAAAACCTCACAAATGACATAAACTCTTTGGATGAGAAAGTCAACACTGCGGTGACAAATATCGACTCAGTAGGACGTGATTTCAAAAAGCAGATGGCAGATTTCTTGAAGGTAAGCAGAATAACTTTTTGGAAATATAGCAGTGTCCTTCAAATTTACATCGATTTCGCGAGCGATCAATGAAGACTGGCATTATGATTTTATTGCATGGAGGGTCTGTATTCTCTGTCACTGTTGCTTCTCTTTTAGGGTTCAAATGTTTGACGTAAATTAATATGTTAAGTAATAAGATTTAGTGATTTTTGTAATGACAGTCCATGTTGGTTAATCAGAATATGGTCTTAATTGATCGATGTGTGTGTGTGTGTGTGTGTGTGTGTGTGTGTGTGTGTATGTGTGTGTGTGTGTGTGTATGTGTTCCTGAGGATAATTGTGTTGTTGTTTCTTTTAATTCATTGACATAATCAGTCATTCAAGAGAAATTAAGAATAAAGCAATATATGATAAATAAAATACATTCTACCTACATTAAAATACATTCTACCTACATTAAAATACATTCTACCTACATTATTGTATACATGGAATGCCCGTATTGTAAGGTATTTACCCAGTCAGCATTCTACGTAAATCTATATCGGGCCGTCATCGGCCCGTCAGGGTAGCTGACGGGCCGATGACGGCCCGATGTAGATTTACGTAGAATGCTAGCTGGGTAACTAGTACTGAGCATGATCTTGTGTCCATTTCAGAAAGCTGTTGAGGAGACCGCTGAGCTAAAAGAAGATCTTAAAGACATGGAAAGCTTACGTATGGAATTGGCGGATTTCTTTTGCGAAGACGTTAAATCATTTCGACTAGAGGAATGTTTTAAAACACTCCAGACATTTTGTGAAAGATTCGTCAAAGCCAAAACGGTAGGTGGTAAATTTTATAGGCGTTGATAAGGCCTTTCTGGTAACGCAGAAGTATGTCTCTCGCATGTCACCGCTGCGGCCCAGGTTCGATACCCGGCACTGGCATGTGACACGGTATTGGTTACCCATCCATGGTCGGTGGTTTCCTCCACCATGCATGGCCACGAGAGCACGTCTGTGAGTTCGCTGAGTTGTCTGTGTAATCCATTACGAAAACATGCATATATGATTTTGACCCCTTTAAACCCCACTTTTGTATAGTAAAACTGGGGTTTACAGTGGTATATATTATTTTTCTTAGTTCTGGTGAAAACATAGATTGTGGGTACTCGTTTGAACCGCCTCGCAGAGGCGTTTCTAACGAGTACCCACAATCTATGTTTTCTGCAGAAATATGAAAAGTATCAAGAGTTTTTATCTGACAATTGTCAGTTTTTGGAGGTGAAATTTTCTGTATATTTGAATAGGTGTGTTTTCGTAATGCGAAGTAAAATAAATAAAGTTTAAACTTGTTTTCTTACTCTGTTTGAGTCACAGTCTGACATTTTGTCAATGTAGGACAGCTTGTGCTTTCGTATAGTCTGATCGGGGCCTTTTTTTATCCTTTTACATGGTCGATGGATACTGTAGAGTATATTGACAAAGGAGACCTTGATCAGACAAGGTGGCCATGCGATAAGTACATACGAATCATTTTCATGTGTGTCATGTTGGTTTAGTAATACTATAACAGTTTTGGATTTATACCAGATTTTTGTATTTGAACAACAAAATAACATTCACACTTCCTAAGCTGCTGGTACCAGTTGTAGTAAGAATAATAATGGTATGAATGAAATACGAGATATCTTTATACAATATGTTTAGATAATTTGTTGATATTTTGCATTCAAATTCTAATATTTCACTGCATTTGAATTATTCCTCTGAACGGATTCAAATGATGTACCACAACATGTACTTCCATGAAGAAATGCAATGGTGTATGCCTCCTTTTTGGAAAGGGTTCTATTCTAAAAGGAAAGAATTTGCTCCCCTTGGGAGCAAATTCTTTCCTTTTAGAGTCGACTCCTTTTCAGAAGGAGCTTAGCGTGCAGAAAAACAAACAAAAAAATCTCAAAAGTTATCTCTCTTGGCAGAAATGGCGAAAAATCTAATAATTGTATTCAGTTCTCTTAATTTCATTCACCTTCTTTCAGGAGAATGACCAAAGAAAGGAGCACGAAAGGAAAATGGAAGCAAGACGTCTTCAGAAAGAGGCAGAACAGCAACGAAAAGCATCAGGTAAACTGATTATCATTTAGTTTAATCTATTTTAGTTCCATGAATTGAAGAATTTAGTGAAAACTATACATTGCGTGAATTGCATCATTTAGTGTAAACTATGAGTCCCATGAACTGTAACATTTAGTGTAAACTGTTAGTCCTACGAGCTGCAGCATTTAGTGTAAACTGTGAGTCCCATGATCTGCAACATTTAGAGTAAACTGTGAGTCCCACGAGTTGCAGCATTTAGTGTAAGCTATAAGTCCCATGAACGGCAACATTTAGTGTACACTGTGAGTCCCATGAACTGCAGCATTTATTGTTAACTATGAGTCCCATGAACTGCAACATTTAGTGTAAACTACGAGTCCCATGAATTGCAGCATTTAGTGTAAACTATGAGTCCCGTGAACTGCGACATTCAGGATAAACTGTGAGTCCCATGTACTGCAGCATTTAGAGTAAACTATGAGTCCCATGAACTGCAGCTTTTAGTGTAAACTATGGGTCCCATGAACTGCAACATTTAGTGTAAAGTACGAATCCCATGAACTGCAGCATTTAGTGTAAAGTATGAGTCCCACGAACTGCAGCATTTAGTGTAAAATGTTAGTACCATTAACTGCAGCATTTACTGTAAACTTTGAGTCCCATGAACTGCAGCATTGGGTGTAAACTGTGAGTCCCACAAACTGCAGCATTTAGTGTAAACTGTTAGTCCCATCAACTGCAGCATTTAGTGTAACGCATAACACCCATTAACCGCAGTTGGCAGCATTCTCGTCCATAAACTGAATTCAGTATTTAAGCCGTAACATTAGAAAAGAAGGGTCATTATAGCAAATGTAAACAAGGAAAGCACAGGTTAGTGTACACACCATTTCGGTCTGAGCAAGGGCCTTACCTATATGTAGATGTATTCCACAGTACTCATAGGTTATGTATCCATTACAATTTAAAGTTTTTTTCTTATTAAAGTTTACTCGTAAGGGCTTTCTATCCCCGCTCACAAAGTAGCACATATAGGTTTTTGTGTAGGGATGTTTTGACTTCTGTGATTGTAACTTGTGACTTCCGTGTTTTGACTTTTGAGTTTTATGTTCAGTTTTTACATTTGTGTTCTGTGTTATGTCTTCTAACATGTGCGTTTTGCCTTTTAAATGTGCAAAAAAGGACATAAAAGAAAAAGAGGTGAAACAGGAAAAAGGGTTTGTTATTGTTCAGCTTTTTTGTATGCTGCCCTGTAAAAAAGACCTATAACTTGTACGGTAAAAGTTCTGGCCACGGGTTGCTAGTGCACTTGCCGTTACTTCTAAAAGTCAAAACACAGAAGTCACAAGTTTCAAAACATCCTTACACAAAACGCAATGTCACATATAGACTTCCGTACAAGAGTGCTAAAGGCTTATTCTTTTCTACTTTCAGTAGATGTTAAGACGCCTGATGGTCTTACACCAGATGCTGCAGAAGCTGGAAAAGGATCTATTGTCGAAATGCTTCTCGCTGATGTGCGAAGTGGCTTTAAAAAGTTTGATGACCCTAGCTTTTCTGTAACAAAAGTTCAAAAGGTTACTCTGGAGAATGGAAATGTGCAAAACGCAGATACGGAACCTGCAGGAGATCTAAAGTTTATACGAGGAGGAACAGGCCGTCGTAGTATTCGTGGCAAGAAACGACAGCCCGTTGCACCAGACAGTGATACTAGTAGTGTCGACAGTTTTGATTCTAAGTTAAGTGAAGACGAACTGAATCAAAGGCGGTCAAGACGTAGTTATGCTGTTGACACAGATGACACTTTATTTGACATTTTGATGCAACCACAAAAAGACTCTGATCAAACACCGGTGTCTGAAGGTAATTTTGAAAGGATCGGAAGTTTAAGGAGGAGAAGACAAGATAGAAGGCAACAGCGCGGCGGACTTAATGTTGATATTTTTGATCGTGAACGTGCAGCTTCACCAAATATTGAAGCACAGAGTAAGGAAGTTATTCTTAAAGAAAGACCGAAATCGGACATTATGGATGATGATTTCGATTATCGCCGTGGAAGTGGTGTCATTATTAGACGGTCACGTAGTTTACATGAACGAAATGCATTTAGTAGTTCAGCAGCAGAGACACCCAAAATCTCTAGTGACACTTTTGAAAGACCCAGCCGTCTTTTTGATACCAACAATAATAAAAATGCTGATGATAAAACTACATCACCAGCGTTTCGTTCCGACGATCCAACTCGGCGATCGGCGAGGTGGAGAGCGGATATACCGGATGTGAAAAGCTTGCCAATTATTGATGAAAGTGCTAGGTTAGTGACTCCAACTAAGGAGCTGTTGAAAAACGATGTATCTAGTGAAACCAAACCAAACACACATGTAGCAAAACCAGGTTCAAAAGACGATTCAGATATTTCAATAGAGCAGAAAAATAAAGACAAAATGGCAAGACGTTTTAGTACAAGTACTTTTGATCGTAAAGACATTGAACGGGTATTAAATTCAGCTACCGATATAGTTGAGAAAACTGATGAGCTTATAGTTGAGAAAACTGATGAACTTCCAGTGTCTGTCTCGGTAAGATCAAAACTAAACAAACGTTGGCATAGTGACTTGGGTAAGGCAGATATTGACAAAGTTTTAAAAGTTATTGAAGACACGGGAAAGCGAATAGACGAGATAGTGAAAATTGAAGAAACTGCTAGTGCAGAAGACATTTCAAATAAACCAGACACGGTAGAGGAATCAAAACAAAATTTTACTGAGGTAGAAAATAATAGCGGTGAACCCGAATCACTGAAAATTAAAAGAAAGCAAAGGAAACAGAGGTCGCATTTGTCAATGGATGACATTCATGCAGCTTTTCAAAAGAAAAACGATACTCCAGATATTACTAGTGATTCATCAAAAGAGCAGACAGAGAAACATAAAGCACCTCCACCACCCAAATCACCTGTTGTGCCACCAAGACGTTCAAAAACAAATATCGATGACAGTGGAAGTCTTACACAAGAAGAAAAAGATACCAACGAGCGTAATTTAGCAGTTTCAAAAGAGGCAATGAGTAAGGCTGCAAAGCTTGCAGCTAAGAAGAGATTTCGAGATCAGCGTTTTGGTGATCCGAAAGAAACACCAGCTCAAAAAGCTATGTTAGAACATTCTCAAGGAAGATGGAAATCTAATGTTGAAAAGGAAAGTGTTGATGAAGCATTTAGGGATTATGTAAATAAGAATAATATGAGTAGGTCTAAATCTTACGATGAAGCAGTAGCACGTAAACTAATGAGCGAAAGTGGGGATTTAATTATTCCTACAGGTGAAAAACGCAATTCACTTAGAAACAGCTCAGGAAAACTCTTCACAGACGGTAGGCGAAATGGGCGCGTCTTCGATGATGAAAGTGATATAGAAAATAATACCGAAGGTTCCAATTCTCCACAAAGACCTTCAAGTACAAGAAGTGACAGTCCTAAAAGTTCAAGTAGTAGGTTGTCAATTAAGTCTACTAACACATCAACAGAGACTTTGCGTGAAGAAGCAAATAGTGATGGTGAATCATCACCTGAACAAAGTCGAAAAAACTCGGTAGGTAAAAGACTGTCTGAGAAACTTCGTGCGAAGTCGTCATCACCATCCTTTTCAAATAGAATTATTGAAGGCAAAGACGAGAAACCAGTAATACCACAGCTAAGCATAAATGGAGATGTAACAATCGCTAATGTTTCTGAAGCTAGTGAAAATTCTCTGAGTAAATTTGAACAGCGCGTTGCTTTCGATGAAAATGATGATTTACCACAGGCCAAAATGCTAAAATGGAGAAAGAAACGCGACGAAAAGCGCCGCCAAAGTTTTTATGACAATGTTCCAGAATCTGGAAATCTTTCTCCTAAACAACAGTTTGGGGAATCATTCAAGTTTGATACAAACAGTCCTCGTTCTGAAATAACCCATGGATTAATTAGTCATAAGTCGCAAGGTAGTAATGAACTGCAAAATGAGATCGGTTCTAGATGTAGTTATGCCAGTAGTAGTGACAGTGCCAGAGATGAAGGGTTTGAAACGATGTCTGGTACAGTGTCACAAAGAACTTCATTGAGCAGCACCCTGGACTCAGATTTTGCTCCGAATTTCGGTAAAAAGCAAGAGCAAATGACGAAATTGCAAATGAATGAGAACTTCATTGTTGCTAATGCTCGAGCTTCAGTTAAAGATACTAAGATTCAGAGAACAGAATCATGGACAGAAGCTGTAGCTATAAACGCAGATATAAATAATAAAGATTCTTCCCTTGATTCGTCAATGGAGTACTCGGCGACATCCCCGGATAGTGGACACGAAACTATGAAAGATGATACATGGGGAGAACAGTCAGATTTGGAATCAACTGTGAAGAGAAAGAAATCTACATCTTCCGATGCAAGTGATTCTAAGCGTCCAATGTCCCCTGCCTCTTCAACTTCCTCAAAGAAAGGCAAGACTGTTCCAAGTTACATGAGAAGTACAACGAGTAGCAATAGTAGGGTCAGTCGTGATTCGTCTGGATCTGACATGGACCGAAGCCATAGCAGCTCCACTACCAATGTCAGCAGTGTTAAATCCGGGCGATTATCTCGCGGTTATCCGAGTAAGACTGGATCTAATACGAGTATAGTGTCCTCGACAAGTACCACATCAGAAGCTGGCACGGCACATAGCAAACGAAGATCGGTCGGTACACCTGAACGACCTAGTTCAATGTATTCTTTATCGTCTAGGTCCACTACGCCTCAACCAAAATCTGTCGCTAGATCAACTACACCACAGCCTTCTTCTACTCCTACCAGGGTAGCGTCAAAACCGGCTACACATGCAACATCAACTGTTGGTGGTAGATCAACTCGATCAGTTTCTGGTAGTCCTGCCACAAGATCCACACCAACCACTACACCAGCGACAAAAACAACAAAAACCAAGCAAGCCCCTCCTCCACCTCCTGCACATCGCTTGAAAACAACAAGTTTGACACCGAATAGATCTACAACTCCAAATCCAACAAGAATGAGGTCACAAACACCAAATCCTATAGGCAATCGACCAACAACTCCTTTGTCAACAAGGTCGGTCACACCAAGTCCCGACACACCGGTTGCGCCGACTAGACTTAAGCGATCTCAGTCGATGAGGGTATCTTCAGGAAACCGTCCTGTATTTGGTAATTCTCCTGGTACGAAAGAGGCTCCGGCGAAAACGACATCACGGCCATCTTTTATGGAACCGACGGCATCTTCAAAAGCGAGGCTTAGTCTTGATTCATCTCAGACTGTAGAGGGATCACCACCGCCAACTCCACCACCAAGAAGATCAAAAGACACAGATTCTATTCCAAATAAAAAGGAAGAAGCGCCTTCTCCTTTAAAACGGCATGGCAGTTTACGACTTCCGGGAAGAAATGCTAATAAGTCTGGGCACACACCTGTAACAGCGGACAAAGACAAACCCGCTGAAGGAAAAATTAAAGGTTTTATGCATAAAATAGGCGCTCACGGTAGCAGCAAGGTTCGTCCAGAGTCTGACTGCACGGGTAAGCTAGCACCAGTAGCAGAAGGAGCGGAGGGTGAAGAGCAAGTTTCGGCAGCTAACGGGAACAAATCTCCATCTCTTAGGAAAATCTTGGGATTGAAAGGGAAAGATAAAGCTGTAAAGAAATCTCCAGAATCCGTAAAGTCTGATACGCCAGAGAAAAAGAAAAAGATCACTAAATGAATAAAGTACGGATGTCATTAGAGAGAGTATCTGACGTCCCCGCGCGTCACTTTGCACGCCAAATCTCGGCGTGTATCAGTGGTGGCAGAAGTTGGACGATGAGACGTACGTGGAATGAATTACCCATGAATCAAAGATCTAAGTTAACCTTGCGAATTCTTGCACATTCTGATTAGGGTCTTTGCTGTCTGTCTACACAATGGTTGCACACAACGAACCGAGAAGCTCTTAACCAGACTGTGCTTATAAGCAAGGCTGTCCTGGATCTTTAGTGTTCCGCATGTGCGCTGTCGGTGAAATTTTTCTCCGCGTACCTCAAAGATGATATCAGAGAATGGAGAGTTACTAACGCTTTGGAAAAAAAATCAGCGGACGACATTTTAAAATAGTTTTCTTATTTTTCCCAGAAAACAGAGAAAAATAAGAAAACTAGATCATTCATTTGTCATCTGCTGATTTATCCCAGAGAGTGGTTAAAGTTAACATATCATGAAATACTGGAAAAAGAAGTGTGACTGATTAGTGAATGTGATATTTACTTTTCATGGTGAGCTGTCTTCCAGTGCAAATACCCAATGTGCCAATGTGAATATATACCCAGTCAGCATTCTACGTAAATCTATATCGGGCCGTCATCGGCCCGTCAGGGTAGCTGACGGGCCGATGACGGCCCGATGTAGATTTACGTAGAATGCTAGCTGGGTATAGTGTAAACTATGGATATAGTATAAACTATGAATATAGTGTAAACTAGAGTAGCAGACTGCATAACGATGAGCATTTGGACGACAAAAATGTTGGAAATGCTCATATATAGCTGTGATATTACGTGCCTTATAAGATGTGCTGGTTATACACCATACGTTATCAGTATGGCTTGGATTAACCCATTAAAGACTGAATAAACTCTCCGAAACTATCTATTGGAAGAGCCCATTTTCGATTTTAGGTATGTCAGACTACATGATATAGATATTCCTAAAGAAAACTGGTTGAACTATTAGCAAACAGTGGAGACCCGGATCATATCTGGGTCTGCACTGTTTGCCAGTTACCCGTTTAGGGGTCTCCAGTCTTCAATGGGTTAAGACATAGAGAAATATTATGTATTCTGCTTTTGGTTATTAATTGTTTTTGAGACAAAGAGACAAACGACATTTCAGCTGACGATACTTTGAAATATTTTTCTTATTCTTGTCCGTATAAAATAGATGTTAACTGCAAAAACCTATTTTCTGGAAAAAACAGGAACATATCAGTTTGTCATCTGCGGAACTAGCCTAGTGTGTGAAAAGGGTTACAGCACCAAGCAAATTTATAGCAGACGACATTTTATTTATTCTTATTATCATCAGTTTTCAGAGAATCTCACATGAAATATCAAGTTCTATTTTCTCTGAAAAGTAAAAAAACAAAATGTTGTCTGCTGGAGTTGTGATTAGTGCTTTTAAGAGTTAACGACCCTGTCTCCTGAGGAGATAATGTGCATGAAAAGTCAAAGCCTATTTTCTTGAAAAAAAAAGCAAAACAAGAACAAATATCAGAATGCCTTCTGCTGAAATTCTTTCCCAGCATGCTAAGCGTTAAGTTACACGTACAAAGATAAATTAGCCTCAACGTGCGAGAAAATATAGATCTACATTCAGATGTGCACCCAGCCTCTTTAAGACTCAGATCAGACTGTGTATCTGCACAGTTTGATCAGATATCGCTGGGCGCTCTGTGGATAGGCAGGTATCGAAGAATTTTTCAGGCAACAGCAAAGAATCAGATCAGACTGCTTCTTTGCTGTGCGCAGATGTGCAGACTGATCTGAGTCTTAGCATATGGTATACTAGATAATATTTGCTTTTCCACTGCATGCCTCATTTCATAATACAATTGATTCTCACTATCTCAAACATTGATAACACAAACTGTAGTTTGAGTCAAATTCTATAAAGAGCAATATTGATTTCGATTACTATACGTTCCTTACATATCCATTCCTTTTATTTCAAACTACTGATATCTCGAACCAAAAATTTTGGTCCTTTGGATTTTTGAGATAATGAGAGTAGACGTGCGTATTATTTTGTTTTCAACAAAATCTTTCAAGACTTGCTGATGGTTCGGGTCAGTTCATCCTCATTGATAGCCGCGAAGTCAGAAACCGTATCTTCGGATTTGTCCGCCCAGCGAAGATTCTGATCAGCCTGCCTATTCGCGCAGTCTCATTAGAATCTTCACTGTGCACATTTTCGATTTTAAAGCAAGGTTGCATTTTCTCCAAGCGGTCAAGGAAGACTCTGATCGGACTGCAGATGAGCAATCTGATTTGCGTCTTCGTTGGGAGTACATATCAGAAGGTACGTTTCCTTACGTTACGTCTCATATGATTTTATGCACTATTACGAAAATACGCCTGTTCAAATATATAGAAAATTTCATCTCAAAAACTGATAATTTTCAGATAAAAACTCTGGTATTTTTCATATTTCTGCTCAAAACACAGATTGTGCGTACTAACGAGTACCCACAATCTATGTTATTTTAGCAAAAAAAAAATAATAATGTATACCCCTGTAAACCCCAATTTTACCATATAAAAGTGGGGTTTAAGGGGATCAACATTATATAGGCATGTTTTCGTGATGATTTCATATCTGACCTTAACTATGAGAAAAAAAAAATGTTTTTCGGGGGCATATGCGGAAGTGAAAAACAAACGCTCCGACCAGTCTGCGTAAACGCATGCATTTACGCAGACTGGTCGGAACTTTTGCTCTGGGCATGTGGAATCTTTGAATACTGTAGGATACCAAAGACCAACAAAGGCATAGATTTATTTGAGTTCGTGTTTTACGGCCCAGTCAACACTGTTAAGATCATGTCGAGCCGGTCAGTTAACCTTCTCACACTTTCCTTGGGCAGGCATAGTCCTTTCAAGCGGTTAACCAGTACTTTGTGCATACTTTCGTCAGTAACTAACAGCTGCTGGGTTGGGAATGACCGTAGAAATGATTTCATGACCAATCTCCGCAAGTTGTGTGACCGAGCTGGGATTCGAACTTGCGGCCTCTGGATTTGCAGTCATACGCGCTGCCGACTGCACTATGGAGCCAGGCAACAAAGGCCTTGAGCAGACTGCGCAGATGAAAAGGCCGGGCTTTGCTTTTCGCGTCAGGCCGAATACTCTTTCTTCTCATTGCACAGCATCTTCGCATTTGTTAACCCATTGAAGATTGAATAAACCTCCCACACTATATATTGGAAGAGTCAATTATCGATTTTAGGTATGTCAGGCTATGTGATATAGATATTCCTAAAAAAAATGGTTGAACTATTTGCAAACAGTGGAGACCCTGATCAGACGCCGCAGAATGTGGCGTCTGATCTGGGTCTGCACTGTTTGCCAGTTACCCATTTAGGGATCTCCAGTCTTCAATGGGTTAGTTTTAGATACCCAAGACAGCTTTCGAATATAATAATAATGAGGTGCCCAGTGGGAATCATACTAGGCACACAATACAGACACATACAGTCAAACCTGTCTTAAAGACCACCTGTATTAAGCAGTCACTGCTATTAAGAGACCACTTTTTTGTTGCTGTAAAAGCTAAATAAATGTAATTAGATCCTAAAAGGAGTGATCCTTGATAGCAATGAACTCACAAAACTGAAACATCTGGAGAGTCAATTTTTCTGGGACAGATTAGCTAGTTTCGGTCTGTTAGGCCTTATTATTGAACCTCATATAAATTTACCTATATCAACCCATTGTAGACTGGATAGACTCGCCCAAACTATATATTGGAAGAGTCCAATTTCAATTTTAGGTATATCAGGTAATGTAATTGAGATATTCCTAGAGAAAAATGGTTAATCTATTTGCGAACAGTAGAGACCCTGATCAGACGCCGCATTCTGCACTGTTTGCCAATTACACTTTAGGGGTCTCCCGACTACAATGGGTTAAGTAAGCATTTGTCGTAAAGGGGCATGATACACCTTCAGGAAAGGCACCCCTATCAAACTGTTTTTGCCTCCTTTCTGAAAAAAGGGGTCTACTCTAGAAGAAAAGCAGCTGCTCCCCTTTAGAAAGGACTTTGTGTAAATAGAATGTCACTACTAAAGTTGTCTTGCTTGTAACAGATGCCAGAAAATTTAAGTTTATTCATTTCCCCTTTAGCAACCACATTTAGGGCTTTCCTTTTGTTTCTTACTTAACATTTTCAACTCTATGGGCAAAGACATCAGACGACTTTGGGCAAAGACTGCAGACGATAAATTGATATTTTTTTTTCTATTTTCCCCAGAAAATAGCTTTGACATTTCATGCAAAATGTCTCCCGAGGAAAATAAAAGTATTTCAAAATGTCGTCTGCTTGAAATTTTACCCAGCATGCTAAGCGTTAACACAGGTTTGACAGTACCAGTGTTCTGCTATTCTGTGCAAACTGGCATGAGCAGTGTTTAGGAATTGTAGGCAATATAGCCGGCAGCAGACGACTGCACAGACTACGCGGCTGCACGGGCTTGTCTGCGCCTTTGTTATCACGTGTGTGTTCTGGTTGGTCTTCCCGCAGCGCGCCTAAATTTTCACGTGCATTTTACATTAGCTTACACGTTCATGTCTCAATTTCGTATAATTTCATTTTAAAATGCATATCTTGAAACTGATACAATTTAAAGGATATTATTTATAAAAATATACTAGTCCTTTACTTGTGAAATGAAATTTATTAAACTAATTTGCACGTGATTTTATCACGTGACGCCGGAGAACTCGTGCCTGCTTTCGTTGTTAGTGTTTCATTCGACATTTTGAATGCAAACTTTGTTCATGAAATAGATTTGAGGCTCTCTGTGGGGGCAATCCTTTTTTATTCATGCCAACAACAAAGCTCAAGACCAGCCTGCGCATGCGCAGGCTGGTCTTTGGCTTTGTTGTTTGCCTACGCAGTTTATAGACATTGTAAAATAATTATTGCGAATAGCAAAGATTCTGATTACACTGTATAGACCTGAAAAATTGTGTTTTCCCCAGAGGAGCCTCTTTTTCATTGTTCATTTAAGAGAAAAGTAGATTATCATTGTATTTATAATATGTATAATATGCTTTGTATGATATTTTATACGATCCTTTAACTTACATCATTATGAATATGTTTTATAAAAACAAGTTACTCGTTATGTGACAAAACAAAAAAATAAATACTAAAGATAACTATCATTGTGTTCTGTTATATACTATTTCCTAAAAACTGGGTGAAAATGTGATTCGAGCAAAAATTTAATGACCTTACCCAGGAAATGCCAAAATCACGGAGCGCAGTCTTCACAATACACCTAAAGAAGACAAAATGACAAACCCAACAGCATACAGTCTACTTCAATGGCTTCAACACCTTTGGACCATGGAAACCCATTTTAGACATGGGCAGCTCGAGCTAGTGAGTGTAAATCATTGCGCCAGGTCAGGAAGCAAATGGGGGTGATTTAAGGAAGTCTTTTCGATCTTCTATAAACGACGAGGCGATTCTAATGAGTACACACAACATACGTTTTCATGATAAAATAAGAAAACTTCTCCAAAATCCTGAATATTTGTTTTCTTGAGCTGTCGGAAGAACTCCATAGGGACTCAAA
This sequence comes from Anodontia alba, assembly GCA_964016985.1. Classification (NCBI taxonomy): domain Eukaryota; kingdom Metazoa; phylum Mollusca; class Bivalvia; order Lucinida; family Lucinidae; genus Anodontia; species Anodontia alba. The sequence goes on along the minus strand of OZ024826.1, from coordinate 97,054,893 downwards.
AACGAGTTCGAATAAACAACGGTAAACGGGCCATTGCTGTTCGATGAGGTGTTACGGTCCAGTTACCCGAATGGGGTCATGTTGAGCGCAGTCAGTTTTACCTAACCAAACGTTTACTGGGCAGACTTAGTTCTCTAAGCGATTAACCAGTATTGCGCACATCCCTTCGCCAGAAACTAACAATTGCACTTCTTGAATCAGCTGAAGGGGGAGAATGACCGTCGAAAATATTTCATGATCAGTCTCCATGATAGAATGTTGCCAACCCGGTGGGGGTCGCCCGCAACCTCCTGTTCACCAGTCGGACGCGCATCCAACTGAGCCACCGAGGCCTGCTTCGAAGAATTGCAACAGTCTGCGCGTCCTTGGCTACCAACAGAGTGACCTACGGAAAAAACTGATTATACTGCACTGATCTGAGTCTTCGCTGGGAGCTCACGCAATCTTACAGCCGCCGGAATCGGTGGCCCATTTGGATGCGCGCCCGACTGAAGATCCGGAGGTTGCGGGTTCGACCCCCGCCGAGTCTGCAACACTATTTCATGGATATTTGATCATGAAATATTTTCTAAGGTCATTCTCTCCCCTCCGCTGATTCAAGAAGGGTAGTTTTCAGTTTCTGGCGAAAAAACGTGGACAATGCTGGTTAACCGCTTAGAGGACTAAGCCTGCCCAGTTAAAGTGTGGTAAGGTAAACTGACCGTGCTCAACATGACCCCACTGGGTTGACTGAGCCATAAAGCCTCAACACAATCTTATAGGAAATGCTGTGTCCCGGCTCGTTTTATGGTATGTTTAGTTTGCATATGTTGTGGGAACACACTGGCGTCTACTCTAAAATGAAAAGAGACAATTCTTTCAATATGGTTTACCCACAATCAATGTTTTGAGCAGAATATGAAAAATATCAGAATTTTTTTTATCTGAAAATTTTCCTTTTTTGGTTGTAAAATTTTCAATAAATATCAATTTTGAATAGGAGTGTTTTCGTAATGCACAATTCGGTTTTAAAAATAGTTATTTGCCCTATAAAACAAGCAAATAGGTCCAATCACATGTTCTTGCAAAATTATTTGAGCAGCAACGTCAGAAAACGTACGTTCGAACATGTGCGCCCAGCGAAGAATCAGTTCAGCTTCACTGGGCGCATTTTGGATAGCCAAGGATGTATAGTTTCATCGTGTGGACAACAAAGACTGATCGGACTACGCGGATGCGTTGGCGCATATGTCAGAAGGTACGTTTTCTCACGTGGCGGCTCAGGTATGTTCCATCATATTCATGGTATTCTGAGCAGTGACAATAATATTAGAGGAATATCGAAAGATGATAATTAATGCAGAGAGAGATAGACTGAGACAGAGAGAGAGAAAAGGAGTGTGTGACAACACACACGTGTCACACACACAAACACACACACACACACACACACACACAGATAGGCAACGAGAGAGACAGACTAGGAAATAGAGACAGATCATAATTTTTGGACTGACTCCAGTATCCGTCCGTACTAGAGTTCTTCATTTCACCCTATAAAATACGATGTATGCACCTAGATTTACAATGAACCCTTATTACAACGACATCATTTGTTTCCAAAGACATTGCCATTGTAGGCGGACAACGTAGGCCCTTATCAGCCTGCGCGAATGCGCAGACTGATATGGGCCTGCCTTGCCCGCTAATTGCATAAGGGCCATTTTGTGCGTTGCGCATGATTTATGATTTTGCCACATTTCTTTATCTATCTATCTATCTATCTATCTATCTGTCTGTCTGTCTGTCTGTCTGTCTGTCTGTCTGTCTGTCTGTCTGTCTGTCTGCCTACCTACCTACCTACCTATCTATCTATCTATCTATCTATCTATCTACCTACGTACCTATCTACCTATCTATCTATCTATCTATCTATCTACCTACCTCGTACCTACCTCCTACCTACCTACCTATCTATCTATCTATCTACTTACCTACCTACCTACCTACCTACCTATCTATCTTATATACCAACTATCTTGGTGACCGAATTCTAAAAATAGAGTTCCTTAAATCCTTTAGTGTGAAAACACTTCGGTATGTGAATTGCTGTTCTGATCCCAGCTAATGTTTGCATTGCCATTTAAGTCAGTGCCCTCTTTTGAACTTGTAATAGAGCAATGTTATACTGCATAAGTCTACGAAAAAAACAACAAAGATGTATATCACGTATGACCATTATTTGAGCCTCTACGTGAGAAAAAGTACCTTCTGATGTGCGCCCAACGAAGACAACTCAACCTGCGCATTCGCACAGTCTGATCAGTGTCTTCGTTGTCAGCATGAATAATCTTTGCATCCTTGGCTATCTAAAATGCGCCCGGCGAAGATTCTGATCAGACTGCGCGAATGCGCAGGCTGATCTGAATCTTCGCTGGGCGTACATGTCCGAAGATACGTTCCCTGACGTAGTGGCTCATTTGTTGATATAGAAAGTTAGCCGAGTAGCCGAAGTCATCCATCAAGCAATGAACGATCAATTTTCGTATAAATATACGGATGTGGTCGTAAATCTACTATGAACCACGCAACATGAAAATAGATCATGCGACATTGTTGAACCAGCACATGAGAAAATGTTATCACATATGCGACCAGGAAAGGCTCGGGCGAGCCTGCGCATAAGCGCAGTCTCGCCAGAGCCTTTTCTGTTCGCAGACATGGAGAAGAGACCTCGAGGAACCTTCAAGCAAAAAAAACGTGTAGCTCAAATAGGGGACTGTGTACACAGATACTTGGGGTCAGTAGGGCAGTGCAGGCCCCAAAAAAAATATCTTGTATATATTTTTTCTCTAGTTATTTTTTGTATTTTAAAAAGGTTCTAAAAAACATCATATTTCTATCAAATGGTTCATATATTACCATTTGAGAGAAATGTGATGTTTTTTAGAACTTTTTCAGAAGTCATAGAATATGATTATATTTTATCAGCAGTGTTTCTGTTGTACTAAAATACAAAAATAACTAGAGAAAAATATATACAAGATATTTTTGGGCCTGCACTGCCCTACTGACCCCAAGTATCTGTGCCTGTGTATGAGCATTGAAGAACCACAGACCGGAAATTCATTATTAAGGTCCCTTTTTTCGTGTTCCGGCTCATTTGAGTTTTTGCGTCACATCACTAGAAAAGTGACTTTACTGCATCTGCGGGGCAGCGAAGAGAACTAGATCAGTCTGTACATTCGTGCAGTCTGACCAGTCTTGGTTTAAACACATTTTGTTTCAGTTTTTAAATAGACATAATGTCCACTAATAATTTTGTCACTATCATCATGATCCAAGTAAAGCAAATAAATCTCATCCAGTAAATGTCTCGTGTTCTGGTTTGGCTCATAACTGCGCAGTCTTTGAACTTTAAATACTCTTCCATAAGGCACAACTTTAAAGAAATTCAATATTTGATAGTCTGATGGGAGAATATGTCAGGAAACTGACAGAGTTATTTCACATTATGTGGAGAAAAGAAGCCAGTCCTCAAGAATTCAAGGATGCAACAATTATCCACCTATTCAAAAGGAAAGGGAATCCTCAAGTCTGTGACAATCATCGAGGCATCTCTTTATTGTCAGTTGCTGGGAAGATCCTTGCTAGGGTCCTACTGAATCGATTGAATGAACACCTTGAACAGTCAGGGCTTCTACCAGAAAGCCAGTGTGGATTCAGGAAAGACAGAGGAACAATAGACATGATCTTTACAGCACAACAGCTTCAAAAAAAAATGCCAGGAACAAATTGTGGACCTCTACATGACCTTTGTCGACCTTACCAAAGCATTTGACACAGTCAGTCGTGAGGGACTTTGGAAAATTAAGGCAAAGTTTGGCTGTTCTGCCAAATTCATAGCAATGGTGCGGCAGTTCCATGATGGCATGCTTGCAAGCGTCCAAAATTACGGCGAGTTTTCTGATCCATTCCCTGTGACAAACGGAGTTAAGCAAGGCTGTGTACTAGCCCTAACACTATTCAGCATGATGTTTTCTGCCATGCTTACAGATGCTTTTCAGGATAGTGACAATGGTATACCTATTAGGTATCGCTTTGATGGGCTACTTTTCAACCTAAGAAGGTTGCAAGCTAAATCCAAGGTGCAGTTAGAGGTGCTAGATGAGTTCCTCTTTGCTGATGACATGGCAAAGGGTGCTCCAACAGAAGAGAAAATGCAAAAATGTGTGGATCAAGTATCTGATTCATGTGACAGCTATGATCTCACAATCAGCATCAAAAAGGACTGATATAGTATATCAGCCAACACTTGGAAAGCCTTAGAAGGAGCCTACCATTACAGGGAAAGGTCAACGACTGCAAGTGGCAGACAAGTTCACCTACCTTGAAAGCACATCGTCTAGAGTTGTGCACATTGATGATGAAGTCAATGCTAGGATTGCCAAAGCTAGTGCAGCATTTGGCCGGCTACGTGGAAGTATTTGGGACCGAAGTGGAATCAGACGAGCCGTCTCATCGGGATCTACACTGTTTGCCATTCTACTCTGATTTTTGACTGAAATCCCTACTTACAGCAATGGACACGTCCAAATTCAATAATGGAAAAGTCCACTTCATAAACTCAGAGTGGAAAGGGTTAAGCGATCTAATTCAAATGCCAAATTGGCTCATTGACCCCAAAGGAACAGATAGTATAACCTACACTATGATGAAGTACATGGAGACGTTTTGCGACCGTCACAAGGCACTTAATACCAGCTGTAATGAAGGTAAATAAATTCTGAGAAGGGCTTCGTTGATACTCAAGAATATATTGATGAATAGAGAAAGCCCTGATCGGACTGTACAGACTGAGCTGTGCATTACGAAAACACGCCTATTCAAATATAGTAAAAATTTTACCAACAAAAAATGAAAATTTTCAGATAAAAATTCTGATATTTTTCACATTTCTGCTCAAAACATAGAGGCGGTTCTAACGAGTACCCACAATCTATGTTTTTGAGCAGAAATAAGAAAAAATAATGTATACCGTTGTAAACCCAAGTTTTACTAAGCGGGCGAGTCAATAAAAAAACAGCCTAACTTATTTCTGGGTGAGATCGATGTCTTCTTTTTCGATGTAATTGCCCTCTAGACTGATGCACTTGGACCAACGGTGTTCCAGTGCCATTAGCCCAGAACTGAAGAAGCCAGGGTCCTTGTCTCTGAAAGAAACCTCAACTGCCGCCAAGACTTCTTCGTTGGACCGGATATGACGTCCACGGATATCCTTTTTCAAGTTTGGGAATAGTAAATAGTCACTAGGAGCTAAGTCCGGAGAAGAGGCGGGGTGCGGTATTAGCTCGTACCCATTCCGCTCATCAGCATCTATTGCAATTTTGCATTGTCCTGTTGGAGTTGAATCCCTTTGGAAAGTTTACCTCGACGTTTTTCACGGATCACAGTTTTCAGCTGGTTGAGCAAATTTGCATAATACGCAACTGTTCTTTGCTAGAAAGTCCAACATAATAACGCCTTGTGTATCCCAAAATACAGTTGCCATCACCTTGCCTGCAGAGGGTTGCGTTTTGAACTTTGGCCTCGGAGACCCCGGTCCTACACTCTGGCGACTGAGCTTTGTTCTCTGGCTCATAATAATGGACCCAGGTCTCATCTACAGTCACCAGACGAGAAAGGAAATCATTTTCCTTTGACCTAAACCGCTTCAACAATGCGCTGTATACTGATGCTCTGGTTGCCATTTGCTCGTCGCTAAGGGATTTTGGCACCCAACGGGCTGTTAGCTTGTGCATACCCAAACAATCATGTAAAGTTGTTGAAACGCTACCATGTGAAATGTGTAATGTATTCGCTATTTCTTCCACCTAAATTCGCCTATCAGAGTACACCAGATCCCGTACTTTGTTACACATTTCTTCATCGGTGGCATCTGATGGGCGTCCAGACCTGGTTTCGTCTTCTAAAGACGTTCTGCTGCGTTTGAATTCCCCAACCCAGAATTTAACCTATGCATACGATGGTGCAGAAGACCCATTAACATTGGTCAACTCGCAATGTATTTCCTGACCCGTTTTCCCTTTCAAATACAAGTACCGAATTACAGCACGGTACTCAACTTTTGACTAACTTACTTATAACTAAGCTTGCTTTTGCATCGCTAGCCATGTTTGACATTCAATATCTTATGAGTGACTGACACGATAAGGGTGCAATTTTGTCCTCAGGCCTAAAACATGTATTGAAACAAGGCATGAAAATCTTGGGTGTCTCGGTCAGTTGGAAATGGGATAGGCTGGTTACTTATTTACTTGCCCTCGTATATAAAAGTGGGGTCTAAGGGGGTCAAAATTATATAGACATGCTTTCGTGATGATCTAGAATAGATTGCTGAATAGAGAAAGCCCTGATCAGATTGTACAGACTGAGCTGTGACTTCACTGTTTTTACTTGTCATAAGACGCATTTATCAATGCAAGCATTATATCCTATCGATGCACCGACATTCGTGGTTTTAGACTCTTTTGGCATACCATACATCACGAAAACACGCCTATATAATTTTAACCCCCTTAAACCCCACTTTTATATAGTAAATCTGGGGTTTACAGGGGTATACATTATTTTTCTTATTTCTGCTCAAAAACATAGATTGAGGCGGTTCTAACGAGTACCCACAATATATGTTTTGAGCAGAAATATGAAAAATATCAGAGTTTTTATGTGAAAATTTTCTGTTTTTGGAGGTGAAATTTTCTATATATTTGAATAGGCGTGTTTTTGTAATGAGTGATTGCGACACAATCGCAATTCGTTTAAACCTTTAAACCGATTGCTAGGGAGTATTGGCCTTGAAAGTGGGTGAGAAATTATAAAAATTGTCAGTCTCAGTTTTTAAATGATCAAAGCTATATTTATTTATTTATTTATTTATTTATTTATGGTGTAACTTAAGCATTTCTGAGCTAGGGTTCTACGTATAACATATCATAAATTAAGTAAATGGTTGTTTAGACAATATGGAAAATCGAGGATTTTCGTGTTTATGGTTTTCCAAAGCTTGTATAGCTTTCTACAGACAGTCGTTGAGAATACAAACACGGTGCATTGTCTTCACCAACAGAAAACATGTGTTGTGGGGTCTCATTAGAAGCGCCTCGGCTGATATTTAGAATTTCAGCTTGCTAAAGACTAATTTGTATCGTGTAAAAAATCTCAGTCCTTTAGAATCTATTTATAACTCAAGAAAGGTACAGGTTTTGTTATATTCTAAGATGCATAATATTAGCATAAATTTAAGGCGGACCACAGCAAACCAAGAATGTTGCTAAGGTTAACAGTGAAGACTCAGAACAGAGTTCGCGGCTCGCAATCTGATCAGTGTATTCAATGTTCGCTGTATGGATTATTCATGTTCTTTTGTCGTTATGATAGGGGTATGGTGAACTATATTTTGCATTTTTTCCCTTTGCAGTGCGCAAGTGTGAAATACGAGTTAGTCTGTACTGTTATGTTAATAATTATGATTTCAAATATATATTATCATAATCATAACCCCGTGTCTCTATGGCGTCACGCTCTCGCACCCAAGATGTTAGAATGTTTAACATTTGTCCTGCTGAACCCGGATTTACCCTGCCTTTGCAAACTGTGTAGATCCAGATCAGTTGGCTTCTGAAGAAGCCAACTGATCTGGATCTGCACTGTTTGCCATTAAGTATGTGAATTTATAGCAACAATCCGGATCAAGTAAGCTGATTGGCTGAAAATAATAGTGGATGTGGCGTCTTAATTTATTCAGCAGGACAAGGGTTTATTAAGAAGTCGGAAATATCTTTGGTTGTTTATATGCCACTGCTGTTAACATTTGAATAAGAAATATTTTGCAAGTGAAGAGATGTCACTTGTCATCAGCTGAACTAAAGTCTGTTTAGAGTAAGACCAGGGGAAATTAATTATTAGATTCTCATCCAGATTTTTGAGAAAAAGATGGAGCGACCGGGTGGATTTTATTTTATTTTATTTATCTATTTATTTTTATTTTTATTTTTTTTATTCCCGGGCCATCCGATGAAGAGGTAAATTATAGCAAAACAAGATACCTGACACAAACTATTATGTGAGAAAAAGGAGAAAACTTCTTTCCATAACAAATAATTCATTTGCAATACTATAGTGTTATAAAATTTGTTGTCAGCATAAATCCAGCCGTCTCTGTAAAAGTTTTCCACCTTTTTTTTGTCAGATTTTAAGGGTGGTGAGGATAGGAATCTAATAATTAATTTTCTCTGACCTAATCATTTACCCAAACTACGAGTATATGCTGAATCTGCTTTAAAAGTAAATGTTTTCTATATTAATTTCTATATTGTTATAATAATCAAATGTTTCCAAGTAATTGAATAAGTTATTGTCCTCATCTGAATCTGCCAGGCACTCCAAACATCTAAAGAGTATTACATGGAGTGCGTGCATGGAGTGCGTGCGCAAAATATATGGAATCAAAACTAAAAACTTTTAAGAATAAACAAAAATTTGAGATTAAACAGGGGATGGATTGGCATTGTGAAATCAGCATAACATATGACGTCATCAATGTGAAGATGAATCCCTAGTGATTGAAACTTTCAAAAAAGGGGGCTACTCTTAAAGTAGAGGGAGCTTTTTCCTTCTCCCAGAGGGAGCAAATTCTTTCCTATGAGAGTAGCCCTGGAGCAAATGCTTTCCTTTAAGAGTAGCCCCCAATGAGAAGGAATGTAAATATTTCAATGTTAGTTATTTCCCTTGGCGTGATATCTGTGTCCCTTTGCCCTGCTATTGTCTGGAGCAACTCAAATAAATGCATACTTAAGGTAGACATATCTGCAAAAACGCTGCAAGTATGACTCATTATACATATACAAAAGATGCACAAATAGATACATCATTTACATATACGTCAAATAATTATTTTTCTTCCAAGCAGGAGGCAATATAGCTCCCAAGCGGAGACATTTCAAGCGAAAAATGGTTATAACAGGATAGGCGAGCAACGAATTCTCCGCTCAGCCTGCGCATGCGCCATCTTATAAGAATTCTAATTGTTTACGAAGGCATTCTACAGCATCTTATTTATGGCTTAAAACAGCGGTGATCCTGATCTCGCGAAAACTTATCTTAGACTTTGATAGTCACATATGATATACTGGTAATATCTCTTTTCGCTTGATATGAAGCAATTTAGAAAATGTGAATTCTGCAGTTGAATTCAGTTTTATTCAGGTGTGTCACAAATATGCGTCATAACGTGAGAAAGACTTATCATCTAACAAATGCGCTCAATGAAGACTCAGATCAGCCTGCGCATCAGTGCAGTCTGATCAGAGTTTTCGTTGTCAGCATTGGCTATCAAAAATGCGTCCAGTGAAGATTCTGATCAGACTGCGCGATTGCGCAGTCTGATCTGAATCTTCGCTGTGCGCACATGAACGAAGATACGTTTTCTGACGTTGGGGCTCGTAAATGCATCACAAGTTCGCGTGGGGTATCTGAAAAAAAAATCGCCGATTAGAATTTTAATTGAAATATACACGCGGTCGTACGTGCGTATGTCAAGACAATTAACCACTGTGTGGCTTAAAGCCATCTCCAATACACGGGACTTTGAGAAAGACCTTGCAGGGTGCATATTTAGGAGTATGCTCAATGAAAGGGTGACTTATTCAATGGATATATCCTATTAAGAGTTAGCATGCTGGGTAAAATTTTCAGCAGACGACGTTTTGAAATATTTTTTCTCATTTTTACCAGAAAATAAGATTTTTTTATTTCATGCACGTCATCTCCATAAGAGCATTTGCATGAAATATCAAATTCTATTTTCTTGGACTTTCTTAATTTTTCCAGAAAAAAATGACATTTCATGCATATTGTCTCCATAGAAGACGATTTGCATGAACCGTAGAATCCTATCTTCTGGGAAAAATAAGAAAATATCATCACTTTGTCGTCTAATGAATCTGCCCATAGCATGATAAGTGTTCAAATATCACTTTTTGGCGTTTGGTTTAAACATATTTTATTTCAACACTTTCATTAGTAAATAAAAAACATAACGCACTTTATAGGATTGGAACGAAAGCAATCTGGGCCCAGTTGTTCAAAGCTAACGATGTCGTTAGTTAACGATTCGTTAAAATTTAAATTGAGTGATACACAAATACGCTGAAATTTTTTGCTGAAAAAAATGTGAGTAGCTTTTGCAGTGCAAAAGCTGCTCACATTTTTTCAGCCAAAAATATCAGAATATTGTATATTGAATCCGCTAAAACAGTTAACGAAATGACCCTTAACGAGCTCGTTAAGCTAACGACGCTTTGAACAACTGGGCCCAGCTTATTTGGTTCCTCTCCTTGATAACAATATTCAGTGTACAGTATGGCGGAAAACAACTGTATCCCTCTTTTTGACGTTTACATACTTCTTATCCGCAACACATTCGGTAACAAGACTGACTGCAGACCCAGGGATCTCAAGTTCGAATCCCAGTTCGGCTAAATTACTTTCTTGGAGATTGATCATGAAATCATTTCTACGGTCATTCTCCTCTTTCACTGATTCAAGAAGGGCGGTTGTCAGTTACTGTGTAATTACTGGCTAACTGCTTAGAGGACTAAGTCCATAGCCTAGTTAAGGCGCTTTTTCAACCAAAAAATATTGATATTTTTCTTATTTCTCCACGAAAACATATGTTGTGGTACTCATTAGAAGCGCATTTCCAAGGCGCTTCCAATGAGTATCCACAACATATGTTTTCATGGAGAAATAAGAAAAATGTTACGGGGATGCCCCTCTTATCTAGACATGCTAAGTCGTGAGAAGGCTAACTGACCAGCTCGACATGACCTTAACATTGTTGACTGGACTGTAAAACTCTAAATCAAACAAACTATGTACAAAGATCTTTTAGAATTTGGAAGATCATAACGACTGGACGATTAACAATTACACTTAAGGAGACTGGTTACACATGGCAGATTTACCGCCATGTTTCACAAGGGAGACAACTTTTCTGGCTTCCTGTTTGCGTCTCTAAACACCAATCCCGTGCTAAAAAGGGTCGACTCCAAAAGAAAAGTAGTTGCTGGCCTTGGGTCTACTCTAAAAACTCTAAAAGAAAAGAATTTGCTCCCAAGGGGAACAAATTCTTTTCTTTTAGAGAAGACCCTTTTTCACAAGAGAGGCTAAAATAACTTCTACAGAGTTGCCTCCCCTGAATACGTATCAATTATCCTCGACAATGTTATTTTGAAAATTCGGTTTTGATTTTTTGAATCGCATCGTCAGAAAATGTACCCTCGTACATGCGCGCTCAGCGAAGATTCAGATCAGCTGTGCACTCGCGCAATCCGATCTGAATCTTCATTACGAAAACACGCCTATTCAAATATATTGAAAATTTCACCACCAAAAACTGAAAGCTTTCAGATAAAAATTCTGGTATTTTTTCATATTTCTGCTCAAAACATAGATTGTGGGTACTCGTTAGAACGGCCTCGGCGAGGCGGTTCTAACGAGTACCCACAATCTATGTTTTGAGCAGAAATAAGAAAATTAATGTATACCCCTGTAAACCCCAGTTTTACTATATAAAAGTGGGGTTTAAGGGGGTCAATATTATATAGGCATGTTTTCGTGATGTTCACCGGGCGAATTTTGGATCCCCAAGGATGCAAAGTTTCTTCATGCGGACAAGAAAGACACTGATCAGACTGCGCGGATGCGCATGTTGAGGTGATTCGTCGTATGGCGCATATGCCACAAGGCACGATTTCTCACGTTGAGGCTCATTTAATTCGAATACTTTCATTGTATACAAGAGATTACAAACCAGAGAAAAAATGGATCATGAAAGTATTACAGTCGACTCTCGTTATCTCGACCTCGCTTATCTCGAATAACCGCTTATCTCGAAGCCAAAATCTGGCCCCTTTTAAACATGAAAATCTAACAACAGATAACAAAATATTGTAGAAAAAGAAGAGAAATTGCTCCTAAGCTCCTAAAGAGCAATTTCTCCTCTTTTCCACAGTATTTTCAATATATCTCTAACTTCAGGAGTAAAATTACATATACTTTTGTAAAATGGAGTTGTTCGATATATTTTTCCTTAATTCTGCAAACCTGATATGTCGAAATACGGATATCTCGAAGTATTTCAAAGAGTCCCTTGGAATTCGAGATAATGAGAGTAGACTGTATTTCGACTGACATGAACCCAAGTTGCTCCAAGTATTGGGGGCAAACGTGCTGTGGTGCAAAGCGGTTCTTGGTGACACACAGCCGGAGCGACCTAATGAAAGCTATGGTATTCAAACACGTCGTTTTGGCCCGGAATGTCTGTCTTCATAAATAGTACACGAATGCGGATACCGCTCTGAACACTCTCAGGGGAGACTGCTGTCAAATTTGTTTTATCTCCCATCTGAAAAGGCGGTCTATGTATTGGTGATTGTAGGGGTTGGTGTGTATGATCCCTTCAATCAAACTTTCAGTTTTAAAGGGGCTGTGATATGTGTGTTATAGCTTCTTTCATCACTGTTCAAGATGACGGTGTGACAGGAAAACAGTTTATTCATAGTTCTCCACAAAAACATATGCTGTGGGTATTCATTAGATGTGCATCGCCGGCAGTAGGTATACATATATACATGTTTTGGTTGAGGAAAACTCCTTAGCTATTTGTTTAATGGATCGTCTACGTCATTAACAATGGACTTGCGAATCCATGAAACAATTCAATCAATCAAGCCATTCGAATTTCAACCACAGTAGACCAAAACTGATCACCATGAACGATGTTTTGCAACTAACCACAATTTTCTTCAGATTTCAAGTCTATATCTCATCAGGCTAATAATAATACAATGTTGTCTGTGCGCCTAGCGAGAACTCGGATTAGTCTATGCATCCGCCCTCCATGAGCAGCCAAGGATCCAAAGCGTCTTTGGGCGGACAGCGAACTCTGATCAACCTGCGCGGATAAGCAGGATGATTTGAGTCTTCACTAGGCGCACATGAAATATTAAAGGAAATGCGGTGCCCCGCCTCATATCTAACCCCAGGAACATGACATGTTCTGCCATGCAACTGCATTAACTGACACGGGGCCCGTCAGTCCTAGCTAGCTCTACTAACTTAATCTTTAGCGCCGCCAAGCGAAAGAACAGCTCAATTACATTACGAAAACACGCCTATTCAAACATATTGAAAAATTCAACACCTAAAAACTGAAAGTTTTCAGATAAAAATTCTGATATTTTTCATATTTCTGCTCAAAACATAGATTGTGGGTACTCGTTAGAACCGAGTACCCACAATCTATGTTTTTGAGCAGAAATAAGAAAAATAATGTATACCCCTGTAAACCCCGGTTTTACTATATACAAGTGGGGTTTAAGGGGGTCAAAAATTATAGATGGAACTTCCGTTTCTTCTGATTTAGGGTACAAGAATCTAAATATTTCCTGTAGAGATCCATTTTAAGACCTTGAATAGAAAGGTTGGTTGAACAGCAACTATTTTTATCGAGTCACGTGATTACCATTAGAAACACTGTTGGAAGGGACACAACTCATTTTGAGATGACATACAGTGCATACGGATTTACATTTTCTTGGCTGACCAGTTTTCTACCCTGCAATCTGTAGCGGGCCGTTATCGGCCCGTCAGGGTATCTGATGGGTCGATAACGGCCCGCTGCAGATCTTTATAAAGAATGTTAGCAGGATATATATGCGTGTTATCGAGTAGGAATCGATTTTGGTTAGTTTGTAATTGAACGCCCCAGTCAACACTATTAAGGCATTACGAAAACACGCCTATTCAAATATACAGAAAAAATTCACCTCCAAAAACTATATGTTTTCAGATGAAAAACTCTGATATTTTTCATATTTCTGCTCAAAACATAGATTGTGGGTACTCGTTAGAACCGTCTCGGCGAGGCGGTTCTAACGGGTACCCACAATTTATGTTTTTAGCAGAAATAAGAAAAATAATGTTTACCCCTGTAAACCCCAGTTTAATAAGACATCTACATAAAAGTGGGGTTTAAGGGGGTCAAAACTATATGGGCATGTTTTCGTGATGGGTCATGTCAAGCCGGTCAGTTTTCCTAATCACAAATTCCTTGAGAGGCTTAGTTCTCTTAGCGGTTAACTAGTATCTGTGTACATTCTTTCGCCAGAAATTGACAACTGCTCTTCTTGAATCAGCGGAAAGGGAGAAAATGGCCGTAGAAAATATTTAATGATCAATCTCTATGAAAGAATGTTGCCGGACCAGGCGGGGATCGAACCAGAGACCTCCTGATCCTCAGTCTGAGCCACCGAAGCCTGCCGAAACAGCCCGACTTCGCGTCAGCTCGTTTGCTCACATATGAGGGGCGGCCGGAAAATATCTGGACTTCTTGCTCTTTTTCAAAGAACCGTGAAGGTTCATCATAACATTGATCTATTTTGCCTTTTTCGCCATGACTTTTTCAATCTAATCATAGCAATAACAAAACATGCTTTTGCAATACCATATTCGACCTAATTACCGCACTGTACGCTTAAGTTTATTCAAAAATACTGGGAAAAATTGGGGTAAAATATGTACTTATCTATACTAAGGGTTCACTTAAAAAAGACCAGAGGAGGACTTAACAAATGATGCTCATGCGATTTTATTTTATTATTTTTTTTTCTGATTTGCTTTATAAAAGCATATGCTGTGAGTACGCATTTGATTTGCATCGACAAGTCGATGAAATCCAATTGGGTACCCAAAACTTATGCCTTTATAAAGAAGTAGACAAAAAGTACACTGGCTGTAATCTGTAGTCTACAGAATTGCTTGACTGTGCGCTTATCGGGGTACGTGCGGTAATTAGGTCGAATATGGAATTCCCTGTATTAGTGTCTAGTTAAATGCAACTATATCCTTAACCGGTATCACCATAGCAATTACAAGGACAACGGTTTCATATTTTTTAAACGAATCCTATCTGCATTTATTTTTTTCTACGCCCATTAAATAAGACATCCTTTGAGAAAAATCCCATACCTGCTTGTGCAGCAAGTACTTCTCTGTTCCAGTTAAAGCTTGGCAAGGATCTCACATGTGAATGATTTAGGTGGCCATATTTGCAGATTAGCCGATGCGCAGAATTAGCCTACATGGCAGTAAATTATTGTGTTGAAGTTTTTTTTTTTAATTATCACGCCATCTTTTAGAGCGTCACGTGCGTGTGTTACCTGAAAAATTACACGAAAGTATAGCTCATGCAGAAAACGAATCTTGCTTAGCTTGTAAACGGACAGAGAGTGGATAGAAATAACGTTCGAAGTGGAGATAAAATTCAAAACGGCTGCGACCGCAAATTTTGTAGGCTGACGTCATATTCGCCATGCAAGTAGAATACTCGGTCTTATTCGCTGTTTTGTATTCTTTGGTCCGGCCGCCGTGTCAATAGCCTCTGTCAAATAACAGAAATGCTTATAAGGATCGAACAACACAAAGCATTTGTTTAGCCATCATATTTTGGTCACACTTATCATTCGACGAGTCTGTAGTTGTGCGTCCGGCTGCCTCGCCGACCGGCCTCTGGCGGTTCGGGGAGCTGCTTCGCAATTGCCCGTTGGACACACATACTATACACTCAGTTGTACTGCATTGCAGCACAAGCCAGTTTTTATAGCAATGCGGTAGAATGTTGGACTTTGAGTCCAGCGTACACGTTTGATTCATGACTCAGACAAAATAGTGTTTCTGACTTCACTTATTTACTTTATTTAGCATGTTTTCACCTGTAACAAATGCATTGCTTCTTTTCAAATAGCGTGACTGTCTAAGGCTTAAAGTGGGAGGTTAATATCTCTCCCAGCCTGCCAACACTATGGTGGCGTTACACTATTTGCATATGTTTGGTCATTCATCTACTTTTACTGAACAACATTTCTGCATCACGAAAACATACCTATATAATTTTGACCCCCTTAAACCCCACTTTTATATCGTAAAACTGGGGTTTACAGGGGTATATATTATTTTTGTTATTTCTGCTCAAAACATAGATTGTGGGTACTCGTTAGAACCGCCCCGATGAGGCGGTTCTAACGAGTAGCCACAATCTATGTTTTGAGCAGAAATATGAAAAATATCAGAATTTTTTATCTGAAAAATTGCCATTTTTTGGTGGTAAAATTTTCAGTGTATTTGAATAGGCGTGTTTTCGTAATGGTGTTTCTACATTATTTGGAAAGACTTTTTTTTGCTTGGCATTTTATTCTAAATACAGAAGGCGCATAACTCGTTTAATTTTGATCGATCTTCCTGAAATTGCAGATAAAGTGGACATGGATGGAATCTCGGATGAGTTTGTAAACCTGTCAGAGCGGATCATTAATCTTAGAGTTACGTCCCTTCGATTGCTGAAAAAGCCTCTGTTTCACTTTTCTCATCAGCATGATTCGTTCAGTTTTGATCGGATCTTCCTGAAATTTGCAGATAAGGCGGACATGGATGGAATCTCGGATGCATCCGAAACCTGGCCAGATCGGATCATTTGTCCTAGAGTTACGTCCCCTTGTTTGTTATTAAAACTGTATTTGACTTTATCACCAGTATAACTCGTTCAGCTTCGATCGGATCATCCTGAAACTCTTGCAGATAAGGTGGACATGAATGAAGTCTTGAATGAATTAAAAAAATGCTGTCCAAATCAGATTATTCATTTTAGAGTTACGTCCCTTTGATTGCTGAACACGCCTGTTTTTGACCTTGTCATCAGCATAAAATTTTCAGTTTTGATTAGATCTTCCTGAACCTGCAATTTTCATCGAATGTAGTTGAAACTTTGGTGGACAGTTAGACTATGAGGTGGTACAGGACTTATTGTTTCAAGGTTGCAGTATACCAAACTTTGATAAAGTTATTAATCTTTAAAGATTTTTCAGATATGCCTTCATTTCCGGTGAACTCCTACAGTTTTCATCAAACTGGTTGACATTGGTGGATAGTTAGACCATGAGGTGTTACAACATATATTATTTCGAAATTTTGATAGTTATCACTGTTTTTTTTAAAGATTTTCGGACATGACTTGCTTTTCGGATAAATTTTCCTAAAGTTTTCATTGAATGAGGTTGATAAAAACTTGATGCACAGTTAGACTCTGAGGTGGTACAGCGCATATTGTTTAAAGGCTACAGTACACCAAATTTTGGTAGAGTCATTAATTAGCCTTTAAAGATTGTTAAGATATTGCTTCATTCCGGCTAACTCTTCCTACAGTTTTCATTGGACTATTTCGAGAAGGTTACAGTACGCCAAATTTTGATATTTATTACTTTTTAAAGATAGTTCACACACCATATCCGGCCAACTCCTTCTACAGTTTTCATCTATCTAGCTGGAAGTTATTGGATAGAACGACCACGAGGTGGAGCAGCGTGTACTCTTTTGAGGTTACAGTAAATCTGTACATAGCTCATATCTTTTTGATCAAATCGTCCTGTAACTGGACAGAGATATGTTAGAGTTATATCCATAGATTGATTAATAATATTAACTTAGTGCGACGTAGGCCATTTTTTCACACTTCCTTTACATTGTCATTGACTGTTAAAAGCCCTTAGGGGTATAGCTCCTTCAGTTTTGATTGGATATTCCTGCACTGATGAGGAGGATATGAATAAACTTTCAAAAAAGTTTGATTTTGAAAACGTTTGAAAACCTGCACAAGCTGATACATAGAGTTATGGATATGTAAAGAGCCATGTCCTCAAGATAAATCAGTGTTGTAGATATTGAGTAATCTTTACCTACTTTTCAGCACAGGTGAGAATTAAGGACCGCCATGGTCCTCTTGTTTGTTTTTTTATTTATCTTTCTTTATATAACATATTTGCTACTTTTCTCTTTAATTATTGATGTTGCACAATAATATTGTGAAAATTTCTAGAATTTTAAAACAAGTGGAACTTGATGAAAAATAATTACTTTTAATGGTTGTAAACTATTAATAGGCTCTCATACTTGGCTGTGTTCAGCAACTACACAAACAGACACAAATGCACAGACTTAAATGGGTTGTGTGACCTAATGGTTAGTGCTGTCAACTCGCAAGTGGTAGGTCGTGGGTTCGAACCCCACTTGGGTTGAGAAAATGTTTAGACCATAAGTACACATTACGAAAACACGCCTATTCAAATACATATAGAAAATTTCACCTCCAAACCTGAAAATTTTCAGATAAAAAACTCTGATATTTTTCATATTTCTGTTCAAAACATAGCTTGTGGGTACTCGTTAGAACCGCCTCGGCGAGGCGGTTCTAACGAGTTCCCACAATCTATGTTTTCGGGCAGAAATAAGAAAAATAATGTACACCCCTGTAAACCCCAGTTTTACTATATAAAAGTGGGGTTTAAGGGGGTCAAAATTATATAGGTATGTTTTCGTGATGATCTAGCTCAAACTCCACGTGCCCTGGATTAAGTATAAAGTGGACAGGGAGATGTTTATGACCGACAGTGACACCAAATGTCCATAGATGATCCATGAAAGCAAGGCTGTACAAACGCATGCGCATAATATTTCCAACGCTACCGCCATGTGCTTTAGCTGCCTAATAGCATTAAAATCTGCATAACAACAGCAAAAAGCCCGGGTACATTACGAAAACACGCCTATTCAAATATATAGAAAATTTCACACTCCAAAAAACTGAAAATTTTCAGATAAAAAATTCTGAAATGTTTTATATTTCTACTCAAAAACATAGATTGTGGGTACTCGTTAGATTCGCCTCGGCGAGGCGGTTCTAACGAGTACCCACAATCTATGTTTTGAGCAGAAATAAGAAAAATAATGTATACCCCTGTAAACCCCAGTTTTTCTATATAAAAGTGGGGTTTAAGGGGGTCAAAATTATATAGGTATGTTTTCGTGATGATGATTCTCCTTTTTAGTTCAGGCTGCAAACATATATATATATATATATATATTATATATATATATATATATATATATATATATATATATATATATATATATATATATATATATATATTAAACGCAGACTATCCTGGGTAGAAACCAGTATTAAGCAATGTGATAAAAGTGTCTTGCTCAAGGACACAACATGAATCCGACACTCTACTTCTGCACCACAGCAGTGCTCCACTTATCACTGCACCACATCGCTCCACACTCATTCAAATACTGCGGTTTGAACAAACAACATCAAAACCTCTTCATTTTGGCACATGCTTTAATAAACTGTTTGAAAAGAAGTACAGTTGGACTCTCGTTAGCTCGACCTCGCTTATCTCGAATAACCGCTTATCTCGAAAATTTGGTCCCTGCCTAAACATGAAAATTTAACAACAGGTAAAAGATATTGTGGAAAAGAGAGAAATTCTCCTCTTCTCTACAATATTTGCAATATATCTCCAAATTTTAAGTGTCAAATTACACATATATTTGTTAAAAGTGGTTGTTCGAATTATTTTTTCCTCAATTCTGCAAATCTGATATGTCGAGGTACGGATATCTCGAAGTATTTCAGAGAGTCCCTTGGAATTCGAGATAACGAGAGTCGACTGTATAAAAATCATTTTCAAATGGCACACTCAAAATATTTTAAAACTGATTACGAAAAACGTGTTTATGCGAAAAATACAATACGGCTGCACGAAAATCGCAACCATTGCGAAAACACGCCTATTCAAATATACTGAAAAATTTACCACCAAAAAATGAAAATTTTCAGATAAAAAAAAACTCCGATATTTTTCAAATTTCTGCTCAAAACATAGATTGTGGGTACTCGTTAGAACCGCCTCGTTGAGGCGGTTCTAACGAGTACCCACAATCTAAGTTTTGAGCAGAAATAAGAAAAATAATATATACCCCTGTAAACCCCAGTTTTACTATATAAAAGTGGGGTTTAAGGGGGTCAAAATTATATAGGCATGTTTTCGTGATGAATCAAGAATGTCACAAGAAATTATCAACTTTATTATTCACATTTCATGAGCTGCTCTATTCAAACATGTATTTGACGAACCAGATTATAGCATTTTCATAAAATAAGGAAGGACAAAGACGTATAAAAACACACAATGGTAGCGGTGTTTGATTGCCGACACCAAAGACGTACAACCTTGTTTTTATAAGTCTATGCCGATTCAAAGCAGAGATGGTTCTACGTTGGCAAGACTCTGAGGTGTCACTAAAATGCATTTTAAAAATATGTCTGTGTTGCAATTATGACCTGCACAGTAATGCGTGCGCAGGATTGGATGGCGGAACTGTGTGTGTGTGTGTGTGTGTGTGTGTGTGTGTGTGTGTGTGTGTGTGTGTGTGTGTGTGTGTGTGTGTGTGTGTGTGTGTGTGTGTGTGTGTGTGTGTGTGTGTGTGTTTTCTTGTTTTTCATAACTTCCTTTAGGATTCCAGTAGCAGTAAAATGCATTTCTGGTACGCGAACAGCAATAAATAGTTACTCCTGGTACCCATTACCAGGATACACTAATGCTCATTTTTTGGAAATCATGCCCCCGCCCATCGGAATAGATGGGCCCCGCGAAATAGATGGGCTACCTGGTGCTTCCTGGGGAGAGCTGCTAGTAACTTTAAACAGGACCTGAGTTCATCATGTGATCGGGTCGGGTAAAAGTCCCACAAACTTGGAAGCAATGTCTTTAAAATGATTGAAATATTGTTGACTTGGACGTTAAATCACAACTCAAGCAGTGGATTCAGAAATCAAGTGTAGTCAAAAAATCAAATTCAGTTATATCTGACTGCATTTATTGCCTTTAGGCTTACTGTGAATCTGAACTGATAACACGGAATTGGAATCTTTGGGTGGTTATGTACATTTAGATACCGTTTACTCTTTCACTGCCAAGGGCAAAATATTTTTCAAACAGCGTAGATCCAGATGAGACGGCTCATAATGAGCCGTCTCATCAGGATCTACGCTGTTTGACATTCAGTCTTTCACTTCTTTCCAATCAATAGTTTGTTTTTGAAAAAACAAAGCAGACGACAAATGTCGTCTGTAATTTGGCATCTAAAGTAATAAATCGTTCTCGCCTCGTCCCACTTGAAACAGTTTAGCCTTTACCACTCTCTGGGCAAATTCAGCAGACGATAAATTGATGACATTTTTCCCAGAAAACAGGATTTGACATTTCCTGCAAATTGTATTGCATGAAATGTCAAAGTCTGTCTCCTTGGAAAAATAAGAAAAATATTTCAAATGTCTTCTGTTTAAAATTTTACCCAGAGTGCTATTAAGCGTTAGTGGTTATTCTAACAGGTATACAATGTTGAAACAATGTCGTTCCAACGTTGATTGTATCAATGTGGAAACGACCTTTTTCAACATTGTGTCCGCTATGTCCTATCCACTAACCTTCACATCAATGTAGACGGCAGCAAAGAAAGCATTGACGCTTCTTGTAGTTAGCCCCAGTCGGATTCACTATACACTTGTGATGATAAGAAGGAATGCAAGTAGTTGTAGAAGCATTAATTATTATTTTTATAACTACTTCTGTTAATACTACTATTGAGATATTTTGCTGAAAAATATAGATTGTGGGTACTCGTTAGAACCGCCTCGCTGAGGCGGTTCTTACGAGTACCCACAATCTATGTTTTGAGCAGGAATATGAAAATATCCGAAATTTTTATCTGAAAATTTTCCCTTTTTTTTCGTTGTAAAATTTCAATATATTTGAATAGGCGTGTTTTCGTAATGATTACCTGTATTTTAAATTCAGTGTGTATTAACTTATGTACGTGTATTACATATCATATTTTTCCCTCGGATTCTGTTTTACGCTCTTTCAAATGACGTCAATACTTTTTGCGACGATACGTCATCTACATTCGTCGCTCGGTTTGATAACGTACTAAAGGAAATATTTCCCCCCTGGGAATTATAAATTGTATTTCCCGCAGAAATTACTAAAAATAGCATTAGATTTGTAATATCTTCCTTGTCTGTTGCCATTAATTATACTTGTCTGGTTTTATCAAATTACGTCATATTGTAAAGATATAAGTACTTATTTTAAGCGATTTATGAAATTTAAACATGTTTTCATATTTAGTGTTCCGTTTCAGGATACGAACAGAATTTAAATGCATTTAGTGTTGAGTTACAGGATACGACGAGTCTCAAGTCAACATAAAAAAAATCGTATTTCGGAAAATGATAAAGTCGACATATACTAAGACAAAATTAGGAATGTTCAGACAGACAGACATAGGACCCAAAATAAAGAGGTGTATATAATCAGGCGTCAATAGAAAGTAAATATTTCTTGGTAAGCACACTTCGCCTACATCATGAAAACATGCCTATATAATACTGACCCCCTTAAACCCAACTTTTATACAGTAAAACTGGGGTTCACAGGGGCATACATTATTTTTCTTATTTCTGTGCAAAAATATAGATTGTGGATACTCGTTAGAACCACCTCGCCGAGGCGGTTCTAACGAGTACCCACAATCTATGTTTTGAGCAGAAATATGAAAACTATCAGAGATTTTTATCTGAAAATTTTCAGTTTTTGGAGGAGAAATTTTCTATATATTTGTATAGGCGTGTTTTCGTAATGTACCATGCCTGAAAAGCCTGAATAGAGATTTAGTAAAATGCAGGAATAGTACTGTCCGGGGTTTAGAAAGTCTGATTATGACTTAGTTGTGGCAAAAACATCATATGTAAAACATCATATATAAGTCTGGAAATGCCCATATTGTTGGGATTGACAAGGTCATGGTACCCCTAATAGAACTTCTTAAAAGTGTTGACACCAGTCTAATTCTTTGATATCTCTGAGATTAAACATAATTAAAATGAACCATGCCGAAGAAAAAGGTGTCTTCCAGGTTATTACCCTAAGCATTCGGACACCTTAACCCCTTTGTCCTTCCGTAGTCACCCTAAGCATTCGGACACCTAAACGCCTTAGTCCTTACAACCGTATTTACCCTAAGTATTCTTACACCTTCAGTCCTTACTCTCGTAATTACCTTAACTATTCGGATAACTTAATTCCTAACAACCGTTTTAAATTTACCCTAAGTATTATACTTTAACTTTTTTTGTGTGTGATTTGGGTTTAACGGCCCTTTCAAGAACATTTCACTTATATCGCAAAGTGGACGATAACCGGAAAACCCAGGGAAAAACCACCTGACCATCCGTAAGTAGGACTTGGGTTTCCCACATAACCCGAGCGAGGCTCGAACCACAGCGGTGAGAAACCTAATGGACTTAGAGTCAATTCGCCGATCCACTATGCTACAGGGGCCCGCCCATTAACTCCTTACTACCGTATTTATCCTAAGGATTGTTACACATTAACTCCTTATTACCGTATTTATCCTAAGGATTGTTACACCTTAACTCCTTATTACAGTATTTATCCTAAGAATTGTAACACATTAACTCCTTATTATCGTATATATCCTAAGGATTGTTACACATTAACTCTTACTACCGTATTTATCCTAAGGATTGTTACACCTTAACTCCTTATTACCGTATTTATCCTAAGATTGTTACACCTTAACTCCTTATCATATTTATCCTAAGGATTGTTACACATTAACTCCTTACTACCGTATTTATCCTAAGGATTGTTACACATTTATCCCTTACTATCGTATTTACCCAAAGTATCCGGACACCATTCTCCTTCCAACGGTATTTAACCAAAGTATTCGGATACATTAACTCCTTGCTCAAAACTTCGTGTATACACCGTTCTTACTGAAATAAACTGACCGATTTATAGGCGATAGCTCATGTATAATATGCACGTGGAAAGACAGGAGCAGGAAAAGTCCGTATATTTCCCCTCGTATATAACCGGTGACAGTGTTTTCAGAGAAAACATATGCCCCCACCACAATCTCCACCCACCGTGAATTTTCAATTTTTCTCCTGCTGTGATTTTGAAAATTAGGTCAAGGTCACAAAATTTAATCAGTTCTTTATGTCTCAATCATATATATATGAAAATTTGTAGGAATCCAACTACTGGTTCACAAGATATTGTGCAAACAAAAAGTATCACCGGTTAACACTTCTCATGCTGAATAAATTAAGATGCCATGCCCACTTCTGATTTTCAGCCAATCAGATTATTTGATCTGGGTTTTTGATAGAAATTCACATATTTAATGTCAAACAATGCAGATCCAGAAGCCAACTGATCAGGATCTACACTGTTTACTAAGACAGGGCAAGCCGTGTTCAGCAGGAGAAGGGTTAAAAGTAAAAATGTAGAGGTAAAAATGTCGCATAAGGTCGTAAGGGTGTTAGGAGTTAGACCCCAGTGTCTTTGGCATCAGCATATGGAAGACAGGGTATGTGAATTTATATCAACAATCTGGATTAAGTTATCTGATTGGCTGACAATTAGAAGTGGGCGTGGCATCTTAATTTATTCAGCATGGCAAGCGCATTTTTTTTTTTTTTTTTTTTTTCAGAAAATGCTTAAACTGTTTCTTTTAATCGTAGCTAACGTTGCTTCTTAAAAGGAAATAATCTGCAACCAACTGACACAGCAAATGTTATCCTTTAAGAGTAGCCCCTTTACAAAAAGATTTGGTTTTTTTTTTTTGCCATTTTTGAGATTTGTCTGAGGAATTTCTGTTTGAGTGACCTCCCTTTGCAAATGGAGGTTTTATGTTTTCTACAGGGTGCAGAGAATTAATCATTTTTTCCCATACAGCCCCATAGTAATTCCACTGTTTTTGGTGGTTAAGAGTTTGTTGTTGTTGTTTTTTCAGGGGTATGGCTGGGCTTCTAAATTTTGTTCGAATTTAAAGACCAGGCTAAGCAAAACAAATAAATAAGAAAAAAAAAAAAAAAAAAAAAAACACTTTTGGAGGCTGAGTGTAGCAACCTTTTAATTGGCAGATGATTTTGAAATTTCACTTCTTTTGGCTCCAGCAAACACAAACAGAAACATTTATTTCTTTGAAATAATCGTGAAATTACACGCAAACATTTTTTCTTCAAATTAGAATATGAAGTTTTAATTCATCTTTATTATTAACCAGGTACAGGCCGCCTTACATAAACTAACCACCCTAACACAATTGGTTCCCTATGCCCTACAAGCTATATTATTACTCCTGAGCCCTAGCCCTTTCTCCCCTTATTTTTAATTGCAGACTCTTCCATCTTTGTAGTTGACAATGGATATCATTGTTGAATATAGGTATTGTCAGTCAAAAATCAAAAACCGAATGGCAAACTGCGTAGGTCCAGTTGAGGCCATCTCATCCGGGTTTATCCATTTTGCAGGGAAAGATCCAGAGAGAATGCGGGGCTTTCAGTTGAACTCCCATTTTGACTCAAAATTTTATTTTCATGGGAAATTTCGGATAAATTTGATACGTTTAAGATACTGTAATTTACCCAAAATAGTCACACCCATTGCTCTTTACTTTATGAAGTCAAACCTGTGTTGAGCCTGCACCTAAGGGAAAGCAAAAACTTGATTGCTTAAGACAGGTGCTTGCTTAATACAGGTAAATACCCTTATTTTCCTTCTTTGGGACTTCGAAAATTGGCCTTTAAATATAGGTGATTGCTTAATACAGGTGGCCTATAAGACAGGTTTGACTGTACCTCTTTCCAATAAGTCCATTTTACTACCTATGAATGCATAGAAAATTGCCGAACATGTGGCTCAGATCCCACATTCTATGGCGTCTAACCTGGGAATACACTGTTTGTTCAACGTCTTTCCAAATAAATAGAGTACGAGGGTGAGTCAATAAGTAACCAGCCTAACTTATTTCCGGTTGAGATCCACCTCTTCTTTTTCGATGTAATTGCCCTCTAGTGTGATGCACTTAGACCAACGGTGTTCAAGTGCCATCAGCCCAGAACTGAAAAAGTCAAGGTCCTTTCCATTGACCCACTCCTCAACTGCCGTCATGACTTCTTCATCAGACCGGAAATGAAATCCACGGATATCCTTTTAGGAAGACGTCGCTAGGAGCTAGGTCAGGCGAATAGGCAGGATGTGGTATTATTTATACCCGTTTCGGTCTGCAGCATCCATTGCAACTTTGCAAGTTGGGACTCTCACGTTGTCCCGTTGCAGCAAAACACCTTTAGAAAGTTTACCTCGGCGCGTTTCACATTGGCGGTTCTCAGCTGGTCTAACAAGTTTGCATAGTACACTCCAGTTATTGTACTTCTCTTGGGTAAGAAGTCCAACATAATAACGCCTTTTGCGTCCCAAAATACTGTGGCCATCACCTTGCCAGCAGATGGTTGCGTCTTGAACTTCTTTGGCCTCGGGGACCACGGCCCTACCCACTGACGTCTCTGCTTTATTCTCTGGCTCATAATAACAACCCAAGTAACATCTACAGTCACCAGACGCAAAAGAAAATCATCTTTTGACCTAAAACGCTTCAACAAGGCGCTGCATACTGATGCTCTGGTTGCAATTTGCTCATCGCTAAGGGATTTGGGGACCCAACAGGCTGTTAACTTGCTCATACCTAAACGATCATGTAAGATTGTTGAAACGCTACCATGTGAAATGCCTGATGCCTGCGTTTTTTCTTCCGCCTGAATTCGCCTATCAGAGTATACCAGATCCCGAACTTTCTTACACACTTCTTCGTCGGTGGCATCCAGACCTGGCTTCACCTTCTAAAGATGTTCTACCGCGTTTGAATTCCCCTACCCAGGATTTTAACCTGAGCATAAGATGGTGCAGAAGACCCATAAACATCGGCTAACTCGCCGTGTATTTCCTTGCCTGTTTTACCTTTTAAATACAAGTACCGAATTACAGTACGGTACTCAACTTTAGATGAAAAGCATGCCTTTGCATCACTAGCCATGTTTGTCATTCAATATCTTGTTAAAGAATGACTCGATGCGTGTGCAATTTTGTACCCATGTATAAAACATATATTGAAACAAAGCATGAAAATCGTGACCGTCTCGGTCCATCGGAAATGGGATAGGCTGGTTATTTATTGACACACCCTCGTTGTACAGCATTTTGATCAAGTCGAACCCCTTCAGAAATCACCTTGGATCTGTCCCTGGTTTGCATAGGTCTCCATTTTGATGTGCAGGGCTAAAAAATTAACGGATGCTATAAATAATAGAAGACATTTTTTGTGAACGCTTTGAATTTAATACTTTGCCTCGACACCAAAAAACTCAAATACATATATAACTGTTATAACAGTAGTAAAGACTACGGACACTTTCATGTTAATAGCTAAACATTTAGGTTATTGGCATGCAAAATATTTTCCCATAGGCACTACCTCATTATCAAAATAAACTGGGTCCAGCTATTCTAAGCATCATAAGCTTAACGCTTAGCACTTTGGGTAAAAAATTCATCCTATGAATTTTGAAATATATTCCTTACATTTTCCAGAAAATAGGCTTTGACCTTTCATGCAAATTGTCTCCTCTGCATGAAATGTCAAAACCTATTTTCTAAGAAAAATACTATCAATTTGTCATCAGCTGAATATGCACAGAGAATCGTAAAGGTTAACATGGCATACTGAGAAGATTCTCCACTATTATCTCATCACGAAAACATGCCTATATAATTTTGACCCCCTTAAACCCCACTTCTATATAGTAAAACTGGGGTTTACAGGGGTATGTATTATTTTTCTTATTTCTGCTCAAAAACCAAGATCGTGGGTACTCGTTAGAACCGCTTCGGCGAGGCGGTTCTAACGAGTACCCACAATCTATGTTTTGAGCAGAAATACGAAAAATTTCAGAGTTTTTATCTGAAAATTTTCAGGGTTATTTTTAGGAGAAATTATCTTTATATTTGAATAGGCGTGTTTTCGTAATGTACAAAGGAGACAAGTTTTGTGACCTCTTGTTTTTTTTAGACTTTTCCTGCACACAAATCCCCTTCAGAAAAAGGGTCTACCCTAAAAGCCAGGGGGAGCAAATTCTTGCCTTTCAGAGTAGACCCCTTTTCAGAAGGGAAGAATAAACAATTATGACAGAGTTGTCTCCCTTGAAATGTATTCATTCCTCTTAACCCTTATCCTGCTGAATAATTTAATTAGCCACACCAATTTCTGACTATCAGCCAATCAGATTACATCATATAATGTTTTCATTCGAATTCAAACTGACTGACAAAGGTAGGGGTTGTCGTGAACAGCAGGATAAGGGTTAAGTCCTTGTGACATTAAATATTTTAAAATTTATTAAAGGGAATACAAACACATTCAGGAAAGGTAACTCTGCTGTGGTTTTGGTCTACCTTCTAAACAGCAGTCTACTCTAAAGAGAAACAAATTCTTTGTTTTCAAAGCAGACTCCTTTTAGAAGGAACTTGATGTGCCAGAATGCAAACTGGAAGTCATAAAAATTGTCTCTTTTTAACAAATAATGTTTCAACTTCAAGTCCCCTTTAGTCAAATACACTGTTTTTCTTTTTTTTTTATGAAAACATCACGAAAACATGCCTATGTAATTTTGACTCCCTCAAACCCCACTTTTATAATAGTAAAACTGGGGTTTACAGGGGTATACATTATTTTTCTTATTTGTGCTCAAAACATAAATTGTGGGTACTCGTCAGAACCGCCTCGCCGAGGCAGTTCTAACGAGTACCCACAATCTATGTTTTGAGCAGAAATATGAAAAATATCAGGGTTTTTTTATCTGAAAATTTTCAGTTTTTGGAGGTGAAATTTTCTATATATTTGAATAGGTGTGTTTTTTTAATGCTACATGAACACCATGTTAACTGGACCATTTTGTTAAGCTAATGAAGCTTTGAACTACTGGGTCCAAAATTTTTAAATATAAAACAATGCACAAATATATTGAAAAACACATACACCAACATGCTCTGCTGACAATAAAGTTACTTCAGATTAAATAATGATACAATGTATGAGACGCTATGTCAGAAAACGTACCTTCTGACATGAATGGCCCAGTGTAGACTCAGATCACACTGCGTGTATTCTGGATAGCCAAGGATGCAAAGTTTCTTCATGCCAGCAATGAAGACTGATCAGACTGCACAGATACACAGGCTGATTTGAGTCTTTGTTGTGTCATGTGTCAAAAGGTGTGTTTTTCTCACATGCAGCTCATTTTGTTCCTCCTTTTCATCAGCGCCAATCATTTCCTTTATTCACTTTTCCTATTCATTTGATTTGATTTGGAGTTCTACGGCCCTGTCAATACTGTTAACGTCATGCCGAGCCAGTCAATTAACCTCTCACACTTTTCTTGGGCAGGCTTAGTCCTCTAAGCATGCAGCCTTAGTCCTCTAAGCATAGCAAGTTCCTTTTCAATTACAGTCGAACCTCGTTATCTCGAACTCGCTTATTTCGAATTACCGCTTATATCGAAGTGAAATTCCGGTCCCTGTTTTAACATGAAACTATGACAACAGGTAACAAAATAATGTGGAAAAGAGGAGAAATTGCTCCTCAGGAGCAATTTCTCCTCTTTTCCACATTATTTTATATACATATTTCTAACTTCAGGAGTCAAATTAGATATTCATTTGTTAAATGTGGTTGTTCAATTTATTGTTTGCCTCACTCTCTTAACTCTGATATGTCGAAGTACGGATATCTCGAAGTGTTTCAGTGAGTCCCCTGGAATTCGAGATAACGGGAGTCGACTGTAGTTTCCATTCTACAATCATTTCTTAATAAATTATAGCTAGAGATAAGAGGGTAGCCCATAATAGTTATCATATTCCTCCACACAAACCCATGTTGTGGGTACTCATCAGAAGCACCTTGTGGCACTCCTAACAAGCACCCATAACACATGTTTTTGTGGATAATTAAGATAACTTCTAGAACTTTGCAGTTGAAAAATGATGATTTGGTGTTTTACATCCCTTTCAACAAGATCTTAGTCATATCTAGACAACATAAAAATAATGATGAAAGGCTTTGTGCAATGATGCACGATATGAAGTCAGGAGTGCTAACCACTCGGCCCATCACGAAAACATGCCTATATAATGTTGACCACCCTAAACCCCACTTTTATATAGTAAAACTGGGGTTTACAGGGGTATATATTATTTTTCTTATTTCTGCTCAAAAGCATAGATTGTGGGTACTCGTTAGAACCGCCTCATCGAGGCGGTTCTAACGAGTACCCACAATCTATGTTTTGAGCAGAAATATAAAAAATAACAGAATTTTTATCTGAAAAATTTCAATTTTTTGGTGGTAAAATTTTCAGTATATATGAATAGGCTTGTTTTCGTAATGACCCAGTCATTTCTTCAGATGAAAAATGTACCTTATTATGAGCTATGTTAAATAAAAAAGCTCATTCTTTTCTACTGGTGTGGACTCCCTTTTGAAAAGGGAGGAAAACCCTTTCAGCTAATGGGACTTATTAAAGAGGAGTATTTGATGATAACTGGGGGATAATTTTCTCCGTTTCTCCTAGAAACATGTTATGGGTACTCATTAGAAGCGCCTTCTAATGAGTACCACAACATATGTTTTTATGGAGACATAATAAAAATTATCCCAAAATTATCACCAAACAGTCCTCCTTAATGTCCTCTGACTGAGTGATCTCTCTATCTGTGGTGTATCCATTCATCTTAACAACTGTTTGGAAGTGCATTCAACCATCTTCATTATAACATTCGATACAAAGACAAAATTCGTTATAATGACAATTCGACTGGCATAAAACCTTTGCTCAAGAGATGACAGTTAATCAGAAATTGTGCAAGAAAATTCTTTTTAATACTTCATGAAACATGTTTAGGATATTTGACAGAATCGCCTCACTGAGGTGATTCTAACAAATATCAAAAACATGTTTTATGAGGAAATAAGAATAACACAAAGCCTCTCTAACATATCATTCTGCTCATTAAGAATTCCTTACAACAGCAAATTCATTCTCTAGGAACAAATGCAGTCGCAGGGTTTTCATTAAGAGGAGGCTGGAGGCCAAAATGACTGGCTCAAACATTTTTCTGGCTGCCTAAAATCCTTTTTTTTTTGCATTACAGTACCATATTTTTCCTAAGTTGTCAGACACCTCAACCTTACCATACTTGTGTCTAAACATTGCCAGATGATTGGCAAACAGTGTATACCCAGATGAGATGTCGCGTTCTGCAGCATCCCAACTGGGTCTACACTGTTTGCTCAGGTCTGAATACATAAGGTAAATATGGTAATTTGGCCGCTTCAAATACTGTTCTGGCCTCCTCTAAAAAATCTTACAGAAAACCCTGGCGGTCATTGTAATGAGAGTTCATTGTAAACAAGTGCAGGCCAAGGAAAAACTGCTTTAACCCTTGTCCTGCTGAATAATTAAGATGTCACGCCCATTTCTAATTTTCAGCCAATCAGATTACTTGATCCAGATTGTTGATATAAATTCACATACTTAATGGCAAACAGTGCAGATCCAGATCAGTTGGCTTCTTCAGAAGCCAACTGATCTGGATCTACACTGTTTGCAAAGGCAGGATGTATCCGAGTTCAGCAGGACATGGGTTAAGTCAAAGTGACACAACCTGTCCCAAAACATACACAACCTGGATGTGTCAATAGCGCTTGTACCCAATCTGATCAGGGCATTAGCAGTTCAATCAGACTGAATGTGTTTAGTTGGTTAAGCATATAATGGCCCAGTCAACATTGTTAAGGTCATGTAGAGCCAATTCACCTAACCACACTTTTTGCTTAGTCCTCTAAGCAATTAAGCAGTACTTGTGCACATTCTTTTGTCAGAAACTGACAACTGCCCTTCCTGAATCTGCGGAATGACCATAGAAAATATAAAAAAAATCTAAAAAAAACCCAACAAATGTTGCCGGACCCAGAGCAGGGATTGAATCAGTGACCTGATACCACGAGCTGGACACAATCTAGGCAGGTGCCTTTGAAAGGGATGCAAACATTATCACTTCAGAGTGCTTTCTCTTTGGAGCTTTCTCATTTGGCTTTAAGTTCTAAGTTTTTCAAATTCTAACAACCAGCATTTGATCTGTAACATCTGAACACATACAAATGACTTGAGTAATAGACAATAACCACAAATTATGCAATACATATGGGTGAATAAATAATAATATGTATTAAGGCTGGCTAATCGGAGCTAAAAACATAATCGATTATCAGTGCTGCCATCGTGATCGATAATCGATTAGTAATCACTGAAGATTTGATAAAAATTTTGCCTATCTGACTGAGCATGACTCTTACCATATGTCATATTTTACTGTATGCATTTTGGCCAGACAGGCATGAGCAAACAGTGTAGACCCAGATGAGACGCCGCAAACGCGGCGTCTCATCAGGGTCTATACTGTTTGCCACTCATCCAGCTATTTAAAACACTAAAGTGGGTAGTAAATTGTCCTTGTTTAAATTTTAGATTAATATGGTAAAGTGTTGAGGTGTCTGAATACTTAGGGTAAATACGGTAAAGTAACAGACAAATCAAATGATTGATTATTAGCGAATCTGTAATGATAATCATTTTTGCGGTATTTATCAATCAATTAATCTTTTATCCGATTAATCGTGCCAGCCTTAATATGTATTCCTAAATATCTGTGACTACAATCATATCAATCCCAACCGCCATACACATAAAAGTAAAATTAAATAAATCACCCTATTCAACCTACAGTCGACTCTCGTTATCTCGAAGTCCAAGGGACTATCTGAAATTCTTCGAGATATCCGTATCTCGACATATCAGATTTGCAGAATTGATGAAAAAAGATAAATCAAACAACCACATTTCACAAATGAGTATGTAATTTGACTCCAGAAACTAGAGATATACTGAAAATATTGTGGAAAAGAGGAGAAATTGCTCCTTAGGAGCAATTTCTCCTCTTTTCCGCATTATTTTGTGACCTGTTGTCATAGTTTCACGTTAAAACAGGGACCAGATTTTCACTTCGAGATAAGTGGTAATTCGAAATAAGCGAGTTCGAGATAACAAGGTTCGACTGTATTTATCTACTGTGTACTTAGATTTTTCAAATTTACTGCAAAAAACTTGTAAAATTCCTCCCAATAAGGGCACACTTTAAAGGAAGATGAGCAGAGAACTTCATGTGGGACATATTTAATGATG
The DNA here is from genome assembly GCA_964016985.1 of Anodontia alba. Lineage (NCBI taxonomy): Eukaryota > Metazoa > Mollusca > Bivalvia > Lucinida > Lucinidae > Anodontia > Anodontia alba. Next base: position 97,021,718 of record OZ024826.1, on the reverse strand, counting down.
CACATTCTATTTTTTTTTTTTTTTTTTTTTTTTTCTGATTTTCTTTATAAAAGCTTATATTGCTAGTGCTGATTTGAATTGCTCGACTTGTTAAGGCAGTACAAAGGGTGTAATCTGAAGACTACGAAATGGTTTGACAGTGCATGTGTGGTAATTAGGTTGAATATGATATACAATCTTTCAGCTCTACAATTTCTAGGTACCACTGAGTTTCAAACACAGTTTGAAATATAAACTATGTTTGAAATACAGTCGAACCTCGTTATCTCGAACTCGCTTATTTCAAATTACTGCTTATCTCGAAGTGAAAATCTGATCCCCGTTTCAACATGAAACTATGACAACAGGTAACAAAATAATATGGAAAAGAGGAGAAATTGCTCCTAAGGAGCAATTTCTCCTCTTTTCCACATTATTTTATATATATATTTCTAACTTCAGGACTCGTACATATCCATTTGTTAAATGTGGTTGTTCAATTTATTCTTTTCCTCACTCTCTCAACTCTGATATGTCAAGGTACGGATATCTCGAAGTGTTTCAGTGAGTCCCTTGGAATTTGAGATAACGAGAGTCAACTGTACATCATTGAAATCTGCAGAAAAACATCATCCATCATCCAGTTGAAACAAAATATTAAAAATTATGGTGAATGGATACACCTTATGATTCTGTTGCCATTTTTCAATGGGGAGATAACTTCTGCAGACAAATATAGTTCCCTACTACTCCCAAATCCCTTCAAATATGGGCACTACTCTCAAGGGACCAATTTGCATGGGAGCCAATTATTTCCTTTTAGTGTAGACCCCTTTTCAGAAGGCAGCCAAAACACTCATAGTTGTCTCCCCTGAAAGCGCAATCTATTTCCAGTTGTATGTCAGATTACTGGAAAATGAGTGATAAAATACAAAATAGTACAATGACAAGCATAACAATACCTTCTTGCAAATACAGAGGACATGTTAAGGATGAGTACTTGGTGATAATTCTGGGATAATTTTTCTTATTTCTCCTTAAACAAACATGTTGTGGGTACTGATTAAAAGTGCCTTGACAAGGCACTTCTAATGAGTACCCATAGAACAGGGTTTTTATAGAGAAATTGAGAAAATTATCGGAGAATTATCATAAAATATCACCCTTTAATTGTATCCAGCAGGGATACAATTTAGTTCTCCTTCAACAGTTCTCTGATATACCTACCAGCAGCATACACCTAGACCAGCCTGTACATTAACACAGTCTTATTAGAATCAAGTGGGTAAACAAGACTAATTGGTTGGGCAAAAACTGACTATCATTGCTCCAGATAAAGGGAGTTGGTTGATTGGTTTGTTTGGATATTAACGGCCCAGTAAACACTATTAAGGTCACATCGAGCTGCTCAGTTTACCTAACCACACTTTTCCTTGGCAGGCTTAGTCCTCTTAGCAGTTAACCCGTACTTGTGCACATTCTTTCGCCAGAAACTGACAACTGTCCCACTTGGATCAGCGGAAGAGATAAAAGGGGGTATCCACATATTTTTTTTTTTCTTACTTTGTCATGAAAACATATGTTGTGGGTACTCATTAGAAGCACCTTAGTGAGGAGCTTCTAGTAAGTATCTACAAAATATGTTTCCATGGAGAAATAAGAAATTATCAGTAATTTTTGGTGTGAAAAAAAAAAATGCCTTATCTGGAGATGTGCTGTATAGACACACAGGCCAGTCTTGTCTGACAAATCACTCATCTGTGGTTTATGCACAAACAAATCAAAAATAAATATATCAGCAGTTAATTGATAGAAGAGATCACTTTGTTCACAGATCTTCATTATTTGAGCCACACCATTGGGAAATGTGTCTTTGGGGAATATGCTGACATATAGCTCCCGATGAGGCCCAAACATTGTTTGTATTTTTCTTATTTCTGACAAAAACATATGTTGCGGGTACTCATTAGAAGCGCCTTGGTGAGGTGCTTCTAATAAGTACCCACATGTTTTTGTGCAAAATTAAGAAAAATATTTTCCTGATACCCCATCTTATCTGGAGCTATGCAGGTAGGAAGTCCCAGATCAGCCTGCTCAAGGCTTTCACTGTTTGCTTACAGAATCACTGAATGAATACTGTAGATTTTGATTTGGAGTTTTATTGCCCAGGTTAGGGTCATGTTGAGTTGGTCAGTTAACTTTAATCCCTTAAGGTGTTAAAGGCTCCATATTCCTCAAAAACAGACATTTTTTATCCAAGAAAGGTATTATAAATTGATAAATGGTATTAATATGATCATAAAATGTGGCATCTGACTGCCTGTAAAAATTCAATTAGTCTCGCGTTTTTTAACTGGATCAAAAATGAAATGATTTTTTATTGTATCTCTGAATTAATGTTGTGCCACATTTTACGATTGTATTAATACCATATATAAATTTATGAAACCTTTTTTGGATAATAAAATGTCTATTTTTTGAGTAATATGAAGCCTTTAATCAGTACTTTGTGCACATACTTTTGCTAGTAAATGAATCTTGAATCAGCAGCAGGGAGAGATAGACCACAGAAATTTCCTGATCAATCTTCATGGAAGTTACGTGGCCGAGCTTGGATATAAGCTTACGACCCCTGGATCTGCAGTCAAACACGCTACCAACTGCATTATGAGCTCAGTGAATAGCGCCTGGCAAATACTATAGAATATGTTGATCTATAGCAAACACATTTATCAGATTTAACCCTTAAAGTGCCAAGCAAAATTTTTAGCAGACGTCACTTAATTTTCATTTTTAATTCGCAGACGATTCACATGAAATATCAAGACTTGTTTTCTTTGAAAAATTAAAAAAAAATACTTCAAAATGTCATCCGATACATAAATGATTGGCACTTTAAGGGTTTACGCCTTAGTCGGCTCATCTGGATCATTAGTATTGTCAAAATTTCTGAAGACATCTTATCTTAGGATGTGGCTCATTTGCATTTATACATTACATAAGAACCCATTATGAGAAAACCCCCCTGATGCCTAATACAGATGGTGAACTTTAGGCATGTCTTATATCTTAGGTAAATAGGTCTACAGTAAATGTCCTAAAATTTCAAACACTTTATTCCAGGTTTTTTTGGGTTTTTTTTTTTTTTTGCCTAAAATTTTGCTTTTATGTAGTTGTTTCTTCAAATACAGTGAAATAGCAAATAATTTAAACCCTGACCAGACTGGCCTGATATGGGTCTACACTGTTCCCAAATACCATTTTGTCAGAAACTTAGGTGTACAAAATTTTAGGCATTTACTTGTACATGTATTAGGACTTTCCTGCTTCTGTAATATAAGGTTTTCTCATGCTTGGGCTCTGATGAGGTAATTCTTAATTCTATCACAGATGAAAACTTGTAAATCTTAATATGATGTGCAGTCAAAAGAAGGAGTATCAGGATTTTTTTTTCTTATTTCTCTATAAAAACATATGTTGTACATACTCAGAAGTGCCTCCATTACGAAATCACACCTATTCAAATATATTGAGAATTTTAACACAAAACAAAATGAAAACTTTCAGATGAAAAATTCTGGTAACTTTTATATTTCTGCTATAAACATAGATTGTGGGTACTAGTTAGAACTGCCTCGCCGAGGCAGTTCTAACCAGTACCCACAATCTATGTTTTGAGCAGAATTAAGAAAATTAATGTATACCCCTGTAAACCCCAGTTTTAGTGTATAAAAGTGAGGTTTAAGGGGGTCAAATCTATACAGGCGTGTTTGCGTGATGAACAAACACTTCTAACAAGCACCTACAATATTTGTTTTTGTGAAGAAATAACAGGGGTGTAAAATTCTACTCGCCTGCTCGCATTTGCGAGTAAATTTTAAGACAGGGCGAGTGAGATTTTCAGAACTTTCTTCACTTTATCCTCATTTTTAGCATCGTCTAAATGAAAAATTTAGATCTTAAGGACGAGTAAGTTTTGAGGGAATTTTACACCTCTAAAAAAGATACATATCAATACTTTTTGGATAAAAAAAAAAAAAAAAAAAAAAGCATGTTATCTAGAGCTATGAACTAATATCTCAAGTTTGTGCACATCATTCCCTGACTTGCATCAAATTTATATAATTGTTTGTATATCACAGTTCTCTCAACATATACAAAAAATTACAGTTTGGATTAAAGAACATGCAAAGAGCTTCCGTGGCATAGCCAGAAAGGAATTATTTTTACACACGTCTAGAAAAAATTAAGAAAATTTCCCTGGTATCATTTCCAAAATAGGGGCTACTCTTAAAGGAAAGAATTTGCTCCCTCTGGGAGCAAATTCTTTCCTTCAAGAGCAGCCCCTGTGATAAATGTAGAAAACGTATTTATGTTTATAATTTGGTTATTTAAATTGCAAATATTTTCTTTACACAAATGCATAATGTGCATATTGAGTGCTACGCCTATGCACTTATAATGGAACAAAACAAATTGCTGAATGCCACAAAAAAACATACTATTTATACAAAAAACAAAAAAAAAAAAAACAACTAGAAACAGTTTGAGCAGCTCACTTTATTACAAAATACCGGATGGTCGTATTTATATTTTACAACAGTTTTTACAAAATCCGCATTGGACCCATAACAATGGAAAACAATTATTAATTACTAAAATGATGTCGTGGTAAGCCAAACCAATGGAATTCAGCATTTAGGCCATTACATTTGTAAACAACAAAGTTTTTAACCCTTAAAGCACTATTCAAAAATGTAGCAGACAATATCAAATTTATTTACATTTTTTTTGAGAACATAAGGCTTGCCATTCTATGTGAATCAGCTGCTAGCAGATGATTCACATGAAATGTCAGCCTTATTATTGGAATGTCATCTGCTGCTGTTGTGACTGGCACTTTCAAGGTTAATGCTCTGAATGTAAAACTGTCCTTTCAACATGACATTAGAAAGACATTTTTTGCTTCGCATTTTATTTCAAATCAAAATGCATGGTTATGACTGACCATATCTTATCAGAAACCGTTTGTCCATTTCTCTTTCTGTACTTTGTTCTCTAATATTTTACCCCAAAATAAAATTTATGGCCAAGAATTTGTTTGACCTATGCAATTTCTATAGTGAAGTGATTTTTTGAAACTTTTACCTTAGGAAATATATTTTATTTTTCTCTATTGATTTTTAATTATTGATGTTTCACAACAATACTGTGAAATTTTCAGAAAAATGGAACTTGTTGAAAACCTGCCCCAAATCTACATACCCTATAAATCTTTGCATAATATGTTGCCATTTTTATTATGGGAAATATTGAAAGTATTCCCTTTTTTTTTTTTTTTTTAAACTAATGGAGAATAAAATGTTTTGTGCATAGGTAGTTCTGACAAAAAGTTTTGCATTAAATCATGCCAGAAGTTTCTGTGTAAAACACCAGGGCCCAGTTATTTAAATCATCGTTAGCTTAATGAGCTCATTAGCGGTCAAAATGTTAACTGTCCTAGTAAGTATAATATCTAATTCACAGGTATATTTGCTGAAAAAAATGTGAGTAGCTACTCACATTTTTTCAGCAAAAATATTAGCATATAAGCCATAATCAAAGTTCTAATGATACATTAACTAACGCAATTGTTAGTTTTGAACAACTGGGCCCAGGCAATAAACGACTTTCTAAAAGCTGTTGAAGGCACAGTAGGGACTATATTGTAAGATGTGAAGCATGTACAATGAAATGCATAAGAATATATTCATGCAAAAATAATCGTGGAAAAAATATCACTAGAAAATAGTAAATTTGTTTAATTCACAGAACACAACACATTTTGTATAACATGAAAGCAGCAAAATGAGAAGATTCGGACAAAATAAATCCCTGAAAAAAAAAAAAAAAAAAAAAATGCTTGAGATTCTATAATGCTCTTGGAATGAACACTGATGAAAAACAAGTACTTAATATTTGACTGTAAGTGTCACAAGGTACAGAGTTACAATAAGAGGGGGTGGGGGGTATCAGGTAAATATTTTTCTTATTTCAGCACAAAAAGGTATGTTGCGGGTACTCATTAGAAACGTCTCATCGAGGCACTTCTAATGTGTACCCACAACATGTTCTTTGTGCAGTTCTTATTTCTGCAAGAAAACATGTCTCGGCGAGGCACTTCTAATAAGTACCCATAACATATGTTTTTGTGCAGAAATAAGAAAAATATAAATATGTTTTGGTTGAAACAGGGTCCTGATCTGGAGCTATGTAGGTAAAATCAAGTAATTCTCACTTATTTCTCCCAGAAAAAAGGCTTTGACAGTGCATGCAAATTCTTTTTGAAAAGTCGAAGTCTGTTTTCTGGGGAAAAATATGGAAAAATATTTCAAAATGTTGTCTGCTGAAATTCTTACCCAGCATATTATGACTTAACCAGCATCCATAACTAAAACATGCATATATAATTCTGACCCCCTTAAACCCCACTTTTATATAGTAAAACTGGGGTTTACAGGGGTATACATTATTTTTCTTATTTCTGCTCAAAACATAGATTGTGGGTACTCGTTAGAACTGCCTCGATGAGGTGGTTCTAACGAGTACCCACAATCTATGTTTTGAGCAGAAATATGAAAAATATCAGATTTTTTTATCTCAAATTTTCATTTTCTGGTGGTAAAATTTTCAGTATATTTGAATAGGCATGTTTTCGTAATGACTTTCAAGTTTCATCTTTCATGACTCCACCCTGTGTATTAAGGCCGGACACATTCTTTATACAGTCAGAAACAAAACAACTAGAAACGGCTTTTGCCTCTTACTCATCACCACTCTATGGGCTAATTGACTCCTCCGTCAGAAGGCTATAACCACGCCCATGCGTAAATCCTTAGACAAACAATATCGTTATACCTGTATTTGTCAATGAAAACTACATGTGTACCTGTATTTATCAATGAAAAAGTACATAGGTAATATTGTTTGTCTAAGCAATAACATTAACCGTTAACTGGTAAGCTATTTTGGTTGGTCAGATTTTGGTGTCATTTACTGATCAGGTGATTTCACGGAGGACTCAATTCAGTAGATGACATTTTTTTTTTTTTTTCTTATTTTCCCCAGAAAACAGTTTTTGACATTTCATGCTAATTGTCTCCCAATTTGCATGAAATGTCAATGTCTGTTCCTGGAAAAAAAATAAAAGTTTATTTTGAAATGCTGATATTTTTATCCAGCATGCTGATACAAAAAGACCAGATCATTTGCCTCTTAAAACCTGTGGTACTATTTGAGAAAAAAAAAAACAAAAAAAAACAACACAAACTGTGGTATTATTTGTAGAAAAAAAATGTGATACTATCTGAAAAAATTACGACATACATAACCCTCTTCCATTTTCTATTCATATGAAGCATCATAAACCATAAAAGTAGAAATATGACAAAAACCATATAAAAGGACAAGCTTCTTACTTAACCTTTAAGCTGCTAAATTTAAATATGAGCAGACAACATTTTAGAATGTTGCTGTTTTTCTGTGCTTTCTCCCACAAACATAAGGCTTGAAATTTCATTCCAATCATCTCGATTCATGCCAAATGGTTTAAAACATTAAGCCCATTTCTGGAAAAAATTAACATGTCATTCATCTGTCATCCGTTAATTTTGTATAAAGCAAGGTCAAGGCTTTGAGGCCCTGCGTGGGACCGGTACCATAGCATAAACAGAGAAACCACTGGACCCGTAGCTGAAGGTAAGTTATTTGTTTCTATCAAATATTGTTGATAATTTACTTATTTCTCCATAAAACTATGTTGTGGGTACTCATTAAAAGCTCCTCAGTGACTTCTTCTAACGAGTACCCACAACATGTTTTTATGAAGACATTACAAAAACACGCCTATTCAAATATATTGAAAATTTTACCACTATAAAGATTGAAAATTTTACCACTATAAAAAATCCTGATATTTTTCATATTTCTGCTCAAAATATAGATTGTGGGTACTCGTTAGAACCGCCTCATTGAGGCAGTTCTAATGAGTACACACAATCTATGTTTTTGAGCAGAAATAAGAAAAATAATGTATACCCCTGTAAACCCCAGTTTTACTATATAAAAGTGGGGTTTAAGGGGGTCAAAATTATATAGGCGTGTTTTCGTGATGAATAAGAAAAAATATTTTCCTGATACCTATTAGTATTTGAGCTATACTGGACCAACCTATCTGCACAGGATGATTATAATCTGTACAGTTTGCTAGATATATATTCATATTTCTGGAGCGATATTCAGTTAAATACTGTTCTTTTATTCCCAGTGAAAACATATGCTGAAGGTCCAGTACCCACGTTTTCATGGAGAAATAAGAAAAAAAAATATCAAGACCCTTTTGTTGAAAAAAGTGCCTAGCAACTCCACTTTGCCCTATACCAAAGACCCTTACCAGACTGCAAAACTGTCTGAGAAGCCCGGATATGGTCTGTACTGCTAAATGGCATCAGTTTGTTATTTTTAACACTAACCTTTAATGAGTATTTTGTCATGATTACTCATGATCCCACATCCCAAATAAGAACAGTATCTCAATTTTTATTTTCCCCATTTTCTGTCATGGGAACATAGACCACAAAACTTTCTCTGTCTCAGCATGCTTTCATACAGAAATAACCAAAGCCCCAGATATGGCTTTTTTTTTTCTTTTTTTTTTTTTTTGATAAAAAATTATTGATATTTTTCTTATTTCTACACAAAAACATATGTTATGGGTACTCATTAGAAGCGCCTCAGTGAGGCGCTTCTAATGAGTACCCACAACATATGTTTTTGTGGAGAAATTAGAAAAATTTTATCTGGACATCTTATCTGGAGCTATAAATAACACTGACATATTTACACAAAATATCTGGACAGACAGGCCTATGCAAAATAGAAGTGTTCCAGTTCAATCATGGTCTGCACTGTTTGTCCTTTAGCAAGCTTTTGAATTTTGAATTCAAGTTTTACAGCCCATTCAATGCTGTAGAGGTCATGTCGAGCCAGTCTGTTAACCTCCTTGTGCTTGTTTTACTGTGCAGGCTTATTTTTCTAAGCATTTAACCAGTACTTGTGTACATACTTTTGCCAGTAAGAGACAAATGCCCTTCTTGAATCGGCGGAAGGGGAGAATGACTGGAGACATGATTTCATGATCGATCAGTAGGTAAGTTATGTGACTGATCTGAGATTCAATCTATAGGATCAAACTAAGATGTCCAAACCTTTAGGGTAAATACTGTCATACTATTTATTTGAAAACTATGTCATATCAGGTGTGCTGGTAACAGAAATGCCAAAACAAAAGCCATTCTACACAAAATCTGTATGACCGCTGGACATGTTAGATAAAAATTTGTTCAGTCCAGCAAAAGTTCTAATAATTTCAAGTATATTTTGACTAGTGTCAGACAGACTGAAAAGTTTTCGCATACTCTGAGAAGCAGATATTGACTTTACACATTTTACATTAATTGCTGCATAATTCTTAAACTACTCAGTCTAGGAGCCTGAATTTTTCCTACACACTTCTTAAGCTAAAACTTTAAGTGCACGCAACAATATATCTGACAGCTACTACACAGACTATGTTGGTTCTAAGTCGACACATTTTAAATTTTGCAGGATTTGTTTCTGCAGCTTATTAAGACTTCAGGGATTTAATTTATTACACGAATTCTGAGGATGAAGCATTTTGGCAGTTTTAAACAAAAAGTGCCCCATTCCTAAGCCTGAATATTTTAGGCAATGACACAACTATCACACAATTAACCCCTGTCCTGCTGAATAAATTAAGATGCCAAGCCCACTTCTAACTTGATCTGGATTGTTGCTATAAATTCACATACTTAATGGCAAACAGTGCAGATCCAGATCGGCTGGCTTCTTCAGAAGCCAACTGATCTGGATCTTCACTATTTGCAAAGGCAGGGTATATCGGAGTTCAGCAGGGCAAGGGTTAATCAAGCCTAAAAAAAAGACAGACTGGCAGAAAAACACCCATATGGTAACAACAAGCATAGTTCCAGATAAGAGGAACATCCAGATATTTTCATTTCATTTCTCCACGAAAACATCCTGTGGGTACTCATTAGAAGTGCCTCAGTGAGCACTTCTAATGAGTAGATACAAGATATATTTTCATGGATAATAAGAAAAACATTAACAGATACACCTTCTTATCTAGTGGCATGTACACAAACTCATCTGAAGATTTACTTCTGCATATCCCTCAAAGATACATTTTTATTTGGTGCAGCCTACATGAAACTGAACAAGGATTTCTTAATATTAACCCTTATCCTGCTGACCCCAGAAATGCCTTGCCTTTGCATGTAAAACAGTGTAGATCCAGATCAGTTGGCTTCTAAGAAGCCAACTGATCTGGATCTGCACTGTTTGCCATTAAGTATGTGAATTTGTATCAAAATCCAGAATCAAGTAATCTGATTGGCTGAAAATTAGAAGTGGGTGTGGCAATTTATTCAGCAGGGCAAGGGTTAATATTAAGATACTGCCACAAAAAGATGCCAATGCACTGGCTGGTCACAGTATATCCTGTCAAATATGAATGCTTTTCTGACAACATGTCAAAAAAATTCAACAATGAGTGTTATATGAAAGACAAAAAAAAATTTTTTAGAAAGACTTCAGGCTCCAGGAAAGTGCCTAAGATCTTCACCATAGTTGGGTTGTTGTAGCTCCACCTGGTGGCTGCAGAACTCTCGATGATGTGTGAATGGTGCGACTAGGGGTCCCTGATTCTTGGGGGTTGTTCCCAGAAATAGTAGGTGTGCCAGATTCTTCATCATTTGTATCTTCTTTGTCCTCATCTTCTCCATTTTTCACTGCTCTTTTTCTCTTCTGTCAAAAATAAAGTATCATATTTACCATTGATATTGGAACACCTTTTCTACTTACCATATTTGTCCTTAAATTTGAAATAGTCAATTCTATTACCTGTTTATGAGTCTAAAATATTGCAGTATGTATGGCTAACAGTTTAGACCCTGATTGGACATTGCCCTCTGCGGCATCTGATATGGGCTACACTGTTTGCAAAGGCCTATATGTCTGAATACTTAGAGTTATTAGAGTAAATACAATGCAACTGACAAGTTTATAATTTACATACAGTAAATGTTTTAACTCTTGTCCTGCTGAATAAATTAAGATGCCACTCCCAGTTCTAATTTTCAGCCAATCAGATAACTTGATCCAGTTTGTTGATATAAATTCACATACTTAATGGCAAACAGTGCAGATCCAGATCAGTTGGCTTCTTCAGAAGCCAACTGATCTGGATCTACACTGTTTGCAAAGGTAGGATATATCCAGGTTCAGCAGGACAAGGGTTAAAAATATCAGCAGGAAAAGCAATTTCAAACAAGACAAGTGCACAGCATTCTTTGAGGCAAGTAACCAATTTTGCAAATGGAGGCAACTAAATTTGACAGGCAATGCACGAAAATGCCCTTCTGCGATTTGCAGATAACACAGGCCCAGATTGTTTTCCGCTTACAAAATCAATGGATAAGGTAGTGAATGTTGACAAACAGAGAAGGCCCAGATCAGATTGCACTGATGTGCATGCTGATCTGAAACTTTCCTGTTGGAGTATGACATAAGCTCACTTTTCACATGTTGTGCATCATTTGTTACTTCCCTTTGCTTCCTTAGGCCAAACAAAATGAAAATTGTCAATAAGCAGCGCTTATTCAATACCCTTTCACCCCCCCTCCCACCCCATCCACCAACTCCCCTGCATAAAGCATAAAACCTTTTTCTAACAAAATTTAAGTTTCAAAGTGCTGGCGTGACCTGTGACCCCCACCCCCCCACCCATCCACCAACTCGCCTGCATAAAGCATAAAACCTTTTTCTAACAAAATTTAAGTTTCAAAGTGCTGGCGTGATCTGTGACCTTGAAAATAAAGTCAAGGTCACCAAAATCTACTAAAACCAGTAACTGGTTAAAGAGATAGTGTGCACACAAATTTTTTACTGCATTAACAAGGCTCACCTTTTGAGTATTTATAATGTAGTGACCTTGAAAATAATGTCAAGGTCATCAAAATCTAATCACTTCTTTCCCCCATCCTGATGATGTATCTGTGCTTGTTTCGTCAAATTTCAGCCATTGGTTAAAGAGATAATGTGCACACAAACTTTTTACTGCATTAACAAGGCTCACTTTTTTTGAGTATTTATAGTGTAGTGACCTTGAAAATAAGGTCAAGATCACCAAAATCTAATCACTTCTTTGCCCCATTCTTATGATGTAACTGTGCTAGCTTGGTCTATTTCCAGCCATTGGTTATAGAGATATTGTATACACAAACTTTTGACTTCATTAACAAGGCTCCTTTTTGTGTATTTATAATGTGGTGACCTTAAAAATAAGGTCAAGGTCACCAAATTCTAACCACTTCTTTCCTCCATACTGATGATGTATCTGTGCTAGTTTGGTCAAATCCCATCCATTGGTTAAAGAGATAATGTGCACACAAACTTTTTATTGCATTAAGAAGGCTCGCTTTTTTGAGTAGTTATAGTGTAGTGACCTTGAAAATAAGGTCAAGGTCACCAAAATCTAATCACTTCTTTGCCCCATCCTTATGATGTATCTATGCTAGTTCGGTCAAATTCCAGCCATTGGATAAAGAGATACTGTGCACACAAACTTTTTACTTCATTAACAAGGCTCCTTTAGGCTCCTTTTTGAGTATTTATAATATTGAGACCTTGAAAATAAGGTCAAGGTCACCCAACGCTAATCACTTCTTTCCCCCATACTGATGATGTATCTGTGCTAGTTTGGTCAAATTCCATCCATTGGTTAAAGAAATAATGTGCACACAAACTTTTTACTGCATTTACAAGGCTCACTTTTTTGAGTATTTATAGAGTAGTGACCTTGAAAATAACGTCAAGGTCACCAAAATCTTATCACTTCTTTGCCCCATCCTTTTGATGTATCTGTGCTAGTTCGGAAAAATTCCAGCCATTGGCTGAAGAGATATTGTGCACACAACCTTTTTACTTCATTAACAAGGATCCTTTAGGCTCCTTTTTGAGTATTTCTAATGTAGTGACCTTGAAAATAAGGTCAAGGTCACCAAAATCTAATCCGTTCTTCCCCCCATCCTGATGATGTATCTGTGCTAGTTTGGTCAATTTCCAGCCATTGGTTAACGAGATAATGTGCACACAAACTTTTTTCTGCCTTTTATCTGCATTAAGAAAAAATTTTACAAAGGCAATAACTCCAAGAGAATTGACCCCTAGCCCTTACTTTCTCTTATGTAGGTACATCTTATTGATATCAATGTGTCTGCAGAAATTGATGAATATCCATCACTGCGTTTTCAAGATATTAGGAAAAAACCAGCGTTGTGGACGGACATATGGACGGACACACAGACGGACAGATGTGAAAACAGTATACCCACCCACAAACAAAGTTTGCGGGGGGTATAATTACGTGTGTTTCAGGTTACATAGAATTTTAATATAGGGAAAGAAAGTTAGAAAATATTTTTAGTTTGTTATTAAAAGTTTTTATATGGGGTCAATAGGAACACAATATGGCAGAACAGGGGAAGTCCTATAAAAATCCTTAAAAAGCTTTAGAGCCGGTGGTGAAAAATTAGGCATGGACGGGTAACTTGGATCACATATTTTATTTAAGGCCTCACCAAGAATAGGTAAGAATTTGTTTTTTATCATTTTCTGTTTGAAATCTTAGAACAGTTACAACACACATCAGTGTCCTTTCAAATCTATAAGAAAATCAACTTCAATTCTACTGTTAACCTTTAGCATGGTTAATGACATTGAAATATTTACACAGAAACTCAGGTACAATTACAAAATGAATGATTGCTGCTGTGACTAATAAAAAAAAACAACAAGAGGCCCACGGGCCACGGGGCGCTCACCTGAGTGACATAGCCACTGCAGATATGCAGATGTTATGCAACATTTTTCCAATCCTGTCATCGCAACTAATGAAAAGATCATCATTTAAGCAGTTCTTTATTTTGAAGAAGAAGATATATGGCATGCCAGTCAATTGAGCGTAATCATTTGAACAAACTCTAAATGGCAGCCAACTTGGATTTACGATCGGCACGATTTTAGCTATTTTTGATCTACAAGTCACCCCAATGCTTCCTACCAAGTTTCGAGTCAACTGGCCTTTCAGTTCAGGAGAAGAGGTGAAAAATAGATTTTCAAGATGGCTGCCATGGCGGCCATCTTGGATATCCGATTGCACAATTTTAGCTATTTTTGATCTACAAGTCACCCCAATATCTCCTACGAAGTTTGGAGTCAATTGGCCTTTCGGTGCAGGAGAAATAGCTAAATAGATTTTCAAGATGGCGGCCATGGTGGCCATCTGGGATTTCTGATCAGAACGATTTTAGCTATATTTGATCTACAAGTCACCATGATGCTTCCTACTAAGTTTCGAGTCTAAGTTGAAGTGACTTTTGGGTTTAGGAGAAGAAGCGAAAAATAGATTTTCAAGATAGCCCCCATGGCGGCCATCTTGGATTTACGATCGGCATGATTTTAGCTATTTTTGATCTACAAGTCACCCAAATGCTTCCTACCAGGTTTCGAGTCAACTGGCCTTTCGGTTCAGGAGAAGAAGCAAAAAATAGATTTTCAAGATGGCTGCCATGGCGCCCATCCTGGTTTTACGATCGGCATGATTTTAGCTGTTTTTGATCTACAAGTCACCGCGATGCTTCCTACCAAGTTTGGAGTCAACTGGCCTTTTGGTTCAGGAGAAGAAGCGAAAAATAGATTTACAAGATGGCTGCCATGGCGGCCATCTTGTATTTCCGATGGGCACGATTTTAGCTATTTTTGATCTATAAGTCACCCCAATGTCTCCTACCAAGTTTGGAGTCAATTGGCTTTTCAGTTTAGGAGTAGAAGCGAAAAATAGATTTTCAAGATGGCCGCCATGGTGGCCATCTTGGATTTCCATCGGCACTATTTTAGCTATTTTTGATCTACAAGTCACCCCGATGCTTCCTAGCAAGTTTGGAGTCAATTGGCCTTTCGGTTCAGGTGAAGAAGCGAAAAATAGATTTTCAAGATGGCGGCCATCTTGGATTTCTGATCGGCACGATTTTAGCTATTTTTGATCTACAAGTCACCCTGATGCTTCCTAGCAAGTTTGGAGTCAACTGGCCTTTCAGTTCAGGAGAAGAAGCGAAAAACAGATTTTCAAGATGGCGGCCATCTTGGATTTCCGATCGGAACGATTTTAGCTATTTTTGATCTACAAGTCACCCCTATGCTTCCTACCAAGTATCAAGTCAATTGGCCCAGGGGTGTAGGAGGAGTAGGCTTTTAAAGCAATTGTTGACGCCATATGACGCACGACGGACGACGCACGACGGACATTGACTGACCACAATAGCTCACCATGAGCACTTCGTGCTCATGTGAGCTAAAAAGAAAAAAAATAAGGTGTCCAATTAAACAAATATAAACCCTTGTCATGCTGAATAAATTAAGATGCCACACCCACTTCTAATTTCCAGCCAATCAGATTTTGATTTGATTGTGTTGGGGTTTAACGACACGTCAACCCTTGTGGGTCATTTTGTGTCGTCTCCCAGAGAAAGGGAGAAAAGAGATAGAAGAGATAGTAGAGGAGATGAGAGAGACGATTAGGGAAGAAATAGGAACAGGAATGAAAGTGAAGAAACAGAAGAAATAAAAACATTCCCCCTCTACCCTTACCTGCTACAAGGATAGCAGGCCTTGCCCAACTGTAAGCCAATTTCAGTTGGACGCCCCGGTGACGTAAGATACACGACACCATTGCCACTCCCGACCACCCCCCCAGCCAATCAGATTACTTGATCCGGGTTTTTGATAGAAATTCACACATTTAATGACAAACAGCGCAGATCCAGATCAGTTGGCTTCTTCAGAAGCCAACTGATCTGGATCTACACTGTTTGCTAAGATAGGGCATGTCGTGTTCAGCAAGAGAAGGGTTAAAAAAAAAAAAAAACAGAGACAAACAGAGACAATCTTTTTCTGAGATGTATATCACTTAGTACTGTTTGTAATACCTCCTTTTGCACAAACTGAATACCTCCCTTTGCACAAATTGCTTTTATGGTGGATAACTGACTGTATTACACCTAATTCTACACATAACTCTATAAGCACAGTCAGTTGGGCCTTGTCAAAAGAAAAAAAGGATTCGAACATGCACAAAATGAGCATATTCGGATCCTCTTGTGCATGCGCAAAGTATCAGCTGGGCCTTTGCTCTCCATTCATACATTCTGTAGGATCCAATGATTCTGTTCGCAGACAATGAAGGCCCTGATAAGACAGTGTCGATGCTCAGGCTGACTGGGCCTTAACCATTGGCATCTGCCCAAAAACAAATTTGCACATGGCATAAATGGTCATTTTTCAATATAATCTATACATTTTTGTTTGGATATAACACGGTTGTTTAACTAACACAGTTTATGCTATGGACCCCAACAATAGTGTTATAAAGAGGTTGTGGTGTATTTCTTTATAAAAACATGTATTGTTGGTACTCATTTGAACTGCCTTAATATCATATGCTTTTACTTGTCGAGGCAATTTAAATGACTACTGATAACATATGCTTTTATAAAGGAACTCAGAAGATGAAAAAATGCATAAGCATCATTATGCACGCTCCTCATACAGTCCTCTGCTGATCTTTCTTTAAAGTGTGCCCTTATTAACAGGCTATTTTACCACAGTTTATCCTGTAATTTTGAAAAATCAATGCGCACAGTGCAATAATTAGGTCAAATACAATATTTAATGCCTTTCAGTCCTAGTAAATAGGTACTTCAGCTGGTGTTTATAAAATCACTGACATTCAAGACAAGAGCCTGCCAAAAATGAGGTGAGCAGCATGAAAACTATTGCATAAGCAGTCATAGCTGCAGATAGGAAGGATTCTCCAGACAACATTTTTCTTTTTTTTGCACCGAGGCACTTCTAATGAGTACCCACAACATATGTTTTTGTGTAGAAATAAGAAAGATAGCAATACCTTTGGTTGTAAAAAGGGCCTTATGTGAAGTTTTGAACAATATCATAAGTTTGTTTGTGTTGAGGTTTTACGGCCCAGTCAACCCAATGGGATCATGCTGAGCGCGGTCAGTTTACCTAACCACACTTTTATTGGGCAGGCTTAGTCCTCTAAGCAATTAACAAGTATTGTGCACATTCTTTCGCCAGGAACTGACAACTGCCCTTCTTGAATCAATAGAAGGGACAGAATAACCGTAGAAAGTATTTCATGATTAATCTCCATGAAACAATGTTGCTGACCAGTATCATAAGAAAATCCGTCTTCAGAATGAATTACAGTTGACTCTCATTATCTCAAACACTGATAAATCAAACTACTGTTTAAGTCCAACTAAATAAAGGGCAATACTGGTGCAATCTGCTATATTTTCCTTACATATCAATTCCTTTTATCTCAAATTACTATTATCTCAAACTAAAAATTCTGGGCCCAGTTGTTCAAAACTAACGATGTTGTTAGTTAATATATCGTTAAAACTTTGATCATTAAATATGGCATATATGCTATTATTTTTGCTGGAAAAATGTGAGTAACTTCTGCATTTGCTCACATTTTTTCAGCAAAAATTTCTGTGAATTAGATATTGTACTTACTAGAACAGTTAACATTTCTACCACTAATGAGCTCATTAAGCTAACAATGCTTTGAACAACTGGGCCCTGATCTCTTGGAGTTTGAGATAATGAGAGTCAACTGCATTCAAACTATACATGCTCTGACCAGATTATGTGCAATCTGTCCAGAAGTCTGCTTAGTTTGTCCTGATAAGATTTCAATATGATTTCAGATTTAACAATGGATCAACTAATGGGACACATTTGCAACAATACGATATGTTCTCTTTGTTTGCTATTATTATAAAATGAAAAGCCTAAATGTACAGTCGACTCTTATTGTCTCAAACTCTGAGGGGCCAGAGTTCTTGGTTTGAGATATAATAGGAGTGAAATGTAAGAAACAGACAGCAAACTAAACAAACATTTTCCTTAATTTAGTTGAATTCAGGAATAATTTGAGTTACCAGAGTTTGAGATAGTGAGAGTTGACTCTATAATAAATATTTTATTATTTCTCCAAGAAAACATGTTTTGAGTGCTCATTAGGATATCCTACACAAGGAGATCTAATAAGTACCGACAACATATAGAGAAATAAAAACAAATTACCAGAATACCACTCTTTTCCCTTGTCCTGCAGGACCTGGATATACCCCGACTTTGCAAACAGTGCAGATCCAGATCAGTTGGCTTCTGAAGAAGCCAACTGATCTGGATCTGCACTGTTTGCCATTAAGTATGTGAATTTGTAGCAAAATCCAGATCAAGTAATCTGAATGGCTGAAAATTAGAAGTGGGTATGGCATCTTAATTTATTCAGCAGGACAAGGGCTAAAGTGAATGGATACACTATATAGATTTTCTGCATTTTTTGACAAGGGAGACAACTTGTGACTTCTGATAGCTTTCCTGTATATAAATCACTTCTGAAAAGGATCTACTCTGAAAGGAAAGAATTTGCTCCCACAGGGAGCAAATTCTTTCCTTTCAGGGTAGACCCTTTTCAGAAGGGAACAAAAACAATTTTGTACAGTTGTCGCCCTTGGAAGTGCATCGATTCCCCTTAATTTATAGCTATTTTACTGCCAGCGTCAGGTCTTGGAGATTCACAAATTCGACTGGCTTAACATCTACAGACTAGACTAGTCAGGCCACAAATATAAACACCCATGTGCAGTGCCTCTGTAATAGGTTTAGTAAGAAGCCCTCATTTATAGTCTGAGGCCCAATTCACTTATCACCTTTTACATGAATCCACATGGAATGTATCAAATGGGTCATGTATCAGAATGCAGATTTTTACTATGTACATGTATCATTCTTTATGGGTGATTTGATTGTGTTGGGGTTTAACGACACGTCAACCCTTGAGGGTCATTTTGTGTCATCTCCCAGAGAAAGGGAGAAAAGAGATAGAAGAGAGAGTAGAGGAGATGAAAGAGAGGGACAGGGAAGAAAGAGGAACAGGAATGAAAGCGAAGAAACAGAAGAAATAAAAACATTCCCCCTCTACCCTTACCCACTACAATGATAGCAGGCCTTGCCCAACTGTAAGCCAATATCAGTTGGACGCCCCAGTGATGTAAGATACACAGCACCTTCTCTTTATGGGTGAGTACAACTCTTAATTCACAGCTACCCTGCAAATCTAAAGACAGCCTGTAGATTTAGGATTCTCTTAGACCTGATAGACCATGTGAACGCTTAGCACTCTGGGTAAAATTCTCAGCAGACGACATGCTAAAATATGTTTTTTATTTTTAACAGAAAACAAGATTAGACATTTCATGCAAATTGTCTCCAAATCTGCATCAAATGTTATATCCTTTTTTCTGGGAAAAATAAGAAAAATATCACCAATTTGTCGTCTGCTGAATTAGCCTAGAGAATCGTAAAGATTAACACTGTGGTCAATAAATGAGCTGCAACGTCAGTAAAAGTACCTTCAGACACGTGTGCCCAGTGAAGATTCAGATCAGCCTGCGTGTTTGCGCAGGCTGATCAGAATCTTCACTGGGTGCATTTTTCTTCATGGAGACAATGAACACTGATCAGACTGCGCAGATACAGACTGATCTGAGTCTTTGTTGGATGCACATGTCAGAAAGAAATGTTTTCTCATGTTTTCGATTCAAACAGAAATAGAAATAGAAAATGTTAGTAGTAACAATAACAGTGAACAGTGTAATGCAGGGAATTCTTTTTCTTTTTTTTTTTTTTTTTTTTGCTGTGTTGTGTCTTGTTTATACAAGGATAAGTACAAATAATGCATTTTACTAACACAAACAGCACAGAGCTAATGCAGCCTACAGTATCTAGTCACTATTTTAGCAGGTGTACAGGCTAGCACAGGTTTTTGGTTGTTTGCGTATTGAAACTTCAGCTCCATATAAGAATTTTTCTCCAGAAACAGGAACCTTTTTATAACATAATTCATTAGAGCATAGTTTGGCACATACATGTAGCAGGATTTAAAGACGGAATCCACAACTGTTGTATTCAATAAAAAATATATAGATTACATATCAAAATAAGGGCTGTCACAGGAGCTTACCTGAACTGTGCATTGCCTCTAAAAACTTCAAGCAAAAACTTAAACTTAATTTTTTTGCAGAAGGTCACTTATTTGTTTGTTTGTGTTGAGGTTTTACAGCCCAGTCAACCCAATGGGATCATGTCAAGCGCGGTCAGTTTACCTAACCACACGTTTACTGGGCAGGCTTAGTCCTCTAAGCAGTTAACCAGTATTGTGCACATTCTTTCGCCAGAAACTGACAACTGTCCTTCTTGAATCAGCGGAAGGGAGAGAATGACCGTAGAAAATATTGACTGAGCCACCGAGGCCGGCAGAAGGTCACATATGGGCTGGGATAGTACAGCATAAAACTTCAGACCAGTATCTGATAAAAGGGCAAGTATGAACTGCTTCCATGCAGACATTCAGGAGATAATAGCCTTTTAAAAACTTTAACCCATTTAAGCCTAGCGTCCCATAAAAGGGACTTGCAAACAGTGTAGACCCTGATCAGATGCCGCAGACTGCGGCATCTGATCAGGGTCTACACTGTTTGCATTAAATTCAGAAATTTCTACAAAACTTGATAATAATTAAAACTAAACCAGATACCCCCCCAATACTGGAAATGGAGAGTTAAGGTAGAAGAGTCCACTCGGCTTAAATGGGTTAACCAACATCGACCCTGTGGTGACTGCTACAGCTCAACCTGTGTTTACTCGTACATACAGGCGAGCTAATGACTATTTATGGTCATTTTTAGCTCACCAGTACAAAAGTACAGGAAGAGCTATTGCACTATCCCTGGCATCAGCGTTGGCGTTGGCATTAACAAAAATGTTAAAATTTTACGCCAAAGTTTTTAAGAACTTATATTTTCTAAAACCTTAGGTGGATTAAGTTTATATTTGGTATAATTATAGATGTTGGTCATACATTTATTGAGCACTATCCACACTCCTGCTCATGACCTATAGGTTGCCACAGACTTTGAAATTTTATGTTAAAGTTCTGCGTAAAAGTTTTTAAGATCTCTTAATTTTTAAATCCTTGCATGGATTTACTTTATATTTGGCAAGATTATAGATACTGGTCAAAAATTTTATTCGGCACTATTCACACCCATCCTTACAATCTAGACATCAAGGTCACAGACTTAGAAATTTATGTTAAAGTTCTGCGACAGTTTTTTAAGATCATAACTTCTAAATCCTTGCATGGATTTACTTTATATTTGGCATGATTACAGATATTTTCCAAAATTTTATTCTGCACTATCCCTAACCCTGCTTATGATCTAGAGGTCAAGGTCACAGACTTATGTGGCACCTGACAGCCTGTAAAACCAGCTAGTCTCTCATTCTTGAAATGAAATGATTTTTTATTGTATCTCTAGATTAATATTGCTAACATTTATTCAGAGATACGATAAAACAATCATTTCATTTTTGATCCAGTTTAAACAAGAAAGATGAACTGAAATTTTACAGGCTGTCAGATGCTACATTTTATGATCATCTTAATACTATATATTTATTAAATCTTTCTTGGATAAAAAATTTCTATTTTTGAGGAATATAGAGCCTTTATGCTATCTTAATTTCAAAATCCTTCCATGGATTTACTTTATATTTGGCATGATTATAGATACTGGTCCAAAATTTTATTCAGCACTATCCTCGCCCTATGACTTAGAGGTCAAGGTCACAGACAGAAATTTTATGTTAAAGTTTTATCTCAAAGATCTCTTAAATTTTGGACCAACACCAAATATAAACTAAATCCATTGAGGATTTAGAAAATATATGGTCTTAAAAATTTGACCTAAAAGTAACATTTTTGTCAACGCTGCTGACGCCATACTAATGAGGGGGTTGCACAATAGTTTTTCCTGCACTTTCATATAGGCGAGCTTTTCTATATAATCTACACATTTTTTGTTTGGATACAACACAGTTGTTAAGCTAACACTGTTTCTGCTTTGGATCTCTCAAATAAAGTTATTGAGATTGTCGTATACCAAGTCTTCTTATTTCTCTATAGATACATCTGTTGTTGGTACTCATTAGAATCACTTTGGGTATTCATTAGAAGCACTTCAGTGAGGCAATTCTTATAAGTACCTACAACTCTTGTTTTCATGGGAAAATATTTATCTGGATCCTCATCTTATCTGGAGCTATGAAAAATACTGGGTCCAGTTGTTCAAAGCGTTGTTAGCTTAACAAGCTCATTAAGGGTCATTTCGTTAACTGTTTTAGCGGATTCAATATACAATATTCTGATATTTTTTGCTGAAAAAATGTGAGTAGCTTTTGCACTGCAAAAGCTACTCACATTTTTTCAGCAAAACATTTCAGCATATTTGCGTATCACTCGATGTAAATTTTAACGAATCGTTAACTAACGACGTCGTTAGCTTTGAACAACTGGGCCCTGGTTTTCTCACAGTAAGCCCAAAGAGGTAGACAATATTTGAGCATAATTCTTGTTTTTTATTTTATTTTTTATTTTTTTATTTTTTATTTTTTTCAAATCACACTTAATAAACATACTTGCTTAATAGCGTCTTCCCTGCCTCTGAAAGTAGAGATGGTTACATGCAGTAAAATAGGATCAATGTTTACTCCCAGAAAGCAACATGCAGCCCCATAAAATTGTTCTCACATACTAGCAAAATATTTTAACCAATCCCAGATGTTTTTTTCATATCATGAGAAAAAACATCTCATTCAGTGAAAACCGGCAAGAAATTATGAATTTTCAGTGAGAAGTCTGAGCAAAATCATCAGCTAAATAACATTTTGCTTAAGAGATTTTCCCTCCCATTTACAAAATTTCAGTGAGCTTTTTGGCAAAAATGAGCAGTCTATCAAAATCTCACCCAAAAATAATCCTTGCTACCAAAGAATTTCCATTTAAGAATTAACCCTTGTCCTGCTGAATTAATCAAGATGCCACACCCTTTTCAAATTTTCAGCCAATCAGATTACTTGATCCAGATTGTTGATATAAATTCACATACTGAATGGCAAACAGTGTAGATCCAGATCAGTTGGCTTCTTAGAAGCCAACTGATCTGGGTCTACACTGTTTGCAAAGGCAGGGTATATCCGGGTTCAGCAGGACAAGGGATAAATTTCAATTTTTATATCTAACAAACTTTAAAGATAACATATACATTGCATACACTGTTTGCAAAGGCAGGGTATATCAGGGTTCAGCAGGACAAGGGATAAATTTCAATTTTTATATCTAACAAACTTTAAAGATAACATATACATTGCATACATTACGGAACACAGAAAAGTGGCTTCTGTAGTGGCGGCTGGTATAGAGGTTTAATATAGTCAAACAGCCCTTTTATTTTAGGAAATCAGAAAAGCAGCTGTTTTAGGGGAGGTGGCTTTTGTTGAGACATGGCCATTAGTGGAGGTTCCACTGTACCATAAAACTGGATTTAATGTTAACCCTTGCCTTGCTGAATAAATTTAAAATGCCAAGCCCACTTCTAATTTTCAGCCAGTCAGATTACTTGATCCAGAAAGTTGACACAAATTCACATACTTGATTACAAACAGTGCAGATCCAGATCTATTAGCTTCTTTGAAACCCTACTGATCTGGATCTACAGTTTGCCAAAGCAGGGCATATCCTGGGTCTGCAGGATCCAGGTTAAAGAGAGAGACAGTCCTAATTAGCATTGACAAGTAAGCTCTACCCACTCAATCTCACAACTATTCTATAATTTGTCCCCATATCACTTCTCAAAATTAGGCTTCCAATTCACTGGACTTGTTAAGGATGATATTTCAGGGATATTTTTTTCTTATTTTTCCATAAAAACATACATTTTGGGTACACATTAGAAGTGCCTCAACAAGGTGCTTCTAAAGAATACCCACAATGTATGTCTTGTTGGAGAAATAAGAAACTGATCCCAGACTTATCACCAAATGCAATGTACTCCTTAACCCCTGTCATGCTGAATAAATTGATGTCATACCCACTTCTAATTTTCAGCCAATCAGATTACTTGATACAGATTGCCGATACAAATTCACAATCTAAATGACAAACAGTGTAGATCCAGATCAGTTGGCTTCTTCAGAAGCCAACTGATCTGGACCTACACTGTTTGCAAAGGCAGGGTATAGCCGGGATCAGCAGGACCAGGGTTAATAAGTCTTCGGCAATTGGTTCATCTCATGCACAGTCCATTAGCACAGGGTAACAACAAAAGCTGAGCAAAAGCAATTACAGTAAGTGTCCTAAGATTTTGTACACCAAAATTTCTAACAAAATGGCAGAGGAAAACAGTGCAGACCCAGATCAGACTGCTCCTAAAGGTCTGATCAGGGTCTACAATGTTTGCCATTCCACTAAGTATTTTAAGAAACAACTGCATAAAAAGCAAAATTTAGACCTAAAAGTATGGAATAAAGTGTTCAAAATTTTAGGACATTTACCATATTAGGGATTTTTCTAACCATTCTCTGAAAAGGGCTCTTTTTATCCAGCTTGGGAATATTCTAGGCAAATTGGCAACAACCTCTAAAACAAATTTCAAATTTTGGGTATCCTGCATGATTTTAAGAGGGACTCATACAGTTTCAGGGGAGGCAACACTGCCAAAATTGCTTTTGCTTTCCTTCTGAAATGGGGTTCTTCTGAAGTAGGCGGCTAGGCCCCTTTTCAGAAGGGAACTGGTGGACAAGAAAGCAAGAAGTCAGAGTTGTCAAAAATGATTAAACATCTACCAAAAGTATCCACTCACCTTCAAAGAAATTTCATTTGGAAATGGGACTTATTTTCCCCCACAAACCCTCAAGAAAAATCCCTGTAGAATGACATTAACTATGTCTTTAGAACGGGCAATACAGAGGGGGTTCGGGGGTTCAGTCGAACACCGATTTGTTTCAAAATTTCATTTGCATGGGAAATGTTAGATAAATCTGTAATAACATATTTACCTAAATATTCACACCCCTTACTCTTTCCCTTAAACTTCTCTTCAAGAATTCCATTTTACCACCTGTGAATTCGAGAAAACTGTTTGCCGAGTGGTGAACAGTGTACACCTTGATCAGATGCCTGATCTGGGTCTTACCTGTTCGCTTAGGTCTGTCTATCCGAATGAACAGAGTAAGTATGGTAATTTTGATCATATCGAACCCCCTCAGAAATCATCTAGGAGCCTCTCCTGCAGACAGCTTGTATTATCATATGCGATACCGCCTCATCATATGTCATACTAAACTGCAGGGCCCAGTTGTTCAAAGCGTCGTTAGTTTAACGAGCTCGTTCAGGGTCATTTCGTTAACTGTTTTAGTGGATTCAATATACAATATTCTGATATTTTTTGCTGAAAAAATGTGAGTAGCTTTTGCACTGCAAAAGCTACTCACATTTTTTCAGGAAAAAATTTCAGCATATTTGCGTATCACTCGATGTAAATTTTAACGAATCGTTAACTAACGACGTCGTTAGCTTCGAACAACTGGGCCCTGATTCTCAAACCAGTTTGCATATCCAGGCAATCTGAGGAGGATTTCTGCCATTTACAGGTATAGTATTTAGGCCACAGAATCTAAATACTCTAGATACTAAGACTTTTTGATTTTTCATCTTTTTTGATGATTATGATTTGGTGTTTTGCCTGCCTTTCAACATAATTTAAGTCATATCAAGACCATGGAAAAGTGAAAATTAAAGGCTCTGTACAGTCATCTCTTTCAACATTATCTAAGTCCTACTGAGACCACAAAGGGGTGATAATTAGGGGATAACTGCTTTCAAATTTGGCATTTGGGGACGTAAATCGGCGGTTTTACGGTCGGAAATTTCGTTTTACGGCGACGCGTCAGCGGAGCCGTAAAACGTAATTTGCGACCGTAAAACTGCCGATTTACCTCCCCAAATGACAAATTTGATGCAGTTATCCCCATTCTAATGCATTTATTCATTTTTTCTATTGAAAAAAATGTACTGTTTGCACAAAACGACAAGTGCTGTGAGCTGCGTAAAACCAAATGCCAGCCAATGAGAAGCGACGTTACGTGATGACGTCGGATTTGCGACAGTATATCGCAGAATATACCGTCGCAAATTTTTTACGTTATCCAATCAGGCGTCGCGTTACATATGCGAGTGCATTAGAATGAAAGACGCTTGCAAATACAGTGAACCCTCGTTACAACGACAGCATTTGTTCCCAAAAATTTTATCGTTAAAATGAATTTGCTGTTGTAAAAGAATCATTAATAGACAAAATACAATGTATGTAAGAAAGACCTTGTTTTATTCTTATTTCCTCATAGAACATAATTATGTTTTGGATATTTGTTAGAATTGCCTCAGTGAGGCAATTCTAACAAATATCCAAAACATATGTTGCTTGAAGTTTAAGTACAATATTCTTGCATAATTTCTCATTAACTGTCACCTTGTGAGTGAAGGTTTTTTGACGTTCAAATTGTCATTATAACGAATTTTATCATTGTATTGAGTGTTGGTATAAGGAGGGTTGACTGTACCCTAAGCCACAGTGCAAGATAGGTCTAGATAAAGAGTGGGTATTGGTAAACTATTTTGCATATTTCTACAGGAAAACATAAAGTTAATATTCATTAGAAGCACCTCAGTGAGGCGCTTCTATTGAGTACCAACAACATACGTTATCGTGGAGAAATAAGAAAAATATCAAAACTTTTGGAGTGAAAAAAGCAGCTTATCAACAGCTGTGATGCAGTCTGGTTCTTGGGCATTTATAGGATTAGAACCACTTTCCATATTGGTTTAAACATATTTATTTCCGAAATGTTTACATAAACAATACATACAAAAATACTACAATAGGATTAGAACGAAAGCATAAAAGCTTATTTAGTTCTTTTCCATATTCTACAAGAAGTCATCACCTACCTGTCCATAATCTTCAGGATATTCTTCACCAGTTATAGGATTGAAAGAACTTGCTGAAAGAAAGAAAACAGACAAATTAAATAACATAACTGCTTAATCATTATAACTGCATGAATCCAATCTGATGAATAACACATGTATAGGACTTGTTCAAGAGTATTTGATGATAATTCTGGGATAATTTTTCTTATTCCTCCATAAAAACATATGTTGTGGGTACTCATTAGAAGCACCTCAGTGAGGCACTTCTAACGAGTACCCACAACATATGTTTTCAGGATTTATTGTTTAATTCAGGTTTTACGTTGCTTTCAGCAATCTTTAAGTCATGTCATGATGTTTTGGCTGTGGCAGAAAGCTCAATTCTTACTTTTAGAGTTCTGCCTCACAGAAATATCATGCCCCAGACACAATATAATATTCCACCTGGGCCAAGTTGTTCAAAGCGTCATTAGCTTAACGAGCCTGTTAAGGGTCATTTCGTTAAATGTTTAAGCGGATTCAATACACAATATTCTGATATTTTTTGCTGAAAAAAATTTGAGTAGCTTTTGCACTGTAAAAGCTACTCACATTTTTTCAGCAAAAAATTTCAGCATATTTGTGTATCACTCGATGTAAATTTTAACGAATCGTTAACTAAGGATGTCGTTAGCTTTGAACAACTGGGCCCTGGTCATGTTACTGACACCAGGCTGACCAGTTCTGATTTCTAGCTATATCATACCGAGTGAAAAGTGAAAGAGCAGCTGGTACCATTTATAGTCTTTGGTATGACTGACTCAGAGATTAAACTCACATCCTCCTAGTAACAAAGTGGGTGCTCTACCAATTAAGTCATTGTGCCAGTCATGTTTTTATGGAGAACTGGGGAAAATTATCCCAGAATAATCACCAAATACTCCTCCTTAATAAGTCTTTGTGATGTGTTTTAACCCTTGTCCTGCTGAACTCGGATATACCCTGCCTTTGCAAACAGTGTAGATCCAGATCAGTTGGCTTCTGAAGAAGCCAACTGATCTGGATCTGCACTGTTTGCCATTAAGTATGTGAATTTATAGCAACAATCCAGATATAATAATCCGATTGGCTGAAAATTAGAAGTAGGCGTAGCATCATAATTTATTCAGCAGGACAAGGGTTAAATTTGTCCATTGCCACAACATCCACCTACCATCTGCACAAGAACAAATGTGTCAATTTTTAACCCTTAACCCTTGTCCTGCTGAATAAATTAAGACACCATGCCCACTTCTAATTTTCAGCCAATCAGATTACTTGATGCAGATTGTTGCTATAAATTCACACACTTAATGGCAAACAGTGCAGATTCAGATCAGTTGGCTTCTTCAGAAGCCAACTGATCTGGATCTACACTGTTTGGAAAGGCAGGGTATATCCGCGTTCAGCAGGATAAGGGTTAAAGCGCCAATCAAAACTGTAACAGAAGACAATTTTGATTTTTTTCTTTATTTTACAGAGAAACAAGCTGATGATTCACATGAAATGTCAAGACTCATTTTCTCTTAAAAATAAAAACAAAAAATTAAAGTGTTGTCTGCCATAATAATAAATTTTGCTGCAGCAGACAAAAATTTTGACTTTTTTTTTTTAATATATAGAGAGAACAAGTCTTGACATTCTATTCACAGGAAAAGTCAAGACTTGTTTTCTCTGAAAAATAGAAAAAAATAAATTCGAATGTTGTCTGCTACAAATTTTGCTTTGGCCCTTTATAGGTTAACTCTTGAATCTGAAGAACAGCAAGGCTACATAATCAACATGGTGAAATTTCCTTAACTCCTACTGTAATGTTTGGATTTGCACCCAAATGACCAAGAATACAAAACATAAATCAAAATTACTGTGTGTACCAAACAGGTCGATCTCAACTCTTTCACCCCTGAGTTTCTGAAGTGGACTCTTCCATCTTTGTATTTTGAAGGATCCATTATTGCAGATTGAGCTCTCAGTCAAAAAACAAAAACAGAATAGCAAACAGTGTAGATCCAGATGAGATTATGAGCCATCTCATCTTGAACGACACTGTTTGCAAAGTTACTTGCTTTGGTCTGCCAGGTTGAAAGGATTATCTGTCTTTTACATTTGAAATTTATCAGTTATGAGACACACATTACAGTAATAAACCTAAATATTGATACAGACAGGCCTGAGCAAAAATTGTAGACCCAGATCAGATGTCGCAGAATGCTGCATCTGATCAGGGTCTACACTGTTTACGACTCATCCAGCACTATTTTAGACACTGTCACACATCAACAGGTAGTAAAATAGACTTTTTTCAAATTTTAGAACAGTATGTTAAGGAGTTAACCTTTACCACTCTCTGGGCATTTTCAGCAGACGACAGATTGATGATATTTTTCTTATTTTTCCCAGAAAACAGGATTTGACATTTCATGCAAATTGTCTCCTTAGGAGACAATTTGCATAAAATGTCATATCCTGTTTTCTGAGAAAAATAAGAAAAATATTTCAAAATGTCGTCTGCTGAAAATTTTACCCAGAGTGCTAAGCGTTAATTAAGGTGTCCCAATACTTGGGGTAAATACAGTATCAGTTGTATGTGGTGAATCTGAAATGAGAAAAAAACTTCTGTGAAACATTTGACCTCCTGATCTCAGCAGACGATTGTAGTGGAGTTTGTTGGACAACCTGCAAACAAATAAGATAGAATATTACATCACATGATGGTCAAACTTCTTCCCTTCCTCTTCTCTTTCTGATCACGGGAACTTGGAAATTTTTAACCCATTTTAGTACTGTTTGTTTGTGTTGAGGTTTTACGGCTCAGTCAACCCAGTGGGGTCATGTTGAGCGCGGTCAGTTTACCTAACCACACATTTTCTGGGCAGGGTTAGTCCTCTAAGCGGTTAACCAGTATTGTGTACATTCTTTCGCCAGAAACTGACAACTGCCCATCTTGAATCAGCGGAAGGGAGAGAATGACCATAGAAAATATTTCATGATCAATCTCCACGAAAGAATGTCGCCGACCTCTGAGGGGGCTGAACCCGCGACCTCCTGGTCTCCAGTCGGACGGCGCATTTAACTGAGCCACCGAGGCCGGCCCCATTTTAGTATGGCGACCCCAAAAGAGTAACTGGCAAACAATGGAGACCCAGATCAGATGCTTCAGTGTGGGGCATCTAATCAGGGTCTCCACTCTTTGCACACACTTTAGCCATATAAATCACATACCCTGACATACCTATAACTGAAAGGACAGCTACGATTAAGACGAAAATTCTCCCTAAAAGTCCAAGTTGATGTCGAATTTTAAAGGCTCTATACATGTATTCCTCAAAAAAATACTTTTTTTATCCAAGAAAGATTTAATAAATTGATATATAGTATTAATACGATCACAAAATGTGGCACCTGACAGCCTGTAAAATTTCAGTAAGTCTCCCATTTCTGAACTGGATCAAAAAATGAAATGATTTTTCATCGCATCTCTGAATCAATGTTGGCAACATTATTTCAGAGATATGATTAAAAATTATTTCATTTCAAGAACGAGAGTCTAACTGAAATTTTACAGGCTGTCAGGTGCCACATTTTGTGATTGTATTAATACCATATATTTATTTATTTAATCTTTCTAGGACAATAAAATGTCTATTTTTTTTGAGGAATATCGAGCCTTTAAAAGGTGTGATATGATTTTTGGTCCACTGGATCAACTACCTATGTTATTATGTAATACATGTACCATTATTCTGGCAGTTCAAATGTCACAAAATGGGGAGATAACCAATGGTTTATCTACCTATCCTAAAATCAACTTCTTTTTACATCTGTTATATTCAAGAAACTAAAAATAATTAAAGTAATGGTTATATTTGATTCCTCATATGAACATGCATAATAGATTCAATTTTAACTAAAATGAGCAGTCGATGGCACACCATTGCAAATCCCCACGCTTCTTGCTGATGTTGCTAATAGCATGACAGATGGAGGACTTGCTCTCCCACACCCTTACCATAAGGAGAAGTGGTGTAGCAAGTTTGGTAGAATTCTTCCCAGTGGTTTAGGAGATAGCGTGACAGACAGACAGACTGATAGATGGATTGAGGCATTAACAATATCCCCATCCCTTTTTTAAAAAAAGCGTTGGGATAAATACGAGGGCAAGTCAGTAAGTAACCAGCCTATCCCATTTCCAATTGACCGAGACACCCAAGATTTTCATGCCTTGTTTCAATACATGTTTTAGGCCTGAGGGCAAAATTGCACCCTTATCGTGTCATTCACTCATAAGATATTGAATGTCAAACATGGCTAGCGATGCAAAAGTAAGCTTTTCGTCAAAAGTTGAGTACCATGCTGTAATTCGGTACTTGTATTTGAAAGGGAAAACAGGTCAGGAAATACATTGCCAGTTGACCAATGTATATGGGTCTTCTGCACCATCATATGCACAAGTTAAATTCTGGGTTGGGGAATTCAAATGCAGTAGAATGTCTTTAGAAGACAAAACCAGGTCTGGACGCCCATCAGATGCCACAGATGAAGAAATGTGTAACAAAGTACGGGATCTGGTGTACTCTGATAGGCAAACTAAGGTGGAAGGAATAGCGAATGCATTACACATTTCACATGGTAGCATTTCAACAACTTTACATGATCGCTTGGGTATGCACAAGCTAACACCCCGCTGGGTCCCAAAATCCCTTAGCGACGAGCAAATGGCAACCAGAGCATCAGTATACAGCGCATTGTTGAAGCGGTTTAGGTCAAAGGAAGATGATTTCCTTTCATGTCTGTTGACTGTAGATGGGTCCATTGTTAGCTTTCTCGACTACAGATCATGAAGTACAGGTATGAATACTGCGGGCGGTGAAATTCAGCTCATGACTGCATTGCGCTTCATCGCACAGAGCTTTTCATTATGGGTCCATTATTATGAGCCAGAGAATAAAGCTCAAAGTCGCCAGAGTGTCGGGTCGGGGTCTCCAAGGCCAAAGAAGTTCAAAACGCAACCCTCTGCTGGCAAGTGATGACAACTGTATTTTGGGAGGCACAAGACTTTATTATGTTGGATTTTCTAGCAAAGAAAAGTACAATAACAGTTGCGTATTATGCAAATTTGCTTGACCAACTGAGAACTGTGATTCGTGAAAAATGCCGAGGTAAACTCTCCAAAGGGATTCTGCTCCAACAGGACAATGTGAGAGTCCACACTTGCAAAACTGCAATGGATGCTGTTAAGCGGCATGGGCACGAGCTAATACCGCACCCTGCCTATTCTCCGGACTTAGCTCCTAGTGACTATTTCCTATTCCCAAACTTGAAAAAGGATATCCGTGGACGTCATTTCCGGTCCAACAAAGAAGTCGTGGCGGCAGTTGAGGAGTGGGTCGGAGACAGGGACCCTGGCTTCTTTAGTTCTGGGCTGATGGCACTGGAACACCATTGGTCCAAGTGCATCATTCTAGAGGGCAATTACATTGTTTGTTTGTGTTGAGGTTTTACGGCCCAGTCAACCCAATGGGGTCATGTCAAGCGCGGTCAGTTTACTTAACCACACGTTTACTGGGCAGGCTTAGTCCTCTAAGCGGTTAACCAGTATTGTGCACATTCTTTCGCCAGAAAGCAATTACATTGAAGAAGAGATCGATCTCACCCAGAAATAAGTTAGGCTGGTTTTTTATTGACTCGCCCTTGTATTTACTTTTCTTTTTCTGCAATTGCGCATCATTTAAACATAAACAAATGCATCTTTACTTCTGGTCTAAAACTGGAGAAAGAAGGTGCTTCAGTATTTTTAAAATAAAAGTATGTTCCACCCCTAGAACCAACAAGTCCTTTATACTGTTTGTTTGTTTGTTTGTGTTGATGTTTTACGGCCCAGTCAACCCAATGGAGTCATGTCGAGCGCGGTCAGTTTACCTAACCACACGTTTACTGGGCAGGCTTAGTCCTCTAAGCGGTTAACCAGTATTGTGCACATTCTTTCGCCAGAAACTGACAACAGCCCTTCTTGAATCAGCGGAAGGGAGAGAATGACTGTAGAAAATATTTCACGATCAATCTCCACGAAAGAATGTTGCCGACCTCGGCGGGGGTTGATCTCGCGACCTCCTGGTCTCCAGTCGGACGGCGCATCCAACTGAGCCACCGAGGCCAGCTCCTTTATACTGTAGACCCATGATCTATTCGCACATTATATGCAAGTGGAAAGCTGGTTCAAGGGGTGTAACATACTTCTATTTTAAAAATACTGAAGCACCCTCATTCTACACCTTAATTGTAGATGTCCTTTGACTCTTTAATATATTCTGTGGGAGAGTTTATCCAGTCTCAAATGGGTTAATCTGGAAAAAGAAAGACAATCATTAATGGAATGCATGTAAAACAGTTTCAGAGTCATTGGTTATATCAGTTCTAGAAATCCAAGGACACTCACATGCAATTTCTATGTTGATGCAAGAGATGGCCTGTAAAAAACCATGAATCAAAAGTATAAAACTATTAGGATCTCATAGTTTGATGTCTATCAGCCAACAGGTTTAACTTGACCCCCTGCCCCACCTCCACCCGGGACTGCTTTGGAGTTTTCACCACAATTAAGCAGTACATAAGTACTTTATCTATTGTTCATCACAAACACAATGTCATAAACACACACACACACACAAACACACACACACACACACACACACACACACACACACACACACACACACACCATAAAAACATTATCATTAGGTGGTACTATAGCAGTATTATTTAATTAGATGCGTATTAAGTTAACCGTTTATGCTGTGGACTCTTCTACCTCAAGGTTTTGGGCAGGTCCATTTCCATCAGAAGGGATGTCTGGTTAGTTTTTATTTTCTTCTATCACAAAGTTTTGGGCACGTCCATTTCCAATTTCCATAAGAAGGGATGTCTGGTTACTTTTTATTATTGCTATGTTTTATAGAAATTCCATTCTGCAGCATCTGATCTGGTTTGCCAATGTCCCTTTTATGGGACACTAGGCATAAATGGGTTTATAAACCATACCCATTCTTGACAGGTGACACTGATATTTTCTTATTTTTTCAAGAAAGGAGACAATTGGCATGAAATGTCAAGCCCTATTCTCTGAATAAATAAAAATACTTTAAAATGTTATCTGAGGATTTGGTGTTTTACGTCCCTTTTAACATGATCCAAGTCATATCAATATGATGGAAGGGCAATAATGAAAAGCTCTGTGCGATGAAGCGCAATGCAGTCATGAGCTGAATTTCACCGCCCGCGGTATTCATACCTGTACTTCATGATCTGTAGTCGAGAAAGCTAACAACTCGGCCACCCAGACACTTAAAAATGTTCTCTGTGGCTATTAAAATGCAGAAGGTTAAATCATTAACCCTTCATAACACAACTGCAGCAGATGATATTCTGATTTCTTTTTTAAATAAGACTTGAAATTTCATGTGAATCATCTGCTTGGCAGATGATTCAGATGAAATGTCAAGTCTTATTTTCTCTGAAAAAAAAAAAAAACAACAACAAAAAAACTAAGAAATTTGTTTGCTGCAAATTCGCTTTGCACTTTAAAGGTTAACAATTCTATACCTGTGTCTTATTAAAAATGACTGTTGTTAAATCTCATGGCATTCTGGATATAAGGCTGTTTACCGATTTAAGTCAATTGGTCTCTTCTACCCCAACTCTTTGGACGGGTCTATTTCCAACAGCAGGGCGTTTGGCTATTTTTTTCTTATTACTACGTTTTATAGAAATTCCAGTATTAAATGCAAACAGTGTAGATCTTGATCAGACACTGTTCTGCAGCATCTGATCTAGATCTGCACTGTTTGCCATTTACCCATTTGGGGGTCTCCAGACTAAAATGGGTTAAGCCACAGCGCCCAAATACTCAACTTCACTATGAATTCTAAAGTGTCTGAACTCCAGACATGATGAGAGATTTACTCTAGTTTAATGTCCATTTCTGTCAGAGAAGTTGTTTAGAAGTATTTGATAATAATTCTCGGAAAACTTTCTCAAATAAGTTTTGTTATCCCTAACTCAAATAATCACATGTGTCTATCATGTATGCGTGATGATATGCTGAACTTCTAGCAAAGTGCAAAACTGAATAAAAGACAATAGACACAACAAATTTCCACGTTTTCTATGGCTTTCGGTACACCTTCAGCACACGAAAAATAATTCAGCCAATATACGTGAAGTAGGTGGTCTGTGATTTACTCCAGATGCCGATATCAAAAGACTGTTGAATGTAATTTCCTGTTTTTCAAAATAATTTCCTCCAAACATTTATATCACCCATGAAACACACAGAAAATGCAGTTTGTTTACCTTTTTTGAGTCATCAAATGCTTAACCGTTGTCGCTCAAATTGTTCCACGTTCTTAACCAATGGTTATGCATTCTTTTGTTTGGTAGGCATGAATAAGTCAGAGGATCTGTTAAGAAGGGGTATTTGGTGATAATTCTGAGAGGCTCTTCTAATGAGTACCCACAACATATCTTTTTATTGAGAACGGGAGAAAATTATGTCAGAATTATCATCAAATACTCCTCCTTAACAAATCTCCTGCTACATTCATAAGATAAGAGCCACAATGCATGACAATGTACTTTTAGATGTTTCCAGGGTCTTTGCTCTAGGCTCGAAGAATATATGATGATGGTTTTGTTTGTGTTTGTGTTGAGGTTTTGTTTGTTTGTGTTGAGGTTTTATGGCCCAGTCAACCCACTGGGGTCATGTCGAGCGTGGTCAGTTTACCTAACCACACGTTTACTGGGCAGGCTTAGTCCTCAAGTGGTTAACCAGTATTGTGCACATTCTTTCGCCAGAAACTGAAAACTGCCCTTCTTGAATCAGCGGAAGGGAGAGAATGACCGTAGAAAATATTTCATGATCAAACTCCACGAAAAAATGTTGCCGACCTCGGTGGGGGTTGAACACGTGACCTCCTGGTCTCCAGTCGGACGGCGCATCCAACTGAGCCATCGAGGCCGGCTGTGTTGAGGTTTTACTGCCCATTCAACCCAATGGGGTCATGTCGAGCATGGTCAGTTTACCTATCCACACTTTTACTGGACAGACTTAATCCTCTAAGCGGTTAACCAGCACTGTGCACATTCTTTCGCCAGAAACTGAAAACTGCCCTTCTTGAATAAGCTGAAGGGAGAGAATGACCGTAGAAAATATTTCATGATCAAACTCCACGAAAAAATGTTGCCAACCTGACCGGGTCGAAACTGCAACCTCCTGATCACCAGTCGGATGCGCTTAACGATGGTTTGGTCTCTTTCAACATCATTTAAGTCATATCGGGACCACAGAAGAGTAATAATAATGAAAGGCTCTGTGCAATGAAGCACTGTACAGTCATGAGCTGAATTCCACCTCCAGTGGCATTCAAACTCAGATCCTTGCAATCCAAAGTAGGCTATCCAGATGCTTCTCCATCTGTAGACGCCTCTGCTCCTTTCTTATCCATAAACCTGCTTTTGAAGACTGACCACAATGTGTGCACGCACAGGCTGATCTAAATCTTCTGTATACCAGACAACATGACAAGTTTTTCTCTTAGAGAAAAAGTGGCAAAAAAATTCATGCTAAACTGATAATTCAACCATATGTTTTATGGCTACTGCCCTCAACTCTCCTACACTAATGAGTCTGTTCACAACAGGTGGTATTACCAGATTTACCTGGGGAACTACTTTTCTCTGATAACACTGGTTCCCTGCACTGCAAAATATAGTCTTAAAATCTTTATTTTTTAACATAGGAAACCATTTAAAATTTGTAATTTGATTATTTTTTAACATAGGAAACCATTTAAAATTTGTAATTTGATTAATTTTTGATGCAGATGTAGATTTTGGTATCGGTTTTGAGCTTCTTCATTGTGTTTTATATTTAAGAATTTTGTGTGCAGGTTTCTAGTTAACTGTCTTATCAGTATTACTTAACTAATTGCATAATAGAGCATCATTTTATTGGCAACTGGGCAGAGTTT
Organism: Anodontia alba; assembly: GCA_964016985.1. NCBI lineage: Eukaryota > Metazoa > Mollusca > Bivalvia > Lucinida > Lucinidae > Anodontia > Anodontia alba. Next base: position 96,984,575 of record OZ024826.1, on the reverse strand, counting down.
TATGGTCTCAGTCATCAGAAACATATGAGAAAGCAATACCCCACTAACCCGACTTTGATATAGTAATAGTCGGGTTAATGGGGGTCAAATTCTCTAAGAGAAAAACACAGCATGATACAAGGCCTATTTCTCAGACTGCAACTCATGTTAACTATAAAATTTTACACAAATTCTGTTCTCTACTAAAAGATTAAACTATCTACAACCAAATATTACTTCGGCCTTCAATATCAAAATACCTCAAATGAACCACTGAGCTTTTAACCCTTAAAAAGCTAAGCGAAATTGTTGCAGACGAGTCTCGTTGCAGAGAAAACAAGATGAAATTTCATGTGAACTGTCTGCTTAGCTGACCATTCACATGAAATATCAAGCCTTGTTTTCTCTGAAAATACAAAAATGAAAATAATAAAAACGTCATCTGCTGCAGTTGTGATTAACATTTTAAGGGTTAAAAGAATGTCTATGGCCACTTCTACAGCTCAGATTGACACACAACTCCAAACAATGATGGATTGGAGCATAAAACACATCTTATGATGGAAGCAGGTACGACCAACATTTTATCAGCTTTTAACCCTTGTCCTGCTGAATAACTTAAGATGCCATGCCCACTTCTAATTTTCAGCCGATCAGATTACTTGATATGGATTGTTGCTATTAATTCACATACTTAATGGCAAACAGTGCAGATCCAGATCAGTTGGCTTCTGAAGAAGCCAACTGATCTGGATCTACATTGTTTGCAAAGGGTATATCCAGGTTCAGCAGGACTAGGGTTAATCTCTTCTCAATTTACTCAGTTTTTACTTTTCGAACACTCCCAAACTCTAGCAATTTTTCTTCTATCACACTTTCCTTTTTCTGAAGCATGCAGATGCACTTAACCGTGGTAGGAGGGTGCTGCAGAATGTCTATATACCCTAAATATTCTAATAAAACAACAATGCTCTAATAAATGCCCATCTCCGCAATCTGGGCCTGAAAGATTTTTTTTTTTTTACTTTTTTCTCACCACCAGTCAGTTTAGAAAAAAATATTGCTACTACCTGATGCAGTTAGTTTCCAAATCTACTGTTTATTAATCAAACAAAAAAGTTCCTTTTTCTCTCTTAGTCCAAATAAAAGACAATAACATGGGATTTCAAGTCCTCTGCCAGGAACTACAATTCTCCTAGAGAATTTAAGATGTCCTTTGTAATGCTAGTCTATATTTAACAAATCTGTTGTAACACTAGAAACAGTACTTCCATTTTCGATATCAGTATAGCCATCATCTGGAGGAAAACTTGAATATGTCAAAGTTTTTTTCTAGTTCTCAAACACTGTAGCCTCTTAATAAACGACCACCTCCCTCTTTACAAAAGAAAATGATTCCAATAAACGCCTGGATGATAATTAGAATTTTTACGGTAAACTACTATGGCATTTCAATTTTGAAAAGGCAGGATCAAGATTAACATGCACAGGGAGGTGGTCCAATCAGGGCTTTCATGATTTTGTTGGGTTTAACAACACGCCAACCCTTGTGGGTCATTTAGTGTTGTCTCCCAGAGAAAGGGAGAAGTGAGATAGAAAAGATAGCAGGAGATGAAAGAAGAGGAACAGGGGAGAAAGAGGAAAATGAATGAAAGTGAAGCAATAGAAGAAACAAGAGGGCCAAGATGGCCCTGTATCGCTCACCTGATTACCAGATTTGTTTGTTTGATTTGGGCTTAACGTCGCTTTCAACCTTTTTCAGTCATATCGCGACGGTGTCTGGATGTGGCAGGGAGCTCAATGCTCACTTTTAGAGTGCTGCCTCACTGAAATATCACGCCCCAGACACTTTGACATGATATTCCACCCAGTCACATTATACTGACACTGAGCTGACCAGTTCTAGCTCTACTTTCTTAATGCTGAGCGCCAAGCGAAAGAGCAGCTAGTACCATTTTTAAAGTCTTTGGTATGACCCGGCCGGGGATCGAACCCGCAACCTCCCGGTCACAAAGCGGACGCTCTACCACTGAGCCACTGTGCCGGTTCTGATTACCAGATAAATTGGCCTTTCAGTTCTGGAGAAGAAGTGCAAAATAGATTTCCAAGATAGCTGCCATGGCGCCATCTTGGATTTCTGATCGGAACAATTTTAGCTTTTTTTTATCTAGAAGTCACCATGATGCTTCCTACCAAGTTTGCAGTCAGTTGGCCTTTCAGTTCAGTAGAAGAAACAAAGTATATTTTTAAGATGGCCGCCATGGTGGCCATCTTGGATTACCAATCAGAATGATTTTAGCTATTTTGATCTACTAGTCACTCCGAGGCTTCCTATCATGTTTCAAGACAATCAGCCTTTTCTATCAGGAGAAGAAGCAAAAAAAAGATTTTCAAGATGGTGGCCATTTTTGATTTTCCATTTGAACAATTTTAGCTATTTTGATCTACAAGTCACCCCGATGCTCCCTACCAAGTGGCCTTCAGTTCAGGAGAAGAAGCTAAAAATAGATTTTTAAGATGGCGGCCATCTTGGATTTCTGATCAGAACAATTTCTACAAGTCACCCTGATGCTTCCTACTAAGTTTCAAGTCAACTGACCTTTTGGTTCAGGAGAAGATGTGCAAACTATATTTTCAGGATGGCCGCCATCTGCCATGGCAGCCATCTTGGATTTCCAATCGCAACAATTTAAGATATTTTTGATCTACAAGTCACCCCGATGCTTCCTACCAAGTTTCAAGTCAAGTGGCCTTTTAGTTCAGGATAAGAAGCGAAAAATAGATTTTCAAGATGGTGCCACTGCCGCCATTTTGGATTTCCGATCACGGCCATCTTGGATTTCCAATCAGAATGATTTTAGCTATTTTTTATCTACAGGTCAACCCGATGCTTCCTACTAAGTTTCAAGTCAATTGGCCTTTTGGTTCAGGAGAAGAAGCAAAAAATAGATTTTCAAGATGGCCATGATGGCGGCCATCTTGGATTTCTGAGCAGAATGATTTTAGCTATTTTTTATCTACAAGTCACCCCAATGCTTCTAGACAAGTTTGAAGTCAATTGGCCTTTTGGTACCGGAGATGATGCGAAAAATAGATTTTCAAGATGGCCGCCACAGCGGCCTTCTTGGATTTCCGATCGGAATGATTTTAGCTATTTTTGATCTACAAGTCACTCTGATGATTCCTACCGAGTCACAAGTCAGTTGGCCCTTCGGTTCAAGAGAAGAAGTGAAAAATAGATTTTCAAGATGGCTGCCACGATGGCCATCTTGGATTTCTAACAGGAATGATTTTAGCTATTTTCGATCTACAAGTCACCCCACTGCTTCATACCAAGTTACAAGTCAGTTGGCCCTTCAGCTCAGGAGAAGTGAAAATAGATTTTCAAAATGGCCACCAAGGCAGCCATCTCAGATTTACGATCAGAATGATTTTAGCTATTTTTGATCTACAAGTCACCCCGATGCTTCCTACCAAGTTTCAAGTCAAGTGGCCTTTAGATTCAGGAGAAGAAGCAAAAAGTAGATTTTCAAAATGGCCATGGCCATCTTGAATTTCGGATTGGAATGATTTTAGCTATTTTTGATCTACAAGTCAACCTGATGCTTCCAACCAAGTTCCGAGTCAATTGGCCCAGGGGTGTAGGAGGAGTAGGTTTTTAAAGCAAATTGTTGATGCCGCACGACGGACTACGGACATTGATCTAGCACAATAGCTCAACTTAAGCATTTCGCGCTCTGGTGAGATAATAAAAATATTCCCCCTCTACCCTTACCTGCTGCAAGGATAGCAGGCCTTGCCCAACTGTAAGCCAGTATCAGTTGGACGCCCCAGTGACGCAAGGTACACAACACCTTTGCCTCACCCAACCAGCCCGATCAGGGTTTTCAATTTTTACTGACAGAGCCACTGAATACGGCACACTGTACTTCTGCAAAGCAAAGGCCAGGAGGAGCATTACTTAAGGGGAAATGGATACACTTTGTAGATTCTCAGCCATATTGCAAGGGAGACAACTGTGACTTTGTTTACTTTTCTGCAATTCAAGTCCCTTCTGAAAAGGGATCTACTCCAAAAGGAAAGAATTTGCTCTCATGGGGAGCAAATTCTTTCCGTTTCAAGTAGACCCCTTTTCAAAAGGGAGGTAATATCAATTTTGACAGAGTTGCCTCCCCCAAAAGTGTCATTCCCCTTACAGTATGCTATCTTTGGCCGCAAGTCGTTTTATCAAAATAATCTTCCAAGTGACTACCTTCAGTTCTTCATAAACTGCTGTAACTTCAACAATATGAATCATAAAAACTTCACTAGGTTATTTCATAGTTATGATGCATAGTTATGATGCATCCCCAGATGGCTTAAGGAGCAGTATTCAATGATAAGTCTGGGATAATTTTTCTTATTTCTGCAAAAAAATTTATGCTGTGGGTACCCATAAGAAGTGCCTCGGGGAGGCGCTTCTAATGAGTACCAAAAACATATGTTTTTATTGACAAATAAGAAAATTAATATGTGGCTACTTCCTCTATCTGGAGCTATACAACTAATAATTAGTTTAATAATTAGTTTTTAAAGTTATTTCAGGCAAATATTAATCCAAATAACTACTTTTGACACAAAAGGATGGTATTGTGAACAAGTGTAAATGTGAAATTTCATGCTTAACCCTTGTCCTATTGAATAAATTAAGATGCCATGCCCACTTCTTATTTTCAGCCAATCAGATTACTTGATCCGGATCGTTGCTATAAATTCACATACTTAATGGCAAACAGTGCAGATCCAGATCAGTTGGCTTCTTCAGAAGCCAACTGATCTGGATCTACACTGTTTGCAAAGGTTCAGCAGGTCAACGGTTAAAATGAAAGTTCTCAATCCTGACATTAGGATTAATCCTGAAGTTTCCCACCCCTGTAATAATGATGATGATGGTTTGGTGCTTTCCATCTCTTTTAACAATATTTAAATCATACTGAGGCTCTGTGATAACGAAGGGCTCTGTGAAAGGAAGCACCATGTAGTTATAAGCTGAATTCTGCCACGAGTGAAATACAGTAGTAAACATAACATATTATAACGGTTTAAACAAGCCTGTATGAAAAGCATGCAGAATGAATGTTAGTAAAATTGAAGCAGTCATGCTATATTTATTTATGCATATACAACATGCAAATTAGTTTTGAATGCAAACAGAAAAACAAAGGAATATTGTGAAGCTTTCAATGCAAGCCAAAATAAGTCCTGTAATGAAAAAAAAATACAACTAAAAAACCAAACAACAAAAAAAATTATGATTAACCCAGCTAGCATTCTACGTAAATCTACATCGGGCCGTCATCGGCCCGTCAGCTACCCTGACGGGCCGATGACAGCCCGATATAGATTTATGTAGAATGCTGACTGGGAAGGCCCTAAAAAAAGTCTAGATTCTCAGGCATTGTTTTAAACAAGAGGCCCATGGGCAACTACACTCACCGGAGTTCAAGTGTTGACAACGACACTTACAAAGATGGACAAAGGACCACTGACTATCCTATAAGCTCCCCTGGAGCCTTTGGTGAGCTAAATATCAACTGTTTTGCCTTTTTGCCATACAAAAGTCTAAGATACCTAAACTGACCTTGCTGTAAAATAGGCAGTCAACCAAGGGTCATCATTTGAATAAACCAGGTAGAGCCAGTCCCTAAAGCTGCATACCAAGTTCCGGAGATAAAGAATTTCAAATCATTTTTACCATATATGGGTATGACGGCCATCTTAGTAGATCCCATGAACAAACTTTGATTTACCAATCCCAATGAGGCACTGTATGCAATTTGGTTTCAATCAGACCAGCGGTTTAAGCAAAGATTGTAAAACTACTGAATCTGAGGGACTTAAGACCAAAGTCAGTAAATGACCATGATCTTTCGTATAAACAAGAGGCCCACGGGCCACGGGTCACTCACCTGAGTGACATAGCCACTGCAGATATGCAGATGTTATGCAACATTTTTCCAACACTGTCATCACAACTAACTCTAAATGGCGGCCAGCTTGGATTTACGATCGGAACGATTTTAGCTATTTTTGATCTACGAGTCACCCCAATGCTTCCTACCAAGTTTCGAGTCAACTGGCCTTTCAGTTCAGGAGAAGAAGCGAAAAATTTTCAAGATTGCTGCCATGGCAGCCACCTTGGATATCCGATTGGCACAATTTTAGCTATTTTTGATCTACAAGTCACCCCAATGTCTCCTACCAAGTTTGGAATCAATTGGCCTTTTGGTGCAGGAGAAGCTAAATATAGATTTTCAAGATGGCGGCCATGGTGGCCATCTGGGATTTCGGATCATAACGATTGTAGCTATATTAGATCTACAAGTCACCCTGATGCTTCCTACTAAGTTTCGAGTCGTGTCTTTTGGGTTTAGGAGAAGAAGCGGAAAATAGATTTTCAAGATAGCTGCCATGGCGGCCATCTTGGATTTACGATCGGCATGATTTTAGCTATTTTTGATCTACAAGTCACCCAAATGCTTCCTACCAAGTTTTGAGTCAACAGGCCTTTCGGTTCAGAAGAAGAAGTGAAAAATAGATTTTCAAGATGGCTGCCATGGCGCCCATCCCGGTTTTACGATCGGCATGATTTTAGCTATTTTTGATCTACAAGTCACCCCGATGCTTCCTAGCAAGTTTGATAGTCAACTGGACTTTCGGTTCAGAAGAAGAAGGGAAAATTAGATTTTCAAGATGGCTGCCATGGGGGCCATCTTGGATTTCCTATAGGCACGATTTTAGTTATTTTTGATCTATAAGTCACCCCAATGTTTCCTACCAAGTTTGGAGTCAACTGGCTTTTGGGTTTAGGGGTAGGAGCCAAAAATAGATTTTCAAGATAGCCACAATGGCGGCCATCTTGGATTTCCGATCGGCAAAATTTTAGCTATTTTTGATCTATAAGTCACCCTGATGCTTCCTAGCAAGTTTGGAGTCAACTGGCCTTTCGGTTCAGGAGAAGAAGCGAAAAATAGATTTTCAAGATGGCTGCCATGGCGGCCATCTTGGACTTCCGATCGGCACAATTTTAGCTACTTTTGATCTACAAGTCACCCTGATGCTTCCTAGCAAGTTTGGAGTCATTTGGCCTTTCGGTTCAGGAGAAGAAGCGAAAAATAGATTTTCAAGATGGCGGCCATGGCGGCGATCTTGGAATTCCCATCGGCATGATTTTAGCTATTTTTGATCTACAAGTCACCTTGATGCTTCCTAGCAAGTTTGGAGTCATTTGGCCTTTCGGTTCAGGAGATGAAGCGAAAAATAGATTTTCAAGATGGGGGCTGGCCGCCATCTTGGAATTCCTATCGGCATGATTTTAGCTATTTTTGATCTACAAGTCACCTTGATGCTTCCTAGCAAGTTTTGAGTCATTTGGCCTTTCGGGTCAGGAGAAGAAGCGAAAAATAGATTTTCAAGATGGCGGCCATCTTGGATTTCCTATCGGAACGATTTTAGCTATTTTTGATCTACAAGTCAGGCCGATGCTTCCTACCAAGTATCAAGTCAATTGGCCCAGGGGTGTAGGAGGAGTAGGCTTTTAAAGCAATTGTTGACGCCGCACGACGGACATTGACTGACCACAAGCTCACCATGAGCACCTCGTGCTCAGGTGAGCTAAAAATAATTAAGCTGACTGCATAAATCCATTTTGATGTCATAAGCCACAACAGCTTCAGGAAAATCCACTGTTTCATCTTTTTCCCACAAGTGACCTAAGTGACAGAATTTGACCTTGCCATAAAAAGGTCAAGGTCAACCAAGGGTCAGTATTAGAATAAACTTGATAGGACTGGAGCCTACAATGCTGCATACTAAGTTTCAAGGTCATCTGCCATTCGGTTCCTGAGAAGGAAAATTTTCAAAGGTTTTTACCATATATGGGTGTGGCAGCCATCTTGGGTCATGTGACCCAGACTTACGCACAAAGTCTTGTTCCCCCACACCATGAAGGGACCACATGTAATTTGGTTTCAATCTGCTAAGAGGTTTCAGAGACATTTAAAATATTGATGCTGCCTACGACACAGACGCCGACGACAGACAACTGTACAGCCTATAAGCTATCCCAAAGCCTTTGGCTCTGGTGAGCTAAAAACTAGATATGTGGGTTTTGTTTTTATTTTTCCGGCTGGGTAAATTCTTGGACATTTTAGCTTGTTTGGCAAAACAAAATGGTGGCAGTTTTACAGAAAAAATTTTAAATGCAAGTTTCCGGTCTTAAACAATATAAACAGATTCTAATTTACCACTTTTCTTTGCAAGTAAATAAGAATACCATATGTTTGTGGTCTGGGTTGCAATCTGATTAAAAATATTTCTCAGATAATAGAGAAAACTCCAGTGTCATGTATTTTCGTGGGTTGAAAAAAAAACAAAAATCCCACTGAAAAAAATCACGTCATATTGTCTGGATACTCCTCTTACCAGGAGTTATGTTGAAAATCAACATTTTTTTATGCTTAACCCTTGTCCTGCTGAATAAATTGAGATGCCATGCCCACCTCTAATTTTCAGCCAATCAGATTACTTGATCCAGATTGTTGTTACAAATTCACATACTTAATGGCAAACAGTGCAGATCCAGATCAGTTGGCTTCTTCAGAAGCCAACTGATCTGGATCTACACTGTTTGCAAAGGCAAGGAATATCCAGGTTCAGCAGGGCAAGGAATTAATCTATAATCTACAAACTGTGAATCACCACTATGATTACGTGAGCCACATCTAGTACTGTATAATATACCTCTTGCAGGCTTGTCCCGCCTTCCATAAGTCTGTTCAGGCAGAACTTGAGCCCGGGGAGGAGGTGCAGCATGCTGATGTTGTTGTTGAACAGGAATATGAGAACCATCACCATTGAATTCCTCATGCGTTAAAAGGTTATAGGTTGCCGTGGCTACATATACAGGAAAGGGGAAAATGCATTATAAAAACCTATGGCAAATTTGAAAATTTAAGCAATATTTAAGCTGTAAAATTGCTTCTAAAACAGCAAAAAGAAAAAAAAAAGCAGACTAAGTAGTTTCAAATAAATAATACAAAATTGAAAATATATTTGGCGAATACTCTAGATGTCCTAAAATTTTGTACACTTAAAATTCCTAACAAAGGAGCAGTCTGATTAGGGTCTACACTGTTTGACATTCTACTAAGTACCAAACAACAGTTGCTGTATAAAAAGCAAAATTTAGGCAAAAGTTCGAAATTATATGATATTTACCATACAGATACATTTAACCTTCAGTCTGCCGAAGTATCAACAAAAAAATTAAAAATAAAAAAATCACAGCTCCAGATAAGGCACATTTTTTTTTTTTTTTTTTTTTTGCAACCAAAACATATTAATATTTTTCTTATTTCTCCATGAAAACATGTTGTGGGTAATGAGTACCTTCAACATATCGAGGGTTGATCACAAAACTGTAGCACGTCAGATGGTTGTTTTTCCCAATACTTAATCTCCTCACCATGAAGGCGTTATGAAGATTACAACATTTTTTTCTGTAAACAATGAAAATTTAGGTGCCATTGCTCGTATGAGCAATGGCACCTAAATTTGCATTGTTTGCAAAGGGGTCAAAGTTGCCCCTAAACAAGGGTTTCAAAAACATGTTTGAGTTATAGTACAGTCTTGCACTCAACCCTCGATATGTTTTTGTGGAGAAATAAATATATTCATAGGGCAGCCCTTCTTATTCTTATCTAGAGCTATGAGAAATCTCTTAATTGTCCTGAAAATAAGCATCCTGTCAACAAATTATAGCTTTAAAGCATTTTATATAACAAAATTGTTGTGAATTTGCCATTTGTTTTTTGTAAACAAAATTTAACTGTTATATGAGCAGTGACTTTGGAAATAGTATTTGGACACAATAAATCGTTACCATACGTATCCTAAAATTTCAGTATGTCTATTTTACGACCTGCTGATGTGTCTAAAAACCGTGGAATGCGTGGCAAATAGTGTCTGCAAGGTTTCATTGCTCTGGCCTGTCTGTCCAAATACTTAACCCTTAAACTGCCAATCACAACAACTGTCATCTGCTTTGTCGTCTGCTTGTGATTTAAAAAGTCATTTTTGCAAACAGTGTGGACCCAGATCAGACTGCTCCTCCAGGAGCAGTCTGATCAGGGTCCACATGTTTGCCTGTATGCAAAAACAGATTTGAAAAGTTTGCAAGAATATTAGCAGACGACAGACAACATTTTTAGATACAGGTTTTCTTGGCATTTTAAGGGTTAAATGCTAATTTTTATATATAATCTATACATTTTTCTTCTATATGGGCTGCGCTAAGCAAAAATGTCTTTGAGCATGCACAAAATGCACGAATTCAGGTTCATCCCACGCATGCCCAAAGTGTCATCCGGGCATTTGCTCTCCACTGATACATTCTTTAATGTTCAATGATTCTGTTAGAGCAAAGGCCCTGATCAGATTATTCACTCAGGCTGATCTCGGCCTTAGCTGTCCACATATACCTTTTTGCTTGGTGCGGCCTATATAATCTTTACATTTTTGTTTGGCTACAACCCTTTTGGGGTCCACCTGTAAACCGCCATAAATCCAAGACTGTCTTATAAAAAGCTTCCTGTGAAATGAAAATCAACAAGAGGCCCACGGGCCACGGATCGCTCACCTGAGTGACATAGCTACTGCAGATATGCAGATGTTATGCAACATTTTTCCAATCCTGTCATCCCAACTAATGAAAAGATCATCATTTAAGCAGTTCTTAATTTTGAAGAAGAACATATATGGCATGCCAGTCAATGGAACGTGATCATTTGAACAAACTCTAAATGGCGGCCAGCTTGGATTTACGATCAGCAGGATTTTAGCTATTTTTGATCTACGAGTCACCCCAATGCTTCCTACCAAGTTTCGAGTCAACTGGCCTTTTGGTTCAGAAGAAGAAGCGAAAAATTGATTTTCTTGGATATCCGATTGGCACGATTTTAGCTATTTTTCATCTACAAGTCATCCAAATGTCTCCTAACAATTTTGGAGTCAGTTGGCCTTTTGGTGCAGGAGAAGAAGCTAAATATAGATTTTCAAGATCGTGGCCATGGTGGCCATCTGGGATTTCGGATCAGAACGATTTTAGCTATTTTTGATCTACAAGTCACCCAAATGCTTCCTACCAAGTTTCGAGTCAACTGGCTTTTCGGTTCAGGAGAAGAAGCGAAAAATAGATTTTCAAGATGGCTGCCATGGCACCCATCCTGGATTTCCGATCTGCACGATTTTAGCTATTTTTGATCTACAAGTCACCCTGATGCTCCCTAGCAAGTTTGGAGTCAACTGGCCTTTCGGTTCAGGAGAAGAAGCGAAAAATAGATTTTCAAGATGGCTGCCATGGCAGCCATCTTGGATTTCCTATAGGCACAATTTTAGCTACTTTTGATCTATAAGTCACCCCAATGCTTCCTACAAAGTTTGGAGTCAACTGGCTTTTGGGTTTAGGAGTAGAAGCGAAAAATAGATTTTCAAGATGGCTGCCATGGCGGCCATCTTGGATTTCCGATCGGCATGATTTTAGCCATTTTTGATCTACAAGTCACCCTGATGCTTCCTAGCAAGTTTGGAGTCAATTGGCCTTTCGGTTCAGGAGAAGAAGCGAAAAATAGATTTTCAAGATGGGGCCATGGAGGCCATCTTGGATTTCCGATCAGCACGATTTTAGCTACTTTTGATCTACAAGTCACCCTGATGCTTCCTAGCAAGTTTGGAGTCAATTGGCCTTTCGGTTCAGGAGAAGAAGCGAAAAATAGATTTTCAAGATGGCGGCCATGGAGGCCATCTTGGATTTCCTATTGGCATGATTTTAGCTATTTTTGATCTACAAATCACCCTGATGCTTCCTAGCAAGTTTGGAGTCAATTGGCCTTTCGCTTCAGGAGAAGAAGCGAAAAATAGATTTTCAAGATGGCCGCCATGGCGGCCATCTTGGATTTCTGATCAGCATAATTTTAGCTATTTTTGATCTACAAGTCACCCTGATGCATCCTAGCAAGTTTGGAGTCAATTGGCCTTTTGGTTCAGGAGAAGAAGCGAAAAATAGATTTTCAAGATGGCGGCCATCTTGGATTTCCGATTGGCACGATTTTAGCTACTATTGATCTACAAGTCACCCTGATGCTTCCCAGCAAGTTTGGAGTCAACTGCCTTTCGGTTCAAAAGAAGAAGTGAAAAATAGATGTTCAAGATGGCGGCCATCTTGGATTTCCGGTTGGGACGATTTTAGCTATTTTTGATCTACAAGTCACCCTGATGCATCCTAGCAAGTTTGGAGTCATTTGGCCTTTTGGATCAGGAGAAGAAGCGAAAAATAGATTTTCAAGATGGCGGCCATGGCGGCCATTCTGGATTTCTGATTGGAACGATTTTAGCTATTTTTGATCTACAAGTCACCCCGATGCTTCTTACCAACTATCAAGTCAATTGGCCCAGGAGTGTAGGAGGAGTAGGCTTTTAAAGCAATTGTTGACGCCGCACGACGGACATTGACTGACCACAATAGCTCATCATGAGCACTTCGTGCTCAGGTGAGCTAATAAAATTGTAAGTATGTGCATGCTTTTTTTTTTTCTGATCTGGGTTTTACGGCCCTTTCAAGAATATTTCACTTATATCGGGCCAATCATTCATCAAAGGTGGGCGAAAACCAGAGAACTAGGGGAAAAACCACCTGACCATCAGTAAGCAGAACTTGGCTTTCCCACATGTGACCCGAGCGAGGCTCGAACCACAGCGGTGAGAAACCTAATGCATTAAAAAAATGTGCATGTTTGCTCTGTTTATGTCTCATAAATTCTAAGTCACCGCCCATATATGTAAAAGGCAGAAAAATCTTCTCTGGTTGGTATTATCAACACTTAGCATGCTGGGTAAAAATTTCAGCAGACGATACTTTCAAACATATTTCTTATTTTCTCCAGAAAATAAGCTTTGACATTTCATGCAAACTGTATTTGCATGAAAGATCAAAGTCTATTTTCTAGGAAAAATAAGAATCTGCTGACTATGCCCAGAGAGTGGTAAAGGTTAAACACAATAACGTATATACCCTAAGTATTGGGACATCTTAACTCCCATCCATACTTGTCCTAAAATTTGAGTAAGTCCATTTTACTACCAGTTGATGTGTCTAAAATAGTGCTTGATGAGTGGCAAATAGTGTAGACCCTGATCAGATGCCCTTTTCTGCAGCATCTAATCTGGGTCTACACTGTTTGCTCAGGCCTGTCTGTCCCAATATTAAAGGTTATTACCGTATCATTGTTTTTCTTTTTTCTTTTTTTTTTTCAGCTACCAAGAGAGAACTTTTCCTCCCCTATACTTACAAAACAATAACATACACCTCCATGCAAAACAATATTGTAAAATGGTTTTACTTGTGAAAATGCCTGCAAACATAAGACATTTCCAATGAGTATCAGTACCCACAAGATAGGATCTGGTACAAAAGTTATCAATATGCTGATAACTCTGGCAACAATTTGTTACTTTTTTCACCAAAACCTATCTTGTGGATATTCATTGGAATTGCCTCAATGAGAAAATTCCAATGCCACAAGATAGGATTTGGTACAAAAATTATTGATATGCTGGTATTGAATGATCCGAAATTTTATTTTTTCAACAAAACCTTTCTTATGGGAGGCAATTTCAGTGAGTACTCACAAGAAAGATTTTAGTGCAAAAATAAAAAAAAAAAACTCTTTCTATTTCTTGTTTTATTGGGAGCTATCATATTTGGGTTAGTTCATTTGGGTTAATCTGTGTAATGAATACAAGTGTTAGACTCATAGCCTCAGATAAGGAGTAGCAAGACAAATATCTTTCTTGTTTCTCCACATAAATCTATGTCGTGGGTACTCATTAGAAATGCCTTGGCGAGATGCTTCTAATGAGTACCCACATATGTTTTCATGGAGAAATCAACTTTTTGCATGAAAAAAGCACTTATCAGAAGCTATGTTGAACCACTCCAAACCAGTCAATGGAGCACAACATTTGAAAAATTCACTGCTCCAGGCATGCAAGGTTAAATGATTTAAGACAAGTATTTTTAACACTTGCCCTGCTGAACTCCGATATGCCATGCCTTTGCAAACAGTGTAGGTCAGATCAGTTGGCTTCTGTATGTAAATTTGTACCAAAAACCTGGATCAAGTAATCTGACTGGATAAAAATTAGAAGTGGGTGTGGCATCTTTATTTATTCAGCATGGCAAGGGTTAAGACAAATGTTGTTTTGCTGTTTTTTGGTTATTTTTTTTTTTCTGTTTTCCTGTGATAACAATTTGCATAATCTTAAGTTGTCTCACATTTTGTTGACAGTCAAGAGTCCATACTTGTGTATTCGTTTGAAAGTAGCTTTTCTGTTGTGTACTAATTTGGTGTGGTTCAGTTAATATAGAACCGAATATGGTTCTGAAGTGACATATTATGGTTTAATTACTAAAACCCAAAAGAAAGATCTTTCTAAAATGATAATGTTATAAAGGGGGAGCAAGCTGTTTATCTTACAAACAAGGGGAACCATCTTAGCACTTGAGCAAGTGAATGGTAAATCTTTGAAGAGCTATATCTGACCAAACACAAAACAGTTGCCAGCATTCAAGATCATTATAACTGTTCCCCTTCAGCACTTGAAAAGAAGTCATCATATCCAGACAGCAACCCCTGCCCACTACCCCCAACCTCCCACCCCACACACACCACCCATAAAAAAAAAAAAAAAAAACACCATGGAAGCTGTGCCTTAATTTGGCTATATGAATCTCAAAAAGCTAATGGGTACTACCGGCGAAACTTTCTATTCCTAGAGCTCTTTATGTTTCCTTTCTTTCTTCAGTTAACCGTTTTTTCATCCCCTCTTAAAAAATATATAATGTCAAGGCTATTTCTAAGTCTGAAATATCTACTCTATCAAGTACCTTGTCCACCTTTGTGACGAATTTCTGCATTTCGAACAACTGCATCTCTATAGGCATTAATTGAATGGCGTGGTAAAGCGGACTCTTCTGAGATTGAACCAACAAAAGAAAACGACAACTATGTAATTAATGTCATATGGTACTATAGCTCCAGATAAGAGTGGTTATCGGGTAAATATTTTTCTTATTTCTCTGCAAAAACATATGTTGTGGGTACTCATTAGAAGCACCTCGGCGAGGCGCTTCTAATGAGTACCCACAACGTATGTTTTTATGAAAAACTAAGAAAAATATTAAAAAATTTTTACTTGAAAAAATTGCCTTACCTGAGCTGTGTGGTACATGTTTTTCTAGGAGTTATGATGCAAAACTTATTTTTTACTTAATATTTACATACTCTGATCTTTTTCTTCTAAGTTTGAATTGTTATATAAAGTCCCTACAACAGTAAAATGTCAGAAAACTATTTTTAAATGTGTCTGCAAACATTTAAATTCAACATGCCAATGCTAAACTCAAATAAGGTGTAAATTTAAAATGTTACAATAAAAATCTTTATCACTTGTTTGACTCACAAATGAGAGGCAACTGTGGAGTTACTTGTGAATTTTGGTCCAAAAATCCATTACGTCAAAAATATATTAAGTCACAACATGAGAAAACCCACCTTCTGACATGTGCCCCCAATGAAGACTCAAATCAGCCTGCGCATCTGAGCAATCAGGGCCCAGTTGTTCAAAGCTAACGATGTCGTTAGTTAACGATTGGTTAAAATTTGCATCGAGTGATACGCAATTATGCTGAAATTTTTTGCTGAAAAAATGTGAGTAGCTTTTGCAGTGCAAAAGCTACTCACATTTTTTCAGCAAAAAATATCAGAATATTGTGTATTGAATCTGCTAAAACAGTTAACAAAATGACCCTTAACGAGCTCGTTAAGCTAACGACGCTTTGAACAACCCGGCCCTGATCAGTCTTTTTTTGTCTACACAGCACCAGATAAATTGGGTATCCACATATTTTCTTATTTCTCCACTAAAACATAATATGAATTAAATAGGTGCTGCCTATATCCGTGTGTCCAAATTATCATCACATGCTTCATAGGTGGGTTGGTCAGATCTAACTGAATTTGATTTCAGATCACACTTGACTTCTAATTCACTGCATGAATTGCTTTAAGCAGCCCATTTTGCAGGCCCCGATGGGCGTGGGCCATGCTTGCCGAATACCGAAAACTAGCGTATGCCGATGACAGGTACAATGACAATATACTATTGTTCGCTTACCTGTGTCGAAGTATTTTTTAACATTGTCATGTGAAAAGAGCATAAAGTCTATGTGTTATCTAAAAATCTACATCAAAGTGTACCTTATGCACAAAAGGAATCATGTTAAGCTTAACAGACGGAGAGTGGATAGAAATAAAATTCGAAGTGGAGACAAAATTCAAAATGGCCACTATCGCAAATTTTGTAGGCTGACATCATAAGTCTCGTGATTCAACCCCTTGCAATTGGAATACTTGGGGTTATTGGCTGTTTTGTTGCTATTATCGGCACAGCCGCCGTGTCAATAGTCTCTGCCAAATCACGGAACGCTTATTGTTTTTCAGGATAAGCACTGAACCACCCAAGCGTTTGTTAGACCATCACATTTTTGGTCACACACATCACTGGTCACATAGGTAGTCTACAGTAGTGGGTCTGCACTCCTAACTGCTCCTCAGTTCAAGGAAATGCTTGGCAGCTCCTGCAGGATGCACTTATGAAGTGAGTACTCATTAGAAGTGCCTTGGAGAGGAACTTCCAATGAGTACCGTATTTACCATATGTGTTCGGACAGACAGGCCTGAGTAAACAGTTAAGACCCAGATGAGACGCCACAGAACGCGGCGTCTCATCTGGGTCTACACTGTTTGCCACTCATCCAGCAATTTTTAGACACAACATCGGGTAGTGAATTGTACTGGTTCAAATTTTAGAACATATATGGTAAGGAGTTGAGGTGTCCGAATACTTAGGGTAAATACAACACATGCTTTCATGGAAAATTACATAGCTCTTGATGATGCTTTTTTCAATCCAAAAGTATTGGTATTTTTCTTATATCTTCATGAAAACTTATGATGTGGGTACTCATAAGAAGCGCCCCACCAAGGCGCTTCTAATGATTACCGTGAGGCACTTCTAATGAGTACCCACAACATATGTTTTCATGGAGAAATACGAAAATTTTTTATCTGATACCCACTCTTATCTGGACCTATGAGAAACAAGAAAAATATCAGTACTTTTTGGTTGAAAAAAAACAGCTTATATGGAGGTATGTTGTCCATATGAAGAAATATTGCATCCTTGCCTATCCAAAATGTGCCCAGTGAAGATTCTGATCAGTCTGTCTGAATAAGTGATCTAAATTTCGCTGAGAGCACATGTCCAAAGGTACATTTTCTCACGTTATGACACAACTGGTATATTACTGACAAGACACATTTAGTTTTTGTTACCCATTCATCCCTGCAGACCAATACAAACACCTTTGCAAACAATGCAGATCCAGATGAGACGGCTTGTAACGAGCCAAACGGCTCGTAATGAGCCGTCTCATCACGATCTACACTATTTGCCATTCTTTTTTAATTTTTGACTGAAACCTGTGTGCAACAATGGATATGTCCAAATTTAGAGATGGAAACGTTCATTTCAGAAACTACGGGGTGAAAGGGTGTAACTGTGAATGTATTACAACGCCGAAAGTCAGTGTGAATCACATCTATCTGGTATATCAATATACCTCTGGCTGGCTCACGCCTTCCATAGTCTTGCGGGGGAGGTGCCCCATTCTGAAGAAACTGATTGTATTGTCCTTCGCCATTATAATCTTGATGAGTGATCGGGTTAACTGATGTTGCTACATTCAATATAATATTTCATCAATTAACTACAAGTGATATAGTACATAAATGACAAAAACAGTTCACATAATATCAATTACACAGATCAATCACACCATAGAGATAAAAGTGGGTATCAGGAAAATATTTCTCTTATAATTTCTCTATGAAAACATATGTTGCAGTAACTCGTTATAAGTGCCTCTGCTAGGTACTTCTAATGAGTACAACATTTTCATGGAGATATAAGAAAAATATCCAAGAACGGAGATGACGTGATTGATATTGGCCAAGATCTGGTTTAATTAAACCAGATCTTGGCCAATATCAATCACGTCATTTCCGTTCTTACTAATTGAAATAATGTACTGTAATCAACATTGGCCAAGTTGTATTGGCCAAGTTCCGGCTACACTGGCGAGTTTCTCTATATTGGCCAAGTTTATGATTGATATATTTTAAGATTTGAACTGACTTTAGATCCAGAAAACAGTAATTAATGAAATTGCCATTTTAATTAAGAAATTTAATAAGAAAGTTACAGGTCTATGCAGAAACTATAATGATTTTGTTGTTTTATGTCCCTTTCAACATTATTTAAGTCATACTGAATCGAGAATTAAAAAGTACCCCTCTCAAAAGTAAGACTACAAAGAACAGGTTTCAATGTTTCAACTAGAAGAAGAAATGTGTAAAGTCTCATAAAATGAAATAGACAAAACTGTAAAGATAACCTCTATCAGTCTCCCTGAGACCAACACATGGAAATAAACATGATTGCAAATCTGGGCCTAGTTGCTCAAAACTTGATGAAGTTATTAGCAAACGTGATGTAAAATTTCTATATACAATGATATTTTTGCTGAAAAAATGTGAGTAGCTTTTGCATTGCTACTCAAATTTTTGCAGCAAAAATATCATTGAATGTATCCGAAAATATCTCAGCTACAACAATTATCAAGTTTTCATAAACAAGCTTGTTAAGCTAACAATGCTTTTAACAACTGAGCCCAGAGTTCTTGTTTATCCTCTTCAACTCTTTTAAGTCTTATTGTGTCATCTTTGAAAGGGAGAAAAGGGACAGAAGAATTAGCAGAGAGTAAGGGCAGAAATAGAGGAAGATGAGGGGAAGGCAAGTGATTGTGCAGAAAGAGAAAAACTACTGTATTTACCCTAAGTATTGGGACACCTTATCTAATTACCATACTTGTCCTAAAATTTGAAATACAAATGTAGTCCATTCTACTACCTCTTGATGTGTCTAAATATTGCTGTATGTATGGCAAACAGTGTAAACCCTGATCAGATGCCGCATACTGCTCCACAGTATGCAGCATCTGATCTGGGTCTATGTTGTTTGCAAAGGCCTATCTCTGTGTCCCAATAGGGATATTATGGTACTTTATCACACCCAATTTCCCCACCTGTTGAAAGTACAGCAGTCCCTTAATACCACCCAACTGAAAGAGGGCTTAATGCATACAAGATATACGGTAAATGTCCTAAAAATTCGAACACCAAAGTTTCTGATAAAATGACATATGCAAACAGTGCAGACCCAGATCAGACTGCTCCTGAAGGAGCAGTCTGATCAGGGTCTACACTGTTTGCCATTCCACTAAGTATTTTAAGAAACAAGTGCATAAGAAGCATAATTCAGGCCAGAATAGTAGAAAATAAAGTGTTCGAAATTTTAGGACATTTACCGTAACCTAAATATATGCCTAAGTGTGAGAATACGTAGCTTACAACATGTATCCCACCGTGACTTTGATCAGCCTGTACAACTGTCAGTCTGATCAATATTTGCCATTCAAATGAATCCAGAGTGCACAGAAAAGTCTGATCGGACAGCCCATCAATGCAGGCTGATCAGCAGCTTTGCTGGGTACACATCATGGGCTACATTTTCTCACATTGTAGCTAACGTTTGGCACTTTTTAGTGATTTTAGTTACTTTTGATCTACAAGTCACCACCATACTTCCAATGAAGTTTGAGTCAGTTGCCCTTTTGGTTCAGGAGAAAAAGTTCAAAGTAGATTTTCAACATGGCTGCTAGGGCGACCATCTTGGATTTCCCATCAGAATGACTTTAGCTATTTTTGATCTGCAAGTCACCCCGATACTTCCTATCAAATTTCGAGTCAATGGGCCTTTCTATTCAGGAGAAGTTCAAAATAGATTTTCAAGATGGCAACTGTGGCAGCCATCTTGTATTTCTAATCGGAATGATTTTAGCTATTTTTGATCTACAAATCACCTTGATGACTCTTACCAAGCTTCAAGTCAAATGGCCTTTCGGTTCAGGAGAAGCGAAAAACAGATTTTCAAGATGGCTGCCATGGTGGCCATCTTGGATTTCTGATAGGAACGATTTTACTCTTTTTTTTTATCTACAAGTTACCCTGATGCTTCCCAGCAAGTTTCGAGTCAATTGGCTTTTTGGTTCGGAAGAAGAAGTGAAAAATAGATTTTCAAGATGGCGGCCATAACGGCCATCTTGGATTTTCAATAGGAACTATTTTAGATATTTCTGACATGCAAGTCACCCTGATGCTTCCTACCAAGTTTCCAGTCAAGTGGCCCAGGTATGTAGGAGGAGTAGGCTTTTAAAGCAATTGTTGACACCACACAACGCACAACGGAGAATGGACACCGACTGACCACAACAGCTCACCTTGAGGACTCCATGCTCAGGTGAGCTAAAAAATTAACCTGTCCATTTATGAAGATGGTTTGGTGTTTAACATCCCTTTCAACTTTATTTAAGTCATATCGAGACAACGGAAAGGGGATAATGAAAAAGGTTCTGTGCAATAAAGTGCCGTACAGTCATGAACAGAATTCCATCTCATGGGAAATTCAAACCCTGGACCTCATGATTGCAAGTCGGGAGCTTTAACCACTCAGTCACCCGTACGCTTCTGCGGCTATGTAGGTTAAGTATTTGGACATACAAGCCTCAGCAGTGTTTGTTTGTGTTGAGGTTTTATGGCCCAGTCAACCCAATGAGGTCATGTGAAGTGCGGTCATTTACCTAACCATACTTTTACTAGGCAGGCTTAGTCCTCTAAGCAGTTAACCAGTATCGTGCATAGTCTTTCGCCAGAAACTGACAACTGCCCTTCTTGAATCAGCGGAAGGGAGAGAATGACCGTAGAAAACATTTCATGATCAATCTTCACGAAAGAATGTTGCCAACCCTGCAGAATTCGAACACGCAACCTCCTGATCACTAGTCGGATGCACATCAAATTGAGCCACCGAGGCCAGCCTAGATCAGATGCTGCAGAATGTGGTGTCTGATCAAGGTCTTCAATGTTTACTACTCATCCAGCATGTTTTTGGGCCCATCAACAAGTCGTAAAATTGACACATTCAAGTTTTTGGCCAAGTATGGCAGTGAGTTTAGGTGTTCCAATATTTCGGGAATACATGGTGGTCCAATCTGATGGTACCTTCAGGTTCTATCAATAGCTGATGATAACGATTTGGCACTGACAATGATTTTATTTTTCTTTCAACAGTATTTAAGTCATATCGAGACCAAGAAGTGATAATATATAGCTTTGTGCAATGAAGGGTCCTTAAATCATATTAAAGATCAATTACTAGCTGGAAGTCAGAAGCACTAACCTCTGCCCCATGCCAATGTTTCTCTTATTAACCCTAGTCCTGCTGAGCCCGGATATGCCCCTCCTTTGCAAACAGTGCAGATCCAGATCAGTTGGCTTCTGAAGAAGCCAACTGATCTGGATCTGCACTGTTTATCATTTAGTATGTGAATTTGTATCAACAATCAGGATCAAGTAATGTGATTGGCTGATGGTTAGAAATGGGTGTGGCATCTTAATTTATTCAGCATGACAAGGGTTAATAAGGGCCACAGCATTCAATTTCTTTAGAATGCTCAGACTGACATGGACCTTTGCAATCTGAATGAAGTCCACATTAGCTTCAAATGGCAAAGGTGTAAAATTCCATTGGCCCACTCAGATTGGCAAGAAAAAACTGTAAGAGTGAGTAACATTTTTTTTTAAACAAAACTGTGCAGGAAAATTTTCAAAGGCTGAATCATCATAGGTTCGAAAAGTTCATTACCAGACTTTGTTTGTAAACCAGTCAAAACAAAATAAAATGGCATCATTAACAAAACTACCAACAGAAATTTGACCCTGAACAGTGTGGGGAATCCACGTGACCAAATGACTAGGTACACGGAGTTTGTTACTATTTTTAGCTCCACATAAGGTAGGATTTTTTTAGAATATTCATACCAAATGGAATGTTCAAATAAAGCGCAGAGTATGCAGAAAATCAAGCTCTTTCTGATAGTGTAAGTGCTATTATGCGATCTGGGCTAATTCTTGAGAACATTCGAAGAATGATTTTGCTGTCAATCCGGGCTACCAGGACAATGTACATGAATTTTGACGAAAAACATTCTCCGAATGTTCTCGAGAATCAGACCAGATTGTAGAATAGTGCTTACACTACCAGAAAGAGCTTGATTTTCCGCGTACTCTGCACTTTATTTGAACAAATTCTATCTGGTATAAATCGAGATATTCTAAAAAATCTTACCTGATGCGGAGCTAAAAATAGTAACAAACTCTGTGCACTTAGTCATTTTGTCACTTGGATTCCCCACACTGCTGAATAGATTTGTGCTTGTAGGCGAGTTTTTAGATTTATATGGTGCAGAAAAAAGATAAATGACATAGATGCATTGTTTACCAGTTGGGATGTGATAGTTTGCAGTTGGTACACTACCATTCTATGGGCAAATTCAGCAGACCTCTTATTGATATTTTTTTTTATTTTTCCCTGAAAACGGGTTTCGACATTTCATGCAAATTGTCCCCAATGGGGACAACTTGCACGAAATGTCAAAACCTGTTTATTGGGAAAAATAAGAAAAATAATTCAATAAGACGTCTGCTGAATGTTTTACTCAGAGGTCTAAGCATTAAAGATGGGACAGATCTTCATTTCAACCTCAATGCAAAAATGTGACTACATTTTAGTACAGGCAAGTACAAAAATTTTGTTTGGGTGAGTGAGATTTTCTAACTCCTAATCCTGCAGGGCAAGTGGCATCCAAAGGAATTTTACACCTCTGAAATGGCTTATTTCCAACAAAACCCCAAGTGATTTACAACAGACTGAAACCACAACCCACAATAAATGGACAAACAGCACACATCAAATGGTGACAAAAACATTTAAAAGTAAGGAATAAAGAAAGAGTGTGAACTATGTCCAAATGTATTAACGAACATCGCAAATGCAGACACAACATACCTATTTGAGCATCTCGGCATTTCAGCATGTTAACCCATTTATGCCTAATATCCCATAAAAGGGACACTGGCAAAAAGTGGAGCCCCAGATCAGATGCTACAGAACAGGGTCTACAGTCCCTTTAAGAAGTCCCTTTCACTTGTCCCTTATTATATTCTATTTGTTCACTCATAGCTCCAGGTTTTAGTGGGTATCGGGGAAAATATTCTTTCTCCACAAAAACTGTTAAACATATGTTGTGAGTACTCATAAGAAGCCCCTCACCGCGGCGCTTCTAATAAGTACCACATCATGTTTTCATAGAGAAATAAAACAGATATTAACAATATGCCTTATCCGCAGTTATATTCACTGATTGTTCCAGACTAGCTGCTAGATGGTTCCGAGGATTTATAACACTTTTGATGATTTGGTGTTTTCACGTCCCTTTCCATGATGGAAGAGTGCTAATGAAAGGCTCTGTGCAATGAAATGCCATACAGTCATGAGATGAATTCTGCCACCAGCAGGATTCCAACCCGCAACCTCATGATTGGAAGTCAGAAGCGCTAACCTCTTGGCAACTTGATGTTTCTTATAACTCTTTTATATGGAGCCATAGCTCCTGACATGATGTTAAGCAACTTTTTTCAACAAAAAAAAAAAATGTTAATAGTTTTCTTATTTTGCCACAAAACGCTATGTTGTGGGTCTTCATAAAAAGCCCCTCTGTGAAGTGATGAGTACCCACAACTGGTTTTCATAGAGAAATAAGGAAATTACTGGCAACTGCAAAAAGTCTACCGGTGAACTTGTTTTCAGGAAACTTGTTAAGGGGTGTCTGATGATAGTTCTACGATCATTTTCTTCAGTTCTCTATAAATTCTAATTATTGTGGGTACTCATTAAAACTGCCCCATGAGTACCCTAACATTTCTATGAGAAAAATTATCCCCCAAAAACTATCAAGTAAACCTTGTTAACAAGTTGTCTGTGGATGGGGTAGGTGTGGTGGGCGTGGTGTGTGTGTGGGTGTGTGCGTGTGTGTGTGTGAGGGGTGGGGTGTGAAAAGATCATATGGCTATATACCCAGCTAGCATTCTACGTAAATCTACATCGGGCTGTCATCGGCCCGTCAGCTACCCTGACGGGCCGATGACAGCCCAATATAGATTTATGTAGAATGCTGACTGGGTATATATGCATAGATGCATAGATCAGAAAGCCAACTGTGCGAGAAAATTGCCCAAAAGGGATCTAAAATTGCACACTCAACTGTTTGTGTTGAGGTTTTACGGCCCAGTCAACCCAATGGGGTCATGTCGAGCGCGGTCACATTCAACTGTACTCCTACATAGATTATAGAAAACTTATTAGGCCTTACAAATATCAGACCAAAAGCAATAAATTCATCATTTGTAGCTGCCTATGAAAAATTTTAGACAAAAGATGCTAAATAAGAACTGTCGTAGGACAAAGACTCATCTGAATCGTGCTTTGTCTCTAAAATATAGCTTTTTGAAAACTTTAAAATGCCTAACTTAAAATTTAGTCTGTGACCTTCACCTAAAGGTTAGTGAGGGAGCAGGGATGGTGCAGCATATAATTTTATTGTAGTATCTTATAACAGACAAAATATCAAGGGAGCAGGGATGGTGCAGCATAAAATTTTAGAGTAGTATCTTATAACAGACAAAATATCAAGGGAGCAGGGATGGTGCAGCATAAAATTTTAGAGTAGTATCTTATAATAGACAAAATATCAAGGGAGCAGGGACGGTGCAGCATAAAATTTTAGAGTAGTATCTTATAACAGACAAAATATCAAGGGAGCAGGGATGGTGCAGCATAAAATTTTAGAGTAGTATCTTATAACAGACAAAATATCAAGGGAGCAGGGATGGTGCAGCATAAAATTTTAGAGTAGTATCTTATAACAGACAAAATATCAAGGGAGCAGGGATGGTGCAGCATAAAATTTTAGAGTAGTATCTTATAACAGACAAAATATCAAGGGAGCAGGGACGGTGCAGCATAAAATTTTAGAGTACAGTGTAGTATCTTATAACAGACAAAATATCAAGGGAGCAGGGACGGTGCAGCATAAAATTTTAGAGTAGTATCTTATAACAGACAAAATATCAAGGGAGCAGGTATGGTGCAGCATAAAATTTTAGAGTAGTATAACAGACAAAATATAAATCAGCTCAGACTCAAACTTCAGAAAATAAACTTCTCAAAACTTTAACCAAAAACTTTGACCTAATTTTTTCTATGTCGAGATGATGTAAGGGTGAAAGTGAAAGGTTCTATGCTGATGGTATAGCATAAAACTTCAGACCAGTATCTAACATCAGGGCACGTATGAACTCCTCGATCCGGAGGTTCAGGAGATATAGTCTTTTAAAATCTTTAACCAAAAACTTTAACCAATTCCCGACACATATGCTGTGGTGACTGCCAATACTTTCCCCGTACTTTCGTACAGGCTAGCTGAAAACAAAATGTTCTTTTGGCCTAACAAAGAGTATGTCATTTTAGCCCTTGAAGTGCGAAGCAAAATTATGACAGATGACAATGTAATTTTATTAATATTTTTCAGAGAAAATAAGGCTTGTCATTTCATGTGAATCATCTGCTAGGCAGATGATTCACATGAAATGTCAAGCCTTATTTACTTATTTAAACTCCTCCTTAGAAAAGCATCTGCATTTGCCATGAGTAGAAAACTACAAAGATCTCAACACTAGCAAGAACAAGTACCTTGACCACCATGGGCTCTTTCTCGTACGCCAGCATTTCTAGCAATAGCCTCTCGATAGGCTGTTACTGAATGGCACCGAAAATCTGACTCATCTACAATACAAGCCACATAAGGTTTAAAATTCTCCACAAAATATGTAAAAGTGTAACATAGAGGACTCCTGGTGAGTATTTTTCTTTTCCCTCCATGAAAAAAAGTAAGACAATAGTTTACAAGGAATGAATATGCTTTCAGGACAAGCTACTCTTGTCAAAACTGTTCCCTTCTGACTGGTGCATAGGAATGCAAACAGGAAGTCACAAAAGGTACCTTCCTTGTAATAAGTGGCGAACAATTTACCAAGTGTATCAATGTCCCTTCAAGGAAAACATACACCAGGTCCCAAGGTTATTTTTTCATACTTAACTCAGCTTAGCATGAAATTTGTCTTGCTAATAAATCTCAAATTGCAAATTCTTTCTTGCTAAACACAGCTGAGCATGAAAATTTCTCTGCTAATAAATATAAAAATGCATTTTCATATTTATTAGCAGATAAATTTTCATGCTGCCTATTGTTGGTATTTTCATGCTGCTTATTGCTGGCATTTTCGTATTTATTAGCAACAATAGCTGGCATTTTCATATTTATTAGCCAAGAAATTTTCATGCTGCCTATTGTTGGCATTTTCATATTTATTAGCAACAATAGCTGGCATTTTCATACTTATTAGCCAAGAAATTTTCATGCTGCCTATTGTTGGCATTTTCGTATTTATTAGCAACAATAGCTGGCATTTTCATATTTATTAGCCAAGAAATTTTCATGCTGCCTATTGTTGGCATTTTCGTATTTATTAGCAACAATAGCTGGCATTTTCATATTTATTAGCCAAGAAATTTCCATGCTGCCTATTGCTGGCATTTTCATATTTATTAGCAGAAAAATTTTCATGCTCAGCTGAGCTGAGCACAAAAGAAGTTTTATAATCTTGGGGACAGAAAGATTTTGTTTGGGTAAAGGAAGTTGCCTTCCTAGTATCTTATATAGCTTTCAAAAATGGGGGCCACTCATAAAAAGAAAAGTACAATCAAACCTGTGTTAAGCAAGCACCCATGGGAAAACCAAAAACTGGTTGCTTAAGACAGGTGCTTGCTTAATATAGGTAGACTTCCACTTCTTTGCCTTTATTGGGATCTGAAATTGTGGCCTTTAAAGGCAGGTGATTGCTTAATACAGGTGGCCTTTAGGACAGGTTTGACTGTATTCACTCCCAAAGGAGCTACATGAGAAGGGAGGCAAATATTTCTACATGTATGTCAGATTTATTTCCCTTAAAAGTGTATACCTGAACATATTGGCTAACAATCCAAAAAGTGCCTTCAAATATGCGCAAAATGTGCAAATTCAGATCATGCTGCACATACGCAAAGTATGATCCAGGCCTTTGCTCTCCATTCATACATTCTGTAGTATCCAATGATTCTATTAGTGGACAGTGAAGGCCCTGAGCAGATGTGCAGGCTGATCTGGGTCACCCTTGTCCCCATACACCCGAAGACACATTTTCGCACAGTGCAGCCCATGCAGCATGCAAACAACTATGGCCTAGATCAACCTGTGTATTTGTGCAGTCTGATCAGGAATTTATGTCAACAATTCCATAGCTCCAGATAAGACACTATTTTCAACCCCAAGTATTGATATTTTTCTTAGTTCTCCATGAAAATGTATGTTGTGGGTACTCATTAGAAGCATCTCACCAAGGTGCTTCTAATGAGTACCCACAACATATGTTTTCTTGGAGAAATAAGAAAATTATATCTGGAAAGCTATATCTTGATGCCCCTCTTACCTGCAGCTACGGTATTCTACAGTATCCACTGAATGACTTGAGTTGAAGTTTTACGGCCCAGTCAACACTGTTAAGGTAATGTCAAGCCAGTCAGTTAACCTACTCACTTTTCCTGGGAAGCTTAGTTTAACCACTACCTGTGCACATACCGGTACTTTTGCCAGCAACTGACAATTGCCCTTCTTGAATCAGAAGGGAGAGAAAGATCATAGAAATGATTTCATGATTAATCTTCACGAAAGTCATGTGGCCGAGCTGGGATTCCAACTTGTCACCCCAGGATCTGCAGTCAGATGGGCAACCTACTGTGCTATGAAGCCAGGATATATCGATGACATAGCCCTAGCTCTAGTTTTTATGGAGAAGGAAGGAAAATATTTTTTATCTCTAAAACAGTTTATCTAAAGTTCTGAATGCATAAGTATGTACAGTTTGCAACTCTTTTCAAGGAATAAAACAAGAAATGTGTGTTTGTAAAACACTATGCCCCAAACTATATGCTTGTTCCTACAAAATGCCAAACTTGAAAAGGGGCATAACTCTTAAAATTAATCCTTTTGTTTTTTTTTCAGAAGTTAATCAGGTGACCTTCTCCTCAGCCCCTGTACAGCTGTCAAATATCCAAGCTCAAATACTTTCTGAGATTATCTTGTACACAAGGTAAAACAAGACAAACTGAATAATGAATGAACGGAAAGATAGACAAACAAAGCAAAAGCACCATGCCACGGAAAGATAGACGAACAAAGCAAAAGCAACATGCTCCCTCCCCCCCCCCCCCCCCCAATTCTTTCAAAGCCGAGAGTATAATAAAATTTACTTTGCTATCTGCATTTTTTAAGACTTCTCAGTTTGTGTTTGTGTTGAGGTTTTACAGCCCAGTCAACCCAATGGGGTCATGTCGAGCGCGGTCAGTTTACCTAACCACACGTTTACTGGGCAGGCAGTACTCTAAGCGGTTAACCAGTATTGTGCACATTCTTTCACCAGAAACTGACAACTGCCCTTCTTGAATCAGCGGAAGGGAGAGAATGACCGTAGAAAATATTTCATGATCAATCTCCACGAAAGAATGTTGCCGACCTTGGTGGGAATCGAACCCGCGACCTCCTGGTCTCCAGTCAGATGCGCATCCAACTGAGCCATGGAGGCCGGCAAAGACTTCTCAGTAAACTTAAATCCAATCCATTTTTTAGTAATTACTGCACATGATGATTTTGGTGTTTTACGTCCCTTACAACATTATTTAGGTCATATCTAGATGACAATTACTGCACATACTTGTACAAAAAGATGATTTGGTATTTTACATCCGTTTCAACATAATTCCAGTCATATCGCGATGATGGGTTGGTGATAATGAAAGGTTCTATGCAATAAAGTGCTGTACAGTCATGAGCTGAATTCCATCTCTAGCGGGATTAGATGTATGAACTTCAGCCACTTGGACACTTCGCATACTTGTATAAAATACAATTGACTCTCGTTATCTCAAAGTCCAAGGGACTCTCCCTAAAATACTTTGATATCCTTTCCTCGACATATCAGGGCCCGGTTGTTCAAAGCGTCGTTAGCTTAACGAGCTCGTTAAGGGTCATTTCGTTAACTGTTTTCGCGGATTCAATATACAATATTCTGAAATTTTTTGCTGAAGAAATGTGAGTAGCTTTTGCACTGCAAAAGCTACTCACATTTTTTCAGCAAAAAATTTCAGCATATTTGCGTATCACTCGATGTAAATTTTAACGAATCGTTAACTAACGACATCGTTAGCTTTGAACAACTGGGCCCAGATTTGCAGAATTGAGCAAAAAATAAATCAAACAGCCACATTCCACAAATGAATATGCAATTTGTTTGTTTGTATGTGTTGAGGTTTTGCTGCCCAGTCAACCCAATGAGGTCATGTCTAGTGCAGTATAAGTAATTTGACTCCTGAAGTTTGAGATTTATTGAAAATATTGTGGAAAAGAGGAGAAACCTTTTCCACAATGTTTTGTAACCTGTTGTCAGATTTCCACATGTTAAAACAGGGACTAGATTTTCACTTCAAGATAAGCGGTTATTCGAGATAAGCGAAGTTGAGATATGAAAATGTCTCTTAGAGACATATAGAACAACAACCAGCTTATAAAAAAATCATATCTCCAGATAAAAGGTGTATCAGGTGATTTTTTTTCTTATTTCTACACAAAAACATATATTGTGGGTACTCATTAGAAGAGCCTCAGCAAGGGACTTCTAATAAGTATCCACATGTTTTAAGGCTAGATATGAAAAATATCAATACTTTTCGGCTGAAAAAAAAACTGTCTTATCTGGAACCATGATTATTCATCAGAGGGTCAATAAAAAATATTCTGCTTTTC
This sequence comes from Anodontia alba, assembly GCA_964016985.1. Taxonomy (NCBI): domain Eukaryota; kingdom Metazoa; phylum Mollusca; class Bivalvia; order Lucinida; family Lucinidae; genus Anodontia; species Anodontia alba. The sequence goes on along the minus strand of OZ024826.1, from coordinate 96,954,466 downwards.
ATAAATGGATCCCACATTTTATGAATTGCATTCTGCAAAATGTGCTAAACGCACATAAAAATCAGTTGTTAAGACATGTTCATTAGGGTCATTTTTAAGATTACAATATTCCATCAATAAAGATTTTTTTTTGTTTTTTTTGTTTTTTTTCCTCACACCCCAACTTTTGACTGTTTATGTAATATATATGTATCTCAAGTTCAAGTATCTCAAGTTGGTTCTCTTAAACCACATTATCTGCAGTTTTGTTGCAACAAATTTTGTTTTATACATTGTTTCACACTACAGAAAATGCAAGAAATGCACTACTACGCTTTTTTCTTCTGCTTTTAACCATTATGTATGGTCCTCACAAAATTTTCTAACCTTCACATTTCAGTATGCTCTCAGCAAAATAAAGTAACGAGATTACCATTTTTCTTAACAGGGTCAGCAGTTGTCTCCATGTAAAAATATCAAACTCCAGAATACTTTGTATATACATGTATATCTGTCTATAAACAATTCAAAACAGAATCAGATTCTTATTATCAGAAATAAATAAGGATTAAATTTTCTGACCACAAAATATAGTTTCCTCATAAATAGTGCCTACTAGTACCAAGAATGATTTTATACCCTCCCCTACCTACCACTCCCCTGGTTTTGACCCCTATCTCCTGGTTTTCGCTATATAAAGTATAGGAAATACAGGGTATGTTATCCATTCCCATCCTATGGGCCAGTTCAGCAGACGACAAATTGATGATATTTTTCTCATTTTTCCCAGAAAATAGGCTTTGAGATTTCATGCAAATCATCTCCTAAGGAGACAATTTGCATGAAGTCTCAAAGCCTATTTAGGAGATCAATTGCATGAGGCTTCAAAGCCTATTTTCTGGGAAAGATAAGAAAAATATTTCAAAATGCCATCAGCTGAATTTGTTAGGATGTTTTCCTATTATATTTACCAGGAAACAAGATATTAATTTCAGTTGTGCCTTCTGAGATCACTTACATGAAATCTTCAGCCAGGATTTCCGAGAAAATTATTTTTAATATCAACTTTTAACTAGTGAAGGCCAAAATAAATCCTTCTAGGACATTTTTAAAATATAACATCAGTCTGATGATGATGATGATGATTAGGATGACTCTGTGTAGTGAAGTGCCGTAAGTCATGAGCTGATTTCCACCTCCAGCGGGATTTAGACCCAGGACCTTGTGATTCTAAGTCGGGAGCACTAGCCACTTGGCCATCTGGACACTTCCAATGTAAGTCCGACAAGAGTCACATGACTTCTGATAACTTTTAAAAGAGCATGCTGAAACTTGACACATTACCCGTTAGTATTTCGTAGAATATATTCAAGAAAATTGCCTACTTTGTGAGCTCCCATGTCTTGCATATGGATTTTCCACTGAAAAAGTTGTAGCATAATATAAATACCTGATACATGTTTAAGGACAAAACAGTCTTCATATAAATGTCAAATCTGGACATGATTACCTTATGAATCATGTCAGAAGGTGCATTTTGTAGACTGAACTGAGCACAGTGCTAGTAAGGTACTTTTCAACAAAGATGTGTTGATTTCTTTTCTTATTTGTCCACAAAACTATATGAGCCTTGCCAAATACAGTGGAATAACATACAGTGAACCCTCGTTACAACAACAGCATTTGTTCCCAAAGATGTTGCCATTAAAATGAATTTGCTGTTGTAAAGAATCCTTAATGGACAGAATGATATGTAAAAAAAAATACCTTGTTTTATTCATATTTCCTCATAGAACATAAGTTTTGGATATTTGTTAGAATTGCCTCAGTGAGGCAATTCTAACAAATATCCAAAACATATATTGCTTGAAGTTTTAATGCAATATTCTTGCATAGTATCTCATTAACTGTCACCTCCTGAGCAAAGGTTTCATGACATTCAAATTGTCGTTATAATGAATTTTGTCGTTGTATCGAATGTCGGTATAAAGAGGGTTGACTGTATCTTCCGATATGTGTGCCCAATGAAGACTCAAATCAGCCTGCACATCTGCACAGTCTGATCAGTCTTTGTTGTCCACATGAAGAATCTTTGCATCCTTGGCTATCTAAAATGCCCTCAGTGAAGATTCTGATCAGAATGCGCAGGCTGATCTGAATCTTTGCTGGGAGCACGTCTGAAGGTACACTTTTTGACGTAGCAGCTCATTCGTAGATTTGACATAATAGTGTACATGACAATGATTCAAATTTTACATCCCTTTCAATATTATTCAAGTCATACTGAGACGATGGAAGGGTGATAATTGAAGACTCTGTGCAATTGATTGTGTTGGGGTTTAACGACATGTCAACCCTTGTGGGTCATTTTGTGTCGTCTCACAGAAAAAGGGAGAAAAGAGACAGAAAAGATAGTAGAGAGAGGGACAGGGAAGAAAGAGGAACAGGAAGAAACAGAGGAAATAAAAACATTACCCTCTAGCCTTACCTGCTACAAGGACAGCAAGCCTTGCCCAACTGTAAGCCAATATCAGTTGGACGCACCAGTGACGCAAGATACACGACACCTTTGCCTCACTCAACCACTGTGTGCAACATCTCGTAATGGCAGCAAATCTGTGGCCCCGGTACGATCATAATGAAAGTTGCGTAGCCGTGCATTAACAGCACATGAATTGCCTTCTTAATTTAATACACGGCTTTTCGAAGGTTAATACACGGCTGTTAATAATGTGCGACACTGCTTTTTATGCAATAATATCCATCAAGAGAAAAGCTCAAGAACACACCTTTTATATTTTAGATAAAGTATTCAAAAATAAATATTTGAATTCTCAGTGCATTTACAGAAAAAAACCTTTAGTTAACTACTGGGATGTAATGTTGTTCTTATCCATGAATACACCAACTCATTAAATGACATCAAAATAAACCATTCGAGGGTTGAGCGCAAGACTATGGTAACTCAAACATATTTTTGAAACCCTTGTTTAGGGGCAACTTGGACCCCTTTGTAAACAATGCAAATTTAGGTGCCATTGCTCATATGAGCAATGGCACCTAAATTTTCATTGTTTACAGAAAGAAATGTTGTAATCTTCATAACACCTTCATGGTGAGGAGATTAGGTTTGGGGAAAAACAACCATCTGACTTACGCTAGTCTTGCGCTCAACCCTCGCATTGTTCTCTCCTATATGACCGGACAATCGTGACGTTATGATTTCAACAATGCTAACATTAATAGTAAAACTGTGTGCAATTGGTTTCTTTTTTCAATTTTCGCCCTCGAACCAGATTTTATTTTGTCAAATAATGGATGGAAATAATATAAATGTAAGTAATAAATTTATTTAACGTTCATTGAAATATGAACAACAGTGGGTCGCAAGCAAAGTTTATCCCTTCCGATTTCACTTACTTTGCTCATGATCCGATGTTGTTCATACTTCAATGAACGGTAAAAAAATTACTTCATTTCTTTATTAAATGTAATATTAACAATTAATTCATAATGGAATTTTAAAATGAGCAGTCCAAAAGCTAATTAAAACAGTAGAATAACTTGCAGGCCACTACTGCTAAGTCAAGCGGGTGATTAGGGAGAAGCAGACTCCCTAGAAAAACAAATTTCTCAAGAGGTTTTAATACGATGAAGCAGCTTGTATATAAAGAATATACACATAATTCCTCAAATAAACCCATGTAAAAGGCATTCTGTGTGATTTTTTTTTGACAGCTAGTAGCTCCACTCACATCATATTGGAATATACAATTGATCTGTATTGCAACAAACAGATCAGATATTCAAATACCGTATTCGACCTAATTACCGCACATACCCCTATAAGCGCACAGTCAAGCAATTTTGTAGGCTTCAGATTGCAGTCCATGTGATATTATCTATTTCCTTATAATAGCATATATTGTTAGTACTCATCTGAATTGCATCGACGAGTCGATTCAATTCAAATAAGTACCCACAACACATGCTTTTATAAACTTGTCGAGGTAATTCAAATGAGTAACCACAATATACGCTTTTATAAAGAAAATCAGAGATCATGTTGCATAAGAGTCATTAAACAGGCCCTTCAGGAAGCCCTCTGCTCATGTTGCTTTAAAGTGTGCCTTTATTAAGAAGGTATTTTACTACATGTACAATTTTTCCAGTAATTTTGAACACTTAAGTGCGCAGTGTGGTAATTAAGTCGAATACGGTATTTCCGATCTAGACCAAGTTGCAAGTACTGAAAATAACCAGTAATTCACATCTGACATTTGCTACTGTGGTGATAAGACCTTTTATTTCTCTTTTTTTATTAAGAGTTTTACAGCCCAGTCAACACTGTTAAGATTATGTCAAGCTAGTCAGTTAACCTAATCACACTTTTCATGGGTAGACTTAGTCCAGTGCATAGCTACAGATAAGAGGGGGTATCCACATAATATTTTTCTTATTTCTCGATGAAAACATATGTTGTGGGTACTCATTAGAAACGACTCGCCGAGGCGCTTCTAATGAGTACCCACAACATATTTTTTTGTTGAGAAATATGAAAGATATCAGCATTTTTCGGATTAAAAAAGCGCCTTATCTGTTGCTATGCCAGTCTCCTCTATAAAGCAAATAACCAGTACTTGCACACATACTGTTGCCAGTAACAGACAACTGCCCTTCTTGAATCAACAGGAGGGTGAGAATGACCATAAAAATGATTTCATGACATCACAAAAACACAACTATATATTTTTGACCCCCTTAAACCCACTTTTATATAGTAAAAACTGGGGTTTACAGGGGTATACATTATTTTTCTTATTGCTGCTCAAAAACATAATTGTGGGTACTCATTAGAACTACCTTGGCAAGGTGGTTCTAACAAGTACCCACAATGTATGTTTTGAGCAGAATATGAAAAATACAAGAATTTTTTATCCGAAAAGTTTCTTTTTTTGGTTATAAAATTTTCAATATATTTGAATAGCCATGTCTTCGTAATGATCAATCTCCACAAAAGTTATGTGACAGAGCTGGGACTGGAACTTGCCACCCATGACTCTGAGTCAGACCCGCTACCACTGCACTGTGGAGTCCGGCAATAGGACTTTTTATATGATCATATGATTTACCTTGAAATTATTGACAAGTTACCTTCAAAAGAAACAAACTATGAGCCAAATCCTGAGAAGTATGCACAAAATGATAACATCAAAATACAAGTAATATCAAAACAACATTGAAATAAATGAGTAATTTTCTACTAACTGTCATTTTCTGCATATGGGGCATCACCTGTAAAGTATACAAACTAATAACAATTATAATTTATCAAAAATAAACAGATCGCAAAAATAGCAATTTTTGTTCCCTGAAAACGAGAGAGTTAATTAAACTACACATTTTTAAATACAATATGTAATAACACTTAGCATGCTGTGTAAAAAATTTCAGCCGATGATATTTTGATATATAAAGGACATAAGTTCTGCACAATACTATTAATCATAATTTCAATTCATATGTCCACAAATTTCTCAGATTCTATAGTATCAGGTAATCTTTGAAAAGTGCTTAGTCATTTCCTGAATACATTTTCCTGAAACAATCAGCCTTACTATGAATTACGCACTTTTTTTCAGAGGTATATTAATATATTCAATGATAGGAATAAACCAAGAATTACAAAGTCTATGCAGAACTTTTGTCAAGTATATTTTTCTCCAAATTATTATATGGTCCACATCAAGCGAAAAAGTGTCTTCAAACACGCGCAAAATGCACAGATTCAGATCATCCTGCACATGCCCGGTCTTATCTTATCTTGGCCTTTGTTCACTATTGACACATTCTCATAGGTCTTGGTAAGAGGGGGTATCCGGTTAATATTTTTTCTTATTTCTCAACGAAAATGTATGTTGTGGGTACTCATTAGAAGTGCCTCAGCGAGGCGCCTCTAATGAGTACCCACAACATATGTTTACATCAAGAAATAAGAAAAATAAAGACACTTTTTGGTTGAAAAAAGTGCCTTATCAAGAGCTTTGCTTTCTATAGATCCAATGATTCTGTTAGCAAACAGCAAAGGCCCTGATCAGACTGCACATGTGCAGTCTGATCTGGGCCTTCCATCTGTGCATACCCTGAAGGCACGATTTGGCTTGGTATCGCTCATATAATAATTTAGAGAAAAAAATCACTGAAAAATATTTCCAGATAAAGCACCTTTTTTTTAACAAAAATTATTTGTATTTTTATTATTTTTCCGCAAAAGCATCCATATGCTGTGGGTACTCATTAGAAGTGCCTTGCCTTTTCTATGATTGCTGTCACCCTCTGTATAGCACCCCACATTATTTTTGTGTTTTCACGTGCCATGCTTTTGTCTAGTGATGGTAGCATTCCTGATGGTAAATCACTTTGAAATTATAGTCATGACCCATAAAAGGCTCATTTGAAAATGAAGGTTAGTTTTGGGCAAATATAGGTTTTTAGAGTGAATTTCATACAAAATAAAGGTCCTTCGGTCCAGTTGTTCAAATTATCGTTAGCTTAACAAGTTTGTTAGAGGTCAAAATGTTAACTGTTCTAGTAAGTACAATATCTAATTCACAGGTATTTTTGCTGAAAAAATGTAAGTAGCTTTTGCAAATGCCATAAATAATGATCAAAGTGTTAACGATACGTTAACTAACTACATTGTTAGTTTTGAACAACTGGGCTCTGGTGTTCAAGAAATGGAGCTAAACACACAGACATAACATTGTCAACAAAGAAAACAATGATGTCAAGGACAACAATGTCGGAATGTGATCCTATGTTGCTCACCGGCTTGCAAATGCCACTTTTCAATGACCAAAGTAACAACGAGGCCAAAAATTTGTGAAAATATTGAAATCGCCATAGGGTCAACATTATTGGATACACGTATTTTGATGAAGTTTTGTATACACATGAATACTGACCTGCGGACAAGATTTAGCCAAAGAAATTGCCAAATGCCACTTGACATTGACAGAGACAACGCCAAGTCCAAAAGTTTGACAGTGAAAATGGCCGTTTGTGGTGAGGTTTTACGGCCCAGTCAACCCAATGGGGTCATGTCAAGCATGATCAGTTTACCTAATCACACGTTTACTGGGCAGGCTTAGTCCTCTAAGCGGTCAACCAGTATTGTGCACATTCTTTCGCCAGAAACTAAGAACTGCCCTTCCTGAATCAGCGGAAGGAAGAGAATGACCGTAGAAAATATTTCATGATCAATCTCCATGAAAAAATGTTGCCGACCTCGGCGGGGGTTGAACACGCAACCTCCTGATCTCAGACGGTGTATCCAACTGAGCCACCAAGGCCTCTTGAACTGTAAGAGGAATATTTTCATAATTTTTGGCACACAGACGGATAGCCACAAGATCAAGATAGCAAGCAGTCTTTGCGAAAAGTGCAGGACTGCCTGACAAAACTGGAATTTTTTCATTTTGTCCTTGAAAAACTTTTAGTATGTCTAACAAATGTCCTGTGAATCTTAGCAAAGAAAATAATATTCTGACAACAAATATGCCTTCAGTCCTGCAGATACTTATCTGTCCTACAAAAGATTACAGTCTGTCTGACAGGTGTCCTGCATCAGTAGAAAAGATTTCGTGAAGACTGCAATGGGCTTGCCAAAAGTCATATTTTATTGACTGAGGCAATGCTGAGGCCAATTTGTTTAAAATATTGGAGCTGCAATAGGTCTTCAACCATGTTACAATCTGACAAAATTTTGTGGACGCATTTTCACAAGATCTAGTCAAAGAAATTTCCAAATGCCACTTTTCACTGACCTAGGCAATACCGAGGCTAAAACTGTGATATGGAAATCGTGTGCAGGTCTTCAACAATATAGGGCATTTTGATACTAGGTTTGATGACTGAAGGTCCTATAGATCATTAGAAATGGTACTAAATGCTAGGGTTGATGCATATGTTAACCTTTCTCTTGCTGAAGATGACATGCCCTGTCTTAGCAAACAGTGTAGATCCAGATCAGTTGGCTTCTGAAGAAGCCAACTGATCTGGATCTGCACTGTTTATCATTAAACATATGAATATGTATCAACAACCTGGATCAAGTAATCTGATTGGCAGAAAATTAGAAGTGGGTGTGGCATTTTAACATATTCAGCATGATAAGGGTTAACAGAAATAAAATCTGATACCTAGTACAGCTTGCTTGTAATCAAATAATAAGTCTACCTTTCTTCGCGGGTCTGTTTCTGGAATGCATATCTTCTTGTTTGTTTGCATGTTCTTGGCTGGCTGGCGGAAGAGCTGACTGGTTCTGGTTCTGATCCAACATTTCTCTCTGTTGTTGTTGTCTTTGCTGTTCCTGAGGTGCGGGTTCTGTACCAAAGATATTACTGGAGCCACCACCTGGGGGACGCAAAACCCTGTAAAAACAATAAGAATGTGCAATGGACTTACTCATAGCTCAAAATAAGAGGGGTTATCAGGTTAGCATTTTTCTTATAAATTTCTCCATGAAAACATATGTTGTGGGTACCATAGCTCTTGATCAGGCGCTTTTTTTCCACCAAAAAGTATCCATATTTTTCTTATTTCTCGATAAAAACATACCTTGTGGGTACTCATTAGAAGCGCCTCGCCGAGGTGCTTCTAATGAATATCACAACATATGTTTTCGTCAAGTAATAAGAAAACCATTAACCTGATACCCACTCTTATCTAGTCCTATGGGTACTCATTAGTAGCACCTCGACTGAGTACTCATTAGAAGCATCTTGGCAAGGTGCTTCTAATGAGTATCCACAACGTATGTTTTCATGACGAAATAAAATATCACTGCTCTTTGGTTGAAATAATAAAGAACTTTGTTAAGTTTATGTCACACCTGTGTACTAAACTGTGAAAACATGCACCAGAAGAGTGTGAGTTATCTGTCATCCCTGTTTAGCTCAGTCAAATAAAGCAATCATGGAAGCAAGATCAACTCTAAAGTTTCGCAGTTTGTAGGCTTAATTTAGGGTGGAAACTAGGATGGAAGCAAGTACACAGACGAACAAACGGATGTACAAACTAACGGACTGATTTTGATTCTGTTGGGGTTTAACGACATATCAACCCTTGTGGGTCATTTTGTGTCATCTCCCAGAGAAAGGAAGAAAAGAAATAGTAGAGATGAAAGAGAGGGACAGGGAAGAAAGAGGACAGGGAATGAAAGCGAAAGAAACAGGAGAAATAATAACATTCCCCTTACCTTTACCTGCTACAAGAATAGCAAGCCTTGCACAACTGTAAGCCAATATCAATTGGATGCCCCTGTGTGGTAGATAAACGACAACTTCGCCACACCCGACCGCCCCCACAGAAACTTGCATGCCCAAGCCCCCATGCTAACAAAGGTGCAACAATAAGTGTACAATGGACTTGGCTTGCTGATAGCTCCAATAAGAGGGAGTATCAGGTTAATAATTTTCTTATTTTCATGGAGAAATAAGAAAAATATCACTGGTTGAAAAAAGTGTGTCTTATCCGGAGCTATATATACACTTGTCATGCCACTGGACAAGTATGAGTCCCAAAAATAAATTTATGCTAAATTTATCTTGAATCAAATGGCACTGACAGCAAGGTAAGTTTGTAAATATCGCTTTGTCCGCCATTATTTTAACGTGGATGGCGTAAGGTATTCTTGGTACCGTTCTCATGAGAGTCCAGCGAGAATATGTTCTTCTTACTAATCATCATCCAATCAACTGGCTTTCTTGCATTGTAAATGGTCCCGAAAAGACTGAATTTCATTTGATATTAAATGAATGACAAAGTCGGACGTTTTACAAACCAAAATACGCATTAAAAAGTGTGGAAATCCCACAGTTCCACACCCTAGACTCAACTCTGAACAATGTAAGGACAAGCAGCAAAGACCTTGATCAGAACGTGTTGATGCAGTAGAGGGGTAACGATTCACAGAAAGTATGGTTCACCGCAGTACGAAGCTGGCGGTTCGGTTCACGGTCCATTTTTTGGTAATTTCGGTTTGGTTCAGTTCACCCAAAAACATTTCTTCGAAAAACAAAATTTAGAAAAAAATAGCATAGAAACTGCTTAAATGTTGTTTTTATGTTGAATCCTACTTAATTTTGCTTTATTGATGCATTAATTATCGATGTAAGCGTCTTCTTTCGCCTTACGACAACTACCGTATTCCGTTTGGCTAAAAAGCACTCGCAACAATAGACTGTTCGGCCCATAAAAATATCTCAATTTTCGTGAAAGAAATATTGTTTTAATGATTACATCTTCCATAACATGGTTCTATATTAGTTTATTAACAGATTTCGAATGAAATAAAAAAGTCAGACATCTAAAAAATATTAAGTTTACAGTTATTTTTATGGCGTCAAACGCTCCTGTCATGAATGCATTTTACTGTCCTTTCGACATTTGGAAAGACGTGTTTTGCTTGGCGTTTTATTTTAAAAGCAAATATTTTGTTCTGGTTGACCATATCTTATCAGAAACCATTTGTCTTTCCTGTTTCTGTGTTTTGTTCACAAATATTTGCACTAGTGGAACTTATTACAAATTTTGCAAATCTTCTTCTTCTGTGTAAAGCTTCAAGCAAAAATCTACTTTCTGAAAGATGTCTAAAGCACGGTAGGTATAAAATTAGGCCGATATATATATTATAGTATGGCCAGGCTATGTGTGTGTCAGTCTGTCTGTCAGATTAAAAGTATCATGATACGTATCGTATCGTGAGGTAAGTATCACGATACATATCGTATCGTAAGGAAGGTGTTACACCCCTATGATGCAGACTCAGTGTTCTACCAATACGCTAAAAAATTACATATGGCGAAATAAAATTTATCCAGGTGGGCCCGTGGGCACATAAAAATTCCACCCATACGAAAATTGCATCATGGATGAACAGGGCCAATCTTTTGTTGTTTGCTTGTTGCGAATCAGATGAAGTTTGATATAATGAGTTTTCATTGGTCAATGATGACCAGTCTAATAATGTCAGCCAATCAACCAGCCCCAAACAACCCCATTCTTATCAATGCCAGTTCTTCGACCCATCCATGCCGAAAGATAAGGCCACAGACCAACCTCTGATTTCAGCAGATATTTCAGATGATCAGCCACTTAATCAAACCAGTGAAGCCCCCCACCCCATGATTCCGTGAAAAAGGCAGAAAAGCGCAAATTCCAGCATAGCTGGTTACGAGAATTTTCTTGGCTGCAGTATGGGTGATATGTTGATGATTGTTTGTGTTGAGGTTTTACAGCCCAGTCAACACCAATGGGGTCATGTCGAGCGCGGTCAGTTTACCTAACCACACGTTTACTGGGCAGGCTTAGTCCTCTAAGCGGTTAACCAGTATTGTGCACATTCTTTCGCCAGAAACTGACAACTGCCCTTCTTGAATCAGCGGAAGGGAGAGAATGACCGTAGAAAATATTTCATGATCAATCTCCACGAAAGAATGTTGCCGACCTCGGTGGGGGTTGAACCCGCGACCTCCTGGTCTCCAGTCGGACGGCGCATCCAACTGAGCCACCGAGGCCGACAAATATGTTGATGACCTGCAAGCTGTGTGTAAAACACCAAAAGCAAAATGGGATGACTGGACCCAACACTTTACTGGCAGGAGTAATTAAGTAACTGAAGAATATCAGTGAACGATGGCTGAGAGAGTTCAAAATTTTCCTGGCAGATACTGAACTGAATGTATACTGATTCTGAGTTTAAAAACCCTTTCAGGATATCAAAGTAATCAGTTAAATAATTCAACTTAAAAGTGCCTTTCACCAGTTTGACATATGCAAAAATGTGCCATTTTTTGTGAAACAAATTCATTATGACACTGCTTAATGAGTTCTTTTGCAGTAGCTTTCAACACTACATGTACTTTACTTTCTGGTTTCGTGAAAGTAAAAAGAGTTCCTGAAATAAGAATGTGCAAATAAAAATTTACCTGAAGAAAGCTGTGTTCAAAATTTCAGGAATGCAATTTTTGGAAAACTGCTACCATTTGAGATTTGAGGGCATTTCCACTAAACTGCAACCATCTCCGATTTTAGGGCATTTCCACTGGACTAGAAACTGAGAAAGGTTGGTAGCTCAGTGGTGAGCACACAGGCCTCTAGAGCTAGAAGTACCAGGATCCATCCAAGAGATAGGCAAGGAAAGTTTTGCATCCAAACATGCTTTCCTTCATGTCATTTGCAAGGATGACACGAAAACAGTGTGCCATTCTTCTGATCGGGACCTTAACAGAAGGCCCCATGGAGGAAAAGTCACCTATGTGCAGGATATTAACAAACCCTAAGGTAATTTAAAATGGTTACCTGTAGGCCTCCATCCTGCAACGGCAGCAGCAACCGGATCTGCCTAGAAAGTCAGCAATGACTAATTGCAGTATATATATATATATAGGGATCCAGTACAGGACCTCTTCAGATACGGTACCAGATCCCAAACCCCTGCCCACTGAAGGATCAACTTGGGCAAGCAGAGATTTGACCAAAATCTGGGCACCACATCAACAGGGCGGTACCACAGGGAGGAAAGGTTCAAAAACCATTGTCCTGCTTTTGGCTGCAACAACAATGGCCATTTGGGATTTCGATTATGACTGGTGCACAGGATTTTATAATTATATACAGGAATAAAATATCAAAACTATTTGTTCGGCTAGAAAAGAAGGATGCATTTCAAACCGAGGTTTGTTGTGCGAGACTATTGTCAATGGCCGAAACTCTAGGGGAGCGAATCCTGCATTCCTAATGAGATTACCCACATGCATGAATAAAATATCAAAAGTATTCGTTCTGGAAAGGAATTAAGCATATCAAACCGAGAAGTGGGTTTTCCATCCCTATCATAGCCAGAGTATAAATCTGTGGTTGTCATTGTGTATTAAAGTACGTCAAAAATGCAATTTTTTAAGAAGGATCTTAGCTTCTGCAGCCGGTTGTGTCTTTTTCCGTCTTGCACACCTTGATGACGTCATGAGATCGGTTGTCAAGGGAATGAGGCAAGCAAGGGGAATAAAATATATTTAAGGACAAGTCTTTTTTGACAGAGCGATTTTTAACGAGATAATCTTTCTTTTTCTGTCTGAATTGCATTTTATATAAACACAAAATATTTTTTCGTTCGTAAAGTGACTTCAAACTGTCAAAATGAAGTTAAAACAATGTGGTAAACCTTCCATTCTCCCATTACAGGCCTTATATTGTCTTAGCCAATGAACTTCATCGTAACAATTACCGTGAGAATAATGTGGCAAAATCCGGAAGCGGATCAGTGGTGACAGTGGAGGGTCCAGCGCCATGAGCGCTCTTTAATAAAACCAACTCTGAGAATTAAATCAACATTATACGACTTCCTGCTAAATAATAACTCAAAGGCATAAAAATTTTATTCAATGCTGCTTGCAAAAGGGTAAAAAAAAAATAAAAAATAAAAAAAAAATTTATGAAAACACATATCACGATTCAAACATTTTCTTATGTGAAACAGTTTCAACCAAAAAAAAAAAATAACTTATTTAAATGATCAGATGACAAATGCCTGCCAAAGAAGACGTTACCTAAACAGAGGGACGGGTCCAGGATGTGTTCTGACGGGGGTTCGATTTGATCAAATTACCGTACTTACTCTGAGTAGTCGGGAAGACAGGCCTGAACAAACAGTGTAGACCCAGATCAGACGCCACCACAGAATGCGGCGTCTGATCAAGGTCTACACTGTTTGCCACTCATCCGACAAGTTTACTCACACTCATAGATAGTAAAATGGAATTATTGAAGAAAAGAATAAGATAAAGGGTTGTGCGAATATTTAGGGTAGCCAAAATATGGTTTCCAAAATTTATTAAATTTATCCAAAATTTCTTATGAAAATTGCAAATATTAGTCCAAGTGGGGGATTCGACTGACCCCCACCCCCTTCCCTGCCGGATCCGCCCTGATTCTGGGATAATTTTCTCCATATATATATATATATATATATATATATATATATATATATATATATATATATATATATATATATATATATATATACGCACAAAGATAGTCAAAACTTTTAATCACAGGGAATTAACTCAGAATTTGAGACAGGGAGAGCAATCTTCTTGTATGCGACACACCATCTTAACATCATACACATTGCTATACAGTTTTATCAAGATATTCCGTATGGCTACCTAGTTATGGTGCGCACAAGGATAGTGTGAAAAAAATCTTATCAAAGGGAAGTCTCTCAGAAAGTAAGAAAGAGAGAGCTTTATTTATCTATTTATTTATTTTTACTTTTATTTTTTTCACCTGACACACTTACTTGATCGCATACACATTCTATGAAGTTTCATCGAGACACCCAACACGGTTACCTAATTATGGTACGCACAATGATAGTCTGAAAAAAAAAACAACAACAAAAAAACAAAACAAAAAAACAACAACAAAAAAAAACAAAAAAACAACAACACAGACTATTAGACACAGGGCTTATCCGAAACGAGATAATAGTTAGTTTCTTTTTGTTTGTTTATTGTTGTTGTTTAATAAGAATGTTAACATTCAAATTTTTCTGAAAGCCAGTACTTGTAATCTGAACTCTAAGCCCAATGAAACAGACACTATTGTTTTTGTAAAAAGGGATAAGAGAAAAGGCCACAGTCATAAACCGCAGCCCATCCCAGACACGAAGAGGAAGAGGAAACAGACAAAACCAAGCAATCGCAAACCGAACACTTACGAAAAGCACTAAGATTAACTCTCTCTTTCCCAGGCGAGGTAATCGAAATGCTAAAAGGACTGAAAAATACAAGAACAAATTAACACAAGGCAAGTCTAAACAAATCGCCTCGTAGAATAAACCACAAAGCAACAACACCGGGACCACCGCTTTAGAACGTTCAGTAGAATAAACCACCGTGGGGGTTTAAGCACTTAAGGCCAACTTCACCCTGGGTCCCGATGCTACTCTAAATACAGAAATACATTAAAAAAAAATCGGTTCGCATAAAGGCTCACAACTCAGTCATTGCATCAAAGCGAGCACATAAAAAATCAAATAAATCACTAAACAAAGACGAGTGCTCATGGCTAATTCTACTGTGTGCCAGAGTAAATGAAAACCAGTTGAACCAAGCCAAAGACATATCGTCAAGCCCCAACCATCTGGTGAGACCGTCATTGAGTCTGAGGCCCGAACCGCCGTCTTGCAATTAAAGAGTGAAGCATAGCCATCAACAATGATTGGGTTGATAACTAGGCATGCAGTCTGCCGCATAATATCCAGTCTGTTCGTACTTGTTTTTGAGCGCACATTCGTTTAGCCTATCAGAACGATATTCATGGCTTTCCACGAAGAAAAACAAACAAAAACTTGATGAATAATACAATAGTGATTTTAAATGGGCGACATAAGGACGTAGTTAAAGATGTTTACAAAAGATAAAGTAGGATCATATTTCAGAAGTTTCAAGTAGGATACATAACTTCCTGTGTACTTATTCGAAACAATACCATGGGAAAACCTTCCAGCACTTGGCCTCGTCAAGAGAAATTGGCCTTAGAACAAAGGTCAAACAAGCAGGAACAAATCATACCTTCACTTTTGTGATCAGTCTGTGCATTTCTGACGCTGGTAATTCATACATCACACGGTGTAGACACTGACTGACATTGACTGTTCTTTAAGAATCTCCAGATCAATTCGTTACTGATTCAACTGGTATTTAACGCTCTAAAGATGAAAATGGCTCCTATTACATATGATGACATCGAATGCCGAGATGTGCAAATGCTCAGTCTGATCAGGTCCTTCGCTGCCCACTTACAGAAGAATGTATGTAGGATGATATCAATGAGCAGAGAATGCCCTGATCAAACTGTAAACACGCGCAGACTGATCTGAGAATTCACGAAAGGAACAAGGGCCACTTTCTTGTGTTGATCAACATTTGCGTGTGTTTGATAGGTGCGGCCCTGTTATTTGTATAGCAGTGCATGTAATCTTGCCCAGGTTTTCTCTTATCAGTTTTCGCGATGCGAGACACTCTGGCGGGACATTGTCATATTTGACCTAAATATTTGAACACCTTAACACTTTACCACACTTGTTCTTAAATTTGAACAAGCCCATTTTCTTCTTTAACTGTCTAACAACCACTGAATAAGTGTCAAACAATAACAGTGTGGACCCTTATCCGACGCCGCTCGTTCTGCAGCGTTGAAGTTGGTCAACACTGTTTCCTCAAGGCTATCTACCCAAATACTTTGGTAAATAAGGCGTGCACTTTGTCGAAGGCCATGTAATCAGCTGAACAAAGAATATGTTAAACTGTAAACACCACTCCCTAGTTGTATTCATACAGACTGGTCCGATTTCCCGTGGCGATGCTGGGAAGGAACGGGAATATTTAACCCTTAAAGCGCCGTGCAAAATTTGCAGCAGACAATATTTCGAATCTTTTTATTTATTATTATATATTTTTCGGGGAAAATAAGTTTTGACATTTCATGTGAATCATCAGCTTGGCTGATGTTTTTCTCGTCAGCTTGGCTGATGATTCAAATGAAATGCCAAGACTGTTCTCTGAAAACAAATAAAAGTAAAATTGCTTTCTACTACAGTTGTGATTGGCGCTTTAAGGGTGTCTCGCTTGCTTTCATTATAAAGTTTATTTAGCCCTGACATTTCCTTGCTAAACTTGTTCTAAAATTTGAACAAGGTCCATATTATCACCTGATAATGTGTCTAAAGGGTGCTGGATAAGAGGAAAACAGTGTAGACTCTGATCAGACGATGCCTTGTCTTATCTGGGTCTACATTGTTCACTCAGAACTGCCTGTTCGAATACTAAGGGGTTTACGGTATGATTAGCAAAAACGGTAGTTATAAGAGAAGATGTGAAGTTTCCAAGAATAACTACATGTAGATCGATAAATAAATAAATCAGAAAGGACGAAAGAACGCGGGAAATATTTCTTGTATTTGAAACTCAGGATACATAATCATACGTATATATAACATATCATAAAATGATTTCTTTTTCTTCTTCGGCTTCTCTTTTACGCTCTTTTTATGACACCAATAAGTTTTACGACATTACTACTTCCTGGGAGTTATAAACTGCTACATGTATTTTGTCTGCTCAGCAAGAGGGCCGTTTGACCCGGCGTAAGGATTTCCTATGTGCTATTTTACCGATAAAACACTTGACAAAAAGAGAGCATTGCGCGCGTCCATCCACACATCAAAGGCAGAAAAAAGTTTTACTGTCGCTTTAAATCATACGAGCGCATATTATAAAATTCAGCCGTACCGAATATAACATCGCAACAAGAAGGCCAAGACGGCCCTATATCGCTGACCTGATTACCAGACAAGTGGTTTTTCGGTTTAAGAGAACAATGTTGATTTTCACCTTGGATTTCCAATCAGAACGACTTTAGCTACTTTTGATCTACAAGTCAACTCGATGATTTTTACCAAGTTTCAAGTCAACTGGCCTTTCGGTTCAGGAGAAGAAGCGAAAATAAATTTTCAAAATGGCCGCCATGGCGGCCATCTTGGATTTCCAATTGGAACGATTTTAGCTTTTCTTGATCTACCAGCCACCTCTATGCTACCCTCTAAGTTCGAGTCAGTTGGCCTTTCAATTCAGGAGAAGGAGTGAAAAATAGATTTTCAAGATGGCCAAATTGGCGGAAATCTTGGATTTCTGATCGGAACAATTCTTGCTACAAGTCACTCCAAAGCTTCCTGTCCAGGTTCGAGTCAGTTGCCCTTTCGGTTCAGGAGAAGAAGAAAAAAATAGATTTTCAAGATGGCCGGCATGGATTTCCAATGGAAACAATTTTAGCTAGTTTTGATCTACATGCCACCACGATACTCCCTTCTAAGTTTCGACTCTGTTGGCCTTTTGGTTCTTGGTTCAGGAGAAGAGGCGAAAAATAGATTTTTAAGATGGCCGCCACGGCGGCTCAAGGCGGCTATCTTCGATTTCCGAGCGGAACAATTTTAGCTAATTCTTTTTATCTACAAGTCACCCCAATGCTTCCTACCAAGTTTCGAGCCAATAGGCCTTTCGGTTCAGGAGAAATAGCGTAAAATAGATTTTCGAGATGGCTGCCATGGAAGCCATCTTTGATTTTTTATTAGAACTATTTTAGCTATTTTTGATCTACAAGTAACCCTAATGAGTTCCTTCAAGTTTGAAATGAACTGGCCTTTAGGCTCAGAAGAAAAGCGAAAATAGATTTTCAAGATGGCCACCATGGCGGCCATCGTGGATTTCCGATTGGCAAGATCTTAGCTATTTTTGACCTACAAGTCAGCCCGATGCCTCCTGCCAAGTTTCAAGTCAATTAGCCTTTTGGTTCAGGAGAAAAATAAAAACGAAACATAGATTTTCAAGATGGCCGCCAAGGCGGCCATTTTGGATTTTCGATCGGAACAATTTTAACTACAGTCGACTCTCGTTATCTCGACCTCGCTGATCTCGAATTACCGCTTATCGAAGTGAAAAACTGGTCCCTGTTTTAACACAGTGATCTACCAACAGGCAACAAAATATTGTGGAAAAGAGGAGAAATCTTTTCGACAATCTTTTCAAAATATCTCTAACTTAGGAGTCAGATTACATATTCATTCTGTTAAAGATGGTTGTTCGATTAATTGTATATGTCGAAGTACGGATATCTCGAAGTGTTTCATAGAGTCCCTTGGATTTCATATAACGAGAGTCGACTGTATTTTTTTTATCTACAAGTCACTTCGATGATTCCTACCAAGTTTCAGGTCAATTAGCCTTTCGATTCAGGAGAAGAAACGAAAAATATATTTTCAATATGCCTGCCATGGCGGCCATCTTGGTTTTCCGATTGGAACGGTTTTTGTTTTTTTATCTACAATATTCGCCCCGATGCTTCTGCTAAGTTTCGATTCTATTGGCCTTTCAGTTCAGGAGAAGAAGCGAAAAAATAGATTTTCAAGATGGCCGCCCTGCTGGCCAGCTTCGATTTCGATCGGTACAATTTTTGCTGGTTTAAATTTACAAGTAAACCCCACCCCCCTCCCGCCGCGCCCCCAACCCCCAAATCTTTTTACCCAGGTTCGAGTCAGTTGGCCTTTCCGTTCAGGAGAAGAAGCGAAAAATAGATTTTCAAGATGATCGACCCCAGATTTCCAATCGGAACGATTTTAGCTTTTTTTTTATCTACAAGTCAACAATACTTAAGTTAGGTGAAAAAATCTGGACAAATATAGTTAGGCATTTAAGGACCTTTAAGGTAAATGTCAAAGATAATTTTCTTATACTACTACTGTCATTATTTGATATTGCCATTTGTTTATTTTGCAATATTTCCCTTATGGGAGAACTTTTTTTCTGCTCATGAAGAATTTTCTTTCATCTAAAGCGTATTATAATCGATATTTCATATATTTAAAATCGCAATATAAACTTGAAAGCACCCCTCAAAGTTAGGTAGACCACAATGTGTTTAGACCTCATAGGAAGCCAAAAATATAATCTATTAAATTCAGGTCAAAAGTTTTCCTGCAAAGGTAAACAATAACATTCTTTTCAAATCCATCCGCATGACGTTTCAAAACTACAACAAACGTCTCGCCATTTACCTGGTATGTGAGATAGATTGCGCTTGTGCGCATGCGTGCGATAGTGTATGTTAAAAGTATTGGACTTTAAGAATATTTCTTTGAACCTAAAACGTAATGACTATTTAATGGGGTATAGGTCCTTTTTTATTGTGGGGATGGGGGTGGGGAGTTAGGGGTGAGGGTGGAGGGGACGTGGGGAGGGGGAGTTTCATCAGCAGGGGTTAACATTAAAAATGGCGGTTTGTTTTGTGGTGGTGATGTACAAGTGAGTACTCATCGTTTTCCCTTATTATTTTTTATTTTGGTGAGAGTGGTAGTAGTTGTGGAAAGAGAGAGAGAGAGAGAGAGAGAGAGAGAGAGAGAGAGAGAGAGAGAGAGAGTTAAACAGTGTAAGAAATAGACATGCTGGTTGCCATAGGGGACCCATGACTTTGAGGCGACATTTTATAAACTTCATGTGCCCACTGGGGACAATTTCGGTTTAGTTTGGCCATCATTTTCTATCGGCTAAAACAATTACCCACTCGTTAAAACATTTTATGTGTCGGCTTGGTAATCTTATGTATTATGAAATGCCGAGTCATATACAGTGTACCGTATTTGCCTTAAATATTGGGACAGACAGACATGAGCAACCAGTGTAGACCCAGATCAGACATAGCATGACGCGGCGTCTGATCAGCGTCTACACGGTTTGCAACTCATCCAGGGGTTCATAGACACGTCCATAGGTACAGTCGACTCTCGTTATCTCGATCTCGCTTGTCTCGAATAACCGCTTATCTCGAAGTGAAAATCTTGTCCCTGTCTTAACATGGAAATCTAACAATAGGTAACAAAATATTGTGGAAAAGAGGAGAAATTGCTCCTCAGGAGCAATTACTCCTCTTTTCCACAATATTTTCAATAAATCTCTAACTTCAGGAGTCAAATTACACATTCATTTGTTAACTGTGGCTGTTCGATTTATTGTTTTCCTCAATTCCGCAAGTCTGATATGTCGAGGTATGGACTCTTGGGTGGGGGGGGGGGGGGGGGGGGGGTAACTTAAGGGTAATTTTGGTACGGGTGTGCGAGCCAGTATTTCAAAACCTACCCGATTCATATACCTGGCCTTCGAAAAAACGGACCCATTCATATACTTGATCATCCAAAATGTTGACCTATTCATATACTGCCCTTTGATTTTTTGTACCCATTTTTTGCTGGTTATTACACAAATATCATAGTCAATTCATGTAATACCAAGAGGATAAGCAGCCTCGAAAAATCTCTGAGCGAAAAATATGTGCACTTACCAGGATGTCAGAAAAATGGGGCCTTTTACATAGGAATCCAGAAAAATGGGGCCATTCATATACTTTTTGTAGAAAAAAGGGGGCCAATCATATACCATGCAGCGCTGAAAAAGGGGGCTATTCGGCACGCTCATCCGTACTATGCCATATATAGGAAGTTACCCCCCGAGGGTATGGATATCTCGAAGTGTTTCAGAGAGTCCCTTGGACTCCGAGATAACGAGATCGACTGTAGTTATATTGAACTTGGTCAAATATTAGGATAGATACGGTAAGGAGATAAGCTGGGGTAATATTTAGGGTAAATGTATATTATTTGTCAAAAAACACAAACATTCTTAAGCAAACAACAGAGTCAGATTAGAGGGCTTAGAACGCGGCGTCTGAAAAAGGTCTACACTGTTTGCCAGTCTTTCAGCAGTTTATAGACACATCAAGATAGTTTTGTTTGAACTGAGAACTCTAAGTATTGGCATACCATAACTCCTAACCATGCTTGTCCATTACTACCTTTTACTTATGAGGTTTTACGGCCCAGTCAACCCGATGGGGTAATGTCGAGCACGGTCACCACATTATCACTGGCCAGGCTTAGTCCTCTATGCGGTTAACTAGTATTGTGCACGTTTTTTCGTCAGATACTAAATCAGCGGAAGGGATAGAATGACCATATAAAATATATATTTCATGATAAATCTCCATGAAAGAAAGTTGCCGACCGGCGGGGTTCGAACCCGCAATCTCCTGATCACCAGTCGGATCCAACTGAGTCACCGAGGCCGGCTATATGAAGGGAATACCACATCGGATACATAACGTTTATACAACGCATTGACGTTGAGGCGACGTTGCATTAACGTCATGTGCCCGCTGAGAAAAATGGAGTGTTAAAAAATTTGGGATACGGATACAAAGGGTAGTTCAATTCTGGCGGTTTGAGCCGTGGGTTAAGTAGATTTCGGCACAGACGCGAACGACGCATGTCCAGATCAGCATGTGCGTTTGTGCATATACAGTCTGATGTGTTTGTCGGTTAATTAATTCTTAGTATCAAACGATTAAACAAGCGGACAAAGAGGGTCTTTGTCAATCTGCACATCCGTGCACTTAACAGGCATTCCTTGAAAGCCTAAAACATAACCGTAGTTACCCTAAATTTGGGACACCTACCTGCTTACCATACATGTTCTAAAATTTTATCCATTCCATATTTTGTTTGTTGGTGTGTCTAAAATACTGCTGGATGAGTAGGAAACTGTGTAGACCCTGATCAGACGCTGCGTTCTGCGGCGTCTGATCTCAGTGTATACTGTGTTCTTAGGTTAGTCTGTCCGAATACTTAGGGTAAATACACGTGTGTGTGTGTGTGTGTTTCTATGGGCGAGGCTCAATTATTTCTTTGTCTTATTCATATTGAGTTTGTTGCTATAAATAGATTTCTGGGAACAGAGCGTGACAACTGGTATTATTTATAACAGTGTATTAGTAACAAACAGGAGATCTATATGATACTACACGACCATTTATTTACCGTTATACACCTAAACCTAAGTATTGAGACAGACTTAGTGGGCAAGCAGTGTAGACCCACATCAAACGCCGCATTACCCAACGTCTGATCAGCAACTACACTGTTTGTCACTCAGTCCACACTTTTTTAGACTCATCAAGAGTGTGAAACAGACATGCCTGAGCAAACAGTGCAGAACCAGATCAGACGTCGCTGCTGCAACTTTGATCTGACTGAGCGGACGCGCAGGCTGATCTGAGTTTTTCCTGGGTTGACTGTACATTTTCGCTCTTAAGGCTCATATAATATGGCATGATTTTTGTTTTTTCTGACTTTCAACGCAGCTAGGAGTTTTCTTACATAGTTGCCCTGATATTTGTTATGAAATAATTTCCTTAATTTGTGAAATTCTTTCTTTTGTAACAATCAAAGTGTGAACATGGGAATGCGTGCAATGTACATTAGAAAAGACAACATGTCCCTTATTTGGAAATAGCGGCACAGTAGCTCAATTGGTAGAGCGTCCGCTTTGTGACCGGGAGGTTTGCGGGTTCGATCCCAGGCCGAGTCTTACCAAAGACGATAAAAATGGTTCTAGCTGCTCTTTCGCTTGGCGCTCAGCATTAAGAAAGTAGAAACAGAAATCAGAACTGGTCAGCTCAGTGTCAATATGACTGAGTGGAGTCTGGGACGTGATATTTCAGTGAGGCGACACTCTAAAATGTGAGCATTGAGCTCCCTACCACATCCAGACATCCGTCGCGATGCTGAAATCGACGAAAAGCACGAATAAAAACAAACAAAACTTATTTGGAAGTTGATCTATATAGTATTTACTCTAAGTATTGGCACACCATAACTCCTAACCACGCCTGTCTATTACTACCTTTTACTTATGTCTTTAAAATTGCTGGATAAATGACAAACAGCGTAGAACCTGATCCGATGCTGCGTTCTGCGGTGAATGATCTGGGTCTACACTGTTTGCTCAGGACTGTCTGTCCGTCCCATTATCACGGTGTATTACGGCAGCTACTACGTTGACGTTTGTGCTGGCTATGGAAGCCATTTTTACGACCAAGCCCCGCGCGTGCACTATTCCATCATGATCCCATGTGATATCTTAGATTACTGAAGTCATCAGATATCTGCAAAATCAAAGAAATCACTCTGGACGGAAGATAAAAGGACGTACACTATAAATGAACAATAAAGATCCAGATTAGCGTGTGCATTCGTTTAGCTTGACCGTGATCCTCGCCTTGCACCCGATATCATATACTTCAATATCTGGTGATACTTTACGAGGTAGCCATTTTTTACGTCCAAGATTCCAAGTGATATCTTAGATTACTGAAGTCATCAGATATCTGCAAAATCAATGAAATCACTCTGGAGGGGAGATAAAAGGACTTGTGTACTATAAGTGAACAATAAAAGTCCAGATCAACGTGTGCATTCGTTTAGCTTGACCGTGGTTCTCGCCGTGCACCCAATATCATATACTTCAATATCTGGTGATTCTTTACGGTGACTTGATGCAATTTCACGGGGGAGCTAACTGTCAAAATGTTTATCTTCCTTCTCAGGCTTCTCTAAAAGAAAAGAATTTACTCCCATGGGAAGCAAATTCTTTCCTTTTAGAGTAGAACCCTTTCAGAACGGACGGGCTTGGTGTTTAGGAAAGCAAAGAGAAAGTGATAAAAGTCGCCTCCATTGTAAACGATCATGGAAAGTTTGGAAAATATACCAAACGTATTCGGTCCCTTTAAGACAACACAGAGGGAGGGGCTGTACATGTAGATACTAAGGCGGACCTTCGCAGCACGCGAGTCTAGTCATGAGAAACTGTCTTTGCAGAATGTGCGGAATCCGACAGGCCCTAGGTCAGCCTACTCATCAGCTCGTCTTGATCAGTACCTTCGCTGTCCACTGGCTGATCTGAGCATTCTCTGTTATTATACGGCATAAGGGCCCTTTCTTTCTTTCTTTCTTTCTTTCATCTATATTAGATTCCAGTAAGGAACACCAGACACGTACATGTACGTCTGTATTTTTTTGTTTGAGTATTATCTCTTTACAATACTTATTATATGTTATATCAGGGCGTAATTACCAGGGCCATAGGAGACAATTGACATGACATGTCAGATCCTATTTTCTGGAGAAAAAGAATAAGATAGATAAGATAGATATCATGAATTTGTCGCTGCCGAATCTGCCCATAGCGTGCTAAGTGTTAACTGTAAACATGACTATCTTCAGCCATTCAATAGATGATTCCGGGAACTTCGGTGACGCCATCGATAAGGAATGGTGGGCAAGGGGACGATTTGCATGCAGTGTCAGATCCTAATTTCTAGGAAAAATACGAAAAACAGCATCAGTTTGTCGTCTGCTGAATTTACACAAAGCACGGTTAACGGAAATCCCGTAGTCAACTCGTACTAAAGTCAATTCGTACTTAAGTCAATTCGTTCTCAGTTTGGTAAACTCATTCTCATCGTCATCGATTTGGTCAATTCGTACTCATTTGGTCAATTCGTCCTAATTGTTTGGTCAACTCGTACTCATGGTTCTGATCAATTCGTTCTCAATTTGGGACCTCTATTTTAGAAACTATGTATACTGAACACAAAAAGAAACTCAAAACAAACGGATGCAATATTTGAAAACCATATATTGCTGTGAGATTTTAAACTTTGGGCATATACTTAACGCCATTAAAACGCAAGATTTAGAGTGTTTATATAGAACAGTCTCACATACAAGGAAATGATATAGGAAAATCAACAAGTCCGATATTGCCACAATATTCTGTAATTTGATAGTCTACCGCGGTTTAACATATTAGTGCAGATTTTCAAGAAGACATTTAGTGAATATCCTAGCAACGAGAGAATAACGTCGTGATAACGTTCCGTGCACAATAAACTATTGACGCAATTACCGGTTAAACAATCATGGTCTGTGAATACCCTGATGGCACCAGTACCTAAGCAGTCTTGTTTAGTTTTGGTTTTAATGCATTTATGAACAGTATTTCTTTTACCCGTCGTAGTTGCACTTTCTGTGTACATCTTATAAAACGGGAAAGTTGTATATTTGGGCTACATTTTTTTTCGTACAGTTATCTTTATATTCACCTACTTTTAGCTTTCTTGTTTTGGGGCCACGGATTTGCTGGTTTTGTACGGTAACCTTTTATGCAAGAAGTTACCGGTTTCCCCAATAAATTCCTCCCCGCAGCCGCTGCATTTCATGACATAAAATGACGTTTTTGACCTGACATGATATATTTTCATGGATTTTGAAGTTTGAAGTTGTTTCCACGTTTGAATTTTATTTAATTCCCTTCTTTCAGATGAATACTGAGGCTGTAGTTCGGTGACAATTCGACTTTCATTTGAGGTAAATTTTGTTTCGGTAGGTAGACGTTTTAGATTATAAAGTTGCCTTTTGCTTTTAATGAACTGATATTTGGATAAAAGGTCGCGCATTTTTATGCCCCCACCTGCCGAACGCAGAAGTGGGGCATGCATATAGCGTTTCACAGTGATGTTACGTCCGTATGTGCGTATGTGCGTACATGACTATGTCACGTTCCTCTTGGAGGTCATAACTTAGGTACCTTTTATGCTAGGAAGTTGAAATTTGGCTTGCTACTTACCCAGTCCTACGCTTTTAACTCTATGCTAAGTTTGCTCCTGCGTCATGCCCTGGGGTGGGACTAGGGGTCAAAATGTATACAAATATTTACAAATGTTTAAGTTTACTTTCAAGTTTACATTGACATTTACGTCCGTGTTTTTCTTGGAGTTCATAACTTTGGCACCTTTTATGCTAGGAAGTTGAAATTTGATTTGATACTTACCCAGACCTAAACCTCCAACTATGTGCTAAGTTCTCCCTGGATCATGCCCTGGTGTGGGGTTAGGGGTCAAAATGTATTACAGGTAAAACTTGGTAACATTTTACGCTAGGAAGTTGAAATTTGGTATGCTATACTTAAGTCATAACTTAGGTACCTTTTACGCTTGGAAGTTGCAATTTTGTTTGCTATTTACCCAGACCTTAATCTTCAAGTCTGTGCTACAGTTACCTTTGGGTTGTGCCCTGAGATTGGGCTAGGGGTCAAAATGTATAACATGTGAAACTTTGGTACCGTTATGTCTACGTGGAGAGGTAGAAAATGCAGAACACTACTTTTTGACGTGCACTGTTTACAGAAACAAACGAGAGGAACTAATTCGTATTGTTTCTCAGCTTTGTAGGGTAATTATTGATTGTTTGTTGCGTGGAAACAATGATTTATCATAGCAAACAAATGTCCATATATTCGAGGCTGTGCAATCATACATCAAAAACAGTTGAAGATTTTAAGACAGGTGCACTGGCACTGTAGCCTAACTTATAATTTATGATGATTTCTAATTATGATTTTGTAGTGGCTTTAATATAGTATATTTTTAGTTAGTCTTGGAAAGATACATAAGTATATATCATATAGAATCTCTTAAAACTGAATATAGAGTCCCTGAGCTGCCCGGGCTTTGTATGTTTGACCTATGCTCTCAACCCTCTGTAGTTTCGGTATAATTAATCTCCATCCGTTTGTATGGCTTATGCCTGTGAAGTATTTATTTCTTTTTTTTTTTTCTTTTTTTTCTACATTAATAATTCATTTTTTCTTCTTGTACCACTTTACTAGTTTGCCTTTTGTTTATAGTATTTTATGGTAATCTCTTGTAACTATTCATGATTTCCGTCTCTTATATAACAATCTGCTTACTCTTTAAATATGTTTTGGCCATAAATGTTCACTATAGATATTGTATGTATAAGAAGATGAACTAAATAAGCAGTATGCTTTCGTTCAAATTCTAATGAGTATTGTGTGTATGCATGACTGTATTGTGATTTCGATGAAATAAAATATGTTTAAACCAAAACCGCAGTTGTATGAAAGGGGGGATTTTTAGCATGTAACCCTCCAATGAAAACAGCGTTTTAAAACTTCCTTATTTATTTTCGTGTTGTTAACACAATACAAGAATGCATTCATTTAAGTCTGCATTCATGCATACAAAAGAGAAATGACATAAACAGTATCAAATCAGTCTAGGCCACCCTGATAAGACCGTACCTTTTTTGTAGCTTTTATTACTCTCTGACGACAAATAGATAAAATATTTCTTATTTTTTTTATATAAAAAAAGAGTTTGACATTTCATGCAAACTGCCTATATTGAAATGAGTCTGTAAGCGGTCAGTGAAGGCCCGGATCAAACTACGTGGTCATGCAGGCTGATATGGGTTTTGTCACGTATGCTATCAAGGCCTTTTTTGCATGACATGACCCATGTACTTTAACGCTTAGGAATCAGAGTAAAATTTTCAGCAGACGACATATTGAAATATTTTTTCTTATTTTTCCCAGAAAACAGGATTTGACATTTGAATAAGAAACAATATCAATTTGTCGTCTGCTGAACTAGCCCAGAGAGTGGTAAAGGTTAATCCATACTTGAGCCGCAACATGAGAGAATGTACCATCTGACATGTGCGTCCAACGAAGACACAATTAAGAAATTCTGTATCCCTGGCTATCCAAAATGTCCCCAGTGAAGATTCTGGTCAGACTGTGCGTCCGTATGTACCTTATGTATCTATTTACTATAAGTATTCGGACAGACATGCCTGAGCTAACAGTGTAGACCCAGAGTCTTCAATATTTGACATTTAAACAATGGATGTTCCATTGTCTCTATGTAAATAAAACTAAGGTTTATTCTCAATAACCAAAAAGTATTTCATAGCTGGACCATGGGATAATTTTCAGTTATTATCCCATGGTTTATTTATAGATCTCAAAGGTGTACTTTTAAAGTAATGTACACATTCTAATAGTGCACCTTAACTTTTATCACTCTGGGCTAATTCTGCAGACAATGGTAAGTTGATGCTATTTTTACCAAAAAACAATATTTCAAAATATTATATGTTGAATTTTCAGCAAATATTTTCATATTTTTCCCAGGAAACATGTTCAGACATTTCATGCAACTTGTATCCAAATGTCAAAATGTTTTCTAGAAAAATAAACGTAACATCAGCATGTTGTTTGCTGAAACTGCCCAGAGAGTGCACAGAGTGTTAATCGTCAATTTTCAGCAGATGACATTTTAAAATAGTTTTCTTATTTTTTTTTTCAGGAAATTTTTTCAGGAAACTGGATTTGACATTTCATGTAAATTGTCTCCAAAAGAGACAGTTTGCATGAAATGTCAAATTCTATTGGCTGGAAAAATAAGAACTAAGAAAAGTATTATCAAATATAGTCTGCTGAAATTGCCCAGAGAGTGGTAAAGGTTAGAGGCACTTCAAATTAACTTCTGCACAGAGCAACTTCCTGTTTAAAAATGACACATTCAATTTCTTGTTGATAAAACACATAAAACCAGACAGACTGTCTGGAGTATATTATAATGACCAAAGCTATAGCTGGCCAACCAGAATACACCAAAATATGACCAAATTAAGGTGCTGATGTAATTTCTTTTAATTGACATGATTGCAACCAATCAGATTTTTGCAGTAGTGCCTCAGTCAGTTTAATTAAAAAAAAATGGCGGGGTGTTGTATGATTTTAAGTAAACAAGGTCAATAGGTCCAGCATTACATCAGACTGCGTGTTACCATTTTACCATAAAAAAATACAAATAAAATAAAAAAAAAAAAGAGAAAAAGATATAAATAAATAAATAAATAAAGTATAGTTTTTGTAAGAAAAAGAAGAAACAGTCCTATACATTGGTTAAAACAAATAAACCCTGTTATTGTCTTGTTTTGGGAATACCGTAAATTATATCATAGTTTGGTGACCTTTCACTGTCTGACCCCAATCGAGGCGGATTGATAATGCAGTTTAACGCTAAGCACTCTGGGTAAAATTGTCAGCAGATGATATTTTGATATCTTTATTTTTTTCTCAGGTTACAGGATTTGATATCTCATGCAAAGTATCTGTAATGGAGACAATTTGCATGAAATATCAAATCCAGTTCTCTGGGAAAAATTAGAAAAATACTATCCATTTGTCATCTGCTAAATTTTTCTCAGAGAGTGGTAAGGTTAAGAAACAATATTGCGATTATATAGATAAGCTTTCAAATAAAAAGAAAACTATCATTTGCCCCTTCTTCCCAAAACACATATAAACGCAACCGTTTACCCACGAGGGTATTTAACAAGGAGGGGCAAATATTTACCCCTAGGTGTAAATTTACCCCTACAGGTAAACTAATGCATGTAAACGGGGCTTAAGTACACCATTACTCCTAACCACGCTTGTTTATTACCACGCGATTACTACCTATTACTTATGTCTCGAAAATTGCTGGATAAATGACAAACAACGTAGAACCTGATCAGACGCCGCGCGGCGTTCTGTGGCGTCTAATCTGGGTCTACACTGTTTGCTCAGGACTTTCTGTCCGTCCCATTATCACCGTGTATTACGGCAGCTCCAAGCGGGCACACGTTGAAATGACGTCATATCAACGTCGATGCAACGTCATGACATCTTATCGACGTTGATACGACGTCATTTCGACGTTGTGTGCCCGCCGAGCTATTACGTTGACGTTTGTACTGGTTACGGAAGCCACTTTTTACGACCAAGCCCCCCAGCGTGCACTATTCCATTATGATCCCAAGTGATATCTTAGATCACTGAAGTCATCAGATATCTGCAAAATCAATGGAATCACTCTGGACGGGAGATAAAAGGACGTACACTATAAATGAACAATAAAGATCCAGATCAGCGTGTGCATTCGTTTAGCTTGACCGTGATCCTCGCCTTGCACCCAGTATCATATACTTCAATATCTGGTGATACTTTACGAGGTAAGGGCGAGGTAACTCTGACAAAATTTTCATCAATTAAGGGAAATAACACTAAGATTAACGATCCGATCTGGACAGTTTTCAAGTTCATCAGAGATTTTATCCATATATACCTTATCTGCGTTCAGAAAGATCCGATTAAACCTGTACAATTTATTTTAATGACAAAGTCAAACAGAGACTTTTTCAGCAATCAAGAGAACGTAACTCTTGGAATAATGATCCGATCTGGCTAGATGTCGAATTCTGCTGAGATTTTATCCATGTCCATCTCTTCTTCAATTTTCAGAAAGATCGATTAAAACTGAATGAGTTATACTGATGACAATGTCAAACAGTCATTTTCAGCAATCAAGGGGATGTAACTCTAAAATTAATGGATTTTGAACTCTTCTGAGAATTCATCAATGTCCACCTTATCTACAAGTTTCAGGAAGATCCAAACAAAACTGAATGAGTTATGCTGATGATAGAATGGCTCCAATTCTTACAACCTACTGCTTCTTTCTTTCTTTCTTTTTTTTTTAATTTTAATTATATGTCTTGGTGCAAGTCTAATTCATATTCTTGTAGCTATTCTAATTTGGATGAAGGTAGAATATTTATAAACTAAATAAATAAATAGATAAAAAAACATAAATAAATAAATAAAATAAATGAATAAATAAATAAAAGAAAAAGCTTGAAATAATTATTAGCTCTTATAATGATCTAAATTTTCAAAGGGATTTCCTCCTTCATCAGAGTAGACGGAAAGAATATTTCTACTACGTTTAGTAAACATTGGCACCAGCATTGGAGGAAGTAAACATTATAAGTCATGAGCATAAAATATAGTAGAAATATCTTCCGTTTAACCTAATGAAGAAGGGAATCCCTCCGAAATTTAGAACCTTATAAGAGGTAGTAATTATTTCAAGTTGCATAAAAAAAGAGGAAAAAAAAAAGAAATTTAAAAAAAAAAAAATCACTGAAAATACAAATGTTGATTTTCCCCCAAACATATCAATGTTTTAGACTGTAGCCAGTCTATGCTGACGACAAAGTCAAACAGACAATGGGACGTAATTCTAAGACTAATAATCCGAGTTGTCCGGGTTTTGAACTTGTTCGAGATTTCATCCATGTACATCTTAACTGCAAGTTTCATGAAGATCCCATCAAAACTGAATGTGTTATTCTGGTGCCAATGTCAAACAGAGGTGTTTTTAGCAATCTAGAGGACGTAACTCTAAGATTAATTATCCGATCTGGCCAGTTTCGATCTGCGATTTCAGCCATGTCAGCCTTATCTGTAAGTTTCAGGAAGATCCGATCAAAACTGAATGAGTTACGCTGATAAGTCAAACAGAGTTTGTTTTTTTCTGCAATCAAGGGGACGTAACTCTTAGAGTGATGATCCGATCTGGCTAGTTTTTTTAACTCGTTCGAGATTTCATCCATGTCTACCTTATCTGCATGTTTTCAGCTTCCAATCAAAACTGAAGGAGTTATGGCGATGACAAGCTTTTTCACATTTTCTCATTGGGAGCTTGTGGTTGCCATAGCAACCAAAGTTTTCATTAGAGTTCCATATGTCATCGATATCCCACCAGAGACATGCTATACATAAGAAATGATTGAGATCAGCCCGCAGACTGTGGAGATATAACTGGTCAAAGGTGTGGAAGGACGGACGGATGGACGACAAACGGACGAAAGATGGCCTACCATCCTGTAAGCTCCCCTGGAGCCTTCTGCCGAGGTGAACTAAAAACCTGTCATTCGAGTTGTAGTGCAGGTTGTTTTCATTTTAAGAAAAAAAAAAGTATAGTTTCCACAAAAGTAACACAAAGACAAACTAGAAATGAATGAATAATAAATCAAAATAAAAAAGATGAGAGCGACTAGCTCAAATGTTACAGAAAGTATTCATTCAGATTCTATCCTGTAGAGTAGACTGCTTTTCAGAAGGAAGGCAAAATAGACTGACAGAGTTATGAAACTGTATTCATTCTATTTAACACTTTCATTAAGCTAACGAAGTTTTCAATAACTAGATTCGTCTCCATTGATATTTGTTCAATATGCCTCTGACACACTTTTCCAACAGAATCATGAAAATTAAGGGGTGTAGTGTGTGTGATTGTGTGGGAGTGGGGTGGGGGCGGGGGTTGATGTGTGTGGGGGGGGGGGGAGGGGGAGGGGGGCAGAATCTTCTAGTCATATCACAAAATAAAGAGTGTGAGGAAATAAATTTGTGCGAGAATAGCGAAGGCCTAGAGCCGGCATGTCTGATCAGAGTCTTCGCTATTCGCCTGGTTATTGCAGAATCTTTTTGCCCAATACAAAATCCCTGATCAGGATGCTCTAATCCGCTGACTGATCGTGATATGTGGAAAGATCCTTTAAGGCGTCAAGAGGCTTATTTGTTCTAAGTAAACAAAAGTACCGGTAAATCGACAAAGTCACAAAAACATCGTTAGAGCGCTCTATGTTTCTTGTGATAAGACCAAAGTAGCCTGGTTACACCGGCTATGAGTTTAGCAGTCAGACGGGAACTAGTCTAGACACAGGGTAGCTTGTACTGTTTTATATAGTCTTGTCTGGGCTCCTGACAGTCGCTTCCAGTGTAGCTGGAACTAGTTAGTATATACGAGTGAGCATCTGTGCGAACTTCTCTGGGCAATCGCAGGGATCAGTACATCATGAAAACATGCCTATATAATTTTGACCCCCTTAAACCCCATTTTTATATAGCAAAACTGGGGTTTACAGGGGTATACATTATAGTTTTTACTGATTTCTGCTCGAAAACATAGATTTTGGTTACTCGTTAGAGTCCACAATCTATGTTTTGAGCAGAAATATGAAAAATATCAAAAAGTTTTATCTAAAAAATTTCATTTTTTGGTGGTAAAATATTCATAATATTTGAATAGGCATGTTTTCGTAATGAAAGCATTTCGTATATTGTGACCTTGAAGCGCTACTCGAATAACGCCCAAAAGTACAATTTACCTGTCTGTTGATTTCTGCATGTAGGACGACGGCTATTAGTTGTCACTTTGCATGCTGGGTACAAGTTTCAGCAGACGACATTTTGAAATATTTTTCTTACTTTCCAAGAAAAAAGAATTTGACACTCCATGCAAATTTTCTCCCAAGGAAACCATTTGCATGAAGTGTCATATCCTAATTTTTAAGAAAAATACCAAAAACAGCATCAGTTTGTCGTCAGCTCAATTTGCCCATAGCATGGTTAGTGTCATTATGTGTATTTTTCAATATTGTAAAACACAGGGAATTCCCCTCAATCTTTCAGGAAGTGAGCCGTTGAAAAGACAGTCTTGCTTGGATCTCGTCTGCTTTGTTCGGAACTCGCCTGTGATCATCATGAAAATACAATAAAACATCAATGACTGGAACACCGATAGCTTGTTTACCTTGTCCCAGGAAAATTCTTCCGCTAGCTCAAGAAAACAAATATTAAGTTGCATTTTCGGTCTTATTTTATCATGAAAATGTACCTTATGTGTACTCATAAGAATCACCTCGCTTCGCTTCATCGAGACGATTCTAATGGAAACCCTCAATATGCTATTATTTTATAAAAGATCGAAAAGGCATCCATAACATATTTGTTGGTCTCCTGACCTGGTGCTATTATTAACTCTCAGTAGCTCGAACTACCCATATCTAGAAGAGAGTTCCATGGCCCAAAGATGTTCGAGTCATTGTAGGCCGCCTGTATTTGTACCAGTCAAGCCATGGCCCACCTTGGTAGAATAAATACACATAGTTGCTGATCAGTAGACGGCTTTATACTTACCTTCGGTTCTAAATAACTGAAATACAGTTGACGGACCACAAACCACATCAGTATAGAGAATGTATCTTTAGTACCATTTAAGTTGTACCTACGCAATTTATTAAATGAATGATATATTTTGCAATCGGTACTAAATAACTAAATGCAGTAAACGGGTCATAAAGTACTGATTCCCCAAACCCCTGCCACCGATACTGACCTTTCTAAACGGGTGGTCCCAGTGTTGTTTGTTCTTTGTGTGACGTTGTGTCTGCTCGCTGTGGAGAGTTTTTCGTGTTTTATTCTGCTCGTTGTTTTATTGTTGTGTGTCTAGCAATATGATCATCTTACCCAGTAAACACACTACGTCATAGTAACGTTGTTTCGACGTCGCTGCGACGTCATGACGTCGCAGCGAAGTCGAAACAACGTTAATACGATGTTATGTGTTTGCTGGGTTGATGAGGAAGAGAGAGCTGGTTGCTTCGCATATCTTTGGCTTTTGGCTTGTGTACTGTATATCTTGGTTTGTTTGCTCATCTTGGTGTCATTGGTAGGTTATGTTCTGTGATTGTGGTTCTTCCTAGACATCTTCAATACTATTTTACAGCCTCTTTAATGAAGATTTCATTTGTTTAGCTCGGCAGTGTGAATGCACGCGTGCAGGTGTTAGCTTTGTTTAAGTAGCTTGCCCATGCACAGGAACCAATTACATTGTTCTGAAAGTTGTATTTAGCAGACGGGAGTCAGATTTTAACTGCCTTAAAATATAGAGCTCAACATTGCATGTTGAATTGTCTCCTAAGGAGACAATTCAACTGCAATTATGAGCCCTGTGTTTTGTGCGAAATCTATGAAGATATTTCAATAGCTCGTCTGCTAAATACACTTTCCAGAATGCGATGGCCTAAATGCTGTTGCGTATTAGAAATTCGCATCTCCATTTCTTATCCCAGGGCTCACTGAATGAGTTTGAAGTAGGTCTGGTACATGTTATAAATAAAAAATAAATAAATAAATGAATGAATAAATAAATAAAATAAAATAAAATGACGGTGACCACAATGTACTTCGTTTACAAGTCGAAATTTTCAACTGGGACAAAGGATCCACTGGTATTGTCATGGAAGGCCGCTTTTAACGCTTAGCAACCTAGGTAAAAAATCAACAGACGACATTTTGAAATAGTTTTCTTAGCTTCACCAAGATATAGACTTTGATATCACATGAGGAGCCAATCTGCAGGAAATACAAAAGCCTATTTTCTAAAAAAATAAAAAAAAAAGTTTGAAATTACTACAATTTGGCGACTGCTGAAACTGCGCTGAGCATGTACAGGTTTGAGAAATAATGCGAACAGAGAATATCTAGATCAGCCTGTCCAGCACGCATTCTGGTATGCATCTTAGCAGTTTGCACGTGGAATAATTTTTCGGGTTTAACCTCAGTTTGTCATGAATGAGCCCGGCGAAGACTTAGATCAGCCTGTGCATCCGCGCAATCTGAACAGCCTTTATAAGGCACAGTAGCCAAAGATCCAAAGATCTTCATGCGGACAGCGAAGAATGATTGATCAGACTGTGTAGATCGTGCAATTTTGTATGACTGAAATGCTAAGAAGACTGATCAGATGCGTGGATCGTGCAGTCTTGTAGGACTGAAATGCTATGATCAGACTGCGTGGATCGTGCAATCTTGTATGACTGAAATGCTATGAAGACTGATCAGACTGCGCGGATCGTGCAATCTTGTATGACTGAAATGCTATGAAGATTGATCAGACTGCGTGGATCGTGCAATCTTGTATGACTGAAATGCTATGAAGACTGATCAGACTACGTGGATCGTGCAATCTTGTATGACTGAAATGCTATGAAGACTGATCAGATTGCGTGGATCGTGCAGTCTTGTATGACTGAAATGCTATGACGATTGATCAGACTGCGTGGATCGTGCAGTCTTGTAGGACTGAAATGCTATGAAGACTGATCAGATTGCATAGATCGTGCAATCTTGTATGACTGAAATGCTATGAAGACTGATCAGACTGCATGGGCAATCTTGTATGACTGAAATGCTATGAAGATTGATCAGACTGCGTGGATCGTGCAGTCTTGTAGGACTGAAATGCTATGAAGACTGATCAGATTGCATGGATCGTGCAGTCTGGTAGGAATGAAATGCTATGAAGATCGATCAGACTTCGTGGATCGTTCAGTCTTGTAGGACTGAAATGCTATGAAGACTGATCAGACTACGTGGTCGTGCAGTCTTGTAGGACTGAAATGCTATGAAGACTGATCAGACTACGTGGTCGTGCAGTCTTGTAGGACTGAAATGTTCTGAAGACTGATCAGACTGCGAGGATCGTGCAGTCTTGTAGGACTGAAATTTTATGAAGACTGATCAGACTGCTTGGATTGTGCTGTCTTATTCGACTGAAATGTTATTAAGACTGATCAGACTGCCAGGATCGTGCAGTCTTGTAGAAATGGAGTGTTATAAAGACTGATCAGACTGCGTGGATCGTGCTGTCTTGTAGGACTGAAATGTTATTAACTGATCAGACTGCGTGAGTTGTGCAATCTTGTATGGCTGAAATGTTATTTAGACTGATCAGACTGCGTTTATCGTACAATCATATTGGACTGAAATACTATGAAGACTGATCAGACTGTGTGGGTCGTGCAGTTTTATAGGACTGGAAAGTTATGTAGACTGATCAGTCTGCGTTGATCGTACACACTTTTAGGACTCAAATGTTATTAAGACTGATCACACTGCGTTTGTCGTGCTGTCTTGTAGGACTGATATGTTATGAAGACTGATCAGTCTGCGTTGATCGTACACACTTTGAGGACTCAAATGTTATTAAGACTGATCACACTGCGTTTGTCGTGCTGTCTTGTAGGATTGATATGTTATGAAGACTGATCAGTCTGCGTTGATCGTACACACTTTTAGGACTCAAATGTTATTAAGACTGATCACACTGCGTTTGTCGTGTTGTCTTGTAGGACTGATATGTTATGAAGCTTGATCAGACTGCGTGGATCGAGCAATCTTGTAGGACTGAAATGTTATGATGCTATCTTGTAAGACTGAAATGCGATGCCCCTGCGCATTTATTTATTTCTATTTTGCGAAAGTTACCTTGAAAATTAAGGAAGTCGGTTACGGTAATTTGGACCGTAACATGGAACATTGCAACGTACGACATGTGCGCCCATTGAAAACTCAGATCAGCTTGTGCAGCTTGAGTCTGGGCCTTCTTTGTTCATCATCATATTCGATATAAGTATTCAGTGATGCTTTAAGCGGACGAGGAAGATCCTGATCAGACTGCAAATGTGCATGCTGAACTGTTCTTTCGCTGTTCGGTTATGCAACATTGTTCTGTTTATACCTCGCCACACGATTATGGTTTCACATTGGTTGTCTGTGTGTCCGTCCGTCTGTCTGGCCGTCTGTCATGCGTCCGTCCATCCGTATTTACGTTTTCGAGTGATAAATTGAGTAAATATTAATTGATTTTCACCAAACATTACGAACATTGATATTGTGATCTAATTTCGGACTGCGAATGGGAAAATTTCGTCAATTTTTGACAGAGTTATCTGCCCGCGACATGTCTTTTTTTTTTTTTTTCTGTTTCCGGAGATAACGTCACTAAATATAAATGAATTTTCACGGAGCTTGCCATGTGCACTGATAATGTAGAGATCTGCTTTGGGATTGTTTTTGAGCAAATTTCGTAAATTTTGGCAGAGTAATCTGAGCGCTACACATACGTATTTTCGTCTCAGGATAATAACTTGAGTAAATCTGAATGGATTTTCCCCAAACTTGATGTGTGAATTGGTATTGTGCAGATCTGGTTTGTGATTGGTAATGGACAAATTTCGTCAATTTGTGACAGAGTTATCTGCCCAGGACATGATAATGACGGGGTATTATCGTTTCACGTTTTTATTTGTCATGCCATGCTGCATCCGTTTTTCTTCCTTTCCTTTCGGAATATATTTTAACGCGTTCGGAACCACCCCCCCACCCCACCCCGGACCCCCCCACCCCCCCCACCCCCCCCAAAAAAAAAAAAAACAAAAAACAAAAACAAAAAACAGAGCAGTGATATTAGCTTGGCTAACATAGAATTGATCCAAGTTTAGTCTTTTGTTAGAAAGACGAAGTTTTACACGGTTATTGCACATTTTAAATCAAAGTTTTGTAAAGAAAGAACAAAACATTCAAGGTAGTTAAGATAAACAGAACATAAACACACGTTATCTAATACTTATATTACTTTTACCACTCTATGGGCAAATTCAGCAGACGACAAAATGATATTTTTTTCTTATTTCTTCCCACAGAATAGGCTTAGACATTTCACGCAAGGAGACAATTTGCATGAAATATCAAAGCCTAGTTTCTGGGAAAGATAAGAAGCATATTTCCAAATGTCGTCTGCTTATATTTATTACTGAGCATGCTAAGCGTTTTTGTCCATATACATGTAGTATATTCCCTCACCTGTTCAAAGTAATAAAATATAGCATGACTATTTTAAGTATTAGAAAAATGTTACGTTCGTCTCAACGTTTTTTAACTTTAAATGTTGTTTTCTCGCCCTGTGTTAGAGCATACATGTACTACATGTATTAACACTTAGCACTCTGGGTAAAATTTTCAGCAGACGAGATCTTCAAATATTTTTCTTATATTTCCCAAGAACACGGGATATGACATTTCTTGCAAATTGTCTCCACTGGATTTGAAAAAAAAGGTAGTTATGAGACAGTTTGTATTTATTGATTCTGTATACAGACAACGCCGGCCCAAATCAGCCTGCGCATTCGATAATTTATATATTTAATTTATTCAAAATCTGCAAATGATGTAATATTACCTCATTGTTATTTTCCATTTTATTCCTTATAAAGAGCGACATTTCTTTTCAAAGCAGTACATATGTCACTAAAATAGGTGTATAACATGGGTATCCATTCTCACCATTACAAAAATAGGCATAAAACAGGGAGATCCATAATCTCCATTGTCATATTAAGAAGATGTGCAAACGTACTATTGCAAGTAGTTGTTGCTTGTTTGTTTGTTTTGAAGAAGGATTTGCATCCCCATCAACAGATTTTAGGATTTTTGGAGATTTGCTTCTGGACTGGTGAACTCTAACCAAACTAAGAACGCTTGAAAAGAAAATAATACCTATAGACTTAACTTCTGATATATATGTAGCTTGCTTGCAAGCCTATATTGTATTTTGAAATTATGAACACTGGATTTCTTGTCCTGTAACATGTTCAAATGTGTCACTTCAATCGGTATTTCCTGCGATCGAATTGACACTGACACTGGAGTTTTTCTCTTTGTTTCAACAGTTATCTTTAAAGACAGCAGCACAGAATACTGTTTATGTGGTCTTAACTTTTGCTATCAGAAAAGCAGATCTATCCTTTCTTCCTTACAGTAAGCATATATGAAATTGTTTCTGTTCTGCATAAGTTCTGTTCTAGTGCACACAGTTTGACTTAAACAACAAATTGGTGTTCTGTAGTTCTTCACGTTAAAGCTTTAAGATTTTTCCAAAGGTTGTATGACATTCATATTTAAGTCATTTGCCTAAGGACTGCCATACTAGTTTGAAACTCCGCCATATGTTAATTAACACAGGAGTTTAAAACAGCTAACTTGTGTGGTCTTAATGTGAATCTAAAGGATGTATTGAAGAGTTTTTTTAACAGTTTTCATTAATTTGGTTGCTGGCAGTTCTATGGTATTTAATTAATTCTATTTTCACATTGTCTCTGTTTTTTGTGTTGTAATACGTTTTGAAAGGAGGCTTTTAGTATTCAAGTTTTGTTTTAGTTCTTATACTTAAATTCTTTCTTCCATTGAATATTTTAGCTGAATATAATTTCATTCTTCTTAATACCAACTGCTCTTACTTTCTTTGTTGTTCTTCGCTGATCATATTTCTGAAAAGTTATTTTTTCATTTTAGAAAGAGTACTAAAGTATTTGATCAGCAAGTGCATAGATCTTACCTAAAGAAACAATACTAAGCTTGCATGTGTCCATGTGACACAGACTTTAGTTGTTCATTACTGATTGTATTTAAGCTGTAGTGTTTTTTTTTCCAATATTGAGTGTCTTCCTGTGTGTTTTGTACCAACTGTGAAATCTTCTGCTGTGGTTTTGACAGTATTGTGCTTTTTTGTATTTACTAAGCGTGAACAAGTAGTCACAGTACTGCCTGTTTATATCAATTCTTTTTGTTACTCTGTTATTTTTGAGACATTTATCCAGTTTACACCAAAGTTTAGAGTTGATTTTTGGACAAGAAGTCCACATTGTTGTATTTACTCATAAATCCAATGAAGATTGACAATTCTGAATGTTGAAATCAACAGACATGGACCCTGAAGATCAGGTGTCCTAGGATAGTAATCATTATTTGGTAAGCAAGTTGTGCCCACCATGCCTATCTGCCTGAACGAGTAACTTTAAAGCTAGACCCAGGTTTCATAATCATCATCATCAGTTACAAAACTGTTATCTGCTTTTTATTATCTGATAAATACTTCCACAGTCAAGTATTTGAAGTGGAATCCTATATATACAGATACAGAGAACTTGGACTTAGTGTCTGCATGGTCTAGATCATGTGAACGAAAAGGTTTTTTTTGGACATGGTGTTCAACAAGGTGCAATTGCGTCAACTGGTTATAAATGAATATGTATAATTATGGTATCAACTTCTTATACAAATCATATTATATCATGGTAATCCAAATTGAAAGCTATTGATAAGTTGACTTTACACGATACTACTTATACATGAGTATTGGGTAATTTCATATTTTGCCGACTCAGGACTATATGTATTCAGACTGTTCAAACAACATGTTACCGGTCTTCAATTTTTATGAAATTTCATGTGTTTATTTCTAATACATATGGAAATTTTTTGTGCTGAAACGGTGTCTTGACAAGAATCGGAACATGGTAAAATTGCAGATAATATCTGAATGAATACATAACCTGCAGCTGAAATATGGGGCTACCGTTCAACTTACGTTATTGCTCCAATACTATTGCTAAGTACATGAAGCCATCCATAGTATCAAAACATGTACTAATGATGGTCTTAATTAATAAAACATTCCAGCATCTGATAAATGAAATCCTGTTTACTGTACGAAGGTTAATATTAGGGCACCCCCTGATTTGGTAGTGGCCGCGTACAAAACACCATAAATTTACAATGGAACTACATTTAAAAGCCAGTGCCTCATAATCATCAGTGTTATACCCTAGGCAACCATTGTGCAGAATTTCATCCAATTCCAAGCGTGGGCAGAAACCAATGTAAATTTCCTATACCGTGTAAGAGCCCCTTTAGCTTGACTTGTTACCAAACTGGAAACGATGGACCGGTGCTTTTTTGATATTGTGAGGCAGTTAAACTTTTCATGATGTGGTAGTTAGTGCGGGAATATTGCAGTTGGTATATCAGGGCTGTGTTCAGAAGAGCAAATTACTCGTCATTGTTTTGCCCTGGACACCTGCTCCTGTTGGCGCTTGTCATTGGGTACATGGATCCAAGGCAAAACCAGTCGCTTCTGAACGCAGCCCAGACTTTAATAATGCTGCCCGTTTATACATTCTTCAGTAAATGTGGGCTGGGTGGCCTAATGGTTAGCGCACTTGACTTTTAAGCGGGATATCGTGGGTTCCATCACGAAAACATGCCTATATAATTTTGACCCCCATAAACCCCACTTTTATATAATAAAACTGGGGTTTACAGGGGTATACATTATTTTTCTTATTTCTGCCCAAAACATAGATTGTGGTTACTCGTTAGAACCGCCTCGTCGAGGCGGTTCTAACGAGTACCCACAATCTATGTTTCGAGCAGAAATAAGAAAAAAATATTAGCGTTTTTTAACGGAAAATTTCCCTTTTTTGGGTTGTAAAATTTTCAATAAATTTGAATAGGCGTGTTCTCGTAATGGAATCCCGCTCGGTTCGAGACACCTTTCAGACCATTAGTACGCCTAGCTCATACTAGACGTGCCCTGGGTTGAGTATAAAGTGGACAGGGCGGCGCTTGCTGACAGACAGCGGTACCAAGTGTGCATGGGTGTTCCATGAAAGCAATGCTGTACAAATACATGTGCATAAAAATCGCCGCTGGGTTTACTCAGTAGAGAAAAATGGTAAATTTTAATAATGATTAGAGAACAAAACAATTGTCTACAACTGAAGCACCTTGCGATCCGATAAAAGTCATCTTTAGTCATTGTTAATAAAATTACGTCTATTAACATACACCAACTAGTGTCAATTAAAAACACACAAAACTTCGCCATGCTTATTACAAACAATACATTCAATAAAATCTTCTAGATTCGATACTCTGGGCCCAGTTGTTCAAAGCGTCGTTAGCTTAACAACCTCGTTAAGGTTCATTTCGTTAACTGTTTTAGTGGATTCAATATACAATATTCTGATATTTTTTTTGCTGGAAAAATGTGACTGCAAAAGCTACTCACATTTTTTTCAGCAAACATTTTCAGCATATTTGCGTATCACTCGATGTAAATTTTAACGAATCATTAAATAACGATGTCGTTAGCTTTGAACAACTGGGCCCTGGCGTTAAAATCACCACAAAGATGGAAAGATTGAGTCATCATTCAGCAAATTATAATTTCATTTCTTTTCTATTCTGGTTACTTGAAAATCATATACCGCTTAAGCTGATGCTAGACGGTGTGTGTGTGGGGGGGGGGGGGGTGGGGGGGGGGCGGCGGGGGGGGGGGGGGGGGGCGGGGGATGTTTGTGTGTATGTGGTGGGGGGGGGGTCGTATGCAGCCTCGCAAAACACATTGTTGCATATGAAGAGGCTGGATAAAACCGAGTCTCCGATTTTCGTTCTTTTGTGTTCTTTATTTCCAAAGGCAACCCTTTTAGATTTTTATTTTACCATATTTCGTTATTCCGACATTTTTCTGTCTCGAGTTAATCTTTTTGGGTGGTCAATCGAAGGTAAGTAGCAAACGTAAATTACTAAACTAGATCCTTTCTGTTTAGGTTTTAGTTTAATCGTTCCTTAATACGAGTGTATTCATTATTTACATCACGAAAACACGCCTATTCAAATATACCGAAAATTTTACCACCAAAAAAAAAAAAAAAAGGAAAATTTTCAGATAAAAAAAAAAAATCTGATATTTTCACATTTCTGCTCAAAACATAGATTGTGGGTACTCGTTAGAACCGCCTCACCGAGGCGGTTCTAACGGGTATCATAATCTATGTTTTTGAGCAGAAATAAGAAAAATAATGTATACCCATGTAAACCCCAGTTTTACTATATAAAAGTGGGTTTAAGGAGGTCAAAATTATTTAGCGTATATTTTTGTGATGGTCGAGACTATAATATTTCTCGACCATCACAAAAATGTTCCTAAATAATTTTGACCTCAAATTAGAAAACCATCTCCCCCTGACCCCTTTTTTTGCTCTGACGTGAATATTAATCATACTATGACCAGTTTTATCCACACAAATGATTTGAGCCCGGGCACAGCATTTCCTACACGCTTACAGGGGCGCCCCACTAAGAATTAGATCAGCTTGCGCATTCGCACATTCGGATCAGTCTTCGCATGGCACTCCCCAGCAAACACACAACGCCGTTACAACGTCGCTGCAACGTCACGACGTTGCAGCGACGTTGTAACGACGTTGTTGCTACGTTGTGTGTTTGCTGGGTCTGTGGGTAGCCAAGGATCCAAAGCGTCTTTACGCGGACAGCGAAGACTCTGATCTTAGTCTTCGCTGGGCGCACATGCATTCTTGTAGGAAATGCTGTGCCCCGGCTCATTTCATCATTCAAAAGATGCGTTTCTATGAGATCAGCTGCATTAAATTGATTCAGTGAAAATAATGCATTCCTCTCTAATG
Organism: Anodontia alba; assembly: GCA_964016985.1. Classification (NCBI taxonomy): domain Eukaryota; kingdom Metazoa; phylum Mollusca; class Bivalvia; order Lucinida; family Lucinidae; genus Anodontia; species Anodontia alba. The sequence goes on along the minus strand of OZ024826.1, from coordinate 96,910,329 downwards.
TAATAATTTTCTAATGTCTTATCTGGATGCCAACCATTAACGTTCCAGACCCCGCAGGTAAGTTTATCCCTACCACCACGGAAACCTGTTGCATCCAGAAACATTTCTTCTGTTGTAAATGTCGTCCAAATTTCTGTTCTGTCGCTGTCGTACGTATCTACTCATTACGAAAACACGCCTATTCAAATATATTGAAAATTTCACCACCAAAATTGCAAATTTTCAGATAAAAAAAATCCTGATATTTTTTCACATTTCTGCTCAAAACATAGATTGTGGGTACTCGTTAGAACCGCCTCAGCGAGGCGGTTCTAACGAGTACCCACAATCTATGTTTTGAGCAGAAATAAGAAAAATAATGTATATCCCTCTAAACCCCAGTTTTACTATATAAAAATGGGGTTTAAGGGGGTCAAAGTTATATAGGCATGTTTTCGTGATGTTCTGCTACATGAGCCGCGTCAAACGAGAATGTGTATTCGAACATGTGCAAAATGCACAGATTTAAATGATCCTGCGCATGCGCAAAGTATTATCCGGACCTTTTGCTCTCCATTCATACATTTTATAGTATCCAATGATTCTGTTAGCGGGCAGTGAAGGCTCATTAAAATGAGCGGAAGCGCAGAAAGATCTGGGCCTTCGCTGTCCGCATATACTGAAGACACATTTCACATGGCGCGGCCCATATTCATTCGTAAATAATTCCGCGTCTGACCGTAATTGATTTTTGAGCGGTTTGGCATGTTTGAAATATCGACAACTGAGTCACAGCACTAGTTTCCCGTCCGTCCTGTCTAAACGGGAACAAGAAAAACTGAATAAAACGATTATTTATATATTAATGTTTAATTTTATTGTTTTAAAAAGCATTCTTTCCTATCATGCGTAATACACTAAACATATACATAGACTTATAAAAATACAAGATTCCCAACTTCCAATTACCGCAATAGTGCGGAACGCAAACTTTCGTACCACCACGAGAAACCACGAGAGTCGCGCGACACCATAGCGTCACATACCGCCATATTGTATTTCTTATCCTGACAAAATAATCCTCGATAAATTGTCAATAAGATAACATTGTAACTCATAAATTCCTTTTGACTTTTACGTGTTTACTTTAATCGTCTGTGCTTGTTTCTGTCGTGAATAGCTCAAAACAACAGCATATCAACAAAAAACAGGTTCTGTCATAAGATTGGAGCTACAATGTAGACTGGCTCTAGTCCTTAAAACAGTTTTTTTTTTTTTTTTTTTTTTTTTTTTTAATCATGGCTCTTGGTGCAAGTCTAACTCATTCTCTTGTAGCTAGTCTAATTTGATTTTTCCCCAAAACATTGCAATGTTTCAGACTGTAGCCAGTCTAGATTGGCGCGAATCTAAGGTGGAACTATAAAATGTACATTTGTACATATTTTTATGTTGACTTAGGGCTTTACGTGCTGGCTTAACAAAAGAGCAAGCATGATTTATCCGACAGAAAACCCTGAAAACTGAAACGTTTCCGCGCTACAAATGGGCAATTTGACCGGGAGAGCTTTTCATTTCATCAAATACGACGTTCCTTGAAAATTAATATTTGCACCTTTTATTCAGTTTTTTTGAGCTGCAATGCTGGCCAACCAAAAATCAAACAGATCAGCGCACACGGAATACAAAAATGTTTTGTTTTGTTTTGTTTTGTGCTACAGAATGGGAAATTTTTTTTAAGTCATACATAGAAGACAAGATGGCTATCGGCTGTCGCACAGCTCTCGAGGTTTCTCGCGATATTTCAAGAGGTTGCGTTTCGCACTATTGCGAGTAATGGAAGTTTTATTTTATTTTATTTATTTCATATACATTATTTACTGAGGGTAAACACATTTAGCTTAACAACTATTCTACCATGTGGCCCTCAATACAAGTTAAAACAACATCTGCACAATATACATATGTACATATAAACACACAGAAGTTCAATACAATATCTAAAATAATGATTGCTAATCCTACAGATCACAGTTTCTTTACCCAAAGGACAGCACATGGCCGCATCGGAGTGGCATCACAAGCACCCCTCACCGAGTTCAGGCAGGTATGTGGCGGATACCCATGTCCAAACAACATGCATCTCTACCCGAACCCGGGAGGAGGGGCCAAAGCTGGCAGCTGATGTGGTCCTGATGTGACATTTGTTTCAGAAGTCTTGTCATATGGCTATTACCAAGTGAATAAAACATAGAGGCTGCCGTAGTTAAAAAAAAACAAAAACAAAAACAAAAAAAAAAAAAAACATATAAAAATACAGGTGCATAAAACTAGTAATAAAAAGTAATAAAGAAGTATTATGTATTAAACCGCAGCGTTGACTTTTTTCAAGTACAGTCGACTCTCGTTATCTCGACCTCGCTTATCTCGAATAACCGCTTATCTCGAAGTGAAATTCTGGTCCCTGTTTTAACATGGAAATCTAAGAATAGGTAACAAAATATTGTGAAAAAGAGGAGAAATTGCTCCTAAGGAGCAATTTCTCCTCTTTTCCACAATATTTTCAATATGTCTCTAACTTCAGGAGTCAAATTCTTAGTTCATTTATTAAATGTGGTTGTTCGATTTATTGTTTTCCTCACTTCTGCAACTCTGATATGTCGAGGTACGGATATCTCGAAGTGTTTCAGAGAGTCCCTTGGAATTCGAGATAACGAGAGTCGACTGTACATGTATATGTATGTGTACGTTAAAAAGCAGTAGTTTAAAGTATCTGTTTGATATTTTCATCAAAACTGGATAGTATAGCTGAATTGCGTACTGAAATAGGAATTGAAATCCACAGTTTAGGTGCGGAATATGAATAGGACCTATCGAACAAAGAAGTGCCTGACCTTGTAACAGCCAATGCGCTACTGATCGACGAGCATGAGTATCAGAAATTGGCTTCAGCAGGTCTGTAATATACTGAGGCGTTAAGTTGTTTAAGGCTTTGTATGTGAAGACAGCCTTGTTGTAGTTTAATCGTTTATTTACGGGAAGCCAACTTCATTCTTGGAACATGTCTGATGACGGAGTAGTAAAATCAGCACATAGTATTATACGGGATGCGCGTTTTGGAGTTTCGTTATCCTGCCAAGGTTCGTTGAGGAAGTAGCCCCCATACAACAGATCCATAGTCTAATAAAGGCAAGATGTATCCTTGATAAAATTTCTTTTGGACATCAACAGACACATACCTGGATAATTGCCTCAAGAGTGATATTTTCGATGACACTGTAGAGCATAGATAGTCTATGTGGGTACACCAAGACAGCTAGTTTGTCATCAATATATATGCCAAGGAGTTTTTGATTGTGTGTATTTTTAATTGGTTTATTGTCAATATTCTGAGATTAAATTTATGCGAGTTATTTAATTTGTGCGCAGTGCCCAAAAACCATGTAATTGGTTTTATCATAATTGATATGCATTTTATTTGGACGACTCCAGTCTTTAATTGTGTCAGCGATACTTTGCAGTTTCTCTTCAATTACTTCCAAATATTTATTATGGGTATGGAAAGTAGTATTATGCCGTAGATTTGGGGCAGAAGTAAATTTCGATTTTTTTAATAAGAAAAAAGTACAAGTTTCTATTTCAATTCCTTTATGGAAATCCACAAATTATATATTCAAATAACAATACAACAATGTTCGCCAAAATAACAATTACAATACAGTGTTCAAATTTCTATAATAAAACAGAAAGTTTCCACTGTCTAACTGGCATTCCAGATTTAATTATTAACGCAATTATTTTTCATTTGGAAATCCAAATTATTTCTCACGATGGTGAACCACTCGTATCTCAAACTTAACTAAAACTTTTTGTTTTTCGCCCACTCGCTCTCTCTTTCGTAAGTGACCAATCAAACACTCTGTATCACAGCATTATCACAATTAGCGAATGAGAATACCTGTAACAACAGGTTAACATCTCGCATTTCCCGCCTAATATCTTAACACGTGGTCAGGGTAAATTTCAAATTCGGGAAAACTGTTTTTACTTTCACTTAACGCTACATGCATATTTGGTATCAAAATAATGTTTATGATTCATAGCATATTAAAATCAAATTTATATTTTAATATTTTAACTTTTGTCTCAATAGTTCGAAAATTCATAAAATTTTAGTTTGCATTACAATTACCTTAAGTGTTAATCCCCAAGGCTACTTATCATAATCACATAAGGGATTTATTTGTGTTAACAAAGGCTCAACTTATGATAGGCAAGCCGTCCAAAGTACCCCCGCAGACATATCAATTGCACAAGTATGCACCTGACGGCGGATGAAGCCATAAGTGTGAAATTTTAGCCTTCTAGCGAAAAAGTCTGCATAATATCTTTTATGTGATAACGAACTTTTTTATGAAATTATTCTTTCTATTATTCAATATGTCAGCAAACCCACAAAAATACAACTATACAAAAGAAATCCAAAGATGTACCAAAAATGATAAACAACTTATAAACTTGGCTATATTATTTTTATTATTTTATTTTTATTATTTATTTGTTTGAAATTTTGCTGCATAACAGTAGCATCGTCCGCAAAGAAATCAGAATAACAGTATTTCATAAATAGAGGTAGATCATCAATAAATAGTAAAAATAGCGTAGTTCCAAGTACAGTGCCTTGCGGGACTCCTGACAGTACTTGCATAAAATCAGAAAGACCCTTTCCACTGTCGACAGTTTGTTGTCGATTGCTGAGAGAAGATACGAGCCATTTAGTAGCATTAGCGCTAAATTTATAGCATGGGAGTTTTCTAAGCAGGACCGAATTGTCTACTACATCAAACGCCTTTCTAAAATCTACAAATAAAGAGCCAATGATGTCCCCTTTGTCAATGCAAGCCATCCACTGGTCTATAAGTTTAACTAGTGCGATTTGACAGCTTTCTGATAAAAGCCGGACTGACTTTCGTGAATAAGTTTGTACTTATTTAAATAATTCATAAGATGTTTGTTAACATGCTTTTCAAAGATCTTTGATATGGTGGGTAAAATTGAAATAGGTCGGTAATTAGACGGGTCTGATTTTTGTCCGCCTTTGAATATAGGGTACACTTTTGCGACTTTCATTTGATCGGGAAACGATCTAGTTAATGTTTTTATTGATAAGTTTGGCTATGATTGGAGAAATAATGCTGACAGCAAGTTTGATCATTTTCGGACCAATGCCATCTAGACCAGTTGCTTTTGATGGGTCTAAAGAATTGATAAGTACTGAGACCTGTTCAGTTGTGATGTAGGGGATACTGAAAAGGGTATTTTCTGGTACCTTGTTATTTACAAACGCGGTGAGTTTAGTAAGATCTAGTTCAGTTTCTACAGTGTAAGCACTGTTTAAAACCTTGGCTACTGATGAAAATAATGATTTAATTTCACAGCGATCGACTGGCGATCAGATCAGTGCTCCCCATCAACTTCGAGTTCATCGGGCAAGCTATTGGTTGTAGATATACACCCTTTGCCTTTCTAAAATGTTTCCATATAACACGGGTATCTTTACAGTTTTCAACGGCATCAGTAAAGTGTTTGCGCTTGGCCTTTTTAATCAAAGATCTAGTTTTATTACGATATTTCTTATATTCGGGCCACTGTTTCAAGTGTTTGTAGTGATCCCTTGTTTTACGAGATTCTCCAATTTCAGGGGTATACCAGGAAGGCAGGCGAGCAGATTTTACTCTTTTTTGTTTAACAGTAGCATGCTTGTCTAAACATTGTATCATTATAGAAAGCAATTCCCATAGATCTTCATTCACCGCCTTCCGGTTAACTTCAAAGTGTTCAAGATCACAGACGAGGTAGGTCAGAAACAAATTTTCATGAAATATTTTGAAACAACGATAAGTTGTTGTAATGTGTTTATTTTTTGAGATTTTAGACATTACCTTCCACGTGAAACAAACTGGAAAGTGATCACTGGTCGCATAATGTGGTACAAAACTCTCTGTAATGTGTTCGGGGTAGGTGTATATATCAGTTGTGTAGATAAAAAAGTTGGATTAAGTTCATCCATTTATTATTTGTTCTGAACGTTAGATCAATATTGAAATCACCCATGAGTATAAGTTATAAACCACTTGCTTGCGCAACTGAGAGCTCTGCTTCAAATAGGTCTGTCCATTCCCAATAAGCACTGGGAGGGTGGTACACAGAGCAAATGAGAAAAGACTTGGCATTAGGCAAGCACACCTCTGCCCACAATGTTTCAATATTAGAAATTCTATGTCGGTACGACGCTTAATGTTAAGTGATTGCCTCGAGTGTAATAATAAACCTCCGCCGTGTTTTTCTTGAGTGTCTGAGCGATCTTTACGTAAAACATTAAAACCGTTTATTGATATTTGACTATCAGGATTGTTTTTCTGCAAAAATGTTTCACACAAATCCAAGATGCCAGGGCTGTTATCACTTGCCATAAAAACACTAATTTCATCAATTTTAGGAATAACGTGCCTAATGTTTAATTTGAAATATCAAGTCCCTTTGATGAGAATGCAAACTCGACAAGACCGTCGTTCACCGGCGCATCGACTGTTACCTGTTCCCTGGTTCCAAAGGCCGTTATCGACTAGTAACTGGTCATCATGACAAAGTTTATCTTGCAAGAGTTGTGAATACAATGTATTTTACGTCATGATGTCTGGCTCTTGGTGAAAACATAATGTAGTTTTATGCTGTCATGGTAAACAATCAAGCATAGCGGTCATAGTTGTTCGCTCTGCTAAGCTATGTGACGATGTTTACCTGTGCTGTCTCTCGCACGGGTCTCGCAATCACTTGGCTCGTAACAAAGAGACTCGCGAGATATTGCGGGATTTCATTTAGTTGCGAATCTGGTACTTTTATAAGCCTATGATGTATATAAAACATAATGTATGTTCAAAAACCATATTAAAACAACTAAAAAAATCAAAAAATGTTGGAGACGTGTTAACTCTAGAATGGGAATATAATATTTGTAACGGATAACGACCAGACTAAAATACAAATACACATGTGATTTACACTTTAAAACAGTAAATTTACTGAGCGATTAATATCATTGAACTCAATTCATTGTTTTCATGCTTACATGTAGATACACAGATATCATTCAATATTTGCTTCGTTTGATGAGATGTTTTAATCAGATTTATGCATAGCATTATGTTTGCTAAATATGAAACCATAGCATCAATGAATCATAAAATCGACAAACTAACAAGTCTATGCGAAGAAGACCTCGGTAAACTCCACTTTATACAGGAAGAAGTGGGGTTTACGAGGGTATACACTTTTTTTTTTTATTTCTGCTCTAAACCATAGTTTGTGTGACTCTGTGTACTCAAATGGGGCGGTTCCAACGAGTTCCCACAACCTATGTTTTGAGGAAATAACAGAAATAAGAAAAATATCACACTTTGTCATCTGAAAAGTTTCATTTTTACAGTCCCAAAAATCTAATGAAAATGAACGTAATCAAACGATTAAATTAAAAATTGAATTAAATTAAATTTGAACCGGGGCATACATGTAGCACTTCCTACAATTTACATGTTCGCCAAGTGGAAGCTCAGATCAGCCTGTGCATCCTCGCATTCTGGTCAGTGTCCCCTTGCCGAATGAAGAAGCTTTAGGCCCTTAGCTACCCAGCGAAGACTGACAGACTGCACGGATGCGCAGGCGAATCCCCAAGTCATCGCTGAACGCACAAAAAAAAATGTAGGATTTGCTATGCCCCGGCTTAATTTTAAACAACATAAAATACTTATCTTAATTTCAAACAGGAAACTGCGCACTTACTAAGAGAGCCACCAATATCAAAACGAATTCGGCATGGTCGTCTCTACCCTGCCGGGCTTCCAAACAACAAGAAAAACGATACATGCCTCTCGTCAAATTCATTTAGATATGGATTTAGATATGGACGAACATGTTTAGAGCTGTACGCCTTCATCACGCAAACACGCCTATCTAGATTTGACCCCCTTAAACCCCACTTTTATACACTAAAACTGGGGTTTACAGGGGTATACATTAATTTTCTTATTTCTGCTCAAAACATAAATTGTGGGTACTCGTTAGAACCGCCTCGCCGAGGCGGTTCTAACGAGTACCCACAATCTATGTTTATAGCAGAAATATAAAAGTTACCAGAATTTTTCATCTGAAAGTTTTCATTTTTTTTTTTGGGTGTTAAAATTCTCAATATATTTGAATAGGTGTGTTTTCGTAATGTTTTATAATTTGAAAACAAATCTAGATACAAATGAAGATCTCTCCCTACACTGGAGTGTACAGAAACACCATAAAGCCTTCATATGTATTCAGGTTTGTAGCAGCACTATTATTTCATCCGTAAACAGGTAAACATTGTATAAATAAAATAAACAAATAACAACAGCACATAATTAGGAATAATCCATGTAAAATATATTTTCCCAGATGGCATGCCAACATTGGGCCAACGTTGAATAATGGTTGTCCATTTCGTTGGCCCAACGTAGACATTCAACGTTGGCCCAACGAAAGTCTGCTCGTTGGGCCATTGTTGGGCCAACGTGTAGGCATTTGTTTGGCCAACGTTAGCCCTGCACAGTTCTAACGTTGGACAAACGTAGAAATTATTTACGATGCCAACCGATTTTTTTGCCAGTAAAAAAGGGGCTGTTCCGACAGCAACTCAACATGTGAGTATAATTATATTATATTTTCGTTTCTAATTGGCTGGCATTTACAATGAATAATAGATTGCTGCAAATACCTTCATTTTGCACTGGAAAAAAAGTCAAAACAGCCTGAGGAATATTGGACTACCCTTCTCCGGTGAAACTGAAATAAAAAATTAGCCGCCTGTTTTTTCAAGCCTATACCTATTTTTTCCGACGCCGAAATGAAAGATGCTGGGAAAAGCATTTTCCGATTTTTCAAAATATATCCATGAAATTTACTAAAAATCAATAAATCAGGAGAATTTATCAGTTTGTTGACATTTTGATGTCTCGTAAATCAGCAGCTATCCCTTATGAGATTACCAGGTGTGTTTATTAAAATATGACAAAACAGTAGCAGTATAATATTGCGAGGGCTATTATAAACTGTCACTAAATTCAGTAGGTTCGGGTGGGGGAAAAAAAAAAAACAAAAAAAAAAAAAAAACAATAATAGCAAGATCAGTTGAACATGTGAATGGCTGCATGGTATTTCGCAGTCTTTGATCAAAATAGTCCGGTTTATGAACGACGTTAACCCTTTCAGCTGGGCAGATCAAAGCAGATACCTGGGCAAAGAATCTAGGTCCAAATGAGACGGTAAAGATTTGCAGTTCTGTTTCTGATTTTAGACTGAAACCCCTATTTGCATCAGTGGTCCTCTCCAAATTCAAGGGTGGAAGAATCCACTTTAGAAACTCAGGGGTGAAATGGTTAATCGTTTTGTCCGACTTAATGGGACTTGATACTCTTGGTAGATTATTTTGCCATTTCTTCCAAGGGAGACAACTTAAGGGGTCTACTGTAAGGTGACGATTTGCACCCTAGGGGAGACAATTATATCCTTTTCGATTATATCCCTTTTCATAAAGAAGCAAAAACAATTTTGATAGAGTTCTCTCCCTTGAAAGTATATATACTCCCCTTTACAATCTGTTGTGCTTCGTACATTTGTAAAGCATCTCACTCATAGGTTTCGTAATGTCCTTTTTCAAAAAATATGTCCATATAACTTATTTGTGAGTGTTGTCCCCAGTTTGTACAACATCTGGGCTAGTTAAGCGAGACGTCCGAGGTTACTCGTAAACTAAAGCAATCTTTCGTATCAGGAAAACATGCCTATATAATTTTGACCCCCCTTAAACCCGACTTTTATATAGTAAAACTGGAGTTTACAGGGGTATAAATTATTGTTCTTATTTCTGCTCAAAAACATAGATTGTGGGTACTCGTTAGAACCGCGGCGAGGCGGTTCTAACAAGTATCCACAATCTTTATTTTGAGCAGAAATATGAAAAATATCAGAGTTTTTAATCTGAAAATTTTCAGTTTTTGGGAAGTGAAATTTTCTATATATTTGAATAGGTGTGTTTTCGTAATGGATTTTGGTGGACGATAGCGAGTATCCTACCGTCTTTCTGCCGTCTTTTTTGCACAACCAAAATGGCGGCCGATGCGAATAATATTTATGTATGCTTGTTTGTAACAAAATTATGTGAATGTTTACTCCATTGATATAATTTATTTGATTCTATATAAAATTAATAATTATTGATAGAATTTATTCCATCTAACAAGAAGTCTCGTCTACGAGAATAACAGCTACACTCTAACTGGATGTCACATAAGACGATTTTAAAATAACCGTTCGAAAGATGCAAAATGGTTTGGGAAAAACTCTCGAGTATGATTTGCTTTACTGAACCAGCCCTGACCACAGGGACACGGGTCAGGGACGTTTTATTATTATTATTATTATTGTTATTGTTATTATTATTATTGTTATTATTATTAAAACAGAAATATGCGAAATGGTTGTATGATTGACCAGGGAAGAAAGTAACATCGATACCGAACGATACCCTGACCTGATTTGCATACGATTTCTACTGATAAACAATCGACCCAAAAATGTAAATTTTCGGACAATAATGTTACATCTGCTCAAAACATAGATTTTGCGATTCTACCGAACTAATACAATCTATGATTTTGAGCAGAAATAAAATATACCCCTGGAAACCATTTGTTTTTCTACAGTTGACTCTCGTTATCTCGACCTCGCTTATCTCGAATAACCGCTTATCTCGAAGAAAAATCTGGTCCCTGCCTAAACATGAAAATCTAACAACAGGTAAAAAAATATTTTGGAAAAGAAGAGAAATTGCTCCTCCTCTTTTCCAAAATATTTTCAATAAACGAGTATCTCTAAATTCAAGAGTACAATTACATATATATTTGTTAAATGTGGTTATGCGAATTGATTTTTCCTCAATCCTACAAATCTGATATGTCGAGGTACGGATATATCGAAGTATTTCAGACAGTCCCTTGGAATTCGAGATAACGATAGTCGACTATATATGGACTTCCCTGGCGAGAAAACCTGTCTGCGGGGGTTCCGATTGTTAGCTCACTTGAGCCGAAGGCTCAGGATGAGCTATTGTGATCACTTACCGTCCGTCGTCGTCCGTCCGTCCGTCCACACCTTTGAACGACCTTCTCTGAAACCCCTGGGCCAATTTTCTTCAAACTTCATGTGGAGCCTTCTGTTAAAGGGGGATTGAAAACTTGTTCAAATGGTCATGGTCCGTTAATCAAGGTGGCCGCCATGCCCATATATGATAAAAACACTTCAAAATGTTCTTCTCCAGAACCAAGAGAGCTTTGGGGCTGAATCGTGGTATATAGCATCATGGACTCAAGGTCTACCAAGTTTGTTCCAACGTTTACCTTTGATTGTTTTTACGGCAAGGTCAAATTTGCGTCCCTATGCATTTGTATGGGGAAATTGTTGAAAAGTCATTTTCACAAAATGTATTAAAGACTAATGACTGAAACTTACAATGAGTGATTAAAGTAGTAAAACATTTTAGTTATAATCAAAATTTTGTCCCCTTGGGGTTATCTGCCCTTGCCCCTGGGCTATATACATGTATAAAATTGTGTAATTTTTAAATGTCTTCTTCTTTTTAACAGATTTCATATGGCGCCTTCTGTTGAAAGTATATTGCCAATTTGCTCAAATGGTTCCGCGCAATAGAACAAGTTGGCCACCATGCCCATATATGGTAAAAACACTTAAAAATCTTCTTCTCCAGAACCAAGAAAAAACTTCAAGGCTGAATCTTGGTGTATAGCATCAAGGACTCAAGGTCTACCAAGTTTGTTCAAATAATGGTCAAAGGTTGACCTTTGATCTTTTTATGGCAAGGTCAAAATTACGCCCCCATGCATTTGTATGGGGAAAATGTTGAAAAGTCATTTTCTCAAAATGTATTAAGACTAATGACTGAAACTTATAATGTGTGTTAAAAATAGTAAAACAATTTAGTTATTATCAAATTTTTTACCCTTGAGGGTTATCTGCCCTTGCCATTGGGCTATATACATGTATAAAATTGTGTAATTTTTAAATGTCTTCTCTGAAACTGCTTGAACAATTTTCACCAGATTTCACATGAGCCTTCTGTCGAAAGGGTATTGCAATTTTGTTCAAATGGTTCCGCACAAATGAACAAGATGGACGCCATGTCTATATATGGTAAAATTTCTTGACAATCTTCTTCTCAAGAAACAAGAAAGCTTTGGGGCTGAATCTTGATATATAGCACCGAGGACTCAAGCTCTACCAAGAGTGTTCAAATGATGATCATAGGTTGACCTTTGGCCTTTTTACGGCAAGATCAAATTTGAGTCTCTGTAGATTTGTATGTGTGTGGGTGTGTGTGGGCGGGGGTGCGGTGGGGTGGGGGGGGGGGGGGGGCGGGGAAGTAGAAAAATAATTTATTTTCTCAATATGTATTTAAGACTAATGGCTAAAACGTACGATGTATGATTAAAGTAGTAAAATGTTTTAATTAGGATCGAAATTTTGGGGGTTATCTGCCCTTGCCCCTGTGCTATATACAGGTATAAAACCTTGAAATCTTTAGATGTATTCTTCTTTTAAACCACTTGACCAATTTTCACCAGATTTCACATGGGACCTTCTGTCGAAGTGATGTTGATACTTTGTTCAAATGGTCCTGCATCATTAAACAAGATGGCTGCCATGCCCATATAAGATAAAAACACTTAAAAATCTTCTTCTCCTGTACTAAGAAAGCTTTGAGGCTGAATCTTGGAATTCAGCATCAGGGGCTCAAAGTCTACCAAGGCTGATCTTGAATGGTTTTATGGTATGATCAAATATGTGTCCCATTAACTGTGGCTATACTGGAAGACTGTTGCATGGCATTTGCAAATATGCAGGTGAGCGAACTGTGGCCCATGGGCCTCTTGTTTAAATTATAGCAGGGCTATTATTAACACATTTTTATCCAGCATGCTAAGTGTTAAACATATATCACAGATAATTATCAAATTAGATGTTCTCATTTATAGAGCTAATTATAGTAAAACTATTATTAACCCATTTTAGAGTGAATAAACTCCCACACACACAATATATTGGAAGCGTTCAGTTTCAATTTTATTGGGCCTATGTCCCCAGTGCTGCAAACCAAGCCCCAGGGCCATTGGCCCTTTGGTTCCGGAGAAGAAGACTTTTTTAAGAGTTTTACCATATGTGGGTGTAGCGGCTATCTTGATCATGTGACCCAGCTGCGGTGAACAAACGTCCATTCCCCTTATCCATTGATACTCCTAACGAAATCTGGCTTTGATTGGCTCAGTGGTTTCCTATAAGAAGACGTTTGAAAATTTTCTCTATATGAGTCTATGTAAAACAAGTGATACCTCTGGGGCTGGGCAATTTTTTCACCCAGTGCTATAATTTGAACAATCTTGGTAGAGGTCTAGAAGATAAAGCTACATACCAAATATCAAAGGCATGGGTTTTCTACTTTCAGACAAGAAGATTTTTAAAGTTTTGTCTGTAGGAGTCTATGTAAAATTGGCATTTCCGTAAAAAGGTCCAGGTCAATCCAAACTTTTCAAACTTTATTGGGCCCGTGTCCCTAATGCTGCATACCAAGCCCCATGGAGCATTATCCTTTGGTTCCGGAGAAGGTTTTTAAAGGGTTTTTTACCACACATGGGTGTGGCTGCCATCTTGGTCATGTGGCCCAGATGCAGTAAACACACTTTCTTTCCCCATATAGGCTCCATTTGAAGGTTGGCTTTGATTGGTCCAGTGGTTTCTGAGGAGTATATGTTTGAAGAATGTTGACGATGGACCGACGACGGAGCCTGCCTATACTATAAGTTCACCTATGAGCCTAAAGTCTCAAATGAGCTAAAAACTGGCAAAACAGTGGAGACCCTGATCAGAAGCCGCATTCATTCTGCCGGCATGATGCGGGTCTGCACTGTTTGCCAGTTACCCTTTTGGGGGTTTCCAGATTAAAATGTCTTAATCAATTTATGCCTGGTGTCCCATAAAAGGGCGATGGCAAACTGTGTAGACCGGCAGAACGCGGCGTCTGGGCAGGGTCTACACAGTTTGCATTACGTACAGGACTTTTTTATAATTATATTTACAAGTACATGATATTAACAGAACGCGGTGTCTGATCAGGGTTTACACGGTTTGCATTACGTACAGGAATTTTTATAATTGTATTTACTTGTATATGATAATTATAAAAACAAAACAGACACACCTTCATTTTCACAGGCGGTATAGAGGAGTCCCCTCATGGATTAATAGATAAACCCAGATTACAGCTAATTATACAACTGTGATAGCTGTTACGCATTCTGGTGGAATATAACCAACAATCAATACCTCCTCAAATTTGTTCGCAAAGTTATTAGCTCGATCATCACCACCCAAATGCATTATACGTACATGTGGGTCTGTTAAATCTATAACTTCGACGTTGGTTAAAAGAGCACGATTTATCTGTGCAACCTTTTTCGGGAAGACTGTGCTGTGTCTTGCAAATTCTAGAATGCCTCCCCACGATGCTGACGTTGAAATATACTTAGAGCTGTTGTTGCTACCATATGCAATATGTTGCAGAACGCTAACCTTTGCATCCGGGCGCTTGGGTGCAATGCCCTTAGTTTGAGCATCCCATTCATCTGGCCTCAAAAGACGGTAGAGATAGGACATTCTGCAAATATAGATGTAGAACATTTACATGAGTGTCACTGACGAGGCTTAATTGGCCAAAACTAGCTTGTCTGGCCCAGAAAACTTGACACCGGCTATATTCAGCTTTGTGAGTCTTTAGAATCGCTACCAATTAACGAACTGGCCGAGTTAATGGGGAATAAATTAGACGATACACTATCGGGCAACTGTGGCAAAAGTTTATGTCTCTTCTGACACGGTGTTAACTGTTAAAGGGAAAACTGCTCCTCTTGGGACTAATTTGTTTTTCCTTTTAGAGTTAACCCCTTTACAGAAGGGGTTTGTTGTGCAGAAAAGCAAACAGCAAGTCACAAAAGTTATCTCACGTATTAAAATGGCGAAAACTACCGAGTTTAACCAGGGCCCGAGGTTATAAAACCTTTTTCATGCGCAACTCACCCCACCCCCACCCCTACCCACTTTTACTCAAAATGCCATTGTCATGGGAAATTTTGGATCAATTAGAAATATCGAGTTTACCCTAAATATTCACACCCCTTACTTTTTACCTTATACATCCTTCAACAATTCCATATTATAACCTATGAATGTGTATAAAATTGCTGAATGAGTGGCAAACAGTGCAGATCCTGATCAGACGCCGCGTTTTGCGGCGTCTGATCTGGGTCTACACTGATTGCTTAGGTTTGTCTCCGAATACGTAGCGTAAGTACGCAAATTTAATCAAATCGACCCTGCCCTCCAGCCCCGCCCCTCAGAAATAATCCTAAATCCAACCCTGTAAAATATTATTAATCCCGGTTCTGCTGAACCTGGATATGTCCTGTCTTAATTTGCAGTTGGCATCTGGATCTACACAGTTTGACATTAATAGTCGGTTTTCTCAATTCCTGTATCTTGCAAAAAAAAGAAAAGCGTAACCCTAGCATGGGAAAGATATGGCTGAATTTTTTTATATATAAAGCTTGGATATTGGTTCATACAAAACCGCTGTATGGCAATGCGAAACTCATTGCAATTAGGAGAAACGCGGGCATTTTGCATGATACTGGTTTAGAGTTTTGCCAAGCAACTGTAAGTTCTATTAAAGACACATATTCCATTGCCTAACATCCTTATGCCCTATTAGTGAAATATACAGTTACAGACCATTCCTCTGTGGTGACCTGTGGCTCTCAAACAGGTAGGGGCCACGTATGGGGAAATCAGTTTTGGGTAGAAGGTAAATAGCTATATATATATATATATATATATATATATATATATATATCCATATATATATATATATCCATTTGAATATATTTTGATAAAGTACAGACTTTGAAGATTAAAAAGTTTCATAACTAAGTGTAACTTAATTTATTTAAACTCACTTAGATATTTTTATATAGTACACATTTGTATACTAACAGGTAAAATACACCCAATATTCACCCAACCCACGATAAACTAATCTGTACAGTTGATGTCTGAATATAAATTAGCACTGATTGTTTAAAATTCTTGTCGCGTTTTGTAAAACGGCGTGTATTTTATGGAATTTTGATGAACATTTTAGTTTGCGGAAATAACGTCAGTTATTATGTTTGGTCTTCAAACATTCTTACTCAGTCTAGTTCGTCAACAAATGTTTTGAAATTATGGACATGAAGAAATGCGCGGCGATTCCCCTCAACAGACATGCTTAAGACTTACGTAGTACAATACAGTATTCTAAACGAATATTTTTTATTCAAAAACCATAAGCTAGAACGCCCGAAAGGTGTCTGTTAAAATTTAAAATGTGTCATTCAAAATGTTGTCATAAAGTTTGCAATCAAATGTTTTCTTTCAGATTTATTGTAGAGGCCACGTTTGATAAAAAAAATCGAACATTTGTGGTGTTAATCCATTTCTAATAAAGGCTACAGAAAACGGTAGCAGGTTTATTTGAAATGCAGTTTGCATGCGAAATTTAAAAAATTATGTTAGCCATAAAAACGGGCTACTCTCCCTTAAATGCGGAAAACAACCGGGATGTCAGTAATGATTTCATGTTTGCATATGTGCATAGGTAAGTAAACATTCTGCTTTCTGTTTTGAGCATTTTTTTTCTTTCTTTTTTTATGATTTTAACCTGAATTAACAAGGTTTTGTATACTTAGAATGTGTTAATATCAACTGTGCCTCCATAGAAACGTGCAAGTTGTCGCAAAATACAATGCATGAATATCTGCTATACAGTTGTTTTATATACAGACATGTCAAGGCTTTTTTCCTATCGAAATCAATTGTATATATCTTTCCGATGCTGGGGTAACCAAAAATTGAGTACTAGAGTCCGTATGTGTATTTGAATTAACGACCTGGATCAAGTAATCTTATTGGAAGAACATTAGAAGTGGGCGTGGCATCTTAATTTTATTCAGCATGGCAAGGGTTAAACTAACAAATAGTCATAGTATTAAAGTATTCCATCCCCACAAATGAAACCATAAAGAGTTCTGCATTTACCTTACATTATAAGCATCTTTGAAAATACACACCTGTAGCTCTTTCAAGCATCAAACAATTAACAAACTGACTGCCACGTGTCTGTGACAATCGCACTGTAATATTTCCTTGTCTTATGTGAAAACGAAAGTTTAAGTACCCAGTGTCTCGTCTAATATTTCACTTTTTTTTCGAGAAGCTTATGTTAATTTCATTATTTCAAGGTAATTAATTTAACTATAAAGCGCCCTTGAATAGATTTCTTTTATCCTGTAGCAGCTTCTATCAATGTAGAAACCACGGACGAATGTATTAAGATGTTGATTTTTTGGCTAGGGAAAACCAATATTTTAGGCTCTCGGCTGGGCAATAAACAGGAGAAGAAAGGCGAACGAAAAATGCATTTGCGAGCCAGCTCGGGGAAGGGGCACGGGTGTCCCCACTACCCCATCTCCAATAAATCCTGGAAACATAGGTAAGCTCTCGATGATCTTAGACATCAGAACCAAATAAAAGTTAGGACCATAAATAATATTACATAAGAGATCCTGCGGTCCAACCAGTTTGCTTCATATCTGTACTGGCAATAACACCCTTAACTTTCCCATATTAGGTTTTTCAGCTTCCTCAAAATTATATCATTTTAACCTACTAACTTTGTTGCAATTTAGAAGTTTGTCCAGAAACACACTTAAAAAGAACATCACGAAAACATGCCTATATAATTTTGACCCCCTTAAACCCCACTTTTATATAGTATATTAATGTCTTTAAAAATACAAACCTGTAGCCCTTTAAGTCCCAAACAATTAACAAATTAAACGCCGCTTATCTGTAACAATCGCACTGTAATATTTCCTTATCCTGGGTGAAAACGAAAGTGAAAGTACTTATATCTAAATTCCCGGTATTTCATCCGATATTCCATAATTATTTCTTCGAGAAATTTTATATAACCGGCCAATGTTAGTTTCACTATTTCAAGGTATTTTATGTCACTTCATGCACTTGGGCCGAAGGCTCCATGGGAGCTTATAGGACGGTGGTTTGTCCGTCGTCCGTCAGCATCTTCGACAAGTTATATCTCTATAGACTGCATTTTCTTCTCTTTAGCATGCCTCTGGTGGGGCATTGATTGTATTAGCTTTTCATGGAAATCCAATGAAAACCTTGATAGCTATGGCAACCACAATGTCCCATAGAATTACAAGGGGAAAATGCTTGTCATCACCATAACTCCTTCATGGAAATCCAGTGAAAACCTTGGTTGGTATGGCAACCACAAGATCCCATAGAATTACAAGGGGAAATACTTGTTTGTTTGTTTGTGTTGAGGTTTTACGGCCCAGTCAACCCAATTGGGTCATGTCGAGCGCGGTCAGTTTACCTAACCACACGTTTACTGGGCAGGCTTAGTCCTCTAAGCGGTTGACCAGTATTGTGCACATTCTTTCGCCAGAAAGGAAATACTTGTCATCACATAACTCCTTCATGGAAATCCAGTGAAACCTTGATTTGGTATGGCAACCACAAGGTCCCATAGAATTACAAGGGGAAAATGCTTGTCATCTTCATAACTCCTTCATGGAAATCCAGTGAAACCTTGATTTGGTATGGCAACCACAAGGTCCCATAGAATTACAAGGGGAAAATGCTTGTCATCACCATAACTCCTTCAGTTTTGATCAGATGCAGATCATGTGGACATGGATTAAATCTTGGGCAAGTTAGAAAACTGGCCAGATTGGATCATAAATCTTTGAGTTGCGTCCTCTTGATTGCTGAAAACCCCTCTGTTGGACTTTATCATCAGTGTAACTTTTATTTTGATTGGATCTGCCTGAAACTTACAGATAAGGTAGACAGATAAAATCTCAGATAAGTTCGAAAACATGCCAGACCCGACCATTAATCTTAGAGTTGCACCCCTTTGATAGCTGAAAAATACTCTATTTGAATTCATCATTACTATAAATCCTTCAGTGTTGATCGGATATTCCTGAAACTTGTTGATGATGTGGACATGGATGACTCTTGATTGCCTAAAAAGCCTCTGTTTGACTTTGTGATCACCATAACTCCTTCAATTTTGATATTTTGATCAGATCTTCCTGAAACATGCAGATAAGGGGGCGGGGGACGCATGGATGGAATCCCGGACCACGTTTATCAAAGTTACGTCCCCTTGACTGTTGAAAAAGCTTATATTTGACTTTATCATAAGCATAACTTTTATTTGGATGATCTTGGAGTTTTCAGATAAGGTGGACATGAATGGTCTTTGACGAATTCGAAAACTGTCCAGACCAGGTTATTTATTTTAGAGTTACGATCCTTGATTTCTGACAATGCCTATTTGAGAACTTGCTATCAGCAGTACTTCATAAGTTTTTATCAGATCTTCCTGAATCTTACATATAAGATCGGTTTAAAACTTTGGTTAACAGTTAGACCATGAGGTGTTGCAGTGCATACTATTTTGAGGTCAAAGTACACCAAAGATAGAGTTATCATTATTTATTAAAAATTTATTAAAGATTTTCAGACATGACTTCGTTTCCAGATCACTCCTACAGTTTTCGTCGAATGAGGTTGAAACTTGGTGGACAATTAGACTATATGAGATGGTACAGTATTGTTTCGAGGTAACAGGATTACGGTTCACCAAAGTTTGATAGTCGTTACTCTTTACGGATTGTTCAGATATGACTTATTTCCGTCAAATTCCTCCTACAATTTTCATTTGATTGGATTGAAGCTTGGTGTACAGTTAGACCATGAGATGTTACAGGACTCCGACAGTTTTCATTTTTTATGGATAGGAAGACTAAGCGATGGCACAGCGCATATTGTTTTGAGGTTACAGTACACCAAATTTTGGTAGTCATTTATACTCTTTAAAGATTGGTAAGACATGACTTTATTTCCAGCTAATTCCTCCTACAATTTATATCAGACTATTTCGAGGTTGCAGTACACAAAATTTTGATAGAATGACTATTCTTTAGAGATTGTTCACACAAGACTTTGTTTCGGCCAACTCCTTCAAAGCTGAAAGTTGTTGGATAGTAAGACTACGACGTGGAACTGCGTGTATTATTGTGCTGGTCGTCTGCACTCTTTGTCCTCCGTACATAGTTCAATACGAATCACCAATTTTATATACGCGTGGAAGTGGAGATAATCGTAACAGATAGACGCATGTGGGAAGTAAACACCACCGCTCTGGGCTCACATCACCACCAGTCTTCAGACGAGCTACACTTTCCGAGACATGTCTCCGTGCCATGTTGACCTGTAGTAAGTGTGGGGAAAAGTCATATTTTGCGCGCTGACAGTTAGACGAGAGCGTTTGTAAATAGATCTGTGCCATCTGTTAATGGTTTTATTTACGTTTTAAATTGTACAAATAATTATGATTTGTTTTATTTACCTTTTATATTGTCAACTATTTGTAAGGTTTTTATATGCGTCACATTTGAACTACAGAACAAAGCATACTGGCCGGTATAGTTTCATTGAAACTCGTTATTTGAAAACTTGATAAAACATTTGAATAAAATTTTCGGTAACTTACATGATAAACTGAATGGTTGTATTCTTTTTTCTTGGGGGTCAATTTCTGACGGGTCTGAAGCCTCCAATGAAGAAAGGTGGCTAAAATATACATTGTATTTTTTTTTTTTTTTTTTTTTTTGCATTATATGGCAGATGTCGTTTTCATTACGAAAACATGCCTATTCAATTATATAGAAAATTTTACCACCAGAAAATAAAAATTTGAGATTAAAAAAATCTGATATTTTTCATATTTCTGCTCAAAACATAGATTGTGGGTACTCGTTAGAACCGCCTCGTCAAAATTTATATAGGCATGTTTTCGTGATGTAATGCTTTTAAACTCACATATCATTAAATAAATTTGTCAGTCGATTTTGTGATGCCGCTCTGATTCCAGGGATCACCGACGTGCATAATACATTCATGTCACTCTGGCTATGACAGTCACTGAATTTTTTGTAGGCGTGTTATGTAACCCCGTTTATTTCAATGTAAAATTCCAAGTGTTATGAATGTGTTACCTTAGCGATTGTGACTCTTATATATTTGGAACATCGTTCAGTTGCCCTGTTGAAATGTATTTACATGATGTACGTTTATGCAAAGAAAACATATGTGAATTCTTTGACATGTGTTTCATATGATTTGTTTTTGCATACAATATTTTAATTTGGCATATATGAAGGTTATCAAGAGTATATGTAATTATCATACGTATCTTGGTTACATCATATCTATGTCACGTGTACACCTATTCGTCTCTGGATACAGTTTTCATACATCGCTTTGTCGAAGTTTCAGAACTTATCGTTCGACATGTAGGCAGCATTCCTAGTTGTATTTGCATTTCATATGTGACCTGGATGGACATAGTCTGTATTTCATTTTATAATTTGGAGTCTTGTAACTTTGTCTGTTTTAATGTATTAGAATGTATTTTATCAAGGTGTTTCGAGCAACCATTTCTCTCGTTATGCATTTTGTTATTAAGCTAAGTGTGCAACTTGTGTAAACTAAATTAATAATTTTAGTAGTTTTAAATTTCAAGAATAGTGTTTAATTCACAACTCGACATAAATCATTCGGGTGATTCTGATATGGACTTTTTAACCCTTAAAGCGCCAAGAAAAACTACATCTGAAAATATCGTCTGTTTATGTCGTCTGCTGAATATTCTTGCAGACTTTTCAAACCTAATTTTACATACAGGCAAACAGTGTGGACCCTGATCAAAGGAGCAGTCTGATCTGGGTCCACACTGTTTGCAAAAATGACCTTTAAAATCACAAGCAGATGACAAAGCAGACGACAATAGTTGTGATTAGCGCTTTAAGGGTTAAGAAAAATGGATAAGAGTATTGTTCTGGTCGTCTGCACTCTGTCCTCTGTACATAGTTCAATATGGAATCACCGATTTCTTATACGCGTGGAAGTGGAGATAACCGTGGCAGCTACTCGCACGTGGGAAATAAACACCACCGCTCTGGGCTCACATTGGATCTTCCTTAATTTTGCAGATGAGGTGGGCGGAGATATGTTAAGAGTTATGTCCTCCAGATTAATGAATGTTGTGGACATTGGATCTTCCTTAAACTTGCAGATGGAGGGGACATGGATATGTTAAGAGTTATGTCCTCCAGAATAATGAATGTTGTAGACATTGAGTGACCTACTTTTCGGCGCAGGTGAGCGTTAATGACCATTATGGTCCTCTTGTTTTATATAGAGCGCTCTGAATAATTTTGTTTACATCCAGTGGTATCTTGTATGAATGTAGAGGCTGTTAACTAAGGCTGGCTAATCAGGGCTGAAAATATAATTGATGATGAGACCTACCATTGTCATTGATAACCGATTAGTAATCACTGAAGGTTAGGTCATAATTTTTCCTGTCTGTCTGAGCATAACTCTTACAATATGCCAGACAGGCCTGAGTAAACAGAGTAGAACCTGATGAGACGCCGCAAAACGCGGCGTCTCATCAGGTTCTTCTCTGTTTGCCACTCATTCAGCTAATTCTAGACACAACATTGAGTACTTTTTAAAATTTTAGATAAATTATGGTAAGGAGGTAAGGTGTCTGAATGCGGGGTAATACGGTAAAGTAACAGATACAGACATCAAGCGATTAGCAAATCTGTAACGATAATCATTTTTGTGGAATTCATCGATCAATTAATCGATTATCCGATTAACTGTGCCAGCCTTACTGTCAACCGATAACCACGGACGGATGTAAGTAGATCAGTAAGGTGTTGATTTTTGGTTGGGGAATACTTCTGTAATTGTTCGGCAATGAAAAGGAGAAATACAAAACCAAAAAAAAAAAAAAAAAAAAGAAAGAAAGAAAGAAACCAATTTTTTTTCCAGCCAGCGAAATGTGGGTAAGATCTCGATGACACATACAAAATAAACACAAAAAAAGAATAGGGCAAATTGTCTACAGAGATCCTCAATTTTCCTTGATGATTGTGAAGTAAGCATGTTGTAATTAAAATCGCCAGTCACTATTATATCATTTATGCCAGTATCTACAGCTACTGTAGTGTGCAGTATCTGTGCTTTCCTTGTGCCACTGTAGAAATGTTTCGGAACTGTAGTTCGTTCCCTGTTAATATTGCATTTGAACGAATGAAGCGAGTCTGACTGTCTAACATCGTTAGTTAGTTCGTTCCACTCTCTAACTACCGACGGCAAGAATGAATTGTAATACTGATTCGTTCTTGAGGCTACAGATTCAAGATCATCTGCGTTCCGTAGATTATAATGGGAAATGGAATTGACAGACTGGGGAACTAGATCAGAGAGATAGGAAGGAGATATATTGTTAATCATTTTGTAGAAAAGAGTGTTTGTGGTATTTTCGTCTTTTTTCTAGTGAATCCCATCCTGCCTCAATATACAGTAAGTTTAAAGAAATCAATTTGGTGGTACCAGTAACTATTCTAGCTGCCTCGATTTGTACTTTTTCAATTTCTTGTTTTTCGTATTGAGAGCAGTTATCCCAAACAACATCACCATATTCCAGGATTGGTCTAATAAATGATGTGTATATTACTTCAAGTGACTTTCTGTCTAATCTAAACTTTAATTTTCTCATGACATTTATCTTCTCCAGGCCTTCTCAAGTATATAATTAATTTGGTTGTGCCAAGTTAAATTGTTTGAAAAGTAAAGTCCTAGATGCTTATGAGATTCGACTTCAGTTATTTGTTGGTTTTGCATATAAAGGGGTGGGTGTAAAGGTCTGTTAATTTTACGGGAAATAAGAAGTGATTCAGTTTTTGTTGGATTAAAAGACACAAGCCATGTTTCAGCCCACTTGAGAATTTTTTCTAAGTCTGCATTAAGCTGCTCAGCGGATGTTATAGGGTTTTCAACAATCATAAAAAGGCTAGTATCGTCAGCAAAGAGCCGAATGTTGGAACCTATTTCGTTTACAATATCATTTATGTAAATCAAAAATAATAATGGGCCAAGAATTGAGCCTTGCGGCACACCTGCTAGAATTTTGGACCAATCGGAACTAACACCAGGTAGTATTACACGCTGTTTTCTGTCATATAAGTAGTTCTTAAACCAGGCGAGGAGTTTTCCGGTAACACCAGCGGCTTCGAGTTTGTGAATAAGACCTTTATGCCACACTCTATCAAATGCTTTACTTATATCACAGAAGACAACTCTGATCTCTTTACCAGCGTCCAAAGCTTGACAAAAGGTATTGTATAGAAAAGTGAGTTGATTTACAGTAGAGTCGCCTGGTATGAATCCAGACTATAGAGGTGTGAGTATATTATTGTCTTGTAAGTGATTGAATAAATGTTTGAAAACTATTCGTTCAAATACCTTGTCCTCGGAATTAAGTAGTGATATAGGTCGGTAACTACTGACTAATGAAGGGTCGTCTTTTTTGTAAACAGAGCAAACGTTTGCTTCTTTGTATGAAATCGGAAGTATTCCTGTGCTTAAAGATAAGTTGAACAGTGAACAGAGGGGAGTAGAGAGTTCTTTAGATAATTCTTTGAGGATGCGATTACTTAGACCATTTGGACCAGAAGCTTTGGAAGTGTCAAGGGATTTGAGAGACGATTCAACTTCTAGTGGCGTTATAATAATAGTATCAAGTACTGAGTTGGTCGCATGTGGCGTTAAATCAGGAAGCACGGCATTACTGTCGTTAAGGAGGGATTGACTTGAAAAAAATTCATTCAAAACACGAGCCTTATCATGATCATCATTAAAAATACAACCATTGATTGCGAGGGGTGGGATAGTGCATGATGCTTTTGGAGATATAAAAAATTTGAGTGTAGTCCACCAGTCTTTCGAAGTCAAAGAATCTGATTTTAGCTTCTCTGCAATATCATCATAGAATTTGGTTTTTGATTTGCGTATCATAGAATTGGTTTTGTTCCTCAGTTTTTTAAATTTGGCCCAAATTGTAAAAGTGTTGAGTAATTTTGCTTTACGATAAGCTCTTTTACGTTTCCGGATATAGCGTTTGATAGTTGTGGTGATCCAGGGTGGGTCTGAAGTATTTATAGTGACGATTTTGTTAGGTATGCATTCTTTCGCGATTGAAATTATGTGTTGAGTTATGTTTTGGGCATAGGTATTTATATTTGAATTTTTTAAGTCTTCCCAGTCTGTAGCTGCTGCTTTGGCTCTTAAAAGATTATAATCACCTTGATTGTAAGACCAAATGTGTCGCTTATAACATTGCAGTTTTGGTTTAGAAAATTTAAATATGCCATATATTGGACAGTGATAACGCATATCTTGACAAAGAAAAGGGTCTCCCACTCCGCTTGTTACCAAATGATCCTTGTTACTAACGAGAACTAAATCAAGAAGGGATGAGGAATTTTCAGTAAAATGTGTTGGCTGATTTATTGTCTGGAATAGCAGTATCTACAGCTAAATGCAACGAATCTTCTATTGTGGAATAGTAAAGCGCGTCCGAGTTAGGTGCCCTGTAGAAAATGCCGAATAATACATGCTTATGTTTATTTATGAGTTCTATCCATATACACTCAGTTTCTCGTGGTTCTAAATCATATCTACGTTTATAGTAAATGCCCTCTTTTATATATACCATGATACCGCCATACCTATCTCTTTCACGGTCCTTACGTTCTGGGGTACCGTACGATTGCAATAAGAGGTCTTCAGTCGATATCGCTGGACTTAACCAGGTTTCTGAGAAAGCTAGTATATCAAAGTCTAAGAGCTCTGTGTACAGAACATCTAATTTAGAAGTAATACTCTGGACATTATAATGAACAAATGATAGGTGGTGATTTAGATTAAGAGAGTTTATGATAGAGCTAGTCGTACTGGTGGTAGAATCAGATGAGCTGCTAGATGAGGTAGTTGAAGAAGGCCCTGGGTTAGGATGTATATCACCTGAGCACATCATAAGTATAAAGAGCCACGTTAAAGAAAGGATAGTAAAGAAGCATACTGAGAGACGAAATAAAAAGCTTTGCATCCTTATCCAAGCGCCCAGTGACTGAGATTCTGATCAGACTGTGTATGCGCAGGCTGAGCAGAATCTTCGCTTGGTGCACAGAAGCATCCCAGTCAGCACTCTTTATAAATCTACAGCGGGCCGTTATCGGCCCGTCAGCTACCCTGACGGGCCGATAACGGCCCGCTGTAGATTTATAAAGAATGCTTACTGGGATGGTACTCCAGGGAAAGTTTAGAAGAACCATAAGTATTTGGACAGACAAGCCTGAGCCAACAGTGTCATCCTAGATAAAATCACAGGACGCGACGTCTGATCTGGGTCTACATTTTTTGTCACTTATCCAACTAGTTTTACACATCAACAGGAATGGGCTTGTTCGTACTTTAATGACAAAAAGTATGCCAAGGTGTTGAAGTGTCCGAATATTGCATTTTTTTACTTGGCAGGCTTAGTCCTCCAAGCAGTTAACCGGTACGTTTGTTTATCCGACCAATTTCCAAAAAGCGAAAAGCGAAAAGCAAATTAACTTCTGAAAGACGAAAAGCGAAAAGCGAAAAGCAAACTTACTTCTGAAAGACGAAAAGCGAAAAGCAAACTAACTTCTCCTTGATAGTGGAGCTAATATTGATTTAACAGAACCACAATATTGATTGTGAAGATTAAGCACATTTTATTGCAGACAATAAAGACGGATTAATAAAGTTTCCTTTCAAAAGGTGAGGCTTGCCAAATTTTTCAGTGACCAGTGACCTCTCTCTGTACATGTTAATAGGAATAGGAAGGCAAACCCTATAAACCATGGTCCTGCTGTCTTTTCAACATCGTTTGGAAAGACGGGTTTTGCTTGGTGTTTTATTTTAAATGAAAACATTTTGTTCTAATTGACAATATCTTATCAGAAACCATCTGTTCATTTTTTTTTTTTTTTTTTTTTTTTTTTTTTTTCCATTTCTGTGTTTTGTAAAATTAAATTAAATGGCAAAAAATTGGTCAGGTGTATGCAAGCGATTTTTTTTTTTCTGGAAAGTTTGACTAAGAAAATATTTTCTTTGCTGAATTTGAATTATTGATGTTTCACAACAATATTGTGAAAATATCAGAAAAGAATGCACAAGCGGAAATCGTTGAAAATCTGCTTCCAAGTTACCTCCCCTACAGATTTCTGCATAATTGGGATTCATTTTTACTATGGGAAAAAGTGAAAATATTGGATCTTTTTTGTTAACCGACGCCAAGAATAAAACTTTTTAGGCATAGGTAGTTACGACAAATTGTTTTGCATTAAATTTTTGCATTAAATCAAGACAAAAAATTGCAAATTTATCTCTTCTGTATAAAGCATCAAGCAAAATGCGACTTTCTGAAATATGTCGATATGTCGAAAGCACAGTAGTTTGTTCACACAGTTCCCCATATTCCAAATAGAGGCGACACATATTAAATTAACATGTCCCACATACCAAGTAAGTATCATCAAACTATCTCAAAGTGTACTGCAGTTCTCTAGCATGCACAATTTCATAACTAATAAACATTCCAAGGTAAAGTAACTCGAAAACTAAGGCAATGTGAATTACCATTCTTGAAAAGAACACGGCACTTGGTTTGTCCTACATACATTCCAAATATCAAACTATCTTAAAGTATATAACCAAATATTTCCAAGGGATGTCATAGGTTTTGTCATAATTCAACCAACCATTCATGCAAAGAAGTTGGTGTAAATGGTCCACAATCTTTCCATTCCACTGCAATACGATTTCCCTTTTGCATGATTAAACCCCAGCCCCTATTTCTGAGTCTGATTGATTTTACAACCTGTGGCACCCTTTTCCTACTTCTACGTACAGTGCAAAGACAGTAAATCCGATCACCACGATGGCTTTCGAACAAAGCAGGACTCGGAAGAAAAAAAAAAGATCCATATATACATGTAAGATTTTCCATTCTATTTGTTTGCCAGATCCTGTACCACTCGAGCACTGTTCTGCTCCCCCGTGTTTGCCGGTATAAATCTGAACTTCATGCACATAGCCATTTTTCGCAATGGCTCCTTCCCACACGTTAATTCCAAATTTTGCCAGCTTCGCCACAAATACTACTTGAACGTAGGTCTGCCCTCAAATGCTATCATTCATTTGTAAGCTGACTGCGCCATAATATGTAAACTTGTCCTTTAGAAACTGCATCCAGTAATGTCCTTATGCGACAAAGCTTGTCGTTACCAGGCTGGTCTACAAGGAGAATTTCACTTGTGTCATTCTTGGGCATCCATTTTTTTTTTCAAAGCATGTCCTTGTTATTATTTGGGGTATACTGGGTATAGCAAAAAGGAAATGAATGTCATTTACAGTCGACTCTCGTTATCTCGAACTACTTCGAGATATCCGTAGTTCGACATATCAGGTTTGCAGAATTGAGGAAAAAATAATTTGATTAACCACATTTAACAAACTGATAGGTAACTGGACTTTTTAAGTTAGAGATATATTGAAAATATTCTCCTCTTTTCTACAATATTTTCCATCTGTTGTTAGGTTTTCATGTATAGGAAGGGACCAGATTTTTACTTCGAGATAAGCGGTTATTCGAGATAAGCGAGGTCGAGATAACGAGAGTCAACTGTATATTGTTAAAGGGCTGAAATTCTTCCAAACAATATGTCCAAGTCGAGATATTTTATACCGATGAATGAATCTGTTTGACTGCCCGATACACCCCACAACGACCATCACATATGAAAACCAGCCAATATACCGGCTCTTGGATATAACAATTATCGAAACGTTGTCTCTTCGTGTGCATTCAACGTAGCTTTACAATGTTATAGTTCATCGAGACCTTGAAAATATTACACAAAGGTTCTAAGGGAAAGGTTTTAGAAAGGTGGCCGATATTCCCCGGCCCTACTCTCCTGCTGTCTAGTCGATCCGTTCTCAGAATAAGTAATGGGTTTTACTATGTAAACATGATGAAAACGGGCACACTATGTAACGAAAATAATATGGAACAGAAAAACAACGAGAACAAGAAGTATAACATGGAACATCATGTCATACAAAGGCGTTGCTGATAGTAAATTCATCTTTACAGGGGAAAACCTATTACATATATTAAGGACCGATAAATTAAGAACTTAAATGGTCAGAATAGAGGCCCTTGGCCTTAGTATTCATTACAGCATAAAATTTTACTAACCCATTGTAGTCTGGATAACCCTAAAAAGGGTAATTGGCAAACAGTGCACACCCAGATCAGACGTTGCAGAATGCGGCGTCTGATCAGGATCTCCACTGTCTGCAAATAGTTTAGCCATTGTTTTCTAGGAATGTCCAAATCTTAGAAACAGACGTACCTAAAACTGAAATTAGACTCTTCCAGTGTATATATACACTGGGGGGTCGGGGGGCGGGGCGGGGGGTGAGGGTACTGGGGTCTATTAATTCAGTCGACAATGGATTTAGATATTCCATAAAAAGAATTTTGGGCAAAACTGATTTTCTTTCTACATATATCAAAGGCAGACAGCTCAAAAACCAGAAAATGCAAATTATAGTATTCTATGCATCTGTAATATTTCATCAAAATATTCCATTTTGTAATCGAGCTACCAGTCAAAATTCATGTTTCAGATACGGCCGCCATGACTGCAGCCGTTGGTTATTTGCCCGTCTGCCGGTTGTCCGACACCTTATACACCCGGCAGCCGTGTGAATATACACGGTCGCCGTATCGATGGCCTTTGACAGTAGTAGACGGGTTTCCGATTATTCCTGTTTCTAAAGATGACTGAGTCCTGAAAACAAGGACAAATACAGACTAAATACAGACTAAAACCAGAACGAGCTTTCCTTCTAAATGGCGCAAGTCAACAACCCTTTTGTTAATACATTATGTTAGACAGAAGGTTGAGCAGAAGCCCAGAAGAAATCAAATTTCATGCTGATATAAAAGACATGTTCGAAGTTAATTGATGACGACAGTTATGACCGACCCATCGAGCTCAAGAACCACGCTTATTTTATAGGGACTGGGTGCACTTTTAGTGGAGGCGACTGTCAAGTTTGTTCTGCCTTCCTCATGAAAAGGTTCAACTCTAAAAGAAAAAGAGTTTGTTCCCTTTTGGGGCTAATCCTTTCCTTTTAGAATAAACCACAATTTTTAAGGGGGTCGGTGCGGGGGACAGCAAACAAGAACTCACAGTAGTTGTCGCCCTTGTAAACAATGGCAGAAAAATCTTGTTAAGCCTTGTCGTGCTGATTAAATTGATATTCCACGCCCATTTTTAATTGTTAGCCAATCAGATTACTTAATCCAGATTGTGGATATAAATTCACATACTGACTGACAAACAGTGTAGATCCAGATCAGTTAGCTTCTTCAGAAAAAAAACTGATCTGGATCTACAGTGTTTGCAAAGACAGGGTATATAAGACAGGATTCAGCAGGACAATGATAAAGAATCCGAGGCCTCTGAAAGGGAACTGATACATCTTCAGAGCGGTAACCTTTTCAAACGGTTTTTGTCTCCCTCTTAAAGGGGTATGTCATTTACTAATTGTTTGTAAACCAGTCGCGATGAAGTTACGTTAATTACGTTGGTGGCTTAGTTTATACTAATGTTTGTCATCTGTTAGAAGATCATCACATGAAATTATTTTTATGTTATCGCTGAATTAATGCTGGCAACATTAATTCAAAGATACGATAAAAAATCATTTCATTTTTAATCCAGTTCACGTTAATTCCAAATATTGCTGAATTTTACCAGCTGCCAGGTGCCACATTTTACGATTGTATTAATATCATATATCAATTTATTAAACCTTTCTGTGATAATAAAATGTCTGTTTTTGAGGAAAATGGTGCCTTTAAACTTCAGTAGTTGTTGTTTTAATATCCCTAAGCGGGAGGGCGTAGGCCCATTCGCTAAACATTACAGGGGTCTATTCTAAAAGGAAAGGATTTGCTCCTTATGGGAGCAAATTCTTTCCTTTTAGAGTAGGCCCCTTTTCAGAAAGGGCTTGATATGCAGGAAAGCCAACATACAGTCACAAAAGTTGTCTTTCTTGTAAAACAAATATCAGAAAATTTAACAAGTGCATTCAGTCCCTTTAATGCACATGGAACTACACTTCTGTTAGACAGAACAGCTATCTTGATGAGACCAACTTAGCACTTTGACGCTGTACAGAAAAGTAAATAGGTGAACAGGAGCCGATGCAATCAGAATCAAATCAAGTCCTCAACATCAACGGTAAAGATGGACACTTACAATTGTACAGTCTTAAAAGCACAGACGGTGAGCAGTCAGCAGTCCTTCACCCCCCCCCCCCCCTTCCCCCACGAAGGTGGCAACTCTGTCACTTGAAAACCCTTCTCTTGCTGAACACGACATGCCCTGTCTTAGATCCAGATCAGTTTGCTTCTGACTGGTCTGGATCTGCACTGTTTGTCATTAAATACGTGAATTTCTATCAAAAACCCGGATCAAGTAATCTGATTGGCTGGAAATTAGAAGTGGGCGTGGCATCTTAATTTATTCAGCATGACAAGGGTTAATTCAAGAGATATCTTAAACGTATATACATATTCGTTAAAAGAAAACCGTTGATAACGTGGTACACGACTAAACATATAACAAAAAGAACCACAATGGAAGTAGCGCCTTGTGACAGTCAGTAACAAAATAATACTAGGGACGTGGGGTGGAGGGGAGAGTGTGGGGTAGTGAGGTTGGGTTGCGGGGGTCGGGGGTGCGGAGTGTGTGTGGTAGTGTGGTTGGGTTGCGGGGAGGGGAGGTGTTTAAGTAGACTTTGTGGGCGCCTTACCCTTGTCCTCAGCTTCCATTGTGGTACAACAATTAACAAGACGAAATATTTAGACGTAAACGTCTGAGTACCGGATCAAATTTTGTTCATGTTTACATAGAGTTATGGGACAAGGGATACTAAAGTTTAATAAATTTTCAATGTATCAGGTACAAAAAATCTGATTCTTTAATGTTTGTTTTATTCAGCTTTATGAAATTTCTTGATTGAAATGAAAATAAAGTAGACATTAATCTGTTTATAACACAGTTTGTTATAAGATTTTTTTTTATATTTGCCGTATAGTCACAAACCGACGATCACGGCAAATATAAAAAGTCCTAAGTGAGCTAATCGAATAGTCTACCATATATAAAAATCCAAAGCTATATCAAGAGACCGGCGCGAGTAAGTTGTTCGGTCCGCGTGAAGGTTATTGAGCCGTTCATCTTCTATAAATGCACAAGCCAGTGGCATAGTTAGAACAGAGTTATTTTTTATGCACTTTCAGGAAAGAATCTTGAAAACTATGCCTAGAATCGCTTCCAAAATAGGGGCTACTCTTAAAGAAAAACATTTCCTCCCAGAGAGAGCAAAGGGAATAATTTGCTCGTCCAGGCAGAAAGCAAGGCGTCGTACATGTATGTGATAACCAAATTGCAAGGGCGGATCCAGGATGATTTCTGAGGGGTTTTACTTGACCAAATTACCTTACTTACACTTCGTATTTGGAAAGTTTGTTTGTTTGTGTTGAGGTTTTACGGCCCAGTCAACCCAATGGGGTCATGTCGAGCGCGGTCAGTTTACCTAACCACACGTTTACTGGGCAGGCTTAGTCCTCTAAGCGGTTAACCAGTATTGTGCACATTCTTTCGCTAGAAACTGACAACTGCCCTTCTTGAATCAGCGGAATGGAGAGAATGACCGTAGAAAATATTTCATGATCAATCTCCACGAAAGAATGTTGCCGACCTCGGCGGGGGTTGAACCCGAGACCTCCTGGTCTCCAGTCGGACGGCGCATCCAACTGAGCCACCGAGGCCGGCCGTATTTGGAAAGACAGACCTGAGCAAGCAATGTAGACTCAGATCAGACGCCGCGTTATGATCTGGTTCTACACTGTTTGCCACTCATTCAGCGATTTTACACACACTCATACGTAGTAAACTGGACTTACTGAAAAGAGGTTAGAGGGAAATAGTAAGTGGTGCGAATATTTAGTCTAAGGGAAATAGTAAGGAATGTGAATAATTAGTATCCCAGATATATCTGTTCCATGAAAATGAAATTTGGAGTCAAAGAAGGGTTCAGAAGTGGGGTGCAGTCGAACCCCTGAAACATCTCTGAATCTGCCCCTGAAATTGGGCGTTCAGTTGTCAGCTAGGGAAAAGATTCTTGCCAGTGGCAAACTGAACCGTCTGAATGAAGACCTTTAAATGTCATGACTTCTGCAGATAGTAGGTGTGGATTATGGAAAGCAGGTCCTCAGTATGATCAGCAAATACTTTTTAACACATCTGATATATCGTACAAAATAATTTATTTCAAAAAGCGCAGATACTGGTGTACACTACAATAAGTGGAGAGATCGTTAGTTAATCGGTCCAATAGCGCCGGGACATAAACGAAACTCCTAGATCTTTCGAATATATAAGTAAGGTGGGGTAAAACGCATACCTTAAGGAAATTTACTTACACATGTTTTGGAAGTTATTTGATCTGGCCGAGAGTACACTTTTTGAACAACGCACATTAAGTTGTTTTCAATTATGATAATAAAATCTAGAAATAATGCTATATATAAGAGTTATAACTGGTTTTTGAATTTTAATTACCTGGCCTTTTTGCCCCACCATTGGGAAAGAAGCACTTTTAAATGGGGTCCCACATATGAGGAGGCCCTTTGGTACCACAGGAATTTAGATTCTCTGTATAATTTTATTCAGGGAATGCTTAACATTTGTCATTTTAAACAAGAAATAACTAAGTAAGTAAGTGACAACAACAAACAAACAAGATGACAGCACGATACAAGTTCTCTTACAAAACAAGAGGAACAGGAAGTTCCTGTATCGCTCACCAAAACGCAAGTTATCAAATTTCCAATATTATATGCCAGGGCCCAGTTGTTCAAAGCGTCGTTAGCTTAACGAGCTCGTTAAGGGTCATTTCGTTAACTGTTTTAGCAGATTTAATACA
The DNA here is from genome assembly GCA_964016985.1 of Anodontia alba. NCBI lineage: Eukaryota > Metazoa > Mollusca > Bivalvia > Lucinida > Lucinidae > Anodontia > Anodontia alba. The sequence continues at coordinate 96,876,048 of OZ024826.1, read as the reverse complement.
CAATATTCTGAAACATTTTGCTCAGTGAAAAAATGTGAGTAGGTTTTGCACTGCAAAAGCTACTCACATTTTTTCAGCAAAAAATTTCAGCATATTTGCGTATCACTCGATGTAAATTTTAACGAATCGTTAACTAACGACATCGTTACCTTTGAACAACTGGGCCCAGATTGGTTGTCTGCAAGTTTCATGAAGATCAGAAAACGTAGGGTTTTGGTTTTCTGCAAGTTTTGGGAAGATCAAAGGAGTTATGCTGGTAGATACCATTTAAGTACATTTATGACTGGAAGTCCGCGTGTTTGGAATAGGAGCCTATTTGATCGGACAGAGTGAGACAGAAGGAAAACAAAAACGGAAAAACAGAAAGTGGTGAAATTTTGGAGAATTATGGAATTGGCCTTGAATATGGACAAACGAAGGCATGTGATAGAGAACACCCCCTACTCTGTCGGACAACATAGAACTAAAGGATGGGCCTTGTTTCTGGAGGTCCTGATATGCTCTCAAATATTCCCACCCTATGAAAAAGTATATAGTCGTTTTGTGGCTGTGGTCGGGTCGTTGTCTTGGCTTTGTGGTTGATCTTTTTCTGTCTCAGAACTCTCTTTCTCTCTCTCTCTCTCTCTCTCTCTCTCTCTCTCTGCAAACACGCGGCGGTGTGTGCTTGCTTGCGTGCATGTGAGTGTTTGTCAGGAATATGACTTTTTCTCATTTGGTGACCCATATTTTGCTAGTTTAACGTTGTAATAATCACAAGAAATAGTCGATTTGCGAAATATAGTAGTCATTATTGCGTATGTCCATGTTCGTAGATTGCTTTTGTCCCGAAGTAATGCATGCGTTTGATATGGGAACTACTGTGAATTTCATTTCATTCCAGCTGAAAAGAGATCTAGATATGCCGATGTGAAAATCAAAGTAAATAGTGTGGCATGCAAACAAAATCACTGTGACACATGAATGGACAGATTTTATTAACTATAGAAGTTCTAAGTACATTCTGTTAGTGTGCATAGCTAAACATAGCAATTTTGCGCAGGCGCTTAGTTGAATATTATTTTTGCATTAGTAACCCGCACAGTCCACCATTAGCTGCATCACCAGCTTGCTAACTTACTCCAAATAAAGTTTTGCTAATTGTTGTGTGCGTGTGTGTGTGTTATAATGGCCAAGGATAACTATGACCATTGGTTGTGGCTTTTCCTGGGTTAGCTTTGTTTTCTCTCATAAAGATCTGATAACAATTCAAGGAAATGCATGTATGCTATTCACAAGGTTCAAACATGGGCTTTTTTTTTTTTTTTTTTGGAGGTCTGTGTTATTCTTAATCCGGGACAAACGGGTCACGTGCTCACATAGATACAGTAAAACCTATATGACTCGAACACCGATGGCCCGTTTACCGTGTCTGATTCGAAATCGTTTCTGAGCACAGGGATACGCGTCATGGATGTTTTTCCTTCTTTTTTTTCTATTAAAACAGAAATGTACGAAATAGAACTTTCAGGGTAGTTGCATGATTGACAATAAAACAACTATCATGAAGGTACTATTTCCGTATATTTCTGTTCTAATCGAAAAAAAATAAAAAAAATCGTTCATGACCCGTGTCCCTATGATTTGGGTCCCTAAGGAATTCCTCTAATAGAAAACCATTATTAAGGGATATTTAAAGGACAATTTTCTTATTTTATCGTGAAGATATATACTGTGTGTACTCATTAGAATCGCCTCATCGATGAGATTCTACTGAGTACACTCAACATACCAGTATTTTATATAAGATCGAAAAGACATCCCTAAATTATCACCATTTGACGCCTGGTCTGGCATGTTAATTAACCCTCAGTGATTCGTATTACCCATGTTTAGAACAAATTTACATGGTTCAAAAGATGTTCGAGTCAGTGAAGTTCGAGTGTATGGGGCGCCATTCTACTATTCAATCCATATTTATAGATATCCATCATTCGATTTATGGATATCCATAACTCGAATTAATGATATCCATAAATCAGCCGAATAATGCATATCCATAAACCGAATTATAGATATCCATTAATCGAATTAATGACATTCATAATTTGATTTATGGATATCATTAATTCAGATCGATTTATGGATATCTATAATTCGAATTATGGATATCATTAATCCGAATTATGGATATCAATAAATCGAATTATGGATATCCATTATTCCGCTGGTTTATGGATATCATTTATTCGAATTATGGGTATCATTGATTCGAATTAGATATCCATAAATCGGGCTGAATTAATGATATCCATAATTCGAATTAATGATATCCATAACTCACACCGCAAAAGCCTTTGGTTTAATAATTTCTCCCTAAGTCACGTGATTGAGTTCAAGATAGCGTAATCGCAAAAATTATTCTGGCGCGAGAGAAGAAAATACGATTATTTGCTATTTATAAACAAGGTAAAAAAAAAAAAAAAAAAGATAAAACGTGTATGTTAAATGATGATAAATAAATTGTGTGATGAAATATTTGCCAAAATCGCTTTGAATCTTTAAGAGCACTACCAAATCGGACCCCCTTAAGCACCAAATTCGACATTTTTTCACATTTTTTTTTTTTTTTTTTTTTGTGTGTGTGTGTGTAAAAGACAGCTGAAAAAATATGAAGCCCCACATTCGACACCATAATTTTTCGTACAATGTTTCATAAACGAATAAAGACTATTTGGTAAAAACATCAAGGTGCCGAAATTGCGGCTTTATGCTCAAATAAAGCAAAATATAATAAGAGATCTAGATAAGCCTCTATTCTGCTTGTGCTACCAAGTTGTTTTTTTGTTGTTTTTTTTTTTTTTTTTGTTGTTTTTTTTTTTTTTTTGTTTTGTTTTTTATTTTTTTCTGCTTTTTGAAAGAAGGATAATCAGATAAAATAAATGTCGTCCAGAAAAAGGAAGAAATAATCATAGGGAAGCAATAAGTACGACATTTCATCCAAAATACAAATACAAGCGTTGTTGTTTTTTTATTTTGTTTTTTTTTTCTGCAGCAAGAAACGCGGCCTCCGAAATTACGTTACATGCCAAATTCGCGTTTGAAAAGGGTCGCCACTGCAAAAACCGCTGAGAGATGACAGTTCTGCGTTATTGACAATGGTGGTTTTACAATAAAAAAAATCAATGTTTTGCGTTCGTTTATTCTAAATTGGAGTTTTCTATATGTTTTTCTATCGAATAAAAATTTCAAGGCTCAAATTTCGAGGTTTTAGTGGAAATAAAAGACTTCATTCATGCGGTGCTGTGATGCGGACGGCGAGCGGCTTTTGTTTTCTAATGATGTCAGTAAATGATAAAACTGAGCATTTGAAAGGAAGTGTAATACATGAAACACAACGGTACACGAAATTAAGAATATTGATATTTTTTCTGGAAAATTATTATTATCGTCTATGAATATTGAAACTACTTTGTGGTTCAATATGAAAAGAAGAAGGCTTCTAAAATATAAACTTTATTACGAATTCAAACTATCAAGAAAGTTTTAATACTGTAAGACATTATATATATTGCAAGGGTTGGCAGGAAAGGGAGTGTACTCAGATGTGTAAATATTTGTGCTAAATTATGAAAAGCAATTTAGCATGTAACTGTAAAGCATGTAATTTTTGTGTGTTAATTTGTCTACTATACCAGTATTTGAAAAATCCTTGCCAACCATGCACCTTTTTGATAAAGAGTAAGCAAAGTGTAACACTGGCCATGAAGATTGACAAAAACTGGAAAAAACATATTTAATTTGTAATAGAGGGTCATGATGGCCCTGGATTGCTCACCTGGGAAGCAGATTTTTTTTTAACTTGGTGGAAGGATATTTTCAAAGTTTTCTGCATATATATATCAGACCCTGCCCTTTGTTATTTATTTATTTATTTTTCTTTTTTTTTTTTTTTTTTTGGTGATACAAATTAATTTGAAAAATTTTGATGGATGGTCAATCCAGTGATGTTTGTGAGTATTGTTGAAATCTAGTTAGTTGTTGATTACAAAATGTTCGAAGTGTTCTAGACAGACATATGAGGAACCAACAAAAATAATTTGAACAAATTTGATAGACATTCACCTATGGAACGTTTGCACAAAAATTTTGAAATTGGACCATAGTTTGTGCAGAAGAAGAACTGTCAAGTTTACTCTAAATAATTCCTAACCAAGCCAACTGGAAGTCATATTTTGAGACGGAACAGAATTCTTTTAACAAGATTTAAAGACCTTCTATTGAAGAAACATTTCTGTGATAAAAAAAAACAACAACAAAAAACAATCCAACCAGCTCGTACTGAGGAGATTTTGAAAGATTGCTATAGCAATACGAGGGATAACTCTATTCATAAACTTTGAACAATCATTCGGCCCTCCTACATATTGATGTTTCAGACAGTTTGATTGCAGTGGGGAATCCACGTGACCAAATGACTAGGTGCACAGAGTTTGTTACTATTTTTGGCTCCGCTTCAGGTAGGATGTTTTAGAATATCTTGATTTATACCTGAAGGAATTTTTTTTCAAATAAAGCACAGAGTATGCGGAAAATCAAGCTCTTTCTGGTGGTCAGTGCTATTCTGCAATCTGGTCGGATTCTCGAGAACATTCGGAGAATGTTTTTCGTCAAAATTCATGTGCATTGTCCCGGTGACCCAGATTGACAGCAAAAACATTCTTCGAATGTTCTCGAGAATTAGACCAGATCGCAGAATAGCGCTTACACCACCAGAAAGAACTTGATTTTCCGCGTACTCTGCGCTTATTTGAACAAATTCTATTCGGTATGAATAGAGATATTCTAAAAAATCCTACCTGAAGCGGAGCTAAAAATAGTAATATTTCTTCGTGTCGTTTACGCTCCGACGCAATAGGCCGCTTACACCGCGAAAAACAAATAAAAGCGGTGTTCAACAAACCTATTTCCTAGTTAAGAATGAACAATATTTATGTTGCCAACATTTCTATCAAGCTTAAGGCATAGTTCCTGTTTATTTATTATATAAAATTAAACCATGCGATTTTACATCCTTTTTTGCACATAATATAAGGCACATGATGTTTCTGTATATTATCGACACAGTGGAGAGAAGTAAACCTGAACGCCCCTTGTTCGCTTAGCGTTTGGGCCGCTTACATCAAACATTTAGTTACACTGTACAAAATATTGAAATTATGGGTATTTTTTCGATTGTTAACATCTGCATTGCCATACTGTACAAGTTTTAAATAGATAAATGTCATAATTAAGTGATTGTTCAGTCACGAATATATTTGTTAAACAACGGTAAATTCTATACTTACCCCTACTTGTTTGCAGAAGTTTACACATTTTTAACCAATTGCAAATTACTATTTATTCATTCTAGACTAATACCAATAAGTATGCCAAAAGCCAGCTTATACAGCTACGCCGAAAAAATTGTCGTCTACTACAATTTTTCATGGCGCTTAAATGGCAGAGATTACTGAGCTTATATGTTACCAGGGCTGTACAAGGGTAACAACTCAATCACCAGATAGCATTATGTTAGCAGGAAATGTCAATCAATTACCTTGAATATTTTATTCTGATAATAATCGTACAAAATAAGTAGTTTAAGGACTATTTTGTTGTTGTTTGCATGTTCTGAAGCAGAACTTAGGCTAACTGTTATAACGGTACGAAATGATCTGCTACAAAACGTCCCGCTTATCTTATATTACTAAATAAATAGATTGTAAGATGTACAGATTAACAGCGGGGTGTCAGCATATGGCCCTCATTGATAATTTAGAGTTGAGATTTATGGAATTTTGTTTGCTTTTTCTGATTTTTTAATTTAAAAATAAACCTTTTTTCAAATTCTCCCAAAGTAGCTGAATATCTTTCTCGAACTTTCAAGTCCAGTACATTAGATAAGCTGCTTTTGGGGGTATTTACCCAATTAAAATCTTGAAAAAAGCGATTAGAATTAAATCTATGGGGTAAATACCCAATTACCAGTAATTCTTGCACCTATTAACATAACAGGGTACCCAAAGGAAAAATCCTGATACCCAATTCAATGAGAAAAGAAATGGGTAGGTAAAAATAGCCCAAAATACCCATTTGCTTAAAACCTTATCTAGGGCACTGTATAATAAATAGATTACGTATAAATAGATCACGTGCACTGGCTCCCGGCTTATCTGTGCACCGCCGTAACATCTCGGATACAAGCGCTGCAGCAGATTGAACTTACTGACCTTCAAGATCAGTCCACTGCGATGCAGACGGTGAGCAGCTTATGCCTTCTGATGTCTGTAAACAACGAAGAAAGAACAATGCACATGAAATTAAAACGTAATATATGGCGCACACGAAATTAAGTATATTCTTTTTTTGTGTCTGTGTGAGGTTGGGGGTGGGGGCGGGAGGAGAGGGGCGGGGGGGGCGGGGGGAAGAGGACGGGAGAGGTGATTCACTTATTTGTAACTGCATGTGTGTGTGGAGTGGGAGTGGGGGGGGGGGGGGGGGGTCGGGCAAGGTGATTCACTTATTTCAAACTGCATTGAAAAATCTAGCCAAGTATTTTCATTTTGGTCAGTTTTTAATCCTGTACTCAGTGGTGTAGTGGCCTCTCCTACGAACGGACTCGGGGTTTCAGTCTCACTGGTGACCTTCTCTCTCTCTCTCTCTCTCTCTCTCTCTCTCTCTCTCTCTCTCTCTGTGTGTGTGTGTGTGTGTTTAATTTAATAAACAGTTTAGCCGTTGTTTTTCTTTATTTCTTTGTTTCATCTTTTACTTTATTTTGATATTGTTTAACCTGTTAGCAAAAGCAAATCATTTTACGGAAAATCAAAAACAACATATTCTTATGGGCAATGGCGTAAAAACTGCCTTTCTTCCTTTCTTTCTTTCTTTCTTCCATTACGTCTAAACTTCCTAGGAGGACACAGACGGTGTACATTGTAAACACCCCGGGTTGCAGAATGAAGGCCTACAAGTAACCAATTTGAATTACCTTATGGTTCTTTAACCTACACATGGTGTGACTTTCTCTGCACAGGGGACCTCCAGTTAATGTCCCGATCCGAAGGACGGCACACTGTTTTCATTTCATGGCTGCAAATGATATGAAGGAAAGCGTAGCCTATGACATGAAGGAAAGCGTAGCCTGGGGGTCTATCCCGGTACCTCTAGCTCGAGAGGTCAATGCGCTCACCACTGAGCTACCGCGCTACATAAAATAGGTATTTTATACGTCTTTATTATGGGATAAATGTATGTGTTTTATTGACAGGGAAACACAAAACTAAGTGATGTGAATGTTGTTTTTCACGCACAGTCAGATACTTGATAAGTAACACATTAAAACCAGTCAAATAATAAAACTTTACCTTTCATAGTTAAAATCAGTGAAAACCACATATTATTTCAATAAAGGAAACAACCATAGCAACGCATTTTTTTTCTTAAAGGGAAACGCAACCTTAAAAGGTATTGTGCTTTAAAGTAAAGAACTTTACAAACAATGATTTTTGACACAAATTTGATCAAAATCGGTGGAAAATTAAGTAAGTTATAGACAATTGAATATTTCAACATTGGTGGAATGGGCGCCGCCATTTTGAATATTTAATGAGGTTTCATAAAAATTAAAATTCGTTTCATAAAGATAGTTATTTTCATAAAGTTGGTTGATTTTGGGGGAAACGATTGCTTGTCACTAGAATTAAAAGATTATAAAAATCTGTAGCAAAATTATTCTTAAAACCCTTTATGATTTGGTTTTGCATATTTAATTTGGGCTGTATGACGTCACAAAACCTATAATATGGTGGCATCCATGACAGCCACTTTAAATATATTCAAACCGCTATAGCTGTCCTTATTTCTGGGCCGATTTTTGAAAACTCTTGCATCAAAATAAATGGCTTGTTAAGCACTTTACTCCAAGATATACTCACTTACAACTTATATTGCGTTCCCCTTTAAATGATAACTTTTTTTTCTTTCTAAATTGCCATCCAGTACTTGACAATCAAAGTGGTAAAAAAATAGAATTGCAGTTTAAAAAGAATATATTAAATAAAACTATGTGTTTTTATGGGATAAATTCGACATATTTGTTGCCATGGCAACATAAATTTCTGTGTCATGTTGATTTTGTTCATAAATTTGTGTTTCAATATTTAACAACTATAAAACAATCATGCTTTTAATTATATTGCTGCCATGAAATTAAAGACAAACAATTTTACAATACAACATGTAGTGTATTGTTGCCATAGCAACCATTACATTTTTTTTTTCTTTTCAAACTTATTTTTGTTGTTTTTTAAGATGTCCCATGTTGACTTACATTTAGAAAAGTTTTCATCAATATATTAAATAAGGCATAATTTTGTCATTCGTGAACCAATCCCTTTTGATTTGTATCCTAAAGTCTTTAGCCAATAGGTGAACTAACAGTATAGGCAGGCTCCATTGTCCGCACTCTTCGAACATCTCAGAAACCGCTGGGTCAAACCAATCCAATTTCATATAAAGCCTCGAGGCATTTGGGGAACAAACATTTGTTATTTAAATGATCCAATCATGTCATCAGGATATCCGCCTTGCCAATATACATTGTTGGTCTCTAGAGGGGGACAAGGGGCTATTTCTCCCCCTAAAAACATGAATGGGACAAAGGAGCCTTGATGACCCTCAATATTAAAGATAATATTTTTTAAATTTTCTTAAATTATTATTTAAGATAATAGAATCCCTTAAAATAGGTGACGGCCCTTTAACAATGGTTATTGGGCAACAAATGGCCCCATCACATTGGTCCTAGCGGCAACACTGCATATATGAGCCGCTAACAAATCAACAAAATGACATGTGCACCCAGTGGAGACTCAGATCAGCCTGGGCATTTGCCAAGTCTGATCAGTTTTCACTGTCTACAATTCAATTCTTTATTATCCGAGGCTATAGAAACCTTAGAAACCTTAGCTACTTAGAAACCCAATGAGTGCACAGCGAAAACTGATCAGACTGCGTGGATACCCATGTTGATCTGATTCCTCCCTGGCAGCCCAGTCATTTTGTTGGTATTGTCATGGGCTGCTCAGTTATCGTAAAACCCGTTTAAATCAGCAGGCCGATTACCATCAAACCCACTGGTGCAGTGGCTCAGTTACTAGAGCTTCCGGCTTGCGTCCGGGAGGTTGTGGGTTTGATCCCCAGCCGAGTCATACCAAAGACTTTCAAAATGGTATTAGCTGCTCTTTCGTTTGCTCTTGGCATTGAGAAAGCCATCACGAAAACATGCCTATATAATATTGACCCCCTTAAACCCCACTTTTATATAGTAAAACTGGGGTTTACAGGGGTATACATTATTTTTGTTATTTCTGCTCAAAAACATAGATTGTGGGTACTCGTTAGACCCGGTTCTAACGAGTACCCACAATCTATGTTTTGAGCAGAAATATGAAAAATATCAGAATTTTTTATGTGAAAAATTGCCATTTTTTGGTGGTAAAATTTTCAATGTATTTGAATAGGCGTGTTTTCGTAATGGGAACTGGTCTGTCCGGTGTCAGTATACTGTGACTGGGAGGAATGTCACGTCATGTGTCTGATGTGTGATATGTCAGGGAGGCAGCACTCTTAAAGTGAGCATTGGGCTACCAGTTACATCCAGACACCGTCGCGATATAACTGCAAGATTGCTGAAAGCAACTAAGTCTGAATAAAATAATAAAAAAAAAAATCTTTCTTTTTTCATGTTGAAATCTGTCCGATGGATTAAAATTTAATGTCATACCAGCGCTTGCGCGGGTCCTTTTCACATGAAAAAAAAAATCAACAAAATGACATATGCACCCAGCGCAGATCAGCCTAGGCATCTGTATTAAATTAACCAAATCAATCAAAATGAATGAAGAAGAAGAAGAATATGATATAAGCTATAGACTTGTAGGTCTAACATACAGTTTGAGGAACCAACTTGATAGTGCAACTAATACTTATGGTCCCACTGCTAATAACTTCTTAATCAGGGTCTGAATTGCTCAACAAGTAACAGCTATGACTATGTATATAGCTTTTTTTACGACGTTTCTTCAAAGCTAAAAATAAGCCGCAACGTTAGAAAGCGTACCTTCAGAGATGTGTGGCCTAGTGTAGATTCAGATCATTCGCGCAGGATGATCTGAATCTTCACTGGGCGCATTTTGGAAAGTCAAGGATGCAAAGCTGTTTTATGTGGACAAATAAGACTGATCAGATTGCGCGGATGCGCAGGCTGATTTGGGTCTTTGTTGGCTTACAGGCCAAAAGGTTTCTCACGTTGCGGCTCAAATCATTCTGTCTCAGTGGCCCCTGTCCTGACACTCGCATTCCAAAGAATGAAAGAAGAGAAATAAAACAGAATCAGAGAGGTCTGGACGCGTAAGGAAAGGTGGGTAGGTTATTATTTATTTATTTATTTATTCATTTATTTATTTATTTTGTGCCTCCACTGGAGACAAATTGCATGAAATGTCAAATCCTGTTGTCTTGGAAATATAAGTTAAAAAAAATCCCAGAAAACAGGATTTGATATTTCATGCAAATTGTCACCAATCCAGTGGAGACAATTTGCATGGAATCTCAAGTCATCTTTTCTAGGAAAGAATAAGAAAAATATGATCAATTTGTCATCTGCTGAATTGATTCAGAGACTGTTAACAGTTAAAGAAAGTTATACCCACCAACTAAACCATAAATGATTTCTGAGCCCCTTACATTCATTAACATCTTTAAAAACACAAACCTGTAGCCCTTTTAAGCCCCCGGTTTAAGCCTCAAACAATTAACAAATTAAATATCACTTGCCTGTAACAATGGTATTGTAATATTTCCTTGTCCTTATGTAAACTCCCAGTGTCTCGTCTGATATCTCACAACTGTTTTTCCGGAAAAATTTTATATAACCGGCCAATGTTAATTTCAATCCTATTGTGTTGAAAGCGGCCGAGCGCTAAACCCGGAAGAATCTATTTTAAACCGTGACATCATAGGGCGTGCTGGAAATTAGGTCATCCAACATGGCCGACGGGAAATGATGTTATCAAATTGATGGACCGAAAATGATAACATCCTAGAAGGCCAACCGGATGTGACGTCAGAGAGATGAAAACTGTACTGGGAGAAAATTCGCTCCCCCACCCCTTTTTTTACTATACTGATCACGCAACGCTTGATGACATTTGAGATCAATTCGAGATGAAATTTGAGATCAAACACATTTTGAAAGAGGTGTAAAGCACTGGACAAGCTACTTTCGGTGAAAGAGTTTAAATCTGATAAAAAAAGAATAAAACGAACGTGTGTGGTGGTTGACAAAACACGGACAACTTACGGACACGGACTCGTGGACTTACGGACCTATTGACAATACACGGACTGCATAACAAAATACGGACCAATTATTCACGGATCTCTTGACAAACCACGGACCTACAATTCATGGACCTGACAAAGCACGGACCTATTATTCACGGACTTGACAAAGCACAGAACGTTATTTAAATTACGGACGCCACTTATGATATATGAAAAAAAAAGAACTAGGAGTAATATCAAAATCGGAATAACGTGACCTTATGGATAACGTGACGTTACCTAGTCATAGACACCTACATGTACGTTGTACAGATTTTTGATACCCATCCTAATGATGTAGGTCTGCACTGGATTTGTTTCTCGAAATTCAACTGCGAAGATGATGTTGTCAGCTTGTATGATAGTACAGGCGGTAGTTACATTTCAACTGCCGCTGAAATGGCAATTACAAACATGTTGTTTAGCCCTATGCCGAAAATCTTTGTTAGACACTTGAAATGCTCTGTACAAACGAATACAAATGACTGTGGTTTTACACCATTGCAAATATGGTCAGCATCCTCAATGGAATTGATCCTAGTGGCATACCATATACTGTCTCTAAACTGAGAGATCATCTTATCAAAGGACTTGAGAATCAAAACATAACAGTTTTCCCACACAGAAAATTATCAGTTGTGCTTCATTATTACTGTAAAGGCTTTATCTGTGATTTGTTTATTGCCCGTAATGATTAATGGATGAGTTAGAAGACCTCCAAACGGACCGAACAGATATATATTTATACATTTTCACTACTATGGAAGATGAAAGCCAGGGTTGGGATCCCGTAAAGCTAGTTTAAGCCCCCACCCCACCCAACACACACACACACACACACACACACACACACACACACACACACACACAAATACACGCGCGCCTCCCAATTCATTATTGACCGTTCCGACGCGGTAATTTCATTGTGGTACTTATTGTTCAGTGTTATGTAGTGTTTCACTTTCTAATGTTATTTTGTAGTTTTCAATTAACTGACCATGTTGTTGCTGCTACGGACCAATTTACGGACCGTAACTGACCATTCATGGACCAAGGACTTTTCACAGACGATCTGATTGCTATAACGGACCGATGTACGATGCACCAATTACGGACTAATTACGGACTGTTCACGGACCACCGACTACTCACGGACCAATTAGCGGTTAAGTTTACTATATTTTGCAATTAATACAGACTATTCACGGACCACGGACACGGAATTTTTATTGGTCCTAAGTCCGTGAATGGTCCGTGTTTTGTCACCAGGCAACATGTGATTGATTTGATTGTTGGGGTTAACGACATGTCAACCCTTGTGGGTCATTTTGTGTCGTCTCCCAGAGAAAGGGAGAAGAGAGATGGGAGATAGTAGAGGAGATGAAAGAGAGGGACAGGGGAGGAACGAAAATAAATGAAATTGAAGAAACAGAAGAAATAAAAACATCCCCCTCTACTTTTACCTGCTGCAAGGATAGCAGGCCTTGCCCAACTGTAAGAAAATATCAGTTACACGATACATTTGCCTCACCCAACCACCCCACCGTGTTTGGAACACCTATCAGAAAATTCATGTTGTATCTTGAAGTGTTTTTGTTGTTGTTTTTTAACAGCGTAAAAGTCCTTATCCAACAATGAGCAAATAAAATGATTGTCTACGGCAGACGGATAATTATTTCTTAAAATGTGGCTTGCCACCGACAACGACTATTTTGTGAACTTTCGGAATCAAAGGGAAGTAATCAACTAGAGATAAACGGAAATCGGACGTAAACGAATTCAATGTAAACCACGGTTGGCGGAACACTCCTCGTCGGTGAAGTAAATTCAACGCCGGATTCATTGTAAATATACCTGAATTTGCTTCAGTACGTCTATTATATACTTCTGATACCCAGTTATTGCATTGAAGTACATAAAATTAGAGTTAAATCGGTAAAATACAACAAATTTTGATATAACCCCCGCCCCAAAATTTCCCTACCCCCGCCCCCTCTTCCCCCGTTCCCCGCCCCTCTTCCCCCGTCCCCCGCCCCCTTTACCCCCGTCCCCCGCTCCCCTTATCCCCGTATCCCCGTCCCCCCTGTCCACCCTCTCTATTCAAGATGAAATCGAAACTGAAAGTAACAATAAATTTCACAAACCTCGTCAGATAACGCACCGGATAAGCGGCAATCAGGAATACCACGGCAATCGGAAACGCAACTCACATGGAATAAGCGGTCGGTTTGGGTAAGTCGGTTTATCTAATGTTCTTGTAATTAATATTGTCGTTAGAATAGAAACTAATCCATCTGCTTTCGGCAGAATGTATGAATTTTTGATATATTAGGATAATTTTACTAATTTATTTTTCATTTATGTCATACTGATCATCTTACTTTTTATCTTCAGTTTTCATTCAGTAAAAATCAGCTTTCTCATGCAAATTCCGGAGTTTTAAAACGATGTCCCAAACAATTCATATGTCTCTGAAAAAGTGAATGTTGTCCTTATATAAATGCTAAATTTCCCGGTTCAGTTTTTACGATCTAGGAATGGACAAAGAGTTTAGGGCTAGGAACAACTGTCTATAGAAAACAATATTTCCAAAATTCAAATGCAATCAACTAACGCAACGCATGGCAATCGACGAACGAAATGAATTGTTTCTTAAAATTGCTTATTATATTTCAACATTCTGCGTTAAAGGCTCCATATTCCTAAAAAAATTACATATTATTATCCAAGAAAGTTTTAATAAATTGTTATACAATATTAATATGATCATAAAATGTGGCACCTGACAGCCTTTAAAATTTCAGTTAGTCTCTTTTGTTGAACTTGATCAAAAATGAAATGATTTTTATCGTATCTCTGAATTAGTGTTGCCAACAATAATACAATAATATGGAGCCTTTAACAAATGGATGATTTCAGCCTTTTCGGTTTTCATTTTACGTACACGACACATCAAACGAAAGATGCGAGAGATCCTGAGTTCGAGTCCCAATCGGGCGAATTTCCTTTTTTACCTCCCCTGTTACATTTGTGGCTCAGTTTGTATCTGTGCTCGGTCTGCGAGCAGTAAGGGGACTGCAATGTCGGTTTAGGGCATGGTTGGAATCAGATTTGGGGACGAAACTAATTAAGCTAGAAGAAATTGTCACCACTAACAGTATGACCTTGTAGCTCAGTCGGCTTTCTGGTGTGCGAGAGATCCTGTGTTCGAGTGCTGGTGGGTCATGTGCTATTTCGTGCCATGTGTCATCAATATCTCACAGAGTAGACCTAGATGTAAAGCACATGCGTGAGTAATGTTTTATGTAAATTAAATGTAACAATATTATTTGAGCCTCGTCCTCGGGGGCGTCCGACCCGGTAAGACAAAAAACCGGCCTGCCTTGTCTCAGAAGCTCCTCAGAGGCATGAATTGTGGCATACAGCAGCATAAGTAATAATACTATCCAAGCAGCGAACTACGGAGGCGCTGATCAGACTGCGCGGATGCGCAGGCTGATCTGCGCCTTTGTTGTTCGCACATGCAATTAGCAGGTTTTCTCACGACTAGGCTCATTTCGTGTTGGTGTTCAAAGTAATAACGAGTGTTATAATATTCACTGGCAATGGTAACTGAGTGCCCATATCTGTGAGCATCTCACGAGGAACTCCAACTCTGCTAAAGGCATCAATTAGTGCTTCAGCGACCCACTCAGTTTCAATACCTGGTAATGGTATAGCTTCACGATGATGGGTGGCGTAATCCACAATTGTCAAGATATAACGGTTTTTCCTGTAGGTTGGTGGATCCAAAGGTCCAACAATATCAACAGCTATCCTTTGAAATAGTATTTCTATCAAGGGCATGTTGCTCAAAGGTGCTTTAACAACTCTTTCCTTAGGAACAGTCCGCTGACAAATATCACATGATTTGCAGAATCTGTTAAATTCTGCTTGACAACCTGGGGTCATCAAAATTCAGCCGGAACACTACTAACTGTTTTCTTTGTAGAAAAAATGCCCTGACAATAAAGTTTCATGTGCAAGTTTTAATACAGTACTACGGTACTTTTTTGGTACCACAAGCTACTATGGTATTGTGTATCAGACACTTGCTTAAATCTCCTATAAATAATGCCACCTTTTATAACAAAACTGATCTTCCACTACTCTTAGAAATCTTTTCATCGCCATTATAGACCATTTCTCTCACTTTATTTAGAGAATGATCTTCTTGCTGGGATTGTTTTATCTTCTCTGGTGTTGCTTAAGTTTGTAATGCCTTAGGCAGTTTAAGTTTATCATATGGCTTAATTTCTTTCTTTTGTGCTCTAGTCTGGACAGCTTGAACCAGTTTCCATTGAGGATCTGGTTCCCCTGGCAATCTTGTTCCTTCAGTATTTTCAAGTATAAGATCATATATTGGATTAGTCATGCACCATGCCTCTACATTACCAGTGTAATAAGGTTTGTCAATGAAAATATCAGCTACTGGTGCCGGCAACTTTGTTCCATCAATCCAAATGCAAAGCTGAGTTTTACCATTTCATTGGTTATCACTGACTAAATCTTGCTTAATGACCACGCCACTACAACCTGTATCATGTAAGACAGTTACGCTATGGCCATTGACTGAGCCCTGGCTTACATGCATTCTTGGGGATGACACAACTGATTTTCACAAGCTGAGCTTAAAATAGCTGTACTTTAAGTAATAGTAGGTGTTAAAATCGAGCAAGACCCACATACATTTTCCTGTTTCCCATTAACCTCCTTCATTTCTGCCAGTTGGACATTTGCAGTTACCAAACCTCTACCTCTGCCTCTATTAAACCTCGAGCCATATCCTCTGCTCTGACCTCTTTGTGACTTGTTTCTTGAATAACCTACTTGATTATCAAAATGTTTTGATTGCCTATCAAGCCAAGAACTGTTGTCTACTTGTACAGCTAGTGCACCTTGCTTTATCCTACATTCATAAGCAAAATGCCCTATGCGATTGTACAAATAATAGCGTTTTTCTGTCTTAGTTCTATGCATGTGGGGATGCTTGTTGATAGCGTTTAATAGTGACGTTTTAACATTGTGACCAGGATAATTGATGTGATCTTGTCTGTTTTAAGCTGATTTTTGTATCCTCTACTTGCATAGGTGAATGTCTTTCTGTATATACATAATTGTGTCTCGTATTTATCATATTTAGGCGCAACTGCTTAATATTAAACTACAAAGTGGTTACGTTGACGCCTGATTAACAGTTTTAGGACATACGTCCATTCAAAATTTGTTGATTACTGAATAGTTATTCAGTGACTTAAATATGTGTATCACTCATATAGGTGTGGCACTTTGGGTTTGGGCACAGCATAACGGTACCTTTAGATACTTTTACTCGTGTTTTGGGGTGAAATTTTAAAATAACATTTAAATCTGATAACGGAATAGTTGTTGTCATGTGTGTTTGCTGACGTTTATGTTTGGTCATATCTCGTACACAGAATAGAATAGAATATACTTGTTTGAGTTGAATACAGACACGACCGACAGCAGATACACGTACAACAACTGAATTGAGTGTAATTAATAATTATCCGTTGCACCCACCAATATTGGTGACTAAGGTTTTATAGCTGCTACCGTAAGGCTTGTTTTATTTAGAATAGATTAAGCACTGTAACCATCTGAAGATCTGATAATATATTAGTGAGGGCAACGGCGAATTAGTGATATCAGGGTCAAACTGTTTAACTGCATGTTTACAAATGATAGTCCGTTAGATTCGGTAATTGGAACATTTAATTAGTTATATTGTATAATTATTCATACAAACGCCTCTGCAAATTTAGTTCTTTGAAGTGATCCCATTACAAATACTTCAAGATTTTGAAGTGGTCTAATTTAACAACTACACACACTCTCCTCTTATATTCCTATGTAATTATTATTTATCTACGGCCTTTAATTCTAATGTTAAGGGAAAGTAAATAAGAATTTGTAACAATGGCTGGCTGACTATTCACTTCCCCAGGGCGTTGAGCACGGTCCAGGTCGAATCCACATATATTCATTGTAACACCACCATCGCCCCTGACCTCTCAACAGGTATTCAGTTATTAACTCGACCAGGCGGTGGTATTCCGTTACAATATTTTGCTATGAATTATTCCGATATGCATATTCACGGACCGAAGTCAAAAAGACAGGTCAATATACACCAGCAGATAAGTAAGTGTCTGCTTCTCTAATATTAGCGTGAAGGCTATTCCAATGTGTTACAGAAGACGGAATGCAAGATCTGTGGGCAGTTTCTTTGCGGTTGTTTATATTTGAAATATTGTCTCGATTGCATAATGGGTACCAACACATGGTGGAATAATATCAGATATATAGTCTGGTACAAGGTTATTTGAACACTCATACATGAGGCACATTTTCTGAAAATATCTTCTATTTGCAAGTGAGTCCCAACACATTCTTTATGTAAGTTAAAATAGAAGTGGATCGTGTGAGACCAGTGACTATTCGTGAAGCCTTATTTAGAAGTGTTTCTAAAGCAGTTTTATCTTGCTCCGTACATCCGTCCCACACACTCGACGAGTAAACGTTCTTGTCTGCATAAGTATTTACACGGACTGTCAGCACGTGGTAATCAATCAAACCTAAAGTTTAACAAGATTTATAGGTTTTCTTCTTGTCTTTATTTAATTTTAAAAGAAAAAGAAAATTAGAATATCGCTACACTGTAAATTTATTTCAAAACTGATAATAAGTAAAATACATTTTACGTTTTCTTTCTTAACATATGTTTTCTTTTATATATTTAATTCTTAAAATGTGTAAAATAAAATAAAACAAGAGGCCCATGGGCCATAATTCGCTTACCTGCATATTTGCAAATGCCATGCAACAATCTTCCAGTATTGCCACAGCAACTAGGACACAAATCTGACCAAACCGGTGGTAAGAGAAGAAGACATTTAAAGATTTCATGGTTTTATACCTGTATATAGCACAAGGGCAAATGCACATAACCCCCATGGGGTGTGGGGATGGGGGCAAAATTATGATCCTTACTAAAACATTTTACTACTTTAATCATACATTGTAAGTTTTAGTTATTGGTCTTAAGTACATATTGAAAAAAAATGATTTTTCAACATCCGCCCGCCCGTCCCCCCACCTACCCACCATAGAAATCTACAGAGAGGCAAATTTGACCTTGCCGTTGGCCCATGTAAAATCTAGTTAAAATTTCTCAAGCATTTTTAGAGAAGAAGACATTCAAAAATTACATTATTTTATACATGTATATAGCCCAGTGGCAAGGGCAGATAACCCTCAAGGGACAAAATTCGACTTTAACTAAAATGTTTTACTTCTTTAATCACACATTGTACGTTTCAGCCATTAGTCTTTAATACATTCTGAGGAAATGACTTTTCGACATGTTCTCCATACAAATGCATGGAGATGCAAATTTGACCTTGCCGTAAAAAGGTTAAAGGTCCATTTACAGTCATCATTTGAACAAACTTGGTAGACCTTGAGTCCTCGATGCTATATACCAAGATTAAGCCCCAAAGCTTTCTTGGTTGTGGAGAAGAATTTTAAGTGTTTCTACCATGTATGGGCATGGTGGCCATCATGTTCAACTGCGCGGAACCATTTGAACAAATTGGCAATACCCCTTTTGACAGAAGATCCCATGTGAAATCTGGTGAACCTCAAGCGGTTTCAGAGAAGAAATAAAAAAAAACATAACACGATTTATACATGTATATTGCCCAGTTCCAAGCGCAGATAACCCTCAAGGGGCAAAATTTTGATTATAATTAAAGGTTTTACTTCTTCTAACCTTGCCGTAAAAAGGTCAAAGGTACACTTACAGTCATCAATTGAACAAACTTGGTAGACCTTGAGTCCTCACGATTAGGCCCCAAAACTTTCTTAGTTGTGGAGAAGAATTTTGTATGGTATCATAAAATTTGCAATCAAATGTTTTCTTACAGGTTTATTGAAGCGGCCATATTGGATGAAAAATCGAACAATTTTTGGTGTTAATCCATTTCTGTAGACCTTCTAATATAGGCTATAGGAAACAGTAGAATGTTTATTTGAAACGCAGTTTGCGAAATTTAAACGATTCACGTCAGACGAGAAAATGGGGTACTCTCCCTTAAATGCGGAAAACAATCGGGATGTCACTAATGACGTCATGTTTGCATAATCGCATGAGAAAATAAACATTCTGTTTTCTGTTTTGATCATTTTTTTTTTTCTTTCCTGTTTATGATTAAACTTCAATACACAATATTTTGTATACTCAGAAATTGTTAAGTATCAACTGGGCCTCTATAGAAACGTGCGAGTTCTCGCGAAATGCAATGCATGCATATCTGCTATACAATTGTTTTATATACAGACATGCCCAGGCTTTCTTCATATATCGAAATAAACTGTATATTTTTCCGATGCTAGGGTTAGCAAAATTTGAGTACTCAAGTCCGTACTAGTAGCTTCCCACGCTAAATATAGCTCTGGTGGAGGATTAGCTGAAAAAATAATGGGCGATGGGTTGCGTTCTTTGTAGATTGATAATACGCAATGGTCAGCAAATTCGTTAACCGGCATAATATCAAAACCTTTTATAATCACGAAATTATTGTATTCCGATAAAAAATAATCGACAGTGCTCATGCCGTGTTGGTTCATAAAGGTAAACTCCCCTATATTCTTATCGCTATCTAAGCGACTGTTAGTTACTAAAAGATTTGTTGATTTGCTTAGGTCAGTAATACGTTTTCTTGAATACCGGATAAAGCTTTCCGCAAATTACATCGGTGCTAGCAAATCTTATCTCACACACCCTTATCCGACCCGTGGGAAAGATAAAATTCGAGAATTTTCACGTGTTTGATATACACTGGTTGTATAGGACGTCACCGGATGCCATCGTTAAGGTTGACGTCATTGAAAAAGAATCTGTCATGGGTGTGAGGAACAGATAGAAAAATCCGTCCTTCGGGATCAGTCTGACATCACTCGGCAAGCCTTGTGATGCCAGACAGTAACCCTCGCGACTGGTGTTTCTATCTAGCCCTCACACCCTCAATAGATTCTTATATTTTTGCACACTAGATACGGAAATCCTAGGTTTTACCCTGGGATAGAAATTTTTATCCTACCCAGGTTATCCAACTCAGGGTAAGATAAAAATCGAGAATTCTTATGCGTTTGATATACACTGGTTGTATAGGACGTCACGTATGCCATCGTTAAGGCTGACGTCAGTGAACATAATGACATCACTAAACGTCACGGTAATGTTATCACAATATGGCGGACGTCTACAATCGAAGTGACTGCATTATTAAAATCCGCGTTCAGAAATAAAAGGTATGCAAGAAAAATAATCTCATCCGATGTGAAATATGTTTTCTTTGCAGAGTCCTTTTTTTTTTTTTTTTTTTTTTTTTTTTTTTTTTTTTCACTTTTTCTTTCTTTGTTGCCATAAAGAATAGATATCCAAAAACTTAATGACACTTCAAAGTCCCAAAGTATATTTGTATTTTTTCATTTTAAAAAATCTACGGTGCTTCAAATCCATGTTTCGCCCACCAGGGGACATAACATCTAACTGTCCATTTTCACCATGTTTATATTGCAAACGGGTATTTGCTGTAACGTGTCCATTTTCCGATGTACATGTATCATCCGATGTCAGCGGTGAAATATGCTTCCTTTCAGAGTCCTTTTTTCACTTTTGCTTTCTTTGGGGCATAAAGAATAGATATCCAAAAAATTTAATGACACTTCAAAGTCCCAAAGTATGTTTGTATTTTTCAATTAAAAAATTACAGAGCTTTAAATCTATGTTTTGCCCACCAGAGGACATAACTCAGATTACATTGATAGCCGTTACGTAGTCTGGCGGAATATACCCAACAATCAGTATCTCTTCAAATTTTTTCGCAAAGTTATAAGCTCGAGAATCACCACCCAAATGCATTCCACGTACATGTGGGTCTGTTAAATCTATTACTTCGACGTTGATGAAACGCGCACGATTTATCTGTGCAACCTTTTTCGGGAAGACTGTGCTGTGTCTTGCAAATTCTAGAATGCCTCCCCACGATGCTGACGTTGAAATATACTGAGAGTTGCTGTGACTACCATATGCAACATGTTGCAGAACGCTAACATTTGCCTCCGGGCATTGGGCTACAATGCCGTTAGTTCGGGCATTCCATTCATCTGGTTTCAAAAGACGGTAGAGATAGGACATTCTGCAAATATAGATGTAGAACATTTATATGAGTGTCACTGACGAGGTTTAATTGGCCGAAACTAGCTTGTCTGATCCAGAAAACTTGACACCGGCTGTATTAAGCTTTGTGTGTATACAGTTACTGGACAAGGTGTCAGATATAACAGAACATATATATGAGAAGCAAAGCATAGCTTAATGCCCCCATGGGGTGATTATAGGTGATAACGATTCTGAATGACCTGTTAAATGGTTGCAACTCCAAGACAGTCTTAACTCAGTAATTGACCAACAGATGTAATATCATTGTGGAAACAAGTTTTTGGGGGCGGTTGAGCAGTAGAGTGAAAGTTTCCTTACTGCAAAAGGCCTTATCACCGCCAAGAGATATTCGTAAGAAAATGCTATATATTCAAAACAGTTTCGAAAGTTCCACAAGAAACTGCCAATGAAACTGAATATTATAATTTGTATTTTCTATCAATTTATTTCATGAACGCACTTGTCCTTCAGTTTACTTCTCAATAATTAAAAAAAATTACGCAGGGGTTCTCCGAGTACAAGATTTGTGAATGAAAACGTCGATGACGTTGCGGATGAATACAGCCGCGCCGAGGGTAAAATTCATGACTACAGGGGTAACGGGACGTTTCGCGCCAGAGATGTTTCGTCTAAAACCCGTCTCAAAACCCAAACCATTCGTCCCAGGACATTTCATCCCACAATTATTATAAATGACGACTCCCATTCTTTCATCGGAACTTTTTCTGTACTGGATTACTTTAATATTTTATTTATTCTACAATTAAACTCTGAATTCAGGAACCTCAAATTGTAGGATCAGAAACTGTTATTCAAAGGATTTGGTATTTGGTTTAGAAATTCTTGTGGATTATTTCTGAGGGACTTTGTGACAATAAAACTTGAAAGGTGTTGTTCACTTATATATTTTTTCTGTTTTGCACATTGTCTTAACTTTTTGTTTATAATTGTTACAAGCCAGGCGTAACGAGAAAGAAATGAAAGTGAAACCAGCAGCAAGCTTTAAATTATTAACAACATTGTTTCACAAAAAAATAAATAAGACAAGATTCAAAACAAACGAATGTAAGTAAAGAGTACCTTTCAAGTTTATGTCACAGTCCCTCAGAAATATTCCACACGAATTTCTAAAACAAATCCTTTGAATAACAGTTTCTGATCCCACAATATAAAGTCCATGAATTCAGAGTTTAATTCCAGAATGAATAAACTATTAAAGTAATCCAGTATAGCATAATTTCCGATGAAAGTATACAAAGATACCCATATGAAAATCTTTTTTCCGTATATAATATCAAAGAATATTCTAGAAAAAGAATTTACTAGAGGCATCACTCATTTTCCAGTTTTAGTCAATAACATTCTAAATGTTCTATGATATACCAAAAATAACTCAGTCCAGAATCAAAAACATAAAAAACATGTTATTGTAAACATGTTTTTCCAGAAAGTTCGATTTATATTATGATACTTGTAGTAAACATGAAAATAATGATACTTAAAATAATCAAATACCCTATATATAACACTTCCCCTCTTCAAGGAAAAGAAAGCTTTCTTTTGCCATAAAAGTATCATAAAATAGAATACTGATAAAGGCAATTATTATCTTATATACAACAAGTTACAGGAAACCACATATCAAGACATCATGCTCTAGACAAGGCATCAGGAATAATATTATCTTTTCCTCTGATATGCCTGATGTCCTACAACAACAGGCTCCATCTGAGTAACCTCTGTTTTTCACCTTATGGATGAAAGTCAGCGGATTGTGATTGCTGAAAACAACAATAGGTGAGGACCAAGAAGTTAGATAAACTTCAAAATGTTAAAGAGCAAGAATGAGAGGCAAACATTCTTTCTCTATTGTAAATTAATTTTTTGATGTTTGTTAAACTTTTTGGAAAAGTAACAAACTGGATGAGCCACACCATTGTCATCCCCTTGCAGCAATACACCACCTGCACCAACATCACTCGCATCTAAGGCTAGCTTAAATTCTTTATCAAAATTTGGTGCCAAGAGAACCGGCTCACTTCTCAGTATGGCGTTCAGTTTATCAAAAGGCATTCTGACAATCACTGGTCCGCTTAAACCTCTTTCTTTTACTAAGTAAATTAGTCAGTGGCTCAGCAATGACAGAAAAATTATTACAGTATTTTTGTAATAACCGGCCATACCACGAAACCTTATCAGTTGTCTTTTGCATGTGGGCACCGAAAAATCTGAAATAGCTTCAACTTTAGCTTCTATAGTTGGGGAAGAGAGAGCTAATCTTAGTGCTTTTCGTACGTTTGTTCGATTTGTGCTTGTTTGGATTTGTCGGGTTCCTCTTCCTCTTGGGGTCTAGGAAGGGCTGCGGTTTGTGATTGTGGCACTCCTGGACTTTTCTCTACCCTTTTTCCTGGACTTTTCTCTTACCTTTTTTTAACCTGACCTTGACCCACAACATGTCCTAGAAATGTTAAAGTTGCATGACAGAATTCACTTTTAGCAAGGTTTATTGTCAGTTTTGCTTCACTATGTTTGTCAAAGAATGCTTTGATAGTCCCCAGATTATGATTCCACTCATCATTGTATATGATGGTATCACTGATGTAAGCCTAGCAATGCTCGATTCCAGCTATTATGGTGTTGATTAAGTGTTGAAATGTTGCTGGAGAGTTTTTTCATTCCAAATGGCATTACTTTATAGTGATATAATTCATCAGGAGTAACAAATGCTGAGATTTCTTTGGCTCTTTCTGTGAAAGGAATTTACCAAAATCCTTTCAGAAGATCGAATTTAGTTTTATATTTTTAATTCCCAATTTTATCAATACAGTCATCCGTTCTTGGTATTGGAAAAGTGTCTGTTTTACTCAAATTATTGACCTTCCTGTAATCGGTGCACATCCGATATGTTCCATCAGGGTTTTGGTACAAGAATGCAAGATGAAATCCATTCACTTTGGCTTGTTCAATGAAATCATTGTCCAGCAAACACTGAATTTCCTCCTTAAGATATTTTTGTTTAATAGGGTTGATTCTATATGGATGTTGTTTTACAGGTTGTGAATCCTCAACATTCACAGCATGATAAATTTTATCAGTCCTTGTAAGAATGTACGGAAATAAGTGTTCATATTCAGAATTAACTGTTTCAATTCCTTCCTTTGAATTGGATCTAGGTGTGAAAATTTCTGGTCGAGATCCTTTAGAATGTCAGAATTCTGGAGTTTTAATGACACAGGATCAGATTTGATCAAGTTCATGTCTTCAGAGTCCATTTCATTTTGTTTCTGAGGGACTGAACTAACAACGTTAATGGTGTAACAGACGAGTTATCCCTATCTATGTATTGTTTAAGCATGTTAACATGACATAACTGTTTTTGTTTGCGTCTCCAGGAGTTTTAACAATGTGATTCACATCACTTATCTTTTCATCTACAGTGTAAGGGCCGTAATATCTGGCTTGCAGTGGTTTGCCAGGATTAGGCAAAAGAGCAAGTACCCTGTCTCCAACCATGAATTTTCTTTCTTTTGCATTTTCATCATATCAACGTTTCATTTTCCTTTGTGCTGACTTAAGATTAATCCGAGCAGACCCACAAGCTTTCGACAGTCGGTCTTTAAAATCTGATACATATGGGTTGGGGCTTGACGATATGTCTTTGGCTTGACCCGCCGTGGTTCAACTATTGGTTTTCATTTACTCTGGCATACAGTAGAATTAGCCATGAGTACTCGTCTTTGTTTATTATAGTGATTAATTTGATTTTTATGTTTTCGCTTTGATGCATTGACTGAGTTGGGAGCCTTTATGCAAACCGAATTTTTATGTATTTCTGTATTAAGAGTAGCATCGGGACCCAGGGTGAAGTTAGCTAGCTGTAAAAGTGCCTTAAACCACCTTCACCCCCCCCCCCCCCCCCCCCCCCCCCCCCCCCCAACATGGACATTCATTGGGAAGAAAACCTAATGGAGCAGAAACATTTGTGACTAACAGACAGCAGGTTATCTCCAAAACACAACAATGACAAAAATAATACTGTAATAATTTGACCATTTCACAAATTTAAAAAGTAGGAATGCTACTCAATATACATTTTTTCAACCATCCTCTTCTCAAGTTTGTACACTCGTTCTGTGTATTTTTGCAAATGCTTTTTTTTTCTTTTCTTTTTTTGAGTCAAGGTTTTACGGCCCAGTCAACCCATTAAGATCATGTTGAGTGCAGTCAGTTTACCTAACCACCCTTTTCCTCGGCAGGCTTAGTCCTCAAAGTGGTTAACCAATATTTGTGCACATTCTTTCTCCAGAAACTGACAATTGCTCTTCTGGAATCAGTGGAAGGAATAAAATGACATTAGAAAATATTTCATGATTGATCTCTACGAAATAATTAAGCCAGACCCCATGGGAAGCGAATCACTGATGTGCATCCAACTGAACCACCGAGGCCAGCTAAAGTCTCTTTAAACTATTTTAATTGTTAAATTTTGCTACTGTTGTGATTTAGGAGATTTCCTGACATACACAACTACTAAGTCATAAATCACAGTTCCACATATACTTTTTAAGCAGAAGATTATTTACTAAAAAGACAATTTAAAGCTTAGTTTCTAACTAGCTTCTGAACACAATATTCATTAAAAATGCACTCTATAATTGTTGTTCAATTAATCTGTAACGCAGACTTAATGCTCTCCATTCTGCATAAAACTTCCAACAGATGACATTTTGATTTTTTTTTTCCCAGAAAATAGGCTTAGGAGACAACATGCATGAAATGTCAAAGACTATTTTCTGGGAAAAACTAGAAAAATATCACGACTTTGTCATCTGCTGAATGTGCCTTGCAAGAAAGAACAGTTAAAATTCACCATTTCTTTGTCAGTGACTGAGTTACAACCAGCATAAAAAAGGAGAGTATCCTTTTCACCATAAGTACTGGGACAATGCAAACAGGCCAATGGAAAGAAAGTATGGTAAATGTCCAAAATATTCGACCAATTTATTCAATACTATTTTGGCCTAAATTCTGCTTTTTATGCAGCTGTTTCTTAAAATACTTAGTGGAAAGGCAACAAGTGTAGACCCTGATCAGACTGCTCTTAAAGGAGCAGTCTGATCTGGATCTGCACTGTTTGCATATGTCATTTTGTCAGCCAGTTTGGAATTTTAGGACATTTATCCTATAACATGATCAAATGCCACATTCTGTGGTGTCTGATCAGTGTCTTCTACACTGTTTGTCACTCAGCCGGTAGTAAAACTGTCTTGTTCAAACTGTTCAAAATTTAGGGCAAGTATGATAAGGGCAGACTTTATATCAATAAATTTCTATTTAGAAAGCATCTTCCCGAGCCCTAAGTGACAATATGGAAAGTCTGCTTATCGAGAGCTGTGGTTCAAACATGACAGAAGAAAGGTTATTCAAAACAATATAAAAATAAACTTGAGTACGGAGGTCTGAGTTTGAAATAAGTTTCTTAATTATTAACCCATTAAAGCTTAACATCCCAAGAAATGGACCATTTGGAGAGTAAAGAACCAGATCAGTTGTAGACTGCAGCAGCTGATCAGGGTCTGCTCTGCTTGCCTTGACATTAGCAATTTACAACATCAGAAACACTTAATGCTTAGCATGCTGAGTAAACGTTTCAGCAGGCAACATTTTAAAATATTTTTTCTTATCTTCCCAGAAAATAAGCTTTGATATTTCATGCAAACTGTCTCATTTAGAGATATTTTGCATGAAACCTCAAAGCCTGTTTTCTGGGAAAAATAAGATCCAGAAAACAGGCTTTGATATTTCATGCTACTTTATCTCCTTTTGGAGACAATTTGCATGAAATGTCAAAGCCTATTTTCCAGGAAAAATGCTAAATCCTCGAAATATAGGTAAGATCTCAATGACATCTTGGACGCCAAAACCAAACAATTTCGAGCCACAGAAAATGTTAAGAGAACCTGCGGTTCAACCAATCTACGAGGGTGAGTCAATAAGTAACCGGCCTAACTTATTTCCGGTTGAGATCCACCTCTTCTTTTTCGATGTAATTGCCCACTTGTGTGATGCACTTAGACCAACGGTGTTCAAGTGCCATCAGCCCAGAACTGAAAACGTCAGGGTCCTTTCCATTGACCTACTCCTCAACTGCCGTCACGACTTCTTCATCAGACCGGAAATGAAGTCCACGAATATCTTTTTTTCAAGTTTGGGAATAGGAAGAAGTCGCTAGGAGCTAGGTCAGGCGAATAGGCAGGATGTGGTATTAATTCATACCCGTTTCGCTCTACAGCATCCATTGCAACTTTGCAAGTGTGGACTCTCGCGTTGTCCTGTTGCAGCAAAACACCTTTAGAGAGTTTACCTCGGCGTTTTTCACGCATGGCGGTTCTCAGCTGATCTAACAAGTTTGCATAGTACACTTCAGTTATTGTACTTCTCTTGGGTAAAAAGTCCAACATAATAACGCCTTTTGCGTCCCAAAATACTGTGGCCATCACCTTGCCAGCAGATGGTTGCGTCTTGAACTTCTTTGGCCTCGGGGACCCAGGCCCTACCCACTGACGACTCTGAGCTTTATTTTCTGGCTCATAATAATGAACCCAAGTCTCATCTACAGTCACCAGACGCAAAAGAAAATCATCTTTTGACCTAAAACGCTTCAACAAGGCGCTACATACTGATGCTCTGGTTGCCATTTGCTCATCTCTAAGGGATTCGGGGACCCAACGGGCTGTTAGCTTGCGCATACCTAAACGATCATGTAAGATTGTTGAAACGCTACCATGTGAAATGCCTAATGCCTGCGCTATTTCTTCCACCTGAATTCGCCTATCAGAGTATACCAGATCCCGAACTTTCTTACACATTTCTTCGTCGGTGTCATCCAGTGGGCCTCCAGACCTGGCTTCATCTTCTAAAGACGTTCTACCGCGTTTGAATTCCCCTACCCGAAATTTAACCTGAGCATAAGAAGGTGCAGAAGACCCATAAACATCTGCGAACTCGCCGTGTATTTCCTTGGCTGTTTTACCTTTTAAATACAAGTACCAAATTACAGCACGGTACTCAACTTTAGATGAAAAGCATGCCTTTGCATCACTAGCCATGTTTGACATTCAATATCTGATTAAAGAATGACTCGATACGCGTGCAAGTTTGTACCCATGTATAAAACATATATTGAAACACAGCATGAAAATCGTGACCGTCTCGGTCCATCGGAAATGAGATAGGCTGGTTATTTATTGACACGCCCTCGTACTTCATATCTATATCGGCATAAAAATCAGGGGCGGATTCAGAGGGGGTTCGGGAAATTCAATAGAACCACCCCTTTTAACTTAAAATTTCATTTGGATAAATTTAAGATACCGTATTTACCCTAAATATTCACACCCCTTACTTTGTACCTTGTTCTTCTCTCAAACAAATCCTATTATCTATGAATTTGTATAAAATTGCTGGATGAGTGGCGTTCTGTGGCGCCTGATCTGGGTCTACACTGTTTGCTCAGGCGTGTTTTTCGGAATACGCAGAGTGAGTATGCTAATTTAATCAAAACCTTCAGAAATACTCCTAGATCCGATCCTGTAAAATATTATTTAAAAAAAAAGGTAAGAGAAAAGTCCAGGGAGTGCCACAATCACAAACCGCAGCCCTTCCCAGACCCCAAGAGGAAGAGGAAACTGACAAATCCAAACGAGCACAAATCGAACGAACATACGAAAAGCACTAAGATTAGCTCTCTCTTCCCCAAGCGAGGTAATCGCAATACTAAAAGGACTGAAAAACACAAGAACAAAATGACACATGCAAAGACATATAGCAAATCGCCTCGTAGAATAAACCACAAAGCAACAAAGAGTAAAACTAACACCGGGACCACCGCCTTAGAACGGTCAGTAGAGTAAACACCCTGGTCGTGCTGAGCCCGGATATGCACTGTCTTTGTAAACAGTGTACATCCAGATTAGTTGCATCTGGATCTACACTGTTTGACATTAAGTATGTGTATTTGTATTAACAACCCGGATCAAGTCATCTGATTGGATGAAAATTAGAAGTTGGCGTGACATCTAAATTTATTTAGCATGGCAAGGGTTAAACTAAAGGATAGTCATAGTACATTGAAGTAATCCATACCCAAAAACTAAACCATAAATGATTTCTGATTTTCCCTTACATTTATTAGCATCTTTAAAAGTACACACCTGTAGCCCTTTTAAGCATCAATCAATTAAGAGACTGACTGCTACTTGTCTGTCCTATGTGAAAACGAAATAGCAAGTACCTGTACGTAGATTCCCAGTGTCTCCTCCGATACACATTATGTAACCAGCTAATGTTAATTTCATTATTTCAAGGTATTTTTATTTAATTATAAAAATACCGTACAGCTGGCGCCTTTGACGACATATGACTAACTAGACGACATATGTAAACATTGTTGACATAAAAAGGGTATGTGAAGAGATAGTGCCGGTAAAAATTCAGAAAGAAAGCATTTCACTTTTAGGCATCATGGGGATATTATGTAATGATTGAAGACTCCGCAGTAGTAATCTGATTTAATTTCACTGCCGCGTAAGCATATGTGACGTGGCCAAAAAAAATGTTTCCTAAATTTTCCACCACCAAAATCCATTTTCTGCTGGTGCCCTGCTTCCCAGGAACAAAATCTGGTATTTTCTCTTGCATAAAATACATCTGCAATCATTCAACAGCAATTCTGCAAAATTTGGCGTGGCAGCGTGGTTTAATAGCGGAGCTATATGCTTCCAAAAGAAGCAAGTGTCTGAAAAACGACTGCTTTTGCCTACAGATCTCACGGTCTAGAGTGGACTCAATGTATATTGCAGATCAAGACTTATTGGGGCCTAATGTCTATGGGAAACACCTAATGTTTGGGGCCTTAAGGGCTATATTAAGCAAAAGACTTAATAAAAGCTGAAGATGCTGGTCCTACTGACGGCCTAAGGTCTATACGAAAATAAAAAAAATCTATCAGGGCTATGTAACTGATACTCATTTAGATAGAGAATCACTATCGGTGTTCCGTAGTACCTCTCCACGCGATAGAGACACTAGGCAGCCAATTTAATGTCGAAAATAGTACAGAATGTGCAAGTTGAAAATATCTTCATAATTTTGTGCGTTTCCTGGGAAAATACCGTAATAACGACTGTATATATTGAGAATAGCTACAAACTAGAATAATTGTTGTGCAAACATAGAGCCTCTGATAGAAACGACGCGTAAAAATGGTTGTTATGCACATGTGATACTGATTTGTCGAATATAATATAAATTTTGCGAAACCGATCAAAAGCTCTCAGATAACATATTGTGGAAGTCGATTGTATATTGTTTATTTAGCATTTTAATGCTTCTATGATCAACCTTTGTTAACTATAAAAAGCATGTTTGAAACAATCTAGTATCAAAATTTTGTCGGCTAAATGTTTCAATACAAAGACACTAGAGACGGATCTCAATCGGTGTGGAGAGGTACAACGGAACAGCGATGGAGATATTCAGTCTACTATTCATTTAGCAAGAGTAGCTTCATTTTACTAACTTATTATCTCCTTTTAGGTTTGTCGGCTACATAAGATCAGAACAACCATGAAACAGTACTTGTGTTATTACTGTGACTGTGAAAAAGACACTTTTCAGTGCATAATCGAACACATTATTTCATCCCACAGGAGTAACTCCCAGAAATATCGCGAATTAGAACTAAATGAAGTATCTGGTTTGGTAACATACCGCACTAAGGCCCATGCTCTAAAATCTCTAAAACATAGATGTGTTGGTACGTTTATATTCCAGCGTTGTTATCAGCTGTGACTACAATGTCACCGTCTGCTGAGATTATGTCTACATGGGCCTTAATGCTGTATGCTACTGAACCAGATATTTCATTTAGTTCTAGTTCGCGATATTTCAGGCAGTTAATGCTGGTGGATCAAATTCAAGTGTTCGATTATGCCTGAAAAATGTCTTTTGCAGTCACAGTCCCCCATTAGCCTTCAGTAGTAAATCGGTTGGAGTGGTTGGTTGAATCCCCATTAAATATTGAGTTCTCAATTGCCAGATGATGCTTATATTCTACAAGTTGACTTTTCAGGAATTGATATTTTGACTTTATATGAATTGGAAATACTGGCCAAGTATTCTTTTAAAGCTTATATCGACTTCATAACAAAGCATTATTGCAAACTCAGTCAGAACGCTTTTTTTCTGGAAGCAACTACTAACATTCTGATCTGCGTCCAAGTTCTCCATAAAAGATGATCCATTGGCAAAGGCAGCCGTTTTTTCTGACACTTGCTCCGTTGGGAAGCAAACAACTTCGTTATTAAACCGAGTTGGTGCAATTTTCAGGAAACATATTTTTTCGACCACCTCACATATGCTTACGCGGCAGTGAAACTAAACCAAATTACTACTGTGGGGTCTTCAACCATTAAATAGTATCTCTATAATGTATAAAAGTGAAATGCTTCATTTTTGGATTCTTATCGGCACAATTTCTTCGCATACCCTTTTTGTCAACAATTTTTACATCTGTCGTCTCGTTTGCTATTTGTCGTCAAAGGTGCCGGTCGTACGGTGTGATGAAGCGCCCTTGAATAAATTTCTTTAATCCTGTAGCATCTTCTATGAATGTAGAAAAAAGAAAGGTACGAGAAAAGTCCAGGGAGTGCTACAATCACAAACCGCAAGCCCTTCCCAGACACCAAGAGGAAGAGGAAACAGACAAGACCGAACAATCGCAACTCGAACAAACGTACGAACAGCACTAAGATTAGCTCTCTCTTCCCCAAGCGAGGTAATCGCAATGCTAAAAAGGACTGAAAAACACAAGAACAAAATAACACGTAAGACATAAAACAAATCGCCTCGTAGAATAAACCACAAAGCAACAAAAAGTAAGACTAACACCGGGACCACCGCCTTAGAAATGTCAGCAGAACAAACCACCGGGGGTTTACAGCACCCTAACAGTCAGCCAATAAACGTCAAAAAGATTGCCTTTGGAAACAAAGAACACACTACAGATAAGATGATGGGAGTCTCGGTTTTATTGAGACTCTTCATAAGCAGTAATGCAGTTTGCAACACTGCTTACGCCCTCTAGCGTATACATGAGCAGAACTCTATTTTCAAAGATTCTACAATGGGCCCAATGATCCCAAAGGAAATGAAATATAATCTGCACTATGATAACGTACGGGGAGACGTTCTACCGCCGCCACCTATACGAAAAATAATTGTAAAATGCAAACTCTGGCACTTGAAATAATAACACCATTAAATGAATGCATGGGGAGACTTTCTAGGGCCTCCACACGGCACAAACATAACAGGCGTGGTATCTAAAAAAAGGTAAGAGAAAAGTCCAGAGGGAGTGCCACAATCACAAAACGCAGCCCTTCCCAGACACCAAGAGGAAGAGGAAACAGACAAAACCAAACAAGAGCAAATCGAACAAGATTAGCTTTCTCTTCCCCAAGCGAGGTAATCGCAAGCCAAAAGGACCGAAAAACACAAAAACAAAACAACACAAGGCAAGACACAAAATAAATCGCCTCGCAGAATAAACCACAAAGCAACAAATCAAATTAATCACAAAGACGAGTACTCATGGATAATTCTACTGTATGCCAGAGTAAATGAAAACCAATAGCTGAACCACGGCTGGCCAAGCCAAAGACATATCGTCAAACCCCAACCCACTGGTTTAAGTTTTACGAAGAGGCCGTCATTGAGTCTGAGGCCCGAACCGCCGTCGTGCAATTAAAGAGTGAAGCATAGCCATCAACAATGATTGGGCTGACAACGAGGCATGCAGTCAGCCGCATAATATCCAGCAACTTGTATCAAATAGTTGGAGACAATTTGCCTTGGATGTCGAGGCCTGTTTTCTGGGAGGAGCAGGAGAGGTGTCATCGATTTTCCTTTGCTCAATTAGCCAATAGAGAGGTAAATGTTAAAGTCCTAGCGCAAGGGCAGCTTGGACATCAAAACTTGACTAAAATGAGCTATTAACCATTACATCGCTAATTACAACTGCAGCATTTGACAGTTTGATTTGTGTCTTTCTTTTTCTCGTATTTTTTCAGACAAAAAAAAGGCTGACATTTTATGTGATTGTGTAACGGGGCACAGTATCTGTTGCTTGCCTAAACTTACGATAGATCTTTGTTTGTGTTGAGGTTTTACGGCCCAGTCAACCCAATGGGGTCATGTCGAGCGCGGTCAGTTTACCTAACCACACATTTACTGGGCAGGCTTAGTCCTCTAAGCGGTTAACCAGTATTATGCACATTCTTTCGCCAGAAACTGACAACTGCCCTTCTTGAATCAGCGGAAAGGAGAGAATGACCGTAGAAAATATTTCATGATCAATCTCCACGAAA
Organism: Anodontia alba; assembly: GCA_964016985.1. Lineage (NCBI taxonomy): Eukaryota > Metazoa > Mollusca > Bivalvia > Lucinida > Lucinidae > Anodontia > Anodontia alba. The sequence continues at coordinate 96,841,929 of OZ024826.1, read as the reverse complement.
GAATATTGCCTACCTCGGCGGGGGTTGAACCCGCGACCTCCTGGTACGATAGGTCTAATCAGCTGTATGATGCAGCTCTTCTAACTAGAGGTTATACTCAACATGCACTTCGTCCTTACATCGATTCTGAAATTAATCAAACACGTCATTACATCAAGGTATCTTTCGTTAATAGAGGTATGGATTCTATAGATTTGCCTAGTATCTTCCGGGACAGTTCGGTGATCTCATCCATTCCTACTTATTTTCAAAATTCTGAAACACCTATAATTTGCTATAAATATAACAAACCGATAAGATCTATCATTTTTAATTTTAATAAACTTGTTTCAGATCTTGATATTGATACTAGCACTCCTGATACCTGAGATTGTAAAGACTCAGTATATTGCTATCCTACTACTGGTCATATAATTACTGGCAATTTAAAAATTATTCCTGATTCTAGGATACGAAATATTATTTCTAAAGGACCGAAATACCGATTTCCTTCTAATATTGATTTCAATAAATGTAGGGAAGAAATCGCTGCTGCCTTGGATGAATTCGGTAATCGATGCTGTAAGCGGGAGTATGCTGAGCATAAAGCCCTAAAAGAATGGAAACTTAGCATTTTGAAACTAGTGAACAAACGCATTTCTTTCTATTCTCAAAATACTAACGTTTTACCGCCTAAACCGAAGACATCTTTACATCACCTTAAACTAGGTATTCAAGAATTTCATAAGAAGTATGTTTCGGCTCCGGCAGACAAGGCCGCTAACGATGTTGTCGTTGTTTGACGGCTCTACTATGTTAACACTCTTCAGCAAGAGCTTATTGGTAATAAGGCCTATGAACTATAACGTTTGGCTGAAGGGAGGTCTATAGTTAATGACCATATCTGTTATTCAGCCACCAGGTTTGCTGTATGTGTTACTGAAGGACCAAGACAAGCTTCCTACGTTATATTGGTTACATAAGCTTCATAAAAGATCTTACAGAGCACGGTTTCTTGCAAATTCAAGCTCTTGTACCACCAATGAAATTTCTAAATTATTAACTTCATGTCTTACTGCCATAAAAAAAAACATGTAATTAAATATTGTGACAAAGTTTTTGAAAGACCAGGGCGATATTTGTTTTGGTCTATAAAAAAATTCGAATGAGGTTTTAGATAAATTGAAATCCAGACAATTTCGTGCTTTTAGTTCTGTCTACTTATGATTTCTACACGCTTTACACTACACTCCCTCATAATCTTATAAAAGAAAAACTAAATGATTTAATTGAATGGACATTTCATAGAGAAGATTCCCTCTACCTTGCATGTAATGTAAGAAATGTTTTTTTTCACTTCTGAAGTGCATAAAAGTTACATATTATGGACATGTCAGAAAGTGTGTGAAGCTCTCACCTTTCTAATTGACAATATTTATATATGATTTGGTACTAAGTTATTTAGACAAATTGTGGGTATTCCGATGGGTACGAATTTCGCACCCCTTGTGGCTGATTTGTTCTTGTTTTGTTCTGAAAGAAACTTCATGATGTCCCTATCTGTTGAAAACCAATCTGAAACCATTGAAGCGTTTAGCTCGACTTCAAGATATTTGGATGATTTATTGAATATTGACAATACCTACTTCGACGGTTTAATCAGCCAAATTTACCCCCAAGAACTTCAGTTAAATAAAGATAATTCTTCTGATACTAAAGCCGCGTTTTTGGATTTACATTTATCCATTGTAGATGGGTTTGTTTCCTGCAAAATTTATGATAAACGCGATGATTTTGATTTTGAGATTGTAAATTTTCCTTTCTTGGATGGTGATGTTCCTCGTGTGGCATCTTACGGTGTTTATATTTCACAATTAATTCGATTTGCCAGAGTGTCTAGTAATGTAACTGACCAACACTCGTAATAAAATGCTAACTGCTAAACTTCTTAATCAGGGTTATCGGTATCATAAACTACGTAAAGCCTTTTCTAAGTTTTATAGACGTCATTCTGATTTAGTTTCTAAATTCAATATTGGACTTAAATCTCTTCTGCAACAAGGCCTATCGGAACTTGAATTTTATGGTGACTTAGTTTATAAATTCAGAAAAATATATGCTTGCAATGACTTCAGTACCCAATTTCGTAAAATCATTCTTCGATATAAAAAGATTGGGTACAACATAAATGTTATATGACAGACTGCATGGTTGTTAACCCAATCACGGTTATTAACTTTGCTTCCCTCTTTAATTGCACGCCGGCGGGTTAGGCCTCATATTCTATGATGGTTCCAGCGTAAAGGTTACTTGAAATTTAATTTTGGGTAATGTTAGTTGGTACTTGATGCTCTATCTTTGGTCGGGCCCACCGGAGTCTTACAGTTGGTTTTCTTTCGCTCTAGCATTTCAGTTGTTTCGTGCTGTCGAGTCCTCATCGTTGTTTCATCTCTATAATTTGTTGATTTGTGTCTTCTCGGAGATGTAGCACTGATGAGTTAGGAAGCCTTCATGCGGACCAAACAAATTATGTGTCTAAACCGCGGCAGAAGTAAGGGCGAGGATTGTGGCCACGTAAAATCGATTTAAACCCCCCCCCACCCCCCACCCCCACCACTGACCGTTCCAAGGCGGTTCTTCTGTCATGGTTTATTTTTGTTATAGTTCGTCTTTGAATGTATGTGTCGCTTACATCTTTTTTTTTTTTTTTTTTTTTTTTGGATAGCCATTTGGCCACTTTGTGGGAAAGTAACCGTCCGTTTGGTTTTCTGCTAGTGGTGTTTCCATTAGGGTCCAGTTATTTCGTGTTTGTTTTTCTTTCCCTTTGATGTCTCTGATGGGAGGTGTGGGATAATTGTATCAATTCCTGATCATTGCCTTCCTTTCTATTCTATATTACTTTAGTTATCCCAGTTAATCAGTCGTTTGAACTCTTTACCATAGTGATCCTAAATTTGAACGGGCCCATTTGACTTCCTAGATGTGTGACTATTGAGTACAGGCGGGAGTTCAAACGGACTAGACATGGATCAAGCTGCTCTCGTCGGTGGGGTTTGATCTGGGTCTACTCTAACTCACTGGGCATGCCTGTCGGAATACTTGAAATATGGCGGTATGTACCAAACCAGCGTATAATAGGGTATGTTTGTACCATATTTATGAATCTTGGATTTATAAACACAGACTATCAGTATTCTCTCTGACCGTAAATTGTATTTATTACCATGTGTAAAATTCGACGAATGGTTACTGACCGTGACGAAGCATGGAATTCCAGTGTTTAGCATTTATATATCAGTGCTCCACGAGTAACGTAGGAATCAGTAAGCACTAATCTGGTTAAACTTGTAGATAATAGAGAGATATTTTTTAGTCGTTCAGGTTACCTTTTATTTCCACTAGATTTTATCTGTGACCTTAACTGGAAATTGTTTAAGTGGTTAGGCTGATACAATTTGCAGCGATAAACCTATCCTGGTATGCCTTTTGATCAGTTGTATTACAGTACTTTACTGTTTCGTAGCTTACTCATTTCACGATGTTTAATGCTTCTTGTGCACAGATTATTTCGCGTATTGTATGTGCTTGAATAGTCTAATTACCCAGCATATAACCGTAATAGATTATCTTAATGTTGATTTTAACTGTAGTAGAAATGCCAACTCTCTCTCTCTCTCTCTCTCTCTCTCTCTCTCTCTCTCTCTCTCTCTCTACTGGCCTTCTCAGTGCACGAGTGAGCTGCCGATGCAAAGTCCAAACTATTCTAAATTTAATATTGTACTTTTGATATTAGAAACCCTTTAGGGTGCACTGATGCTATGTGACACAGTTTAATACTTAATTTGTTGTTTCTATCAAATTTCTATTCTAAATTTAATGAAATCAAACAAAATAATTGCTATAAATTACGTAAAATTGAAAAGGAAGAACACGGCTTGCACCCTACAAACGTACAAATTATGTTATAATTACGCAGAAGCTATTGTATTTCACTTAGTTGTCCTACCTTTGCTATGCAAGGATATCATGTATACTTACTCATTTTATAAAAATATTATTGATGACTCATGTCGTACCCAGAATTTCATCTCTATTTTCGGCATCTCTCAAAGAAGATGCTAGTAAGCAATAGACAAAGATTAAACGTTGAATTCACTTATTCCATATTTTTATACTATCCATTACTGTTTTCATTACATGGTTCTACGTTCTGCTCTTGGTATCGGGAGATATCCTGCCGAATCCACGTCCGTTATCATCTCTGTCGGATAATTAGTTCTTTATCAGGAAACGGTTCTAGATTTGGTACTTCGTCTCTCTCTGCCCATTTATCATTTGTGCATTATAATGTGCAGAGTATTTTTAACAAACTTGATGTATTGGTTGCTGAACTTTCTGACTTTGATATCTTATCATTATCAAACTTCTAATCTTTAGTGTGTTCTTTGTTTCCAAAGGCAATCTATTTGACGTTTATTTTACTGTATTAGTGCCGTGTGGCGGCGCTAGAACGTCTCCCCGTACTTTATCATAGTGCAGATTATATTTCGTTTCCTTTGGGATCATTAGGCGCATTGTGGTATATTTGAAAATGGAGCTCTGCTCATGTATACGCTAGAGGGCGTAAGCAGTGTTGCAAACTTCATTACTGCTTATGAAGAGTCTCAATAAAACCGACTCCCATTTTCTGATCTTTAGTGTGTTCTTTGTTTCCGAAGGCAATCTTTTTTACGTTTGTTTTACTACTCTGCAGCTGGTATTAGTGCCGCGTGGCGGTGGTAGAACGTCTCCCTGTATTTTACCATAGTGCAGATTATATTTCGTTTCCTTTGGGATCATTGGACGCATTGTGGTATATTTGAAAATGAAGTTCTGCTCATGTATACGCTAGAGGGCGTAAGCAGTGTTGCAAACTTCATAACTGCTTATGAAGAGTCTCAAAAAAACCGACTCCCATGTTCTAATCTTTAGTGTGTTCTTTGTTTCCAAAGGCAACCTTTTTGACGTTTATTCATTCTGTTAAATCGACATCGGACCTGCAGCTTAAATCTTATCACTACCCTGAATGTAAAGACAGGGTCGGCGATAATCATGGCGGTGTGATTACATATGTAAAAGATACACTCTTCTGTAGACGCAGGAATGACCTTGAACAACACAAGGAACTGAATGCCTGTGGATAGATATTATTAAGCATCAGAAAATACTTTTCGGTTTATTCTACAGAGCACCCAATTCAGATTCCAATTACTATATGTCTGTTGAGGATTCTATCTCCATTGCTGTTGATACAGGAATAAATGATATTATTATAGCAGGAGATTTCAACTTTAACATGAGTTAAACTAATCTCGTAAAATCAAAGCAATTTGTGAGCAATTTTCTTTATACCAAATTATCGAGGAACCAACGCATTATACTGAACATTCTTCGTCATCACTGGATATCATTCTTACAAATAATAATGACCATTTAGTCATGAGCGGTGTACGAGACCCTTTCTTACAACAAGACCGACGGTATCACTGTCCTACTTATGGTATTTTACGATTTGTAAAGCCAAAACGAAAATCGTATGTGCGCCGGATTTGAATTTATAAACAAGAGGACTATAATCTTTTAAGAAAAAAAAGCATCATCAACGGACCAGGATGGACTGCGTAATACAGATATAAATATTTATGCTAAAGTATAACTGAAAAGATCATAGCTCTATCCAATGATTGTATCCCTAATCGAAATGTAAGAATACGTCCGGCTGACCAACCTTGGATTACTACGGCAATCAAAAGACATATAAGGATATGTAAAAAGGCATATAGAAAGGCCAAACATTCAAATATACCTGGAAATGGGGAAATGATTAGGTATTCAAGAAATAAAATGACAGAAATGATTCGTAAATCAAAGAAATTATACACCGATAATCTGTCCGATAAATTAAAATCTAGTATTCTTACCCCCAAAGACTGGTGGTCAACTTTAAAATCTTTTATATCTCCCCTCTCTAATTCTTATATACTATCACTTGAAGATAAAGGTTGTGCATTTACTGAGGACCAAGATTAAGCAAATGTTCTTAATGACTTCTTCAGAGATCAGACACTGTTTGACGATGAATCTGCAGATGTTCCTGAAGTTCCTTTATAAGTTAGTGAAGAACATACACTGTCATCACTTAACATTATGGCTTTAGAAATGAAATCGGTTTTGAAAAATCTTCTTTTGGGGTGGGCTGTTGTACCTGATGGTATAAATAAGAGAGTCTTTCGTGAACTGGCAAATGAACTTGCAGATCACTCTTTCGCTCCAAAATAGCAAAGTTGCAGACGATTGGAAAGAAGCAGATGTCTGTCCGATTCACAAAGGTGGTGATCCTGTATTAGTTTCGAATTAAAGGCTAGTTTCCCTGCTAAATACCTTGGATAAAACCTTTGAGAGATGCATTTTTAAACACATTTACAATCATTTTCGTGATAATGATATCCTTTCACCCTTACAATATGGATTTATTCCTGGTGATTCTACTTTAATCAATTAACTTATCTCTATGATACTTTCTGTCATGCTCTTGATTAGGGTAAAGCGGTAAGAGTTGACTTTTGTGACATTAGCAAGGCGTTTGACCGTGTTTGGCATGCTGGCCTCATTCAAAAACTTAAAGCATCTGGCATAGCAGGAAATCTTTTGAATTGATTTATTGATTATCTAAGCAGCAGGAAACAATGTGTGACTCTTTCATGTGTTATACTGGAACTCTCTTGGGCCTTTATTATTTTTACTGTACATAAATGACATTGTGAAGGACATTGGCTCAAACATTCGCCTCTTTGCTGACGACACAGGCATATATATAGTTGTTGAAGATCCACCACTTGCGGCAGACATTCTTAATTCCGACTTGGAAAAAGTGGCGGCATGATAGACAAAACATGGCTGGTGTCTTTTAATATCACGGAAGGCCAACAAACCAAATCACCCTTCTATCTTTATGTCAGAATAAATAAATAATGAAGTAGATACTCAGAAACATCTTGGCATTTTTATCAAATGACGTGACATAAACAGATTGATTACATAAAAACCAAAGCGTGGCCCTTATAAACATTATACGTAAGCTTAAGTTTCAACTTGACCGTAGATCTCTCGAAATCATATATACCACATTTATAAGACCAATCCTAGAATACGGAAACGAACTTTGGGATAATGTACCCAGTACGAAAAAGAAATAGGAAAATAACGTAACAAATTTCGAGGCAGTCCAAAATTACATTAAACAAAGTAAGCGTTTTCAATCTTTCCTTTTTCACATAGTTTTCTTCATTGTTGAGTAAATTCCTACCTGCTCGTTTTAAGTGAATACATGTATTATGATACCGATGAGAGATCAAAGGAATCACAAATATATTTAGTATCCAACAAAACAACAGGTTAGTATATTTGGCCATTTTGGTTCTCGCAGTGCAGATGGCGGTCTCTACTCACATTCTGATTATTTTCTTTTGTCATTTTTATTTGCCCTCTCGCTCCACCTCATGACACTTCTGTCAGTTGTTTTTCCTCCTAATCATTGCAGAAAGTAGATTATTAGAATGTTTTTTCCCTCTTCTTCCTAATGCTTGTTATGTTTGAACATATAATGTTCTACTTTAGCTTTATAGTAATATAATGTTAAATTAGCGTATATTGGAAGATATGTCATATGAATGCGTTAACATATTTACAACCTTATGCCGTTATTAGCTACATTTAATTGTCCGTCTGAGGAGAGGGAGTTCATAAGCTATTTTCTTTCGTTCAAATCCTAGTATTTTGTATGTTGTTATATGTACTGATATGTCATTAATTCTGAATGAAATATGTTTAAACTAAACATAATGCTCTGAGACTGCATACAATAATTAAAATAAAATATTATTAAACTAAGGGATAGCCACAGTATTTAACGCTTAGCGCTTTGGGTAAAATTTTCAGTGGACATTTTGAAATATTTTTCTTATTTCTCCCAGAAAACTGGAGTCCGTTTGCATGAAATCTCAAATCCAGTTTCAAGGAAAAATATAAAAATTCCCAGAAAACAGGAGGTGAAATTTCATGCAAATTGTCGACAGTGGAGACAATTTGACTTCGTAGAAGACCCGGTTTCACGCTACATTTGTGGCAGCGGTGGGATGGAAGACAGTGTCCTTAGTGTGTTTCATAGGCTCCGCCCTCGGATTCGCTTAGTGAGGCATGTGACTTCGGTACGAAGTCAAGAGAGAGGCGGGTGGGGGAGGAGAAATGTAACAATTAGGTATATATATCACTTCTACAGCCGCGCTGTGGAAGCCGGCTTTTATGGCGACACTGGTAGAGTGATTGGCTTTTTTACGAAGTTAAGCAACGGAGATCGCAGTTAGTACCTGGATGGGTGACCGCGATGCTTGAACGATTAGGTATATATATATATATATATATAATATATATATATATATATATATATATATATATATATATATATATATATACATCACTTTTACAATCTCGCTGTGGAAGCCGGCTTTTATGGTGGCGACACTGGTAGAGTGGTTGGCTTTTTTACGAAGTTAAGCAACGGAGATCGCAGTTAGTACCTGGATGGGTGACCGCGATGCTTGACTTCGTAGAAGACCCGGTTTCACGCTACACTAGGTAATAACGAATCTCTATCCTTTCTCATCTATAGCATGCCTCTGGTGGGGCATTGATTGTATTAGCTTTTCATGGAAATCCAATGAAAACCTTGGTTGCTGTGGCAACCACAAAGTCCCGTAGACTTGCAATGGGAAAATGCTTGCCGTCACCATAACTCCTTCAGTTTTGATCAAATGTCCCTAAAACTTGCAGATACTATGGACATAGATTAAATCTTGGGAACAAGTTCGAAAACTGGCCAGATCGGATCATTAATCTTAGAGCTGCGTCCCCTTGATTGCTAAAAAAGTCTATGTTTGACTTTGTCATCAGCGTAACTTGTTAAGTTTTGATTGGTTCTACCTGGAACTTGCAGATAAGATGGACATGGATGAAATCTCGGAAAAGGTCGAAAACTGGCCAGACCCGATCATTAATCTTAGCGTTACATCCCATTGATTGCTGAAACAGTCTCTATTTGATTTTGTCATCACTATAACTCCTTCAGTGTTAATCGGATATTCCTGAAACTTGGACACAGGGTGAAGTTGGCCGGCTGTAAAAACGCTTTAACCTTCAGTTTTGATCGGATGTTCCTTAAACTTGGAAATGATGTGGACATAGATGAAATCTTGAAGAAGTTTGAAAACTGGCCAGATCGGATCATTAATCTTAGAGTTACATTCCCTTGACTGCTGAAAAAACCTCTGTTTGACTTTGTCATCAGCATAACTCATTCAGTTTTGATCAGATCTTCCTGAAACTCGCTCATAAGATGGACATGTATGAAATCTCAAATAAGTTCAAAGCTTGGCCAGATCGAATCATTTATCTTAAAGTTACTACCCCTTGGTGGCTGAAAAAGCCTCTGCTGGACTTTGTCATCAGCATAACTTGCTCAGTTTTGATTGGAGCTTCCTGAAGTTTGTAGATAAAGGGAACATGGATGAAATCTCAGATGAGTTCGAAAACTGTCCATATCGGATCATTAATCCTAGAGTTTCATCACCTTGATTGTTGAAAAAGTCTCTGTTTGATTTTATCGTCAGCATAATTCATTCAGTTTTGATCAGGTCTTCCTGAAACATGCAGATAAGGTGGACATGGGTTGAATCTCGGACAAGTTCGAAACCTGGCCAGATCACATCATTTATCTAAAAGTTATATCCCCTTGATTGTTGAAAAATCTTATATTTGACTATATCATTAGCATAACTTATTCAGTTTAATTTGGCTGATCCTGGAATTTGCAGATAAGGTGGACATGGATGAAGTCTTGGAATTCGGTAACTGTCCAGATCAGGCTATTTAATTTAGAGTCACGATCCCTTGATTTCTTGAAAAATGCTTATTTTCGACCTTGTTATCAGCATAACTCCTTCAGTTTTTACCAGTTCTTCCTAAATCTTGCATATAGGATCGGGTTAAAACTTTGGTGAACAGTTAGACCATAATATTATTTTGAGGTCAAAGTAAACCAAAGATAGAGTCATCACTGTTTGTTTAGGTAATCTTAGTGCTTTTCGTACGTTTGTTCGATTTGTGCTTGTTGGATTTTGTCGGTTTCCTCTTCCTTTTGGTGTCTGGGAAGGGCTGCGGTTTGTGATTGGGGTATTCTCTGGACTTTCTTCTTACCCTTTTTTTCACACATGACTTCGTTTCCACATAACTCCTACAGTTTTCATCGAATGAAGTTGAAACTTGGTGGACAGTTAGTCTATGAGGTGGTACAGCGCATATTGTTTCAAGGTTACAAGTTTATAAGTACGCCAAAGTTTGATAGACGTTACTCTTTAAGGATTGTTCAGATTGGATTTATTTCCGTCAAACTCCTCCTACAGTTTTCATCGGATTGAGTTGAAACTTGGTGTACAGTTAGACCATGAGATGGTACAGGGCTTTTTATTTTGAGGTTACAGTACACCAAGTTTTGATAGTTATCACTATTTTTAAAGATTTTTCAGACATGACTTAGTTTCCGGATAACTCTTCCTACAGTTTTCATTTTAGTAGACAGTAAGACTAAGAGATGGTACAGCGCATGTTGTTTTCAGGTTACAGTACACCAAAGTTTGGTTGTCATTAATACTCTTTAAAGATTATTCAGATATGACTTTATTACAAGCTTATTCCTCCTACAGTTTATATCAGACTATTTCGAGGTTACAGTACGCCAAATTTTGATAGAATTATTATTATTTAGAGATAGTTCACACAAGACTTTGTTTTCGGCCAACTCCTTCAATAGTTTTTATCTATCAAGCTGTTATTGGATAGTAAGACTATATGAGGTGGAACAGCATGTATTCTTTTCAGGTTACAGTACACTAAGCATAAAGAAGGCTATAACCCTTTAAAGATTTTGTAAAAGATTGAAAACCTACACCATCTGATACATAGAGTTATGTCCCTTGATATAATTATCCTTATTTGCTACATAGTTCCATCGGTTTTAAATGGATCTGCCTTGAACTTGCAAATGAGGGGGCATGGATATGTTAAGAGTTATGTCCTCCAGATTAATGCATTTTGTAGGCATTGGATCTTCCTTAAACTTGCAGATCGGGGGTGAGGGCGGGGAGGAGGGGGGAGGGCATGGATATGTTAAGAGTTGTATCCTCCAGATTAATGATTGATGTAGACACTGAGTGACATTGACCTACCTTTCAGCATAGGTGAGCGTTAAGGACCGTCATGGTCCTCTTGTGTTTATATAAAGCGCCCCTGAATAATTTTGTTTACATCCAGTAGCATCCTCTATGAATGAAGAGGTTGTCAACCGATACCACGGACGGATGTAAGTAGATCAATTAGGTGTTGATTTTTGGTTAGAGAATACTTCTGTAATTTTAGGCTCCCGGCAGGGCAATTAAAAGGGGGGAAAAACGAAACAAATTCTTTTGTGAGCCAGCTGTGGCACAGGTGACCCACTATTTGTATAATTCTATCTCAAGATCTTTTACAAATTTATCACTACCACTTACCATAATCACTTAAGTTGTTGCTAAAGATATCTTTAATTTTCGCATTTAGTGTTAAATAAACGTAAAAAAGATTGCCTTTGGAAACAAAGAACACATTGCAGATTAGAAAATGGGAGTCTCGGTTTTATTGAGACTCTTCATAAGCAGAAATGAAGTTTGCAACACTGCTTACGCCCTCTAGCGTATACATGAGCAGAACTCAACTTTCAAAGATACCGTAATGGACTCAATGACCCCAAAGAAAATGAAGTATAATCTGCACTATTGTGATCTACGGGGAAACGTTTTACGGCCGCGACACACGGCACTAACACCAGCTGCAGTGTAGTAAAATAAACGTAAAAAAAGATTGCCTTTGGAAACAAAGATCACATTACACGTTAGAAAATGGTTCTTTCAACTCCATTTATTGGGTCGATTGTTTACAATCGAGCCAAAGTATACATACAAAAATTCCCTTAATGTTTTGCCTACGTGATTATTATTAACCAATGAAATAAAACCGCGCGTTTGTACGAAATCCAGGTAACTATTATTTAGTTAAAAGGCCTGAATTCAAGGCAAGATAACTAATAGGTGTTAGTAAAGTAGCATAATCAGAGAAAGTCCATTAATTTGGCTCAAATAGGGTCATCTTAATTAACAAATGTGGTTGCCGATACTATGCATAAATTATCAGCCATTTAGACAAGAAAATATACGCAGCTTATTAGCTCAAGATATAATACTTCCAGCAGTTACCAAGACGGTATTGAACAAAGCATGGAATTTTGGGATGATTGTAAACACATATCTAAGAATATTGAACCAAAGTACAATAATGTTTCATGGACATTTGTTTTATTGTGACCTGAGCAGAGACGGTTCAAGTTCAAAACTTTGAAAAAAGATTTGATTTAATCCATTCTTTTTGTAATTATCGCGTTTTTAATTGCTCTTATTATTTTTTTATTCTTTTTTTTTTTTTTTTTTTTTTTTTTTTTTTTCTTCATTTTTATTTTATTTATTTATTTATTTTATTTTATTTTATTTTTTATACTTTTTTTTTCATTTTTGCGAAGGCTTTAATTGTCTCTTATTTAAAGACGTGTTACATTTGTCAACAGACAAATGCCGTGAAACACACAAAAATAAATCATCATTTTGTAATACGACAGTTACTTTTCCTGCTATCATGCACACATAAATCAGCTTATTTCAAATAGTGTATTTAAAGTAGAACAGGGTGACACTTAACACTGATCGGATGCCTAGGCTGATCTGTCCACTACCCAGCGGGCAGGGGTCCAACTAAACAAGCTGTGAATAAATAACCGTTGATCGTTTACTGTGCGTCTGTCGAACTACCCTCATTTGCACCTAAGCATCTTTCGAAGTGGCCAAGTGGTTTGTCCCTGCTGGGGCTGGAAGCTAGATATCCTTTTATTGTGTAGAGCATTTCATTTTCACTCTTCTATCAGTTCGACATGGCTTAAAAACTATTGAACGAAACCTAAACCCTCTAACATATCTATCCACACTGTACGTTTGTCATATTTTCAGTAACTACTTTATTTGTTTTACGAAATGAACAAGGATCCAATAGGCCTGAGAGGACTCCAGTTATTCTTTAATTTAAAGCATGTGTCCATTGTGCAAAAACCAGAAATCCATTCAAAATTATTTATACATTTCAGAAATGTAATTCTCCACATGTTATTTTTTACCTTGATAAGTACAATCATTTTTTTTTTCCAATATGGTGCAATGAAAATTTTGTAGTTTTACAATTAAAGCAAGCATAGAAAATGAAACATTATACCATATGCGGAAAAATTCTTAGGTAACTTTGTGGTATAAAATTTAATATCTAGAGGATTACATTAAAAAATGTGAAAAACTAAGGTTTTGGGATGAACGTCCGGTTTCACATTATAGATGATATACCACAGACAAAACAAAGTGTTTAGGGGGACTTTGGCTCGACACTTCTTTTCTTGATTGGTAAGGTTTGATACATGTAATCTATATTCGTAAGAAAATACCCGAGGTGGGAAAAGTATGGGGTCGCACTTAGATATTGTTGGATATGTGTATATGAGATCTTTAGACTGGTACAACACCAGTTTTCTGTCTCAAACTGAAAAATATCCTTCGAGATCCATCATTACAGGTTTCGCAATTTAGATTCTATTGAATCAATCAGCTCTTATAAAATTTCAGTTTTAAGTCTATCTGAATGTTGACTACTTTTGTGTGCCTTCTCGAGCGCATTGATGCATATGCAAGATTTAAAGATAGCATTTTGACCTGTGCACCCAGCGATTATAGCCACCTAGAATTTTTGGCTGTGTGCTCGTTGGGTAGCTAAGGACTAAATTATCTCAAATGGACAGTGAAGACTTGGATCAGGTTATGCGTTAGCCTACTGATCTGAGTTTTCGCTGGGCCCACAAGTCAAATTGTTGTTATCTCGTCGCATCTTGTTCCGTGTTTCGTTGCTCAGCGTATGACGTCTCAAAGTCAAATTTGTGATTTGTTGTGTTTTAATCTTATTGACCATACACATGACAAAACCATCAATTTGACCTGTAACCCAAGCAAACTCATATCATCCCAGCAAACTTATATCAGTCGGGGCAGTCTTCCCTATGCGCTCAATATGTAGCAGCCTCCCAGACAGCATTCTACGTAAATCTATATCGGGCCGTCATCGGCCCGTCAGGGTAGCTGACGGGCCGATGACGGCCCGATGTAGATTTACGTAGAATGCTAGCTGGGCAACTCATACAGAGAGCCAAGACTGGTCGGATGCCTAGGCTGATCTGAGTCTTCACTACCCAGCGGGCACACAAAATTTGACGTTGAATCGACGTTTTTCAACGTTGTGTGCCTGATGGATAGATGCTCAAGTCAATATCAGTCTTGTTTTGTCAAGCGGTGACATAAATTTGTAATAACAAATGAACATTTTCTGAACATTCAGAAATTAAATGCCTAGCACTATGGGGAAATTTTCAGCAGACGACATAATGAAATATTTTTTGTTTATTTTTTCCCAGGAAATAGGTTTTGACATTTCATGCAAAATGTCTCAAATTGTCTCCGAGTGCCGGCACTGGTCATTTTGTCAGATCTACTATGCTTTGGGCCGGCCTCGGTGGCTCAGTTGGATGCGCCGTCCGACTGAAGACCAGGAGGTAGCGGGTTCAACCCCCGCCGAGGTTGGCAACATTCTTTCGTGGAGATTGATCATGAAATATTTTCTACGGTCGTTCTCTCCCTTCCGCTGATTCAAGAAGGGCAGTTGTCAGTTTCTGGCGAAAGAATGTGCACAATACTGGCTAACCGCTTAGAGGACTAAGCCTGCCCAGTAAACGTGTGGTTAGGTAAACTGACCGCGCTCGACATGACCCCATTGGGTTGACTGGGCCGTAAAACCTCAACACAAACAAACAAACCATGTTTTGGCTAAAGTAACAGATGAGCATGACACAAACGAACACTCCAACAAATCCAACAATTTCACTAGTGTGCCCAGCAAAGATTAAGATCAGCCTGGGCATTATCCAGGAAATACCTTGAGATTTTAACAAACATCCCCCCCCCCCCACACACACACACACACACACACAAATGAGCGTACAACGAAGACTGATCAGACTGGGCGGATGCCTTGGCTTCTCTGAGTCTTAGCTTGACGTACAGGGCCCAGTTGTTCAAAGCGTCGTTAGCTTGACGTGCTCGTTAAGGGTCCTTTCGTTAACTGTTTTAGCGGAATCAATATACAATATTCTGATATTTTTTGCTGAAAAAATGTGAGTAGCTACAAAAGCTACTCACATTTTTTCAGCAAAAAATTTCAGCATATTTGTGTATCACTCGAAGTAAATTTTAACGAATGGTTAACTAACGATGTCGTTAGCTTTGAACAACTGGACCCTGGTCTTTTTGTTGCTTTATCAAGCTCAGGCTCAAATAGAATAAAACACAACGCTAGAATGCGCAGTCGATTACATGTCACCGCAAATCCCAATAGCATGACGGACAGACGGACTCACTCTCGCACACCCTCATAATGTAAAGAAATCCTGTAGCAATTTAATTAAATTCTGCCCAGTTTCGGAATGATAGCATGGCGAAAAGATAGATGGACGCCGGAAAAACGGAAAAATAATGTTGCTCTCGCACACCCTTACCATGAGGAGCGGTGTTGTAGTGAGTCAGGTGAAATAACACCTAGTGGTTTAGAAGGCGACGGACAGATGGACGGATACAAGGAAAAATGATGTTGCTCAATGAGGGGAGGACATGTAGCAAGTTTGGTTGAATTCCGTCCAGTGGTTATGGAGGAGCTAGCATGGCGGACAGATGGCCAGACACCGGGCCCATGGATGCCTGAAAAATAATGTTGCTGTGTTTTCTACCAGTTCAAAATAGATTTAAATGGGAGTCTACCATTTCAATTTCATACAAAAAATGACGTAATGAAACAGAATTTGATTTTAAAGTTTTTTATATCAGCAGAATGGAGAAACGTTGAACATTTTATTGATAACTTATAAAAGTATTTCTCATCATCAGAATAATTTTAATCAACTAATAATGAACAGCTCCCCATACTTTCCTATAGAAATGGTAGAGAGATTCTATACAGGTAAACGTCAGATGAATCCAATATCCAAGAAAGATAATCCACCACTTAAACTCGATAACCATGTCAAATAGTTCTATATGGTAAATATACAAGACAAAATATTTAGACGTAAACGTCTAAGCACCGGCGCAAATTTTGTTCATGTTTACATAGAGATATGGGACAAGGGTACACTAAAATTTAATAAATTTTCAATGTAATAGGCAAAAAAGAACAACAATGTGATTATTTAATGTTTGTGTTGATTAAGGTTCATGAAATTTCTTGATTGAAATGAAAATAAAATAGACATTAATCTGCTTATTGTTTGTTTGTTTGTGTTGAGGTTTTACGGCCCAGTCAACCCTATGGGGTCATGTCGAGCGCGGTCAGTTTACCTAACCACACGTTTACTGGGCAGGCTTAGTCCTCTAAGCGGTTAACCAGTATTGTGCACATTCTTTCGCCAGAAACTGACAACTGCCCTTCTTGAATCAGCGGAAGGCAGAGAATGACCGTAGAAAATATTTTATGATCAATCTCCAAGAAAGAATGTTGCCGACCTCGGCGGGGGTTGAACCCGCGACCTCCTGGTCTCCAGTCGGACGGCGCATCCAACTGAGCCACCGAGGCCGGCAATCTGCTTATAACACAGTTTGTTTTAAGATAATTTTATATTTGCCGGGATCGTCACAAACCGACGTCCCGCAAATATAAAACGTCCTTAGTGAGCTAATCGAATTGTCTACCATATGTAAAAATCCAAAGTTATATTAAGAGACCGGCGCGATTCGCGCGCCGGTCAACAAACTTTATTGTTTAAACTTGGTGTGTCTCGTTAGCCCAACTTGGTGTGTCTCGTTAACCCAACCGAATGTTTTCATATTAATTGCCGTATCAACTAAATGATTTCTTATGGTTTAAAGGTATGTAACACGTTAATAAAATACAAGACAAAATATTTAGACGTAAACGTCTAAGTACCGGCGCAAATTTTGTTCATGTTTACATAGAGGTATGGGACAAGGGTATACAAAAGTTTAATAAATTTTCAGTGTACCAGGTAAAATCGAACAACAATGTCATTCTTTAACTTTCGCTGCCACAGGCGATAATAATAGGCTTTTGCAAACAGCACAGATCCAGATGAGACGGCTCATATGAGCTGTCTCATCTGGATCTATGCTGTTTGATAGTCAGTCTTTTAACTTTATGTATACACTTCTTTTCAAGCGACAGTTTGTTAAAAAAAGAAAAGCAGACGACTAATGTCGTCTGAAATTTGGCACCGAAAGAGTTAATGTTTGCTTTTATTAAGCTTTATGAAGTTTCTTGATTGAAATGAAAATAAAATAGACATTAATCTGCTTATAACACAGTTTGTTTTAAGATTTTTTTATATTTGCCTGGATCGTCACAAACCAACGTCCCGGCAAATATAAAACGTCCTTAGTGAGCTAATCGAATAGTCTACCATATATAAAAATCCAAAGGTATATTAAGAGACCGGCGCGATTCCCACGCCGGTTAATCACTACTTATTTACGTATTTACCTACTTACCACACGTACAAAGTGTACATACTTACTTATCGACTTACTTACTTACTTACTTACTTATTACTTACTTACTTACTTACATAAATAAGATCATACCGTATTTACCCTAAGTATTGTGACAGGCAGGCCTGAGCAAACAGTAAACGTCCAGATCAAACGCAGCAAACTGCGGCGTCTGATCAGAGTCTACACTGTTTGCCTCTAATCCAGCAGTTTTAGATACATGAACATGTAGTAAAAATGACTTATTTAAATTTAGGACAAGTGTGATAAAGACAAACGGGCCTAAGTCAACAGTGTAGACTCAGATCAGATGCCACAGAACGGGTAGCTTGATCTTTGCTACTCATCAAACAGTTTTTAGACACATTAACATGTAGTCAAATTGGCTTATTCAAATTTTAGGACAAGTATGGAAGGGATATTGAATAGATATGTTACATACCTGGTTCGTTGGCTCCCTGGGGATCGAGTGTCACGATTTGTAAAGTTGCAAGTATCAAGTTAAAATTGTCGAGTATCAAGTTAAAATTGTCGAGTATCAAGTAGGATTGGTCGAGTATCGAGTTGAATTAGTCGAGTATCAAGTTAAAATTGTCGAGTATCGAGTTAAAATTGTAGAGTATCGAGTTAAGTTGGTCGAGTATCAAGTTAAAATTGTCGAGTATCGAGTTGAATTGGTCGAGTATCAAGTTAAAATTGTCGAGTATCGAGTTAAAATGGTTGAGTATCGAGTTAAAAATGTTGAGTGTCGAGTTAAAATTGTCGAGTATCGAATTAAAATTGTCGAGTATCGAGTTGAATTGGTCGAATATCAAGTTAAAATTGTCGAGTATCAAGTTAAAATGGTTGATTATTTTGGGGAAAACACTTAGAATAATGAGAAGTACTTCGTCCAGGTTCTTTCCTGTTAATCACTTTAATGGCGTACATAAGAACAATGACGTAAACCGTAGCAACGTCAAAAACAACATTACAACGACAGTGACGTACGTTAAAGCAAAAGCAATGCAACATTATGCGTGAAGTTAAGGAAAAGCGGCAAATCACGACAAGTATCGAGTTAAAAATGTTGAGTGTCGAGTTAAAATTGTCAAGTATCGAGTTAAAATTGTCGAGTATCGAGTTAAGTCTGTCGAGTATCAAGTTAAAATTGTCGAGTATCAAGTTAAAATGATTGATTATTTTGGGGAAAACACTTAGAATAATGAGAAGTACTTCGTCCAGGTTCTTTCCGGTTAATCACTTTAATGGCGTACATAAGAACAATGACGTAAACCGTAGCAACGTCAAAAACAACATTACAACGACAGTGACGTACGTTAACGAAAAAGCAATGCAACATTATGCGTGAAGTTAAGGAAAAGCGGCAAATCACGACAAGTATCGAGTTAAAAATGTTGAGTGTCGAGTTAAAATTGTCAAGTATCGAGTTAAAATTGTCGAGTATCGAGTTAAAATTGTCGAGTATCGAGTTAAAATTGTCGAGTATCGAGTTAAGTCTGTCGAGTATCAAGTCAAAATTGTAGAGTATCGAGTTAAAGTAGTCTAGTATCGAGTTAAAATTGTCGAGTATCGAGTCAAAATAGTCGAGTATCGAGTTAAAATTGTCGAGCAAAGACTCTGATCATACTGTCTCAGTGTGCAGGCTGGTCCGAGTCATTCCTGGTTGCATATGTCCCAAGGGACGTTGTCGCGACATGACCCATATGTTCTCTCATCTCGAACTTAATCTGTATTTAGCCACCAAGAACTTACATTTTATTGTTTTTAGCTCTGTTGTTGTCACGACGTCGGCGTCAGTGTCTTGGTCAGTATCACACTTGCTTTAAAGTTTTACGACCAAGTTTTTTAAGCATGCATATCTTGGCAACTAAAGATTAGAACCGTTTCATACCTGGTATATAATCACATATTAGAGTACAATTCTCGTCCATGATACCATACCTAAGGGTTAGGCCCTTGGATGGGGCCTAGGGTCAAAAACTAGATCACATTCACTTTGAAGTTTTACAACAAAGTTATCTCAGCTACCACTGGTCAGAACACTTTCATTTTTGAAATATAATCATATTATAGAGTAAACTTCTATTCAAAAACATTGCACCCCAGGTCAGGCCCAGGGGTGGGGCTTAGGGGTAAAAAATTAGGTCACACTCACTTAAAAGTTTTATATCAAAGTTTTTATAAGCATTCAGATCTCAGCAACCACTGGCCAGAACCCTTTCATATTTGGAATATAATCCTATTATAGAGTAATATAATTACTCACTTTAAAGTTGTACGTCAAAGATTTACATATGCTCGTTTTGAAAACAAAACCAGATGTCTATCCATCCAAGCGTCTGTCCCATCAGTACGTCCGTCCTTCTGTCTTGTGTCAACTTTTGGCATCAAAACACTGAAACCATTTAAGATAATTTTACCAAATGTGGCTGGTATATGTATCTAGTTGAAGGACACAGCCTTATGCAAGAACTGTAATTCTAACTTTCCTACTTTCAGATTTATTATATCCCTGGTATACTAAGTATGTCGAGGGGTATATAGTTTTCGTCTTTCAGTCTGTTTGTCTGTCCGTCCATTTCTCCGTGTGTGCATCCGTACAAATGTTAACATTTTGCATCAAAGTTTTGTGTGAAGTTTTTTTTTTTTTTCCTTTTGCTTATATTTTTGAAAGCTTACACTTTAGGATGTTGATGTGTGGTTAGTGTTACTACTAGATGATTACAGAATAGCTGACATTATCTGCTGATGCTGCTGACCCAAGGTCACAGACTTACAAAATAGTTTGATGTTAATGTCAATTTTTTTGTGAAGTTTTTCTTTTGTATATATTTATACCCCCGGCATACAAAGTATGTCTAGGGGTAAATAGTTTTCGTTTTTCCGTCTGTTTGTCCATCCATCTGTCAGTGCATACGTCCGTCCGAAAAGTGTTAACATTTTGCGTCATTGTTTTGCGTGAAGTTTCTTTTTCTTTTCCTCTATATTTCGAAAAGTGTCTACTTTAAATTGTTGATGTGTGGTTAGTATTACTACTAGCTGATTACAGAATTGTTGACATTAGACCCCTGCTGCTGCTGACCCAAGGCCAAGGTCACGGACTTAGAAAATAGTGTGCTGTTAACGTCAAAGTTTTACGTGAAGCTTTTGTCTTTTGCTTGTATTTCTTTTTCTTAAAGCTTTGACTTCAGATTATTAATATGTGATTTGTACTGCTTCTGGATGATTACAGAATAGCTGACATCATCCTGCTGGTACAGCTGCTGACCAAAGGTCAAGGTCACAGACTTTAAAAAATGGTGTGATGTCTACGTCATAGTTTTATGTGAATTATTGTGATTATGCCTTGTATCTCTGCTATTACTTGGTTTATGTATATGAAACATTGAACATAAGTTCAGTTCAGTATGATGGGACATGGGAGTCACTGTGACCTACTTTTCACAGTCCTGTGATTTTGCCTTAAATCTTTACTTCTACTTGATGCATTTGCATGAAACTTTGGATAGAAGTTCAGTTCAACATGAAACATAACTTGGTAAGACTGGTGGGTCACTGTGACCTATTTTTCATGGTCCATTGATTTTGCCTTGTATCTTTACTGCTACATGATGGATTTGCATGAAACTTTGGATATAAGTTAAGTTCAACATGAAAAATAACCTGATAAGACGTTTGAATCACTGTGACCTACTTTTTATGGCCCAGTGATTTTGCCTTGTATCTTTGCTATTACTTGGTTTATTTATATGAAATCTTTAATATAAGTTCATTTGAGCATGAAGTGTAACTTAATAGGACATGAGGGTCACTGTGAACAACTTTTCATGGTTGAGTGATTTTGCCTTATATCTTTGCTATTACTTGGTTTCTTTGTATGAAATGTTGAAATTAAGTTCAATTCAGCAGGAAGGGTAACTTGATGGAATAGGGGAGTCCCTGTGACCTATTTTTCACGGTTTAGTGATTTTGCCATATATCTTTGCTACTACTTGATCAATTTACTTGAAGCTTTGGATATAAGTTCAGTTCAACACGAAAAAGTAACTTGATACATCTGGGGCACTGTGACCTACGTTTTATGATCCAGTGATTTTTTTCTTGTGGCTTGGCTATTACTTGGTTTATGTGTATGAAATGTTTAATATAAGTTGAGTCAAGCATGAATGGTAACTTGATAAGTCATTGGAGTCGATGTGACCTACTTTTCCGGTCAAGTGATTTTGCCTCATATCTACACCACTAATTGATGAATTTGCATGAAATTTGAGATATAAGGTCACTTCATCGTAAATTAACTTGATAGGACATATGGGCCACTTTGACCTCTTTTTTCAGGAGCCAGTGATTTTTTGTTGTATCTTCACTACTTCTTGATGGATTTGCTCAAAACATTGGATACTATATTCAATTCACCATGAAGAAAACTTTGATATTGTTTAGTACTCTACATAGCACTGTCCAAGCATAAGATATAATTGGCGCAATTTCAGGTGAGACATAGCATTCTGCAGAATTTCTTTTTTTATATATAGTCATGTATGTCAGCAATCTCACGACACATTCTTTTCATATTTAATATAGTATATCTGTATACAGTTGCCTTTAGCATATTGTCCCGAAATCCCTCAATTAGGTCTTTGTGTGGGGCCTAGGGTATATAATTAGGACATAGTTATTTATGTTCAAGTTTGTCTTTCTGTTCTGCTGTTGCTAAATTAACTTATGAAAAGCTGCATGACAAGTGCAAGGTAGAAGAAAGTGCTCCACTGAACAAGATGGCCGCTAGAGCTAAAAATAGAAAACCTTCAAATGACTTCTCCATATAAACGGTTAGAAGAAGTGAGGGTTTCTTTTTTCAAGTGTCAAGTATCGAGTTGCAAAGATTGAGTATCAAGTTAAAACTATTTTAACTTGATATTCAACTTACTTAACTCGATACTTGACAATTTTAACTCGATACTCGACTATTTTAACTCGAAACTCGACAATTTTAACTCGACACTCGACTATTTTAACTCGATACTCGACAATTTTAACTTGGTACTCGACAAACTTAACTCGATACTCGACAATTTTAACTCGATACTCGACTATTTTAACTCGATACTCGACAATTTTAACTCGATACTTGATTATTTTAACTCGATACTCGACAATTTTAACTTGATACTCGACAAACTTAACTCGATACTCAACAATTTTAACTCGATACTCGACAATTTTAACTTCATACTCAAAATTTTTAACTCGATACTCAACCATTTTAACTCGATACTCAACAATTTTAACTTGATACTCGACCAATTCAACTCGATACTCAACAATTTTTACTCGCTACTCGACCAACTCAACTCGATACTCAACAATTTTAACTCGATACTCGACAATTTTAACTTGATACTCGACAAACTTAACTCGATACTCAACAATTCTAACTCGATACCCGACAATTTTAACTCGATACTCGACAATTTTAACTCAATACTCAACATTTTTAACTCGATACTCAACCATTTTAACTCGAAACTCGACAATTTTAACTCGATACTCGACAATTGTAACTTGATACTGGACCAATTCAACTCGATACTCGACAATTTTAACTCGATACTCGACCAACTTAACTCGATACTCAACAATTTTAACTCGATAATCGACAATTTTAACTTGATACTCGACTATTTTAACTCGATACTCGACAATTTTAACTCGATACTTGATTATTTTAACTCGATACTCGACAATTTTAACTTGATACTCGACAAACTTAACTCGATACTCAACAATTTTAACTCGATACTCGACAATTTTAACTCGATACTCAAAATTTTTAACTCGATACTCAACCATTTTAACTCGATACTCAACAATTTTAACTTGATACTCGACCAATTCAACTCGATACTTAACAATTTTTACTCGCTACTCGACCAACTCAACTCGATACTCAACAATTTTAACTCGATACTCGACAATTTTAACTTGATACTCGACAAACTTAACTCGATACTCAACAATTCTAACTCGATACCCGACAATTTTAACTCGATACTCGACAATTTAACTCAATGCTCAACATTTTTAACTCGATACTCAACCATTTTAACTCGAAACTCGACAATTTTAACTCGATACTCGACAATTGTAACTTGATACTGGACCAATTCAACTCGATACTCGACAATTTTAACTCGATACTCGACCAACTTAACTCGATACTCAACAATTTTAACTCGATAATCGACAATTTTAACTTGATACTCGACCAATTCAACTCGATACTTGACAGTTTTAACTTGATACTCAACTTTTACATCTCGATACTTGACACTCGACAAAAAGAAACCCTCCTGGGGATCATATACAATGTCTAGAAGTGTAACTGTTTCCGTTTTATTATGATCTTGTTCCACAAAACTGTTATTACCGACCTGCAAGCACAATAAAACAAGGAAGCAGAACTGAACATGCTTTTTGAAG
Source organism: Anodontia alba (assembly GCA_964016985.1). Classification (NCBI taxonomy): domain Eukaryota; kingdom Metazoa; phylum Mollusca; class Bivalvia; order Lucinida; family Lucinidae; genus Anodontia; species Anodontia alba. The sequence continues at coordinate 96,817,648 of OZ024826.1, read as the reverse complement.
GTTGTCTCGGTAGTGCACTTGATAAAGAAGACGGACGCTGTAGTGCTCTAGGCGACGTCTCCGCATTAGTCAGGGTTTGCTTGGTGTCGGTTCGACCCCCGGCGAGATCATTAAGATTTTGTTTCTGAGGATTATTTCACCATTATAGATGAAAAAAGACGAGAAATGCAATAATTTGAGAACGTAAAAATATTCTATACGACGCAAATAAATAAAAAAAAAGGAAACCGCTGTTAAACCATTGTAAATGAATAAAAGAGCCCAAAAAATAAAAGATGGTCTTTTAATATAGAATGACATTTTATTTTCGAGCCAGTCTGGCCCAGAAAGCTTGACACTTCATGTTCATCACGAAAACATGCCGTTATAATGTTGACCCCCTTAAACCCCAGTTTTATATAGTAAAACTGGGATTTACAGGGGTATACATTATTTTTCTTATTTTTGCTCAAACACATAGATTGTTGGTACTCGTTAGAACCGCCTCGGCGAGGCGGTTCTAACGAGTACCCACAATATATGTCTTGAGCAGAAATATGAAAAATATCAGAATTTTTTATCTGAAAATTTTCAGGGTTTTTTTAGGTGAAATTTTCTATATATTTGAATAGGCGTGTTTCCGTAATGATTTTCATTTTTTATTTGGGTGTGTTCAGTGCTCTCAAGGCCATTCTTTTAGACTCTATAGTATAACTCTTTGTGATTATTGAGCTCATTCCGGTATGTTGAAAATTTATGAGGGCCACTGATGAGGCTTAATTGGCCGAAACCAGCTAGTATGCCCAGAAAACTTGTCACGTCACTTCTATGAATAGGTTCATCGGGATAGAATATCACATTAATCCATAAATTCTTTAAGCATATCCGAAGAAAATAAGTCACTTACTGTGTAAGTTTCTGTTCTCATTGAGAACCATCGTCAAACTGAGACGTTGACCTCGTGACGTCACGGGACTTGGGATTTGCGATATGCATGTTTGTTAAAATAGGTTTCAGTGTTATTGCCATGTGGCGGCCATAAAGCGTCTGTCTGTCCGTATGTCGCTATAGTGTAGTTTATATTTTCGGGTCCTTTGTGATCATTAAACACCAGTTCTGGATTTTAAGAATAAAATGAGGCAGGGTTTTCCCGCAAGGTTTTCAAGTCAGGGTCCGATGGACTCCCTTATGTGTAGTTAAGGGGTCCTATAATAAGATTTGGGGGTTTATTGTTTTAAAGAAGGCCCCTTAAGCACTAATCGCAACTGCTGCAGACGACACTTTGAAGTACTTTATTTTTCAAAGAAAATAAGGCTTGATATTTCGTGTGAATTTTCTGCATAGCAGACAATTCACATGAAATGTCGTCTTATTTTCTCTGAAAAATAATATCCATTTCAGAATGTCGTCTGCTACAATTTGCTTTGTGCTTTATGGGTTATCTGTTGCCTAAATATTGATAATTCCTGGCCTTTAGATCAAAAAGTAGCTTAAAATACAAAGCCATGGATAAATAAAATTAATTTGGAATTTGATTATGTATGCATCACTCAGGACCCTTTCCCCTAGCTTTTAAGAGTCCCGAACACGATTTTGGGGGTAAGAACTGCCAAAATGTTAGTCAGGGAAACTCCTGATGAGGGTTCTGACTGATGAAGACAAGAAAACCTGACACATCAGCTTATTTTTTTATTTATTTATTTTATTTATTTATTTTTTTTTTATTTATTTATTTTTATGTAAGTGTGCTGCTCTCAAGGGTCATTCCTTTATTTATTGTATTTGCATATTGAAATACGCTACGTACACATTTGACAAAAATGATCATTTTAACATTTCCCAGACTGCTTCATTAAATATACCACCTAAATGACTTTACTCAGCGCTCGCGCACATGCACGCACGCACGCACGCACGTGCGCGCGCGCCCAAGCCAAGACACAAGCACTACTGCTCGAGGAAGTAGGCACACACTAGTATAAGATACACGGACTTGTTCCATCGACATCTGCTAGAAATTAAAAAAAAAGGAAGAAAAAAAAATGTCACTGTTTCTCCAATACTGCCTGGACATAATAATACCATACTGGGGCCAAGATTACTGATAAAGTTTATCCATTATTAAAAGTATGTTTATTATCAAATTCTAAATAGCTTGGAGTATTGGTTTATTCTGTTTATTTGCGGTGAAAACTGTGCCAGCAGCACCTTGCCTGAACTACTGCTGAGACAATAAACAGGGACATGAACATACTGCTTGGACATCGGTCCTCCTTTTGTTCCTTGCATCACCGGACTCTAGGCAGTTCAGTCGTAGCATTACGAAAACATGCCTATTCAAATATATTGAAAAATTTACAACCAGAAAAGGAAAAAATTCAGATAAAAAATTCTGATATTTTTCTTATTTCTGTTCAAAACATACATTGTGGGTACTCGTTAGAACCGCCTCGATGAGGCGGTTCTAACGAGTACCCACAATCTATGTTTTTGTGCAGAAATAAGAAAAATAATGTACACCCCTGTAAACCCCAGTTTTACTATATAAAAGTGGGGTTTAAGGGGGTCAAAATTATATAGGCATGTTTTCGTGATGGTGCATGCACAAGACTTTGCTGAAACGTGCTCTATATGGCTACTTTGTGGAGCTTCAATAACCAATTCAAAGTAAAAAAAAAAACTTTAACCCATGTGTAGCGCCCCGTAAGAGGGATATTGACAAACAGTGAAGACACAGATCAAACGCCGCAAAACAGGGCGTCTGATCAGGGCCTACATTGTTTGCATTTAGACTGGGATTATTTTCTAAAAGATGATTTTGTTAAAGAAATAAACCAGAATCGACCCCTTTAATTGGAAATGAATCTGCCCAAAGAGGTGAGGTAGAAAAGAACACTAGGCATAAATGGGTTAACTCTTTCACTGCCACAGGCGATAAAATAGACTTTTGCAAACAGCATAGATCCAGATGAGACGGCTCATAATGAGCCGTCTCGTCTGGATCTAAGCTGTTTGGCATTCAGTCTTTCAACTTTACATATAAACTTCTTTCCAAACGGTAGTTTGTTTAAAACAAAAAGCAGACGACAAATGTCGTCTGAAATTTGGCACGGATTCCATGTATCTCTCATGTTTAAGGCATAATTAGAAAGTAAAGTGTCCACAGATGTTGAATACTTCTTCCACATGTTGCACCAGGAATTATGAAATTACCGCATGCAACATAAGTACATATTTCAGCGCTTAGCACTCCTGATAAAATTTTCAGCAGACGACATATTGAAATATTTTCTTATTTTTCCCAGTAAACATGATATGCCACTTCAGGCAAATTGTCTCCAATTGAGACAATTTGCATGAAATGTCAAATCCTGTTTTAAAAGAAATAAGAAATATATCATCAATTTGTCGTCTGCTGAATTAGCCCAGAGAGTGATAAAGGTTAAAGGGCTAGATATAATTTGCATGAAATATCATTATATCAAAACACATTTGCTGGGAAAAATTAAAAAAATATATTTGAAAATATCGTCTGCTGAAATTTTCCCAACCTTTAAGACATAAGCGGTCTAGTATAACCTGCTCACATCTTGCAATAGACAATACATACATCATTGCGCGGGACATAATTACGTTAAAGGCCTGAATTCAAGGCAAGGTAACTAATAGGTGTTAAAGGCAAATACGAAGGTTTTAATTCTACTAAATAATTAAGGGCACTTTTGTTAGGAGGTGACTGCCGAAAACCACATCAAATTATCTTAAACGGTTTCTGAAATATTGCGATTTGAAATTTGACATTTAACATCCAAGAGGAATGAGTTTAGGCTGCCTCATTAATATTCATGAGGCTGTTTATGACATCATAGAGGAACAGTAAAATTTTAAACTTTTTTAAATTGTTAATATTTTTTGCTTTTTAATCTGCATCAATTCAGTTTTCACATTGTTTAATTTATTCAACTCCTTTAAACTAATATACATAGGAATTTAACTCTTATTTTCCGTTTAAAGTGTTACATTTCAAATTTAAATATTTCATTTAATTAATTTAAAATCCAGTTACAATGCTTAATAATTAGCCAAAATTGATTTTTTTTTTTTATATATTCATTTATATGATATACACCCAAAATTCACTATTATTTAAAAAAAACTTACGAAAAATTTAATATTAGTCTAGTTTTAAACATTTTAAAAATTAGCTTTAAATTTAAATAACTGATTAAATTTTGAATTAAATTCTCTATTCATGGGCTTATTTGTGGACAGAGACCAATATCAATAATGGCTAAGGAGAAAAACTATGTAGCATATAAGGAAATGCAGAATATTCCTGTTTAAAATTTCAGTTTAAAATTTAAGTTCCACTTTGACATCACAGAATATTGCATTGTGGGCCTAAATCAATACACAATCCAAGGGAGGTTACTGTAACAGGAAAAAAAGGTAGTTATCCTAAATTAATCACGATAACTTTTGATTGGATTGGAATTTTTTGATGGGGTTTTCAACAAAATAATTTTCTTAAAGCATTCTATCAACATGCTGAAAACCAGGCATATTTTAAATTTCTTTGTATTTGCCGGTAGCATAATCAGAGAAAGTCCATTCATTTGGCTCAAATGGGGCCATCTTAATCGACAAATGTGGTTGCTGGACTATGCATATATTATCAGCCATTCAGACAAAGTTACAAGAAAAACATATGCCAGCTAATTAGCTCCAGATACAATACTTCCAGCAGTTACTAATTTTATTCCAGCAGTTACTATGTGGCCAAGACAGTACTGAACAAAGGATGAGATGTGGGGATGATTGTAAAACACATATATATCGAAACAAAGTAAAATATGTTTACATGGACAATTTTAATATCATTACGAAAACACGCCTATTCCAATATATTGAAAAAATTACAACCAAAAAAGGAAAATTTTCAGACAAAAATTCTGATATTTTTCATATTCCAGCTCATAACATAGATTGTGGGTACTCGTTAGAACCGCCTCGGTAAGGCGGTTCTAACGAGCACCAACAATCTATGTTTTTTACCAAAATAAGAAAAATAATGTATACCCCTGTAAACCCCAGTTTTACTATATAAAAATTGGGCTTAAGGGGATCAAAATTATATAGGCGCGTTTTCGTGATGATGACCTAAAAACAGAGAGAGTTTAAATTCAAAGCTGTGAAAAAGAACAAAATATTATCTGCTTTAAACAGAATACATTGCATGTCCTACATGCACGTAATGCAGACGCATCACATGCACAATGTTTACACTCAATTTATTTCCTAACTTGATCTCTAAATTTTAGCAGCCTGTGACATTTTATACGTATCGACCGCGTAAGAATATAGTGGCGACATCTGCCGATCTTGCAAATGAAATCTGTCACTTTAGATCGACCAAACCTGGATCCGAATAGAATATTCATGTTGACTGCATTGCATCCATATGTGCAAATGTTGATCTTAGTGTCCATCAATAGTTACTATTAAACATGTTCAGGCATAATGTTTGGTTGATCGTTTAAAATGAAGCCTAAGTATACATACACATTTTCCTTAAGGATGCTGTCAATGTGATAATCATTGACCAATGTAATCAAACCCCGCGTTTGTACGAAATCCAGGTAACGGTTATTTATACAATTGCCGCACTATTCTTGTCACTGTGACGTCAGAGTGCCGTGTAAAACCTGGACTGTGACATTGGCAAACAGTGCGGACCCAGATAAGACGCCGCGAACGGGTCTTCACTGTTTGCTTAAATTACAGGAAGTTAAGGGTTAAATGAAACAGTTTAAGTCCCCGTTTAGGACCATTTTCTCAGCCTACACTCAGAGACAATCTACCCACCAGTGCTGTCAGTGCTTTGATTTTTTATTAGTCCGTCTAGTAGATAACTCGTAACCACATATGAAGAGCAATTTCACTATGGTTTATCATGCGATCGGCTCCATATACATAAATTTTTAAGCAATGGGCACACTCACAAAAAAATGAAAATACCAAATTGTCAGGATTTCTGGACGAGACTAGCTAGTTTCGACCAATTAAGCCGCTTCAGTGGCCCTGGTTCTCAACTGCATTCACTGGCTTTTCCATCTGCGACCAAAATATATAGGTCTCTAGAAAATTTCAACCAGAATGTTTGACGTAAAAATTTCTAAGTCCTTGACCTCAAAGTCATTCTGTGAGGTAACGCTTGATAAAACTTTGGACATGTATCGAATACATGTGTATCAAATCATCAACTACTGCCTTAAATATATGTGTATTCAGGAGACCCAGAGCTTTAGAAAAAAAAATACTTGGAACTTGTTTTGTAAAAGTTCTGAGTCAATAACCTTGACTTCAAGGTCAATACAATTTTATACATTATGTACTACCCAAAGATTGTGTCAGTGGACGACGAGGGTCCTGATCGGACTACGCGGACGTGTGGAGTGATCAGCGCTTTCACTGTAAACATGTGTCCACATTTGTATGATCAATGCATTTACTGGTTATTTCGAGTGCTGAAAAGCTTTTTTATACATCATGTACTAAAAATAGTCAGTGGACGGTGAAGGCCTTGATCAGACTGTGCAGAAGCGTAGGGTGATCAACGCTCTCACTGTCAGCATGTGCCCGCATTTGTAAATGATCGAGGCATTCACTGTTAGTTACGTATGTTGAGAAGTTATTTTATATATAATGTAGTATACAAATCTCTGTCAGTGGACAGTGAGGGCCCTGATCAGACTGCGCGGGCCGTAGAGTGATCAGTGCTTTAACTGTTAGCATGTGCCCACATCTGTTAATTATAGAGGCATTCACTGTTAGTTACATATGTTGAAAAGTTATTTTATATATAATGTAGTATACAAAGTATCTGTCAGTGGACAGTGAGGGCCCTGATCAGACTGTGCGGACACATAGAGTGGTCAATGCTTTCACTGTCAGCATGTGCCCACATCTGTTAATTATAGAGGCATTCACTGTTAGTTACGTATGTTGAAAAGTTATTTTATATATAATGTAGTAGACAAAGTCTCTGTCAGTGGACGGTAAGGGCCCTGATCAGACTGCGCGGACACATAGAGTGATCAGTGCTTTCACTGTCAGCATGTGCTACATCTGTTAATGATCGATGCATTTACTATTAGTTTTGTATGCTGAAAAGCTATTTTGTATATAATGTAGTATACAAAGTCTCTTGTCAGTGGGCGGTGAGGGCCCTGTACAGACTGTGCGGATGCGTAGAGTGATCAGTGCTTTCACTCTTAGCATGTGCCCACATTTGTTAATGATCGATGCATTCACTGTTAGTTTCGTATGCTGAAAAGCTATTTTGTATATAATGTAGTATACAAAGTATCTGTCAGTGGACGGTGAGGGCCCTGATCAGACTGTGCGGACGCGTGAAGTGATCAGCGCTTTCCTGTCAATATGTGCCCACATTTGTGACTGATCGATGCAATTACTGATTAACTCGAGTGCTGAAAAGCTGTTTTACATATTATATACTAGAAAAAATGTCAGTGGAGAGTGAGGATCCTGATCAGACTGCGGGTGCGTAGGGTGATTAGCGCTTCCACTGTCAGCAAATGCCCACGTTTGCCACTGATCGATGTATTTACTGTTAGTTTCGTATGCTGAAAAACTATGTCATATAATATAGTATACAAAGTCTCTATCAGTGGACGGCCCTGATCAGACTGTGCGGTCAGCGCTTTCACTTTCGGCCTGTGCCCAAATTTGTCAACGATCGATGCCTTTACTGTTAGTTTCGTATGCTGAAAAGCTGTATTATACATCATGTAGTATCCAAAGACTCTGTCAGTGGACGGTCAGGGCCCTGATCAGACTGTGCGGACGGTAGTGTAATCAGCGCTTTCACTGTCAGCATGTGTCCACATTTGCCAATGACCGATGCATTTACTGTTAGTTCCGTATGCTGAAAAGCTATATCGTACATTATGTACTATCCAAAGTCTCTGTCAGTGGACGGTGAGGGCCCTGATCAGACTGTGCGGACGGTAGTGTGATCAGCGATTTCACTCTTAGCATGTGCCCACATTTGTTAATGATCGATGCATTTACTGTTAGTTTCGTATGCTGAAAAGCTATTTAATATATAATATAGTATCCAAAGTCTCTGCCAGTGGAAGGTGAGGGCCCTGATCAGACTGTGCGGACGCGTAGGGTGATCAGCGCTTTCACTTTCAGCCTGTGCCCACATCTGTCAACGATAATAATTTTAGCAATTTTCCGTTTTTGTTGGTTGCATTGATGGTTTGCATTGTTATGATTGTAATATATATTTCAAATGTCGGCGTCTGTCCAGTTCAAGTCATTACGCATAAGGAGGCTCCATTTGAAATTTGAGCAAAATTGGCTCAGTGGCTTCAGAGGAGAAGTCGTTTGAAAATGTTAATGGATGGACGCACGCATGGACGGACGACGGACAAAAAGTGATCACTATAGCTCATCCTGAGCATAGCTCAGATGAGCTAAAAATAGCATGGATAAAAACAATACAAATGAGCCCGCATCATGAGAAAACCTGTCTTTGGGATTTCTGACAAGGTAAGACTCTAACTGGTATGCTCAGTTACAGACTTGTTAGAGTCATGAAGTTTCATACATAGACGCTAGATGCGTTATACTATCTACCCTTCCAGTAGGACAAATTAATATGGTCTTGCTGTTAATACAGCAGTTATAAAATTTCTGCATGATTGTTTTATAACAGCATTTTCTCACATATCACCATGATAGTTTGTTTGAAGACCCCATTGATTAAACACCTGACTAGACTTGAGCCAACAGCAGTGAGATGACCAGAAATTGAGGTAAAATAAATCTGATCAGACTGCGCATCCCTTTGGTGAAGTAACTGTGCGTTGAAGATGACTATTCTGATTTGATTGTGCAGACATGAAGACTGATCTGAATCTTCATTCTCTCCATTTTTCTGTCTCGCAGTTTTTAAGTGTGACCCGGTTTTTTTTGTTTTTTTTTTTTTTTTCAATATTACATGTACGTGTAGACAAGCAGCACCAACATGGTTTCCTAATTAAATGTAGTGATCCAGCACATTTTTAGATCAGACTGAACTGTCATACAGGCTGATCTGAGCTTTCACTCTCTATACATGTATTATTTGAGTCACATCATAAGAAAATCTGTTGTTGCCATCTGCGAACAACAAAAGCGCAGATCAGCCTATGCATCCGTGCAGTCTGGTCAACAACTTTGTTGTTCATTGCTTAGATAATATAACGCATCTAGTTTGTACATATGAAATGACATGACTCTAGCTAGTCTGTAACTGGGCATACGTGTTAGAGTCTTACCTCGTCGGAAATCTCAAAGGCAGGTTTTCACATGACGAGGCACATTTGTAGTTGTTTTTTGTCCATGCTGTTATTTATTCTTTGTTAATACAATAGACTAGCTGCTAGTCTGATAGAAAAATTCTGATCATTTATTATTATTATTATTATTAAAAGAAAGCCATCTTCTTAATGATGACAAGTCTATTTGGTAGTGCCTGGCTAAATATTATAAAAAAAATGAAAATTGAAAAGGAGACTAGACTAGCTAAAATATTATACTGTTTATTTTTATGCAAAGAGATGGCTTTGTTGCCATATTATTTATTATAAGGTCTAGTGGCTAGGCTATAAATGCTACACTAGCAGGTAAGGAAAATATTTAATATACTTTGACCAGACTGCATATATGGTTGTTATGAACAGTATTTAGTTGTGAAAAGAAAGAAATGGGTGACATGTACAAGCTGTAACATGTATTCGTTACAGTTCCAGAATTGTTTTCTGTTCACTCTTTATAGCAGACGCAAATTGAACTGTCATTGTGACCTTAGCACGCGACTATCAAAATAACAAAATCCGGGCATACATAGCAGTACTAAATATTCAAACTGCACAAATATAGTCATTGACAGTATACATGAAAATTCATTCATGAAAAAAATAGTAAGCATTCGCTGTTTTACACAGAATTCTATGCTGAAAATAGTCACGTGCAAAGGCCATAGCGGCAAATCAACTGACTTCTGCTACAGATCAATCGAACTGAAAAGTCTGTCTCATATGTCGATGCACATGGTAAGTCATCTAATGCGCGAAAACAAGAACTTTTAAATGGTAAAGATCTTTTAAAGAATATAACCTTCCCATTACGAAAACACGCCTATTCAAATATATTGAAAAATTCACCCCCAAAAACTGAAAATTTTCAGATAAAAAACTCTGATATTTCTCATGTTTCTGCTTAAAAACATAGATTGTGGGTACTCGTTAGAACCGCCTCGGCGAGGCGGTTCTAACGAGTACCCACAATCTATGTTTTCGAGCAGAAATAAGAAAAATAATGTATACCCCTGTAAACCCAAGTTTTACTATATAAAAGTGGGGTTTAAGGGGGTCAGCGTTATATAGGCATGTTTTCGTAATGAGAGTTAAAATTTTATCCCAATAAGCTGACTAATATCTTTTTCTCCATATGGTGCAATGTTAAATTTTCTTTGCTTTTTAAACCCCTGCTCACGATAGTAGTGGGGTATTATGGTATCAAGTTTGTTGTCCGCGTGTCCGTCCGTCTGTCAGTCTGTCATACGTCCGTCCGTATATTCGTAGCTGGACGATAACTTAAGTAAATGTCAGTGGATATTCACCAAACTTGGTATGTGCTTTGATATTGTGGATATCTGGTTTGGATTGCTAATGGGTAAATTTCGTAAATTTTTGACAGATTTATCTGCCTGCGTCACGTCCATATTTATGTTTCCGGACAATGGTTTGAGTAAATATCAATGGATTTTCACCAAACTTTGAATGTGCTTTGATATAGTGGAGATCTGGTTTGGGATTGCTAATGGGCGAATTTCGTCAATTTTTGACAGAGTTATCTGCCTGCAACATATCCGTAGTTTCGTTTCAGTACAATAATTTGCTTTAAACACTCGGTACTCTACTAACCGTTCTAGGCGGTGGTCCCGGTGTTAGTCTTACTCTTTGTTGCTTTGTGGTTTATTCTACGAGGCGATTTGTTTTGTGTCTTACCTTGTGTTATTTTGTTCTTGCATTTTCCAGTCCTTATAGCCTTGCAATTACCTCGCTTGGGGAAGAGAGAGCTAATCTTATTGCTTTTCGTACATTTGTTCGATTTGCGCTTGTTTGGTTTTGTCTGTTTCCTCTTCCTCTTGGTGTCTGGGAAGGGATGCGGTTTGTGATTGTGGCACTCCTTAGACTTTTCTCTTACCTTTTATTGAGTAAACCTCAATGGATTTTAACATTTAACAAACTTGATATGTGCATTGATAATAAGGAGGTGTGGTTTGGGATTGCTAATGGGCAAGTTTCGTCAATTTTTGATAGAGTTATCTGCCCGGGGTTCATCGTTTCACGTTTTATTTATATTGTTAACTGTATGGAAAACAAGCACAAAATTAACACTGGGCATTATGGGGATTTCTTTTATTATTCCACTTCAAAAGTAAAATTTAGAATCCGGCGGATTACAGTTTTGTTGTTTGTTTGTTGTTGTTTTTTTTTTTTTTTTTTTTTTTTTGTTGTTTTTTTTTTTTTTTTTTTTTTTTCAAAGATTTTATCATTAAACAAATGGGGTCAACTTCCGGGTTTGTTTTTTTTTTCGCGTCAGACGATTTACCACATGCAAACTGAAACGAGACAGGGTTTATGATATTATGTTTATTGTCGTCGGCAGTGAACTACTGACTCCGAGTTACTGTTGTGCCGAGGCACATGGAGGCAGCGGCGATTGTTATGTACATGTATTTGTACAGCCTTGCTTTCATGGATCACCCATGCACACTTGGTGCCGCTGTCTGTCACAAAGCGCCGCCCAGTCCACTTTATACTCAACACAGGGCACGTCGAGTATAAGCTAGGCGTACTAATGGACTGAAAATTGTCTCGACCCGAGCGGAATTCGAACCCACGATATCCCGCTTGAAAGTCGAGTGCACTAACTACGAGGCCATCCAGCCCACTACTGGCTTCGAGTTCCGTAAACTCAACAGGTAAATGGAACAATCCGTGGGCGTGGTCGACGACAATAATTAAAACTATACGTGATGTACGAGGTCGATACATGAATATTTGATTTGACTGGTTTAATTTGAGCATATTTAAATTGAACAATCGTCATTTTCACCATAGAGGAAGATTCAACTGTGACACATTATACCAACCATCTATATGACAAATGAACTATATCACAGGAAAACCTGTCTTTGAGGTTTGCGACTAGGTAGGACAAATCGGTCTGCTCTGACATCTACAGAAACAAGTCACTAGTGTCTTACAATTTTAGATTTATCAAATATACTAAAGCAAACTTGCTATATGACTTCCCCTCATGGTTATGGTGTGCGACAGCGAGTTCATCCATCCGTCCGTCCGCCCCTCCGTCCGTCATGCTTTTAGCAACATTAGCACAGAGCGTGGGGATTTGTGATGGAGTATCATTGACTGCGCATTCTAGTTTTTATTTTATTTCTATTCTATTTTATTTATTTATTTATTTATTTATTTATTTATTTATTTATTTCAAACAGTAAATGATTTATTCTAATTTATCTGTACTGCTGAACTTCGCTGTTCGCACATGACGACTACTGGTACTTCAACCAAGTAATCATTTTTAATCCCCAAGCGACGGGGATATTGTAAACGTCTCCGTCCATCCGTCACGCTATTTCCTGCTAAACCGCTGGACCACAGTTTAGGACCGTACAGTGCGATGACCTTTTTGTCGCTGATCTGTATAGTGGATAAATCCTGTCGTTTTCTGTGATATACAGGATGTGTTGGCGATAGATCTACTTTCTTTTATTGATTTTTGACATTTTGGATTAAACCACTCAGTAACTGCGTTTCTTAGTATTTTTTATCGTAATCGATAGTTATTTGTTCCATGAAAATGAAATTTTGAGTCAAAGAAGGGTTTAGAAGTGGGGTTCAGTCGAACCCCCGAACCATCTCTGAATCTGCCCCTGAAATTGGGTGTTCAAGTCTGTCAGCTGGAGAAAAAAATTCTTGCCAGTGTCAGGCTGAACCATCTGAATGAACACCATTAAGAGTCTTGACTTCTACAGAAAGTAAGTGTGGATTATGGAAAGCAGGCCTTCAGTATTATCACTCGGAGATATCAGTAATTTCTACCAAGCAAAAAACTTTTTAACACATCTGATATATCATACAAAATTATCATTATTATTTTATTTATTTATTTATTTATTTATTTATTTATTTATTTATTATATTTTTTTTTTCAAAAAAGCGCAGATTCTGGTGTAGACTACAATAACCCAGCTAGCATTCTACATAAATCTATAGCGGGCTGTTATCGGCCCGTCAGGGTAGCTGACGGGCCGATAACGGCTGCTATAGGTTTATGTAGAATGCTTACTGGGAAGTGGAGAAAACGTTAGTCGGTCCAACAGCGCTGGGACACAGACGAAACTCCTCTCGAATATATAATAATGGCCATGAGGCAAACGCCTACCTCAAGGAAATTTATTTACATATGTTTTGGAAGTTTACATTTGATCTGACAGAGAGTACACTTTTTGAACAATGCACATTAAGTTGTTTTCAACTATGATAATTAAGTCTAGAAGTAATATTACATATAAGAGTTATGACTGATTTTACACGGAATTTTAATTACCTGGCCTTTTTGCCCCACCACTGGGACAAGAAGCAATTTTAGATGGGGCAAAACGCTCACCGTGGGCGTTTTGTCCCACATACGAGGAGGCGTTTTGGTATCACAGGAATTTAGAATCTCTGTATATTTTTATTCAGGGAATGCTTAACATTAATCATTTTAAACAAGAAATAACTAAATAAGTAAGTGACAACAACAAACAAACAAGATGACAGCACGATACAAGTTCTCTCACAAAACAGGAGGAATATGAAGTTCCTGTATCGCTCACCAGCACAAGTAACCGAATTTCCAATATTATATGCCAGATTAGTTGTCTGCAGGTTCCATAAAGATCAGAAAAAGGTAGGGTCTGGTTATCTGCAAGTTTTGGGAAGATCATAGGAGTTATGCTGGTAGATACCATTTAAGTGCATTTATGACTGGAAGTCCGCGTGTTTGGAATAGGAGCTATTTGATCGGACAAAGTGAGACAGAAGAAATAAAACGGAAAAACAGAAAGTGGTGAAATTTTGGAGAATTATGGAATTGGCCTTGAATGTGGACAAACGAAGGCATGTGATAGAGAACACCCCCTACTCTGTCGGACAACATAGAACTAAAGGATGGGCCTTGTTTCTGGAGGTCCTGATATGCTCTCAAATAGGCCCACCCTATGAAAAAGTATACAGACAAGAGTAACGGTTCTTGTGTTTTGCACGTCGTCTGATGATGCTTTATTTTTCTATGAAGTTTCATGAAAATATCTCAAACGGTTTTCAAGTTATACAACTGACACAAAATTACCATTGTCGAATTACAACATTCTTATGTTTTGCACCTTGTCTGGTGAAGCTTTATATTTCTACGAAGTTTCATGAAAGTATCTTGAACGGTTTTCAAGTTTTAGAGAGCAAACACAAAATTGCCATTGTCAAATTTCAAAGGGAGATAACTCCAAAAGTGTATAGACAAGAGTAACAGTTTTTCCGGTGACACGTCATCTAATGATTCTTTATATGTCTATGAAGTTTCATGAAAATATCTTGAACGGTATTCAAGTTATAGAAGGGACACAAAATTACCATTGTCGACTTTCAAAGGGGAATAACTCATAAATGTACTGACAAGAGTTACAGTTCTTGTGTTCTGCACATTGTCTGATGATGCTTTATATTTCTATGAAGTTTCATTAAAATTTCTCGAACGGTTTTCGAGTTATAGAGCGGACACGAAATTACCTTTGACGATTTTCAAAGGGGAATAACTCCAAAATTGTTTAGACAGGAGTTACAGTTCACGTTTTCTGCACGTTGTCTGATGTTGCTTTATATTTCTATAAAGTTTCATGAAAACATCTTGAATGGTTTTCGAGTTATAGAGCGGACACGAAATTATCATTGTCCAATTTCAAAGGGGAAATAACTCCAAAACTATATAGACAAGAGTTACGCTTCATGTCTTCTGCACATTGTCTGATGATGCTTTATATTTTTATAATTTTCCATGAAAACCTCTTTAACGGTTTTCAAGTTACGGAGCGGACACGAATTTACCATTGCCGAATTTCAAAGGGGAATAGCTCCAAAACTGTATGGACACGAGTTACGGTTCTTGTGTTCTGCATGTCGTCTGATGATGCTTTATATTTCTGTGAAGTTTCATGAAAATATCTTGATTAGTTTTCAAGTTATAGAGCGGACACGATTGCGTGACGGACGGACTGGCAGACGGACAGACAACCAAGGCAAAAACAATATGTCTCCACCCCTGTCGGGGAGGGGGGGGGCGAGGGGGGGGAGACATAAATATTATGGTATGCAAACAAAATCACTGTGACACATGAATGAATATATTTTATTAACTAGGAGTTCCAAATACAATCCGTTAGTGTGCATAGCTAAACATAGCAACTTTGCGTAGGCGCTTAGTTATGTCTCCCCACTTTAGGGTAGAGAGACACGTTGTTTTCCCCCGGGCGTCTGTCTGTTGCAAAATCGTGTCCCCTCTATAACTTTAAAAAACCGTTCAAGCTATCTTCACGAAACTTCATATAAATATCGATCATTATTAGACGACATACAGAGCGCAAGAACCATAACTTTTGCATTTATACTTTTCCTTGGACTCTGTCACAAAATCGTGTCCGCTCTATAACTCGAAAACCGTTCAAGCTATCTTCACGAAACTTCATATAAATATCAATCAACATTAGACGACGTGCAGAGTGCAAGAACCATAACTCTTGCATTTATACTTTTTGAGTTATTTCCCTTGGACTCTGTCACAAAATCGTGTCCGCTCTATAATTTGAAAATCTTTCAAGTTATTTTCACGAAACTTCAATTAAATATCAATCGACATTAGACCATAACTGTTGCATTTATACTTTTTGAATTATTTCCCTTGGAACTTTATCCGTCATAAAAAAAATTGTCCGTTTTATAACTTAAAAACCGTTCAGGATATCTTCACGAAACTTTATATGAATATCAATCAACGTTAGACGACATGCAAAGCACAAGAACCACTACACTGTTTGCAAATGCTTAATTTGTCCCAATACTTAGGGTTATTACAATATTATGAAATAAATATTCATTAACCAATTTTAGTCTGGAGACCCCCAAAAATGTATTTGGAAAGCAGTGCAGACCAAGATCTAATGCTGCTGAATGTGGCGTCTGATTAGGGTTTTCACTGTTTGCAATTAGTTTAGCCATTTTTTGTTTAGGAATATCTTAATCACACAGCTTGACATACCTATTAACCTAAAATTGAAATTCATCTCTTCCAGTATAATAGTGTGGGGGGTGGGGGTTTATTAGGTTTAAAATGGGTTTAACAGGTTAATACATTTGTACATACAGTGATACACAGCATAGTTATAAGATGAGTCGAGAAATCTTATAACCTGAAAATCGTTCAAGCTACCTTCACGAAACTTCATATAAATATCAATCAACATTAGACGATACCTCTTGCATTTATACCTTTTTAGTTATTTCCCTTGGACTCTGTTACAAAATCGTGTCCGCTCTATAACTTGAAAACCGTTCAAGTTATCTTCTCGAAACTTCATATAAATATCAATCAACATTAGACGACGTGCAGAGCGCAAGAACCATAACTCTTGCATTTATACTTTTTGAGCTATTTTCCTTGGAACTTTGCCCGTCACAAAATCGTGTCCTCTCTGTAACTTGAAACCTGTTCAAGATATCTTCAAGAAACTTCATGTAAATATCAATCTGCATTAGACAACGTGGAGAGCGCTAGAACCATAACTGTTGCATTTATACTTTTTGAATTATTGTCCGTCACAAAAAAAAAAAAACAAAAAAAAACGTGTCCGCTCTATAACTTAAAAAAACCGTTCAAGATATATTCACGAAACTTTATATGAATATCAATCAACATTAGACGACATGCAAAGCGCAAGAACCATAACTTTTGCATTTATACTTTTTAGTTATTTCCCTTGGAATCTCATTTATTAATATAAATGTTCGCTAAATGTACAATACAACGTGACACCAAAAAGGGGGGAGACATCAAGTGTTTTTGTAGAAAAACACATTCTAGTTGAATATTATTTTTAATTAGTAACCCGCACAGTCCACCATTAGCTGTATCACTGGCTTTTTAACTTACTCCAAATAAAGTTGTGCTAATTGGTGTGTGCGCGTGCGTGTGCGTGTGCGTGTGTTATAATGACCAAGGATAACTGTGACCATTGGTTGTGGCTTTTCCTGGGTAAGCTTTGTTTTCTCTCATGAAGATCTGATAACAATTCAAGGAGCTACATGTATGCTATTCACAAGGTTCAAACATGGGCTTTTTGGCAGTCAATGTTATTCTTAATCCGGGACAAACGGGTCACGTGCTCACATAGATACAGTAAACTTATATGACTCGAACACCGATGGCCCGTTTACCGTGGCTGATTCGAAATCGTTTTTGAGCACAGTGATACGCGTCGTGGACGCTTTTCTTTTATTTTTTCTTTCTTTTTTTTTCTATTAAAACAGAAATGTACGAATTAGAACCTCCTGGGTAGTTGCGTGATTGACAATAACACAACTATCATGAAGGTACTATTTCGTATATTTCTGATTTAATCGAAAAAAAAAAAAAAAAAAAAAAAAAAACAGTTCATGACCCGTGTCCCTATGTTTTTTAGTCCCAAAGGAATTCTTCTGATAGCACAAGAAAATCAATATTAAAGGATATTTAAAGAACAATTTTCTTATTTTATCATGAAATATAAACTATGTGTACTCATTAGAACTGCCTCATTGATGGGATTCTACTGAATGCACTCAACATACCATTATTTTATTTAAGATCGAAAAGACATCCCATCCCTAAGTTATCACGATTTGACGCCTGGCCTGCCATTCTAATTAATCCTCAGTGATTCGTACTACCCATGTCCATAACAAATTTCCATGCTTCCAAAGATGTTCGAGTCTTTGAAGTTCGACTGTACATAATAATAAACATATACATATACATTAAAACGCGTTCTTTGTCGTTATGACAATTCTACGAATACTGGCTGCAATGTTTCCACGCCTAGTGCTAGAATGAATGTGTTATGTGTGCCAGTGAGCCTTGTTTGTCCCTGAGGAAGATCAAGTGCAGATCCAGAGGTTCGATGGGTTCAGCGCCCCCCCCCCCGCCCTACCCCCCACCACCACCACTACCCCCACTACCATTTTGACTAAAACGTTTGGGTATCGCATTTACTCTAAAATATTCGCACGTCTTACTTTTTACATTATACATGTATTTCTAAAATTTGAACAAGATCATTTTGCTACCAAAGAACATGTCTAAAATTGCTGGATGACGGTGGCAAACACTATAGACCCTGATCAGACGCCGCATCATGCGGCGTCTGATCAGGGTCTATATTGTTGCTCAAACCTTTCTGTTCTAACACTTATGGTAACTGGATCTATTCGAACCCCTTCAGAAATTTTGAACCCCCTATTAAATAATTCTGATACGCTCCTAAAAATGATTTTTCTATTTTTTCTTCTTCTTCTAATTCTAATTCTTCTTCTTCTATCGGCGTCATTGTCCTGAATGTTTGGGCTCTATTTTTTTTTTTTTTTTTTTTTTTCTAAACCTGGACTATCTACATACCAGACCACATAGCTGAAAAGTTTACAGTGACAATGTTTGTGCTTCTTAAGTACTTAAACACTATTACTTAGCATTCGCATTGCGACTTAGCAGATTCCCTCAAGCGATTTATCTCTCCCGCTTTTTGTATTACCTTCCTATGACTCAACATACCACGTGACGAGCACTACTCCCATGTGACAAGTGATAGATATTGTATTTTTAATAAACCGTTTGTTTTTATTTTCATTTCGGTAGTTTTCACTCGTATATAGTAAAAAGCTTCCGTGAGTTTGACTTTCTTTGTCAAAAATAAAATTGTTAATAGATGTTTTCTGAGGTGTTTCCCAATCTGTGAGGTCACGTTCAACCAATCAGATAACGGGATTCCGTCTTTAGTTTCCCGCCAGCTGTTATAGTAAAGAACAAATGTGACAGCTTCGTTTACTAATTTTGCCTGAAATTTAGCATTTAACATTTTCATCCCTGAGTTTCTGACACGGACTCTTCCATCCATCTGGACTTGGACACATTCATTGTTTCAAATAGGGGTTTCAGTCAAAAGCCATCAGAATGGCAATGTAGATTCTGGTCATCTGGATCTACACTGCAGGTCGAGGTACTGGTTTTGGTCTGCTGAGCTGAAATGGTTAAATGCTGAGGTTAAATGTAACCAATAATATATTTACCGTTACACCAAAAAAAAACTGCTCTTGAAATTATTTGTTTGTCTAAAATTTATGCGTGCTCGCGGCGTGGCAGATAACAATTATACGGTCACAGCTAGGTCTTTACTTTTTGCACAACTTGATTTATTTATTCATTTTTTGCTTCCGTGTCCAAAAACTGCTGGACCAGTGGCAGACAATGTGGTGTCTGATTTGGGTCCACACTGTTTGCTGAGGTATGTCTGTATGTCTGTCTGTATGTCTCAGGGTAAATAGAATGGTGTTCGATGTTTATTTCAAAAGGCTTTAAAGCTCAAGAGGATACAATTTTATTTTTTTAAAAAAAAATGATTGCATATGACAGTGCTGAGCTTAATCAAATTATATATATGAATACAACAGACAGCATGACTCATACTAGTAGTAACAGAAACAGATCATGACAGGCTTTTGACAAAGAGTATATAGTATATAAAAACAGCTTTTCTTGTGTCTATAATTTATTTTAATTTATTATTATTAGTATTATTATTATTGTTAAAAGATTCAGCATTTTTCACAATGATATTCTGAATTTGCTCTTTGCAAAACTAAAGTAAATTTAGTCTTCCGGACAAATCATGACTTTTAATATATATATATATATATATATATATATATATATATATATATATATATATATATATATATATGTGTGTGTGTGTGTGTGTGTGTGTGTGTGTGTGTGTGTGTGTGTGTGTGTGAACTGGGCTAATAGCAATAAACATGTGTCTACTTAATACGTATTTATCTTTTAGTTAGCCAAGTGACAGAGTGCTAGACGAGTTCCTCTTTGACATGGCAAAGATTGCTCCAACAGAAGAGAAGAAAAAGATGTAGATCAAGTATCTGACTCCTGTGACAACTATGACCTCACAACCAGCATCAAAAAGACCGAGGTGGTTTATCAACCAGCACCGGGCAAGCCTTACAAGGAGCCCACCATTACAGTGAAAGGTCAAAGATTGGAAGTGGTAGACAAATTCACCTACCTTGGAAGCACATTGTTAAGAGTCGTGCACATTGATAATGAAGTCAATGTCAGGATTGCCAAAGTTAGTGCAGCATTTAGCCGGCTACGTGGTAGTGTTTGGGATCGAAGTGGAATAGGATTGACACAAAGCTGAAAGTCTACAAAGCTGTGGAGCTGCCAACACTGTTGTATGCATGCGAAACGTGGACAGTTTACCAACGGCATGCCAAAAGACTGAACCACTTCCATACAAGCTGCCTTAGAAAAACTCTTAAAGATTAAGTGACAAGGCAGGATTCTAAACACAGACAGGGATGCAGAGTGTACATACTCTTCTGAAACTGGCACAGTTAAGATGGACAGGCAATATTACCAGGATGCATGAGGAACGTTTGCCAAAGAAAATCCTCTATGGAAATGGGCAAACGCTCCCATGGTGGTCAGAAGCGATACAAAGACATCCTCAAAGCCTCCCTCAAGGATTTCAACATACCAACAGAGTCGTGGGAACAAATTGCACAGGACCGAGCAAAGTGGCGAGGCCTCATCAGAAGAGGTGCTAGTGAATATGAGGCAAAAAGAATCAGCGAAGCCGAGCAGAAACGTGCACAGCGCAAAGCCAGTGCTAAGGCTTCACCGTGCAACAGAGCTGTCTTGCTCTGACCTCCGTTGTTCCATCTGCAACAGACAGTTTAGAGCTAGAACTGGTCTAATCAGCCATCTTAGAACACACAAACAGTAGCATTTCTCGCATGTGATTAAGATCGGTCATTGTCAGTAATGACAGACGAAATATTATTATTACTTAATATGTATTTATCTTTGCTCCTATCTTTTCGTCTTTCAAACAGACAAATAATAATAATAATAATAATAATAATAATAATAATAATTAAATGAAATGGCGGACTTTGCAAAAAAAAAAAAAAAAAAAAAAAAAAAAAAAAAAAATAAATAAATAAATAAAATAAAATAAAATAAAATAAATAAATAAACAAATAAATAAATAAATAAAGTTAACAACAATAATATTTCAAAATGAAAAAAAATAAATCAGTCAAATCAATCAAAATGAAAAAAGGAAGAAGAAGAAGAAGAAGAAGAAATATGATATTAATCTCGGACCTAATAATATATTGGGTCCAAGTATTAATTAACTATAGACTTGTAGCAGTTTGAGGAACCAAACTTGATAGTGCAACTAATACTAATGCTACTAACTTGTTAATCAGGGTCTGAATTTCTCGACAAGTAACAGCTATGCTTATATTTATAGCTATTTTAAGAATGAAAAAAAAAAACAAAAAAAAAAAAAACTTTCAAAGTGTCAATGTCAACCATACATTATTTAGGACTTCATCATGGCTACACGACGTTTCTGCAACGCTACAAATGAGTCATACCTTCAAACATGTGCGCCCAGCGAAGATTCTGATCACCCTGCCCATTCGCGCAGTCTGACCTGAATCTTCAGAATTTTCACTGGGCGCGTTCTGGACAGTCAAGGATGCACAGTTTCTTCATGCGGACAAAGAAGACTTTGATAAATATAATAGTTCACTAGATCTATAGACATTGCATAGGTCGGACCAACTTTGCCCTATGTTATATCTTATGGATTCTGAATAGAAAAATGTCACTCACAAACATTAAAAAAAAAAAAAAAAAAAAAAAAAAAAAAAAAAAAACAAACTCTCCAAGATCATTTTTATCCTTTTATCATTAATTTTGTTAATTGAGCCTGCATGTGCTGCTCCCAGCGAAGTCTCTGATCAGCCTTTGCTTTCTTTTGATTATCATATGTAATAATAACAGTTCCTACAGAATTTACATATGCGCCTATCGTAGACTCCGATCAGCCTGCACAGCCCAGAAGTCTGATAAATCTTACTGTCCGCGTGAAGATGGAGCCAGCTACTTAGATCTATCTAAATAGCTGAGTAACCTTCTGACAAAACTGGCTTAATCCATAGAACGCGCCGACCGCGATAACTCGGATCAGACTGCACAGATGCACAGGCTGATCTGAGTCTTCACCGGGCGCTTATGTAAATTTGTAGGAACTGAAATTATTATGATAAAAGAAAACCCTTCTGTGGGTTTGTGAAAATTGCGACTCCTTACTGGACGATTATGGTCACATGACTTGCAGATCAAAACAGAATTTTTGGAGAGGATGCAGATTCTTACTGCTTTGGGAGTTTACATTTTGTCTGCAAACTTGCGGTGTTCTTTGACAGATTAAAACAGGAACTACTCTTTAAGATGTAGCGAATTAGTTTAAAAATTGTCTGTTGAAAAAGGCGATAGAGATTATTGATAATTTTCATTATGTGTGCGATTTGTTATTGACTATTTTTCATCCTGATAAAGAGATTTGTGCTTTTTGTAAGAATGTAAACAATGTTTGATAAGTAAGATGTGTGGAACGGCATTAATTGATACTTAGCTAATTAAAATACCTAGATGCCTCCGAGGAAAAGAAGACAAAGTAATCAAGGGGACGAAAACGCTAATGATCGGTAAGTAACAAGGCTTGAAATAACGACAAAAATGACCGCCATTTTGTTGTGTTTGTCAGAATAACAGAAAACATCTTGCTGTTTCTTTTCTATTCTGAGACTTGAATTATCATGTTTTCTTTTGTTTACTGCAGGTAATATAGCTGTAATGCATACCGTATATATTCTCATAAATGATCAATATATTGCCTATATTTCAAGGCCGGTATTTGACCGGTATGTAAAGACGTAAAGAGACCCGCCATATTGAACTGATTTTTATTTATTTTGAAATATGCCTTGTCAAAAAAGTCAGAATTATTGTTTCTTTAATGTTTCAGTCAAACATGTGGCCCAACAGTCAGCAATGAAAGTGACAAACTGGTAATCAGGGGCCAACAGAAAGGCACAGAAGGGAGCTTGGCACCTACTGAAAGGCGTTTGACAGCAAGGCAACAGTCGAAACAAGATGCTTTGGAAAGTGCTGCTGCAACAGCGTCATCAGGTTCGGTGATAACAGAAAGCGGCAAAAAGACAGCGACACGCCAGACAACAGAACCAACGCGATTTAGCACCAGAATTGTCAAAAGACCAAGGAGAGATTTAAGCCCAACAGAATCTCCAGCTAAGAAAGGTTCTTTGATACGTGTTTTGTTCACACTCAAGATATTTTTGCAAATCTGATAACTTTAGAGTATTTACCGTCAATAATGGGACAACAACTCCTTACTATTTTGGTCCTAAATATTTTTATATATCTATTTTACTTCCTGTTGAATGGTCCACATGGCCATGTTGTTAGCTCTCCCGGTCACGAGGTCCCACGTTTCAAGTTCCAATCCAGCTGGAGGCAGAATTCAGCTCATGAATGTTTAATGCTTTTTTGCTTCCATTATCACCCTGACATTGTCTCAGTAGGGCTTATTTAATGTTGACACGGAAGTAAAGCACTAAATCATCATCATTTACCACCTGATGTGTTTTCATAGTTACTGCATAGTTACTGCATCAGGGGAAAGCATTTGAGACTCTTATCAAAAACTGCATTCTGTGGCCTCTGATTCAAATCTACACTGTTTGCTCAGGCCTGTCTGTCCCACTACTAAAGGATTATTAAGCCGGCCTTGGTGGCACGGAGGTGCGTCCGACTGGTGATCAGGAGGTTGCGGGTTCGATCCCCACCAGGTCGGCAACATTCTTTCGTGGAGCTTGATCATGAAATATTTTCTGTGCTCATTCTCTCCCTTCCGCTGATTCAAGAAGGACAGTTGTCATTTTCTGGCGAAAGAATGTGCACACTACTGGTTAACCACTTAGAGGGCTAAGCCTGCCAGGGTTCGCTTTACCGATCGCCATTATCGCCATTTGCGCAGAAAAATAAAATTTGGCACAAAAAAATCATAAATTGGCGAAAACAAGTGACGAAAAAAAAATCGCCTGAATTACCCGCTACTGAGCCATATAATTGTCGCGTGTGTCTATCGCACCTTCCTTGATTGTATAATTAGCCAATTAACAACTCACTTATCGATCAGAAAATGGTAACTGATCAAATTAACCTGAATTTGATGAAAGCGATACTTGCGTCATCTCATCTGGGTCTACACTGTTTGCTAGGGCCTGTCTGGCCGAATACATACAATAAAGTATAACATATGGCTAGAATCATGCTCAGACCATTAAAATTGTGACCAAATCTTCAGTGATTACTAATCGATTATCAATCAATGGCAGGACTGATAATCGATTATCTTTTCAGCTCTGATTAGCCAGCCTTAGTACACACAGCATGTTTTCGTGAAGAAATAAGAAAAATATCATCTGGATAAACCCTCTTATCTGGGGTTATGGTGTCACCTCTTTATTTTCTTATTACAAATTTCAGCAGCAAAGAAAGCTCCTGTACCAGAGCCAATAACAACACCAGAAACAAAAGCCAAGCGTCATTGGGAGTTATGGAGTTGTGAAGATAAAGATTCCTTTTTTGAAGGTCTTTGTGAGGTTTGTAGTTTAATCAAACTGTTTTGGAAAAAATACAGTCTTTTCTCAATAAACAGTTAAATTCCAATGCCTGGACTACCATGACAGTTTCCGTCTCTTTTTTGAGTCCCAAAGAAAACTAGTAGGTAGGATTTTTTTTTAGGGAAGATCTTACTTTATACTGAAAATATATGTTGTGTGGACTCATTAGAATTCTATCATCAAAGGAATTCTAATGAGTACACTCATCATGCCATTATTTTATAGAATATCATAGGTCTAGATCAGAGTGGGTATCAGGTAAATAGTTTTCTTATTTCTTGACAAAAACATATGTTGTGGGTACTCATTAGAAGTGCCTCAGTGAGGTGCTTCTAATGAGTACCCACAACATATGTTTTCATTGAGAAATAAGAAAAATATAGGTACTTTTTGGTTGAAAACAGCAAATATCCAAGACATCCCTAAATTATCCCCATCTGCCTCTTGACCTGGAGCGATAACTAACCCTCAGTGAGTTGAACAAAAGTAGAATAAATTTCCATGTTCCCAAAGATATTTGAGCCATTGTAGTTCGACTGTATGTGTATGAACCCTGAGTGATAGCCATAGCAGGTCAGGGATGGAATCGTGTTAGCATTATGTTTTGGTACTGTCATTCACTTTTTAGGTTGTCTGAAAAAGTTCAGCAAAAGCTATTCTGCTACTCTCAAGAGTCAGTATCTGATCCAGTGTTAAACTTTTTATACCCCCGACATATGAAGTATGTGGGGGTATATAGTTTTCGCTTTTCCGTTCGTTCGTTCGTATGTTCGTCTTTCCGTCACAGGGTCAAAGTTTTTGCGTTAAAGTTTATAAGACCTCATATTTTGAAGACCCTTTGATGGATTTCATTCAAATTTGGCATGATGGTAGATATAGGTCTAAAGTTTTTATCAGCACCATCCCCACCCCGGGGGTGACCTTGGGGTCAAGGTCACAGACTAAGAATTTTCATAAAAAAGTCACAGGGTCAAAGTTTTTGTGTTAAAGTTTATAAGACCTCATATTTTGAAGACCCTTTGATGGATTTCGTTCATATATGGCATGATGGTAGATATAGGTCTAAAGTTTTTATCGACACCATCCCCACCCCAGGGGTGACCTTGGGGTTAAGGTCACGGACTTAGAATTTTCATAAAAAAGTCACAGGGTCAAAGTTTTTGTGTTAAAGTTTATAAGACCTCATATTTTGAAGACCCTTCGATGGATTTCGTTCATATATGGCATGATGGTAGATATAGGTCTAAAGTTTTTATCGGCACCATCCCCAACCCGGGGGTGACCTTGGGGTCAAGGTCACGGACTTAGAATTGTCATGAAAAAAGTCAAAGTTTTTTGTGTTTAAGTTTATATAGCTATACCATCAAGACCCTTGAGGAATTTCATTTGTATTTGACATGTTGGTAGATGTTGGCCTAGCTTCTTACTCGGCATGATCCCCACCCTGGATGTGACCGAGGTCAATGTCACGAACTTAGAATTTTCATAGGCCTCGGTGGCTCAGTTGGATGCGCCGTCCGACTGGAGACCAGGAGGTCGCGGGTTCGACTCCGCCGAGGTCGGCTACATTCTTTCGTGGAGATTGATCATGAAATATTTTCTACGGTCATTCTCTCCCTTCCGCTGATTCAAGAAGGGCAGTTGTCAGTTTCTGGCGAAAGAATGTGCACAATACTGGTTAACCGCTTAGAGCACCAAGCCTGCCCAGTAAACGTGTGGTTATGTAAACTGACCGCGCTCGACATGACCCCATTGGGTTGACTGGGCCGTAAAACCTCAATACAAACAATAGAATTTTCATATAAAAGTAAAAAATTTTGTGTTTAAGTTTATATAGCCATATCATCAAGACCTTTTATTAAATTTCATTATCCCCTAATTGAAAGGTTGAGCTGATATAGCTATCAGCAAGGAATCTGTTTGTCTGTCCATCAGTCCGTTGAAGTATTATTCGTTTATACTTTATTTTTGTCTTAGGGTCAAAGTTTTTGCATTAAAGTTTATAAGACCTCATATTTTGAAGACCCTTTGATGGATTTCATTCAAATTTGACATGATGGTAGATATAGGTCTTAAGTTTTTATCAGCACCATCCCCATCCCAGGGGTACCTTGGGGTCAAGGTCACGGACTTAGAATTTTCATAAAAAAGTCAAAAGTTTTTTGTGTTTAAGTATATATAGCCATATCATCAAGACCCTTGAGGAATTTCATTTATATTTGACATGTTGGTATCGGCCTAGCCTCTTACTCCGCATGATCTCCACACGGGTGTGACCGAGGTCAAGGTCACGAACTTAGAATTTTCGTATAATAGTAAAAATTTTTGCGTTTAAGTTAAGATAGCCATATCATCAAGACCTTTTATTAAATTTCATTATCCCCTAACTGAATGGTTGAGCAGATATAGCTCTCAGCAAGAAATCTGTTCGTCTGTCCGTCCGTCCTTTGAAGCATTATTTGTTCATACTTTATTTTTGTCTTAGGGTCAAAGTTTTTGCGTTAAAGTTTATAAGACCTCATATTTTGAAGACCCTTTGATGGATTTCATTCATATTTAGCATGATGGTAGATATAGGTCTAAAGTTTTTATCGGCACCATCCCCACCCCGGGGGTGGCCTTCGGGTCAAGGTCACAGACTTAGAATTTTTATAAAAAAGTCAAAGTTTTTTGTCTTTAAGTTTATATAGCTATACCATCAAGACCCTTTGAGGAATTTCATCTATATTTGACATGTTGGTAGATATAGGTCTAGAGTTTTACTCAGCATCATCACCATCCTGGGGTATGACCTTGAGGTCAAGGTCACAGACTTAGAAATTTCATATAAAAGTAAAAAATTTGCATCTAATTTTATATAGCTATACCATCAAGACCTTTTGTTGAATTTCGTTATCCTCCTACCGAGAGGTTTAGGGGATATAGCTATCAGCGTGGAATTCATCCATTCATCCATCCATCCATCTGTCTGTCTGTGCACCCCATAACTCCTAACTACCCTTTGAGTTATTTTCAGGAAACTGTCAGGTTGTAGAGGGCATTTGGTAGGGTGTCAGGTACAAGAAAGACAACTCTAACTGATTTGGTCCATGAGTTATCTCCCCTTGTCTCCAGAATTGTAAAAATTTTGTGCAAACCATAACTTTAAAACATGTTAAGATATTTTCATGATACTTCACCAGTATGTATAGGACATTGAGTAGGCATATCACATTCAAGAATGACTTTCTGACTCCATTCTGCAGTTTTCTCCCTTAGTTATTTAAATCTTGTGCGGGCAATAACTCTAAAAATTCTTTAAGATATTTTTGTGATACTTTACCGATATGTAGAGAGCATTGAGTAGGCAGGTGACCTCAAAATTTTCATTAAAATTTATATAGCTATATAATGAAGACCCATTTGTTGCTTTCATTAATATTAAGCATGATGGTATATATAGGTCTAAAGTTTTTCTCTGCACCATCCCCAAGCTGGGGCATGGATTTTAAGTCAAGGTCACAGACTTTTCATGCAAATGTCATTTTTAGCTCGCCTGTACGAAGTACAAGGAGAGCTATTGTAGTCACCCCGGTCGTCCGCGTTTGCGTCCCCGTTCCCGTCACACTGCGTTAAAGTTTTTCAAATGCTTATATCTCATCAGTCACTCCTCACAGAGGCATCAAATTTGGAACTTAGGTACCTTGGAGGGTCTTCTGAGATTCCAAGAGAATAAACCCCTTGGTTCATGCCCCTGGGTGGGGCTAGGGGTCAGAATCTAGGACACCTTTGTAATACTGTGTTAAAGTTTTTCAAATTCTTATATCTTGACTTTCACTCCTCATAGAGCATTCATATTTAGAATTTGGGTACCTGGAGGAGTCTTCTGAGATTCCAAAAGAACATACCCCTGGGTTCATACCTCAGGGTGGGCCTTGGAGTGGGGCTAGGGGTCAAAATCTAGGACACATTTGTAAAATCTTATATGCCTACAGGTTATAGACACAACTGGTTATACATCAGCTAACTATGTGACATCGGTTTAAGTGTAAGAGAGTGAAGGTCATGGTGACCTACATTTTACGGTCCAGGTCACCTAGATTTCACGGTCCAGTGATTTTGCCTTATATCTTGAATACTATTTGTTGGATAAATGTCACACCTGGGATATTACTTCCATGTGACCCAATGAATGACCACTTACTATATCTAGGTCATTGTGACCTATATTTCATGGTTCAGTGATTTTGCCTTATATCTTGAATACTATTTGTTGGATAAATGTCACACCTGGGATATTAGTTCCTTGTGACCTATTATTGACGTCAAAATATATCTCTGTTGGTGTGACCTATATTTCATGGTTCAGTGATTTTGCCTTATATCTTGAATACTATTTGTTGGATAAATGTCACACCTGGGATATTAGTTCCATGTGACCCAATGAATGACCACTTACTATATCTAGGTCATTGTGACCTACATGTATATTTCATGCTTCAGTGATTTTGCCTTTTATTTTTATTACTATTTCATGGAGAATTGTCATACCTGGATTATTATATCTATGTGACAAAATGATTTACATACAAATACATCTAGGTCAGTGTGACCTATATTATATGGCTTAATGATAAAAATGTTACAATATAAAATGTACCCAGCAGGCGAGCTACGCTGTCCTATGACAGCTCTTGTTGCTTATATTATAAAGACTGATTGATTTCACTAGTATATGGTGATAGTTATAGGGCTAAAGTTTTATTAAGCTCAATCCCTGCACCTGTGTGTGATCTTTGAGGTCAAGGGCTTCATACTATGTGTGATTGAAGTTTTTCAATGTTATAACATAAAGCATATAACTGCCATCTCCAGAGTCAAAGCTACATACTTTGTGCTCTTTAAAAACTGGCGGTAGCGCTGATCGGGGGTATACGTGCCCCACTGGGCATTTTGTCTAGTTTAACATAGGTCTAGATAAGAGTGGGTATTAGGTAAATAGTTTTCTTATTTCTTGACGAAAAAATATGTTGTGGATACTCATCAGAAGTGCCTCGGTGAGGCGCTTCAAATGAATACCCACAACATGTCTTTGAGAAATAAGAAAAATATAGATGCCTTTTTGTTGAAAAAAGCGCCTTATCAAGAGCTATGTTTTAAGATCTTGTTACTCCCAAACCCTATGATGGATTTAGTTCACATTTGATATGTAGATAGATACTGGGCTTCTTATCAGTACAATCTGCACCCATGCTGGTAACCTCAAGGACAAGGTCTCAAGCTCAGAATTTTCATGCTTAAGTTTTTGCGTTAAAATTTTTAAAGTCTCATTACTCTCAAACCTTATGATGGGTTTTGTTTATATTTGGTATTATGATAAATACCGGTCTGGAAGTTTTATCAGCACCATCCCCACCTTTGCCCATGACCTTAAGGTCAAGGTCATGGACTTAGAATTTTCATGTTAAAGGTTTTGCATTAAAATTTACAAGATCTCATTCTCATTATTCCCAAAACTTATGTTGGATTTACATGTAATAATTGGTATGATGCTAGATACTGATCTGAAATTTTATCAGCAGCCTCCCCACCCTTGCCTGTGACCTTAAGGTCAATGTCACAAACTTTTCAAATTTGCTTTAAATTTATAAGGTTTCATTACTCCCAAACCTGATGGATTTAGTTCTTATTGGTATGATGATAGATTGGAAATTTTTAAGAGCACCATTTCCACCCTTTCCTATGACCTTAATGTCAGGGTCATAGACTTAAGAGTTTACATGTTGAAGTTTTTGTGGAAGTTTTTTTTTGTTTTTTTTTTAGATCTCGTTACTCCTAAACCATATGATGGAGTTTGTTCATATTTGTTATCAGGGTTCTCACTAGGATTTTAAAAGTAGGAGTCCGGGACTCCCTTTTTATAAAAAGTAGGAGTCCCAGCAAAAAAGTAGGAGTCCCACTCCCCCAAAATAGAAGTCCCATTTTTTTTATTTTTTTTCATGACTCTCCTTCTATAGGGAGCATGTCCCCGGTAACTTCATTCTATAAATACCTGATGGAGAATCAGTTTCCTTATTTTCACATACTTTTTTATGGTGCTTTGCATTATGTATTATTCCAAGCAATGCGTGTAAACCAACTGGTAGTTGGTTTAATTAATTCAATGGAGTTGGCCGGAAATTAGGATGACGTCATATCTCCCTCATGAGGAAATATAGACATCTTTGCAGATCAGGGAGACATGACAATTCTAACCTATTTTACTTGCATGGTAAAGATCGTCACACTTAAATTCAATACCCCACCATTTGTCGCTGTCTGTTAAGTGATCTCGAGTGTTCTGGATACTAAGTGAAAAATATTTTAATCAAAACCAATTAAAGCCGTTATATGCTATTGCGAACTTATATATGCAATCTATCCACACATTCTGATCATGGACACCTCTGTTGAGCTTCCTGCAAAACGTCATTTCAATGTTTACAATTGCACCATGCTGCGATCAATACACGCTACGAAAAAAATGTCCGAGGCTTCTTCACTAGCTGAAATTTCGATCTTCTGCTTTGATTAGCAGTAAAAGTCTTGATAATTTAGTTCTGTTTTTAAATATGTGTCTGATTCATATGAATTTCTGACAAGAAATGCTCTGCAATGCAACATGGAAATAGTTTGTTTTTCTCCCAAAACGGTTTCCCCCCATGCTGTCAAAAACGTTACCCTTACGAGCACGCGCTACCGTAACAAGCACGCGCTTTCTTCATGTGGGAGCAATGGGAAATGTAACTTATACTAGAACAGTCCCGAATTGTATACTGTCGTCCGGGGTGCATCTGAGCAGTCCTGTTAGACTCTTCACAGGGTTTACGGGATAGATTCAACGAGACTTAGCAACTATTTTTTTTTTTTTTTTTTTTATAGACAAGCAGGAATAACCGTTTAGATGCACAGACTGTTATCTCGCAAAGGGATAAGGTACACTTGTCGGCTTTAACAGAAAACAGTAAGCGGGCTTTTATGATGTTAGTGACGAGAATTCAGCATCCGAAAATTTTGAAATGGAAAAAAAAAATCTATTAATAACAAAAACACACACAAAAAAACAAAACAAAACAAACAAAAAACACCAGCCTCAAGGGATGAAAGCATGACACCTGCGTGTGCGTTTTCGATGAATCAGTTGGTCGGTGTAAGCAATACACAGTGAGGGAAGGGGTCGCATACCCGTGTCAGTTGCATGCTTTAATTACTCGATCGCTGAAGTGTGAACTGCCAACACCTGTTTAACTACCACTTGCTTAGCAAATAACGGTACTGTTGAAGGTGTGAAAAGCATGCGGTGGATTACTACTGTTCTTTTACGATGCTACTGACGGTACAAATAACACGTGGCGGACTAAAGTACTTCAGTCAAATAATCCAATCATAATTAGTAGTAGTCCCACAGGAAAAAAACATGCGTCCGGCGGACTCGGCTTAAGGGATTTTTAGGAGTCCGGACCATGATTATGCGTCCCGGGATGCAGGATTCTGCGTCCCCGAGAACTCTGGTTATGATGATATAGATTGGCTTTGAAAATTAACAGGCATGAGAAAGTCAATGTGTGACTTCAGACAACCTATCCTTTCTGGTGACAGTCTCTTATCCTCTTCTGTCTTCTCTTGGGGGTGGTCGGGTGGTGCGAAGGTGTCCTGTATCTTATGTCATCGGGGCATCCAACTGATATTGGCTTACAGTTGGGCAAGGCCTGCTATCCTTGTAGCAGGTAAGGGTAGAGGGGGATTTTTTTTTATTTATTGTTATTATACTTTCATTCCTGTTCCTCTTTCTTCCCTGTCCCTCTCTTTCATCTCTTCTATCTCTTTTCTACCTTTCTCTGGGAGACGACAAAAAATGACTCACAAGGGTAGACGTGTCGTGTGTCGTTAAACCCCAACACAATCAGTCTTCTATCTTCTCATCTAGTTAGCTCTTCTATCCCATTTCTGCCTTTATTGGGACTCCGGAGACAACATTAAATTACCTGGCAGTGCTTGCATTAAGGGAAGTCCGGGAGACAGATTCTCTGAAAAATGCTGTGGGACTTTCAAATATTGATGTTTGAAAGTCAGGAGTTCCAGCTTTCAAACATAACTGACATTTAGAAAACAGATTTAGCCTGAACTATTTTATTTAGTATTTAAGTGTTAATGTTAGATCCTAAAGAAGAAGAAATTCAATAATGGTAAAAAATTATTGCAAAATATGAAATTTTATGTTCAGTTGTACTTCCAAATTAAAATACCAGGAAGTCCTGGGACTTTGAATATTAGTGAAAGCACTGTGTAACCCTCGGTGGTTGACATGTGATGTCATCAAATAACTCAAAACAAATTTTATTGCTACATATAATAGGAACTTCCAATAATTTTACCATCAAAAAAAAAACAAAAAAAAAAAAAAACTTCTGGAGCTTTGTCTTTTTAGAAACATGTCAGTGAAGCACTTTTAATGAGTACTGCATGCTACATGTGTTTATGGAGAAGTAAGAAAAAATATTCATGCTTGTAAAAATAGGCCTTACTGGAGCCGTTTTTATATAGTCAAGCAGTTCAAGTGAGTGAGTATCCACAAAAAACTTTGTTGGTACATGTAAAAATCAGGGCCCGGTTGTTCAAAGCATCGTTAGCTTAACGAGCTCGTTAAGGGTCATTTCGTTAACTGTTTTAGCAGATTCAATATACAATATTCTGATATTTTTTGCTGAAAAAATGTGAGTAGCTTTTGCACTGCAAAAGCTACTCACATTTTTTCAGCAAAAAATTTCAGCATATTTGTGTATCACTCGATTTAAATTTTAACGAATCGTTAACTAACGACATCGTTAGCTTTGAATAACTGGGCCCAGACCTGGGGTCGATTACTTTCAAATGTTATTGATTACAATTACAGTTACTTTTGAATTTCATGATTACAGATTACAATTATGTACTTTTTAAATGAATGTAATCGATTACAATAACAATTACTTTACAAAAGTAATCATGATTACTTTTTGCTTACTTATGATTACTTTCCGTGGGTAACCTTATTTCTTGTTGGAGAATATTAATCTGCATGTATTTTCTCTATGTGACTTGCATAGGAATATGAAATAAAAGAAATATGTAGTAACAAGTGATTTAATTTCTTCAATTATATTCATTTCTTCAAGTAACTGTCATACCAACTGTCAAACTAATAAATGTTACTTTTCTGCAAAATGACTGATACTTATATTTATGTTTTAATATGCCTACATAGTACATAGTGTATTGTTACTTGAAACCATACTGACTGCAAAAAACAGATAAAACTACGCATGTATATAGGTATGTTCTGTCATAGCAACAGATATGGCACTTTTTTTCATCCGAAAAATGCTGGTATCTTTCTTATTTCTCCACGAAAACATATGTTGTGGGTACTCATTAGAAGCGCCTCAGTGAGGCACTGTCAATGAGTACCCACAACATATGTTTTCATGGAGAAATAAGAAAAATATTATGTGGATACCCCCTCTTATCTGTAACTATGTTCTGTCCAGTGTTTAAACTTTAAAGAAGGGAAGCACTATTAGCATTTATAAACATTATTTAGTGATAACTAAGTTCATCAATAGCTTTGTCCTAAAATTCACAGACACAAAAAAACTGGCTCTTCATATTCCAGTGGAAGCTTGTTTATTTTTTTTCTTCCGAATATTGAGAAAAATTCAAGTATTAAAGTCAAAACTTACTGATGCCTTTACAGTGAAGAAGAAACAGCTACAGTCGACTCTCGTTATCTGAAAATGACCATAAACCCAAACCCACTTGTTTACTTAGTTAATTTCAATCCATCTTCAATGATTAATTGAGTATCAATTTAATTGTCCTTTCATCTACTGTACAATGAAATACAACCTGCTTTTCAGCAACAATACATTCTTTTTATAGCCTTAACATAGTAACAGTACTGTATATTACTAATTTAAGATACATTAGTTTTATTCTGCTATTCACAGGACACAATTTAGGATATTTCACTGTCAGTTTTAAAATGTAATCATAAAGTAATCACAAAGTAATCATGATTACAGGCCATTTTGCAATGTAATCAATTACATTACGATTACTCGTAATCATGAAAATTCATGATTACTGAATCAGATCTACATGTTGTCCATGGCTTTTGCCATCCTTTTTTCAAAGCTATGTTTGTAGGGTATCCAACTGATACTGGCTTACAGTAGGGCAAGACTTGCTATCCTTGTAGCAGGTTTGGTAAAGGGGGTGTTTTTGTTGCACCTACGTTAGCATGCAGGTGCGATATAGGCGTGCTGTGACCCGTACGTTCGTCCATTCGTCAACAATGGACAGTGGGTGTCTTGTGAGCGCAACTCCTTCTACAGTTTTTGGCCAATCATTTTGAAACTTCACAGATCTTTTGGCCATGGTGTGTAGATGTGCATATTATTTGCTCATAATTCTCAGATTTTTTTTTTTCAACTTTTTCTGCTTTGTTAACTTAGTCAGTTTTTACCTAAAATCCTTATAGTTAGTGGGTGTCTCGTGAGCGCAACTCCTCCTACAGTTTTTGGCCAATCATTTTGAAACTTCACAAATGTTTTGGCCATGGTATGTAGATGTGCATATTGTTTGCTCATAATTCTCAGATTTTTTTTTTTCAACTTTTTCCATTTTGTTAACTTAGTCAGTTTTTACCTAAAACCCTTATAGTCAGTGGGTGTCTCGTGAGCGCAACTCCTACAGTTTTTGGCCAATCATTTTGAAACTTCACAGATCTTTTGGCCATGGTGTGTAGATGTGCATATTGTTTGCTCATAATTCTCAGATTTTTTTTTTTTCAACTTTTTCCATTTTGTTAACTTAGTCAGTTTTTACCTAAAACCCTTATAGTCAGTGGGTGTCTCGTGAGCGCAACTCCTACAGTTTTTGGCCAATCATTTTGAAACTTCACAGATCTTTTGGCCATGGTGTGTAGATGTGCATATTGTTTGCTCATAATTCTCAGGGTTTTTTTTTTTTAACTTTTTCCGCTTTGTTAACTTAGTCAGTTTTTACCTAAAATCCTTATAGTCAGTGGGTGTCTCGTGAGCGCAACTCCTTCTGCAGTTTCAGGCCAGTAGTTTTGAAACTTCACAGATGATCAGGTCAGGGTCTGAAGATTTGCATATTGTTTGCACATAAATCTCAGATTTTTTTTTTTCTTTAACTTTTTCCGCTTTGTTAACTTAGTCAGTTTTTACCTAAAACCCTTATAGTCAGTTTTTACCTAAAACCCTTATAGTCAGTGGGTGTTTCATGAGCGCAACTCCTCCTGCAGTTTTAGGCCAATAGTTTTGAAACTTCACACATGATTAGGTCATGGTCTGAAGATGTGCATATTGTTTGCACATAGATTCATTTCAGCAGAGTGAGGGGCTCTTGATTTATGCCCAAAATTGGTTTCCGCTCAATATCTTGTGAAAGAATTGATGGATTAGGATCATATTTTACATACGTATTGTTGTTAACAATACCTAGCTTGGGATTGTCACATGACATTTTTCGTCAATTTTCAGCTGAGTTACTGGCCTTGATTAATGGGCAAAAATGATATCCGCTCAATATCAATATCTTGTGAAATAATGGATAGGTTTAGATCAAATTTTGCAAGCCAATATTCCAAATTTTCTACTTTGTCCATTTTTCTTACAAACTAACCCATCAGTTTCTTGAATACTGCAAAATAGATTTTTTTCAGTACAAATAGGAACTTGTATGACTTAATCCCCGCAGGTGCGACATACTCCGCGGATTTCTTATTTCTTCTGTTTCTTCCTTTTCATTCCTGTTCCTCTTTCTTCCCTGTCCCTTTCTTTCATCTCCTCTACTATCCTTTCTCCCTTTCTCTGGGAGATGACACAAAATGATCCACAAGGCTTGATGTGTTGTTAAACCCCAGCACAATCAATTGTGGGTGGGGGGATATACTTTTTTCACGAATTGTTCGTCCATTCATCTTTCCATAACACTTTGCTTTTTGTGGGGTGGGGAGGGGCGGGGATCTAATAATTCATGCTTATTCAATAGTTATTGACACATTTTCGTGTTTAAAATTAACATGGATATGGTTTAGTTACATGTATTTAATTTAAATTTCAGTATGGGAAAGATTTTGATGCCATACATAATCTGATAGTATCAAAATGTAAAAGACGGGGGGGTTCCCAGCCAATTACTGTCAAGAACAAGGAACAAGTACGACACTTCTACTACCGAACATGGCACAAGATCTCCAAACAGATAGAACCTGTCGAAGGTAATACACCACAACCTCTTTATAATACTATTGCTTGGATCCAAAGCAGAAAATCATGATAACTAAACAACCATCTTTTATCAAAACAAAAAAAAAAAATGACCATAAATGCTCATATTTCGCTGGCCTGTATGGACGTACAGGAATAGCTATTGCACTAACCCTGGCTTCGGCATTGGCGGCGGCGGCATTAACAAAAAAAGTTTTACGTCAAAGTCTTTAAGACTATATTTTCTACATCCTCTGACAGATAGATTTAGTTCATATTTGGTATGATTTTACATGTTATTCCAAACTTTTATTGAGTCCTAACCACACCTGCTCATTACCTATAAATCAAGGTCATGGACTTTGAAATCTGTTAATTGTGTCAAAATTTTTAAGACCTCTTAATCATGGATTTACTTTATATTTGGCAAAATTGTAGATGTTGGTCCAAATTTTTATTCCGCGCTATTCCCACTCCTGCTTATGACTTAGAGGTCAAGGTCACAGACTTAGAAATGTATGTTAAAGTTTTGCATCAAAGTTTTTAAAGATCTCTTAATTTCTAAATCCTTGCATTTACATGTGTACTTTATTAAAGATATTGGTCCAAAATTTTATTCAGCACTATCCCCACCCTATGATCTAGAGGTCAAGGTCATCAACTTAGAAATTTTATGTTAAAATTGTACCACAAAGTTCCACTGATTCAAGAAGGGCAGTTGTCAGTTTCTGGCGAAAGAAAGTGCACAATACTGGTTAACCGCTTAGAGGACTAAGCCTGCCCAGTAAACGTGGTTAGGTAAACTGACTGCACTCGACATGACCCCATTGGGTTGACTGTGCTGTAAAACCTCAACACAAACAATCTTAACCATTGTCCTGCTGAACCTGGGTATATCCTGCCTTTACAAACAGTGTAGATCAAGACTAATTGGCTTTTTCAGAAGCCAACCGATCTGGATCTGCACTGTTTGTCAATGTGAATATGTATCAACAACCTGGATCAAGTAATCTAATTGGCTGACAATTAGAAATGAGCATGTCATTTTAATTTATTCAGCATGACAAGGGTTAAGATCTTGTCTTTACTAAGCTACTTTTCAAATCATAATAGCTATGGAAGATGTTCCTCTCAAATTATATCCCCCCCCCCCAC
Organism: Anodontia alba; assembly: GCA_964016985.1. NCBI lineage: Eukaryota > Metazoa > Mollusca > Bivalvia > Lucinida > Lucinidae > Anodontia > Anodontia alba. Next base: position 96,779,190 of record OZ024826.1, on the reverse strand, counting down.
CACACACACACACACACACACACACACACACACACATACAAAACACACACAACACACACATACATACACATACATACACACTATGTTGTGGATTTTAAGGTCATAGTCTTACTTTTTTTTATTTGATTGACAAGCGCAAGTTCAGACGAGCTATCCTGTCTGGCGACAAGTCTTTGTTTTATAATATATATACTTTTTTGTTTGGATACAAGACTTTCAGACACAAAATGTATAGATTGTATAGAAAAAATCAAAGGACTGATAGTCCTAAGAGTCTGCTAGCTTGTAAAGTATTGATGGAGTGCTGTGTATCTTCTATGCAAACACAATACATGTAAAGAAGATAGGTGGCATTCCAATGCTACCAATACTACACCATAAGATGGAGCTCTATGGAATATATCAAGCATCTGGGCATTGTACTTCCTGAAAAGAAGACTTTCTTTAAAAACTCTATTAAATGTACATTAAGCGAAGACTGCATATGGGTTGAATGAGAAAGTCATAGCGAGTGTTGTCTCTAAATCAAGGAAAGGATACTCCACTGAGGATATGATATGTTCTTTTTTCACTTTCCAGTGATAATGCTGGTAGTCAAGTGAAAAATAAGATGGCAAATCACATGGCTCTAAATAGTCATGATATGTCTTGGAATTCTTTTTTGCATACTTGTATAATTTATCTCCTGCAAACAGAATTTCATTCATATTGTTAACATTCCACATGTTGGTACAGATCCTTTTCTGAACAGCTTTCACCAAAAATACTAAACAACATGGTAGGCCTCTTGAATCAGGACTAAATATCTCATCTCCTTGATGGATACTTCCTTGCAATAATACAGATGCATTTTCTTGTAGATTTATATGATTTGATGGACCTGGATTTTGCTCTATATCCATATTTTCACACTTGCTTACAACCAGTGGCTTCATCCAATATTAAATTTACATTCAGGGACAAGGCTTTGTGAGAAAATTTACTATTCCTTGAAACACAATCAACATGAACACTCTGTACTACATGCTTTCACTATCAATTTCTCAAAATCAGTCTGATGGAAATGCATTCTACTTGTTTTAGTGTATAAATAAGAATGGGTCTTTACTGAGGCATCTGTGTGAAACAGAGATACATAAATAATCTAACCATTACTGAAAAACTAAATACAATTATTGCTCTTCTGTTTTGTTTCTTTCTTCACAAAAACATCCATTTTATTATCTGCATATATAGGCCAATGCAGTAATTGGAGTAATGAACCTCTTTATTTAGCAATGAAGTTTATCACCTGATTATTCCAAATGAGTGTATCTCCAGCAGCAATTTCCAATTTCTAGAATTATTAAAGTTCAACTCTAGATATGCTCCAGTTCATACAAATTCAACACTTGATGTAGGTCCACGATTATTCTAGTGCAATTTTATAAATTTACTCAATCTTTATCAACTTATTATTAAAACAAAAGCAGATTAAATAAATTTGAAATGGCTATGTTCAGTCCAGATTAGCTGTAATAACTGATTGTCATTTACTAGTGCTTCACCTAAGCATCAACAGATTAGCCCGACCTGCTATGCCTACCCTTTTCAAGAGATTTTCAGATGTCCAAAAAAGAAGGGTCATAAACTTATAAATGGGCCAGCAGTCGTAAAACAACGCAGTGTCACTGAGGTGTGAATAAAGTTATTTCATGTAGAAGGCATGAATTAAGTGCCTGATTTCTTGCTATGTTCAATATCGAATAAGTAGATTCTGATTATGTAAATACTGATATCTTTCTTTTCGTACAGCTTCCGTTGCTAAGCACAACATCAACGTTGGCGAGCGGTTCTACTAATCACCCCATGTCACCCCACGGTACCCCATGGCAGCCCACGGCATCAAATTATATGGATATTTATCATGAAATATGTTATAGATGGACAAGTATACTTTTGCAATACTCGTCGTTATCTTAATAAACAGAGATTTATATTGATGATGATGACTTGTGTTTTATTTAAAATATTATATCTAAAACTCCCGTAATTTTTTGCGCCCCATGGCATCAAAATATATGTATATTTACCATAAAATATATGTTTTAGACGGCCAGTAAAAGTTTTGAAATACTTGTCTCTATCTAAATAAACAGAGTATTTATACTGATGACTTGTGTTTGAACTTGAAGATAAAATGTTATTTTAAGTTAAAACTTATTTTTGATAGACTATCAACTTACACCATTGGTCTCTTTGCTATATTTTAGCGTCAGTTTGAATCTTGATGTTTAGGCGCCCCGAGATAATCGCTTGAAGTAAGGTTAATGTCTTAAACTATCACAAAAACAAATTTGGATACATAAAACTACTACCCTGGTGTAATTTCAGCATTCAGTTAATAAATACAATGAAATAGTTTAGTGCCGTGGGATGCATTGGGATGCCGTGGGGTGCCATGGGGTGATTAGTAGGACCCCGTGCCGAGTTAACGCCTTGACAAGAGTAGCGCGTGTATTACTACACCGAAGTTTGAAGTCTATGTTTCAAATTGCATTATCTAAATCGATTTCAGTTACAGTTATGTTAGCGAAATAAAAAAGCCATAAAAAATTCTGCTGCTTCACATTCAGTTCACCGTAATGTGCCGCATTGCGTCTGATTAAGAAGTAGTGCGCGTATAAATATACGCATAAATAGCTGTGATGAGAATCCGCTCGTAAAACCCCATGTGATTGCAAAGAGCCTGCTAGCTGTCGCTAGCAGACTCAATGACTATAAATGGTCATTGTTCTATATATCTGTACATTTTTGTTTGGATACAACACTGAGGTCCATCTTTTAAACTGTCTTTTGTCCGAACCATCTTATAAAGATGTTCAAGTGTACAAAGAAGGAGATACTGCATTACATAGCAACAGATAGGGTGCTTTTTTCATCCAAAAAATGCTGATATTTTTCTTATTTCGCCACGAAAACATATGTTGTGGGTACTCATTAGAAGCGCCTCGGCGAGGGGCTTCTAATGAGTACCCACAACATATGTTTTCGTGGAGAAATAAGAAAAATATTAAGTGGATACCCCCTCTTATCTGTAGCTTTGGCATTATACATATAAAAAGCAGGGAAATAAAGAGTTGCAACTTGAAATAATGTTTCTACTAAATAGTGTTTGTCCTGATGATCAATTATTATTGAATGTCAGTCACTATTGCTTCAGGTGATTGATGATTGTTGGAGAATTTTTGTATTTATCTGATTTAGAAATTCTGTTAAATTTCTCTCATTTTCTTAATTCTAATCAAGAAATTGCAAAAAATGAAATACAAAAATGCTTGTTTTAACTTCATAATACATTAACCTATAGATAATGTGCTATTCTATTCTGTTTTCACACCTTCCACAGAAAAAACGACCTTTCAGTCGTTAATTAAAGTCTTAAACCAGAAGGTCCCTTAGGCAGTTACCTGTGTGACGTAACTCTTCCCGCTCAATTGACCACGTGTCAGTTTCTTTTCTGTGGACAAAGAAATTCAACAAGGATTATTTACCTGTGATAGAAATTTGGATTATTTCTTTCCTCACGGATAAATTTATGTATCCTTGTGTTTCTTTTGTTTATTTATCACTCCTTTCACTTTCTGTGTTATTATTTAAAATTTTCAATTTTCGATTTCATGTATTTTTGACTGGTCTTTTTCCACATGCGTTTTGGCGACTCTCGCTATTCGGCACAACGCTCGTGCGCGATCGGTTCGATAGTCGTGTTTATATATGCAGAATATTTTTGTTCTTTTCGTTCCAGGTTATTCAGCAATTACGATATGTTTTTCCTGGACTTTTGTTTGCAGAGATCTTCAGTTGGCTAAAGATTCTCATGGTGGAGAAGCTGATTGTAAAGAACTTGTCAACCCTTGATGGGTTATAAGACAATTCTTTACTAATGGGAGCCCCACCCCATATGGCTATACTGCCGGGGTAAGACCCATCAAGGTGGCATCTTTGGGTACTTAGTATCCTATAAAGTCTAAGTCCACCAGTCACCAGTCACCAGTCACCAGTCAACCAGGCACCAGTCAATCAGCTTCACCAGTCACCAGTCAGGTGCCAGTCAACCAGGCACCAGTCACCAGTCATCCAGGTGCCAGTCAACCAGGCACCAGTCACCAGTCACCCAGTCACCAGTCACCGATCAACCAGGCACCAGTCAACTAGTCTCCAGTCAATAATTTAATTATTTTCTGGAAAGACTTAGTTTCTGACATATTTCACCGGACAAAATAGTCACGTATACTAACTTCCGGTCATTATGTCTAATTATTAAAAAAAAAAAAATTTTCACTGGGCAAAGTATCAGTAATATTTCTGATACTTATACCCGGTCATATTATTATATTATTTCTGATTTTTCACCAGGCAAACTTTTACAGAAAGTGTCTGGTCAATTTTTGCCTAATAATTAATTATCTTTGGGAAAAAGTTTCGAATACTTGTGCCCGCTCAGTTTTCATATATAATCTCCCTTTTTCATCGGACTAGAGTTACGAATACTACTATCTGATCAATTTGTCAAATTACTTGTAACTTTACCGGGCAACAGTTACGAATATTAGTGTCCGGTCATTGTGTCGGGTAACTAGTGTCAAAATAATGATTACTAATTCCCGAACAATCTATTATCGTTCATAGAGCTCCATTCACGTTTAAGTCAATGGATATAGGTTATTAAGTGAAATACATAATAACTTTTTATACAAAAAAATTCTGTACAGTCTTTCCCAAATCAGACTAGAATTTTTAATATTCCATTGACTTATTATAGGTGTGTAATTCCATTAATATTTTAAATTAACTTATGTTTTATCTCTCTTTATCCGCTAGAAAGAGTTAAACTTCCGACTATAACAAAATTCTTACCGGGCAGCAGTTCGTAGACTAGTGCCAGGTCATTCAAATGATGTTTTATCTCTTTAATTCGCTAGAAAGCGTTTAAATTCCGGCTCTAACGAAAATTTCATCGGGAGGCACTTCGTATAGTAGTGCCAGGTCATTCTAACGAAATTCCACCGGGCAGTAGTTTCGTAGACTTTGTGTCGGATTACTAGTGTGCGAGTAGTAGTCACTAGTACTCGCTCAACATATATTCATATATAACCACTATAGACATGTATAGTCTTGGATTATAGGTTATTGAATGACAGCGATGGGTTCTAATACCTAGTAGCCATTTATATTGTTGAATTCTGTCCAGTCACTTTTGAACTTGACTTAAATTCTATATATATATTTATTATTGAAAATGAATTAAGAATTATCGGTTACGATCAAATTCGCAATTCATTCACTAAGTGTAGAAGATACTTCCAGCTATAATTATATCTCTTTTATTCGCTACAAAGAGATTAACTTCTTACATATTCACCTTATTCGGCTCTAGGGCAAAGGTGAACTATAAAACTATCGTTATTTATAAGAAGAAAAATATACACGAAATATAAAATTCTTCTTTCCTCCCCTGTTTTTCTTCTACATGCTCCGATATGTAATCAGCATGTAATCTAAGGAGTAAATTGACAAGAAAGTAGCAATCGATCTTTTCTACTTTCTATTAATTTTTCATTCTTAAGGTATCGGAAATTTACACCAACCAGATAAATAAATTAACAGTTTATTTATTTATTCGCTACCTCTCTAGATTACTACGATTTAAAATTCTAGTTGAGGTACATATTTTCCTTTTGCCTTTTCTACATGGAAAATAGTTGATCCGATAAGCTATTATTCTATTTTATACTATCTTTTGATTGATTATATTAGAGTCTAGGTCAGTCGTGCTCTGTCTAAACTGTGCTATAAAATAATAAATAAGAAAAAAATCTTATATTTAGGCATAGATATAATTCGATACGTTCTTTACTTTGCCTGTTTTATTTTTTCTTCTGGATCATTTAAGACTACGATAGCAATATACCAGATATTTTTGCCTCAGTAAGAATCTATTACGCTGAAGATTCTTCATATTGGAATAATAATTTTATTATGATTATAATTCTAGACCCAATTAATCCTCGTATATTATAGGTCTACTTTATCTTATTGAGGAATAGTTTTGCTTCGACTAGCTCTATACCTCTAATATTTTATTTATAACTAGAGTCCATGTCAATCAAAATTTTCTTGCACTTTGGTATTGACAATGGATACATATTTAGTAAAGGCATTAATTATTCAGTTCGTGACAGATTATTATTGCCTAAATTAGATTTTATATACAATACTTTCCTTTTGATATTTTGTTTTATTGACTTTGTAACTATTCAGAAACTGCCAAAGTCAATCATTTCCTTCCTCTAAACTTACCGAAGCTCTAGATTATGTTGATATATATTTTTGATATATGCTTAGAGGTTAATTAACGAGAGTTTACCTCATAATAGCAGATATTATTATAATTATATTAATCAATCTATAGTCTAGGCTTAGACAAAAGGGAAAACATCCTTAATTATTAGTATACGAGCCGGTAAAGAATTAAGACACTCTTAATTATCTCTTTACCCCTCCTTTATGTTTACATTCGTTAAAGGGATCATAGTAATTCTCGCTAAGAGTTCAAGTTCAGTTTGCGAATAATGCAAAGATTAATATCTTGATTTCCAGTCCGCATCAAAAATGGTCTATATATATAGATAAATATCTTTCCGAAACTGGATATTTATTTATTTTTCCACACAATAAGTCATTTCAAGATGTCGATGATTTTGAAATGCACTGCTTCAATTTATAATATAAAATATGTTTATATTAACTTCACAACTTAGTAAGTGCTGCACCTACGTTCCTGGTCAGATCTTACTTTTGTGATACGTTTTTGAACATACTGAAAGTTTTCTCCGATAATACATTCGGTAAATAAACTTTCGAGTAGTATTTATGCCTTTAAACATTCAGATTATTTGATAATTGTTGGAGATAATATATTATTCCGATATTTATATATCTATCTTCATTATTTATCTTTCTCATCTTACTTTTAAATTAGATTGACCTTCTCGCTACGTTCCAGGTTTAAATCTAGCTAACATTGTGGAACAGTCACTTTTTTATTTCCTAAACAATATTTTAACATTTTTCTCAGTATTCAGAGCATAACGACTTCATGAATACTTGAAAATAATTCAATTCTACGCTTGTTAAACTAAGCCTAAAACAAGCCCTAGTTTTTTAGAATGGATATTATCCTTCGATTCAGTTCATGGAGATACATCCTTTTAGATCCCATTATCTCTATTTCAATCATTCAAAATTCTAATGACTAAGTACTCCTTTTCTACGTACGAAAACAGAATATCGAGTCACTGTTGCTGCATATTGGTTAAAGATTAAACAAATTTTATCTTAAACCTATATGACGTTAAATTAATTATTATCTCTTTCATATACATGTTTTTACCCTTCCGTCAGGGATCGCGGTAATAATATTATTACTCTCTATGGTTTACACATAGATCTCGAGAGTATATATATGTATTTTCTTCCTGAACTCATTTGCGAGTACGTAATTTGATATTTCAGGAATTACCAATTATGCAGACATAGATTTTATTCTATTAATATTCAATTCTAAAAAAATTTGATTGAATGTTTATCTATAAAATTTCCGGGCAGTAATTTTATAGAGAGTTATATGTTTAATAATTCCTTGCTTAAATAATAGTTACGCTTAACCTATGATTTATAGCGGGAATTTTGTTCAGTAGTATAATTTTTATTTAGTATTAATATATTTCTTACTATTCTTAAATATGCGTATAGAATAGTAATACTATCTCTTAACTTTTAAATTAAGTGTTTTTTGAGATTAATAATCAGTATTATTGTATAATCTTTCTTCAGAGATTATCACACTATTACTTTTTCTCTGAGTCCTTCTCTTTTTATGAACATTTTGATTCGTATCAAAGTGGATTTTTAACATTTCTTGATTTCCATGATTATTTACTCAGGAGTACTTTTCATGGCAATCTTCTGGTATAGAAAGATTCTATCCAGCTTATTTATTATTGTTTAATCTTATCAATACGGTAAGATTTAGCCAAACTATGACCGTCATACAGTTTGCTGCAATCAACCTTATTCTTATCTCTCTTATTCTCTGTCAAACTCTTTAGTTATGATGTTGAGAGTTTATTCTTTATTTTTTGTCAGGACATCAAACGCTTTTATATGTCTATGACAAAACTAATTATCAATGGTTTAGGTTGTTTTTTCTTCCCAGCAGTTATATGCAAACTCTGTATTATTTTATTGCTTGACTAAAAATTCGTTATACAATTAGTCTAGCAATAGTTTTAACCATTATGTTTGTCTATACTTTTTTTTCTTCTGATGGATAACTTAGTTATAGTTAAGTTAACTCCATCTACTTTTATTATCTCCCCTTCTTTAATTTGATCAAGGGAAATAATTACACATTATGGTTATTTTAAGTCTGTGTCTGTTCATCGGAAACTGTCCTGTCGCTCCAATTAACAGAATTTAATTAGTTTATAATTCTAATAGCTTAGACTATTACAATTACATAGCTTCACATATCTAGAATTTTATCCAAAATATCTACATATGTCAGTTATCTATAGGAAACTCCACCGAGTAGACTTTTCCTTATTTATTCAAGATCCTACATAGACTACTTACAGTGTATGGTCTTGGCTTTTTGTTTTACAAATTTTGTTTTCAAAATTTTCTATATTCCTAGCTTACTTTGCGATGGAATATTTATGTTATGTCTCAATGACTCCCTTTTCTTTTTGAAGCCAATTGTTGTTTCCCAAAAAGAAAAAAAGAGGGGGGGGGGGGGCCCAATGTTAGGTCTCTGAGACTTAAGAACTGGCTTCCTCTAGAGTCTACTAATATATATGAGGTTGTTAGATCATAACACCTTAAAGCTATTTTGTGAATCTAGACCATTCTTTCTATTAAATATAGAATTAGAATGTATCTGATTCCTTTGAGTTTCCTGAGTCTTAACCAGAAGTGGTGAGATTTTATTGGTGTTAGAATTAGGAGAGCACCTCCCTCCTATTCTGCAAATTCTAGCACATTATCTATAGGTTAATGTATTATGAAGTTAAAATGAAGTTTTTTAAAAGTAAAACATATTTTAACGAGTAATACTTAACCTATAGATAATCAATTATCTCCCTCCGCCCACCCTCGATTATCTCTCCTAATTGTGTCTATTGTTTTACACATAAAAGAAACTGACACGTGGTCAATTGAGCGGGAAGAGTTACGTCACACAGGTAACTGCCTAAGGGACCTTCTGGTTTAAGACTTTAATTAACGACTGAAAGGTCGTTTTTTCTGTGGAAGGTGTGAAAACAGAATAGAATAGCACATTATCTATAGGTTAAGTATTACTCGTTAAAATATGTTTTACTTTTAAAAAACTTCATTTTAGTTGTTTTCGATTTGTGTAGAGAAAAGCTAATGAAGTTAGAAAAAAATTTATAAAAATACTCTGAATGAATACCTGACGAAGGGTGAAGTAAGAAAGTATATATTTTCTAAAACCAACTGTTAGTTGATCATCTGATGTTTGGTTTTTCAAAACTGATGGCCAATTAAAAAATTCTGGCCAATTCTCGACACAGGTACCTAATCATGAGCACCTAGCAAAGACTTGAAGGATCAGCTTTGTCATGTACTTTGTCTAGTCCACCTTCATTGTCTCTCTTTAAAATAAGAAAACTTGGATCCATAGCCAAGGATACATTTAACAGGAATCTATTATCCTTCAGCACAGTCAGGTATGCAAAAAGCCGAATGTCACCATCAGACACATTTGATTTTGGAGTTAAGAGAAATTGGTACATTATTCTGGGAACACCTGTCAAAATAATGTTTGTCCCATTCTATAAGGGGTCTACTCTATAAGAAAACAGTTTGCTCCCTCTTGGAGCAATTTTTGACTTCATAGACCCCTTTTCAGAGGAGGTCTAGCATGCAGTAAAGTAAACCAGAAGTCACTTGTAAGTGTTGTGTCCCTTGGCAAAAATTGCAAAAAATCTTGATTTTTTGCAATTTCTGCCAAGGACACAACAAAATGTAGGATAAATACGGTAATTTTAAATTTTTGATATATTTCAGATTTAAAGAAAGACATCCAGGAGCTCTATGGGTTAATAAGCTTTGGCGTCCTGAGGAAGAAGATGAGAGGAGGTCTGTTTTCACTTCGGAGGAGTTGTTTTAGAGGAATTTTTGTTGATATCTTGTATTTCCCAGACTGGCTTCTAATGAGTTCCCACAACATATGAGCAACAACTTGAGAAAACATACTTTCTGACAATTGTGCAAAATGAAGAATCAAATCAGCTTGCATATTTGCGCAGAGTATCAGTCTTCTTTATATGCAGGAAGAAAGTGTGCATCATTGGCTACCCAAAATGCTTACACAAGATTATGATCAGACTGCACAAATCTTGCTGGGTGCACATGTCCGAAGGTGTTTTCTGAAGTTGCTGCTCAACTGTTTTATGAAGAAAATTATCCCATAGTTAAACTATAACCTCTTTAGAACATGGTTCATTATAACACGATTTTGGATATAATACAGTTCAAAGATGGATCCCAAAAATGTATAGCTTATATTGAAAAATGACCATAAATGGTCATTTTTCAATATAATCTATGCATTTTTGTTTGGATATAACACTGTTGTTTAACTAACACGGTTTTATGCTATGGACCCCAACAATAGTGTTATAGTGAACCCTCGTTACAACGACAGCATTTGTTGCCAAAGATGTTGCCATTAAAATGAATTTGCTGTTGTAAAGAATCCTTAATGGACAGAATGCAAGATGTAAGAAAGACCTTGTTTTATTCTTATTTCCTCACAGAACATATGTTTTGAATATTTGTTAAAATTGCCTCAGTGAGACAAGTCTAACAAATAATTAAAACATGTTACTTGAAGTTTTAATGCAATATTCTTGCATAGTTTCTCATAACTGTAACCTCTTCAGCGAAGGTTTTGTTACATTCAAATTGTCATTATATCAAAGTTTGTCCTTGTATCGAATGTCGGTATAAAGAGGGTTGACTGCTGATTCGAGAAAGGCAGTTGTCAGTTTCTGGCAAAAGAATGTGCACAATACTAGTCAACCGCTTAGAGGACTAAGCCTGCCCAGTAAATGTGTGGCTAGGTAAACTGACCGCGCTCGACATGACCCCATTGGGTTGACTGGATCGTAAAACCTCAACACAAACAGACTGTATAAAGAGGTTGTAATGTGGTGTCCTATCAAATACTCGAAAAAACGAGTCCTCTGCAAATTTATTATTTGTGAATAAGCATAGCTCCATATAAGGCACTTTTTATCGCACCTGCTTGTAGCAGGGTGCGATATAGGCGTCCGATTTTCTGTCCGTCAGTCCGTCCGTCTGTCAACATTTATGTCAACGTTCGACATTTATGTCAAAGTATTCTAATCAACTACAAGACTAAACAACCATCAAACCTTGCATGACCTCCTGACTTTGCAACATAGGCGTCTGCTTTTCCGTATGTCGTCCGTCCATCTGTCAACATTTATGTCGAAGTTCGACATTTATGTCAAAGTTAATATTTTAATCAACTACAAGCCTAAACAACCATCAAACCTTGCATGAAACATCTCCCTGACCTCCCGACTTTGCGACACAGGTGCCCACTTTTCCATTCGTCTGTCCGTCTCTTAACAGTTCTGTTATGTCGAAAGTCGACATTTATGTCAAAGTTAGTATTCTAATCAACTACAAGACTAAACAACCATCAGACCTTGTATGAAATATCTCCCTGACCTCCTGACTTTGCGACATAGGTGCCCGCTTTTCCATTCGTCTGTCCGTTTGTCCGTCCGTCTGTCTCTTAACAGTTATGTTATGTCGAAGTTCGACATTTACGTCAAAGTTAGTATTCTAATCAACTACAATTCTACAACAACCATCATTCCTTGCATGACACATCTCCCTGACCTCCTGACTTGGCAGATATGTTGACCCAGTGACCTTGACCTATATTTTGCGCTCCATTGACTTTGACACAATTTACTTTGACATTCCAGATCTTCTCAACTATAAGGCATACAACTACCAAACCTTGCATAGTGCTTCTTCTAGATGTACAGACTTGGCAGGTACCTTGACCGAGTGATCTTGACCTATATTTTGCGCTCCAATGACTTTGACAGATTTTGCGTCGACGTTCGATATCTCCTCAACTATAAGGCCTACAACCATCAAACCTTGCAAAAAGCTTCTCCTCAATGTACTGACTTAGCAGATACCTTGACCTGGTGACCTTGACCTATATTTTGGCTGCAGTGACTTTGATATAATTTACATCAACGTTCCAGATCTCCTCAAGTGTAAGACCTCTAGCCACCAAACCTTGCATAGTGCTTCTCCTATATGTACTGACTTGGCAGGTATCTTGACCCGGTGACCTTGACCTATATTTTGAGCTCCAATGCCTTTTACACATTTTACGTCAACGTTCAATATCTCCTCAACTATAAGGCCTACAACCATCAAACCTTGCATAGTGCTTCTCCTCAATGTACGGACTCTGCAGGTACCTTGACTGGGTGACCTTGACCTATATTTCATGCTCCATTGACTTTTACACCTTTTAGGTCACCCTTCCATATGTCCTCAACTGTAAGGCCTTCAACCACCAAACCTTATATAGCACTTCTTCTCGATGTACTGACTCGACAGGTACCTTGACCTGGTGACCTTGACCTATATTGTGCACTCCAGTGACTTTGACACATTTTATATTGATGTTCGGTATCTGCTCAAATATAAGACCTACAACCACTAGACCTTGCATAGTGCTTCACCTCATTGCCCTGGCTTGGCAGGTACCTTGACCCAGTGATCTTGACCTATATTTGACACATTTTACGTTGATGTTTGATAACTCCTCAACTATAAGGCTTACAACCACCATACCTTGCATTGTGCTTCTCCTTGATGTCCTGAATTAGCAGGTACCTTGACCCGTGACCTTGACCTATATTTCATGCTCCAGTGACTTTTACACATTTTACGTCAACGTTCCATTATCATTGGGCTGTATGATACGAAAAGTCAGTGCTGAAGATATAGCCATTAGAGGGAATGGGACTGGCCTGGAATATATGTGCCCCACTAGGCACTTTGTCTACATTTTTTTCAACCCAGTTTTCTAAGTAACCACTGCTAAGAATGAAATAAACTTATTTAATAACCACATTCTGATTGAGGCTCCTGTGACTTTTGCGCCAGCAGGTGTGATGACGCCTTCCGCGGAATTCTTGTTTCCTACCAGAAACTGTTGATATTTTTCTAATTTTCAACAGAAACATACAATGTGGGTATTCAGTAGAAGCACCTCAGTCTAAATGTTTAAATGTTGATATTTTCCTTATTTCTACACAGAAACATGTTGTGGGCACTTATTAGAAGTGCCATGATGAGGTGCTTCTAATGAGTACCCACAATATTTTTCATAGAGAAATAAGAAAAATGTTAACCTGATACCTCCACTTATAAGAAAGACATCCAGGAGCTGTAAGGTAAAAAATTTTGTGTCCTGAGAAAGAAAATGAGAGGAGGTTTGTTTTCACTCGGGGAAAACCTGTTATAGAGTAATATATGTCCAGGGATTTTCCTACACCTTTGAACTGGGAGTTTTTTCTAAAAAAGGTTTTGGGAATTTTTATCTTCAAATTGGGACTTATTTTTGTGGCCAGAAAATCCGTGTTGTATTGTATTTCCCAGACAAGCTTCTAATTAGTACCTGCAGCATGTTTTATGGAGAAAATTATTCCATAGTTACTATTAATTACTCCCCAAAACAGTCCTTTGCAAATTTATCAGGAAGAACAGCTCCAGATGAGGCACTTTTTTTCAACCAGCAAGTGTTGATATTTTTCTTATATTTCCATGAAAACATATGTTGTGGGTACTCATTAGAATTGTTATTTAAGGCTTACTACTGAACATGTAGGTATGGTTATGAAAGCTTTACTTACTTCAGATATACATTATTAAATTTACTATAGAATATAGCTGTATTCTGAAGCACTGAAAGGAAGCTTTTTTCTCAAAATTAAAAGCCGCCTTGGATGCGTGTCCAACTGGTGATCAGGAGGTTGCAGGTTCGATCCCTGCTGGGTCGGCAACATTTTTTTGTGGCGTTTGATCATGAAATACTTTCTACAGTCATTCTCTCCTTTCCGCTGATTCAAGAAGGACAATTGTCAGTTTCTGGCGAAGAATATGCACAATACTGGTTAACAGCTTAGAGGACTAAGCCAGTAAAAGTGTGGTTAGGTAAACTGACCACGCTCAACATGACACCATTGGGTTGACTGGGCCATAAAACCTCAACACAAACAAATTCTGAAATTTAAAAAAACAATACTGCCTACCTACTTGACCTAAAATTGTGAGTGAGGATACAGCAACAGGTGGATTCTTTAAGAAAGGCCTAAGTTACTGAGTTTATGCGGATTGCAATTCCTTTCTTTGTGTTTTTGTTGATAGTGAGATTAAAAGATATAATGCAATTTTACAGGTATCAACCCGAACGACAAGAACTGGCAGAAGTTGAATGAGCTTGTACACTTTGGGTAGGTAGTATCATAGCTACAGATAAGGCACTTTTTTCTAGCAGAAAAGTACAGGGCCCAGTTGTTCAAAGCGTCGTTAGCTTAACGAGCTCGTTAAGGGTCATTTCGTTAACTGTTTTAGCAGATTCGATATACAATATTCTGATATTTTTTGCTGAAAAAATGTGAGTAGCTTTTGCATTGCAAAAGCTACTCACATTTTTTCAGCAAAAAATTTCAGCAAATTTGCGTATCACTCGATGTAAATTTTAACAAATCGTTAACTAACGACGTCATTAGCTTTGAGGGGGTGGTCGGGTGGTGCGAAGGTGCTGTGTATCTTACATCACCAGGGCGTCCAACTGATATTGGCTTACAGTTGGGCAAGGCCTGCTATCCTTGTAGTGGGTAAGGGTAGAGGGGGAATGTTTTTATTTCTTCTGTTTCTTCACTTTCATTCCTGTTCCTCGTTCTTCCCTGTCCCTCTCTTTCATCTCCTCTACTCTCTCTTCTATCTCTTTTCTCCCTTTCTCTGGGAGATGACACAAAATGACCCTCAAGGGTTGACGTGTCGTTAAACCCCAACACAATCAATCAATCATTAGCTTTGAACAACTGGGCCCTGATATTTTTCTTATTTTGCCATGAAAGCTATATTGTGGTACTAATGAGTACCTACAACATATGTTTTCATGGAGAAATAAGAAAACTATTATTTAGATACCACCTCTTATCTGAAGCTACTGGTATATGGTATTATTAGCTCACCTGGAGCTTTGCTTCAGGTCAGCTTATGCCATGGCCTGTTGTCCGTCATCCATCCCGTCGTCTCTTGTTCGTTGTTCGTTGTCCGTCGTTAGCTTTTCACATTTTCGACATCTCCTCCAGAACCATAAATTGGATTGATCTGAAACTTTGTGGGAGGCATTTTGGCAACATGGAGATTCAGAATTGCTAAAATTGTTCCGTTCCGATATCCAAGATGGCTGTCATGGCTGCCATCTTGAAATTCTTCAACCGACATCTCCCCCAAAACTGTAAGTCGGATTGATCTGAAACTTGATGGGAGGCATCACAGTGACATAGAGATTCAGAATTGCTAAAATCTTTCCATTCTGATATCCAAGAAGGCTGCTGCAGTGGTCATCTTGAAATTCTTCAAACGACATCTCCTCCCAAACCCTAAGTTGGATTGAGCCGAAACTTGATGGGAGGCATCGGATCAACATAGAGATTCAGAATTACTAAAATCGTTGTGTTTGGCTATCCATATCTTGAAACCACATCTGCTCCGGAACCCTAAGTCAAATTGAGCCCAAACTTGGTGGATGGCATTGGGGCCACATGGAGGTTTAGAATTGTTAAAATCTTTCCATTCTGATATCCAAAATGGTCGCCATGTTGGCCATCTTGAAAATCTTCAAACAACATCTCCTCCCAGACCCGTAAGTCGGATTGAGCTGTTACTTGATGGGAGCAACAAGAGATTCAGAATGGCTAAAATCATTCTGTTCAGATATCCAAGATGACCGCCACAGTGGCCATCTTGAAAATCTTCAAACCATGTCTGCTCCCGGACAGTAAAATGATCTCTTGCTCTGGCATTGTATTTGAATCATTTCATTGAGCTGGTTATAATGAAAAGTGACTACCACAGCATGGTAAATATGAAGACAAAAAGAAAAAGAAAGGTCTTCATATATCTGTATGTCTTAAATTGTAAAGTAATATGCTCTAGTTCCTTCAGTTTAAAATTAACTCCTAACCCTTTGACCCCTGAGTTTCTGACAAAACCATTGATGCAAATAGGGGTTTCAGCCAAAAGTCAATGACAGATTGGCAAACAGTGTAGATGCAGGCTCGTTATGAGCTGTCTAAACTGGATCTGCACTGTTTGCAAAGGTATCTGTATTGGTCTGTGGGGATGAAAGGGTTAATAAAACCAAGTCTCCGATTCTCATTCTTTTGTGTGTTCTTTGTGTATTCAAGGGCAGCCTTTTAGATTTTTAATTGTATTTTTTGTTTCACCATGATTTGCTCTCATTTCAGAGCAACAACTATCAAAGTCAAAGGGAAAAAGTTAAGGTAAGTGAAGAATTGGTGATGTATATAGATATATGTCATAACGGATATTCAACTTCCATGATGGTAAATACAAGTTTTACTGTTAAAAAAAAAAAAAAAAAAAAAGCCGGCCTTGGTGGCTCAGTGGATGTGCGTCTGACTGGTGATCAGGAGGTTGCTGGTTCCACCCCCACTGGGTTGGCAACATTTCGTGGAGATGGATCGTGAAATATTTTCTACAGTCATTCTCTCCCTTCTGCTGATTCAAGAAGGGCATTTGTCAGTTTCTGGCGAAAGAAAGCACACAATACTAGTTTACTGCTTAGAGGACTAAGTCTGCCCAGTTAAAGTATGGTTAGGTAAATTGACTGCGCTGGACATGACCCCATTGGGTCGACTGGACCATTAAACCTCAACACAAACAAACAAACAAATACTGTGAAAAACCAACATTTTCCACTGTTTACCTAGTATGATAAGCGTACCAGATGATCTGTTAATGCTTAGCATACTGGGTAAAAATTTCAGCAGACATAACTTGTTAATGCTTTAATAGCATACTGGGTAAAAATTAAAAAAAAACAGCATTTGAAATCTTTTTAGCTTGCCTAAACAACATTCACGGAGAGCTATTGTACTACCCTCAGCGTCCGCAGCGGCGGCTTTGGCATCCACAAATATTAAAAGTTTTCGATAAAATTTTTAAGACCTC
Organism: Anodontia alba; assembly: GCA_964016985.1. Classification (NCBI taxonomy): domain Eukaryota; kingdom Metazoa; phylum Mollusca; class Bivalvia; order Lucinida; family Lucinidae; genus Anodontia; species Anodontia alba. The sequence continues at coordinate 96,761,787 of OZ024826.1, read as the reverse complement.
ATTATTTCCTAACCTTATCACCGATTTGATTCATCTTTGGTATGATGATATATATTGGTCCAAAATTTTGTGCAGTACCATCTCCTTTACCCTAGGTTATGTCAATGTCAAGGTCACAGACTTAGAATTTTCATGTTAAAATTTTACGTCAAAGTTTTTAGGATCTCATTACTCCTAAACTACATGATGGATTTAGTTCCTATTTGGTATCATGATAGAGAATGGTCTGAAGTTTTTATCAGCACCATCAGCTCTCATGACTATGACCTTGAAGTCGAGGTGTCAGACTTGGGATTTAAATGTTAAAGTTTTTAACACCTCATTATTTCCTAACCTTTTCACAGATTTGATTCATCTTTGATACGGTGATATATATTGGTCAAAACATTTGCCAAGTTCCATCCCGATCCCCCCTAGTTCATTTTAAGGTCAAGGTCACAGTCATGTTAAAATTTTCATGTTAAAATTTATGTCAAAGTTTTTAGGACCTCATTACTTCTAAACCAAACGATGGATTTAATTTATATTTGGTATCGTGGTATATACTGGTCCAAAGTTTTTATCAGCACTCATGACCATGACCTTGGTGTCAAGGTCACAGACTTAGAATTTTAAAAATGATAAAGTTTTTGTTTAACCACCCCCCCCCCCCCCCCCCACCCCCCCTAACATACACACACCCACACCCAGCTCATGTCAAAGTCAAGGTCACAGACTTATTTTCCAGAATCAAAATGTGCAATATCCAGAATCAAAATGTGCAATATCAGGCGAGCTATCCTGTCTGGCGACATATCTTGTTCTTATTTTTTCCCAGAAAATACGCTGACAGTTTATGCAAATTGTCTTCTTAGGAGCCTGACTTGGCATCCAACATAAAATAAAATCAGGTAAATAAAATCAATATACTATCATTTTGGAACTGCAGAACAAAACAGGATCACTTTCTTTGTCACATATGTATAAACCTCTTGAATTCATCTCAAGTGTTCCTTACTATCTCTTCTATCTCTCTTATCCGTTTCCCTGGAGATGACAAAAAAGACCCACAAGGGTTGATGTGTCATTAAACCCCAACTCAATCAATCAAAAATCCTCACCAGGTTTCTTGCATGATTTCAATGCTTCTTGTCTGACAGGTAAATGCTTGGATACCTGAAATGAGACTTGAAACCAGTACTTTGACAAGGGTCAGTGAGTGGTTGGCACATTTCTAGAATTTTTTAATTGATTTTGTCTTTCAGGCCCTTAAAATTAAAATGGACTACGGAAAATAATCATTTTCATAATAAAATTTAAGTTAGGTGAAAAATCCAAAATTGAAATTAGTATTTTTTCTCCATCATCAATTTATTTTCAGTGCTGACTTTAAGAAATCGGCACTGAAGTACCTTGTACCCACTGTTAACTTAAGCTCTAGTCTCCTAATTACAAAGATTTCTGATGTCCATTGTCCCTTTTGTCACCAAATTTCAGACATAATCATTTTACCTCAAATTTTAAACAATTTTTATGCCCCCGCCTGCCAAAGGCAGCAGTTGGGCATCTAGTGTTTCGCCATGTACATTGACATTTATGTCTGGGTTTCACTTGGAGGTCATAACTTGGGTACCTTTTATGCTAGGAAGTTGAAATTTGGTATGCTACTTTAAATACCCAGACATAAACCTTCAGCTCTGTGCTAGAGTTGTCCCTGTTTCATGCCCTGGGGTGGGGCTCAGGGTCAAAATTTACAACAGATCATATTGAACGTTTGGAAACTAGTTGTTGAAATTTATTCATCTAAATGTTGTTGCCATATGGGCTAAAGCAAAAGGCAGGGGCATTTGTGTACTTTGGACACATGTCGAGAAAGAAAATAAGGAGCATAACTCTTGATCTTGATTTGGAAAGCCTAGGGATGTAGCAGTACATTGAAATATTGATATGTCATGATAGTGACTACCATGATAGTGCTATCATGATAGTGTTTTCAACTATCAGTAACTATCGATAGGCTCTTAGCTATCAATAGTTTTGATAGTTTTTGTTCCTGTACTTTTCTTCTTCTATAATACCATTCTGAAGCTTTGCATGGTGAAATTAGACCCTTGATACTAATAGTATTGTGATATGGCTTCTCTGATAGCGATAGTATCGCAATAGTCATAATTTGGCATGATAGTCAGCCCTAGTAAAGCCTGCCATTTATAATACGAGCCATATCTCATGGGTTAAGAAGTGTTAAAGCATATGAACAGTAATGGTTCAGGCATCTGTGTAGTATTGCCAGAACATAGCTGTTTGCTCACATGAGTGATAGGCCAAGATGAAACTTCAGCCAAATAACTAGATGTGACCTTGCTAAGGGGCTGGGCATGCACTTTGAAAGATGATTTGACAGCAGATCTGAAACGCCCTTTTCTTGTGACACTGCTCATATGATCTCAGTCGCTAGGAGAGTTCAATTTAAAATTGTCCGATTTATATTGTAATCTATTCATTTGCTGTGTATGTTTCAGGATAAAGACACCAGTTTGCCCAGCTTTGAAGAAGCTTAACAACATTGAAGGTATTAATCTAAGCTTTTTGTGTTTGTTCATACATGGAAACCTCTTAATAAGGCAGTTATTAGACAGTTTAGAAATCTATACATTTTTGTTTGGATTATTACATAGGTCTAGATAAGGGAGGGTATCCAGTAAATATTTTTCTTATTTCTCCATGAAAACATATATTGTGGGTACTCATTAAAAGCGCCTCGCTGAGGCGCTTCTAATGAGTACCCACAACATATGTTTTCGTGGAGAAATAAGAAAAATATCAATACTTTTGGATTGAAAAAAGCGCCTTAACTAGTGCTATGCCAGATATAACACAATATTTGCTTTAGATCTAGCAATAGTGTTACGAAAAGGTTTTAGTGTATTTGGTCTTATTTGTTTTGTTTCAAATTCTGGTGGTATGATTGCACATTCAAGTCATCCTGTATCTAAGATTGAGATATCTAACATATAAATGTTATTTAGTTGCTCCATAGCCCCATATCAGTAGGGAAGCTGACAACAGATCCAGGGCTTTCAAGTTCGAATCACAGCTTGGCCACATAACTTTGTTTTCAGAGATTGATCAGGTAATCGCTTCTATTGCCATTCTCCGTCTTCAGCTGATTCAAGGGCATTTGTCAGTTGCTGGCAAAAATATGTGCTCAAGTACTTGTAAACTGCTTAGAGGACTATGCCTACCGAGTAAAAGTGTGAGTAGTTAATTGACGAGCTCAACATGATTTTAATAGTATTGACTAAGCCGTAAAACTCCAACTCGAAGAAACAAACGTTATTTAACAATCACTTTACTGTGAGGTTTCGAGTATTAAAAGCACTTTTATTAGTAATTTGGTAATTTTGTTCAAAAACAAGAAAAAAGGAAAAAGAACGAATCTTTGTAGCACTTAATTATGAACAAGAACCTGGTATTATGTACTGAAATGTATAGCTCCTGCCAGCCTCGGTGGTTCAGTTGGATGCGCAAGGTCGGCAACATTCTTTCATGGAGATTGATCATGAAATATTTTCTACGGTCATTCTCTCCCTTCCGCTGATTCAAGAAGGGTAGTTGTCAGTTTCTGACGAAAGTGTGCACAATACTGGTTAGCTGCTTAGAGGACTAATCCTGCCCAGTAAACTTGTGGTTAGGTAAACTAACCGGGCTCTACATAACCCCATTGGGTTGACTGGGCCGTAAAACCTCAACACAAACCATTCTCATAGCTCCAGATAAGGCCTTTTTTCAACCGAAGAAATGCTGATGTTTTTTTAATTTCTCCATGAAAACATACATTGTGGGACTCATTAGAAGCGCCTCAATTAGGCACTTCTTTTGTGGAGAAATAAAAAATATTATGTGGGCACCCCCTCTTATCTGGAGCTATATCCATTTCACATTGTTGGGTGGGATAAATGTATAGCTGAAGGTAAAGCACCCCTTTTGTTTTCAGTTAAGATATATTTTTCATATTTCTCCATGGAAATATAATATTGCAGATACTCATTAGAAGTGCCCTTCTGTGGTGCCACTATTGAGTATCCACAACCTATATTTCCATGGAAAAATAAGAAAAATAATTATCTGGATACCCAGTATTATCTATAGCTATGTAAAATATCAGGGCCCAGTTGTTCAAAGCGTCGTTAGCTTAACGAGCTCGTTAAGGTTCATTTTGTTAATTGTTTTAGCGGATTCAATATACAATATTCTGATTTTTTTTGCTGAAAAAATGTGAGTAGCTTTTGCAGTGCAAAAGCTACTCACATGCACTGCAAAAGCTACTCACATTTTTTCAGCAAAACATTTCAGTATATCTGCGTATCACTCAATGTAAATTTTAACGAATTGTTAACTAACGACGTCGTTAGCTTTGAACAACTGGGCCCAGTGTTTCATTCCTGACTTTTTTTTTTTTAAGAACCAAGAAGAGAACCTGGTCCCAAAATACCAGAAAAGATTCGTATAGAATTCCGTCCAAAGACAAACAGTGCCTGGTCTCAGGTCCAGGAACAAGCCCAGAATCCTCGGCTTAGAATGACAGTAAGGCCAGACAGATGTCTTTCAAGCCTTGTCAGATTTATAGAACAAAAATGGCGACCTCATAGGTTAAAACTTGTATCCTTTTTATATGTTTAACCAAACTAAGAAAAATATTAGAGAAATGCCATTTCATTAGTATACATCATATGTGCTTTCTATACATGCAATGAAGTAGTTTTGAATTTGGCAACAGTCCTGCAAACAGGTACAGTATAATGAGGGTTGAGCGCAAGACTATAGTAACTCAAACATATTTTTGAAACCCTTGTTTAGGGGCAACTTGGACCCCTTTGTAAACAATGCAAATTTAGGTGCCATTGCTCATACGAGCAATGGCACCTAAATTTTCATTGTTTACAGAAAGAAATGTTGTAATCTTCATAACGCCTTCATGGTGAGGAGATTAGGTTTGGGGAAAAACAACCATCTGACTTACGCTAGTCTTGCGCTCAACCCTCGATAAGTCAATGTTTCGAACACCGTTGTCTTGTTTACCATTGCTGATTTGACCAGTTTTTGAGTCCCTAGGAAATTCTCAAGAAAATAAATATTTAGGGGTATATCAGATTTTTTTTTTATATGAAAATGTATGTTGTGTGTACTCATTAGAACCACCTCAGAATTGCCTCATGTAGATGATTCTAATGAGAACAATCAACATACCTATATTTTATGGAAGATCTAAAAAAGTCATCCCTAAATTAACCCCATTTGCCTTCTGACCTGGGCAATGATTAACCCTCTGTGGCTGGAGCAGGTCTAGAACAAATTTACATGGGCCCAAATATTTTCGAGTCATTGAAGTTGGATTGAATTTATATTTCATTCCCAGTAATCTGTTATAAGTTGTGATGGAAAACCCGAATTATGCGTCAAATGGTCGTCACAGTGTCAATCACTTCCTTTGATGCACTTTGCATAGAGTTTCTCCCTAGCTCCTTTTCTGATTAACCCTTTTCACACTGCAGATTGAGACAGATTCTTTTGCAATAGTGTAGATCCAAATGAGATGGCTCATAATGAGCTGTCTCATCTGGATCCACACTGTTTGCCATTATAGTCTTGATTTTCAACTTACATCCCTATTTGTAACAATGGACATATCCAAATTCTATGCTGGAAGAGCCTACTTCAGAAACTTGGGGGAGGGGGGAGGGGGGGTGAAAGGGTTGATTGTAATACAGTCATCAAACCTAGCATAAATTGATCTCTAACAAGGACTCAAACATTGCAATATCTTTTTATTAGAAGCATCCGAGTGACCGAGTGGTTTGGATCATGAGTTCCTGGGTTTGATTCTCACTGGAGGCAGGATACGGCTCAAGATTGTACAGTGTTTCATTGCACAGAGTCTTTCATTAACATCCTTCCACCATTTTGATATAACTTATTAATTGTTGAAATGGGCATAAAACACATGACCCTGGATTACATTTAACATTCTAATGATTTTGTCATTTTTTGCATCAACCCTAATATTTAGCTCCATTTCCGATTAACCATATAGACCTATAGTCATTAACCTGGCATACACTTCCATCCTAACAGGGACTTAAACACTGAAGTAGCATTTATGACCTGGCTTACATTTTCTGGTCCAATGACTTTGTCATTCTTTACATGGATGTTTTTTTCTTTTTTAACCCTTGTCCTGCTGAACCTGTATATACCCTGTCTTTGCAAACAGTGTAGATCCAGATCAGTTGGCATCTGATCTGGATCTGCACTGTCATTCAGTATGTGAATTTATATCAACAACCTGGATAAAGTATTCTGATTGGCTGCCAAAATTGGGTGTATCAGCTTAATTTATTCAGCATGACAAGGGTTAATCCAGCTGGAGGTGGAATTCAACACATTAATATACAGGGTTTCATTGCACAGAGCCTTCCATTATCACCATCATCTCGATATAACTTGAATAACTGGTAGGGATGTAAAACACCAAATTATCAACAGCATTACTTGAATTTTTAACTCCTATAATACTGACAGTCACCGGTAGGTGTGACACTACCTTTTGCAGACTTCTTGTGTATCCGATACCATTATAATGATGGGTTGATTACCATTGGTAGGGTATCATGCTTTGTTTTTTCGTCATAGCTCCTGTTAAGATCCTTTTTCAACCAAAAATTGTAGATATTTTTCTTATTGTTCCACAAAAATGCATGTTGTGGTACTCAGTAGAAGCACCTCACTGAGGCACTTCTAATAATTAAGTACCCACAACATATGCTTTAGTGGAGAAATAAGAAAAATTATATTTGTGATACCCCCTCATATCTTGAACTATGTTTTCCTGTTGAAACACATATTGTCTTTTTCCTTAACAATGCTATCAGAAGGAGAATTTGAATGAGGAGGAAATAGTACCAAAAGAATTCCGTGTATATCCCCACAGAGACAGTACCCTACAGTGTGTGAATCTGGAGGCTGTCGATGATCCTGTCTTACATTTCTCTCTTAAAACCCATAAAGATGCTACACAAACTAGTAAGTTAATGCTTAGCACTCTGGGTCCAGTTGTTCAAAGCGTCTTTAGCTTAACGAGTTTAGTTAACTGTTTTAGCGGATTCAATACACAATATTCTGATATTTTTTACTGAAAAAATGTGAGTAGCTTTTGCACTGCAAAAGGTACTCACATTTTTTCAGTAAAAAATTTCAGCATATTTGAGTATCACTCAATGTAAAAACGAATTGTTAACTAACGTCATCGTTAGCTTTGAACAACTGGGCCCTGGATAAAAACCTCAGCAGACAAAATTTTGAAATATTTTTCTTATTTTACCCAGAAAACAGACTTTTAACATTTCGAATCCCGTTTCAAAATATTGAATCCCATTTTCTGGGTAAAATGTTAGCAGATTTCATTTTGAAATATTTTATTTTTCCCAGAATACAGGTTTTGACATATCATGCAAATTGTCTCCTATGGAGCCAATATGCTTGAAATTTCAAGTCCTGTTTTCTGGGAAAAATAAGAAAAATGTTATGAATTTGTCATCTGCTGAATTAGTCTAGAGAGTGGTAATTTTTAATATTATAAGGTTATTGTTCTGACATTGGTGAATATTGTCCCCATTTGGGATATAAAAGGACTTGTGAGGGTCCTTTGATATCTTTACATGGGAGCAGTGTTCAGCAATATCAGTGCAATAACCCTTTTATTATATACATGTAGCTATAAATATTTTGTATCATTTTCAATTGTTTGTAGCCTAAGTATGCATTTTTATTGTCTAAAATTTCAGAGCCAGTACAAATGCTTGACAAATGTTGATGTGACATCATTTGCTTAAGACATCAAAAGCAGTGTCATTTAATGATCAAAGGCTTCTGAGTAAGCGTGCAATATCAAGTTAGCATGCCAATATCAAATGAGATCATGTTTTCTCCTTGGATTTTATCACACATTTTTAATCATTCAATATTTATAGCTATATAATAAGATTTTATTATACCACAATATGTGGGTGGGTGGTGGTTAGGGACTGCCATACTTGCAGCAGATGGGAAAAGGTTGGGCGGCATGTTTAATAGTACAGTAGACTCTCGTTATCTCGAAGTCCAAGGGAATCTCTGAAATACTTTGAGATATCCGTACCTCGACATATCAGATTTGCAGAATTGAGGAAAAAATAAATCGAACCGCCACTTTTCACAAATGATTAGAGCTATATTGAAAATATTGTGGAAAAGAGGAAAAATTGCTCCTTAAGAGCAATTTCTCCTCTTTTCCACAATACCTGTTAATACATTTCCATGTTAAAACAGGGACCAGATTTTCACTTCAAGATAAGCGGTTATTCAGGATAAGCAAAGTCGAGATAACGAGAGTCAACTGTATTTCTTCTGTGTATGCACTGCCTTTCAGTTTTCCCTTATCCTCCTGTATTTCTTTCTTTCCTCACATCTTCTGGCAGATGTGTGCACAATACTGGTAAACCGCTTAGAGGACTAAGCCTGCCCAGTAAATGTGATTAGGTAAACTTGCAGTGCTGGACATGACCCCACTGGGTTGACTTGGCCGTAAAACCTCAACAGAAACAAACAAACTAACAAGAAGGCACAAGTTAACCCTTTAGATGCCAAGAAAAAGTACATCTGAAAATGTTATCTGTTTATGTTGTCTTCTGCATCTTCTTGCCTTTTCAAACATACTTTTTGCATAATAGGCTCCTATAGGAGCAATCTGATCTGGGTCCACACCGTTTGCAAAATTGACTATTAATGTAACCGGCAGAAGACAAAGCAGACGACAATTATTGTGTTTGTTATCTTAAGGGTTGAACACACATAAAAATAAGGTGCGTCCGGGTCATTACTCACTGATAAGAAACTGAGCTCAGCAGAACTTAGTATACTGTCAGTAAATGAGAGACTGGTAAACATTCAGCAGTTGAATTAAGTACTTATTTGCCACAGGTAATATCATATGAGCCAGAGCACATCAATAGTCCTATAAAATTCATAACCTTTCAGAAGGCCACTTTACCCCCAACCCCCACTCCCTGCAGAGCTTTCATAATCACCTCTTTGTGACTTTAATCTCTCTCTTGCATAGTGTCTAGGTTGGGATGATAAAGTCATTAATGAGTGGTACCATTTTTGGTCCCATTTTAGGTGTTGTTAACAAGTAGAAGCCATATACACTGATTCTGTAAATTGTCAAGTCAAAAAGTCCCTGGTCAGACTGCAAAAATGCATGCTGAATTCAAACCTATTTTTGCATACAGGCAAACAGTGTAGACTCTGATCAGACTGCTCCTAGAGGAGCAATCTGACCTGGGTCCACACTGTTTGCAAAAATGACTTTTAAAATCACAAGCAGTTGACAAAGCAGACGACAATTGTTGTGATTTGCAGTTTAAGGGTTAAATTCAAAATTATTGATATTTTTCTTATTAATCTATGAAAAGTATTCCTTGGATTTGTCTTGATGAGTTAATTCCTTTGTGTAACTTCAACACATATTTGTGGAGAAATAAGGAAAATAGTAATGTATATGCTCTTTTTTATTTAACCTCTAAAGTGCCAAGCAAAATGTGTAACAGACGGCGTTCTAAAAAAGTTTTTTTTTATTTTTCAGAGAAAACATGTTGACACTTCATGTGAATTGTCTGACAAGCAGACAATTCACATGACATGTCAAGACTCGTTTTCTTTGAAAAAAAATAAAAATAAAATAAAAATTATCATCAGCTGCAGTTGAGTTTGGCATTTTTAGGGTTAAAACTTTAATGATGTCTTTGTTTCTGTTCTGTAGGTCCCACTTCAAACAAAGGAAAAAGGCCGAAGCCTAAAAGTACTACCCCGGTGCCTGAATTATCAGAACCTAAAGAATCTGTGATAAGTGACCTTAATTCTTGTGCTTGTGATACTCATTGTGCTGAAACTAGTAAATCTGATTCTAGTAAAGGACAATCTTCTAGTGATAGTAAATCTTGTTCTTCATGTAGTAAGGATACTAGTAAACCTGATTCTAGTAAAGTACAATCTTCTAGTGATAGTAAATCTTGTTCTTCATGTAGTAAGGATACTAGTAAACCTGATTCTAGTAAAGGACTGTCCTTTAGTGACTCCAGTAAATCTGCTTCTACATATAGTAAGGAAACTAGTAGACCTGCCTCTAGTAAAGAACAGTCCTGTTGTGATTCTAGTAAATCTTGTTCTACATGTAGTAAGGAAACTAGTAAACCTGACTCTAGTAAAGGACAATCCTGTTGTAATTCCAGTAAATCTTGTTCTGTATGTAGTAAGGATACTGTTAAACCAGATACTAGTAAAGGACAAGCTTCTAGCGATTCTAGTAAATCTGTAGCTACTTGTAGTAAGGAACAGTCTTTTAGCAACTCTAGTAAACTTGTTTCTTGTAAAGAACTGTTCTGTAGCAACTCCAGTAAAGTTAGTTCTGGTAAAGAACAAACTGAGTCCAGTAACCCCAGTTTAAGTAAAGAACAGTCCTCTTTGGATTGTACTAAAGATGTTGGATGCAGAGAACAATCTTGTGATGATTCTAGTAAAGAAGATTCTGGTAAAGAACTGCTTTTGTGCAAGGAACAGTCTTGTGTCGCTTCTAGTGTATCTAGTTCTTTTAAAGAACAGCCTTGTGATGAAATTGATATGTCTTGTGTAAAAGAACAAGACGTTGCTAAAAGTTGTGGCCAGAGTTCATTTTTTGACAGTCAAAAGCCTTCAGAAGGTACTAATGATTTGTGTGACTGTGAATCTAAACATCTTTTTAAAAATGCTAGTAATGATTCAAAAAATAGTGATTGTTGTGAAAATAATGTGACATGTTCATTAGAATGTAAGGATTTAGAATCCTGGCAGAGTATGTGTTCATCTAAAACCACCTGTAAACAGTGTTCAAATGATTCTTCTGTGCCTCTTTCACCAGCATGTGATAAAATTAAGTCATCAGAATCGTCTGAATTGGTTAGTTCCATTACCTTATTTGGGAGCAGTAAAGGTGTAACCTTAGAGGCAGCTGAAACTGGAACCAATATTGAGAATACTCGGAGATATTCTGTTCCTGAATTAAGAGCTATTGTTGATGATGAAAATGCTATGTTTCCTGATGTTCCATTGGAGAGTTATAGAGAAAATGCAGAAATGGATGATGGAGAAATAAGTACTAAAGTAGAAACAAAAACTGAAAGTCAGGAGATTGAGATTGTTGATGCTCTTGAAGATCCAGCATCACCATCCAAGTTGTTACTTTCTCCAAATAGTGAAGACTGTTTAACAACGGATAGTGGTGAATCTAGTCAAAGTGAGATTGCAAGGGTTTGTAGAGACATCATGGACAAGGGATGGAACCTTGCTGATGCTGAAAATGTGAAAATGGCAGAGTTGTATTTAATGTTTGGCAAAGGTGGGGAAATCAGATTTGAGTATGACTGGTGTAGTTTACAGGCTAATGAATTGCACGAAAGACTTCTCTCCAACCTGAACAACATGCTTCGGAGGCTAGCAAATCTGGCAACTGTGGAATTTACAGACTTTACTAAAGTAAGAATTGCACTTGGGGCATAGCTCCAAATAAGGCACTTTTTCAGCCAAACAGTACTGATATTTTTCTTACTTGAAGTTACTTCTCCACAAAATATATATTGTAAGTAGTCATTAGAAGTGCCCAGCGGAGAAGCTTCTAATGATTGCCAAACATGTTTTAGTTGAGAAATCGAGGGTTGAGCGCAAGACTAGCGTAACTCAGATGGTTGTTTTTCCCCAAACCTAATCTCCTCACCATGAAGGCATTATGAAGATTACAACATTTCTTTCTGTAAACAATGAAAATTTAGGTGCCATTGCTCGTATGAGCAATGGCACCTAAATTTGCATTGTTTACAAAGGGGTCCAAGTTGCCCCTAAACAAGGGTTTCAGAAATATGTTTGAGTTACAATAGTCTTGCGCTCAACCCTCGAAATAAGAAAAAAAGATTTTGTGGTTACTCACTCTTTTATCTGGAGCTATAACGTAAGGAGCATCTAGACACTGGATAGATTTTCCACAATTTTAAGTTACCTGATCCGAAGGCTTACAAGGTGAGCTTATATACCAATGGTCTATTGTCCATCCACACTTTCATCAAACGTCTTCTCTTCAGATACCACTGGACAGATTGAAGTCAGACTTTATATGGAATATCTATGCCTGCGAGAACAAAAGTTTATATAATTGGTCCTGTTCACATGACCAAGGTGGTGGCCGCCCTGCCCACATATGGTAAAAACCCTTTAAATATATCTTCTTCAGAACCATGTCAGATGTCCTTGAAACTTGGCATACAGCAAAAGGGACTTGAGCCCTTGAAAACTTATATAAATGATGACCCTGGGTTGACTTTGACCTATTTTACAACAAGGTCAACATTTACGCTTTTACATTGAAAAATCTTGGAAAAATTTTATAAAATCAAAGTTCAAAGAAATTGTCTCGAAACTTGGTAGAAAACATCTGGGTGACCTATAGATCAAAAAGAAACTGTCCAGTCGGAAATCCAAGATGGCCACCATCTTGAAAACCTATTTTGCACTTCTCACTGAAAGGCCAGTTGATTCGAAACTTCGTAGGAAGTGTCGGGGCATCTTACAGATGAGCAATAGCTAAAATCATTCCGATCGGAAATCTAAAATCTGCTTTGTGCTTCTTCTCCTGAACCAAAAGGCCAATTGATAGAAACTCGGTAGGAAGTATTGCGGGAACTTGCAGATCAAAAATAACTGAAATTGTTCAGATTGGAAAATAGAGACGGCCGCCATGACAGCTATCTTGAAAATCTATTGTGCTCTTCTTCTCTTGAACCAAAAGGCCATTTGACTCGAAACTTAGTAGGAAATATCGGGGCAACTCGCAGATCAAAAGTAGCTAAAATCTTTCCAATTGGAAATCTAAAATAGCTGCCATGTCCGCCAGTTGACGCAAAACTTGGTAAGAAGAATCTGGGCAACTTGTAGATAAAAACAGCTTAATTCTTTCTGATTGGAAGTCAAAGATTGTCTTAAACTCTCATAAGCCAGTTTTCTTTACTGTTCATTACTGTGATAAGCATTGCTTATTGTTTTTTTGTTTTTTAGCTCACCTGAGCAGGAAGTGCTCGTGGTGAGCTATTGTGGTCAGTCAGTGTCTGTCGTGCGTCGTCAACAATTGCTTTAGAAGCCTACTCCTCCTACACCCCTGGGCCAATTGATTCAATACTTGGTAGGACGCATCAGGGTGACTTGTAGATCAAAAATAGCTAAAATCATGCCAATCAGAAATCCAAGATCAGGGTTCGCACTAGGATTATTTTTTTTTTCGCCACCATTTTCGCCAATTTGAATTTTTTTGTGCCATTTTTAGCTCGCCTGTACGAAGTACAAGGAGAGCTATTGTAGTCACCCCGGTCGTCCACGTTTGCGTTTGCGTTTGCGTTCCCGTTCCCGTCACACTGTGTTAAAGTTTTTCAAATGCTTATATCTCAACAGTCACTCCTCACAGAGGCATCAAATTTGGAACTTAGGTACCTTGGAGGGTCTTCTGAGATTCCAAGAGAATAAACCCCTGGGTTCATGCCCCTGGGTGGGGCTAGGGGTCAGAATCTAGGACACCTTTGTAATACTGTGTTAAAGTTTTTCAAATTCTTATATCTTGACTTTCACTCCTCATAGAGCATTCATATTTAGAATTTGGGTACCTGGACGAGTCTTCTGAGATTCCAAAAGAACATACCCCTGGGTTCATACCTCAGGGTGGGCCTTGGGGTGGGGCTAGGGGTCAAAATCTAGGACACATTTGTAAAATCTTATATGCCTACAGGTTATAGACACAACTGGTTATACATCAGCTAACTATGTGACATCAGTTTAAGTGTAAGAGAGTGAAGGTCATGGTGACCTACATTTTACGGTCAAGGTCACCTAGATTTCACGGTCCAGTGATTTTGCCTTATATCTTGAATACTATTTGTTGGATAAATGTCACACCTGGGATATTACTTCCATGTGACCCAATGAATGACCACTTACTATATCTAGGTCATTGTGACCTATATTTCATGGTTCAGTGATTTTGCCTTATATCTTGAATACTTTTTGTTGGTTAAATGTCACACCTGGGATATTACTTCCATGTGACCCAAAAATTGACCACTTACTATATCTAGGTCATTGTGACCTATATTTCATGGTTCAGTGATTTTGCTTTATATCTTGAATACTATTTGTTGGATAAATGGCACATCTGGGATATTAGTTCCATGTGACCCAATGAATGACCACTTACTATATCTAGGTCATTGTGACCTTTATTTCATGGTTCAGTGATTTTGCCTTATATCTTGAATACTATTTGTTGGATAAATGTCACACCTGGGATATTAGTTCAATGTGACCCAATGAATGACCACTTACTATATCTAGGTCATTGTGACCTATATTTCATGGTTCAGTGATTTTGCCTTATATCTTGAATACTATTTGTTGGATAAATGTCACACCTGGGATATTAGTTCCATGTGACCCAATGAATGACCACTTACTATATCTAGGTCATTGTGACCTATATTTCATGGTTCAGTGATTTTGCCTTATAGCTTGAATACTATTTGTTGGATAAATGTCACACCTGGGATATTAGTTCCTTGTGACCCGATTATTGACGTCAAAATATATCTCTGTTGGTGTGACCTATATTTCATGGTTCAGTGATTTTGCCTTATATCTTGAATACTATTTGTTGGATAAATGTCACACCTGGGATATTACTTCCATGTGACCCAATGAATGACCACTTACTATATCTAGGTCATTGTGACCTATATTTCATGGTTCAGTGATTTTGCTTTATATCTTGAATACTATTTGTTGGATAAATGTCACACCTGGGATATTAGTTCCATGTGACCCAATGAATGACCACTTACTATATCTAGGTCATTGTGACCTATATTTCATGGTTCAGTGATTTTGCCTTATATCTTGAATACTGTTTGTTGGATAAATGTCACACCTGGGATATTAGTTCCTTGTGACCCGATTATTGACGTCAAAATATATCTCTGTTGGTGTGACCTATATTTCATGGTTCAGTGATTTTTGCCTTATATCTTGAATACTATTTGTTGGATAAATGTCACACCTGGGATGTTACTTCCATGTGACCCAATGAATGACCACTTACTATATCTAGGTCATTGTGACCTATATTTCATGGTTCAGTGATTTTGCCTTATATCTTGAATACTATTTGTTGGATAAATGTCACACCTGGGATATTAGTTCCTTGTGACCCGATTATTGACGTCAAAATATATCTCTGTTGGTGTGACCTATATTTCATGGTTCAGTGATTTTGCTTTATATCTTGAATATTTGGTGGATAAATGTCACAACTAGGATATTAGTTCCATGTGACCCAATGAATGACCACTAACTATATCTAGGTCATTGTGACCTATATTTCATGCTTCAGTGATTTTGCCTTTTATTTATATTACTATTTCATGGAGAATTGTCATACCTGGATTATTATATCTAAGTGACAAAATGATTTACATACAAATACATCTAGGTCAGTGTGACCTATATTATATGGCTTAATGATAAAAATGTTACAATATAAAATGTACCCAGCAGGCGAGCTCGCTGTCCTCCGACAGCTCTTGTTTTTTGTTTTTTTTTCCGGGACAACGTTCATTGATCGCCAAATAAAATTAAGGCTCATAAGTAGGTACCGAAACATGCTGAATTAAAGTCGGCACTGTCAAAGTGTACTTACTGGTTTAATAAGCCGAACTGATTAAAGACAATAATTATTTCTCGTGTAATCAATTTCTTTTCCATCTTTGTGTTTGACATAGAGTTCCACGTGATTACATTCTGGGTAAATTTCCGTGACGTAGGCGATGCGACTCTGACATTAATTCCTGATTGGTAGTTTCGGCTGAGCGTCATGAATATTGAGTATGAAAGGCGTGGAAAGTGGGTGGTGCTACTGTCAAACTGCGCATCATGGCACGTGACCTTATATCGCTTTCATCAGGTTAATTTGATCAGCTACCGTTTTCTGATCGATAATTGAGTTGTTAATTGGCGAATTATACAATCAAGGAAGGTGCGATAGACATTCGCGACAATTATATGGATCAGAAGCGGATAATTCAGGCGATATTTTTTTCGCCACTTGCTTTCGCCAAAATATGACTTTTTGTGTCGAATTTTATTTTTCTGCGCAAATGGCGACAATGGCGATCGGTAACGCGAACCCTGCAAGATGGCCTCCATCTTGAAAATCTATTTTTCGCTTCTTCTCCATTTGACTCCAAACTTGCTAGGAAACATCAGGGTGACATCAGATCAAAAACAGCTAAAAGCGTGCCAATCGGAAATCCAAGATGGCTGCTATGGCTGCCATCTTGAAAATTTATTTTTCGCTTCTTCTCCTGAACTGAAAGGCCAATTGACTCCAAAGTTGCTAGGAAGCATCGGGTGACTTGTAGATCAAAAATAGCTAAAATCGTGCCAATCGGAAATCCAAGATGGCCGCCATGGCAGCCATCTTGAAAATCTATTTTTCACGTCTTCTTCTCCTGAACTGAAAGGCCAATTGACTCCAAACTTGCTAGGAAGCATCAGGGTGACTTGTAGATCAAAAAAACTAAATTCGTGCCTATCTGAAATCAAAGATGCCTGCCATGGCAGCCATCTTGAAAATCTATTTTTCACTTCTTCTCCTGAACTGAAAGGCCAATTGACTCCAAACTTGCTATGAAGCATCAGGGTGACTTATAGATCAAAAATAGCTAAAATCGTGCCGATCAGAAATCCAAGATGGCCACCATGGCCGCCATCTTGAAAATCTATTTTTTGCTTCTTCTCCTGAACCGAAAGGCCAATTGACTCCAACGTTACTAGGTAGCATTGGGGTGACTTGTAGATCAAAAATAGCCAAAATCGTGCCGATCGGAAGTCCAAGATGGCTGTCTTGAAAATCTATTTTTTGCTTCTTCTCCTAAACCCAAAAGCCAATTGACTCCAAACATGGTAGGAAGAATCAGGGTGACTTATAGATCAAAAATAGCTAAAATCGTTCCAATCGGAAATCCAAGATGGTTGCCATGACAGCCATCTTGAAAATCTATTTTTTGCTTCTTCTCCTGAACTGAAAGGCCAATTGACTCCAAACTTGCTAGGAAGCATCGGGGTGACTTGTTTAAGCAATCTTCATGAATCTTGCTCAAAATGTTTGTCTTGATGATTTTAAGGTCAGGTTCAAAACTGGGTCACTTGGGGTCAAAAACTAGGTCACCTGGCCAAATCAGCTAAAACCTTGTAAACACTCTAGCGGTCACATTTTTGAAGCAGTCATCATGAATCTTGCTTAAAATGTTTTGTCTTGATGAGTTCTAGGTCAAGTTTGAAACTGGGCCACTTGGTGTCAAAAAACTAGGTCACCGGGCCAGATCAGCGGAAAATTTTGTTAGCACTCTAGCGGTCACATTTTTTAAGCAATCATCATGAATCTTGCTCAAAATATTTGGCTTGATGATTTCTAGGTCAAGTTCGAAACTGGGTCACCTGGGGTCAAAAACTAGGTCACCTGGCCAAATCAGCGGAAAACCTTGTTAACACTCTAGTGGTCACATTTTTCAAGCAATCATCATGAATCTTGCTCAACATGTTTGTCTTGATGATTTCTAGGTCGAGTTTGAACTGGAACACTTCAGATCAAAAACCAGGTCACTGGGCCAAATCAGCAGAAAACCTTGTTAACACTCTAGCGGTCACATTTTTAAAGCAATCATCATGAATCTTGCTCAAAATGTTTGTCTTGTTGAGTTCTAGGTCAAGTTCGAAACTGGGTCACTTGGGGTCAAAAACTAGGTCACCAGGCCAAATCAGCAGAAAATTTTGTTAACACTCTATTGGTCACATTTTTTAAGCAATCATCATGAATCTTGCTCAAAATGTTTGTCTTGATGATTTCTAGGTCAAGTTTGAAACTGGGTCATAGGGGCTTAAAAACTAGGTCACCAGGCCAAATCAGTAGAAAACTGTTAACACTCCAGAGGTCACATTTTTTAAATAATCATCATAAATATTGCTCAAAATATTCCTCTTGATGATTTCTAGGTCTAGTTTAAAACTGGGTCACTTGATATCAGAAACTAGTTCACCTGGCCAAATCAAAGGAAAACCTTGTTGATGCTCTAGAGGTCACATTTTTGAAGTGATCATCATGAATCTTGCTCAAAATGTTTGTCTTGATGATTTCAAGGTGATGTATATTTTTCTATCCAGTGACTTTCTTAATTTTTTCTGTTTAGGTCAGTTTCTCAGTAATTATTGCTCCTACAGCCAGTGATACTTAGTACATGCATACATCTTAGCATGGCCTCTTGAGTGCAGTCATCCATATTTGACCTTGACCTTTATTTCACAGTCCATTAGACATGCTACATTGTCTTAGTTGTTAATATAATCATTTTGAATTTTGATCAGAATGTTTGCCTTGATCAGTTCTAGATCAGGTTCTCAAAGTGCTATGATGCTCAGGTGAGCGTTACCGGGCCATCATGACCCTCTTGTGTTTATTATATTTCCCTGCCACTGTGCTGTTTACATGTATAAAATCATGATTCTTCAGAAACCGCTTAGGCAATTGCAACCAAATTTCACATTGATCCTACTGTTGAAATGTGATTGAGAGTTTGTTCAAATGATCACGCTCCATTGATTGTCATGCCATATACATTGTATAATATTCTTCTTCAAAATTAAGAACTGCTTAAAGGATGATCTTTTCATTAGTTGCGATGACAGGATTGGAAAAATGTTGCATAACATCTGCATATCTGCAGTGGCTATGTCACTCAGGTGAGCGACCCGTGGCTCGTGGGCCTCTTGTTTTCATTTTTCCCTGAACACAGGATTTGATATTTCATGCAAATTGTTTCCAGTGGAGACAGTTTGCAAGAAATATTGAATCCTGTTTTCTGGGGAAAATAAGAAAAATATCATCAGTTTGTTGTCTGCTAAATTATCCCAGAGTGGCAAAAGTTAAATGTGAATTTACTGCCTAGAAGACAATTCACATGAAACATCTCAAGATGAAAAAAAAAAAAAAAAAGAGGCTTCAGTGTTGCTTGCCACTTTATGGTTTAATTCACCAGTTATTGCTGTTTTAGGCACCAAGTGCTGGCTCCCCATGCCACATGTGTGGGACTGTATTAGGAGGGAAACAAGGAAAGGGTAAAGAAAAAGGACAAGGAAGAAGCCCACCTGTAAAAGCAAGGACAAATAAATGCAGCAGAGATATGGCGACTCAAACAAATGTTTCTCCGGTCCTGATCAAGAAAGAGGTACAGTATTGATGCATATAGTGCAAGATTAGGCTTTTTTTTTTTTTTTTCATCGAAAAAATACTGGGCCCAGTTGTTCAAAGCTAACGACATCGTTAGTTAACGATTTGTTAAAATTTACATCGAGTGATACACGAATATGCTGAATTTTTTTGCTGAAAAAATGTGAGTACAAGCTACTCACATTTTCAGCAAAAAATATCAGAATATTGTATATTGAATCCACTAAAACAGTTAACGAAATGACCCTTAACGAGCTTATTAAGCTAACGACGCTTTGAACAACTGGGTCCTGATATTTTTCTAATTTCTTCATGGAAAGTTGAAAACATAATATTTGTGGGTACTCATTAGCACCGCTTCTCTGAGGTGCTTCTACCCACAGCGTACATTTTAATGGAGTAATTAAAGAATATTATTTTCAAGTACTGATATTTTTCTTGTTTCTTCGTGAAAACGTGTTGGTTACTCATTAGAAAAGAAGTGCCTTGCTGAAATGCTTCTAATGAGTACCCACAAGATGTGTTTTCTTAACAACAATGAGGACGTTTTAATATTTAAGTGCTTTAAATTTTGTTAACCCTTATCCTGCTGAACCCGGATATACCCTGTCTTTGCAAACAGCGTAGATCCAGATCAGTTGGCTTCTGAAGAAGCCAACTGATCTGGATTTGCACTGTTTGCCATTATGTGACTTTATATCAACAATCTGGATCAAGGAATCTGATTGGCTGACAATTAGAAGTGGGTGTGGCATCTTAATTCATCCAGCATGACAAGTGTTAAAATGTCCCCAAAATTTCTGTTTTAATTACTGTATTCTGAGTTAGGAATTTGTTTGACATGAATACACGTGACTGCAGATAAGACAGGATATCCACGTAATATTGTCCTTATTTCTTCATGAAACCATACATTGTGGTGCCTCAGCAGAGCACCATAACTCATGTCTTTGTGGAGAAATATTAACCCTTGTCCTGCTGAACCCGGATATACACTGCCTTTGCTAACAGTGTAGATCCAGATCAGTTGGCTTCTAAGAAGCCATTTGATCTGGATCTGCTCTGTTTGCCATTCAATATGTGAATTTATATTAACATTCTGGATCAAGTAATCTGATTGACTGATGCCTCGGTGGCTCAGTTGGATGCGCCATCCGACTGGAGACAGGAGGTCGTGGGTTCAACCCCTGCCGAGGTCGGCAACATGCTTTCGTGGAGATTGCTCTAGAAATATTTTCTAGTCATTCTCTCCCTTCCGCTGATTCAAGAAGGTTAGTTGTCAGTTTCTGGTAAAAGAATGTGTACAATACTGGTTAACCACTTAGAGGACTAAGCCTGCCCAGTAAACGTGTGGTTAGGTAAACTGACCACGCTCGACCTTACCCCATTGGGTTGACTGGGCCGTAAAACCTCAACACAAACAAAATCAGATTGACTGAAAATTTCAAAAGGACATGACGTCTTAATTTATTTAGCAGGACAAGGGTTAATACTTTTTTGGTTGAAAAGTGCCTTGTCTGGAGTTGTGAATATAGTTGTAAAAGAAATTTGAGTGACAGGTAATGATTATGTAAGTAATCTTAACACTTGTCATGTTGAATAAATTAAGATGCCATGCCCATTTCTAATTTCAGCCAATCAGAATACTTGATCCATGTGTGTGTGTGTGTGTGTGTGTGTGTGTGTGTGTGTGTGTGTGTGTGTGTGTGTTCTCCACAAAAACATGTTGCAGGTTATCATTTAAAGCACCTGTCTGAGTCTCTTCTGGTGATGAGCACAACATGTTTTTGTAAAGAAATAAGAAAAATATTACCAGAATGCCCCTGCTATCTAAAACTAAGATAAATACTGTATTCTACCTAATTACTGACATCCCCCTACAGTCAAGCAATATCGTAGTCTTCAGATTACAGCCAGCGTACTTTATGTCTACTTCTTTATAAAAGCATATGTTGTGGGCACCCATTTGAATTGCATTGATTTATTGATGCAGTTCAAATGAGTACCCTCAACATTTTTTTTAAAGTGTACCCTCAGTTGGTAGATACATATTTTACCACAATTTTTTCCAGTAATTTTGAAAAACCAAAGCGCACAGTGTGGTAATTAGGTCGAAAACGGTAGTTTGATTTTTTTTATTTTCAGCCATCAAACTTGGGTCCTGCATCCACTGTATCGGCAAGCCCTGATGGAGTGTTTCGAGTTCCAGTGGCGTCACCAGCCATTCATCATCAGAAATCCATCACAACCCTCACAGATAAAGAACTTATTCAGCATCTAAATCCAGGCATTAATGTAAGTTATCAAGGGACTTATTAACCTTTCATCCCTGAGTTTCTGGAGTGGACTCTTCCATCCTTGAATTTTGGACTTGTCCACTGATGCAAATAAGGGTTTCAGTCTAAAATCAAAAGCAGAATGGCAAACAGTGTAGATCCTGATGAGACGGCTCTTTATGAGCCGTCTGATCTGGATCTACACTGTTTGCACAGGTATTGATTTTTGTCTGCCGTATTAAAAGGGTTAATATTAACTTTCATCCCTGAGTTTCTGAAGTGGGCTCTTCCATTTTTGAATCTGGTCCAAACCATTGTTCCAAACAGGAGTTGCAGTCAAAAGTGAAAATAGAATTGCAAACAGTCTGGATCCTGATGAGAAGGCTCATTATGAACCGTAATATCTGGATCTACACTGTATTCATTGCTATTCTTAACCAACCTAGAGGTTTGAAAAGGCTAAGGAGGAATATTTGGTGATAATTCTGGGATAATTTTCCTTATTTCTTCATAAAAAGATACATTGTATGAGTCACTTTGAATGAGGACCTACAACATATGTTTTTATGGAGAACTGAAAAAAATGTTTAAGGAGGAGTATTTGGTAATCTGGGTAATTTTTCTTATTTCACCATAAAACAAGTCTTTCCAGGGATCCCATGTTTTCTATGGGTGGGTTTTGGGGAGCCATTCTCATGAGAGATTTTTTATTCATTAGATAGGACATGACAAATAATACTGAAATATTGCAAGAAGTACTACGAGGGTCCTGCAAAAAGTTCTGTCACTTATAGGCTTCCTTAGTTTTATCCCAGGTATATTTTAAAATGCTTCACTGCACTTGAATGGTGTGTTGAATAGCTAACGATACCCGTTTATTTCGTGCAAATTGCTTTCCAACTGACTGAGTTATTTCAAATTGAAATAGATGCAGTCATATACACTGACCAATTTACTTGTTACATTGGAACATGGACCAGAAGACTGAAATTCATAGCTATATTAAATGCCGCATTAGGCTTACTATAGATTCAAAGCAGATATTTAATGAATTGTGTGGTATATATGGACCTCAGACCATTTCAATACGCACAGTTTTTTGTTGGGTTAAAGCTTTTAAAGCTGGGAAATTTTCCGTTGAAGATGATACCCGTCCTGGAAGGCCTAAAACCTCTGTTGCGGGCCCCCGTAGCCTAGTGGATAAGAGAGTTGACTCTTAATCCATTAGGTTTCTCACTGCTGTGGTTCGAGCCTCGCTTGGGTCATATGTGGGAAAGCCAAGTTCTGCTTACGGATGGTCAGGTGGTTTTTCTCCGGGTTCTCCGGTTTTCGCCCACCTTCGATGAACGATCGGCTCGATATAAGTGAAATATTCTTGAAAGGGCCGTAAAACCCAAATAAAGAAAAAAAAAAAAAAAAAAAAAAAACCTCTGTTACCAAGGCTAACATCGCTGCTGTAAAGATTGTGGTCAAACAGGATGCACGATTGTCTGTCAAAGATATAGCTAGTTGTACTGGCATATCAGAAGGCAGTGTGCAAACAATTCTGAAAAAGCGTTTGGACCTGAGAATGGTTTGTGCTAGGTGGGTACCTCATTTGCTCACTGAGGAGCAAAGACACAACGCCTTAAATGTGCAAGGGAACTTTTGAAAACATACAAAGCTGTAATAGTCGGGTTATTTCTAACTTGCTAACAGATGATGAAACCTGGGTGCACATGTTTGAGCCACAAAGAAGGGCTGATAATAAGCAATGGAAGCGAAAAGGTAAAAAACCCCTATGTATTGCCAAGAGAACCATAAGTTCGAAAAAGATGTTGTATGCAATTTTCTTTAATTCAAGTGGGCCAGTCATTCAAGTGCCTTGTCCATCTGGTCATACAGTCACTGGCCGATTCTACAAGAATTCTGTACTGAAAAAAGTGAAAGAGTTTTATAATAAGAAACCACCAAGCAAAGGATGGTCAGGAGTTGACCTTTTACATGACAATGCCTCCTCTCATAAGTGTAAGGTTGTTAAGTCTTTTTTGGCTTCTGAAAAGCTGAAAGTTTTAAACCATCCACCTTACTCACCTGACCTGAGTCCCTGTGACTTCTTTTTATTTCCAAGGCTTAAGAAAACGCTGTCAGGAAATAAGTGTATGTCTAGAAGTTCTCTTGGCAGCGCTATTTATCAGTATCTCCAACAGATACCAAAAGAAGACTATTTATCTGCTTTTCGCAACTGGGTAAAAAGGTTACAAAAATATGTTTCAGCAAAGGGGGAATACTTTGAAGGTTTGTAATAAAAATATGTTTGATAAAACGTAGCATTGAAGTAATCCGAACCCAGTAATATAGCAAAAGCTTGCCTGGTAAGCGTGGCTCCAGTTAAGGCACTTTTTTTTTTCAACCAGATGTTGACATTTTTCTGATTCTCTTTTCTCCATACTTTTTTTTTATCATACCTCCCGCAAACTCTGTGTGTGTGTGGGGGGGTGGGGGGGCATGTGTTGGTGCACTTATTAGAAGCGTCAACCAGTTGAAGAAAGCAACGTAAGGGGGGAGGGGAGGGGCATGTATTGATGCACTCATTAGAAGCATCTCATTGAGATGCTTCTAATGAGTACACCAACACATGCTTTCATAGAGAAATAAGAAAAATTTCAAAACTTTTCAGTTGAAGAAAGCAACGTATCTGAAGCTATGGGTATCTTAGGCCACATGTGACATGTAATGTTCTCATGGTTCTTATTTATTATACCCAACCTAGCGATGGTAGCAGGATATTATGGTTTCACGTTGGACGTCCATCTGTCATACATCCACCTATCTGTATTTTCATGTCTGGACGATTCCTCGAGTAAAAATCAAGGGATTTGCACCAAATTTGATATCAGGATCGATATGGTGGAGATCTGGTTTGGGATTACTAATGGGCAAATTTCGTCCATTTTTGACAGTTATCTGCCTGCCACACGCTAGTATTATTATTTCACATTTTCATATGTTTGTTAGAAACAGTTGATGAGACCCAGAAAATTAAAGTCTGTGTCGAGAAAGCCAGTGATGCAGAGAACCATATTACCAAAGTCCAACCAACCCCCTGGACAGATGGTAACGTTTTATCCTGTGGTTGCAAATTCTCCTGTACCCAGTCCCGGTTCAAGTGATAAACCTACCTCCGGGATGAGCCAGACAATTGTGGGACATCCTGTGGGTATCCAGACACAGCCTGGAAACAAAGTCTCTGGCGTGAGCCAGACTATTGTTGGACATCCTATCGGTATCCAGACACGGACGGTTCCTATATCTATGGTGCCCACCGCTACACCTAGTCAACAACTTCAGACCACCACTATTCAGTATGGTAGGTATAACATAGCTCCTGATAAGGCACTTTTTTCCAACTGAAAAGTACAAAAAAAAAAAAAAAAAAAAAAAAATTTATACCCTGCCACACAATAGTGGTGGGGTACACTACAACCTCTTTATAACATGGTTCGTTATAACACGGTTTTGGATATAACACAGTTCAAAGATGGATCCCAAAAATGTATAGGTTATATTGAAAAATGACCATAAATGGTCATTTTTCAATATAAGCTATACATTTTTGTTTGGATATAACACGGTTGTTTAACTAGCAAGGTTTATGCTATGGACACCAACAATAGAGTTATAAAGAGGTTGTGGTGTATCATGGTTTCACGTTGGTCCTCCATGTGTCCGTCTGCCGTACATACATCCATCCGTCCATTTTCGTTTCCGGACAATAACTTGATTGCTAATGGGCAAATTTCATCGATTTTGACAAGTTACCTGCCCGAGACATGCCCATAGTTTCATTTCCGGACGATAACTTGAGTAAATATCAATGGATTTTCGCCAAACCTGATATGTGCATTGATATTGTGGAGATCTAGTTTAGGATTGCTAATGGGCAAATTTTGTCAATTTTTTTGTTATCTGCCCGAGAAATACCGGTATTTTCGTTTCCAAACAATAACTTGAGTAAATGTTGATGGATTTTCAGCAGACTGGCAGGGTATTATGCTTGCAGTGCTTTTATTTCTCTGTGAAAACATGTTCTGGATATTCATTTGAAGCGCCTCACCGAGGTGCTTCTAATGAGTACCTGCAAAATATGCATTCATGGTGAAAAAAAAAACAAATATAATGTGGATACCCCCTGTTAGTTTTGAAATTTTCTAACATTATACATGTATCAGAGAGATGAACAATTTTCTTTTGCATTAACCTGTATGAAATCTGTGAGTTGGTCCTTTAGTCTTATGGATATGATTTCCTTTAACATTAAGTATTCTTGGTAAAAATTTCAGCAGATGGCATTTTAAAATATTTTTTAGCTCACTGGAGCCGAAGGCTAACAAGGTGAGCTTATAGTATAGCAAGGCCCTGGCGTCAGTCGTTGTCCACACTTTTGAACATATCGCCAAGACTAGTTGGCCGATTTTAATCAAAATTTATCAGTAGCATTTTTTGGGATGGGGGTAAGACTGCATTAGGTTTTGGGGGGGGATCGGATCAAACTCTTGGTTTCCATGGCAACAGAAAGCCCCCAATGACTTATAATGGGTAAAATGATGTCTCCAGCTTTTCTAGGTTGTTTTTTACCGATTCTTTTTATACTAGCAGGTAATGAGGAAGTTACTTGCCCTTGAATGACGAAAATTTTACACTTTCGAACTTTAATATCTCTGAGGCCAGTTGACCAGTCTTGGATCAAATTTTATATGTAGCATCACTGATGGCGGGGAAAGATTGTGTAATGTTTTGAACTCTGGTGTCCATGGCAACAGAAAGCCCCCATTGACTTATAGTGGGGAAAATGGTGTCTCCACCATTTCTTGGTTGTTTTTAATCTGATCCTTTTTATACTCACAGTTAACGAGGACATGCGTAATTGACATCTGTTGAGTTCAAATTTTGGCCAGATTGGACCACTGACTAGTGAGTTAGCTGCCCTTGAGTGTCTTAAAAAAATTTCCCATAGACATATAATGGGAAAATGGTGTCTCCATGCTAGCTCATTCATTTTTTATCAAACCGTCAAAGTTGCTGGTAACAAGGTCAGGCATTAAGAGTTAGCTGCCCTTGAGCATCTAAAAAAAATCCCATAGACTTATAATCGGAAAATGGTGTTCCATGCTAGCGCATTCAATTTGGAGTGAATCATCATCAAAGATGATGATAATCAGGACATGCATAAAAGCTTGGGCAAGTTCGATTTTGGGCCTCTGGTTTCCATGGCTCATTAAAATGTTTTTAGAAATGAGAGGATGTCAAGTTCGGCTAGTGGATGATCAAAAAGTATGTTTTCTAACTTGCCTGTACAAAAGTACAGGGAGTTATTGTTTCAATACCTGTTTGATTGGCCAAGTCTGATTAATTGCACATAATTCACCAAGGCCTTTCGGTTTCATCAGTTTCAAATAGGTTACTGAACCAGGAAATGTCAATAGAAAAAGGGACATTTTAAAAAAACTTCAATCAAAGGATATGTTTGTGTTAACTGTGTATGCATAAGATGAAACCTACGGCAAAAACATCTATGATGGTCGCTTGGAGTTTCAAATTATATTCATACCTTCAGCTAACTGTTCCTCAGGTGAGCAGTTGTTGCCCTCTTGGGTGACTTGTCTTATTTTCCCAGAAAATAGGCTTGACATTTTATGCAAATTGTCTCTTTAGGATAAGTATAGCAAAGAGTTAAGGTGTCAGAATACTAAGTGCCAATATAATTAGCAAAAATAATTCAGATTTTCATATATACTAACATTTAACCCATTTTAATCGGGAAACACCCAGAAGGATAATTGACAAACAGTGCAGACCCAGATCAGATGCTGCAGAATGCAGCATCTGATCAGGGTCTACACAGTTTGCATTAATTACAGGAATTTCTATAAATCATAGTAATAATAAAAACTAACCAGACACCCATCTATTGAAAATACACTGATCCAGTGAATTGTAGAAGAGTTCACTCAACGTAAATGGGTTAAGGACAACAACCTACATCATCAACGTGGTGATATACGCATAGATGTGACCCTATCATTGTTCAGATCTATATTAAAATTAGGGAGAGTACAAAATGCATTGAAAAGTCACTTCAGACATTTTGATACTATTGTTCAGCAAAAAATGCACAATCTGATTACGGTAAATGTCCTAAAATTTCAAACACTTTATTCCATACCTTTTTGGCCCAAATTTTGTTTTTTATGCAGTAGTTTCTTAAAATACTTGGTGTAATGGCAAACAGTGAAGACCCTGATCAGACTGCTCCTTCAGTCTGATCTGGGTCTGCAATGTTTGCGTATTCCATTTTGTCAGACTCCTTGGTGTACGAAATTTTAGGACATTTACAGTATTGTAGGTACTTCGAACTGTGCTCAAAGATCCAGATAAGCTGCTTATTACAACGAAAATTGCTGATATTTTTCTTATTTCTCCATAAAAACATATGTTGTGGTTCTCATTAGAAGCACCTCAGTGAGGCGTTCCTAATGAGTACCCACAATGTATGTTTTTGTGGAGGAATCAGAAAAATATTTTCCTGAAACCAACTCTTATTCAGAGCTATGGTGGTATGTCCTCAGTGCTCTAGCTAGCCATATACAGAGGGGGCGGACCACCCCTCTTTCCCTTTCCTGCTGCCCCTCTGTCCTTTTTAAGCTGCCCTTTGCCTCATTTTCACATAAAACCCTACATTGTGGTGAAAATTTCATGAAAATCGGACCAAAATAAAAAAAAAAAATATATATATATATATATATCAGTATTTAATCTTTACCACTTTCTTGGCTAATTCAGCAGACGACAAATTGATATTTTTCTTATTTTTCTCAGAAAACAGGTTTTGACATTTCATGCAAATTGTCTCCATTGGAGACAATTTGCATGAAATGTCAAAGCCTGTTTTCTTAGAAAATTAAGAAAAATATTTCTGTATGTCATCTGCTGAAAATTTTTATCCAGAGCTAAGCATTAAAAGTCAGTTTTATGTGTATTCTAGTTTGAGGCATTTATTGTAGAATGTGATAATATTTTGTAACATGTCTTGATTCTAAGCACATCACATGACACAAGTTTCCCTCATTCTTGTATGGCTGCACAAAAAGGGCCCTACTGGGCACCCCTCTGCCCTCAAATCCTAGCTGAGCTCTACTGGGCACCCCTCTGCCCTCAAATCCTAGCTGAGCTGTTTTGGTTACAAAGTTTTTATGATAAGTTTGGTATTGCAGTTGGATCAGTGGGCAGCCCAACAGTGTCCTCAACCACAATGACAGGTGTAGAGTTGTCTCTGTCTCCAGCAGAAGGGGATCAGACCTTGATGAGAATCCCAGAATCCCAGGTTAGTTGTTGTTTCAGTAAACACACTGATGCAGATAAGCATAGCTGCAGGTAAGAGTGGTATCAGGTAAATATTTTTCTTATGTCTCCATGGTGATCAGGAGGTGGCGGGTTCAACCCCCGCTGGATTGGCAACATTCTTTCCTGGAGATTGATCATGAACTATTTTCTACGGTCATTCTCTCCCTTCCGCTAATTCATGAAGGGCAGTTGTCAGTTTCTGACAAAAGAATGTGCACAATACTGGTTAACCGCTTAGATGACTGGGCCGTAAAACCTCAACACAAACACAAACTTAGTCTCCATGAAAATATCTGTTGTGAGTACTCATTTGAAGTGCGACTCCGTGGGATTAATGAGGTGGCAGTTCCAGCCAGTGGTGGCTGGGTTTGGCCTTTGCATTTCTGCAATCTGAATGGGACCTCCATCATTCGCATGAGTCACATATACTATGAATTTAAGTACAGTTTTACTGAAGGACCCATGTAAGAGGTTCATGTAAAATAGAAGACCTGGATGGTCTTAAATAATTTCTGCAGTTGTGTCATAACTTAAATAATTAAGTGTTAGTGACAGCGAGAAAGGTGCAATACTTACAGAAAATAAATACTTTTGAGTTTGTATACATGTTGACAGACACCAGGCTGTCAGGGAGATAGAGAGAATGATTGAGTAGTGCACATTTGAAAGGTGGAATAGGTAGAGTGAAAGATCTTCAGAAATTTTCATGATTACCCGGATCTTAATCGGTATTTGTAAAGGGGCTACAGAAAATACATGTAATTTTTTTTTCCAAAAAAATAAGATTCCCTTGTCCCTTTTCTGGGGTATTCCTACGTATCTGAAGAGCCTCCTTGATATGCCTCTGGTGCTAGTTGGTCTCTCTATCAGTAACCTTGACCCCTTCACAGTCATGGGGTGGTTGGGCGAGGCAAAGGTGTCCTGTATCTTATGTTACTGGAGCGTCCCAACTAATATTGGCTTCCAGTTGTGCAAGGCCTGCTATCCTTGCAGCAGGTAAGGGTAGAGGGGGAATGTTTTTATTTCTTCTGTTTCTTTTTCATTCATTTTCCTTTCTCCCATCCCACTCTTTCATCTCCTCTACTATCTCTCTTTTTCCTTTCTCTGGGAGATGATACAAAATGACCCACAAGGGTTGATGTGTTGTTAAACCCAAACACAATCAAAGCCCTTCATAGTCAATCACATAGTTTGAACAGGCAATGTGATCAGTCACTGCACTTTTGTTAATTAGTTTCTGATTATTTCCTGCCCTGGGGAAAAATTGGGGCTTTGTTGTGAGGTTCTTCAGATGAACAGGGAGTAGGGGCCTATAAGCTCAGCCCCATTTACAGGCCATTGTTTGCTGCTGGAAAACAGTCCAGCAGTAAACAGACCCAGTGATGTCACATGATCAAGGTCACAGTCTAATGAAATCTTCTCAAGGAGAAGACAGCTGTCACAATGTCAAATATCTGGATATTTTAGAGAAAAAGTTTGCTGTGAAATTTTGATTAATCTGTCCTGATGAACTTCTTTCATGAAATATGTTAACTATTTTAAATTGGATCTATGTTGCCAGAAGATTAGACAGTTTTTCAACCGAAAAGTACTGATATATAATTCTTATTTCTCCATGAAAACATATGTTTTTGATACTCTTTAGAAGTGACTCAGTGAGGTACTTCCAATGAGTACACACATATGTTTTTGTGGAGAAAAAAGAACAATATTTTGCTGATACCTCCTCCTATCTGTAGCTATGAATCTCTCTGCTTAAATGTATTCATTGTAACAAATATGTTTACCATTTTAAATTGGGTCTGTGTCTGCGGAAGACAAGACACTTTTTCATCCGAAAAGTACTGTTATTTTTCTTATTTCTCCACCAAGAAAACATTATGGGTACTCATTAGAAGCACCTCTTTGAGGCCTTTCTAATGAGTACCCACAATATATGTTTTCATAAAGAAATAAGAAAAATACTTTGTAGATAACCTCATATCTGAAGCTATGAATCTTGATGATCAAATGTATTCATTGTAACAGATATGTTAAATACTATTTTTTTAGATAGTGTCTGTGTCGGCAGAAGATGAGACCCTTTTTCAGCTGAAATGTACTGGTAATTTTCTTATTTCTTCATGAAAGCATATGTTGCGGGTACTTATTAGAAGCACCTTGTGGAGGTGCTTCTAATGAGTACCCACAATATATTATGTTTTCCAGGAGAAATAGGAAATATCCTAACAACCATGTGTTCTATTGTAGATTGGGTCCATGTCACAGGAAGCTCTGAAAGCTGCAGGTTTGACCACCGTTCCCATATCTACGATGACCGGCACCCCTCCCACCTGTAAATCTACGCAGAAAGGTTCCATTTCACCACCTAATCTCTCGTCCTTGCTGGATATGTCGTTCTCAGGCATACAGCCAGGTATTGGAACAGTTTAACTTTTTATCATGACACCTGACAAGCTGCATTTCTTACAAAAAGATATTTCAGCTTCTCCTGGAGGAAATATGAGCATTTCCTACAAAATTTCATGTGTGCCCAGCGAAGACTCAGATCAGCCTGCGCATCCGCGCAGGCTGATCTGAGTCTTTGCTGGGCACTCTGGGAGCCAAGGTTCCAAAGTGTCTTCAGACAGACAGCCAAGACTCTGATCAGCCTGTGCACCCCAGCAGTCTTGTAGGAAATGCCCTGTCTCATATGTCTTCTGGGCTTATGTGAACAGTGAAGATCAAGATCAGTCAGCAGCTCATCACAATCTGAGAACGGCTTTTGCTGTGCCTTCATATTCAGTTCAGTGATGCTGTATGCGGACAGCGAAGAGCCTGATCAGATTGCATGGATGCACAGGCTGATCTGGCCATAGCTGCAGGCATATGCCCAAAAGATACCTTTCCTTAGTGCCGCTTGTTTACATCTTTCCTTTAATGCCCCTAACTTCAAAGAAGTTGTAGGGGCATATTGCTTGTGAACTGTATATCCATCCATCCAAGCTGATGAATGTGTCCTTGTGTATTTGAAAATTATGGACACTTCATTGTATTATGTTCCCCCACCTAAGGGGAGTGGGACATTGTTTTTGGTGTGGATCCCGTTGGCGTTGGCATTGGCATCGGCATCAGTGTGACACTTTCCTGTCTGCACAATATCTTGTGAACCATTAGTAGATTCTTTCCAAATTTCTTGGGTGTATAATTTGGACATAACAAAGAACTGATTAGATGCACAATATCTTGTGAACCATTGGTGGATTCTTACAAATTTCTTGGATGTATAATTTGGACATGACAAAGAACTGATTAGATTTTGGTGACCATGAGCTAATTCTCAAGGTCGCAGCAGTAGAAAAACTGAAAATTCTCTGACACTTTCTTGTCTGTGCAATATCTTTTGAGCCAGTGGTCTGATTTAGTGGGGGACATCTGTTTACTCTGAAAACACGGTTCTTGTTTCAATCTGATTTATTCTGTACGGTAGACACACAAGTCAGTCACTTAAGTCCACTGACTTATCCAAAATCTTGACTTGTGTGTCATACTTGAAGAATTTCAGTTCCAAGGGTACAGACACAGAAGTATCCATTCATCATGTTTTTTAGTGAGTAAGATAATCTTGATAACTATTTAAGCTAGGACCTTGAAACTTTGTGAACTCCCTGGAGCTGGGGCTAGGGCTGAGGAGAATATCACCTGCTTAATCCTTGTCATGCTGAATAAATTAAGATGCCACACCCACTTTGAATTTTTAGCCAGTCAGATTACTTAATCCAGGTTGTTGATATAAATTCACATACTTAATGACAAACAGTGCAGATCCAGATCAGTTGGCTTTTGAAGAAACCAACTGATCTGGATCTACACTGTTTGTAAAAGGATACATCCGAAAAGAAAAAAAACGGATTAATTTTGTGAGAGTTATGTCCCTATATAACTCATTTTTGTAGGGACAAGGGTATAGTTTGTGGCATAGTGTTTTACAAACACACATTTCTAGGTTATTATCGAAAATTAAATATGACGTATCATTATATGCCTTATAATGTCTTATTTGCGTGCACATTTTCACATTGTTCATTGCAAGTTACATATCGAGGGTTGAGCGCAAGACTATAGTAACTCAAACATATTTTTGAAACCCTTGTTTAGGGGCAACTTGGACCCCTTTGTAAACAATGCAAATTTAGGTGCCATTGCTCATACGAGCAATGGCACCTAAATTTTCATTGTTTACAGAAAGAAATGTTGTAATCTTCATAACGCCTTCATGGTGAGGAGATTAGGTTTGGGGAAAAACAACCATCTGACTTACGCTAGTCTTGCGCTCAACCCTCGATATAAACATACATGTCGACTACCATACCTCCAGATAAGAGGGGGTATCCACATAATATTTTTTTTTATTTCTCTACAAAAACATATGTTGTGGGTATTCATTAGAAACCCCATGGGGAGGGGATTTGGATGAGTACCCACATCATATGTCTTTGTGGGGAAGTAAGAAAAATCCCAGTCAGCATTCTACGTAAATCTATATCGGGCCGTCATCGGCCCGTCAGGGTAGCTGACGGGCCGATGACGGCCCGATGTAGATTTACGTAGAATGCTAGCTGGGATACCAGGGCCCAGTTGTTCAAAACTTAATGAAGTTGTTAGCTGTTAGCTAACTAAACGTGACGCTAAAATTTCTCTCTTGAAATATGGCAAATACATTGATATTTTTTGCTGAAAAAAATGTAGTAGCTTTTGCGTTCACATTTTCACAGCAAAAATATCAATGTATTTGAAAATACCTCAGCTTCTACAACAGTTAATGAGTTTGTCATTAATGAGCTTGCTAAGCTGAAGATGCTTTGAATAACTGGGCCCTGTACTTTTTGGCTGAAAAAAAACAAAAAAAAACACCTTATCTAGAGTTATGGATTATGCCTCCTTTATTTTGGTCACATCTCACCTTGTTCTCATCTTTTCAGGTGGAGAGGGTGACAAGTTCATGGAATTGAATATCACAGACAATACTTTTACAGGTGAGATAACATAAATACAAGTACAGTAGAACCTCGTTATCTTGAATTCCAAGGGACTCACTGAACCACTTCGAGATATCCATACTTCGACATATCAGAGTTGAGAGAGTGAGGAAAAAAATAAATTGAACAACCACATTTAACAAACGAATATGTAATTTGACTCCTGAAGTTAGAAGTATATATATAAAATAATGTGGAAAAGAGGAGAAATTGCTCCTTAGGAGCAATTTCTCCTCTTTTCCACATTATTTTGTTACCTGTTGTCATAGTTTCATGTTAAAACAGGGACCAGATTTTCACTTCGAGATAAGCGGTAATTCGAAATAAGCGAGTTCGAGATAACGGGGTTCGACTGTAACTCTCTTTATCTCAAACCCTGATGACTCAGTCTAGATAAGTGTGGGTTTCAGGTAATGTTTTTCTTATTTCTCCGAGAAAACATATGTTGTGGCACACATTATTTAGAGGCACCTCGCCGAGGCAATTCTAATGAGTATCCACAACATATGTTTTCGCAGAGAAATAAGAAAACATGTCAATATTTTTGGATTGAAAAGGCATCTTATTAAGAGCTAAGTCAGACTACTGCAAAAGTTACATTAAATCTGAAGGCAATATTGTTTCGTTTCCTGTATGTTCCTTACATTTTAATTCCATATCTTTGAAACTACTGATATCTCAAACCAAAAATCCTGGTCTGTTGGTCAGAGATAACAGGAGTTAACTGTACTGTACACCTATCTCCAGAGGGATATCAGGTAAAAAAAATTCTTATTTTTCCTTGAAAACATGTTGTGGGTACTCATTAGAAGCACCTCACTGAGACAAAGGGCATCTAATGAGTACCCACATGTTTTTGTGAAACATATGTTATGGTATTCATTAGAAGTGCCTCGCTGAAGCGCTTCTATCGTATACACACAACATAGAAATAGAAAAATATCAGGGCCTAGTTTTTCAAAGCGTCCTTAGCTTAACGAGCTCGTTAAGGGTCATTTCGTTAACTGTTTTATACAATATTCTGACATTTTTTCAGCAAAAAATTTCAGCATATTTGCGTATCACTCGATGTAAATTTTAACGAATCGTTAACAAACGGCATTGTTAGCTTTGAACACTTGGGCCCAGTACTTTTTTGGTTTAAAAAAAAAAAAGCACCTTATCTAAAGCTAGTTGTATACATGAATTTAATATCTAGCTTCGGAGAAAAATGTCCGGTCAGTATTTGATTTTCTTCAGCAGTAACTAATTTTATAAAACATGATTTGTTACAGCTGTAGATAAACAGGATATCATGATATTTTCTTTCTTTTTTTTCTTTGAAAAGATATGTTTTGTATATGGATCAGATGGTATTTGGGTTAGGCTTAAGGGAGCAATCAAAATGTTTGTTTTCATGGGAAAATAAGAAAACTGTCAATATTTTAATTATTGTTGAGAAGTGTCCAGGTGGCCGAGTGGTTAGCGCTACCGACATCTGACCATGAGGTCCCGGGTATGAATCCCTCTGGAGGCGGAATTCAGCTTATGACTATCATGCTTCATTGATTACTTTCATTATCGCCCTTCCATCATCTTGATATCACTTAAATAATGTTGAAAGAGACATAAAACACCAAACCATCCTATTTATTGTTGGAAGCATCCTGTCTAGATCTTGTGTCTGTACTGAATACTGATCAACATTTTAAAATGAGGAACCAAAATACATACCTTTTGCAGGGCACCCCTACTTTGGCATATAGACTTGATCCCCTTTTCTAAGACAGTTCATTATAAGAAAATTTTGGGTGTAAGTGGATTCTCAAAGTGTTGTATCCAAACAAAAATGTATAGATTATATAGAAAAATTAGCAAGAAAGAGGTTTTACCACAGCTCCAAGTAAGATGCTTTTTCTCAGTTGAAAAGTATTGATAGTTTTCTTATTTCTCACTGAGACGCTTCGAAAGAGTACCCATAGCATGCTTTTATTGAGAAGTAAGAAAGATATTGTTTGGATACCATCTTATCTGGACATATGTTTTACTGTTTGCTCATATATCTGGCCCAGTTGTTCAAAACTAACAATGTTGTTAGTTAACGTATCATTAAAACTTTGATCGTTAAATATGGCATATACACTTATATTTTTGCTGAAAAAATGTGAGTAGCTTTTGCATTTGCAATTCAATTAGCTACTCACATTTTTATGCCCACGCATCGGATGATGCTGGGGGCATATAGTTTTTAGGTTTTCCGTACGTACGTACATACTTGATCCTGTTAGACTTAGGTTAAGGCATTTGCACCAGGTAGAAGTTTGCGGTTTTATAATCAGGTACCCCACAGCGGGGGCATCCGTGTACTGTGGACACATTTCTAGTTTCAGCAAAAATACCTGTGAATTAGATATTATACTTATTAGAACAGTTAACATTTTGGCCACTAACAAGCTCATTAAGCTAACAATTCTTTGAACAACTGGGCCCATAATATTAAGCTAAATATGATATTTTGGTATTTGTCAGGTTTACTGGAAGACAATAAACCACTGTCAGTTGATCCAGGATTGACAACTCCACCTATTAGAAGCCAGTCTGACCAGCATTTATCTCCCTTACATAGCCCTCCTGTGAGGTCACTGTTCAAAATGAATTCTCCAATACCTGATCAGCAGTGGTTGAATGGAGAGGTAAGAACATGTAGATGTGATATTTGTCCGAGCTCTTGAGAGTATCCAGCTCAATATATTTAGCTCACCTGAGCCAAATGCTCAGGATGAGCTATTGTGATAACTTGCAGTCTTTCATCCGTCCCTCCACACCTTTGAACAATTTCTCCTCTGAAACCCTTGGGCCAATTTCCTTCAAGCTTCATGTGAAGCCTTCTGCTAAAGGGGGATTGACAATTAGTACAAATGGTCATGGTCTGTTGAGTAAGATGGCAGCCATGCCCATATATGATAAAAACACTTAAAAATCTTCTCCAGAACCCAGAAAGCTTTGAAGCTGAATCTTGGTATATAGCATCCGGGACTCAAGGTCTACCAAGTTTGTTCAAATGATGATCCTAGGATGTTTTTTGACCTTTTTATGGCAAGATCAAATTTGTACATTTAAGGCAAAGTCAAATTTCTGTCCTAGATGCTGTGACAATACTGCAGGTATGCAATGGCTGATTTTCTCAGGTGAGCGAATTGTGGCCCATGGGCCTCTTGTTTGTTACCCTATTTACCCTAAGTATTAGGACTCCTTAAAACTCTTTACCATATTTGACTTAAAATGTACAAAAGTCAGTTTTACTATTTGTTGATGTGTCTAAAGTATTGTAGGATGAGTGGCCAATGGTATAGACCCTGATCAGACCCCTCAGAATCTGCAGGGGCTGAATTTGCAGCATCTGATCTGGGTCTACACTGTTTTCTCAGGCCTGTATGACCTAGTACTTAGGGTTATTATGGCATTTATCAGGAACTGGAAAACATGTTTATACTCGTTAGAAGCACCTTCGTGAGATACTTCTAATGAGTACCACAACATGTTTTCGTAAAGCAGGGTGGCCACGCACTCTGGAAAACAGGGAAAACAGGGAAAATGATGGGGGGAAAAAAATCCCTGCAGGGAAAAATCAGGGAATTTGAAATTTTGCTGAAAATCAGGGAAAAATCAGGGAATTTCAAAAAATCTTATCTTTGAAAGATCAAAATATTCAAATTTTATAGCTGTTCAGATGTGGCTACTGGTGGTTTCTTTCTGCCATATGCTTAAAATACCTGCAGATCTAATCTTACTTAACGGTGGAGTACTTGTTAGGTGGAGTACTTGTTTGCTGTATATTCTGTTTTTTCTTTTTCTCATTCCGAAGTGGAAGTTTTCTTTCTTCATGGCTGTATCATTAAAAAGCTAATACATGTGTATAAAACAAAATTTGCTTTAAACTGACATATGAGTATGTGTATTGCTAATTACTGTTGCATAATCAATTGATATCAAGACTTGTTCCCAATTTGAAAATTCTAGTCTTCATACCCACCCCTTGAACACATGAAAAAAGAAAATCCCAACCTGTCTATCCATTCCTTGAACACCTGAATAGGTAATTGCAAACAAGCAATTTTTAAGAATGGCCTTAGACAGTCTACCGTGTAACCAAAAAAAAAAAAAAAAGGGACAAAAAATCCCCTACTGTTTTAATAAATTGGAGGTGAAGGTGTGGCTACAAGGGGAGGTTGGAGGCCATATATTTTACCAGTTTTGATTTTGACTACCATGAAAGTAAATTAGCACATGTACATCATATTTTAGATAAATTTTCATTTGATTAAGAATATTGTGACAGCATTGTGTATAAACATGTCACTTGACAGCATTTGAATCAGTATATGACTTCTAAAAGTAGGGGCCATTGCGATAATAAGGTTTTTAATCAGGGAAAATCAACTCAAATCAGGGAAAAATCAGGGAATTTGATTGCTAAAAATGTGTGGCCACCCTGTAAAGAAATGAGAGACATCAATACTTTTTGGTTGTGAAAAGAACTTTATCTAGAACTGTGAAGTGTAATATTGTTATTCTCTTCGAAATAAGGTAACCTTTCGCTGTTAAGACCAAATGAAATTAAGACCACTCAGCTATTAACAGCAGCTTTTTCCAGTCCCAATTAGTGTCTTTCTAATTATACAATATTAAACCTTGACATGCTGAATAAATGAAGATGCTGTGCCCATTTCTACTTTTCAGCCAATCAGATTACTTAATCCTGGTTGTTGATACAAACTCACATACTTAATGGCAAACAGTGCAGATCCAGATCAGTTGGCTTCTTCAGAAGCCAGCTGATCTGGATCTACACTGTTTGCAAAGGCAGGGCATATATGGGTTCAGCAGGACTAGGGTTATGACCATTCCACTAATAACACCACTTTTAGGCAGTCCCATAGGTGGTCTTGCAGGCTTCCGTAGCCTAGTGGATCTATAGGAGAGTTGACACTTAATCAGTTAGGTTTCTCACTGCGGTGGTTTGAACCTCGCTCGGGTCACATGTGGGAAAGCCAAGTTCTGCTTACGGATGGTGAGGTGGTTTTTCCCCAGGTTCTCCTGTTTTCGCCCACCTTTGATGAATGATCGACTAGATATAAGTGAAATATTCTTGAAAGGGCATAGTTGATTTTTATTGTAGTTGAACTTGGCCATAGAAAAACTCAGATTTCTCAGAGGACTTATTGAGGAGAAGTATTTGGTGAATTTGAAATAATTTAATTGGAATCAGCACTAAGTCATCAGTCTGAACCAAAACAGCTAAAGTGAACTTGATCAGCTGAAAAACGAGGCTGTCATGGCCAGGCCATATTTTACTTATGATGTCCATACAGAGAACTTAGAAATCTTTTTGTTTTGAATAATTGTCAAAATTTGAAGCAAGACAGATAAAGTTGTATGCAGAAATTTTTACCCAGCATCCTTAGCATTAAGATGTTAAAGTGGGAATGCATAGCATTTTTTTCTCCAACCTCATGGTCTTTGTTTTGTAGGTGACAGATATATCATTAACAAGTTTTCTGGAAACTCCTGGTAAACCTGCATCGAGTGTTGGTGATGCTCAGACTACCAGTACATTCAACTCTCAACCTCTAACATTGTTTGGTGATTGCTCCAGGGACTCTCAGTCTAACAGGATAGATGTAAGTACATCTTGGCCCTGAGGTTATAAAACTTTTTACATGCTCAACTCAGCTGAGCATAAAATTTTCTGTGCTAATAAATGTCAAATTACAGTTGCAAATTCTGTCGTACTTAACGTAGCTGAGCATGAAAATTTCTCCGCTAATAAATATGAAAATGCCAACCATAGTGATGACCATTGTTGGCATTTTCATATTTATTAGCAGAGAAATTTTCATGCTCAGCTGAGCATGAAAAAAGTTTTATAACCTCAGGGCTTGAGCTTCCTCAGTAGTCGAACTTCAGTTGCTCAAACATTTTTGGGACCATAGAAATATGTTCGAGATAAGAGTAGTTTGAGTCACAGAGGGTTAATCATGGCGCCAGGTCAGGAAGCAAATGGCGATAATTAAGGGATTTTTTTTTTTATTTCTACACAATAATTGTATGTTGAGTGTACTCAATAGAATTGCCTTGATGAGGCGATTCTAATGAGTACACACGACATACAATGTCATGGTAAAATAAAAAATTTTCCCTAAATATTTGTTTTCTTGAGCTATCTGAAGATATCGTAGGGACTCAAAAAGGAGTTTGAATTAGCCATGTTAAACGAGCCATCAGTGTTCAAGCTATTGAAGTTCCACTGTAGTTTAAAGTGTCTAGATGGCCGAGTAGTTAGCACTCACGGCTTTGGATCACGAGGTCCTGGGTTCAATCCTGCCGGGACAGAATTCAGCTCGTGACTGTATGGCACTTCATTGCACAGAGCCTTTCAGTATCAGCCTTCCGTCATCTTGGTATGACAAATAATGTTGAAAAGGGTGTAAAACACCAATCGTAATTGTAAGTAAAGCAAGTAATCACCCTTAATAATACGACATACCATATTTACCTGAAATTTATGAACAATCTATCCTGCAATACTGCTAAATTTTTAGCTTGCTTGGGCCAAATGCTCCAGGGGAGCATGGTAGGGTCAGGTGACGTTATAGGATGGTAGGGCCAGGTGAGCTTATTGGATGGTAGGCCATCTGTCCCTCCGTCGTTTGTCAGCACCTTTGACCAGTTGTAGCCAGTCTGCGGGCTGATTTCAATCATTTCTCATCTATAGCATACCTGTGGTGGGGCATTGATGACATAAGCTTTTCATGGAAATCCAATAGCTATAGCAATCACAAGGTCCCATAGCCTTACGAAGGGAAAATGCTTGTCATCACCATAACTCTTTCAGTTTTGATCGGATGTTCCTGAAACTTGCAGTTAAGGTGGACGGGGATGAAATCTTGGACAAATTAAAAAACTGTCCAGATCAGATCATTAATCTTAGAGTCATGGCCCCTTGATTGCTGAAAACGCCTCTGTTTAACTTTGTCATCAGTTTAACTTGTTCAGTTTTGATCGGATCTTCCTGAGACTTGCAGAAAAGGTGAATGTGGATCAAGTTTTGGGAAAACGGACAGATCGGATCATTAATCTTAGCGTTGCAGCCCTTTGATTGCTGAAAAAGCCTTTGTCATCAGCATAACTGGTTCAGTTTTGATCGTACTTCCTGAAACTTGTAGATAAGGGGGGCATGGATGAAATCTCAGACAAATTTGAAAACTGGCTAGATCAGCTCATTTATCTTAGAGTTACATCCTCTTAATTTTTTTGTTTGGCCTTATGAGTATATTTTTTTCCTGTATCTTCAGGTTGACTCGACGTTACAGTGTATGATGAATGAAAGCAGTATTGATTACGTGAGAAAGTTTGCGGACCTTGCTGAGCAGATAGCCCAGGGGGATGCCATTCCTACACAGACTAAACCAGACATTATAAATAGCCATACAGTAAAGGAACTCACCTAGCTTCTTGCGATTCATTTTGATAGCCATAGGTCCATATAATATATGCTTTTTTTCTACTGAAAATTACTGATATTTTCCTTATTTCTCCACAAAAGCATATGTTACGGGTACCCATTAGAAGTGCCTCACTGAGGTGCTTCTAATGAGTACCTACAACATATGTTTTAATGGAGAAATTAGAAAAATATTAGACCTAAAATAAAAAAGTGTGTGTTTCAGGTTACCCAACCGTGCCTAATTTTTCGTCACCAACACTAAAGTTTTTTAAGGATTTTGTGGGGATTTCCCTATTCGACCACATTGTTTTCCTATTAACGCCATATAAAAACTTTTAACTAAATAAATAGAGGATATTTACTCTTTTGCTGTGTATACCATAAATATTGTCATCGAGTGTATTCACGAGTGCGAAGCACGAGTGAAAATTTGAATGTTTTCATTACACGAGATGAAAACATTTTATGGTATTCACTGAAAAAGAGTAAATTTTCTTTTTATTTTATTGTTTATACGCCAATGCGCGTTTCTGACGTCATAAGTAACGTCACCGAACAAACCATGAACATCATGGCGTCGACGCTCAGTGCTTAACGTGAATTGCTGGAGAGACAAAAACAAAAAAAATCGGCAAATCAAAATAATTTTGATACCAAAATGTTCCTTACATTCTAACTAAGAAAATGCATACCAACACTTGATAGTTTAGATAGAAACAAAGAAGTTAGAGATGTTCAAAAATCTGAAGTGGAGGTAAGATCCACTTCTGAAACAATGAAGAAAGCCGAAGTCGCCCAAAGCGAGGAGTGAAAATATAAATCGTATCAGTCACTAGTGAAATGATATGATATCAATTCACTAGTGATTGATACCACTTTTATTTTCACCAGATATACACTGATTTCACCGCTAACAATAAAATAAAAATATTTTCCAACCTAACGTCCCCATTTTAAAATTCCATGTA
Organism: Anodontia alba; assembly: GCA_964016985.1. Classification (NCBI taxonomy): domain Eukaryota; kingdom Metazoa; phylum Mollusca; class Bivalvia; order Lucinida; family Lucinidae; genus Anodontia; species Anodontia alba. The sequence goes on along the minus strand of OZ024826.1, from coordinate 96,719,236 downwards.
ACCTGAAACACACTTATTTTTTTTATGTGGATACCCCCTCTTATCTTGAGCTTATAGCTAACCAACCTAAATCCTGGTTATAAATCGATGAATCTTTACTGACCATGATGTAGCATGGGATTCCCATGTTTTGCGTTCCCGTGTGACATAATGGTCTGTTCATACCTTTGATTGTCAACTTATATTTACCCAGAATATTCTATCTGACATGTCAGAATCAACAATGGAGATCAGAGGAGTTGTTAAGGGGGAGCAATTGATGATAATTTTGGGATAACTCCATTTCGCCATAAAAGTATACATTGTGGATACTCATTAGAAGCACCTTTCTGAGGCACTTTTAATGAATAGGCATAAACTTATCTTTTGATGAAGAAATTAGAAAAATTATTACCAAATACTCTTTTAACTGCAAAATGCTGCAGGAAGAGCATTTTGGCCAGGTCTACACCATTGCCATTCTCCTAACACATTTATGGAGACATGACAAGGTAGTTCGCATTTTAGGTTAAATATGTTAAGGGGTCCAAATATTTGAGGGATGTGGGAATTATAATCAGAGGACTTGTTAAGCTGGAGTATTTGGTGATTATTGTACCATATTTACCCAGAGTATTGGGATACCTTATCTACTTACCATACTTGTCCTAAAATTTGAAATACTACATTCTACTGCCTGTTGGTGTGTCTAATATATTACTGTATGTATGGCAAACAGTGTAGATCCTGATCAGACACCATGTTCTACGGCATCTGATCTGGGTCTACATTGTTTGCAAAGGCCTGTCGCAATACGTAGGATTATTACGGTAAACAAGAAAAATGATCACCAAATACTCCTCCTACACATGTCCTTGAAGTAACTTGATCACTGTAAATGTCCTAAAATTTAGTACTCCAAAGTGTCTCACAAAATGTCGTAAGCAAACAGTGCAGACCCAGAGCAGAGTAAGGAGCAGTCTAGTCAGGGTCTACACAGTTTACCATTCCTCTAAGTATATTAAGCAACTGCATATAAAGCAAAAACTTAGGCCAAAAAAGTATGGAATAAAGTGTTTAAAATTTTAGGATATTTACCATATTATAAGTGTGTATTTTAATCTTAGCTCCAGGTAGGAGGGGGTATCAGGTAAATATTTTTCTTATTTCTCCATGAACACATATGTTGTGGGTATTCATTAGAAGTGCCTCGGCGAGGGGCTTCTGGGCCCAGTTGTTCAAAGCTAACGATGTCGTTAGTTAACGTATCGTTAAAACATTGATCGTTAAATTTGGCATATAGGCTGATATTTTTGCTGAAAAAATGTGAGTAGCTTTTGCATTTGCAAAAGCTACTCACATTTTTTCAGCAAAAATAACTGTGAATTAGATATTATACTTACTAGAACAGTTAACATTTTGACCACTAACGAGCTTGTTAAGCTAATGATGCTTTGAACAACTGGGCCCTGATGAGTACCCAGCTGCATGTTTTCAGGGACTTTCATAGCCTATATTTTGGGCCAGAAATTTTCTCCAATTTTTCCCAGTTTAGAGACAAAAATTCCCCAAATCTATGGAAAGTTCCCAATTTCTCCTTTGCCAACATTTAGAGTAAATTGGAAGCATCAGTATTTGGTAAATCGGAATCATCAGTATTTAGTATTTAGAGTAAATTGGAACCATCAGTATTTATTAGTTTATTAATTGCTATGTAATTCTCACATGTTCAAATCAATGACAGCATTGAAAAACATGGATTGATAATTGTTTTTAACTGATTTGAAACAAATATGCATTTTGTTTCTACCAATCAAGTTTTCCAAATTTTGTATTCACTCACTATTTTTTCAAGGTTCAGTGGCTTCTGCCACTAGTTTCAAGGAGTAGGAAAATCCCTGATTTTTGTTGAGAAATAAGAAAAACTTCAATATTTTGGGGGTTGAAAAATGTGCTGTGTCTGGAGCATGGTACTTCATATTTTTGGTGATTTCCATATTTATTCCGTTATTGAACTGACACCTGAACAAAGAGTGCAGGGAAATTTGATCAGGAGTCTACATAGATTGCCATTCAGCCAACATTTAAGAAATATTACTAGATAGCAGAGGAATTGTTAAGGAAGAGCATCTGGTGATAATTATGGGATAATTTTCTCCAGTTCTCCATAAAAACATATGTTGTGGGTACTCATTAGAAGCACTTCAGTGAGGCGCTTCTAATGAGTACCCACAACATATGTTTTTATGGAGAAATAAGAAAAATTATTGCTGAATTATCACCAAATACTCCTTATTAACAATTCCTTTGATCAAATTGACTTGTTCAATATTTAGCTCACCTGTACCAAAGTACAGATAGAGGGATAGCAGTCACTACGGCGTCGGCATTGGTTATAGTTTTTGGTTAAAGTTTTTATAAGGCTATATTTCTTGAATCTCTGGATGGAAGCAGTTCATACTTGCCCTGATACTAGATACCAGTCTGAAGCTGTATGCTGTACCATCCCGATCCACAGAAGTATCTTTGAGGTCTCTTTCATGGGTTTTGGAATTTTTTTTGTTCAAGTTTTTAGAGGCAAAGAGCTATTCAGGCAAGCTGCACTGTCCTGTGACAGCTCTCATTCTAAGAAGTATGGGAAGAAGTTAGTATAGGAATATTTAGGGAATGTTTTGTGCAGCAAAAATAAATTTACTGCATTTTTTAGAGCTGTTTCATAGTATTATGTGGGCAGCATCATTGCTCCAGATAATGCACTTTTTTCAACTGAACAAATTGTTGATGTTTTTCTCACTTCTAATGAGTACCAGCAATATATGTTTCCATAGAGAAATAAGAAAAATATTTCTTTGAACCCCCTTTTTATCTGGAGTTGGGCATCATCAGGAAGAAAGGTGTCTTGGAACAGGCACAAAATTTCGCAGATTCCGTTTGTGCAGTCTTATCAGGGCCTTTGTCCTGGTTGATACATTCTTCAGTATCCTATAGCCATTTTAAATCTAAAACAAATCAATATGCCATTTTGACTCAGATGATCCTCATGGTTTGACATGTCGTTAAACCTAAACTCATCGTCATCGTCAGCGATTAAGTGTATGAATTTGTATCAATAAACTGGATCAAGTAATTAGATTGGCTGAAAATTGGAAGTGGGCGTGGCATCTTAATTTATTCAGCAGGACAAGGGATTAGGGCCATGCAAAGAAAAAGTGTCTTTGGGGCATATGGGAACAGTAAGAATCCTGATCAGCCAGCAAAACTGCACAACCTGGGCCCAGTTGTTCAAAGCGTCGTTAGCTTAACAAGTTCGTTAAGGTTCATTTTGTTAACTGTTTTAGCAGATTCAATGTACAATATTCTGATATTTTTTGCTGAAAAAATGTGAGTAGCTTTTGCAGTGCAAAAGCTACTCACATTTTTTCAGCAAAAAATTTCAGCATATTTCCCTATCACTCGATGTAAATTTTAACGAATCGTTAACTAATGACATCGTTAGCTTTGAACAACTGGGCCCTGATAAGGACCTTTGTTATACAGTGACATATTCTTCAGTATCCAATGATTCTGTAGGCGGACAGTGAAGGCTTAGATCAGACTGTGCGGATGGGCAGGATGGTCTGGGCTTTGCCGACTGCATAGGTTCCGAAGGCACATTTTTGCATGATGCTGATATATTGTATGTGTTCTGTGTTAAATATCAAATGAGACAATAAAATGGGCAGCAAACATTTTTACATTTTCAAAGTTTACATGTAATGTCAACAAATTTATGCCATAACCTTGCATTTGCCTATCTGAATTGTAAGATTTTTCCAGAGGAATTGTTAAGGAGGAGTATTTGGTGATAATTATGGGATCATATTCTCAAGTTCTCCATAAAAACATATGTTGTGGTTACTCATTAGAAGCACCTCAGCGAGGCGCTTCTAATGAGTACCCACAAGATATGATTTTATGGAAAAATAAGAAAAATTATCCCAGAATTAGCATCGAATGCTCCTCCTTCAAAATTCCTCTGTTTACCCATTATTGCTTGGATATCTTCAGGGGATGAACTGGATGAGCTTTTCCATCATAGATGGTAGAAGGGTCCATTGTCAGTTTAAGGGGTATTGTATAGAAACTGCCTTAGTTGTTTCAGTCGTAATTTTTTGAATTGTCATATGAGGTGGGTCTTCACAGTGTCCATATTTTGGTATGCTAGAGGACTTCAAATCCAGCCCGGAAGTTTTAACTGCTCATTAACCCTGGTCTTGCTGAATCTGGATGTGCCCAGACTTTGCATTGTAGAGCCAGATCACTTAGTTTCTATAGAAGGCAACTGGTCTGGATCTGCTCTGTTTGTCATTAAGTACGGGACTTTGTATCAACAACCTGGATCAAGAAATCTGATTGGCTGAAAATTAGAAGTGGGCATGGCATCTTAATTTATTCAGCTTGGCGAGGGTTAAGCCCCTGGTGTTTGTGTTCTACTAAAATGCAAGAATGAGTCTGGTCAAAAAGGGGGCTTTTTGAGGTTTGCTAGTAGGTTAACGCTTGGTATGCTGGATAAATAATTCATTAGAATAAATTTTGAAATTTGTTTCTTATTTTCCCCCAGAAAATACAATGTAGGCTTTGACATTTCATGCAAATTGTCTCCTTCAGGAGACAGTTTGCAAGAAATGTCAAAGCTTATTTTCCGAAAAAAAAAAAAAAAAAAAAAAAAAAGGATAAGTATCATAGCTTATGGGCTGCTGAATCTGCATAGGCAGTGTGGAAGGTTAAAGGAACAGTGAAGGCATCTTTCAAACTGCTATTGTATTCAATGTTGGCTTTTATCCTTTAGATCTCTCAAGCAAATTCAGGAGATATTATTTTTGCAGGATTGGTATTTAATGCAAATTGTCTCCTTAGGAGACAGTTTTGCATGGAATGTAAACGATTTCTCCACAGGAGACCATTTGGCATGAATTGTAAACTATTTCTCCTGAGGAGACAATTGTATGAAATGTCCAGTCCTGTTATCAGGGGAAAAGAAAAATATTTCAAAACGGCATCTGTTGAAATTTTTACCCAGCATGATATAGGGATTAAACATGGTTTTTCATGCATTAACATTCGCCAGGTCCCATGGGAGGTGTTGAAAACTGAGGCCGAAGGCCGCGGTTTTCAACACCTTCCAAGGGGCCTGGCGAATGTGAATGCATAAATAAATCATGTTCAATAGCTGCTATTGCATAAAAACTGAAAACATTTGCTACATTTCGCGTTATTTCTTGCACTATTTTGATTTGCCTTTTCCCCGATGTCGCGCGAATGCTATTTCCATGGACTATGCTCGCTCTAGGGCAGGGCAGTAAACATCTCGTGATGGCAGCAATTCTGTGGCCCCGGTACAGGCATATTGAAAATTGCGTAGCCATGCATAACAGCGCGTGAATTGCCTTGTTAATACACGGCTTTTCGCCGGTTAATGCATGGCTGTTAATAACATGCGACACTGCTTTTTATGCAATAATAAGGGTTAATGTTTGCAGCTTTGCATTTGCTTTGTGTTCCTGGTATTGTATGATATATCTCTGACCAGTTTATATCCTGTATCTACCCAAAGTATTCTGACAAGACAGGTCTGATGAAAAAAGTGTAGACCCAGATCAGACGCCACAGAATGTGGCGTCTGATCTGGGTCTACACTTTTTGCCACTCATCCAACAGGTAGACACATCAAAAGGTAGTCAAATTGATTTGATCAAATTTTAGGACAGGTATGGTACAGAGTTAAGATGTCTGACTATTTAGGGTAAACATGGTTTAAATAAAACCAAATTTGTGTTGTGTTTTTTTTCTTTAGTACCAGTATGCAAATAGTTATTAACCTGTTGTTTTTTGTTACTGATAATATATAAACTGTGATTTTATAAGAAAATAAAATCCAAATCATTATTGTTTTTTATTTTCTTTTTTTAGCTCACCTGAGCCTTGAGGCGCATAGGTGAGCTGATAGTATAGGCAGGCTCCGCCGTCCATCTGTCGTCCATTGTCCACATTCTTCAAACTTCTTCTCCTCAGAAACCACTGGGCCAATCAAAGCCAAATTTCATATAGAGCCTCAATGGGTAGGGGGAACGAAAGTTTGTTTGCCGCGTCTGGGTCACATGACCAAGATGTCCCCTACGCCCATATATGGTAAAAACCCTTTAAAATTCTTCTTTGGAACCAAAGGGTCAATGACCCTGGGGCTTGGTATGCAGCATTGGGGACATGGGCCCAGTGAAGTTTGAAAAAATGATGACCTTCGGTTGATCTTGACATTTTTTTATGGAAAGGTCAAATTTTGTTACATAGACTCCTATAGGCAAAATTTTAAAAATCTTGTCTGAAACTAGAAGGCCCAGGTCTTTGATATTTGGTATGTAGCTTTATCTTGTGGACCTCTATGAAGATTGTTCAAATTATAGCCAGTGCTCCAGCTGGGATTTGAAAGCAGAGGGGCGCCGGGTAGGGCACTTTTTGCGAAGTCATACAAGAATGAGGGCACCGTGTGTCATGTGATGTGCTTAGTATCAAGACATGTTACAAAATATAATCCCATTCCACAATAAATACCTCAAAAAGTAGAATACACATAACACTGACCTTTAAACATTGATAACATTTTTAATTCTGGTCCGATTCTCATGAAATTTTCACCAAAATGTAGGGTTTTATATCTGGAATTGAAATAAGACAAGGCAGCTTAAGAAGGGCAGAGGGGTGGCAGGAAATGGCAAGAGGGGCAGCCCACCCCTCCATATAGGGCTAGCTGGAGCACTGATAGCCCTGGGGTAAAAAATGGCCCCACCCCAGGGGTCACTTGTTTTACATAGACTCCTATAGGGAAAACTCTTCAACCGTCTTCTTAGAAACCACTGGGCCAATCAAAGCCAAATTTCATATGGAGCCTCAATAGTTAGGGGAACGAAAGTTTGTTTGCCGCATCTTGGTCACATGACCAAGATGGCCACCAAGCCCATATATGAAAAAAAAAAAAACCTCTTTAAAAATCTTCTCAAGAAACAAAGGGCCAATGGCCCTTTGGCTTGGTATGCAGCATTGGGGACATGTGAAAAAATAATAACCTTCAGTTGACCTTGACCTTTTTAACGGAAAGGTCAAATTTTTCTACATAAGCTCCAATTGGCAAAACTTTAAAATTCTTCTTGTCTGAAACTAGAAGGCATAGGCTTTTGATATTTGGTGTTTAGCTTTATCTTGTGAACCTCTACCAAGATTATACAAATTTTAGCCCAGGGGCTAAAAATGGCCCTGCCCCAGGGGTCACTTGTTTTACATAGACTCACGTAGGGAAAACTCTTCAAACGTCTTTTCTTGAGAAACCACTGGGCAAATTGGAGCCAAATTCCATATGGATAGGGGGAACGAAAGTTTATTCGCTGTATCTGGGTCACATGACAAAGATGGCTGCCATGCCCATATATGGTAAAAACCCTTTAGACATCTCCTGAACCAACGGGCCACAGGACCATTGGTCCTCTGGGTTTTAGCTCATCTGAGCACAAGGTGCTCATATTGAGCTATTGTGATCACACAATGTCCTCCGTACATTGTCATGCGTCATCTTTCAACAATTTACTTTAATGAAATCTCTTCAGCCAATGAACCAATATCAGTCAAACTTTAAAGAAATGTTCCCCATGTCACCCACTACCAAATTAGCTAAAATGGTTCCGCTCTGCTGAACAAGATGGCCGCCAGAGCTAAAACTAGAAAAATCTTTAAACGACTTCTCCTAAACGGGTGGACTGATTTTGAAATAATTTTATAGAAATGTTCCTTGGGTGAGCCTTTACCAAAATAGCTAAAATGGTTCTGCTCAGCTGAACAAGATGGCTGCCAGAGCTAAAAAATATTAAAAAACCTTTAAATGACATCTCCTTGGCCAGTGGCCCAATTTCAAATTAATTTCACAGAAATGATCCTCTTATGGCTTTTTACCAAAATTGCTAAAATGGTTCTGCTCGGCTGAACAAATTGCTGCCAGAGCTAAACACAGAAAAACCTTTAAACGACATCTCCTCCAAGGCCAATATCCCAATTTCAAAATAATTTCACAGAAATGTTCCTCTTATGGCCCTTTACCTAAATTGCTAAAATGGTTTCGCTCAGCCGAACAAAATTGCTGCCAGAGCTAAAAATAGAAAAACCTTTTAATGACATCTAGGCCAGTGGCCCAATTTCAAAATAATTTCACAGACCTGCTGCTTATAATTATGTGCCTTTACCAAAATTGCTAAAATGGTTCGCTTAGCTGAACAAAATGGTCACCAGAGCTAAAAAAAGAAAAACCTCTAAACCACATATCCTAGGCCAGTGGCCCGATTTCAAAATAATTTCACAGAAATAATCCTCATGCCTGTTTACCAAAATTACTAAAATGGTGCCACTCAGCTGAACAAAATGGCTGCCAGAGCTAAAAATAGACGAGACGAGCTCTGCAGGATCTTCTTTCTCTGCTGATGCTTCACAGGGTCTTCTTTCTCTGCTGATGCTTCACAGGGTTTTCTTTACTTGCTGGTGCTTCACAGGGTCTTCTTTACCTGCTGGTGCTTCACAGGATCTTCTTTCTCTGCTGGTGCTTCACATGGTCTTTCTCTGCTGGCACTTCACAGGGTCTTCTTTCTCTGCTGGCACTTCACAGGATCTTGTTTACCTGCTGGTGCTTCACAGGGTCTTGTTTATCTGCTGGTGCTTCACAGGGTCTTCTTTATCTGCTGGTGCTTCACAGGATCTTTCTCTGCTGGTGCTTCACAGGGTCTTCTTTACTTGCTAGTGCTTCACAGGGTCTTCTTTACTTGCTGGTGCTTCACAGGGTCTTCTTTACCTGCTGGTGCTTCACAGGATCTTCTTTCTCTGCTGGTGCTTCACAGGATCTTCTTTCTCTGCTGGTGCTTCACAGGGTCTTCTTTCTCTGCTGGCACTTCACAGGATCTTGTTAACCTGCTGATGCTTCACAAATTTCCTACTTTAAAAGTTTTGCCATGGCAACCAAACAAAATGGCCACCTTTATTTGACATCTCTCACGCCATGACACCATCACTTCAATGAGCTATGGAGCTCAGCTGAGCGATCTAGGGCCATATGGCCCTCGGTCTTCTATTTTCCTAGTAAATGCATTGTTATGGTTGGTCACAGATCTAGGGCCAGTGTCAAAAGGTCAAATCAAACTGATTTTCCCATAACTTATTCACCTCCTATTCCTTCAGACATATTTCAACCAAATTTGCTGTATATCTTCATGCAACACTATAATTATTGACCTCAACCCTGACCCTTGAGTTGGTGTCAAAAGGTCATCTAGGTACTAATCTTTGTCAGTTATCTCCTGTACAGATTTCAACCAATTCCCTGCATAGGTTCCTCATATGCTAGGGTTTAAGCAACACTGCAATGATCCAGGTTAGCTTATGCCATGGCCTGTTGTCTGTCGTTAACTTTTTCACATTTTCGACATCCCCAGAATTGTACATCGGATTGAGCTGAAACTTGGAGGGAGGCATCGGAGTGACATAGAGATTCAGAATTGCTAAAACCATTCCATTACAATATCCAACACGGCAGCCATCTTGAAAATCTTCAAACCACATTCTGCTCCCGAACAATTAGTCGGATTGAGCCCAAACTGGTTTGGAGACATTGGGGCAACATGGAGATTCAGAATTGCTAAAATTGTTCTGTTCTTATATCCAAGATGGCTGCCATGATGCCATCTTGAATTCTTCAAAACCACATCTCCTCCCAAACCATAAATCAGTTTGAGCTGAAACTTGGTGGGAGGCATTGGAGCAATATGGAGATGCAGAACTGATAAAATCATTCCGTTCTGTTAAGATATCCAAGATAGTAGCCATGGTGGCCATCTTGAAATTTTTCAAACGACATCCCCTCCCAAATCGTAAGTTAGATTGAGCCGAAACTTGATGGGAGGCATTGATTCGACATAGATTCAGAATTGCTGAAATCATCCTGTTTGATATTCAGCCACGTCGACCATCTTGAAAATCATCATTTGTTATCTGCTCCCAAACAGTAAGTTGGATTGAGCCCAACTTGGTGGAAGGCATATATAAAATCGCTAAAATAATTCTGTTCCAATTTCAAATAGAAGACAGAGCAAAAGTCCCTCTTACAGTATCTTGTGCACAACACCACACCAGCATCATCTGAATCCTGAGACAGATTGAGCTGTTCAGAAACTTATGGGAGGCATCAAGGCAACTTGCAGATTCAGAATTATTAGAGGCACTCTGATCTGATAGTAAAGATGGCCACCATGGCACAGTGTAACATATCATGATCAGCCTAATCAAGGTGAGCAATTTAGGGCCCACTTGGGCCTCTAGTTGTTCTTGATGATGGGGCCTTTGAAAATGCATGAAGGTGTGGGGCTTCATGGTGACGTAAAGTATTTGAACTCCAAGAAATAGACAGTCGTATGCCAGGTGCAAACAGGCTCAGCCCACTCTGTACGTCTGCTGGGTATGATTAGGGCTTTAATTCTCTGTAGATAAATTCTAGAGTATCTAAACAGTTTGTAAGCGGATAAAGAAGTGCCAGTGAAGTTGTGTGAATGTTACCAGCATATGCAATAAGGGTCCTTTCTCATGCTGAAAGTTACTATCCCTGAACCTGTTCCTTTAAGGGGAACTGAGACACTTTCAGGAGAGGTAACTTTCAAAATTGTTTTGCTTCCCTTTTGAAAAAAGGTTTACTCTATCATCATCATCATCATCGGATTTTTGATTAACATGCAGGTACAGGGCCTCCTTCCAGGTAGCTGGTTTGCTGCACGCATGGCAGATCTCACACCAGATCTCCAGGTATGTCTATCATGAGGGTCGATAGCCTGGAGCTTCCACTCTCTGCAATCTCTGTCAGTTGCTTCCATGTCATCTTGGGCCCACGCTTTCCATCAAACTGTAGGTCAAAGGCTGTCTTGACTGCACAATTGGAGCATTCCACATGTCCACACCAGCGGAGCCTTCTCTCCTTCAGAATGAGGTCCAGATCCTCAATGCCAAGACGCTCAAGTAGCTCATTGGATCTGGTGGTGACAATATCTTGTGGCTTGACATTGCAGATCTGTCTGATCATTGCCCTGTCATTTCGCTGCAGAGTTGGAGGTTTGGCTTTGTCGATGGCCAAGTCTCACTGGCATGGAGCATTGCACTCCAGACACACAGCTGTACATGCGGCCACGTGTCTTGAAAGAGAGGTGTCGGGAAGAGGGAACTGGTAAAAGCTCCTTAAACTTCTCCACACATGTTGTGGTTGAAAGTTCACAGCCACCGGCTGCTGAGAGCATGTCTCCGAGGTAGCAAAAGGAAGCTACCACCTCCAGCTTGTCAGGTCCAACTTGGACTTTCTTCTGTGAGCTACCATCCAAGGGGCATGCAGTTCCATGGCACTGTGTACAGCTGTAATCAAGGTTCTTTGTCAAGCACTTGAGCCCACTGCATTTCTTGTGCACCTAGTGCTTGCAGCCGTTGCAGAAGATGCTGTTCCTGCCCACTCCAGTGTGACAGACGGCACATGAAAACTCGCCTGAACTCTGCAAGAGGTCCAGGCCTGTACCACAGATCATGATCTTTTTGACTTTTCTGCATTTATTCTCAGTCCTTTCTCCTCCATTGCTTCTTTCCAAGTCAAGAGCCTCCAGACACATTCCTCGAGCCATTCAGCGATGATAACAAGGTCATCGGCATAGAGGTCCTCCCAGGCGACCCCTGAGCGGAACTCGCATGACAAGGCTTCAAGCACAATGATGAAGAGCAGTGGGCCGAGTACCGAGCCTTGGTGAACACAGACCTTCACTTCAAAGTCTTCACTGTACCCTTCACAAACACGGACACGGCTCAGCGCATTGGCATACATCCCCTGTACCAGTCGCACAATCCACTCCTCCACACTAAGTTTTCTCAGCGCCCACCAGATGACCTTCCGAGGTACTCGATCAAATGCCTTCTCCAGGTCTACGAAAGCCATGTAGAGTCTCTTGTTGGCAGCTAGATACTTCTCTTGCAGCTGATTGACAACAAAGATAGCGTCTGTTTTGCCTCTGCCTGGGACGACGCCAAACTGGGAATTGTCAATTGACACCAACTGTCTGATGAGGCTGTCCACAATCCTCTCCAGGACCATCTAAAGGAGCAAAATTCTTTTCTTTTAGAGCAGACCCCTTTTCAGAAGGAATAACAAACAGGATGTCACAGAAGTTGTCTCCCTTGTAAAAATGGCAGAACATCAACCTGGGCCCAGTTGTTCAAAGCATTGTTAGCTTAACGAGCTCGTTAAGGATCATTTCACTGTTTTAGTGGATTCAATACACAATATTCTGAAATTTTTTGCTGAAAAAATGTGAGTAGCTTTTGCACTGCAAAAGCTACTCACATTTTTTCAGCAAAAAATTTCAGCATATTTGCGTATCCCTCAATGTAAATTTTAACGAATCGTTAACTAACGATGTCGTTAGCTTTGAACAACTGGGCCCAGGTGTATCCAGTCTCTTTAAGCTTCTGGTTAACACAATCTGCAATCAACAAAGACCAGCATGATTGGAGCCATGTTATGAGAAAAAGGGTCTTCGGACTTTGCATCAAATCAATCTTTCAGTGTGCATGCCTCGCCTCTTATAGCGAGGACACGTCTGGCATTTTGGCTTAAGTTTCCCCTCAGTATATGGGAGCGAACCACATAGGTTCTGGCAAGAACCGATGGTCAGGCTGTCCCAAACCTTTGCTTTTTGCATATGCTATAAAGGCTCCTTTTTCCATGATGCAGTTCATAGAAACTTCACAGCAGGCCCAGCGGTTATAAAACTTTTTTGTGCTCAACTCAGCAGAGCATGAAATTTGTCCTGCTAATATCAAATTACTGGTACCAAGTTTCAAATTCTTGCTAAACATAGCTGAGCATGAAAATTTCTTTGCTATAACTATGAAAATGCCATCTATTATTGGCATTTTCGTTTTTATTAGCAGAGAAAATTTCATGCTCAACTGAGTTGAGCAGGAAAACAGTTTTATACCTCGGGGGCCAGACTAACAGATTTCTAACAGAATACATGTAATTAGAACTGAATCCTCTGCTGAAGGTGCTTAACCACTCATATAGAAATGGTTATTATACCTCAGACAAACCCAACAAAATATCTTTAAAATATAAGGTAAAATTCAGTGTAAAATATTTGTCTAACCGTTAGTATGACTTTCACAGGTTACTTCGCTTTCACCAGTTGTCACTTAGTACTGCGGAGTCAATTCAGTACTTACAATCTATTTTGAAACCATAATGGTAAAAACATCTCCACTGCCCACTTTTAACACTTTGCATGCTGGGTAAAATTTTCAACAGACGACATATTGAAATAGTTTTCTTATTTTTTCCAGAAAATAAGATTTGGCATTTCATGCAAATTGTCTCCAATGGAGACAATTTGCATGAAATGTCAAATCCTGTTTTCTTGGAAAAATATGAAAATATCATCAAGGTTTTCTGCTCAATTTTTGAAAGCTTCTGTAATATACATGTATAAGATTGGCTGCATGGTTCTTGAAAAAAAAAAGTCGAATGCAATGGCATGTAGTAAACTTCTAGATGTGACACACAAGAATAAATCAGTGTTTAAGGGGATGGGGGTCAGTTCTTTTTTCCATTTTTTTTTCTTCAAAAATCAATATTTTTATTATGGGTTTTCAAGAAAATACCAAGCTATGCTCATAACAGCCTAAAATTTCGGCAAAATATTACTTTCATGCACAAATCACGGGTGCATTAAATTATCTATGAATTTTACAACAATAGTTACACTGTTCATCACTAATGCAAATACCTGTACCTACATAATACAGTCGACTCTCGTTATCTCGAATTCCAAGGGACTCTCTGAAATACTTCGAGATATCCGTACCTCGACATATCAGATTTGCAGAATTGAGAAAAAAATAATTCGAACAACCACGTTTAACAAATATATGTGTAATTGGACTCTTAAAATTTGCAGATATATTGAAAATATTGTGGAAAAGAGGAGAAATTGCTCCTTAGGAGCAATTTCTCCTCTTTTCCACAATATTTTTTTACCTGTTGTTAGATTTTCATGTTTAGGTAGGGACCATATTTTCACTTCGAGATAAGCGGTTATTCGAGATCAGCGAGGTCGAGATAACGAGAGTCAACTGTATTACCAAGGCTTACACCTGTAATTTATGACAGGTATTACCAGTAGTCTGTTCATTCAGGTATAGCATACTGTAGGTAACTTTATGGTCATGTTCAGTGGGACAAAAAGAGTCTGTTGATCATGACTTTTTAACTGTATTTTATGGCCATGGAAGTTAACAGAAAACAGAACGTTATCATGGTTAGCGTCATGAAATTACTCGCCAATAATAAGTGTTATGCTGGGTAAAATTTTCAGCAGGCCAGAAGACATATTGAAATAGTTTTCTTATTTTTCCCCAGAAAACTAGATTCGACATTTCATGCAAATTGTCTCCATATGTCCGAACCCTTGGTAGCATCACGAAAACAGGCCTATATAATTTTGACCCCCTTAAACCCCACTTTATAATAGTAAAACTGGGGTTTACAGGGGTATATATTTTCTTATTTCTGCTCAAAAACATAGATTGTGGTACTCGTTAGAATCGCCTTGCTGAGGCGGTTCTAACGAGTACCCACAATCTATGTTTTGAGCAGAAATATGAAAAATATAAGAATTTTTATCTGATTTTTTTTCATTTTTTGATGGTAAAATTTTCAGTATATTTGAATAGGCTTGTTTTCATAATGGTTTATTAATCATTGAGCTTAGCCTGGTTCTTGGGTTTTTTGACAGCCTTCCCACCACCCCCCATCTCTCCCTTTGCAAAAACATGCCATTTCAATATGTCATACACAAAAATACATTTGTATGCAAAGTTGTTTGATTGGGCAGGGGGGAGGTGGGGTGGTAACGCATACTTTTTAAATGTTTTCCGTTTCCTATATAATATGGAATTCATACTTTTCACCCGAATTTGAACAAAATCGTTGCTTGAGCTACACAAAGGATTACATAGCTAAATAGAACAGTAAATTATCTTTAGATTTTGGTGGAAATGAGTTTGGTTCATTGAGATTCTGATAATTTCTTGGGAATTTGTTAATGAGAGATCTCTGATCTCCTTTGTTGTCTGGTGAATTAGCCCAGAAAGAGGTAAAGGTTAACACAGAAACAGAAAGGCATATGATATAAGTATCTGTTCATTCTAGTTATCAATTAATGTCCAGACTTCGACAATGGTCTCTTCCATCTTGCAAATTGGAAGGGTCCATTATTCACTTAAAAGTGTGTTATATACGAGGACACAAGTAACCACACTTCAATAAGTAACCAGCCTAATGTATTTTTAATTGGCCGACAAGGCCACAATTTTCACTTTATTGTAAAGCATAATTGGGCATGTGTAAAAAATGTGATAATGTCGGTTTAACTGCTTAAATATCAAATGTTACACAATTGGCTCACAAAGGCTTGCTTTTCATATAAACTGGAATACAGAGCTGTAATTTTGGTAAATGTCAATGAACTTGTTGACAAACACGCACTCAAGTACAGGTACAATGTAAATAACTGTTCACTGGTGGTTTACGTTTAACAAAAGATGTAAAACACAGGCTATATCTATATGTTTATATGCCTTTTATGCTAACACATGGTGCCAAAGAACAGCATTGTGGCTTGGTTTTATTTCCAGTGAGCTTTGAAAGCAACGTAATGCACTTTGAAAATGAGCCTGTTCCAAGGATATCCAAAGCCATTTCCTTGTGACAGGCCTAGTTTGAAGTGAGTGATAAGTGCTTCTATGTGTGTAATGTCAGTCAATCAGTCTTTTTAGGTTAACGTACAGAAATTCAAGAAACAATTGGCATCTACAATGGCCCAATCATACCAGTAAGGACATGAAAAGTCGCAATTCCTTTGGCTTTAAAGCTTAGCAACGTGGGTAAAATTTTCAGCAGATGACATATTGAAAATTTTTTCTTATATTTCCCCGGACAGGTTTTGATAATGGAGAAAATTTGCATGTAATGTCAAATCCTGACGGAATGACTTACAAGTCGATAATAGAATACACTCTGAAAGTCGCGCTTATGGTAAATGACCTACAATTTTGAACACTTTATTCCATTCTGTTTTGACCTAAATTTTGCTTTTTATGCATGTTTCTTAAAATACTTAGTGGAATGGCAAACTGTGTAGACCCTGATCAGACTGCTCCTTCTGCACTGTTTGCATATTTCATTTTGTCAGACACATAGGTGTTCAAAATTTTAGGACAGTTACTGTGGTCGGTCAGTCAGTTTGCTTTTCTATAGGTCATGCAATTTTGTGGTGTACCTGTACTGTAGAAAATAAGGATTCATATTTCAAGTGAATATGAAGTATTTTTCTTTTGATATTTTTTCAAGGAAAATAAGGCTTTATATTTCATGTGTACCATCTGCCAAATAGTTGATATAACAAGTAATGTCAACAAGCAGTGGTTATTAGATACCTTCCACAAGAAACCAAAACGTACAGGATAGGACAAAATGAAAACAGTATACCCCGCCCACAAACACAGTTTACGAGGGGTATAAAAATACACAGAACTTAGTTTGTTGGTGTGAAGACTGCAGCTTTAAGGTTCTATAATAGGAAATTGCAAATCAAACAAAACAAGGTTGTTTTAGAAACTTTTTACTCTCTGTACAATTTGCATAGTCTCTATAGTTCTCTAATATCATAAAATGTACATAAAAGCACAACACAAAGCTTTAACAATTACCACTCTCTAGGCAAATTAAGCAGATGACAAATTGATTTTTTTTCTTATTTTCCCAGAAAACAGGATTTGACAATTCATACAAATTGGAGACAATTTGCATGAAATGTCAAAACCTGTTTTCTGGCTCTGTTGGGAGACAAATTGCTTGAAAAATCAAAACCTGTTTTCTAGGAAAAATTTGAAAAATATTTCGGTATGTCGTCTGCTGAATTTTTTACCCAGAGTGCTAAGCATTAAATATAAAAGAGCAGATACACCAACAATTCCCCCCGCCCCTGTCTGCGCTAAAAATACACCACAACCTCTTCATAACACTATTTCTGGGATCCAATGCAAAAACACCATTAGCTAAACAAAAGTATTGTATCCGAACAAAAATATATAGACCATATAGAAAAATGACCATTTATGAAATTTATGAAGAAAAAAAAAATGACCATTTATGATGATGATGATTATTCTGTGTTTTACGTCTCTTTCAACAGTATTCTAGTCATATCAAGATGATGAATGGATGATAATAGAAGGCTCTGTGCAATGAAGCTTCGTACAGGAGTCAGTTGAATTCCTTTTCTAGTGGGGACCATGTAGGATAATTTTTCTATATAATCTATTAATTTTTACTTCGACATAACATTTTTTGGGGTCCTGCTTTAAACGTTATTATATCGGAACCCATGCTGTCATGGACCCGTGCAATAAAGAGTTTGAATACCTGGGACCGACAGTTCCTGTTCAAAACACTGTTACAGTCGAATCTCGCTATCTCCAAGTCCAAGGGACTCTCTGAAATAATTTGAGATACCCGTTCCTCGACATATCAGGTTTGCAGAATTGAGGAAAAAATAAATCGAACAACCACATTTAACAAAAGAAACATGTAATTTAACTCCTGAAGTTAGAGATTATTGAAAATATTGATTATTGAAAATATTGTGGAAAAGAGGAGAAATTGCTCCTGAGGAGCAATTTCTCCTCTTTTCCACAATATTTTGTTACTTGTTAGATTTTCATGTTTAAACAGGGACCAGATTTTCACTTTGAGATAAGTGATTATTCGAGATAAGCGAAGTCGAGATAAAGAGAGTCAATTGTAGTTTATTCAAGTCATCAAGCCAACTATGACTGTTCCTTTATATGCAATAAAAAAGAAACAAAGATTTGTTGTTGTTTAAAATAAAAATGTGCAGCAAAATGTCACTCACATTGCAGGTACATGTATTTAGAATATGGTAAATGTCCTAAAAACTGATCAGACTGCTTCTTCAGGATAAGCCATTTTGTCAGATACGAAATTTTAGGAAATTTACGGTATATTATAATACTCAATGTCATATCAACTATTTAACCTTTAAAGCATTTAGCAAAATTTTAGCAGACAACATTCTTAATTTGTTCTTATAATTTTTCAGAGAAATTAAGTCTTGACATTTCATGCAAATTGTTATTTCGTGCAAACTGTCTGCCAAGCAGACAATTCACAAGAAATATCAAGACTTATTTTCTCTGAAAAATCATTTAAAAAAAAAAAAAAAAAATAAAAACGAAAAAAAAACAACAACCAAAAAACATTGTCTGCTGCAGGCATGATTGGTGCTTTAACGATTAAAATGCCTTGTAATTAATTCCTTGCTTGCTATTTCAAAACTGTTATTAAAATATTTTACTTATCATTCTCAGTATATAGAGATTGACCACCCCTTACAATATACTGCATAACGATGATGAAGGTAGTAGTTTTAGGAATCTTATATGATTTTATGAAATTCATAATTATTTAGGGTGCAAAATTTACTATTATATGGACTGTCTGTCTGTATGTCCAAAACGCAAGGACCTGAAACACAAACTGATTTTTTGATGCATTCTGCACTCTTCTTGATTTTGGCATAAATCTGTACAAATGATGCAGTCGCAGCTATGTACATATAACCATGTTGATGATGTAGGTTGTTGACCCTGTTCACATTACAAACGATGCTCAAAACATGAAAAGGGCCCTTATTTAATTTGTGGACAACACAGGCCCTGATCAGCCTGCGCTTATGCGCAGGCTGATCTGGGCCTTTGTTGTCCACACAGAATCAACGGGTACCGCAGTATAATGTCGGACAGAAAATGCCCAGATTAGACTGCACAGATGAGTACGCTGATCTGGACCTACATTGTCCGCAAAATGCATAAGGGCCCTTTTCATGCATGGTGCATCAAATAAAATAATCATCTCAGATGATCCAAATAACTCATTGTAGTCTAGAGACCCATAAAAGGGTAATTGGCAAACAGTGCAGACCCTGATCAGACGCCACAGAATGCAGCGTCTGATCAGGGTCTCCACTGTTTGAAAATAGTTCAGCCTTTTATCTCTAAGAATATGTAAATCTCCTACCTAAAATAGAAATTGGACTCTTCCAATATATAGTGCGGGAGAGTCTATTCAGTCTACAATGGGTTAAAGTGAGATGCAACCTTCAGAAAGTTGTATCTTATGACATGCTCACTCAGCAAACGCTCTAATCAGCCTGTGCATCTGCAGTCTGATCAGTCTTAGCTGTCCACCCGTTCTTGTCTCTGATCCTTGGCTATCCAGATTTTGATCGGACTGCACCGATTCACAGCCTTATCCCCATCCTAGCTAAACACACTTATCTAAAGGTACCTTTTCTCCCACTCCGACTCAATCATCAAGCTGTACTGGAAAAAAAAAATCACTTTTTGTCTATTAACCCATTGTATACGGAATAGACTCTCCCACACTATATATTGGAAGAGTCCAATTTCAATTTTAGGTACACCCGGCTATGAGATTTACATATTCTTAGAGAAAAATGAAATTTTTTAAAAGTAAAACATATTTTAACGAGTAATACTTAACCTATAGATAATGTGCTATTCTATTCTGTTTTCACACCTTCCACAGAAAAAACGACCTTTCAGTCGTTAATTAAAGTCTTAAACCAGAAGGTCCCTTAGGCAGTTACCTGTGTGACGTAACTCTTCCCGCTCAATTGACCACGTGTCAGTTTCTTTTATGTGTAAAACAATAGACACAATTAGGAGAGATAAGCGAGGGTGGGCGGAGGGAGATAATTGATTATCTATAGGTTAAGTATTACTCGTTAAAATATGTTTTACTTTTAAAAAATTTCATTTTAACTTCATAATACATTAACCTATAGATAATGTGCTAGAATTTGCAGAATAGGAGGGAGGTGCTCTCCTAATTCTAACACCAATAATATCTCACCACTTCTGGTTAAGACTCAGGAAACTCAAAGGAATCAGATACATTCTAATTCTATATTTAATAGAAAGAATGGTCTAGATTCACAAAATAGCTTTAAGGTGTTATGATCTAACAACCTTATATATATTAGTAGACTCTAGAGGAAGCCAGTTCTTAAGTCTCAGAGACCTAACATTGGCCCCCCCCCCCCCCCCCCCCCCCCCCTCTTTTTTTTTTTTTTTGGGAAACAACAATTGGCTTCAAAAAGAAAAGGGAGTCATTGAGACATAACATAAATATTCCATCGCAAAGTAAGCTAGGAATATAGAAAATTTTGAAAACAAAATTTGTAAAACAAAAAGCCAAGACCATACACTGTAAGTAGTCTATGTAGGATCTTGAATAAATAAGGAAAAGTCTACTCGGTGGAGTTTCCTATAGATAACTGACATATGTAGATATTTTGGATAAAATTCTAGATATGTGAAGCTATGTAATTGTAATAGTCTAAGCTATTAGAATTATAAACTAATTAAATTCTGTTAATTGGAGCGACAGGACAGTTTCCGATGAACAGACACAGACTTAAAATAACCATAATGTGTAATTATTTCCCTTGATCAGATTAAAGAAGGGGAGATAATAAAAGTAGATGGAGTTAACTTAACTATAACTAAGTTATCCATCAGAAGAAAAAAAAGTATAGACAAACATAATGGTTAAAACTATTGCTAGACTAATTGTATAACGAATTTTTAGTCAAGCAATAAAATAATACAGAGTTTGCATATAACTGCTGGGAAGAAAAAACAACCTAAACCATTGATAATTAGTTTTGTCATAGACATATAAAAGCGTTTGATGTCCTGACAAAAAATAAAGAATAAACTGTCAACATCATAACTAAAGAGTTTGACAGAGAATAAGAGAGATAAGAATAAGGTTGAGCGCAGCAAACTGTATGACGGTCATAGTTTGGCTAAATCTTACCGTATTGATAAGATTAAACAATAATAAATAAGCTGGATAGAATCTTTCTATACCAGAAGATTGCCATGAAAAGTACTCCTGAGTAAATAATCATGGAAATCAAGAAATGTTAAAAATCCACTTTGATACGAATCAAAATGTTCATAAAAAGAGAAGGACTCAGAGAAAAAGTAATAGTGTGATAATCTCTGAAGAAAGATTATACAATAATACTGATTATTAATCTCAAAAAACACTTAATTTAAAAGTTAAGAGATAGTATTACTATTCTATACGCATATTTAAGAATAGTAAGAAATATATTAATACTAAATAAAAATTATACTACTGAACAAAATTCCCGCTATAAATCATAGGTTAAGCGTAACTATTATTTAAGCAAGGAATTATTAAACATATAACTGTCTATAAAATTACTGCCCGTAAATTTTATAGATAAACATTCAATCAAATTTTTTTTTTTTTTTTTTTTTTTTTTTTTTAGAATTGAATATTAATAGAATAAAATCTATGTCTGCATAATTGGTAATTCCTGAAATATCAAATTACGTACTCGCAAATGAGTTCAGGAAGAAAATACATATATATACTCTCGAGATCTATGTGTAAACCATAGAGAGTAATAATATTATTACCGCGATCCCTGACGGAAGGGTAAAAACATGTATATGAAAGAGATAATAATTAATTTAACGTCATATAGGTTTAAGATAAAATTTGTTTAATCTTTAACCAATATGCAGCAACAGTGACTCGATATTCTGTATTCGTACGTAGAAAAGGAGTACTTAGTCATTAGAATTTTGAATGATTGAAATAGAGATAATGGGATCTAAAAGGATGTATCTCCATGAACTGAATCGAAGGATAATATCCATTCTAAAAAACTAGGGCTTGTTTTAGGCTTAGTTTAACAAGCGTAGAATTGAATTATTTTCAAGTATTCATGAAGTCGTTATGCTCTGAATACTGAGAAAAATGTTAAAATATTGTTTAGGAAATAAAAAAGTGACTGTTCCACAATGTTAGCTAGATTTAAACCTGGAACGTAGCGAGAAGGTCAATCTAATTTAAAAGTAAGATGAGAAAGATAAATAATGAAGATAGATATATAAATATCGGAATAATATATTATCTCCAACAATTATCAAATAATCTGAATGTTTAAAGGCATAAATACTACTCGAAAGTTTATTTACCGAATGTATAATCGGAGAAACCTTTCAGTATGTTCAAAAACGTATCACAAAAGTAAGATCTGACCAGGAACGTAGGTGCAGCACTTACTAAGTTGTGAAGTTAATATAAACATATTTTATATTATAAATTGAAGCAGTGCATTTCAAAATCATCGACATCTTGAAATGACTTATTGTGTGGAAAAATAAATAAACATCCAGTTTCGGAAAGATATTTATCTATATATATAGACCATTTTTGATGCGGACTGGAAATCAAGATATTAATCTTTGCATTATTCGCAAACTGAACTTGAACTCTTAGCGAGAATTACTATGATCCCTTTAACGAATGTAAACATAAAGGAGGGGTAAAAAGATAATTAAGAGTGTCTTAATTCTTTACCGGCTCGTATACTAATAATTAAGGATGTTTTCCCTTTTGTCTAAACCTAGACTATAGATTGATTAATATAATTATAATAATATCTGCTATTATGAGGTAAACTCTCGTTAATTAACCTCTAAGCATATATCAAAAATATATATCAACATAATCTAGAGCTTCGGTAAGTTTAGAGGAAGGAAATGATTGACTTTGGCAGTTTCTGAATAGTTACAAAGTCAATAAAACAAAATATCAAAAGGAAAGTATTGTATATAAAATCTAATTTAGGCAATAATAATCTGTCACGTACTGAATAATTAATGCCTTTACTAAATATGTATCCATTGTCAATACCAAAGTGCAAGAAAATTTTGATTGACATGGACTCTAGTTATAAATAAAATATTAGAGGTATAGAGCTAGTCGAAGCAAAACTATTCCTCAATAAGATAAAGTAGACCTATAATATACGAGGATTAATTGGGTCTAGAATTATAATCATAATAAAATTATTATTCCAATATGAAGAATCTTCAGCGTAATAGATTCTTACTGAGGCAAAAATATCTGGTATATTGCTATCGTAGTCTTAAATGATCCAGAAGAAAAAATAAAACAGGCAAAGTAAAGAACGTATCGAATTATATCTATGCCTAAATATAAGATTTTTTTCTTATTTATTATTTTATAGCAGAGTTTAGACAGAGCACGACTGACCTAGACTCTAATATAATCAATCAAAAGATAGTATAAAATAGAATACATGTAATAGCTTATCGGATCAACTATTTTCCATGTAGAAAAGGCAAAAGGAAAATATGTACCTCAACTAGAATTTTAAATCGTAGTAATCTAGAGAGGTAGCGAATAAATAAATAAACTGTTAATTTATTTATCTGGTTGGTGTAAATTTCCGATACCTTAAGAATGAAAAATTAATAGAAAGTAGAAAAGATCGATTGCTACTTTCTTGTTAATTTACTCCTTAGATTACATGCTGATTACATATCGGAGCATGTAGAAGAAAAACAGGGGAGGAAAGAAGAAAATTTTTTTATATTTCGTGTATATTTTTCTTCTTATAAATAACGATAGTTTTATAGTTCACCTTTGCCCTAGAGCCGAATAAGGTGAATATGTAAGAAGTTAATCTCTTTGTAGCGAATAAAAGAGATATAATTATAGCTGGAAGTATCTTCTACACTTAGTGAATGAATTGCGAATTTGATCGTAACCGATAATTCTTAATTCATTTTCAATAATAAATATATATATAGAATTTAAGTCAAGTTCAAAAGTGACTGGACAGAATTCAACAATATAAATGGCTACTAGGTATTAGAACCCATCGCTGTCATTCAATAACCTATAATCCAAGACTATACATGTCTATAGTGGTTATATATGAATATATGTTGAGCGAGTACTAGTGACTACTACTCGCACACTAGTAATCCGACACAAAGTCTACGAAACTACTACCCAGTGGAATTTCGTTAGAATGACCTGGCACTACTCTACGAAGTGCCTCCCGATGAAATTTTCGTTAGAGCCGGAATTTAAACGCTTTCTAGCGAATTAAAGAGATAAAACATCATTTGAATGACCTGGCACTAGTCTACGAACTGCTGCCCGGTAAGAATTTTGTTATAGTCGGAAGTTTAACTCTTTCTAGCGGATAAAAGAGATAAAACATAAGTTAATTTAAAATATTAATGGAATTACACACCTATAATAAGTCAATGGAATATTAAAAATTCTAGTCTGATTTGGGAAAGACTGTACAGAATTTTTTTGTATAAAAAGTTATTATGTATTTCACTTAATAACCTATATCCATTGACTTAAACGTGAATGGAGCTCTATGAACGATAATAGATTGTTCGGGAATTAGTAATCATTATTTTGACACTAGTTACCCGACACAATGACCGGACACTAATATTCGTAACTGTTGCCCGGTAAGGTTACAAGTAATTTGACAAATTGATCGGATAGTAGTATTCGTAACTCTAGTCCGATGAAAAAGGGAGATTATATATGAAAACTGAGCGGGCACAAGTATTCGAAACTTTTTCCCGAAGATAATTAATTATTAGGCAAAAATTGACCAGACACTTTCTGTAAAAGTTTGCCTGGTGAAAAATCAGAAATAATATAATAATATGACCGGGTATAAGTATCAGAAATATTACTGATACTTTGCCCAGTGAAAATTTTTTTTTTTAATAATTAGACATAATGACCGGAAGTTAGTATACGTGACTATTTTGTCCGGTGAAATATGTCAGAAACTAAGTCTTTCCAGAAAATAATTAAATTATTGACTGGAGACTAGTTGACTGGTGCCTGGTTGATCGGTGACTGGTGACTGGGTGACTGGTGACTGGGTGACTGGTGACTGGTGCCTGGTTGACTGGCACCTGGATGACTGGTGACTGGTGCCTGGTTGACTGGTACCTGATTGATTGGTGACTGGTGAAGCTGATTGACTGGTGCCTGGGTGACTGGTGATTGGTGACTGGTGACTGGTGGACTTAGACTTTATAGGATACTAAGTACCCAAAGATGCCACCTTGATGGGTCTTACCCCGGCAGTATAGCCATATGGGGTGGGGCTCCCATCAGTAAAGAATTGTCTTATAACCCATCAAGGGTTGACAAGTTCTTTACAATAAGCTTCTCCACCATGAGAATCTTTAGCCAACTGAAGATCTCTGCAAACAAAAGTCCAGGAAAAACATATCGTAATTGCTGAATAACCTGGAACGAAAAGAACAAAAATATTCTGCATATATAAACACGACTATCGAACCGATCGCGCACGAGCGTTGTGCCGAAAGGCGAGAGTCGCCAAAACGCATGTGGAAAAAGACCAGTCAAAAATACATGAAATCGAAAATTGAAAATTTTAAATAATAACACAGAAAGTGAAAGGAGTGATAAATAAACAAAAGAAACACAAGGATACATAAATTTATCCGTGAGGAAAGAAATAATCCAAATTTCTATCACAGGTAAATAATCCTTGTTGAATTTCTTTGTCCACAGAAAAGAAACTGACACGTGGTCAATTGAGCGGGAAGAGTTACGTCACACAGGTAACTGCCTAAGGGACCTTCTGGTTTAAGACTTTAATTAACGACTGAAAGGTCGTTTTTTCTGTGGAAGGTGTGAAAACAGAATAGAATAGCACATTATCTATAGGTTAATGTATTATGAAGTTAAAATGGCTAAACTATTTGCAAACAGTGGAAACCCTGATCAGATGCCGCATTCTGTGGCATCTGATCTGTGTCTGCACTGTTTGCAAAGCACCCTTTTACGGTCTCCCGACTACAATAGGTTTAAATAGTTTTCATCACTTTTCCCCTGAAAACAGGGCTTAATATTTTGTGTAAATCCCCTCTTCTGACATTGATGAAATGTCGAGCCCTTTTTTAGGAAAATTAAGCAATAAATATTACTATTTGTGGAATGCACAGACTAGCCTATGTTGAGGTTTAAGGACACATCAACCCCTGTGGGTCATTTTGTGCGGTCTACCGGAGAAAGGAAGAAAAAAGGTATAGAAAAAATAGTAGCAGAGAGGAAAGTGAGAGATGAAAGAAAGAGGAAAATGAATGAAAGTGTAGAACAAATAACAACATTCCCCCTCTTCCCTAATAGGCCTTGCCTTGCCCAAATGTAAGCCAATATCAGTTGGATGCCCAGTGACTTAAGATACACAACACGTTTGCCTTGCCTAACCAACCTACACAGACCAGCCTGAATTTTTGCTGCAAGCATTTAGGAAAACGTTGTTACCAAAATGTTTTTACTATACCACAAGCATAGCTCTCGATAAGGGGGGTGTCCAGATGAATATAGTGAACCCTCGTTACGACGACAGCATTTGTTCCCAATTAAAACGAATTTGCTGTTGTGCTGAATACTTAATGAGCAGACTGATATGTAACAAAGATCTTCTTTTGTTCTTATTTCCTAATATAACAAATGTTTTGAATATTTGTTAGAACTGCCTCACTAAGGCAATTCTAACAAAAATCTGAAACATGTTTCTTTAAATTATTAAATACAACATTCTTGCATAATTTGTGACTACTTGTTACATCTTAAGCAAAGGTTTCGTGACAGTGAAACCGTCTTTATAACGAATTTTGTGGTTTTATTGAGTGTCGGTATGAAGAGGGTTGTCTGTATTTGTGCCAGTGCACACCTAAACCTATAATAAGACCTGTGTATGGTAAATGTCCTAAAATTTCGAACACTTTATTCTCTACTATTCTGGCCTAAATTATGTTTCTTGTGCACTTGTTTCTTAAAATACTTAGTGGAATGGCAAACAGTGTAGACCCTGATCAGACTGCTCCTTCAGGAGCAGTCTGATCTGGGTCTGCACTGTTTGCATATGTCATTTTATCAGAAACTTTGGTGTTCGAATTTTTAGAACATTTACCGTAACCAGCAAAGACTCTGATCAGCCTGTACATTCATTCAGTATGGCAAGGTTTCTCATTTAACCTTCTTTAATAGCCTGCAATCAGCAAAGACTCTGACCAGACTGCACAGATGTGCAGTTAGATCTGAATCTTCACTGGTCGTTTAAGTCTTATTGTAGGTTTTGTCGTGCGCTGGCTCCTTTCTCTATGAAAACATATGTTGTGTACTCATCAAAAGGGCTTCTGCAAGAAAAATACACGCACACACAAAATATTCAAAAATGTCCACTGCAGTTGTTTGTTTGTGTTCAGCTTTTACAGCCCAGTCAACCCAATGGGATCATGTTGAGCACAGTCAGTTTACCTAACCACACTTTTACTGGACAGGCTTAATCCTCTTAGCCACTGCAGTTCCGATTAGCACTTTATGGTTTAATGCTTTGCATTCGGGGTAAAAATTTCAGCAGACAAATTTGAAATATTTTTTTCCAGAAAATAGGATTTGACATTTCATGCAAACTGTCTCCTTTGGAGACAATCTGCATGAAATGTCAAATCCTATTTTCAAGGAAAAATCAGATCAAGAAAAAAATCACATCAATTTGTCATCTGCTGAATCTGTCTGTACTATGGTAAGTGTTAAGCCCAGTTTTCACATGAAAAGTAATGAAAATATTTTAGCAGACAAAAGTGACTTTTATTTCCAGTGTGTACAGCTTGATGGCAGCAGTGTGAGAAAAATCCTATTTTACTGGAAAAAAAAGAAAGAAATAAGAAAAATATCATCAGTTTGTCACCTGCTAAATTTGCCCAGAGCATGGCAATACAGTCAGCCCTCTTTATACTGATATTCGATATAACGACAAAATTCATTATAACGACAATTAGAATGGAACGATTCCTTAGCTCAAAATGAGGTAGACAATTAGAGATATTCAGGAAGATTTTATTTAATAACCCAAGAAACATTTGTTGTGGATATTTGTGAGAATCACCTTGTGAGGAAATTCTAACAAATATCCACCAAATATGTTTCTTGGAGTAAATAAGGGGAAAAAAGCTTTTTATCTTTTATAATCCTGGTATATATTGGGATTCTATAAAGCGGCAGATTCTTTTTAACGGCAACATCTTGGGGGACAAATGCTGTCGTTATAACGAGGGTCCTCTGTCCTCTCTCCATCTGGTGCTATAAATTATCATAGGCTGGCTTGGGGCATTTTCTTGAGTGTGGTTTTATCCACAAAGTGGTTCAAAATAATGTAAAAATATGAATACTGATACTGTATATAAATAAATGTACATACTGGACTCAACTTTTTAATGCTTAGCACTCTGGGTAAAGTGCTTAAATATTTTTGTTATTGTTCCTAGAAATGGAGACAATTTGCATGAAATGTCAAATCCTGTTTTCCAGAAAAAATATCAATTTGTTGTCTGCTGAATTTGCCCTCAGAGTGGTAAAGGTTAAACCAAAAGTATTGGTATTTTTTTCTGAAAGCCCTGGGTAAGTGGCAGAAACAGATATTTGGAGAGGTATATTGTTGGTTTTATGGCAACAACCAATGATATATCTCCCTAAATGAAAATTTTCATTACGGTTATCTCCTTTCTAATGCACTTCATCAGCTTTAAAACCCTAAAGAACCTCTAAAGCTTGTTTTCTAATCATTTGTTTTGTTAAAAAAAACTTGCACTATTTGCACAAAGCAACAAGCGCTGTGAGCTGCGTAAAACCAAATGCCAGTCAATGAAAAGCAACGTTACGTGATGATCTCGGTTTTCATACCGTATATCACAGAATATACCATCGCAAATTTTTTATGTTATATATATTGCATTAGAATAATGAATGAAGGAACAGACGAACAAAACAAATGCAACATATCCCACCCACCCTGCCCCGCTTTCAATTTCGAAGTTGGGGGCACCATGGGTACCCACAACATTTTTGTCGAGGTTAACCAATCTCTGGGCTAATTCAGCTGAGGACAAACTGATAACATTTTTCTAATTTTTCCCTGAAAATAGGTTCTGAAATTTCATGCAAATTGTCTCCTTAGGAGTCATTTTGCATGAAATGTCAAAACCTATTTTATTTTATAGGGGAAAAAAGAAGAAAAAATACTTCAAAATGTCCTCTGCTGACATCTTACCCAGCATGCTTAGCGTTTTAAAACATTTTATCTGGAACAATGATACAAAAAAATATAATCAAAATAAAATAAGCTACAAGGTAACAAAATGTACATTCAGACTCAGGTTGAGGCATGAAATCAAGAAACCTCCATATCAGTATGTACAAAATACAACCTGTAACCGTTACCACTCTCTGGGCAAAATCAGCAAATGACAAATTCATTCCATTTTTCTTATTTTTTTTCCCCAGAAAATGGTCCCTGACATTTCATGCCAACGGTTTCCCTAGGACATAGTTTGCATGAAATGTTAAAGCTTATTTTCTGGGAAAAATAAGAAAAAATATTTCAAAATGTCTGCTGAAATTTTTACCCAGTATACTCACTGTTAAGAAGGCAAATACCAGCTTGTGCTTCTGTCAACTCTGATCTGTGTCTTAACCCTAGTCCTGCTGAACTGGGATATGTTCTGCTTTTGCAAACAGTGTAGATCCAGATCAGTTGGCTTCTGAAGAAGCCAACTGATCTGGCTCTGCACTGTTTGCCATTAAGTACATGTATGTGAATTTATACTACCTGGATCAAGTAATCTGACTGGCTGAAAATCAGAAATGGGCATGGCATCTAAATTTATTCACCATGGCAAGGGTTAAATCTTCCCTGTTTAACCTATTTATGCCGTGGACTCTTCTACCTATCTTTAGGGACAAGTCCATCTCCAGTTTAAGGGCCATCTGGTTTACTTTAACTTTTTACCATTGTTTTACAAAACTTCTCATCTTTAATGCAAACAGCATGGCACCTAACCAGACACCCCATTCTGTGGCTTCTGATCGGGCTCTTCACTGTTTGCCACTGTTTATGGGATGCTAAGCATAAATGGGATAATTTTCACAAAAACTTTGTACCTAAGTAATAAACTTCTTCAACACACTGTGTTCATGTGCAGGCCAGTCTCGGTGTTACAATTTCTATACTGCAAACCAACATTTTGAGACGAGAAAGTAACATTTTGTCAAAAGTCGGTGAATGGTGGAAATTTATTTTTGCCGCTTTCAGAACGCCACTATATACATCTTTGGGACCGTGGAAATTCGTTCGAGACATGGGTAGTTCGAGCCACTGAGGGTTAATCATGGCACCAGTTCAGGAAACAAATAGCGATAATTTAGGGAAATCTTTTCTATTTTCAACACAATGATTGTATGTTGAGTGTACTCATTAGAATTGCCTCAGTGAGGTGATTCTAATGAGTACACACAATATACAATTCCATAATAAAATAAGAAAAAAATCTCTAAACATCTGTTTTCTTGAGCTATTGGAAGAATTTTTGTAGGGACTGAAAAAAGGGTTCGAATCATCCACGGTAAACAAGCCATCCATGTTCGAGCCATTGAGGTTACACTGTATTCTGACACCTTAACTCCTTAGCATACTTGTCCTAGAACAAATCCATCTGACTACCTGCTGATGTCTAGAACTGCTGAGTTAGTGGCAAATAGTGCAGACACTGATCAGGTACAAAATTCTGTGGCATCAGATCTGTGTCCAAAATGTTTGCTCGGCCACTTTTGTCTGAATAGTTCTGGTAAATACGGTAAATTACAGACTTTTGCAATATTCTTAGCAATAAATTCTCACCATACAGACTTTCCACACAAACATTTCTCAAACACAGACCAAACTGGATTTACAGAATAGCTCCAGATAAGGAAAATCCAGATAAATATTGTTCTTATTTCTCCACAAAATCATACTGTGTTGCACCTAATTATCGCACATATGGTAAATGTCCTTAAATTTCAAACACTTTATTACATAATTTTTTGGCCTAAATTTGGCTTTTTATGCAGTCTTTCCTAAAATACTTAGTGGAATGGCAAACAGTGTAGACCCTGATCAGACTGCTGCTACAGAATCAGTTGTTTGTGTTGAGGTTTTACGGCCCAGTCAACCCAAAGGGGTCATGTCGAGCGTGGACAGTTTACCTAACCATAAGTTTACTGGGCAGGCTTTGTCCTCTAACCGGTTAACCAGTATTGTGCCCATTCTACACTATTTGCATATACCATTTACTCAGAAACTTTGGTGTAAAAATTTTAGGACATTTACTGTACCCCTATAATCACACAGCTAAGCAATTGTAGTTTTCAGATTACAGTCAGTGTACTTGTCCATGCATTTAGTCGTTGCGATTCAAATGTGTACACACAACATATGCTTTTATAAAGAAAATTAGAAAAAAAAAACCAACAAAACACGCACAAAAAAACAACAACACAAAAACATCGCATAAGCATCATTTGATAAGTCCTTCTGTGATCTTTTTTTTTTCTAAAGTGTACCCTTAGTATAGGTGGATACATATTGACTACAAATTTTCCCAGTCATTTTGAAAAAAAAACTAAGCACACAATGCAACTATTAAGTCGAATATGGTATGTTGTGGGCACTCATTAGAAATGCCTCACTGAGTACCCACAACGTATGTTTTTATGGAGAAATAATAATGTTTGGATAAAAACAAAAAACGCCTTGGCCCGGTTGTTCAAAGCTAACGATGTCGTTAGTTAACGATTCGTTAAAATTTACATCGAGTGATACGCAAATACGCTGAAATTTTTTGCTGAAAAAATGTGAGTAGCTTTTGCAGTGCAAAAGCTTCTCACATTTTTTCAGCAAAAAATATCAAAATATTGTGTATTGAATCCGCTAAAACAGTTAACGAAATGACCCTTAACGAGCTCGTTAAGCTAACGACGCTTTGAACAACTGGGCCCATATGTAGAGAGCTACATTACATTATTCCATTATGCAAGTTTTCTTGTGATCACGCTCCAATGCTGTTCAGTCTAAAGCATACATAACTACAGAAACTAATATATACTTCATTTGTATTGACTAAAATATGAGAAAAAATTATTTATTATATCTTTAAGTACATTTATACAACCTTTTTCATTATTTGAATATATATTTTATAAACGTAAAACATGCTTAATGTGCTTTCAACATCTTTCAGAAACTCGTTGTTTGCATGGTACTTTAAGTCCAAAGGAGTGAATCTGTAAAATTTAATTGTGGTTCAATGCAAAATCATTTGTCATAACTGTTTGTTTGTGTTGAGGTTTTACGGCCCAGTCAACCCAATGGGGTCATGTCGAGCGCGGTCAGTTTACCTAACCACACGTTTACTGGGCAGGCTTTGTCCTCTAAGCGGTTAACCAGTATTGTGCACATTCTTTCGCCAGAAACTGACAACTGCCCTTCTTAAATCAGCGGAAGGGAGAGAATGACCGTAGAAAATATTTCATGATCAATCTCCGCGAAAGAATGTTGCCGACCTCGGCGGGGGTCGAACCCGCGACCTCCTGGTCTCCAGTCGGACGCGCATCCAACTGAGCCACCGAGGCCGGCTTGTCATAACTGCCTAGGTACCAAAAGTTTTAATCTATTCTTTGGTTTAAAAAAAAAATGGAACATTTTTTTTTTTTTCCGTATTAAAAATGGTTGCAAATTATGCAAAAATCAACAGAGTATGTAGACTGGAGGGAGGTTTTCACCAAGACCCATTTGTTCAAAATTTCTGAAATTTTCACAATCATTGTGAAACATCAATAATTAAAGTGGAGAAACCAAGCAATATTTTATCATAAATTAAAAAAAAAACAAAAAAAAAACTCAGTTCAATATAGGAATTGCATTGGTCAGACCAGTTTTTTGGCCATAAAAGATTTTTTACGGTATGGTAAATGTCATCAAATTTTGTACATCTATAGTTTTGACAAAATGGCATATGCAATCAGTGTAGACCCAGATCAGACTGAAGGAACAGTCTGATCAGGATCTATACTGTTTGACATTCCACCAAGAAATTAAAGAAAGAATTGCATAAAAAGCAAAAATTAAGCCAAAAAGATATGGAATAAAGTGTTCAAAACTTTAGGACATTTACCATAAAAACCTGAGAACAAAGCCCAGAAATGACAAACAGTTTCTGATTGTCACTCACAAATAAGTTTTTGCATTTAGAATAAAATGCCAAGCAAAAAACATTTTTCCAAGTGATGTCGAAAGCACAGTAATTTCATTTTAACCCTTAAAGCGCCAAGAAAAAACTGCATCTGAAAATGTCGTCTGTTTATGTCGTCTGCTGAATATTCTTGCAGACTTTTCAAACCTATTTTTGCATACAGGCAAACAGTGTGGACCCTGATCAGACTGCTCCTAAAGGAGCAGTCTGATCTGGGTCTACACTGTTTGCAAAAATTACTTTTAAAATCACAAGCAGATGACAAAGCAGACGACAATTGTTGTTGGCGCTTTAAGGGTTAACACATATTTCTCTGCCATTGAATCATAAATGGATTTCCTAAGTATGATATGTTTCTCACTTAGCATATTGCGATCTCTGGGAAAACTGAGCAGACGATAAACTGGGCCCAGTTGTTCAAAGCTAACAATGTCGTTAGTTAACGATTCGTTAAACTTTACATCGAGTGATACGCAAATATGCTGCAATTTTTTGCTGAAAAAATGTGAGTACTCACATTTTTTCAGCAAAAAATATCAGAATATTGTATAATGAATCTGCTAAAACAGTTAACAAAATGACCTTTTAGGAGCTCGTTAAGCTAACGATGCTTTGAACAACTGGGCCCACATATTTTATCTAAAACATTTTTCCAGTAAATAGGGTTTAAAATTTCATGCAAATTGTCTCCTAAGGTGTCAAACCCTATGTACTGGGAAAAAAAATATTAAAAATGTCATCTACTGAATTTTTTACCCAGCATGCTAAGTGGTAACTTTGATTGGCTTAATTTAAATATAAGCTGACTGCATATTTTAAAAATAATTTCCTCTAGGGCTTGACATTTCATACGAATCATCTATAAAGGAAGTAAATCATATGAACTGTCAGACCATATTTTCTGAGAAAAACAAGAAAAATCTCAAAAGTCTCCTACATCAGCATAACATGACTAATGGAAGTATCTCCTCATATGGTATTCAACAACATTCGAGCTGCACCACAAGAAAAAGGCTCTTCATTGAATCAATTTTCCATCAAATCAATTTTCCATCGAATCAATTTTTCAGTGTGCATGCCCTGCCCCATTAGCATGGCCACATATCCAGTTCTTTGGCTAAGTTTCCCCTTTGGCCTCCTGCTTATGTAAGCAAACAGCACAGGTTCTGGCGACTTTGCAGTCTCACCTGAACTGTTGCTGTTTGCATACTCTATAATGGGTCTTTTTCCCCAAGACACAGCTCATATGAATACAGATTTGCATCATATTTGGTATAAAATGGTGTCCAGATACGATCAATGTCCTAAAATTTCGAACACTTTAATCCATATTTTTTTGACAAAATTTTGCTTTTTCTTCAGTTGTTTCTTAAAATACTTAGTGGAATGGCAAACAGTGTAGGCCCTGATCAGACTGCTCCTTCAGGAGCATAATGATCTGGGTCTACACTGTTTGCATATGCAGTTTTGTCAGAAACTTTGGTACACAAAATTTTAGAACATTTACCGAAAGACTATCTTGGTCGTCCAGTAAAAACTTTTAAAATAGTCACTTCTATAAGATCAAAAATACAGAAAATATCCCAAATACACAAACAAATGCAATCCAAAAACAGCAGTCAACCACAGATCAAGACACGAGGGACATACAATAAATATTTTTCTTACTTCACCTTGAAAAATTACTTTGTGGGTAGTCATTGGAATTGCCTTTGTGGGGATATTCTTATTCTATCCAATAAGTATCAACAACATTTTCATGGCTGCTGCAGCTGACAATTATTAGTTTAGCATTTTACATCCCTTTCAACATTATTTAACCCTTGCCCTGCTGAATAAATTAAGATGCCACGACCACTTCTAATTTTCAGCCAATCAGGTTACTTGATCCAGATTGTTGCTATAAATTTGCATACTTCATGGCAAACAGTGCAGATCCAGATCAGTTGGCTTCTTCAGAAGCCAACTGATCTGGATCTACACTGTTTGCAAAACAGGGTATATCCGGGATCAGCAGGACAAGGATTAAGTTACACTGAGACTATGGACATGTGATAATGCACCTCCACGGGTATTCACACCCTGGGCCTTGTGATCCAAATTCAGGACCATTTACCACTTGGACATCCGGAACACTCCTCCTTAACCTTAGTCCTGCTGAACCCATACATGCCTTCCTTTGCAAACAGTACAGAGCCAGATCAGTTGGCTTCTGAACTGATCTGGATCTGCACTGTTTGTCAAGAAGTATGTGAATTTGTGTCAACAACCTGGATCAAGTAATCTGATTGGCTGAAAATTAGAAGTAGGCGTGGCATCTTAATTTATTGAGGAGGGCAAGGGTTTTAACAAACCCTCTGAATTCTTTGCTGAGTACATATAATAACAACTTGATCTCACATTGCAGCGTATTTCTCTATGGATGTTTTTGCCTACTGAAGAACCCAAATGACTTGATAAGCAATATAATATGGTATAAAATGTTAACCCATGCTCCAGATAAAAGGGTTGGTTGGGTTGGAGTTTAATAGCCTAGTCAACACTATTAAGGCCATGTCGAGCCGATTAGTTTACCTAACATCACTTTTCCGGGGAAGGGTTAGTCCTCTAGGCAGTTAGACAGTATTTGTACACATTATGTTGCCAGAAACTGACAACTGCCCTTCTTAAATCAGTTGAAGAGAGAGAATGACAGTAGATATTTTCCATGATCAATATCCATGAAAGAATGTTGCCGGACCTGGCGGGGATCGAATCCGTGACCTCCTGATCACCAGTTGGGACGCTTTTCCTACCGAGCTACCAAGGCCGGCCCCAGATAAGAGGGGTTATCCATATGTTTTTCTCTTCTCTAAGAAAACATATGTTGTAGGTGCTCAATAGAAGCACCTTGGCGAGGCACTTCTAATAAGTACTCATTATATATGTTCTTTGTACATTCACTGAGGCCCATTTTTCTTGATGTGTCTCAAACCATTTCTAGAAATGCATGCAGTGAAAGAGTAAAATAAAAATTCATCACTTCTAAATTATAATATTAATACAACAACAGAAATATCTATATTTCTACTATAAAATGAAGAACACATAAACAATACAATATTAAAATATCTCAAATAATAGTTCAATACATAGCTGTACAGGGTCTATTTTGAGGGTTGATCGCAAGACTGTAGCAAGTCAGATGGTTGTTTTTCCCAATATTTAATCTCCTCACCATGAAGGCGTTATGAAGATTACCTTTCTTTCTGTAAACAATGGAAATTTAGGTGCCATTGCTCGTATGAGCAATGGCACCTAAATTTGCATTGTTTACAAAGGGGTCAAAGTTGCCCCTAAACAAGGGTTTCAAAAATATGTCTGAGTTACTACAGTCTTGCGCTCACCCTCGATTTGTAAAATGGATCAGAGCGTTAGATAATGTGTTGTGTTTGTTTGTTGTTTGTTTGTGTTGAGGGTTTACGGCCCAGTCAACCCAATGGGGTCATGTCGAGCGCAGTCAGTTTACCTAACCACGTGTTTACTGGGCAGGCTTAGTCCTCTAAGCGGTTAACCAGTATTGTGCACATTCTTTTGCCAGAAATTTTGTTTGTTGTTTTCATCCAAAAAGTGCTAATATTTTTCTTATATCTCCACAAAAACATGATGATTTTGTGTTTATGTCCCTTTCAACATTATTTAAGTTGTATCGAGATGATGGAGGGGTTATAATGAAAGGCCCTGAGCAATAAAGCGCCTACAGACATGAGCTGAATTCTGCCTCCAGCAGGGACGACACCTGACACATCGCGATCCAAAGTCGGAAGTGCTAACCACTTGGCCACCACCCAGATGCTTCCATAAAACACCGTTACAATGATGGTAATCATTAGAAGTGACTCAATGTGCGTGTAATGAGCACCCACAATGTACATTTTTGTTGAGAAATAAGAAAAAATTATATCTGGATATTCATCTTGTATAGGGCTATGATCTAAAGTATACAAGAGAAACTTAACTTCTTGTATATACAAAAATAGCTGACTGGGGCTGCTTGGGGTCAAAGTCTTCACTCTGCAGAAACCAATAGCCCAAAATAAAATAAAAAAACATTTTTCTCACTTCTTCACAGAAACGTGTTGTGGGACTCATTAGACTCAGTGAGGCACTTCTAATGAGTATGTTTTCGTGAATAAGTTAATTAAAGTTGAACCTCAATACATTTGTAGCTCGAACATCTGTGGCTCATTTACCATGGCTGACTCAAACTCGTTTCTGAGCCCCCAGGAAGTTCTTCAGGGCCTGGTTGTTCAAAGTGTCGTTAGCTTAATGAGCTTGTTAAGGGTCATTTCGTTAACTGTTTTAGCGGATTCAATATACAATATTCTGATATTTTTTGCTGAAAAAATGTGAGTAGCTTTTGCACTGCAAAAGCTACTCACATTTTTTCAGCCAAAAATTTCAGCATATTTGTGTATCACTCGATGTAAATTTTAACGGATTGTTAACTAACGATGTCGTTAGCTTTGAACAACTGGGCCCTGATTGCTAAAGGAAAAAAATATTTAAGGATTTTTTTGTGAAATACCGGTATTTTTATTCTATCATGAGGCAATTCTAATGAGTACATTCAACATACAATTTTTATATAAATTATCCCCACTTACTTCCTGACTTGGTGCTATGATTAACTCTCGGTGGCTCGAACTACCCATGTCTCAAACAAATTTCCATGGGCCCAAAGATGTTCAAACCAACAAAGTTCGACTGTACACTATTCATCTGGATACGATTCTAATCTGGAGTCCTGGATACTTCCTGAATAAATAACCTAGGCCATGCAAAAATGAACCTCCAGAACTCCAGGTAAGAGGGGGTCCACGTATGATTCCCAATGTGAGAAAACGTACCTTCAGACATCATCGCCCACCTAAGATTCAGATTAGCCTGCGCATTCAATGTGATCAGAATCTTCACTGGGTGCATTTTGGATAGCTAAGGATGCTGTTTCTTCATGCAGACAAACCTTTGATCAGACATTATTGCATAAAAAGCAGTGCCGACATTATTAACAGCCGTGTATTAACAGGCGAAAAACCATGTATTAACAAGGCAATTCACGCGCTGTTAATGCATGGCTACGCAACTTTCAATATGAACGTACCGGGGTCACAAATTTTCCGCAGTTACGAGATGTGTACTGCCCGGCCTTAGAATGAGCATAGTCCATGGAAATTGCGTTCGCGAGACATCGGTAAAAAGGCAAAACAAAATAGTGCAAGAAATAACGCGAAATGTAGCTAATGTTTTCAGTTTTTATGCAATAATAGCGATCGAACATGGTTTTTCAATGCATTAACATTCACCATGTCCCTAGGGAGGTGTTGAAAACCGCGGCCTCGGTTTTCAAAACCTCCCTCAGGACCTGGCGAATGTTAATGTATGAAAAACCATGTTTGATCCCTATAATGTGGATGTGCTAACTGAGATTTGAGTCTTCCTTGGGCGTACATGTCAGAAGGTATGTTTTCTCATGCTGCTGCTCACATTTTATGAGGACTCATTAGAAGTGCCCATAGCTCTTGATAAGGTGCTTTTTTCAACCAAAAAATATCTATATTTTTCTTAATTCTCAAAGAAAACATATGTTGTGGTACTCATTAGAAGCGCCTCGCCGAGGCGCTTCTAATGAGTACCCACAACATGTTTTCGTTGAGAAATAAGAAAATTATTTACCTGTTACCCACTCTTATCTAGACCTATGAGTGCCTCTCTGAAATGTCTCATGAAGTGCTTTTAATAAATACCCACAATGTAAATTTTTGTGGATTTTTTTTTATTTTAGTTTTATGGCCATTCCAAGAATATTTCACTTATATCGAGTCGATCGTTCATCAAAGGTGGACGAAAACCGGAGAACCAGGGAAAAACACACTTCCTGAATAAATAAGCTAGGCCATGCAAAAATGCATATGCGCAGACTGATCTGAGTCTGTGCTGGTTGCACAAATCTTATTGTAAGTTTTGTTGTGAACTACCTCAAATGTATTTGTAAAACTCTATGCCCCAAACTACATGCTTCTCCATACAAAATGCCAAAATTGGAAAGAGGCCTAATTGACAAAATCAGATCTTTTAATCGTAAATCTGATCTTGGGTTCTCACAATCATTGAGGTGTAGAAAACCTTCATCTGATTACAGTGAAACATATGCATATCTCAAATTTGAAACCTCTCTGAGACATTGGCGCCTGCCATCCTCTACAACCTTTCCTTAAAAACATATATTTAAAAAGTTATCGTGAAATTTTAAATTGAAAAAGATAAAAAATTGAGTTCAGCAAAGTTCTGTTATGATTTAATGCAAAACCTCCTATTGTAACTACCCAATTAGCAAATTTTATTCTATTCACTGGTTTCAAAACAAAACAGTCCCCCTGCCTCCCCTACCCACATAGGAAAACTGGTGACAAACTATGCAAAAATTGATAGGGTAGGGTTAATCCAAGTTGGAGTTTTACAGCCCAGTCAATACTGTTTAAGTCATATCGAGCGGATCAGTCAATATACTCGCACTTTTCCAGGAAGGGAGAGAATGACTATAGAAATATTTATGATCAATCTCAACTGGCTGAGCTGGAATTCGAACTTGTGACACCTGGATCTGACATGCTACCTACTGCATTATGGAGCCTAATTACTGTGCTTTCAACAGGAAAATATTTTTCTTATTTCTCCATGAAAACATGTTTTGAGTACTCATTAGAAGCACCTCACAGAGGTGCTTCTAATGAGTACCCACAACATATGTTTTTGTGTATAAATAAGAACTAGATATGTGCCCAAAGTACACAGATGCCCCCGCCCTATGGCCTTTGCCCATATGGCTGTTTCCTTTGCCCCACCCCCTAGCTGCACCCAAGGGTAGAACTCTGGTCTAATACTTGTATCCTTGCGACTATGTCCAAAGGACACAATCAAACCTGTTATACATTCTGACCCCTGGCCCTACCCTGGGGCAAGTCCCAGGAGCATCTTTACCATGAAGTCAGAGGTCTTCGTCTGGGTTAGTATCATATCAAATTTCAAGTTTGTAGCAAAAAAGGTATCTAAGTTAGAGCTCTAAGTCTAGCATTAATACAAAACTTTCAAACATGTTTCCTTTGGCCCCACCACACGGCCCTACCCCTTGCATGATCCAGTTTCCAAACCCTGGTCTCTGTATAAACTATTTCATCTGTGATCATTATACCTGATTTATAACTTTCTAGGGCAAGTAATGGTACCAGACTTATGATTCTATTGCCATTTTGCATGTGTTCAATATGACCTGTTATACATTCTCACCCCTGGCCCCGCCCAGGGGCAACTCTACCATGAAGTCTAAGGTCTTTGTCTGGGTAAATATCATACCAATTTCAACTTTGTAGCATAAAAGGTATCAAAGTTATGAGCAACATGGAGGTAAATGTAAATATGCAAGGAAACTTGCATGTAAACTTGAATGTAAACTATAACATTTGTTAGACTCTGGTTTGTTTGTTTGTGTTGAGGTTTTACGGCCCAGTCAACCCAGTGGGGTCATGTCGAGCGCGGTCAGTTTACCTAACCACACGTTTACTGGGCAGGCTTAGTCCTCTAAGCGGTTAACCAGTATTGTGCACATTCTTTCGCCAGAAACTGACAATTGCTCTTCTTGAATCAGCGGAAGGGAGAGAATGACCGTAGAAAATATTTCATGATCAATCTCAAAGAAAGAATGTTGCCGACCTCGGCGGCGGTTGAACCCGCGACCTCCTGGTCTCCAGTCGGACGGCGCAT
Organism: Anodontia alba; assembly: GCA_964016985.1. Taxonomy (NCBI): domain Eukaryota; kingdom Metazoa; phylum Mollusca; class Bivalvia; order Lucinida; family Lucinidae; genus Anodontia; species Anodontia alba. The sequence goes on along the minus strand of OZ024826.1, from coordinate 96,678,205 downwards.
CCAACTGAGCCACCGAGGCCAGCCTAGACTCTGGTTACGAACGTGAAATACGCACATACGGATGTAACAGCATGGCCAAACGCTATATGCCCCACTACTGCTTTCGGCAGGCAGGGGCATAAAAATATTATCAAATTTGGGTTAACAAAAGAGCCTTATCTGGAGCTATGTTGAAAGGACAGTAGGTGAGGGTAATTGGAGATCCTTTTAGTTAAACTTCTGGGCCCAGTTGTTCAAAGCTAACGACGTCTTTAGTTAACGATTCGTTAAAATTTACATCGAGTGATACGCAAATATTCTGAAATTTTTTGCTGAAAAAATGTGAGTAGCTTTTGCAGTGCAAAAGCTACTCACATTTTTTCAGCAAAAAATTTCAGAAAATTGTATATTGAATCTGCTAAAATAATTAACGAAATGGCCCTTAACGAGCTCGTTAAGCTAATGACGCTTTGAACAACTGGGCCCTGTTCATATAAGTTCCTCACTGATTCAAGTTAGCAGCCATAGAGTATGTTATTGTGGAGAAGTAAGAAAACCATCGAAACTTTGCTCAAAAAAAGGAATTTATCAGAAACTTGGTATCCTGTCAGAAAGATACAATAAAAGCTGACACAGGACAGCACAGCTTGCCTGAATTGCGCTTTGCCTCTAAACACTTAAACCAAGAACTTTAACATAATTTTTTTTCTAAGTCCTCAAAGTCACACATGTGGGTGCGTATGATATAGCATAAAACTTTAGACCAGTATCTAACACTGGGGCAAGTATAAACTACTTCCATCCATAAGTTCAGGAGAAACAGCCTTTTAAAAACTTTAACCAAAAACTTACCAATGCCAACGCCGTGGTGATTGCTATAACTCTTATCTGTTCTTTCATAGAGGCAAGCTTAAAAGCATGGATTTGTGTAGCAAATAGATGACATTAAAACATGTCCTAAATCACCAAATGATATTCCTTGGCATCTATTTGAGATCTATAAACAGAGATGTTGTTAAGAAAGTGTATTGGTGATAATTTTGGATAATTTTTCATACTTTTTGTTTCTGTTGAGGTTTTACGGCCCAGTCAACCTAGTGGGGTGATGTCGAGTGTGGTCATTTTACCAAACCACACTTTTACTGGGCAGGCTTAGTCCTCTAAGGGATTACCGGTATAGTGCACATTCTTTTGCCAGAAACTGACAACCACCCTTCTTGAATTAGTGGAGGGGAGAGAATGCCCGTAGAAAATGTTTCTTGATCAATCTCCACTAAAGACTGCTGCCAACCTGGTGGGGGTCAAACCTGAACCTCCTGATCACCAGTCTGACGCGCATCCAACTGAGCCATGACATGCATCCAACTGAGCCATGACGCGCATCCAACTGAGCCACTGAGACCGGCTTTTTCATATTCTCCACCAAAGCATATATTGTGGGTTCTCACAACGTATGTTTTTATGGAGAACTAGAGATTATCCCAGAATTATCATCAAATACTCCTCATTAAAAAATCCTCTGTATAAAAGATAAAAAATATTTAAATATAGTTGTGAAAATACTGTACATTTTCAAGTATGAAAAAAAATGTCAACATGTATTATAATCTCGGATCCAGATAAAAGACGTAGACTTTTTGCAAAGCTCCTATAAGAAGGGGTATCCACAGAATATTTCATTTTTCTTATTTCTCCATTAAAACATATGCTGTGGGTACTCATTAGAAGCCTTGTTTCTCTACAAAAACATGTTGCCTTGATGAGGCCTTTCTAATGATTACCACAACATGTTTTCTTGGAAGAAAAGTATCAGTACTTTTCGTTTAACCCATTGTATACTGAACAGATTCTCCCACACAATATATTGGAAGAGTCCCATTTCAATTTTAGGTACGTCCGGCTATGAAATCATATTCCTAGAGAAAAATGGCTAAACTATTTGCAAACAGTGGAGACCCTGATCAGACGCCGCATTCTGCAGCATCTGATCTGGGTCTGCACTGTTTGCCAATTACCCTTTTACGGGTCTCCCGACAACAATGGGTTAAAAAGCAAGCTATCTGAAGCTATGCTGTTTGGTCAACAGATGCAAGGATGAGTATTTGTTGATAACTGAGATAATTTTTCAGTTCTCCATAAGAACATATGTTGTGGGTACTCATTAGAAGTGCATCATTGAGGCACTTCTAATGAGTACCAACAACAAATGTTTTTATGGACAAGGCACTGCTGATGAGTACCCACAATATACATTTTTATGGAGAAATAAAAAAAATTATCCAAGAATTATCTCCAAATACTTAACAAATCCTCTGGAAATGTTGTAAACCTCATTCCTGATAAAAATCTGTATACATGTATTCATAGGTCTGAATTACGTCACCTAGACCACTGATGCTGGTATAGGTATAAATAAACTTCTTTGCTGACATGTAACTTCTGGTTTCAACTTTCTATCTGAATACAGCTGGGAACCAGAAGTATCAGGTCACCAGACAGGGTTTATTTTGATCTATAGTTATTTAACTCTTTGATGAAAAATGTGAATAAATAGAAGAACATGAAATAATAATATGATTTGTCAGAGGAACTGTTAAGCATTTGATAATAATTTTGGGATAATTTTCTCCAAGTCTTCATAAAAGCATACATTGTGGGTACCATAAAAAGCGCCTCACCAAGGTGCTTCTAATGACTATCCACAATATATGTTGTTATGGAGAAATAAAAAAAAATTATCCCAGAATTGTTGCCAGATACTCCTCCTTAACATCTCTGAGCTTTCATGAAAAATGTTACCGAAATAACCCTAAGTATTGGAACAGACAGGCCTGCACAAACAGTGTAGACACAGATCAGATGCCAATGAATGCAGCGTCTGATTAGGGTTTACACTGTTTGTCACTCATCCAGCTAGTTTTAGACACCTCGACAGGTTATCAAATGGACAGGTTCAAATTTTTGATGAAATAAAGTAATGTGTCCCAATATTTAGGGTAAATACGGTAAGAAACAAAGAGCTGCAAGGTAAGATAATGTCGAGGGTTCAGCGCAAGACTATAGTAACTCAAACATATTTTTGAAACCCTTGTTTAGGGGCAACTTGGACCCCTTTGTAAACAATGCAAATTTAGGTGCCATTGCTCAGACGAGCAATAGCACCTAAATTTTCATTGTTTACAGAAAGAAATGTTGTAATCTTCATAAGGCCTTCATGGTGAGGAGATTAAGTTTGGGGAAAAACAACCATCTGACTTATGTCAGTCTTGCGCTCAACCCTCGATGTGCCTTCAGCCAGCCCAGAGAAGACTAAGATCAGCCTGCCTATCTGCAGTCTGATCAATTTTTGCTAGGCATTTGGTGGAAAGCAGAACTTTGAATGCTTCACCCATTTTATACTGAATAGAATCTTCCATACTATATATTGGAAGAGTCTAATTTCAATTTTAGGTATGTCTGGCTATGAGATTTAGATATTCCTACAGAAAAAAGGCAAAACTATTTGCAAACAGTGGAGACTGATCAGACGCTGCGTTCTGCGATGTCTCATCTGGGTCTGCACTGTTCGTCAATTACCTGTTTAGGGGTCTCCAGACTACAGTGGGTTAATCATGCAGAAGGCAGAGTTTGCAGAATCTTGCCAAGGTCTGTCTGAGACTGACATTAGTCTGACAAATTGTATTTACCCTCAGCAGGCAAACACTGCAAGCCTTACCATATACGTCCCTAGAATTTGAACAGGTCAATTTTACTACCTGGGGAAATGCCCAAAAACTGCTAGCTGAGGGGCAAAAAGTGTAGACCCTGATCAGGTGCCACGTTCTGCAGCATCTGGCCTCCAGGTTATAAAACTTTTTTCATACTCAACTCAGCTGAGCATGAAATTTAAATTACAAACAATTACAAATTCTTTCTTGCTAAACGTAGCCGAGCATGAAAATTTCTCTGCTAATACATATGAAAATGCCTGCTAATAAATTTCAAATTACTAACAATTGCAAATTCTTTCTTGCTAAACATAGCTGGGCATGAAAATTTCTCTGCTAATAAATATGAAAATGCCAACTATTGTTGGCATTTTCATATTTATTAGCAGAGAAAATTTCATGCTCAGCTTGTTGGCATTTTCATATTTATTAGCAGAGAAATTTTCATGCTCAGCTGAGTTAAGCATGAAAAAAGCTTTATAATCTCTGGGCCTGATCTGAATCTACACTGTTTGTTAGGTCTGTCTGAATATTTTAGGTTACTATGTTATATGTACATACAGGTTTTGGTATGTTGCAACGAAAAAACAAGACTTGGTCAACCATACAATTTAATCAGCCTTTCCTAAAAAATCAAGTGAACACAAACAATTATATGAGCTCACACATGAGAAAACCTACCTTCTGACATACGCATTTAACAAAGACTCAAATCGGTCTGCATATCCGTGCAATCTGATCAGTCTTTGTTGTCTGCAAGAATAAACTTTGCATCCTTGGCTACCGAAAATGCACCCAGTGAAGATTCTGATCTGAATCTTCCCAGGGAGCCCATGTCCAAAGGTACATTTTCTCACTTTACTGCCCATATGTTCTATAAGGTAAAGCGAAATATCAATACAAAAGACGTATAGCGTGAACAAACTGGAACAGACAGATAAACTTGCATGACTGACCAGTCTAATCGAAGTTTTGCTTCCAATATTTTCAATATTGCTGAATGTACACATTTTTATATATATATATATATATATAAATGGATATGATTGGAATAAATTGTATTTTCTGGTAAAAATCATCATCAAAACTTTTATTTAAACTCAGCAGTTTAAAAGGATTAGATTTTGCCACCATTTAGCAAAAGGAGACAACTTCTTCAAGTAGGCAGTTGCTTCCTTTGTGTTTGAAACCTTTGAAGAATGGGGACTACTCTTAGAGGAAAGAATTTGCTCCCAGAGGGAGAAAATTTCTTCCTTTGAGAATAGACTCCAACAGAATGGAGATAATTTACATAACTGAGTTATTTCCCTTGCCGTTCCTCTTAAAGGGTTATGTGGAAAGCAGGAAATTAAAATAAAGGTTTGTGGTCCCAAAACTTTTGGTGAATGAAGTTTTCTGCATTACATTATATGGGTCAAATCAAACAGTGAAAATAACAGAGGGCTATGGTTTCAAAGCATAATCAATGATTGGTTTGCAACTAGAAGGCCAAAACCAATTAGCTACTGATTGTTCAATCAAATAAAGGAAAAAACTAGAAATGTGTTAGTAAAACACTATGCCCCTAACTATATACGAATCAATACAAAATGCCAAAGTTGGAAAGGGGCATAACTCTGGCAAAATTAATCCATTTTTTTTCAAAGGTTAATCAGGTGATCTACTCCTCAGCCCAAATTAGTTCACCAAGTTTCAAGGCCCTAGCTCAAATAATTTCTTGATTGTGTTGGGGTTTAACAACATGCCAAACCTTGTTGGTCATTTTGTGTTGTCTCCCAGAGAAAGGGAGAAAAGCAATTGTAGAGATGAAAGAGAGGGACAGGGGAGAAAAAGGAAACTGAATGACAGTGAAGAAACGGAGGAAATAAATACATTCTCCCTCTACCCTTACCTGCTGCAAGGATAGCAGGCCTTGATCAACTGCAAGCCAGTATCAGTTGGATGCCCTGGTGACCCAAGATATATAACACCTTCGCTTCACCCAGCCAGCTTATCAAGATATCGGCATAATCGTGCTCACAAGAAAAGCTTGATGAAAGGATGGCATAGCAACAGATAAGGCGCGTTTTTCATCCGAAAAATGCTGATATCTTTCTTATTTCTTGACAAAAACATAGGTTGTGGGTACTCATTAGAAGCGCCTCGCCGAGGCGCTTCTAATGAGTACCCACAACATATGTTTTCATCAAGAAATAAGAAAAATATTATGTGGATACCCCCTCTTATCTGTAGCTATGGGATGGACAAATGGCCCAAAAGCAATATGCCCCACCAACTTTTTCCTAGTTTTCTACATCAGTCAAGAAGTATTTCATTAGCAAAAGAAAATTGAATAAATAAAGAAAATGTGATGGACGTTCAGATGTATGGCTACAGCTCCAGGTAAGAGCGGGATATCTGGAGGTATGTATGAAAGATGACCTAAAATTCAGGGCCCAATTGTTCAAAAGTAACAATGTCGTAAGTCAACGGATCGTTTAAACTGATCATTAAATATGGCATATATGCTAATATTTTTGCTGAAAAAATGTGAGTAGCATTTGCATTTGCAAAAGCTACTCACATTTTCCCAGCAAAATACCTGTGAAGTTGATATTGTACTTACTAGAACAGTTAACACTTTGACCAGTAACTAGCTCGTTAAGCTAACAATGCTTTGAGCAACTGGGCCGAGAACTAAGAAATTAACAAGTTGTAATTTTAGGTCATTTACTGTAACTAAGGGTACTGCCGGCTTGTTTTTAATGTACAGCAATACTATATGTAAATGAGTATATGAATATATATACATGAATATAAATCTGCCAAGAGATAAGAAACCTCAAAGCTCCAGATTTTAGATAATTATTTATCTTCTTTCTCTTTGAAAACGTATGTTGTGTGCACTTTCTAATGAGTACCACGACATATATTTTCATAAGGAAGTAAGAAAAATGTTTATCAAGTTGTCCCTCCCATCTGGAGTTAACAGTTCTCACTGCATTATGCAGGTTTTCCTATGATTTGGCTCATATAAATCTGTAGCTAAAGATAAGGCTTTGTTTTCAAGCAAAAAGTACTGATATTTTTCTTATTTCTCCATGAAAACATATGTTGTGGTACTCATTAGAAGAGCCCCACAAAGGCACTTCTAATGAGTACCCACAACATATATATTTGTGGAGAAATAAGAACTTTATCAACACTTTTTGGTTGTAAAAGTACACCATGACCTCTTTATAACACTGTTGTTGGGGTCCATAGCATAAACCGTGTTAGTTAAACAACCGTGTTATATCCAAACAAAAATATATAGATTATATTGAAAAATGACCATTTATGGTCATTTTTCAATATAATCTATACATTTTTGGGATCCATCTTTGAACCATGTTATATCCAAAACCGTGTTATAACGAACCGTGTTATAAAGAGGTTGTAGTGTATTGACATTTTTCTTATTACTCCATGTAAACATATGTTGTGGGTGCTCAATAGAAGTGCCTCGCCAAGGCACTTCTAATGAGTACCCACAACATATGTTTTTGTGGAGAAATTAGAAAAATATTTATCTAAGGCTCTTATCAGGAGCTATGAAATAAAAATCTATCAATTAACAATACTAATACTAAGCTAGTAGCTATCTTCTCTGGCCAGGTGGCTGATAAAGCTGCTGTGGGGGTCGATTGTCTTGTTTCCGGGAATACATGGGGCCACTACCCCCTCGTCGAAATTCCATCGTGCTAATTGCACTGGTGATTTCGTCAATCGGTGACATCTGAGGTGGCGGAGCACTGTAGAACACTTGTGGTGGGGGTACCGACAGGTCTGGTTGTGGGACTGCTATCGGGCTAGGCTGACCCATCTGGAAAAAAAGTGGCTGATTAAAGTTTTAATCTATACATTCCATTTAAGGTAAATGGATTCACCTCCAAGAGAGGTCATCCTGATCTTTAATGATTTCACCTACAGGTCCGCAGCTAACCACAGTATAAGCAGATTGGCTAGATTTATGGCCATTTGCTTTATAATCTTTACTTCCAAGTTGCTTAAGAGCAAAACACGACCAAATTTTCACAGGATTAAAGGAAAGTCAGAAAATTATAGTAAAATACCGCTTTTTAGCTAGATGCTTCTCCGGAGTTTGATAGTAGAATTCGTACTTGCCATAAGTTTGCTATGACAATCTGTGAGTTCTGTGGAAAAATTTAAGCGAGATTTCACAAAAATCTATGAGATTTTTTCTCAGCATCTTATTTCATCAACTAAGTTATCCGAATTTGTACTTCAGTTAGGCCAAACAAAATATGTGTGCGCTTTGGGTAATGGATAGAGTAGGATCAGATTTAATTTTTTATTTTCTTTTTATATATAGAAATATAGAAAATTAACCTCTCAAAATACACAGTATTATAATAATTTCCAGACAATCTAAAAAAGATCTATAGACTATGAAATCAAGGTACGGTCACTTTATCATTAACACACATATTATTTTATTTGGCCTTATGGTGTAGAGAAAGGCAAAGGCGAGACAAAAGTCTGCCCATCTTCAGGCCAGATCACTAGCCATCTCAATCATGATGAGTCCCTTGCAGTCTTTAACTGACCCAGACATCAATCAGTCTTTTAACACCTTTTTAATCTTGTAATCTCCATTGTATATTAGCTAATTAACAAGAGAAATGCGGACGTAAATTTGCACCTAAACTTGCAGGTAAACTTGAACCTGGTTACGAACATGACATACGCACATACGCAAGTAACATCACAGCGAAACGCTATATGCCCCACTCCTGCCAAAGGCAGGCGGGGGCATAAAAACTGTTTCTCCAACAGACGTCATGACAGGTCATTTGGATACCTTTGCTTTTATCTATTTGTTATCTGCTTTTGTTTCAAGCTCGGCAACATTCAAATACCGCACCAGATACCAGTAGAAAAAGTCAGTTTTACTGCAAAAAAAGGTGCCATCAGAAATTTTTAGTATAGGATTTTTCTGTTAGGTGAGTTTTACCCCTCACAGCGTGAGACCGTCAGAAAAGTCAGATTTACATGATATTTTTCCTCACGATGTGAGACTTGGCATGTATGAGAATACCTATAAGGCAATAAGTTGACACTTTTGTATTCCTTGTAATAATTATGATCAGAATTTTGTTTTGGGATCAATTTTATCATCTTACCATAGTTGGTATCATAGGTCTAATGTCTGTCAACATGACTTCCTCTGTATTGCCATATTCAATGAACGTCACAACGCACGTTGGCATGTTGGGCACTATGCCTTCTATCACAGATTCATAAAACTACAAAAGTACATAAAAATAATATTTAGTACCATATTTTAAGGTGACTGGATACAGGGGAAACAAAGATTTTGCCCCTTTCTGAAAATGGGTCAACTATAATTGGAAAGACTTTGCTCCCAAGTGGACTAGGGAGCAAATTCTTTCCTTATAGAGTGAATTCTTTCCTTTTAGATTTAACCCCTTTTCAGAAGGGCATGACATACAGGAAAACAAACCAGAAGTCAAATTCTTTTCTTTGAAAACTGACCCCTTTCATAAGGCACTAAATGTACAGGAAAGCAAACACAGGTACAATAGTTATCTCCCTTGTAATAAGAGCTGTTCCAGGACAGGATAGCTTGCCTGAATCTCGCTTTGCCTCTAAAAACTTTCACATAAATTTTTTCTATCCGTGACCTTGACCTAAAGGTCACTAATGTAGGTCTGGATGATACAGTATAGAACTTAAGACCAGTATTTAACATCAGGGCAAGTATGCACTACTTCTATCTAGAGGTTCAGGAGATATAGCATTTTAAAAACTTTAACCCATTGTAGTCAGGAGACCCGTAAAAGGGTATTTGGCAAACAGTGCAGACCCAGATCAGACGTTGCAGAATGCAGCATCTGATCAGGGTATCCACTGTTTGCAAATAGTTTGGCCATTTTTATCTAGGAATATCTAAATTACATAGCCTGACATACCTAAAATTGAAATTGGACTCTTCCAATATAATTATAGTGTGGGAGAGTCTTTCCAGTATATAATGGGTTAACCAAAAACTTTAACCAATGTTGACGCCACGGTGACTGCTATAGCTCTACCTGTACTTTCGTACAGGCAAGCTAAAAATGGAAGCAATTCTATCTGGTGTAGCCAGTTCCCTTAATCTAAAAACGCGGCCTCATTAAACACTGCAGAGAAGCAATCTGATCAGGATCTGCACTCTGTTATTCAGCTAGCATTTCTTAGACATCCATAGCTTCGGATAAGGAGTGTTTTCTTTTTTAACCCTTGAACTTGCCAATCACAACAATCGTCGTCTGCTTTGTCGTCTGCTTGTGACTTTAAAAGTCATTTTTGCAAACACTGTGGACTCAGATCAGACTGCTCCTATAGGAGTCTGATCAGGGTCCACACTGTTTGCCTGTAAATACATGTAGGTTTGAAAAGTTTGCAAGAATATTCAGCAGACAACATAAACAGACAACATTTTCAGATGCAGGTTTTCTTTGCATTTCAAGGGTTAATGGAAAAGTATTCATATTTTTCTTATTTCTCCACGAAAATAAATACTGTGGATATTCATTAAAAGAGCCTTGCCATGGCACTTCTAATGAATACCCACACCATATGTTTTCATGATGAAATAAAAAAAAAAAACACTAGAAATGTGTTTGTAAAACACTATGCCCCCCAACTATATGCTTGTCGATACAAAATGCCAAAGCTGAAAGGAACATAACTGACCAATATTTGATCAGCTCATCTACACCTTGGTTCCAAACTGCTTGCAAAATTTCATGAGCCTAACTCAAGTGGGTCCTTAGATATTTTGATTACAAGATTTTCATTGGCCTAAGTTTGAAAAGGGGCATTACTCCACCATGCAGACTCCAACAGAAAAGAAAAAAACAAATTGACAATGAGCCATAACTCAAGAAGTATCAGGCAGTATTTATTGAAATGTTAATCAGGTAATCTACTTCTCACTAACAATCTATTCACTAGGTTTCAAGGTTCTAGCTTCAATAGTTTTTGAGTTACATGTATTGTGCTGAAAATATTTCATCCATATATTTTCTAAGGGCCATAACTCAGGAAAGGCATATAACCTTGACAAGAAAACTAGAAATGTGTCAGTATGACACAGATGTCCCCACCCAGGGCCATCCTCACCCACATGCAGGCATTTTGCAAAAAAATAAAGTTGAAAAAAAGGACCATAACTCTCATAATAACTGGCAGATTTTACCCTAAATCAAACTTGACCATATTTTATGATTATATACCTGTGTATAAAATATGAATTCAATACACAAATCAAGCTTTTTTAAAAAAAAATATCGGAAGGAAAACATCTTCTGAAGATGAAAAAGGGCCATAACTCCCATAATAATGGGCTGATTTTACCCTAATTGGAACTTGACCTCTATTTTATGATGATATACCTGTATGTTAAATATGAATTCAATACACTAATGTTTTCAAAAGATATCAAACTGAAACTATTTTTTAACGTTGAAAAAGGGCCATGACTCCAAAAACAAGAAATCCGCGGAAAGCGATGTTGCACCTGCGGGGATTAAGTCATACAAGTTCCTATTTGTATTGAAAAAAAATCTATTTTGCAGTATTCAAGAAATTGATGGGATAGAAAAATGGACAAAGTAGAAAATTTGGAATATTGGCTTGCAAAATTTTATCTAAACCTGTCCATTATTTCACAAGATATTGATACTGAGCGGATATCATTTTTGCCCATTAATCAAGGCCAGTAACTCAGCTGAAAATTGACGAAAAATGTCATGTGACAATCCCAAGCTAGGTATTGTTAATAACAATATGTATGCAAAATATGATCCTAATCCATCAATTCTTTCACAAGCTATTGAGCGGAAACCAATTTTGGGCATAAATCAAGGGCAACTAACTCTGCTGAAATGAATCTGAGATTTATGTGCAAACAATATGCACATCTTCAGACCATGACCTAATCATCTGTGAAGTTTCAAAGCTATTGGCCTAAAACTGCAGGAGGAGTTGCGCTCACGAAACACCCACTGACTATAAGGGTTTTAGGCAAAAAATGACTAAGTTAACAAAGCGGAAAAAGTTGAAAAAAAAAAAAAAAAAATCTGAGATTTATGTGCAAACAATATGCAAATCTTCAGATCCTGACCTAATCATCTGTGAAGTTTCAAAACTATTGGCCTAAAACTGCAGGAGGAGTTGCGCTCACGAGACACCAACTGACTATAAGGGTTTTAGGTAAAAACTGACTAAGTTAACAAAGTGAAAAAAGTTGAAAAAAAAAATCTGAGAATTATGAGCAAACAATATGCGCATCTACACACCATAGCCAAAACATCTGTGAAGTTTCAAAATGATTGGCCAAAAACTGTAGGAGGAGTTGCGCTCACGAGACACCCACTGACTATTAGGGTTTTAGGTAAAAACTGACTTAACAAAGCGGAAAAAGTTGAAAAAAAAATCTGAGAATTATGAGCAAACAATATGCGCATCTACACACCATGGCCAAAACATCTGTGAAGTTTCAAAATGATTGGCCAAAAACTGTAGGAGGAGTTGCGCTCACAAGACACTCACTGACTATAAGGGTTTTAGGTAAAAACTGACTAAGTTAACAAAGCGGAAAAAGTTGAAAAAAAAATCTGAGAATTATGAGCATCTACACACCATGGCCAAAACATCTGTGAAGTTTCAAAATGATTGGCCAAATACTGTAGGAGGTGTTGCGCTCACAAGACACCCACTGACTATAAGGGTTTTAGGTAAAAAACGACTAAGTTAACAAAGCGGAAAAAGTTGAAAAAAAAAAATATCTGATAATTATGAGCAAACAATCTGCACATCTACACACCATGGCCAAAACATCTGTGAAGTTTCAAAAAGATTGGCCAAAAACTGTAGGAGGAGTTGCGCTCACAAGTCAATTGTTGACGAACGGACGGGTCACGGCACGCCTATATCGCACCTGCGTGCTAACGCAGGTGCAACAATAATTGGTGGATTTTTCCCTAAATCAAACTTGACCTATATTATATAATTATATGCTTGTGTATAAAATATGAAGACAATTCACTAATCTTCTCAAATTATGGAACGGAAACCATTTTTCAGTTGAAAAAGGGCCATAACTCCCAAAATAATTGGTGGATTTTACCCTAAATCGTACCTGACCTACATTTTGTGATTATATACCTGTGTATAAAATTTGAATCCAATATACTAATCTTTTCAAAAGATATCGAACGGAAACCATTTTTCAACTATTTTTCAACATTGTTTGTGTTGAGGTTTTACGGCCCAGTCAACCCAATGGGGTCATGTCGAGCGTGGTCAGTTTACCTAACCACACGTTTACTGGGCAGGCTTAGTCCTCTAAGCGGTTAACCAGTACTGTGCACATTCTTTCGCCAGAAACTGACAACTGCCCTTCTTGAATCAGCGGAAGGGAGAGAATGACCGTAGAAATCAACATTGATAAAGGGCCATAACTCCAAAAATAATGGGTGGGTTTTACCCTAAATCGAACTTGACCTATATTTTATAATTATATGCTTCTGTATAAAATATGAGTCCAATACACTAATTTTTTCAAAAGTTATGGAACGGAAACCATTTTTCAAAGCTGAAAAAGGGCCATAACTCCCAAAATAATAGGTGGATTTTACTCTAAATCGAACTTGACCTACATTTTACGATTATATACTGTGTATAAAATTTCAATCCAATACACCAATTCTTTCAAAAGATATTGAATGGAAACCGCTTTTCAACTATTTTTCAACATTGATAAAGGGCCGTAACTCCAAAAATAATTGGCAGATTTTACCCTAAATTGAACTGGACCTATATTTTATAATTATATGCTTGTGTATAAAATATGAATCCAATACACTAATCTTTTCAAAAGTTATGGAACGGAAACCATTTTTCAATGTTGAAAAAGGGCCATAACTCCCAAAATAATAATAGGTGGATTGTACTCTAAATCGAACTTGATCTATATTTTATGATTATATACCTGTGTATAAAATTTCAATCCAATATACCAATCCTTTCAAAAGATATCGCATGGAAACCATTTTTCAAAGTTGAATGGGATGGAGGGATGGACATACGTATGGGCAGCGGTGATACTATATGCCCCCCATTGAAAATGGCGGAGGCATAAAAAGCATGTGTCAGCTATTTTTTCACAAGGAATCCATATATGAAATTTCAAAACCCTAGCATGCACAGTTCAAAAGTTAGGCTATGCATCAAAGTGTGCAATGTAAAAATGCCCAAAATGACAAAGGGCCATAACTCAAGAAGTACTTTTCAGAATTTATTCAAAAGTTAATCAGGTCATCTACTCGTCACTACAAATCTATTCCTCAGATTTCAAGGCTCTAGCTTCAATATTTTTTTTTTAGATATTTTGCTGACAAGATTTCATCTATATTTTTTCAAAGGGCCATAACTCAGGAAAGGGGTATAATCCTGACAAGAAAAAAAAGTATGTGTCAGCTATTTTTTCATGAGGAATCCATATATGAAATTTCAAAACCCTAGCATGCACAGTTCAAAACTTATGCAATGCATCAAAAAGTCTGCAATGTAAAAATGCACAAAATGACAAAGGGTCATAACCTGAGAAGTATTTTTCAGAATTTATTCAAAAGTTAATATTTTTCAGAATTTATCCAAAAGTTAATCAGCTTAGCTACTCATTGCTACCAATCTATTCCTCTAATTTCAAGGCTCTAGCTTCAATAGTTTTTTTTAGATATTTTGCTGACAAGATTTCATTCAATTTTTTCAAAGGGCCATAACTCAGAAAAGGGGCATAATCCGGAGAAGAAAAAAACTTTTTGTCATGAGGAATCCATATATGAAATTTCAAAATCCTAGCATGCAGGGTTCAGAAGTTATGCTATGCATCAAAAAGCGTATTGCATTGATGCATGGACGGACGAACAAACCAGAAGCAATATGCCCCCTCTTTGAAGTTGGGGGGGGGGGGGGGGGGGGGGGGGGGGGGGGGGGGGGGGGGGAGAGCATAAAAATGACTGTATATCCAGATAACTCCTAAAGCTATGAGTGATTAACTAAATGGTCAAATGGGATTTTTCTCACCCGGTCTTGCTCACCCCGATATACCCTGCCTTTGCAAATGGTGTAGATCCAGATCAGTTGGCTTCTGAAGAAGCCAAACGATCTGGATCCGCACTGTTTGTCATTATGAGAATTTGTATCAACAACCTGGATCAAGTAATCTGATTGGCTGAAAATAAGAAGTGGGTGTGGCATCTTAATTTATTCTGCATGGCAATGGTTAACATAAGTACAAGACATTCCCTTTTCAAACACATTATAACAAGACTTAAAATAGTACATCAAGCTCCAGACAAGCAGAGTATTTAGAAAACATTTTTTTTTTTGTTGTTGTTTTTTTTTGCTTTGCCGGTGTTATAAAAAGTCTGAGAGTTAAGTTTAAAATAGTTGTAATGATAATCATACTTACCAAACCATCTTCCCAGTACTTTGCCATAACCCTGTCACCTCTCTTAAAGCTGATCTGCACCTACAAAATACAATACAATGGACTCTCATTATCTCGACTTCGCTTACCTCGAATAACTGCTTATCTTGAAGTGAAAATCTGGTCCCTGTTTTAACATGGAAATCTAACAACAAGTAACAAAATATTGTGGAAAAGAGGAGAAATTGCTCCTCTTTTCAATAATATTTTCAATATCTCTTACTTCAGGAGTCAAATTACATATTCCTTTGTGAAATGTGGTTGTTCCATTTATTTTTTCCTTAATTCTGCAAATCTGATATGCCAAGATACGGATATCTCAAAGTATTTCAGAGAGTTCCTTGGACTTTTAGATAATGAGAGTCGACTGCAATATATCACAACCTCTTTATATGTTCACTATTGTTGGGATCCAAAGTAAAAAAGGTAAGCTAAACATCCACATTGTATCCAAAAAAAACAAAACAAGAGGGATATGATGGCCCTGGACTGCTCACCTGAGCTCAAGTTACATAGCTTGTAAAAGTGATGGGGTCACTGGTTAAGAGGAGATGTGGACTAAATATGTTTGATGTGGTATTAAGATTTTTTTTTCTATTTTTAGCTCTGGTGGCCATTTTGTTCAGCAGCCTGGAACCATTTCAGCAATTTTGGTAAAAGAAGCATAACAGGAAGAATTCTGTGAAATTATTTTCAGATTAAGTAACTGACCTAAGAGATATCGTTTAAAGTTGTTGTTTTTTTCTGTTTTTAGCTCTTGTGGCAATTTTGTTCAGCAAAGCAAAAGCATTTTAGCAATTTTGAGGGGCATAAGAGGAACATTTCTGTGAAATTATTTTTTAACTGAGCCATTTTCCTAAGCAGAAGTAGTTTAAAGATTTTCTATTTTTAGCTCCGGTGGTCAAGATGACCAGAGCAGAACCATTTGAGCAATTTTGGTAAAAGGCCACAAGTGAAACAGTTTTGCGAAATTATTTTGAAATCTGGCCACAAGGCTAGAAAGAAATGTTTTTTTTTTGTTTTATTTTTAGCTCTGGTCTGAAAATTGACAAGGTGTTGATTTTCCCAGTAGCAGATCAAACACAATGACCTATTTTTTTTTCTGTTTGTTTGAGTTGAGGTTTTACAGCCCAGTCAACCCACTGAGGTCATATTGCGCGTGGTTAGACATGCTACTGACTGTGCTATGGAGCCCAGCTGACCTAGAGTTTTGTGAGAGGTCATCTAGAGTGGTGGGATGCATGAACTGATGAAGTCTGAATGGGGTGGCACCTGTGGAAGCTGAGATATATAGAGGTTAATGCACCCTAAGTTTAAAATACAGGAAATATTTCCCGATAGATTTGCAAATCCGATAAACAAACAAGTACATTAGTACAAGTTTGTTTACAAGATTTGCAAGTCTTGAGGGCAATATTTCCTGATTTTAACCCATTGTAGTCGGGAGACCCGTGAAAGGGTGACTGGCAAACAGTGCAGACCCAGATTAGACGTCGCAGAACGCGGCGTCTGTTCTGCACCATCTGATCGGGGTCTCCACTGTTTGCAAATAGTTTAGCCATTTTTCTCTAGGAATATGTAAATCTCATAGCCCGACCTACCTAAAATTGAAATTGGACTCTTTCAATATATAGTGTGGGAGAGTCTATTCAGTATACAATGGGTTAAACTCAAGGTGTATTAACATTATCATTAAATTACACATAATAAAAGATTTCTTTTTCAGATTCTGTTTAACATTCTTTTAATTACAAATGATATCAATGGGTTTTGTGACGTTACGTTATCTAAACTTGTCGCACATTGCCTGTTCAAAAGGAAATATTTCTTTTGTCCTCTTAGGAATTATAAATTCTAATTCCCGCAGAAATTACTAAAAACAGCTTCAGATATGTAATATAAGGATTTATTCCCAAAGTGACAATGGACAAACATGCTGACTTATGGATACAGCCCACAAAAATGTGTCTGCATGTTATTAAAATTGCCTTGGGGATGAGTGCTACCACTGAGGTGACTTCTGGGTATATGCAGAGCTAAATATGCATATGTGTAACAAAGACTTTTAGCTCTCTACTTATAGAGTCACTGGATATTGCAGACTCATAGCTCTTGATGAGGTACTTTTATTTCAAATAAAAAGTATTGGTATTTTTCTTATTTCTCAAAAAACAAACAAACATGTTGTGGTTACTCATTAGAAGTACAGTGAACAGGTCTGAATATCTGGAGTTCTTTTGATTCACAACATAGAATAATGGACTGTTAACCCTTGTCCTGCTGAGCCCAGATATACCCTGCCTTTGCAAACAGTGTAGATCCAGATCAGTTGGCTTCTGAAGAAGCCAACTGATCTGGATCTGCACTGTTTGTCATTCAGTATGTGAATTTATATCAACAGCCTGGATCAAGTAATCTGATTGGCTGAAAACTGGAAGTGGGCGTGGCATCTTAAATTATTCAGCATGACTAGGGTTAAAACTACAAAGGTCCAAATACTGATTTTTTAAAGCATGCCACTACCCCACCATCATCCATATTTCAGAGATATAGCTGTCAAAATTGTGAAAACTGGGCAACAGTGGTGCTTCAGGAATATTAACATTCAGCATGCCCTGGATAAATTCAGCGGATGACAAGTTCACAATTTTTTTCTTATTTTTCCAAGACAAGAAATGTGCTGAATGTCGCGACTGCTGGTGGTGTTCAAGAATGGGAGCTAAACACACAGACTAAAAACATTCAGCCAAGTGTGAAAAGTAGGTCAAGGTCAGTAATGGTCGATTGCAGTGGGTAAGGTGCATCATGGTGTATGTGTGTATGTAGTTTCATTAGTCCAGAAGCCTTGACGTTTGTCAAACAGAGATATATGTGTGCACAGACTTAACAGACCAACTCCAGAACGTGACCCCTGTGTTGCTCCTGCTTGTTCAAGCAGCAGTGCTCCAGCTAGGATTTGAGGGCAGAGGGATGCTGGGTAGGGCACTTTTTGTGCAGACATACAAGAATGAGGGCACCACGTATCGTCATAGCAACAGATAAGGCGCTTTTTTTCATCCGAAAAATGCTGATATCTTTCTTATTTCTCGACAAAAACATATGTTGTGTGTACTCATTAGAAGCGCCTCACTGATATAACTCAATAGTAACCCCTTTTACTGAAAATGGACCTGATCAAAGAGCTGAGGTAGAATAGTCCACTTGGCATAAATGGGTTAAGCTACCATGCTCTGAACAGCTCTCGGAAGCCTTACCTGACTAGCAGTATAAATCAGATCATTCTGTGGCTGAGTATACTGTGGTGGTACCGTCGACATCTGTAGTTCCATACTCAGCTGAGGTGGGTTTATATACGTGCCATTAGTACCGTAAGTCTCTATACTCGTACTATTGGTGGGAAAACTTGGTGGATTGGGTGGATGATAACTGTTTGTACTGATATTATTCGCTTGAGAATACATTTCTTGATTGTACACTTGACCGCTATTATTATTATAATAATTTTGACCGTCTTTCTCATAATTCTGGCTGTCTTTGTTTACATTTTGTGACTGATATTTTTCCTGTCTGTTACCCTGGTTATTCCGAGACTGATTCTGTCCCTCTTGTTGATTGTAATTCTGAGGTTGTGATTGACTATTGTTTTGTTGAGATACATTTCTTGACTGTTGGTAGTTTTGAGATGGTCGTGATTTGCCAGTGTCTCTACCCTGGGTTGTTCTAGTATCTCTGCTCTGATCAGTCTTACTATTATTGGCACTTGGTTTAGAACTGTAATTGCTTTTCTGATAATTATCATTGTTTCTATCATATGTCTGTTTTGTATCGCGAGTATTCTGACCATCTCTGCCTTTATCTTTATCATCCTTTTTAAAATCATCTCGTTTATTATCTCTCCAATAGTCTTTTCTGTCAACCCTTCCACTGTAATTTCTATCATTATAATTCTTTTCATAATAATTTCTATCACCATAATTTCTATCATTGTAATTTCTTTCGTTATAATTCCTGTCTCCGTAATTTCTGTCCCCATAATTTCTATCATTGTAATTTCTGTCGCCATAATTCCTATCACTATAATTTCTGTCATAATTTCTGTCACCATAATTTCTGTCACCATAACTTCTATCATTATAGTTCCTATCACTTTTTCTATAGTCATTAGGTGCCGTTCTAGGTCTGTCTTCTCGAGATTTATCATCCCGTCGACCCTGTCGGTATGACTGATCCTCTTGTTTTTTATTTACAAATCTTGGTGGGATATTTTGTTGTTGCTGTGGGCGACGACTAGACTGGTTCTGTGACCATGAATCTGACTGGTTCTGTGTTGAAGTCCTAGGTCTATCACGGTCTGAAACTTTAGTTTTATCACAAGTGCTAGACTGTGACGACTGATTCTGTTCTTGTTTGGAGTCTTTTTCTTTCTTGGAGTCTGAAACAGTTATGTTTGGAACAGTGAATACTGGCACAAAGCATAGTTCCAGATAAGGGGCATGTTTTTTTTTTCAATCAGAAAGTTTGATATTTGAGCCAGCACACGACAAAACCTACAATAAGACTTGTGCTACCAGGGAAGACTACAATCAGCCTGCACATCTGTGCAGTCCGATCAGATTCTCATAGGTCTAGATAAAGGAGGGTATCCGGTAAATAGTTTTCTTATTTCTCCACGAAAACATATGTTGTGGGTACTCATTAGAAGCACCTCAGTGAGGCGCTTCTAATGAGTACCACAACATATGTTTTCGTGGAGAAATAAGAAAACTATCAATACTTTTGGACTGAAAAAAGCGCCTTAACTAGTGCTATGGATTCTTCACTGATTGCATGTGCCTTCTACAGCCTCCAAGCTATCCAAAGAAGGATGAATGGGGACCCTTGCCATACTGGGTAGATGTCCAGACAGACCTGAGCCTTTGCTGGTCACACAGATTTTTTTTAGGGTTTGGTCATGCACTGGCTCATTTTTCTTTCTTCCACCACGAAAAACATGTTGTAGTATACATTAGCTGAGCCTAGCTGAGGCATTTCTAATGAGTACCAAACCTACCAACAGTCAAGAAATGTATCTCAACAAGAAAAATACTTACCTGAAACCTACTCTTATCTAGATCTTGGACCTACTTCTAGATAAGAGGAGTATCCAGCTAAAAAGTTTTCTAATTAACACATTTTAGACTGAATGAACTCTCCCATACTATGTATTGGAAGAGTCCAATTTCTATTTTAGGTATGTCAGGCTATGTGATTTAGATATTCCTAGAGAAAAATGATTGAACTATTTGCAAACAGTGGAGACCCCGATCAGACGCCGCATTCTGCGGCGTCTGATCTGGGTCTGCACTGTTTGCCAACTACCCTTTTAGGGGTCTACAGACTACAATGGGTTAATAGAAAAGGGACAACAAAATCATGCACTGTGGGTACCCATCAGAGAAGTACTTCTGTGAGGCACTTCTGATGGGTACCCACAAGATTTGTTTTCAAAATAGGAAAAAAGAAATACAATGTACATGTATATCAGAACTTTTTAGTTGAAAAAATGGGGTTATCTAAATTCATTTTCAAGCTTAAAATCATTCAATGAACTGAGACCCTAGACAGACTGCATGACTGCACATGACGAAGCTGTTTGGTTGCATTTGTTAGCACTTGGATATTTGGAAAAAACTAGAAATGAGTCCACAGTACACAGATGCCCCCGCTGTGGGGTACCTGACTATAAAACTGCAAAATTCTACTGGTACAAATGCCTTAACCGGAGTCTAACAGGATCATGTACATACGTATACACATTCCTACAGAAGGACGTACATTCGTACGCACGTACCCACTTACGGAAAACCGTAAAACTATACGCCATCGGCATCATCCGATGCGGGGGCATAAAAAGCCCTCATCTGCATGACACAGATCAATTCAGGCTCATCAAATAATTAGAAAATGAAAAGCCCACTGAATGAAGCGTTCGTACAGAGGATTTGTTTAACACAAGTGCTTTAATATCCCATCAACAGCATTTCAGTCATTTCTACCCAAATGTGATTTGAACCCAGTATCGCTGGATCCACTACAGCTCAACATAAGATGTTGTTTTTGTTTTCAATAAAAACTGGGCCCAGTTGTCCAAAGCATCATTAGCTTAACAAGCTCCTTAGTGGTCAAAATGTTAACTGATCTAGTAAGTACAGTCTCTAATTCACAGATATTTTTGCTCAAAAAATGTAGCAAAAGCTACTCACAATTTTTCAGCAAAAAGATTATCGTATATACCATATTCAATGATCAAAATTTTAAAGATACATTAACTAACGACATCGTTAGTTTTGAACAACTGGGCCTCGATATATTTCTCATTTCTCAACAAAAACATATGATATGAGTACCCAAAACATACTTTTTTATGGTGAAATAAGAAAAAATATTGATCTGATAGCCCTTTTTACCTAGATCTATGAGACACTGCTGCATGATTATATTTACCTTTTGATTCTTTTACTGGCATCTTCGTTTCAAGGAAATCAAAGAGAGTTGCTGGCCCTGAAGGTCTACTAGCTGGTTCTTCCATATTATCATTGTCTCTACCTTTCCTTATTCTACCAGGACCTGAAAACAAGAACCAGCATTCATCAATTACCATAACAGCAATGATGACAATGATTTGGTGTTTTATGTCCCTTTCAACATTATTTAAGTCATACTGAGACAACGGAAGGGTGACAAGACATGACGCTAGTTTGTTTGTGTTGAGGTTTTACGGCCCAGTCAACCCAATGGGGTCATGTCGAGCGGGGTCAGTTAACCTAACCACATGTTTACTGGGCAGGCTTAGTCCTCTAAGCGGTTAACCAGTATTGTGCACATTCTTTTGCCAGAAACTGACAACTGCCTTTCTTGAATCAGCAGAAGGGAGAGAATGACCGTAAAAAATATTTCACGATTAATCTTCACGAAAGAATGTTGCTGACCTCGGCGGGGGTTGAACCCGCGACCTCCTGGTCTCCAGTCGGACAGCGCATACAACTGAGCCACCAAGGACAAGACCTGTCGCTAGACAGGATAGCTCACCTGATATTGCACTTTTTGTTTCTGGAAAATTCTAAGACTGTGACCTTGATTTTGACATGACCCCTAAACTCCAGGTCATGGACGAGTGTAAGGGTACTATCAGATAATCCACATAATATTTTTCTTTCATCTCCACAGAAACGTATGTTACTGGTACTCATCAGAAGTGTCTCAGGAAAGCACTTCTAATGACTACCAACAAGGACGGAGAAATAAGAAAAATATCAAGAGTTTTACTATTAAAAAACGTGCCTTATCTGGAGCTTCGTCCAGATAAAATAAATATCTGCGAAATTATATTTCTTACTTTTCCAAGATAACATAACATGTGTTGTGGGTAACCATTAAACCTTGCCTTGCTGAATAAATTAAGATGCCATGCCCACTTCTAATGTCTAGCCAATCAGATTACTTGATCCATATTCACATATTTAATGACAAACAGTGCAGATCCAGATCAGCTGGCTTCTTCAGAAGCCAACTGATCTGGATCTGCACTGTTTGCTAAGACAGGACATGTCGTGTTCAGCAAGAGAAGGGTTAAAAGTGCCTCTAGTAAGTACCTATAGTATATGTCATTAGAAGTGCCTCATTGTACCCACAACATGTTTAGTGGAAAAATTAGAAAAACATTTATCTCGAAACTCCATAGCTTCAGATAAAGTGCTTTTTTCAATTAAAAAGTACTAATACTTTTCTTCATCTCTTCACAAAATCTATGCTGTGGGTACTCATTTGAAGCACCTCAGTAAGGTGCTCCTAATCAGTACCAACAACCTAGGTTTTTGTGGAGAAATAAAAAAAATATTATATGGATACACCCTCTTATCTGGAGCTATGATACTCCTCTTATCTATAGTCTGAGCAAAGACACAAAGCTGACTGCATACATGCAGAGTCTGAATAGAACCTTCCATGTTCACACAGATGCCAAATATACAGTCCACCCTCTTTATACTGAGGTGTGCCAATACTGGCAGGATTTTTCTCAACAACAGCACGGGGGACCATGTGACTCAGTTTATTTACAAATGGCACCCTGTCCTACCGATGATGCGATGATCAGTTATAAAACAGTAACTGAGGCAATTCTAACAAATATCCAACACATATGTTCTATAAGTAAATAGGAATAAAACAAGGCCTTTCTTACATATCATTCTGTCCATTAAAAATTCTTCACAACAACAAATTCATTTTAATGGCAACATCTTTGGGAACAAATGTTGTTGTTACAACGAGGGGTCACTGTATGCACAAAAACATATTTAGCTTGTCAGTGCCACACTTACTTACCTTCATCATCATCTTTCCTATCTCTTCTACCCCGCCCAGCTCCTCTATCACTATCTCTACTCTCGTAACTTGATTGCCTTGAAGTGCCACCCCTGCCTCCTGGGCCTGGCCGGCGATTGAGCAGGGAGTCTATGGCCTGTTGTACATTGCCGTTGCTGGACTTGAGGGCTGCACTGGCTTCTTCAGGTTTAAATCCCATCTCTGTGATTCTGGCTATGTCATGGTCTGTGGTGACCTACAGACAAAAATATACATCACATGATACAATATTCTGAGCCTTACCATATTTACCATATATTTTCGGACACCATTAATGTTCGGACACCACCTATTTTCTGCAAAATATGATAATTTAATACACCATAACAGTTCGGACACCCCCTGAATTTGAAAAAGACAATTTCGGACACAAAAATGCCTCTGGACAAAGCTGAATTTTCAATGAAATCCCAACACCAAACCCTCAGCGTCGCTACCATTTTCACGGATGTTTTGATGGACGAAGCCATTTTCTAACAGGTAGGAAGGTAGGTAGCAGAGTCTAAAAATTAACTTAGTTCATGTTATTTTCCATCAGGGTTTGCTGTTTTCATTCAGGGAGAAACTACTTTTATTTGTTTATTCAAATCGCCGAGCTGTATAAAATGCGCATGCCACTTACTATAAATTCGAAGACGATGAAATCGCCCCTCGTCCAAATGGACTGATCTACCAATACACAGCTAAGAATAGGCAAGAAAAAAATAATGAAGGCCGTGGAATATGCCAAAATCTCATTACCTTTTAATGTTGTTCAATGACGAGATATTATAGCACCTGTCTATTTCTCGGTAACACTTGTATTCTATTTATTGTTATCTTTTAAAAAACCTTCATATTACCACGTGATTCTTTACCACGTAGTTCTATACCATGTGTTAGTCACATGACACCCGAGGTCACGTTTCCTCTATATGGTGTGTTGGCGTGTCAAGTAAAAAGACGTCATTACGTATATAAGTTTCATTATGGGCATTCCCTCATTACCAAGATAAAAACGATCATAGTGACGATCAAAGCAGTGAAGCTTGTGAAATGTTTTAATAAAATTAATGTCCATTAATACTTAGTAAAACAAGCACCCCTATTAAATTGGCAATCAGCGACCTTTTGTTTTGCGTTAATATTACGCAATTATTTGATTGTCTGCTCAGGGCGATTGGGCAACCTTGTGGAAAAACCTGCCCAGCCTTTGCCTAACTGCAAATAATGACCAGCTGGTATGGTAACTTCATTTTCCTATGAAATACATTACTATTTTTCATGGCTCTAGGAACGAAAAAAAACCCAAAAAATTAAAGTTACCGTTTCATCCGCTTACAGAAACGATCTTTGACAAACAGAACAGATCCTAATCAGATATCAGACACATACGCACACACAAACACACACACACACATATACGCGCGCACGAACTTAGCCCTTTTCACCTAGTCCATCTATGAGGTGTGCCAATACCGGCAGGACTTTTCTCAACAACAGGACGGGGGCCATGTGACTCAGTTTATTTACAAATGGCACCCTGTCCTACTGATGATGCGATGATCAGTTATAAAACAGTAACAGTGGTTTAATTTTTCGTATTTTAGTGCAGCTTATAATCACAATGTTACTCTCATTGCATGGGAAGTCAAATTTATCCAGCAAAAAATAGTCCATAATAGTCAGTATTAAAAACTCGGCAACTACAAACCCCCGATCCAGCCTTAAAATCTTCAGTTTTTATTGGAATTTTTCGGGTATTTTCTTTAATTTTCCGACGTTTTTTTTGAAAATCATATTTTCTTAAATATTCGGACAGAAAATAAAATAATTATTTTAACGTGTCCAAAAATATATGGTAAATACGGTCTAGGGTAAGAAGGATATCCAGGTATGTATTTTTCTTATCTCTCCATGAAAACATATGTTGTGGGTACTCATTAGAAGTGCCTCTGTGAGGCACTTCTAATGACTACCCATGACATATGTTTTCGTGAAGAAATACGAAAAATATCAACACTTTTCAGCTGAAAAAAACATTTTATTTGGTGCAGTGTAGAATGGGAAAACTCTGGTTAGTCTACACAAAGTCTGCTCAGGGGCCTTCACACTCATACAGTAAACAAACTACATCTCAACTATATGGAATCTCAACAACAAACAGTGAAGGATCAGATCTGGGTATATCCTAGCACGACTGCAACATACAGTATTTACCCAAACCATTCATACCTTAACTCCTTACCATATTTGTCCTAACAATTTAATATATCTATTTTTACTACCTCCTGATGCATCTAAAACTGCTCTGATGAGTGGTTAACAGTGTAAACCCTGATCTGATGCCACATTCTGTGTTTTTTGTTTGTTTGTTTTTTTATTTGGGTTTTACGGCCCTTTCAAGAATATTTCACTTATATCGAGCTGATCATTCATCAAAGGTGGGCGAAAACTGGAGAACCCAGGGGAAAAACCACCTGACCATCCATAAGCAGAACTTAGCTTTCACATGTGACCCAAGCAAGGCTCGTACCACAGCGGTCAGAAACCTAATGGATTAAGAGTCAGCTCTCTTATCCACTTGGCTACGGGGGCCCACCTACATTCTGTGGCGTCTGACTTGGCCTGGGTCTACCTGTTTAAAAAACCAGGGCCTTGGAGGGAAGGTGTCTGATAAAGTACATTCTCTAGAGTTAAGAACTTTTTTTTGACAAAAACAGTCAACTTCAATAAACATGGGATTCCGAGGGATACTGTACATTTTGTGACAAACACTGTCAACAGATGCTGGCTATATTTTCAGACACAGAAAAAATTATGTAGTAAGCATCTTAACCCTGGTCCTGCTGAACCCGGATATGCCCCAACTTTGCAAACAGTGTAGAGCCAGATCAGTTGGCTTCTGAAGACACCAACTGATCTGGATCAGCACTGTTTGCCATTAAGTATGTGAATTTGTATTAGCAACCTGTATCAAGAAATCTGCTTGGCTGAAAATTAGAAGTGGGCGTGGCATCTTCATTTTATTCAGTTTGACAAGGGTTAATAAATACGAGTCAACAACATTATATATGTAGAAAGCCACGTGATTATCACTGACCAATTATTTTTTGTAATCAAACCACACATTCAATGAAATTCAGGTAAAAGTTATTTATAGCCACGCTATTCTTGTTGCTGTGATGTCAGAGTGCTGTTGATAGAGGGTTATCTGTTAAACCTGGATTGGGACATTGGCAAACAGTGCAGACCCAGACCAGATACCATGGAAGGCGGCGTCTGATCAGGGTCTGCACTGTTTGCTTAAATAACAAGAAGTTAAGGGTTAAACGAAATTGAAGTCCCCGTTCAGTACAAGTCTCCCAGCCTACACTCAGAGATAATCAACCCAACAGTGCTATCAGTTTTTTTTATTTTTATTTTAACCAAAAAGCAGTCACATTTTTCTTTTTTCTCCATGAAAATGTATGTTGTGGGTTCTCATAAGAAGTGCCTTGCCGAGTACCCACAACATACATTTTCGTGGAGAAATAAGAAAAATATTTATGTGACACACCTCTTATCTAGAGCTATAGTGTTTATGACAAACCTGTTTCTGGCCACCACCAAATTTCTTTGAGGTTCCATCCTCTTTGGCCTGGAGGGCTTCAGCTATAGTAGCCTTCCGCTGCTGCTCAAACTCATCATCATCTCCTTTCTTATCTGTCTTGTTTGCTTCTAATGACTTGAAATTATCTGTATTGAAAATCAAATTTCATAAGAATGGATTTTTAATAAATACAGTAAAGTTCATATCTTGTTTCCTTCTAATGCCTTGAAATTATTCACAGTAAAAATTGAATCAAATTTTATATGAACAGCAAAATTTTCACAAATACAGTATTAAAATTTCTTACTTGTACAGTTCGATTCTAATGACTTGAAATTATTCACAGCAAAAAACAAATCAAATTTCAAATGAACAGCAACATTTTCACAAATACAGTAGGTTTCTTATCTGTCTTGTTCACCTTCTAATGACTTGAAATTATCTGTATTGAAAATCAAATCAAATTTCATAAGAACAGCAACATTTTCACAAATACAGTAAATTTCCAGCTTGTTTGCTTCTAATGACTTGAAATTACCCACCATAATAACCCAAAGTGTTAGGACAGACAGGTCTTTGCAAACAGTGTAGACCAAGTTCAGACACCACAGAACATGGCATCTGATCAGGGTCTACACTGTTTGCCATACATACAGCAATATTTTAGACATATCGGCAGGTATTAGAATGGACATTTTTGTTTGTGTTGAGGTTTTACGGCCCAGTCAACACAACGGGGTCATGTCGAGCATGATCAGTTTACCTGACCACACTTTTACTGGGCAGTCTTAGTCCTCTAAGCAGTTAACCAGTAATGTACACATTCTTTCACCAGAAACTGACAACTGCCCTTCTTGAATCAGCAGAAGGGAGAGAATGACCACATAAAATATTTAATGATCAATCTCCATGAAAGCATGTTGCTGACCTGGCGGGAATAGAAACTGCAACCTCCTGATCATCAGTCATATACGCATCCAACTAAACCACAGAGGCCACCCTTTATAACTGACTAGTTCAAATTTTAGGACTAGTATGGTAAGTAGATAAGGTGTCCCAATACTTGGGGTAAATACGGTATTTGAAAATTTCATCTATAGCTTCAAAGGACTTATTAAGGAGGAGCATTTGATTATAGTTCTGGTATAATTTTCTCCTGCTGATTATTATCAATATAATATTGGCTGCACCAAGCCACAAGTGCCTTAGCAGGGGCAGATCCAGAGGGCTCGAGGAGTTCACCCCTCAGCTGAGCCCCTCTGGTTTCAAATTTCATTTTCATGGAAAATTTTGAAAAAAAAATTGATAAATTTTTTATACTATAATTATCTTAAATATTTGCATGCCTTAACTCTTTCACAAATATTTCTCCTAAAATTTGATCAAGGCCATTTTAATAATCTATGAATGCATCTAGAATTGCTGGATGAGTGTCAAGCTGTGTAGACCCTAATCAGATGTTGCATTCTGCAGCATCTGATCTGCATCTACACTATTTGCACAGGCCTGTCTGTCCGAATATTTAGGGTAATTATGGGATTTTGATAAAATCTGATCACTCAGAAATTTTTACCCATCCCCACCAGCCACAATCAATAGTCCTGACTCCTCCCTGCTCAGGGATGTGCAAGCACAAAGATCAAGACATGACTAACCTTCAAGCAAAAGCTACCTATATATTCCTTATTTCTCCACAAAATCAAAGTTGTAGTATTAGTATTAGAATTGCTTCACTATTTAGGCCAAATAAAAAAATGTGTTTGTTTAGGGTAACATGTTAGAAAACTAGAAATGTGTCAGTATGACTCAGATGCCCCCGCCCAGGGCCATCCTCAACCACACACAGGTATTTTGTACAAAATGAAGTTGAAAAAAGGGACAAATCAATCTTTTTTAAAAAATATCGGAAAGAAAAACATCTTTTGAAGGTGAAAAAGGGCCACAACTCCCATAATAATGGGTTGATTTTACCCTACTTGGAACTTGACCTCTATTTTATGATTATATACCTGTGTGTTAAATTTGAATTAAATACACTAACGTTTTCAAAAGATATGAAACTGAAACTATTTTACAACGTTGAAAAAGGGCTGTAACTCCAAATATAATTTGTGGATTTTACCCTAAATCAAAATTGACTTATATTTTATAATTATATGCTTGCCTTGTGTATAAAATATGAATCCAATTCACTAATCTTTTCAAATGTTATGGAACGGAAACGATTTTCCAAAGTTGAAAAAGGGCCGTAACTCCAAAAATAATTGGTGGATTTTACCCTAAATCGTACTTGACCTACATTTTATGATTATATACCTGTGTATAAAATTTGAATCCAATACACTAAATATCAGAATATTGTATATTGAATCTGCTAAAACAGTTAACGAAATGACCCTTAACGAGCTCGTTAAGCTAACGACGCTTTGAACAACTGGACCCTGATGTATTTGGACTTAGCACCATAAGTCACTTAAAAGTTTACTAATCGAACTTGGCCTACATTTTATGATTATATACTTGTGTATAAAATTTCTATCTAATACACCAATCCTTTCAAAAGATACTGCACGGAAACCAAAAGCGTTTCGTATGGGACGGACATACGTATGGACAGCGGTGATACTATATGTCCCCTCTTTGAAATTGGCGAGGGTATAAAAATAGGTAGGGTAGGTGGGGATTTTTCTTTATATTTTTCTTTATGTAGAATTATACCATGATGTATTTGGACTTAGCACCATGTCACTTAAAAGTTTACCAAGTCGGACAGTCATCTGATGTATCTACTGATAAAATGGCAAACAGTGTAGACCCTGATCAAACTGCTCCTATAGGATCAGGGTCTACACTGTTTGCTCAAAGTTAGAATTTTTAGCATAAATATTTAAATTCAGTAACACCTACTTTTTTTTAGAAAACATGAAAAAAATATCTAGGTTTCACTAATTAAATTAGGTAGGATAGGGTTACCCTAAACATACATTTCTTTATTTGGCCTTTTCTACAACATAAGAGCCCATCTGAACAGAAATTGAAAACAATGGTATGGCATACATGATCAGCTAAGACCCATATCAGCCTGTGTATCAGGGCAGTCTGATCAGTATCTACACTGTTTACTAACAGAATCTTTAATGTCCATACCAGCGTTCAAATTTAACTTTTTCGACAGCTTGCTAAAATTAGCACAGCTTGCTAAAACTAGCAAGTGGCATTATTTTTTACTTGCTAAACCTTTCAGCCAACTTGCTTTTTCACACTTATAAATACTGTTAAACATTAGCACTCTGGGTAAAAATTTCAGCAGACATTTTAGAATATTTATTTTTCCCAGAAAACAGGTTTTGACATTACATGCAAATTGTCTCCTATAGGTTTTGACATTACATGCAAATTGTCTCCATAGGAGACAATTTGCATGTAATGTCAAAACCTGTTTTCTGGGAAAAATAAGAAAAATATCATCATTGCTTTTGGAAAAGAAATTGCAAAACTTCAGCAACAATGCCTCAGGTTCTGCAAATTAAAGAGAATCTTTCCAACTTGCTAGAATTAGCAAATGATGGAAATTGCAGCTTGCT
Source organism: Anodontia alba (assembly GCA_964016985.1). Classification (NCBI taxonomy): domain Eukaryota; kingdom Metazoa; phylum Mollusca; class Bivalvia; order Lucinida; family Lucinidae; genus Anodontia; species Anodontia alba. The sequence goes on along the minus strand of OZ024826.1, from coordinate 96,647,416 downwards.
TTTTGAGGAAATTAACCAGCATTTAGCAAGTTAGCAAGTACTAAAATTGATCCCTGCATACATGGGCTATGCTATGTGAAAACATGTCTTCGGACATATATGAACAGTGAAGGCCAGATCAGTCTACCCATCCATGCAGTCTAATCAGAGCCTTCCTTGTACACTAACAGAATCAATGGATGATTGGACAGCATAGGCCCATGTGATAATTTGCACATGTGCAGGATGGTCTAAATCTGCACATTTTTCGCATGTCTGAAGGCACAATTTCATTTGATGCGACCCACATTATACACTTCAACCTCTTTATAACATGGTTCGTTATAACATGGTTTTGGATATAACAAGGTTCAAAGATGGATCCCAAAAATGTATAGATTATATTGAAAAATGACCATAAATGGTCATTTTTCAATATAATCTATACATTTTTGTTTGGATATAACACGGTTGTTTAACTAACACGGTTTATGCTATGGACCCCAACAATAGTGTTATAAAGAGGTTGTGGTATATTAGCAACCAGTGAAGACCCAGATCAGACTGTGCTGATGTGCAGGCCGCTCTGGGTCTGTGCCAGTCACAAAAGTCTCGGCTGCTCTTGGTCTACCCTGCTTGTACATGTCTTAAGGTCGATTCTGATACAAAGTGGCTAATATGCTCTTCTGCAGAAACAATAAAAATTCTTGTCCAATTGATCAGGTGTTTTTTGTTTTTTTTTCTTTAGAGTTTTTGCACAGAACCCAGCTGCATCTTTTCCAATGGAAAAGTATTGATAGTTTTCTTATTTCTCTAGATAAATACAGTCAAGCTACAATGACTTGAACAGCTTTGGGACCATGAAAATTTGTTCTAGACATGGATAGTTTGAGCCACTGAGGGTCAGGTCAGGAGGCAAATTGGGATAATTTAGGGATGTCTTTTTTCGATCTTCTACAAACTAATGGTATTTTGAGTGCCCTCATTGGAATTGCCTTGATACACACAACATATATCATGATAAAATAAGAAAACTTCTCTTAAATACCCTTAAGTATTTGCTTTAATGAGCTTTCGGACTAATTTCCTAAGGACTAAAAAAACGCGAGTTCAAATCAGTCACGGTTAACAAGCCATCGGTGTTTGATTCATTAAGTTTACTGTATATGAAAAGGCTTCACACTAGAGGTGCCTCGCTAAGGTGCTTCTAATGGGTATGTTTTTTTACAGGGAAATAAGAAAAATGATTCCTAAACTACAACCAGATACTAGTCCTTAACCCACTGTATACTGAATAGACTCTCCCACACTATATATTGTAAGAGTCCAATTTCAATTTTAGATATGCCCGGCTATGCGATTTACATATTCCTAGAGAAAAATGGCTAAACTATTTCCAAACAGTGGAGACCCTGATCAGACACTGTGTTCGCCAATTACCCTTTTATAGGTCTCATGACTACAATGGGTTAACATTTCCTCTGACATATACTTGCCTCGTTTAGATGGATTTCTGTACTGGTTGCTGTCTATTCTTTTACCAAATGGCACAAATGGTGGAGGACCACCCTCTCCAAAAGTGGCACGCTGCTGTTTCGCTAGTTTCTGGAGAAATCAAAAAGACATTCAAAATTTTCTGATTCCTGAAAAGCTAGAATTAAAAAGGAGATATATAGAAAAAAATCTGTCATTTACTTTTCACTAACACAACTCCAGATTAGACTGGGTAACCACCTTTTCTTTCTTATTTCTCCATGAAAACACACGATGTGAATACTCATCAGAAGCGCCCCGCTGAGGTGCTTCTGAATATCGAAAACATATGCTTTTGTGGAGAAATAAGAAAAATTTAGTACTGTTTAGTTGCAAAAAGAGTGCCTTATCTGGAGCTATGCACTAAACAGTATATTTGTCATAGGAATTTCCTGGATAAGCAGTACCCACAATGTTGCTAGGACATTTCAGTCAAAGTCATTCCCGCCCATGATTGTTTATGATATTTTGGCTAGAAAGCCTGTCATGGGCATAACTTTCTACCTTTATAACGCAGATGCAACAAAAAATGAATGCATCTAGGGGAGATGCATAAATTAGCTCCTCCCAGTTAGAATGGAAAAATCTTACTATACTCATTTGAGGTAGATAAAGAAGAAAAACTATTTAACTAGAAAAACTATTTAACCTGGATCGCCACTAAGCTAAAGCTATGCATGGGACCAAGCCTACTACTGTTTTATTATCCAAAATGTACAGCATTCGTCAGTCTTTCAGCTAATGCAAGCATAGCAGCAGATTACAGGGAACATCCAGATAATATTTTTCTTATTTCTCCATATAAACATATGTTATGGGTACTCATTAGAAGTGCCTCGCTGAGGCACTTCTAATGAGTCCCGCAACATACGTTTTTATGGAGAAATAAGAAAACGATCTTCTTTTCCGATGAAAGAAATGCCTTATTTGGACCTATGGTATCCATTATTCTTTCAGTATTTGTTTGTGTTGAGGTTTTACGGTCCAGTCAACCCAATGGGGTCATGTCGAGCGTGGCTTAGTCCTCTAAGCTCTTAACCAGTATTGTGCACATTCTTTCGCCAGAAACTGACAACTGCCCTTCTTGAATCAGCGGAAGGGAGAGAATGACCGTAGAAAATATTTCATGATCAATCTCCACGAAAGAATGTTGCCGACCTCGGCGGGGGTTGAACCAGCGACCTCCTGGTCTCCAGTCGGATGGCACATCCAACTGAGCCACCAAGGCCAGTAGATACAAACATAGTTCCAGATAAGAGCGGGTATCTAGATATTTTTCTTATTTCTCCATAATTATAGGCGCTTCTAATGATTATCCACAACATATGTTTTTATGGAGAAATAAGAAAAATATCAATACTTTTTGGATGATTGATTGTGTTGGGATTTAACGACACGTCGATCATTGTGGGTCAATTGTTGTCATCTCCCAGAGAAAGGGAGAAGAGAGACAGAAGAGATACTAGAGGATATGTAAGAGAAGGACAGTGGAGAAAGAGGAAAATGAATGAAAGTGAAGAAACAGAAGAAATAAAAACATCCCCCTCTACCCTTACCTGCTACAAGGATAGCAGGCCTTGCCCAACTGTATGCCAGTATCAGTTGGACGCCCAGTGACGCAAGATACATGACTCCTTTGCCTCAGCCAACCCTCCCCACTTTTTGGATGATAAATATGCCTTATCTGGAGCTATGGCACTCAAGAAAAGCAAGGGGACATGATATTCAGCTTTCCATGGTTTGTGGTTCATACTCCCGCACCCTCTGACAACATGAACCTTGTGTCCATTACTCCTTTTACAGTTTTATTCTGATCCGTTTGCAATTGTACAGGGCCCAGTTGTTCAAAGTTAACGATGTTGTTAGTTAACGATATGTTAAAATTTACATTGAGTGTTACACAAATACACTGAAATTTTTTGCTGAAAAAATGTGAGTTGCTTTTGCAGCTACTCACATTTTTTTCAGCAAAAAATATCAGATATATTGTATATTGAATCCACTAAAGCAGTTGACGAAATGACCCTTAACGAGCTCGTTAAGCTAACGACGCTTTGAACAACTGGGCCCAGATGTTTTGTCATTATCTATATATATGAGTTGAATATAATCCTCAGATTAATTTTTATCACTTTTTTCAAGTTTTTAAAGTCATTTTTTGAGGAATTTGTGCTTCTTAGTATCTGAGTTTCAGACCTTGTGCGCACAACTCCTCCAAGAATTCTTGAAAGATTGATTGGAAACTATGCAGAGGCTTTGGACATGGTCTGAAGATATGCATGTGACTTTGGCATTATCAGATTTTTTTCTTCACTTTATTTATTTTTTTAATTTTTTTTTTTTTTTTTTTTTTGACATGATCATTTTTGGAGGATTTTTTTTTAACCCTGGCCCTGCTGAACCTGAATATGAAGTTTTTTAAAAGTAAAACATATTTTAACGAGTAATACTTAACCTATAGATAATGTGCTATTCTATTCTGTTATTCACCTCCTCCACAGAAAAAACGACCTTTCAATCGTTATAAAGTCTTAATTCAGAAGGTCCCTTTAACAGTTACCTGTATGACGTAGTTCCTCCCGCTCAAATGATCACGTGTCAGTTTCTTTTATGTGTAAAACAATACACAATTAGGAGAAAGGAGCGAGGGAAGGGAGGTGGGACGATAAATACTTATCTATAGGTTAAGTATTACTCGTTAAAATATGTTTTACTTTTAAAAAACTTCATTTTAACTTCGTAATACATTAACCTATAGATAATGTGCTAGAATTTGTAGAATAGGAGGGAGGATTTCTCCTAATAAGTTAGTCCCAACTTCTGAATTAAGGCTTAATAAAAGGATTTATTTTTTATATATATATAATGAGGACATAATTAGTGCTTAAGGCAATAATAAGATCCTTTAACCAAGGATAAAGTAATCCAGGGTTAACATATATATATAATAAAGATATAATTAGTACCTCTCTAGTATAGCATCAGGTCTAGGGGGGCTGTTGACGTTGTCTACACATCCATAGCTGATTGCTGTTGGCCCCCCACCACTTTTTGGGCCACTACAATGGGGCCCAAACTTTGGAGATTCTGTGCTTGTTGAGACATGTCTCTGAGATAGAATTTGGCAAAAGTTGATGAACTATTCCAAACCGCTGCTTGAAGTATATCATTGAGAGGAACTTTGTCGAAGAAAGCCCAAGAAGAGGAAAGAGCTCTAACTTCATGAGCTTTGATTTTAAGGAAAGAGATATCTCGTTTAGTGAGTTTCCTATAGGCAAGTTTAACAGTGTAAGATATCCATCTCGAGATAGTATCTTTAGAGATATCCTTATTGCCTTTAATAGGAAGAAAAAGTCTAGTTCTATTTTGGCGATAAGAGCTAGTCATTTTGAGATAGAATTTCAGAGCCCTAACGGGGCAAAGAAGTCTGTCAGTATGTTCCCATTTACATATTCGAGCAAGACTAGGAACAACAATAGGATCTGGTTTAACAGAAGGAAGCTGGTTTTTTGCTAAAAAACCAGATTTAAGAATCAAGGAAACTGAACCATCAGTTTGATTAAATCTTAAATGTTGTGAATCCATAGCTAGAGCATGTATTTCACTACACCTTTTAGCAGTGGCAAGAGCTAAGAGAAAGGCTGTCTTAATAGTAACGTGAAATTTAGAAGCCTTATCAAGAGGTTCAAAAGGTGGTTTTTGTAGACATACTAAAACCCATGATAAGTCCCATTTAGGTGTAAGAGATCTTTGTACTGGTCGTTGAAGTTCAAAGGATCTGATAAGTTCAGATAAAACTGGATTAGATCCGATTCTATTACCAGTTTTGAATTTTAAAGTGTTAGAGATCATAGATCTATAACCTTTAATAGTACTAATCTGACATTTCTTTTCCGAAAAAAGAAAGATTAAGAAATCGGCTATAACTGTAATAGGGGCCGAGATCGGATTAACCTTTTTTGTATGACACCAATTAGAGAAGATGGTCCATTTTGCATCGTAGACTTTTTGTGTAGATGCTCTTCTTGATCTGGAGACAAAATCTGCAACGTTTTGTGAAAATTTCTTATCTCTGATTGATTGTTTGATAACTCCCAAGCGTGAAGGTCGAGAATTGGGAGGTTTTGATGTACAAATCTTCCTTTGGATTGAGTCAGTAGTCTTGGAATTAGTGGCAGACGAATCGGAGCTGACACTAATAGAAGAAGAAGTTCTGAGAACCACTGTTGCTGTGGCCAGAACGGAGCTATGAGAACTATTCTGCACTGATGTTGTCGGATTTTCTCTAGAACAGCAGGTATCAGAATAAAAGGAGGAAAAGCATATGCATGAAGATGATTCCAGTCCATGGACAGGGCATCTATCGCTAGTGCTTTGTAGTCTTGTACTGGAGAGACATATAATGGGAGTCTGTGGTTGAATCTTGTCGCAAACAGATCCACATTTGGGAAGTTGAGCATCTGGAATACTGAATTCGCAACTGTTTGATCCAGAGCCCATTCTGTCTTGATAGGTTTGTCTAGTCTTGAGAGGCGGTCTGCAAGAATGTTGAATTTGCCTGGGATGTGACGTACTCTGATAACTATGTCTTGTTCCAGGCACCAATTGAGTATTTTCCAAACTTCTACGCAAAGATTGGGGGAATGAGTGCCACCCTGTTTGTTGATATATGAGACCACCGTTGTGTTGTCTGTGGATATCATGATGCAAGAATGGTGAATAAATGTTTTGGCTTGTTTCAGTGCTAATCGTATGGCCATCATTTCTAACATATTGATATGTAGCTGGGATTGGTTTTCTGTCCAGCGACCATGAAAGGACAGTGTTGTCGGCTCTAAATGAGCTCCCCATCCGTAATGACTGGCATCCGTATAAAGGAAGAATTTGGGGTCTGGAGGATGGATTGAAGTCCCTGTCTCGAATCGAATGGGGTTTATCCACCATTGTAAGTGAGATCGAATCATACCGTTTATCGAGATCGGGTGATCGAGAGGAAGAATATGAGGTTTCCAGACTGACAGCAGGCACATCTGAAGAGGACGTAAGTGCAGTCTGCCCAGGAGAACAAGGTCTGCTGCAGCACTGAGTTTGCCCAAAAGAGAAAGGAAAGTTCGTGCCGATACATGTTTTGCTGACATTATTTTCTTGATTGTTAGAATTAGGTTCTGTACACGATCCGCTGGAACCCTGACTAAATTTTGTTGCGTCAGAAATTCCATACCTATGAAGGTGAATTTCTGAGCAGGAAAGAGGTCTGACTTCTTGAGATTTGGCAGAAAACCTAGGCTTTGAATAGTTTGAATGCAAATCTTTGTCTGAGTAATCAGACGGTTGTGAATCAGATTTTTTATCAGCCAATCGTCTAGGTATGGCAAAAACTGATATGGCACGTTGGCGTAGAAAAGCTGCAATAACGTCCATCAGTTTCGAGAAAATTAACGGACTTAGGGACATTCCGAACGGTAGGGCCGAAAAGTGATATACTTGATCTTCGTGTACGAAACGAAGATACTTCCTGGATTGACGATGTATCGGCACATGTAGATATGCATCTGTTAAATCTATGGAGACAGCCCAATCGTTGAGTCTCATCGCTTGTCTTACCGATTTGACTGTCTCCATTTTGAATGCTTGTTTCTCTATGTAACGGTTTAATAAAGACAGGTCTAATATTAAACGAAACTTTCCGTTCTTTTTTGGCACAAGGAATATCCGGGAAATAAAAGCCGGGAGTTTCCGGATTCTGTACCCTTTCCACTGCCCGTTTGTTGAGAAGATTTTCGATCTCTTCTCTGAGAAACGGGGAGGAGGATTGACTCATTCTGATCGGAACAGATGACAAAGGAGGAATTTTGATGAATGGTATCCTGAATCCGTTTCGTACGATAGAGAGGACCCATTTGTTGTCTGTTATTTCCTCCCATTTTTCCGCAAAATGGGCCAATCGTCCTCCCACTGGAATGTCCGCGAGCGGAAGAGCAGGCAGTGGAAAGGGCGGGCCTTCATAATCTTGCGGAGGAAGAGGCAGGTTTAGAGGAGGGGAACTGACGGATGTTACCAGTCCTCTTGATATTATCTTTCTTAATGTGAGAAGATGAGCTTTGAGGAATATTTTTGGACCTATACGAATGCGTAGGTTTAGGTCTGGATGTTGTTTGTTTAGCAGGATATTTAGGTATCTTGAAAGCTCTGCTCTGCGAAGGAGGCTTATAAGAATGAGATTGTGACTGAATGGATGTAGAAGCTAGAAACCTTTGCTGTTGAGCTTCGAAGTTTGATTTAGCTATTTCTTTTATCCTGCCGTCAAATAAGGATTTTGAGTTAATAGGAGCGTTCCTTAACTCGTATGTGGAATTGTCGAGTAGTAGTTTAGACGAAGCTAGGGCTGCGTCCCTCCTAGCTTGGAATAATTCAGTAGTTAAAAGTGTAGACATGGCAGTAGCATGTTTAATCGATTTGGCTACGGCCTCCAGAAGTCTGGAAAGGGCCGCAACTGACATCGATTCCTGTTGTAATGAAAGGAAAGCAGCTGAAGAAAATAGATCAGCATGAGAATTAATAGCGACTAGTTTTCTAGCCTTCCTTTCCCATGCTTCTAGATTCTTGAGCGGAATAGAAGCTCTTCCTTTATTAGAAATGTCTAGGAGCGACGCATCCGCTTCTAATTGAGGGATATTATCAGCTGGCAAATATTGGTTTTGGCTCTTGTAGAATTTAGTCGGAGCAAGAGCCGAAACCAAGCTTTGCGGGCAAATCCAATCTCTTGAACATTAGTCCGATTCTAGTCTATTTTGAATATATTTTGTTGTATTTTGTACTAATTTGGATTGTGGGAGGACAAGTAATGGAGTGGAACGAGACTCCATTAATTGTTCGATCCCAGAGAGAGGTTTTAATGGAGCTTGATCCTGCTGAGTTTTGGGGCATAACTCAGGAGGAAGAAGCCGGAAGACCTCGTTAATCGCACGATCAAATGACCAGACTTCGGATTCAGTTTCCGAATCTGACTCCTTATTCTGTTGAGTGAGATTCGGCTGAATCTGATCGTAATTAATAGGTTGATTTGTGATTTGACTAAAATTAGTCTCCTCAGGTTGTATTGGAGTTGGCGTTTGAACAACCTGGGGAGATTTATGAGCCCTTGTATATCTACCAATATCAAGTTGAGATTGGGAGGAATTTGATGAAGAAGAAGGCGTCATCGTTCGTCTTCTTCTCTTTTTATGAGAGTGCTTAGATCTCTTTGAATTTTTCTTTCGCCGAGAAGAACTCAAAGAGTCTGATCTGGAAGTAGAGATAGAAGAAGAGGACGATCGATGTCTTCTTCTCTTTTTAGATTTATGCTCTCTTTTAGACTGATCCTTCCTCGAAGGTCTGGAGATAGATAAATCATTTGAATTTGGAGGCTCAATCATTACACTCGGATCTGAGACCTGCGAAAAATCAGGTTCGAGTGGAATAATCTGTCTAGAGGAAGAAGCTGGATTAGGAAGTTCTAGTCTATTAGAACGTTCGTAACCAGGAATAAAGACATTGGATAGTCTGTGGACACTACCCTGTGAAATATGGCTACTTATGGACGGAGCGTAGCTTTGTACAGGCACATTTATAGGAATATAACCAGGCGGAATTTGTGTTTGTAGGTCATACGCGAATGACTGTAAACCCATGCCTGGTTGACTGGAGCCTAGTTGACTGGTGCCTGGTTGAATGGTGACTGGTTGACTGGTTGACTGGTGACTGGTGACTGGTTGACTGGCAACTGGATGAACGGAGATAAGTTGCCCAGTGACTGGATTACTGGTGACTGGTTGAATGGTGACTGGTTGACTGGTGACTGGTGGGCTTAGTGCCCGGTCAGACTCTAAGTCCGCCAGGCTGCCACCTTGATGGGTCCTGCCCCGAGCAGTAAAGCTATGAGGGGCGGTGCTCCCATCAACTGTCCCATTGTCAGACATGTCTGACTGGGACTTCTTGGATTTCTTTGATTTCTTCTGTTTTCTCTTCTGCGTCATAACTGATTTTCTAGTAGCATGAAGGCGTCTTCTTTCTGCTAGGTTCCAAACTTTTTCTGTCCAGGAACTACAAATATAACACGGAGAGATACGTGTGCAAGAATTACAAGTTAGACAAGATAAATGTGTATCCCATTTAGCTTTTAAATGGCCACAGTTGCCGCGTGCGAAATGCATCGACTGACGCGGAAACAAAGGAAGAAATTTAACATTGAGAAAACAAGAAATCTAAGATCGATATTTTGAAAATAAGTACATAGATAGTAGAAGGAGTGAATATAGAACCAGAGAAAGTCAAGGATATAAAAATTTTAACCGTGTAGAATAATTTTAATCCATTTTTTCTAACACAGAATAATAATCCTTGAACATTCAAAGTCCACAGAAAAGAAACTGACACGTGATCATTTGAGCGGGAGGAACTACGTCATACAGGTAACTGTTAAAGGGACCTTCTGAATTAAGACTTTATAACGACTGAAAGGTCGTTTTTTCTGTGGAGGGGGTGAATAACAGAATAGAATAGCACATTATCTATAGGTTAATGTATTACGAAGTTAAAATGCCCTGACTTTGCAAACAGTGTAGTTGATTGATTGTGCTGGGCTTTAATGACATGTTAACCCGTGTGGGTCATTTTGTGTCGTCTCCCAGAGAAAGGGAGAAAAGAGATAGTAGAGAAGAATGAAAGAGAGGGGCAGGCAAGAAAGAGGAACAGGAATGAAAGTGAAGAAACAGAAGAAATAAAAACATTCCTCCTCTACCCTTACATGCTGCAAGGATAGCAGGCCTTGCCCAGCTGTAAGCCAGTTGGAGGCCCCGGTGACGTAAGAGCAAACAGTGTAGATCCAGATTAGTTGGCTTCTGCAGAATGTATGTGAATTTGTATCATTAAACTGGATCAGTTAATCTTATTGGATGACAATTAGTCATGTGTGGCATCCTTATTCAGCATGACCAGGGATAATAAGGTGGGGCTGAAACATTCTGCTGCTGTAGAGACCCTTTCTCTTTCAGAAAATGTGCATGTACCTTTTTCAGTTCCCAGCTTTCTGCGAGCTTGTCCACTCGTCCTCCAAGCAGCTGTGTATTTTTATTGTTTAACAGAAGAAAACCATGTTCTACATCTGTAGTTACCCGTAACTTGATTTTACTACCAGGAGCTGTATTCAAACTGAAAAAGAAAACAATGCATACCTTGATAAGGCACTTTAATCAGTAAAAAAATATATTGAATTTTTTTTTCTTTTACTTATCCATGAAAACATACATTGTGGGTATTCATTAGAAGCGCCTCTCCTCGCCAAGGGGCTTCTAATCGAGAAATTGGGGATAAAGTAGGGCTCAAAATTTTGAAAAAGTAGGACAAAAGCAGGAATTTTAATCTTGAAAAGCAGGGAAAGTAAGGGCGTTCTGAGTGTTTTCAAACTTAGAATAAGACATGTTAAGCATACAAAGTCTTCTCTACATTACCATGGAAAGGAAAATACCAAAATAAATGTTCCAAAAAAGGAGGAATGATAAAACTTCATATATTACTAGGTTAATCTTGGTGCCACAGTAACCAGTGTATTATGCAACATGTAACCCGTGTATTATGCAACACAGATATAGATAAGAGTGGGTATCAACCTGATCAGTAAATAGTTTTGATTTGGAGTTTTACTGGCCTATCAACACTGTTGACGCTATGTTGAGTGGCTTTAAGAAAAAATGATGTGGAACTCATAGTGGAACTTCTAATGAGTACCACATCATACATTTTTGTGGAGAAATAAGAAAAATATAAACACTTGTTTGTTGAAAAAGCATCTTATCTGGAACTATGACCCACCCAATGTCTTTGATAACTTCAGTCTCCACAGCAGTACAGTTAGTATGTCCATCTGTGAGGACCAATTTCATAAGTCGAGGGGCTGCCTGGGACTCCTCATTATCTTTAGGGGCCGAAACATTTCTAATCTTCTGTAATTGAAGAACTCCTGGACCCTCAACCTGAAAACAGAACAGTATAGTGCAACAGCATTTATCTTTACAGGAACAAAATTTGCAATATTACGATTCTGGATATACACACAAAGGAAGGTTTTGTCAGAGTTGGTGTTTTACTGTTCCATCAACACAGCTAAATAAGACCTCTTTACACCCCACCTCCCTGCATCTCCTAATTACCTCTTAATGACTTTTACAGCTTCCTGGTAGAGGCAATAGAATCATTAATAATTCTTTTGCCTCTACCAGGGAGCTGTACAAGAGTCGTAAAGAGGTGATTAGGAGATGCCAGCAGGGGGTGGGGTGTAAAGAGGCCTTCTGTAGGGTAATAAGTTTTGTAAGACTAATGTTGTGCCCCAGGTCAGACAGATATTCATTAACTAGTCATAAGCCAGTATTAGATTCCCCTACTGGACCTCTACCAGTCTATTGTTTACTGACAGTATACTAGATTTTGTTGTGTTCAGCCTCTTATCCTTGACAGACTAATGACCAAGGATCGGCTTAGTTTTACGTCTTTAAGGTTATGCCGAGCCAGTCAATTAACCCACTCACACTTTTTCCGTGGCAGTCAACTAAGCAGTTAACTAGTACTTGTGCATTTACTTTTGCCAGTAACTGACAACTACCCTTCTTGAATCAGGGGAAGAGAGAGAATGACCCTTGATATTATTTTATGATCAATCCCAACGAAAGTTATAAGGCCAAGTTAGGATTTGAACTTGCAACCCCTTGTTCGGCAGTCAGATGTGTTACATTGTACCACTGTAAAAGTAGTATTCAGATGATAATTTTTTTTTTTTTGCATGAGGGCACTTCTACTAGGTATATATATAGTATAATGAATACCCACATTTTTTTTTTTTTATGAGAAATAAGAAAATTATCCCTTACCACACTCTAGGTTTATTCAGCAGATGCCAAATGGATGACATTTTTCTTATTTTTCCCAGAAAACAGGATCTGACACTTCATGCAAGTTGTCTCCATAGGAGATCATTTGCTTGAAGTATCAGAACCTGTTTTCTGGGAAAATTAAGAAAAATGTTTAACGCTTGTCATGCTAATACATTAAGATGCCACACCCACTTCTAATTGTCAGCCAATCAAATTACTTGATCCAGGTTGCTGATATAAATTCACTTACCAAATGGCAAACCGTGAAGAGTTGGATCTGGATCTACACTGTTTGCAAAGACAGGGTATATCCTGGTTCAGCAGGACAAGGATTAAAAAAGTTGTCTGCTGAAATTTTTACCCAGAGTGCTAAGTGTTAACAAGTCCTCTGAGTATCCAATTTTTCTAGAAGTGCACAGTAAAGGCCCTGATCAGAGTGTGAAGGTCAAGGCTTTCACTGTTTTCACATTCCATAAAGAGACAGTTTCCTTGGTGTGTCCCAGATTTTTTTCTAATCCCATTTGGGCCATGCCATGTGAAAATGTGTCTCTGGGCATATGCGGACAGCGAAGGCCCAGATCAGCCTGCGCTTTCGCGCAGTCTGATCAGGGCCTTCACTGTCCGCTAACAGAATCATTGGATTCTACAGAATGTACCAATGGAGAGCAAAGGCCCGCATGATAATCTGCCCATGCACAGGATGATCTGAATCTGTACATTTTGGGCATGTTCAAAAGCACCTTTTTGCTTGACATAGCCAATTTTATACTGGCCCTTTTAGATTTACCAAACTGCAGTCTTACATAATCAGCTCTTCCTCTGTTCACATCTTCTGGTAACCAGCCTTTGCCAATTTCTCGCAGGTCTGTCTGTAAAAGAGACAAACACAACATTCTGATAAACCATAGCTCTACAGGGATATGGATTAGCACTTGCCCAGTCGCCCAAACAGTGCTTGCACTAACTGTCGAATTCAGGAAGTCCCAGGACTTCCTAATTCTAATATCTGGAAGTCCAGGTAATCAAACTGTTTCACTCACTTCAAAACATTTAACCTCCCTATTCTTAAACTCTCATTTATGGAGTAAAACTGTCATTTTTAAGCTGAAAACATACAGATTCTTTCTAAATTTTTTTATAAATGGTCAGATATCTTTAAAACTTGGGAGTCCCAGACTTCCTGGCACTGATTTTTGGAAGTCCCAGGGCAAGTTTTGGGAGTCTCAGACTCCCAGACTTCCCTTAATGCAAGCACTGCCCAAAGCGAGTGGAAATTCGGCTGGGCGCTTAAAATTATCCATACGGTCGCCCAGGTGGCGAGCATGATTGCTTGGCGACTGTGATTTTAATTGTGATCGATTTATTAACATGTCAGCCATTTTGTTGTGATTGCACTGAAGCTGATATCAAGCGTCTATCTTGATGAATTAAAATCCATTACCTTGAAGTCCGACTTTACACTATTATTCTATTCTAAATATTCTATTTTTTTCACGAGGCATTTTCGCTCTTTAGAAAACAGTGCTATCCAATACCATCCACTCTGTAAATTGTTCTGACCTACCTATAAGAAACAGTGTTAGAAATTAACTTTTTTCGCAAGTAGCAAATAGTTGCTACCTGGTCTGAAAATAGGTAGCAAAATGCATCTACGTGACAGCAAAAGGTGTTGCCCCCTTGCCATGGGTTAAACCTAAGCATATTTAGCAGATAAAATTTTCAAAGTATTTTTCTTATTTCGGCAAAAATGAGACTTGACATTACATGTGCATTGTCTGTTTGGCAGACGAGTCACATGAAATGTCAAGTCTTATTTGCACTTTAGACATTCACAACACTTAAAGCTGATAGTGTTCAGGGCACTATACCAGATAGCAACTTTTTGCTACCAACAGTTTGACCAGGTAGCAAACTGAATTTTCAGGTAGCAAAATTGCTACTTGCTACTGTTAATTTCGAACCCTGAAAAACATAAAATTTTCTCCTAAAAATTGTGTCGACCGTGAGTATTCTATTTTCGTTTTTCCTTTGAAATGATTTATCCTTTTGTGCATGCAAATTTGCAAAATTTAGCAGTATAGTTTTCCTTATAAATGAGTACCCACAACCATAGGGGCCCGGCACGTATACGAGGTTATTTTTGTCCAAAATGACCAAAAAGTTGAGATAGTTTTAATTTTATTGATTGCAGTTTTTGTCGTTATGTGCAGTTTCAAATCCTGGGCCCCTAAATTCTGGGCTGGGCAGTTTCAAGCCTACCTCAACTTTTTTTAACACTAACCACGCTATGGGCAGATTTAGCAGACAACAAATTGGCGATTTTTTTATTTTTCCTTAGAAAATAGGACCCGTCACTTCATGCAAATTGTCTCCTATTTTTTCTTTTTATTTCCTAGAAAATAGGAGCTGGCACTTCATGCAAATTTTCTAAGGAGACAACCTGCATGAAGTGTCAGATCCAATTTTTAGGGGATCTGGCACTTCATGCAAATTTGCATGAAACTTCAGATCCTATTTTTTAGAAAAATATTTCAAAGTGTCTTCTGCTGAAATTTTTACCCAGCATGCAAAGCTTGAAGGATGAGCAGTTATATAAAAATTGTTGATAACTTTTTCTTATTTCTGCAAGAAAATGAATGCTGTGGATACTCATTAGAAGAGTTACAGTGAGGTGCTTGTAAAGAGTACACGAAATGTTTTGCGGAGAAACAAGAAAACTATTATGTGGATACCCATCTCATCTGAAGCTATGATATAAAATTTAACCCCTGTCATGTATGGGTGAAAGTTTTCAAAAACTGAAATCCTGAAAAAAGGCGAGGGGTCAAGGGGGCCGCCTAGGCCCCCTTGTGGGTCCAGGGCAACGCCCTGGTGGGGGTCCAGGGGGCGAAGCCCCCAGAAGCTCCTTGATTTTAGCAATTTGCAGGCCCCAAAAATGGCTCCAAATTCGCAGGAATGTAAAAGAAAAGTAACATTTTTTCATACAATTTTGGTCTTATTAAACTGATGTACATGTTCAATTCATCTTTGAAAGCTTTCTCAACACCATGTGTATTGATGTAAGATGCACTAGTTCTTCGACACGGTGTTCTTCGCCACAGCAGCTTTTAAATCCTCACTCAAACGTTTAGCGTAGTTCAATAGATCTTCCGCAAGGGAGTATGGGAGGTAATGTTCACTCAAGAATTAGACTGTGATAGCCCTGACCTCTCAATCATGGAAGCACCCTTATTTGATGTTGACTGATGATCCTGGGAGCACCTGAAAATTTACATGTGTAAAAATATTAAACCAGCTAGAACACCAGCAATATCTCAATATTATCTTAGTATTTTAAATAGTTGCTCATTTTTGAAAAGTGAAATGTGACAAATGTTTATAATTCATGGGTCTTTCTGATGTGTTGGACTCATTTTTATGATTAGATTGTGCATGAAATCAACAGGCATGGGAGTAACATGGTGCTGAAAAAAAAAAAAAAAAAATTGGGCATAGGTTCCCCTGCAGTCAGCCGAATTTCATTATTCCCCTACCCGTAATATCCCAGGCTAATAAAGAGTTGGGCAAGACAGACGATAGGAAAAAGGGTGGATGGGGTACTATGACTCATACTGACAAGTGTCCGCGTTCATAGTACCACCTTTTTCCAGCTAGACAGTGTAAGAAAAATTCTTACCTTGTTAGTTTTCATTATCATGTCACTTATTTTATGACTGGCGTCTTTGGCGCACTTCCATTGTAAGTCTGTCTTTCCGCACGGTTCACAGAAGGAAACAGCGAGAGTGTTTTGTTGTTTTTTCCCGACTCTCTCTCCCTCCACATCCTTTTCCTCTAGAAAGTCCCACCTCCATTGTTTTTAACACCTTTCTCCAAAGAATTGTCCGTATTGAGAGGTAAAATCTTCATCTTATCGAGTGTAAACACATGTGATAGAAGAATCGGTACATGAATTGGAAAAACCCGTTTTACTATAAATAGATATGTACGGGGTTTACAGGTAAGAGCCAAGAGGTGTTAATTAAAAACAGACAACTAGTATTCTGAGATGCGGGTTGCTACGATCAGTACGGAGATTAAGTTTAGGGCGGCGCCAAGCTTAGCCCCCGCAGCCTTCTCCCTTCTACCACCCCCCCCCCCCCCCCCCCTGAAAAATCTCATCGGATTTACGCGATTCATGAAAATGATGGTTGGGCTTGTTTAAAATCCGGAATTCCGGCATAATCGGGAAAACCTTCACCCATGGTCATGTGGAATAAATCAAGATGCCACACCCACTTCTAATTGTCAGCCAATCAGATTTCTTGATCCAGATTGTTGACACAAATTAACATAGTGAATCCAAACTGTGCAGATCCAGATCAGATGGCTTCAGAAGCCAACTCCTCTGGATCTACACTGTTTACAAAGGCAGGACATATCCTGGTTCAGGAGGACCAGGGTTAAAAGAAAAGAATGCAACGTGAAAACTCACATCAAGTGCGACTTTGATTAAAGAACTTGCATCACTCTTGCCATTCTGTGTGCACTGTACAATCCCTTCTTCTGATAAATACCTGAAATAAAAATAAAAACTATATGGTGTGCAACATGGGAAAAGGGCTCTTTTGTCATATGTCAACAACGGAGGTCCAGATGAGTGTGCATCTGTGCAGTCTGATCTGGATTTTCTCTGTAAGTGGGCAAGTGAGTAAGAAGACCCTGACCAGCCTGCACAAATGTTGTAAGGGCCCTTTTTGTGCACCAACTCAGGAATTTATTTAACGGGGACATATGTCTCCACTGACCCATATTTTAGGAGACATATGGGGTCATTTCAGGGGTTAATTGTTTGAATTTTACAGAAACTATTGCAAATTTTAAGGGACATCAATGTGTCTCTAAATTGAATGTTTAGGGGACATCAGAGTTAAAAAGGGACCAAGTCTCGCATTTTTGGGGGACAAGAAAAACCCTGCATACGGAATCAAAACATTTTTAAGTGCACACTACTCTGGGTCTGTGTATGTCGCACAAACTATAAGATATATAGATCTACAATTTTGCTTGTCACTGAACTATCACCTATATATCTATTATTAACCCTTGCCACACTGAATGCATGCCAACTTAATTTTCAGCCAATCAGATTACTTGATCCACATTGTTGATACAAATTCACATACTTGAAATGACAAGCAGTGAAGATCAATTTCAGAAGCCAACTGATCAGGATCTATACTGTTTTTGTCAATTGATAAATGATTACAACCGAGGATGGTACCTCCATGTAGGAAAAACAAAAGCACATTTGTCCTTACTTGAAAGAACAAATCACTGTTGGTTGATAAAATCTGCTTGTGTTATGGCAACAAGTTATATCATTATATTGTACCTTATTAGCACACTAAATGTGACAATTTCGACTGGACTACATGAGGGATTAAAAAATGTCATCCTTTTCTTCCATTGGCAAAATTCCACATGAAAACAAAAAAATCTGGTACAAGAGCCGGGTCAGTTCAATCCAATTATCATACAGATTGGATCCTTCGGCAATATGCAATATGCCAATTTAGATTATAAGCAGTGCGTTCTGCATTCTGGGAACAAAATGAAGTGACGTGTTTTGACAGCTGGATGTTTTCAGCAAAATGGTCGATTGAAAGCCTGGTTTAGAATTCGTCTCACTTGGATGGTTCTATCATGTTATTTTAGCAATGTTTCACTCCATTTTTCGTTGCAGTATGAGGTAGAAAAGCTAGAAAATGCATTGACATACCACCCTCTTTCCTTCAACGCATCCCCCGCCATCTTTCACATGCCTAAAGGTATTCCGTCAAGCGGAAGATGATTGGCCAAACTCTAAGATGGGTTCGTTTAACATTTCATTCAAACCAAACTGAGTCCCGAACAAAACCATTTTCACCGGTAGCCGGTATATAAATCGGGGCATATGCAGGAATTCTCGTACTACAGGTACTAATCCGCACCAATCGGTCCCTTCTGTGACGTCACAGCATGTCGCTAGTTCTCAGACAGGTACTAGTGTGGAAATGTATAGAATTATATAGGAGCCCATCATTTAACTAGTAAAATCATTTATTTTCAATAATACAAGATATTATTATAACCTCGCAATAGATGGGAAAATGTATCTGCTTCAATTTGATACCAAATTTGTTGAAATAAGATAAATTTTAAAATGGCCCAGATTGTAATGAATGCTACAAGGGTTTTTCCTTATTAAGTCTTTGTATTTTACAACAAAAATGAAAAATTGCCTTGATTCAATCGCCCAAAAGTCATATTTTTTAAAATTTCTCCGTTCATTATAACCTCTCATTCGATAGGTCTATTTAATATCTATAGTTATGTAATAAAATATTGAATAAATTATTTTATTAAAAATGGCCCACAGGTTGCAGAATGTAGCTATATTTTAAAAATGCGGAGAGAAAATGTGTAATGATTACACAGACGCAGGTCTTGTGTACACATGATACTAGCATGAATTGCAAAAGAGGTTGTAAGAATTGGAAAATAAAAAAGAATTGGTATCCATTGATAGTATTATAAAGATTATTTAGCTTCAAAAAGGAAAACAAAGATATATATTTATGATAATATAAACTTATTTATTTAATTTTTGTTTATGTCGAATTATGTTTTTATTCGGCAATTTATTGAAGCTTTAATGAAAATTTGATATAATTACTTTTGACCATAGGAAAACAACAAACTGCTTAATTACTTGTTTTTTTTTTTGTTTTGTTTTTTTTGTATGTTTAATGATGAAAAAAAAAATGCTTTGTCGGGATACAAGAAAAATACCTAAATGCGCGGCCACTCTTGCGATGTTTTCTTAATAACAATTACTGCTAATGAATGCCAATTATGTCCTTATCATGACAAAAGAAAACAACGAAATCACTTTTTACATAATTGACATACATGCTTATGCGCAATTTTAATTGCACAAACAGAATCAAATCCAATATTTGATCTTTTTGCATAAACTAGCACTTTAATTGACACGATTTGCTCATGTTAGATTCCTGTACACAAATAAGGACTAAATGAATGAGATTGAGTCTCTCTCTCTCTCAAACGTTCTCTAAATCTGTGAATAACAAGAGTCTCTCCAAATAAAAGCAGCATTAAATATGACGTGCAACCATTGTAGTTCCAGATCAGCATGTGCATACATTTTTTTCTCTGATAGAATGTGCAAGCTCTATTCAACATGCGGTGTTAAATATGTATATTTAATAAAAAAAAATATAATATTTAAAACAAAATACATTAAAACAAAATGATAATTGATATTATTTTCAGAAATTTTGTTTCATAAAATGGTTATCTAGGAAATTAAAACATAATGATACTAATGATATTGTTATTATTATTAGTAGTAGTAGTATTTACTACTACTATTATTATTAGTATGTTGTACATCACAATTCCGAAGAATAAATATTATTAAGCTGGTCATATTCGAAATGTTTTATTTGTAAAATAGCCACATGGACAGTTTATACTATCGTACATGTCTATTTAGGGGTAAAATATTGGTAATTACCTTATAAACCCTATTAGACACAATAAATTACTATCATACTGAAATTTGATCAAGTCCGTTTGGCTACCTGCTATCTGAGTGGCAAACAGTGTAGACCTTTGTTAAGATACTCTGTGATGTAATGTCTGATCAGGGTCACCGCCTTTTCTTATGGTGTGTTTATCAGAATCCCGAGGTTAAATACTATAAACCACTTTTTCAGTCAGATTAAAAAAATGTTCAGTACACACCTTTTCAAACATTACTCTAAAGACAATTGTTTCAAAATCAAACCTGGGATACCAGATGATTCGATCAAGTTCTACTCTTTACAACACTTGCCCTATCTTTTTAACAATGCCATTACAGAACCAGCTGATTTGTCTAAACATTGCTGGGTAAGTGTAAAATAGTGTAGACCCTGAACACACAATGCGTAATGTGACATTTGATCTGGGTCTACACCGTTGGCACAGACTTCTCTGTCTAAAAATCTAGGAAAGTAGTAACAGTCATAATCCAAGGAAAACGACATTTTATCCATATTTGCTAATTACCCAACACAAAAATAACACGAGTCTCTCCAAATAAAAGCAGCAACCATTGTAGTTCCAGATCAGCATGTGCATACATTTTTCTTTGATAGATTGTGCAAGCTGTATTCAACATGCAGTATAGACTGATCAATGTATTTCAGCGGACACACACACTAATCGGGTTTACATTGATAATTCATAAGGCCCATTTTTTTTTTTTTTGAAAAAGATTCAATCATAATTGTTTCTTATGTTACTTGAAGACATCTCAAAGTTCTTGAAACGATCAACAAAACATTTTACTTTCATTTATATCAGCATTAAAAAAATTGTTCAAACATATATAAATACAAGTTAAATAACAGCACGTTGTTTATTTTCTGGTTCCATTTGTCTACTCTTATTATTATTATCCCGTGGGAACTAGAAGCCTCAGGCCACTGGACAATGTAATAATAGCTTAATCTATACCTCATGCAATAAAAACAAAGTGGTCAAAATATCAAATGAACATCAACATTTGAAAAGGACCATTATAACTATGATCAAGGAATATGGGCAAACAAAGCACCATCTTTAACCGTGTAACTAAATAAACACTAATTACTGTAGAATATATTGATTAAGATTTAAAATCCTGATCAGAGTGTGCAGATGCGCAGACTGATCTGGATCTTTAGTGTTTGCATAATACATAATTTCCCTTTTTTCATAATCTGACACAACTGCCCTTTATCTGAGACAGGTCACGTGGTCCTGCAATTCTTGAGATGATAAGATAAAACTAGAAATAGCATATTCTACATTAATTTTTATGAAAGTTTTTTGACAGTTTGTCTATTTTTTTTCTTAAGTTAAATGATTGTTAAACAACGTTCATGCATCAAGGGAAAAGTGATGATGATATTCTTATTTTTCCCAGAAAGAAGGCTTTGACATGTCATGCGAATTGTCTCCAACAGAGACAGTTTGTATGGACTGTCAAACCTTATTTTTTGTTGTTTTCTTTTTTGTGGGGGTGGGGGAGGGGTAAAAATTTTAACCCTTAACCTTTTCCACTCTCTGGGCTACTTCAGCAGCAAAAAACTGGTGAAATTTGTTGAATTTTCCCCAAAAATAGGATTTGACATTTTATGCAAATTGTTTGCAATGGAGATGCTTTGCAAGAAATGTCAAACCATATTTCCTTTTTTGGGGTGGGGTGATATTTGATCCCTAAACGTTTATCACTTTCTGGGCTAATTCAGCATGCGATAAAGTGGTTATTGTCTTAGTTTATCCAGAAAATAGGATTTGACACTTCATGCAAAGAGTCTTCATTGGAGACAATTTTCATGAAATGTCAAATCCTGTTTTGAAAATAGAACATACAGAGGAAAATTGTATAGGATAAGTATTTGGTGATTGTATTTTTTTCTCCATAAAAACATATGTTGTGGGTACTCATTAGATGAGCCTCACCAAGGTTCTTCAAATGAGTACTCATAACATGTTTTTGCTTCACCGAGGTGCATCAAATTAATACCTACAACATATGTTTTAATGGAGAACTGGAGAAAATTGTCCCATATTTATGTTGTCTGCTAAACTTTTACCCAAAGTGCTAACTGATAAGTACTATGCTAATTCGCGCCACCAATGGGTCCTAAGTTTATGAAATAGCTAATTGTCTTTATGCTGTGAACAAATAGCCCAAAGCTATTTATGTACCTCTCTTGAAAGAAATGTCCTGTTTGTACACCTCTGTCCAGCTGATGGTCTGTGTGAGCTTTGCAGACTGGTTTCAAACTACTAAATTATCAAATTACCTATAATTTAAACCTCTAAATTTGCGTGTTTTTTTTTTTTTTTTTTTTTTCTAATCATGTATGTACCCTAATACTACTACTATGCTCAGGCACAGAATGGCCAGTAAGATTGTTTAGCATAAGCATCTGCACATACTGATCTTAACAGTCAGATCTGTAACACACATTAAGCAAAGAGCATAACCTTGCTCAGAAAGCGCAATGGGGTCTTGGTCCACAAAGGGCACATACCTGAAGGTTGCTTAAAACACAGTAATATTTGATATTACTCATTTATGCTAAAAAAGGGATATTGACAAATAGATAAGAACTTTAGACCCAGATCAGACGCCGCATATCATGGTGTCTGGTGAGCATTGATTAAACACACTTGATTGCATTCTAATTAATAGGTTTCTTTAATCTGTGGTGATAGTACTGATGTGAAATAGGTTACCTAGATCACCTTAAAGAGTAGGTAGCTTTTATTACTGTACTAACAAATGTCTTAGGATAACCTAACTTAATAACGGAGGTATGGAGACTGCCCTTTGAGGTTAAGAAGTGGATGACATAGGCCTTTCCCCTGTACTCATTATCCATATGCTTTTTTCTTTCTTTCTTTCTTTCTTTCTTTCTTTCGTATTGTAACAACAAATGTCTTAGGATAACTTAATAACGGAGGTACGCAGACTGTCCTATGATGTTAAGAAGTGGATGACATAGGTCTTTCTCCCGTATTCATTATCCATAGGCTTCTTTCTTTCTTTCTTTCTTTAGTTTATGGTTATCATAAAGTAATTTTTTTATTCATTCATTCATTTTTTTTTCAAATTACTTATATTTAATTAAATTTTCCCATTTGTTTTCTCCAGGTGAAATGATCGTTTTTCTTTCAAAAATTGTACTAAACTATCATCAGTAATTAAATACAACCTTAATTAATCAACTCATTTGTTCTCTTAGATGTACTATTGTTCTTCATTTTAAAATCTTACTGAATTACCATTCATTAAATATAACACTTTTTTAATTAATTAATTGCTTTTGTTTTCTTAGGTTAAACTATTTAAATTCGTTTAAAAATCATATTGAATTATCTATAACTAAATACAACACTTTTTATTCAATTTGAAATAATGAAATAATAATAATAATAATAGTAATAATAATTTATTTTAATCAATTAATTAATATTTTGTTATTATCATTATTAATCAATTCTTAGGTTAAACAATTGATATTCTTTTGAAAATCATACTGAATAATCTGCTGACATTCATTCATTCATTCATTCATTCTAACTCGGACCTATTCCAGTGTATATTGGGTCCAAGAGCAATGCATCCACACATGATTTAATCTGAATTGTAGTAGTACTGTAGGTGTGTGACACTGGGTTGATTACACACCAGCTACACAGGTAAGATGACGCTTACGGGCCTCCAGTCAAAGGGAATTAATCGAAACCGATCTAAATTGGAATATCGATAACCTGAGTGACAGTTCCTGTAGTACGATAATTCCTGGTAGTGCGTAACAGCGCAAACCGGATAAAACCAGTGCCCTACCCCGTATAGTGTCAAAACAGGACGGAAAGGTGGCGATTGTGAGCTAATAGATCCATTTATACCGGCTAGGGATAAGAAGTGCGATAGCTTAGTGGTGAGCGCACTGACCTCTAGAGCTAGAGGTACCGGGATCGATCCCAGGCGTAGACAAGCGAATTTCGTTGTCCGAACACATTTTTCTTCGTGTCATTTGCAGGGATAACATGCAAACAGAGCGCCGTCATTACCTGCCCCCCCCCCCCCCCCCCCTTGCAAGGAACTCCTTATGCCGGTTAAAGAACCCTACGATAATTCAAAATGTTTACTAGTATGCCAGCCGGCCTCGGTAGCGCAGTTGGATGCGCATCCGACTGGAGACCAGGAGGTCGCTGGATCAACCCCCGCCGAGGTCGGCAACATTCTTTCGTGGAGATTGATCATGAAATATTTTCTACGGTCATTCTCTCCCTTCCGCTGATTCAAGAAGGGCAGTTGTCAGTTTCTGGCGAAAGAATGTGCACAATACTGGTTAAGCGCTTAGAGGACTATGCCTGCCCAGTAAACGTGTGGTTAGGTAAACTGACCGCGCTCGACATGACTCCATTGGGTTGACTGGGCCGTAAAACCTCAACACAAATACTAGTTTCTCCTAAAAGGTTAATACGTAAGTAATGGAAGAAAAGAGAAGATTTAAGCTACAGGAAAATGCTAACATCTGTCTTATATATCTTGTCATGATGCCATACGCCTGCGAGGATATTCTAGGCATTTGCGCTGTCGAGCAATCCAAGTATGTTACTAGAAAAGATAAAAGCATAAAAGCATGTCAGTGAGCGACAAAGTATGATGGTGAAGGGGATGAAAGATGATAGGTTAAAATAGATGGGAATAGCTAAAATCAGGTTAAAAACAATCTATACTGGGGATCTTAAGGCTTGACGTGTTGCAACTTGCCAATTTCAGCCTTGAATATGTCAAGGCTTGGCGAGCTGACAGCGCTTTCTGGGAGGCCATTCCACTGAACGATTGCCAGTGGAAAAAAAGGAATATTTATAAAAGTCCTTCCCTGTGTGAATTTGCTGGAATGTCATAGAATGGCCGCGACGGGGTGTACGGGGGTTGGGTTTGATGTAATCTGGGAGAGGTACTGCGACCATGTTATTGACAATCTTGTAGAATAAGCAGAGGCGTGAGTCCACACGTCTCTTCTCAAGAGTACGCCAACCCAAAGTTTCAAGCATGGCCGAAACACTTACCATTCTGTCGAAGTTACAGATGGTCCACCGAGCAGCCCGCCGTTGGACCTTCTCAATTTGTTCAGTTTTCACTTTAGTATGGGGTCCCAAATGGCCGCAGCATATTTGAGTTGCGGCCGGACCAGGGTATTGTAGGCGGCCTCTCTCACTCCGGACATTTTTGTTCTGACATTTCTCTTTATGAAGCCGAGGGTTTTGTTTGCAGAGTTGGTTATTCTGTCCACGTGTGAGCCACAGGACAGGTTGCTGGTAACGTTGACCCCTAGGTACTTAGCACAGCTGACTGTTTCGAGGTTCTCCCCATGCAGTCGATACAAACTAGCACTAATGGGATTCCTGGAACCAGTCACCTGTACCACCTGACATTTTGAGGGTTGAATTCCATGTCCCAGGCAGTTTCCCACCCGGACAGTCTATCCAAATCCTGTTGTAGCATGGAACTGTCGTCAGCACCCTCCATGGTGAGGTACAAAGCAGTATCATCTGCGAAAAGGCGCACCTGTGACACAATGTTTTCAGGGAGGTCATTGATGTAGATGAGGAACAGGATCGGCCCCAGAACAGACCTCTGAGGAACTCCAGAGGTCACTGGGACAGAGTCCGACTCCTCACCGGCAACAATGACCCGCTGTGACCGATCACCAAGGAAGGCGCCTATCCTTCATTAAATATAATTTATACATTAAAAGAATAACAAATTAATAAATTTATATAAAATATTCTATTTAAAAGTCTATTGCGAACTGAAAAAAAAGCACAGCAGTTGCAGTTCTTTGTATGTCGGTGGTTCCACGTGTAGCGTTTATTTATTTTATTTATTTATTTATTTTTTTTTTTTTTTTGTCATTGTTTGTTCCTCATCTCCACTTTTTTTGGTGCCTCGGGAAGGCTGTATTTTGTAATTGTAGCATTTCTGGGTATCTTCACTAATATTTTTATCAATCTCTATATTGACGTGTAAGGATTCAGGATTAGTTAAGTGTCCATGAAACCAGGATTAAGGCTCCAACCGTGAATTTTCCTGTTAACTGTTTTACGCCGCTTTCAACCTTTTTAGCCTTGCAGACCAATTGGATACCTTTGCAAGCAATGCAGATCCAGATGTAACGAGCCGTCTCATCAGGATCTGCATTGTTTGCCATTCTCTATGTTGAGATATGATTAACATCCCTATGTGTAGCAACAGACATGTCCAAATTCAAAGGTAGAAGAATTCACTTCAGAAACTCAAGGGTGCAAGGATGTTGCATTTCTCTTCGTTTGCTTGTTCGTTGATGTGCTGTTTCGTGTTGTTATTTCACGCCATTTAAACCTTATCCACTGCCTCTAAAAGGTTGTTTTCCATGATTGTGGCCTTTCCGGAGTCCACCTAGTAAACAAAGAGCGTAGTAATAACGTCGTTTCGACTTCGCTGCGACGTCATGGATAATAACGTCGTTTCGACGTCGCTGCGATGTCATGACGTCGCAGGGACGTCGAAACGACGTTATTACCACGCTCTGCGTTAGTTGGGTAGTTCTTCTGATACCCCATACTTAGACTGCACTCTCTATGGTGTATATTAACATTGGAAAGTTTATTTATTACAATAGTCTGTTTAAGAGCCATTACTTATACATACTATAGATGTTGTAGCAATCCTTAAAACATAATTGCTTTCTATATCTATTCCTGGCTTGTTATACTAAAAAATATTTGCAAATAATTGAATAATGCCACTGTTTACTTGTGACGTCATCAACGTTTGGCTAACTTGACATCATTTAAAAAACAAAATGGCGTCCTACAACATTGAAAATGCCATTGAAAAATAGTTTGGCGATTTTCTGACTTTTGCCATGAAAGTTTGAAGAAACAAAGTTAAAAGTCAAAATAGTTTCTTCCTTTGTTTTTAAGTGGTAAATTTGTTATTGAGAACCACACACTTTTTGCACACAAGAAGCTAGTTGTTTTGTCATTCTTTGATCTCTCCTTCTTTTGCTGTCTCGGGAAGGTTGTGTTTCGTGATTGTGGCCTTTCCTGGGTATACCTACTTTTTGTTTGTTTGTTTGTTTGTTGCTTTTCATGACCAAAATTAAAAGATGACGTCAATTTACCCATTGATGACTTTCCATTTCCGAGCCGCACATTCCTTTTGTGTGCATGCATACTAAATTTAACTTTACATGCAGTTAGTCCGTTATACTAGAGCCTTTTCCGAGAAGTCGGGAGCATTTTTTTTCACAAACCAAATTGCAGCTTTAGAACGGGCGTTTCTAAGGAGAAATTAATGCTTATGTACACAGTACGAAAACACGCCTATTCAAATATATGGAAAATTTCACCACCGAAAACTGAAAATTTTCAGATAAAAAAAACTCTGTTTTTTTTTCTTATTTTTGCTCAAAACATAGATTGTGGGTACTCGTTAGAACCGCCTCGGCGAGGCGGTTCTAACGAGTACCCACAATCTATATTTTGAGCAGAAATAAGAGAAATAATGTATACCATGTAAACCCCAGTTTTACTATATAAAAGTGGGGTTTTAGGGGGTCAAAATTGTATAGGCAGGTTTTCGTGATGAAAACTGGATCAACGAAGACCTAACCTAATGAAATGTATTGATGTTTTTTTCTACTGTAGTCATTTCTGTCGGGCCGATAACGGTCAGATATAGATTTAAGCAGAATGCTACTAGCTGGGGCTATAGAGTTTAGTCCAGATTACTGACATGTTTTCTAAAACTTCGATTTAAAGGCATTATTTTGGTCTTCAGAAACGTAATTTGAGGTAATTCACGTTTTAAAAAAATAGTTTCCGTATTTTTTTTTTTTTTTTTTTTTTTCAAACATGTTTTTATCAGTATAAAAACTTGGCTGTGTTTGGTCGTTTAATCATTATGATATTTTTTATTTTAGTAGTTTAAAAGTAAACAATGTATCAATACTTAAGAGCGTAATTCTGCGTCGTTTTGCCATACGGCCGATTATAAGTATATCTACATTTGAACCAGCGCACGACAAAACCAATAAAATGAAATCTGCGTCCAGCGAAGTGTCAGATCAGCTTGGGCATTCACTCAGTCTGATCAGAGTCTTCGCTGTCCGCATGAAGAAAACTTGGGTCCTAAGCTACCCACTGAGCGCCCAACGAAGACTCTGATCAGACTAGGCGGATGCCCAGGCTGATCTGAGTCTTCGCTGGGCGAACATCCATTATGTTGGTTTTGTCATGCGCTGGCTCATTTTCAAACGTGTTTTTTTTCTTGCTCGCCTGTAGTGCTATAACAGTCACCACGGAATCTGTGTCGGCGTTGGTTAAACAGTTTTTACAAGTCGCCTGGACTTCTGGATGGAAGAAGTTCATACTTGCCCTGATGTTAGATACTGGTCTGAAGTTCTATACTATACCATCCCGACCCACATTAGTGACCCAGAGGTCACTGAGGTCACGAATATAGAAAACAAAATATGTTTAAGTTTTTGGTTAAAGTTTTTAGAGCCAGAGTGCGATTCAGGCGAGCCACACTCTTCTGCGATAGCTCTTATCATTAGTATTTTTTTTTTTTTTTTTTTTTTTTGTCCTTATCTTGTTTTGATTCACATGTTATATATTTGTAGGTGTATTCAAAGGCCGCGTTTAAAACAGAGACAAACTATTGATTTATATGTAAAGTTTTGAGTATCAAATGTTTGCTCATGTGTGACTTCCTGGTTAGAATTTATGGGGCGAATCTATCGAAGTTATAAAGTAGACTTTATTTACCTTAACCTTTACCACTCTCTGGGCATTTTCAGCAGACGACAAAATGATGTTATTTTTCTTATTTTTCCCAGAAAACAGGATTTGACATTTCATGCAAATTGTCTCCTTAGGAGACAATTTGCATGAAATGTCAAATCCTATTTTCTGGGAAAAATAAGAAAAATATTTCAAAATGTCGTCTGCTGAAAATTTTACCCAGAGTGCTAAGCGTTAAGTATTGGGACAAGCAGGCCTGAGCAAACACATTGGACCCAGATCAGACGCCACAACATTTGACGTCTGTTCAGGGTATACATTGCTTGCCACTCATTCAGCAGTATTTAGACATATGAATGTGTAGCGAAATGAATATGCACATATTTTAGTATGTATGGTAATAGTCAGGTTTCTCAAATCCTGTATCGTCAGTGCCAAAAACGTATCCTAGCATCGGAAAGATATATGGCTGAATTTTTATATATATAAAGCTTGGATATTGGTTCATACAAAACGCTGTATAATAATGCGAAACTAATTGCATTTTGGAGAAACGCATGCATTTTGCATGATACTGGTTTATACTTTAGCCAAGCTACTGTACCTTCTATTAAGCGTATAGTATACATGTATATACTTACAGGTAAAATACACCAAATATTCTCCAAACGTGCGATAAATCAATCTGTACAGTTGATGTCTGAATATAAATTAGCACTGATTGTTTAAAATTCTTGTCTTGTTTTGTAAAACGGCGTGTATTTTATAGAAATTTGATGAAAATTTTAGTTTGCGGAAATTACGTCAGGTATTTTGTTTGGCCTTCATACATTCTTACCCAGTATAGTTCGTCAGTTTGAAATTATGGACATAAAGAAATGCACGGCGATTCCCCTTAACATGCATGTTTAAGACTTAGTAAGTACAAAACAGTGTTCTATACGAGTATGTTTTATATAAAAACCATAAGCACGAATGTCTGGTAAAATTTAAAATGTGTCATTCAAAATGGTGTCGTAAAATTTGCAATCAAAAGTTTTCTTACAGGTTTTTCGTAGCGGCCATACTGGACGAAAATCGAACATTTTTGTGTTGATCCATTTCCTTATACCTTCTAATAAATGCTATAGAAAACGGTAAGCGCAATTTGCATGCGTGTCACTAGTGACGTCATGTTTGCATATGTGCATGAAAAAAAAAAATGAACATTCTGCTTTCTGTTTTGAGCATTTTTCTTTCTTTTTGTTATCATTGTAACTTGACTACACAATATATTGTATACTTAGAATTTGTTAAGTATCAACTGGGCCTCCATAAAAACGTGCAAGTTTTCGCGAAATGCAATGTATACATATATGCTCTGATACAGTTGTTTTATATACAGACATGTCCAGGCTTTCTTCCTATATCGAAATAAATCATATATATCTTTCCGATGTTAGAGTTGGCAAAATCTGAGTACTAGAGTCCGTACTATAAAGAGTTTAATAAGGAGATCAAATACTTAGGGTAAACAGAAAAGAGCGTTGTGTTAGGATTTCTTCAGGATAAACTTGTGAAAATGTTCGGTGCAATTATAATATAAATTGTTGTTGCATTTTATTGGAAATATCCCCAAAACATCATTGGAATAACAATTGAAATGACAATAAAGAATCAGCAAACAATATATATATATATATATATATATATATATATATATATATATATATATATATATATATATATATATATATATATATATATATATATATATATATATATATATATATATATATATATATATATATATATATGCCGCAACGTCAGAAATGTACCTAATGGCATGTGGATCCAGACATCATGGTCTCAGTCTGTTAAGCGTCTTCGCTGTTTACCTGAAGATACTTGACCACAGCGGGTATATTGAGACAACGTCACATCAACGTCTACGTTACATCGAAGTTGATGGGACTTTGTATAAACGCCATATGCCCGCAGGAACTTGCCGCAGAACGACCAGCGAAGACACTGATCAGACCGCAAAAATGAGCAGGCTGATCCGTGTTTTCTCTGGGCTCACATATCTGAAATGCATGTACATTTTCCCACGTTGCGACTAATATAACTTACCGTATATATCCTAAGTATTCGGACAGACAGGCCTGTGCAAACATTGCAGACCCAGATCAGACGCCACAGAACGTGGCGTCTGATCTGGATCTACAATGTTTGCCACCCATCCAAAAATTTTTAGACACATCAGCAGGTAGTCTAATGGACATTCAAATCCTAGAGAAAGAATGGGAAGGATTTAAATGGAAAGGCAGTATTGATAAAGACTGTGTCTGAAATGAAGACCTTATCAAACCATTCATTTCTGGGTCGATTGTTTAAAATCGAGCCATAGTATACAAACGCCAAAATTTCCATGTGTCGTTGACCAATGTAATCAAACCGCGCATTAGACTAAATCCAGGTAACGGTTATTTGTAGCCGCACTATTCTTGTCGCTGTGACGTCAGAGTGCAATCTATAAAACCTGGACTGGGATATTTGGGGCATTGACAAACAGTGCAGACCCAGATCAGACGCCACAGAATGCAGAATGCGGTGTCTGATCAGGGTCTGTTCTGTTTGCTTAAATTACTGGAAGTTAAGGGTTAAATGAAACAATCGTAATAAGTCCGCGTTCAGAACCATTTTCTCAGCCTACAACCCATCAGTGCTTACAGTGCTTTGATGATGAAAATCTCATCAAAATCGGACGAATAATAAGACAGTTATCGGTATTTGAAGGTTGCAAAATTACATTTATGAGCGCTGCTATTTGAATATTTAATGAGATATTATGACACCATAAAGCCCTATTGAAATATGCAACCTAAATAAACATACTATAAGTACATATAACAGTATTTTACCCTATTTATTTACGTATACAGCGTCTCTTTTAGATGTTTATTGCTTTTACTTGAAGAATGAACTGGTTTCTGTTAGAAGGAATATTTTATTTCATATTTTAAAATGTATAGGATCTCTTTAATTTTTTCAAAATGGCGGTGCCCTTAGGAACAGATGTGCAATCTTTAAACATCATCAACTTTTTTAGGTTTTATCCGACTTCGATCAGATTTGCATCAAAATGCATGGTTTGTTAAGATTTTTCATCTCCGACTCACTCTTTTCCCTTTAACCCATTAATGCCTAGTGGACTATTCCACTATAACTCTTTGGACCGGTCTATTTCCAATATCAGGGTGTCTGTTTACTTTTTATTATGACTATGCTTTGTAGAAATTTCTAAACTTAAAGCAAACAGTGGAGACCCTGATCAGAGGCCGCGTTCTGCGGCGTCTGATCTGGGTCTACACTGTTTGCCAATGTCCCATTTATGGGACGCCAGGCTTAAATGGGTTAAAGTGTGCGAATACTTTGGGAAAATACGATAACAGAAGGTTTATGTGAAAACAAATTTGTGTCAATTAACACTATTCAGAAAATAAGGAAATAAAATATTCAGAAAATAAGGAAATAAAATGACTTAAAAAACAACAAAAACAACAATAATAAACAAAAAAAAAAACAACAAAAAAAAAAAACATCAGGACCGGAAATGAGTTTTAAGGTAAGTGAAATATCGTTCATATGGGCTGGAGAAAAGGACATGCGAACAAGAGTGGCCCAAATCAGCCTGTACATCGCACAGTCCGATCGGGGCTTTTTCTACTCATTGGAATACATGTCATTATGTGCGAATGCACGGATTATCTTTGTTGCACGCATTTGCAAGCCTTTGTTGCAGGCATATTCGATTAGAACACCTGTCCTATTTTGTTGCCAATAGAGTTTCCCTCCTTTCAGTTATTTTCCCCGGAAGCACCTAAGGAGGCATTGATACACTGTCAGGGGAGACAACTGAATTACAACTCTTTTGTCTCCCTTCTGTAAAGATATGTACTCTAAACGGAAAAATTTGATCCCCTTAGAGGGGTGCAAATTCTTTCCTTTTAGAGTAAGCTCCTTTTCAGAAGTGCGCGGGAGAGCAAACAGGAAGTCACACATGTTGTCTCCCTTTCAAAAATGGCTGAAAAATCTACTATGTGTATTTCAGCCCTATAATTGCAAGGTTTCATTTTTTATTATCGCTGTACCCGATCAGTGTCATTTTTCAGATTTAAATCAGATATTCTTCAATCTTCTGTCCTTGCCACAATCTGAAATTACCAGACGAAATGTATTTACTCGTTCCTTAACCCACTGCCCTCATAACAACACACACACACACACACACACACACACACGCACACGCACACGCACGCACAGAGATAGAGAGAGAGAGAGAGAGAGAGAGAGAGAGAGAGAGAGAGAGAGAGAGAGAGAGAGGAACTCACCGTCCACATTTGAACGTCACATAATCTGAAGTTATTGCTAATTCAAACTATGTCCGTTACTGGACCTCTGCAAACGAATTTGTATAAACTTTTGGATTATAATGTTATTAGTGGAGAATCGTTTGACACGAACTGTCAAGAGAACCATTGACTTGTGCCGTATGGGCATCGCCATGCGAAAATATGTCTGGCCAGGATTTCAATAATCTGAAACTGGCACCATAAAAAAATAATACGAGGGCGTGTCAATAAATAACCAGCCTATCCCATTTCCGATGGACCGAGACGGTCACGATTTTCATGCTTTGTTTTAATATATGATTTATACATGGATACAAAATTACACGCGTATCGAGTCATTCTTTAATAAGATATTGAATGTCAAACATGGCTAGTGATGCAAAGGCATGTTTTTCATCTACGCGTAAAGTTGAGTACCGTGCTGTAATTCGGTACTTGTATTTAAAAAGTAAAACAGGCAAGGAATTACACGGCGAGTTAGCCGATGTTTATGGGTCTTCTGCACCATCTTATGCTCAGGTTAAATTCTGGGTAGGGGAATTCAAACGCGGTAGAACGTCTTTAGAAGATGAAGCCAGGTCTGGACGCCCACTGGATGCCACCGACGAAGAATGTGTAAAAAAGTTCGGGATCTGGTATACTCTGATAGGCGAATTCGGGTGGAAGAAATAGCGCAGGCATTAGGCATTTCACATGGTAGCGTTTCAACAATCTTACATGATCATTTAGATATGCGCAAGCTAACAGCCCGTTGGGTCCCCAAATCCCTTAGCGATGAGCAAATGGCAACCAGAGCATCTGTATGCAGCGCCTTGTTGAAGCGTTTTAGGTCAAAAATGATTTTCTTTTGCGTCTGGTGACTGTAGATGAGACTTGGGTTCATTATTTTGAGCCAGAGAATAAATCTGAGAGTTGTCAGTGGGTAGGGCCTGGGTCCCCAAGGCCAAAGAAGTTCAAGACGCAACCATCTGCTGGCAAGGTGGTGGCCACAGTATTTTGGGACGCAAAAGGCGTCATTATGTTGGACTTTTTACCCAAGAGAAGTACAATAACTGGAGTGTACTATGCAAACTTATTAGACCAGCTGAGAACCACCATCCGTGAAAAACGCCGAGGTAAACTCTCTAAAGGTGTTTTGCTGCAACAGGACAACGCGAGAGTCCGCACTTGCAAAGTTGCAATGGATGCTGTAGAGCAAAACGGGTATGAATTAATACCACATCCTGCCTATTCACCTGACCTAGCTCCTAGCGACTTCTTCCTATTCCCAAACTTGGATATCCGTGGACTTCATTTCTGGTCTGATGAAGAAGTCGTGACGGCAGTTGAGGAGTGGGTCAATGGAAAAGACCCTGACTTTTTCAGTTCTGGGCTGATGGCACTTGAACACCGTTGGTCTAAGTGCATCACACTAGAGGGCAATTACATCGA
This sequence comes from Anodontia alba, assembly GCA_964016985.1. NCBI lineage: Eukaryota > Metazoa > Mollusca > Bivalvia > Lucinida > Lucinidae > Anodontia > Anodontia alba. The sequence goes on along the minus strand of OZ024826.1, from coordinate 96,612,789 downwards.
AAAAGAAGAGGTGGATCTCAACCGGAAATAGGTTAGGCTGGTTACTTATTGACTCACCCTCGTAACAATAAAAAAAAAGAAGAAAAAAAAAGGCTAATGACACTTACCAGACAGCACATGTGTGATGGATAGCCTGGATTTTTTGTTCTTCGCATGTTTCACGTTACTTCTGTGCGCCAATGATAAATACAGATTGTGCCCTTAATTAAGTTTATTACACCGTCATGTCACCTTACCAATACCTATCGCATCGAAATTCTGCTCTTGAGCTGTCTGGTCATGGCTTTTACTGTTCAGTACGTAGATTCCATAACGAAGAAGTAGACATCGTCACAGCTACCGTCATGCTCTCTGGTGCTTTTGCACGATCTTCTCAGGGATTCCCTTTTCGATATCTACCCAGTAAACACATAATGGCACAACAACGTCGTTACAATGTCGCTGCAACGTCGTGACGTTGTAACGACGTGGTGGCGACGTTGTGTGTTTGTTGGGAAACTTCTACACAATTCAACTCTAGTGTGTTGTAACAAATGCCACCATTCTTATCATGTCCTTGCGCAGTTTCGGATGCGTGTTTGCTGTTCGATAACAAATATCTCCAAAACATGTTGTCGCAAAGAGATGGCCAATAAAGGGCACAATAACAGAGCGCAGCCCTCCCAAGACGCCGGATAGCGCTTACCTGAACAAATCAACAGCACAAATATTGCACTTCATCGAATACAGAACGAACAAACAGAAACACACGAACAATACTAGTCATAAAACCGCCATGGAATGGTCAACAACACAGTTGTTGGGGTGTCGTGGAGGCTTCAACCTGGTTTTATATGTACCTCCTTATCCGATGCCTTGAGCACAGCATATTACAAGCATGTCTACATGTTTAAACGCTGTTAAATAAGACACTGCAAGTAATTCTCTATATAAAAGTGGCTGTAAGGATGTAAATGGGCGGAAAAGGACCAGAAACGGCCAAAATTGTTGCACTGTTTAGGAATAATTGTTCCATATGATTTGTAATCTTCTTTTCATTGATATAAATATAAAAACAAAATGAAAAGAAGGAAGACGAAGAGCTCAACATTGACCTACCAGTTTTCTTCGTCTACCAGAAAGAGAACAAACACTGGCTACAGATAAAGGGACCAACCAGCAAGTTCTACGATGACCCGTGGTACTCCAACATTGAGAGGCTGATGGGAGCGACCGGCGTGAGACAGACCAACACGGCTCACTGGTACGACGTCCTGGAAAAGTCATGCAGGATCCCTTAGGGGTTGGTGGAGGACCACCGCTACTTCGGCTCGTGCCGCCAAGTTATTTTGGCAAGACTTACTAAGTAGGTCAACTGGCGGTACGCGGACTCGGGTGAGGACACCCAAAAAGTCCAAGGGTGAGGACACCCTCTCGGCTCTTCAGTGAGGACACTCTCTCGGCTCCTGAGTGAGGACACTCTCTCTGCTCTTGGGTGAGAACACCCACTCCTCGGCTTCTAGGTGAGGACACCCACTTGGCTCCTGGGTGACGACACCCACCTTGCACCCTTTCCGGCGACCGATCGATGACATGTGGCCTGTGTCCGAAACTTTCGCACGACTCGAGCTTAGTGCCTAATGCATTTTGCAGTCGGAATTGACACGCATTAGGTACGAGATTAAAAGCTCATACTTTTCGACCGATACGCAAAATTCTGCAACTTGCAGGCTGGACTACTACTCTCGCACGAGGTCTGGACACGCACGAGGTCTGGACGTGCACGCACTCCGTGTCTGGGCGAGGTGACCTAGTTATGAATTGTAACTAGGCACCGTTTCAAGCCAACCCCGTAGTCCAGTAAAACTAATCCAGATTTATCTGGCGCTGCCTCTATGTGACTCAGTTGCCTGGCAGCGTTAAAAATCTGAAAACTGAAAACTGAACTGATAAAAAGAATATACATTCGGCAGAAAACAAACGATTCACATGAAATGCCAAGCTTATCTTTCCTGTAGCGGATGACTGACGTGAAATGCAAACATTTTGAAATATATTTTATTATTAATACTTTTTTTAATTAATGGCGACAGGAGAGTAAGGACTTGCTTAAAATTAGAGTAAAACCATACACAACACACAAAGTACAAATTGCTATGCCAATTGCACAGTTCTATTCTTCATAAACTCAATATGAAATTCAAACGTCCACTTAAAATTACATATTGATCTTGGGTTTCAAACTGGGTTCTTATTTTTTTTTAATTTTATTTATTTTATTTTATTTTTCGATCATTTGCGCATGTACTAGATCAGGAGGGTAATTAAACCTGGAACACACGGAACGTAGGGACTAGCGGAACACATACTAATTGACGGATGTACTAAAAAACGGAACATCAATAATGCAACATCCGAGCCAAGCAGGCCCCAAGCAACAAAATGTCAATTTCCAGAACTAGAAGGATTTGTGCCGTACTATATTGCATATAATGAAGATTTCAAAATACAGAGCAGTATTAACTATTTGCACGGCGAAGTCATACGACTAGCTCCTCCTTCGAAGATCTGCCCCTCGATGAGAATAGTTATATCAAGCTTAGTTGAAACAGACAGCAAAGACCAAACACTGGAACGCTTTAGATGTTAATTCTGCTTTGTCTGCAACAAAGAATTCTATCCAGAATGCTTAGGCATAAACCTAATTATTGGAGCTAACTTATTTATTTGCAATACATGCAGACGCAAATAAAAGTATCCTATGTAGAACAGACATTACAGTCGACTCTCGTTATCTCGAATTCCAAGGGACTCACTGAAACACTTCGATATATCCGTACTTCGACATATCAGAGTTGAGAGAGTGAGGAAAACAATAAATTGAACAACCACATTTAACAAATGAATATGTAATTTGGTTCCTGAAGTTAGAAATATATATATAAAATAATGTGGAAAAGAGGAGAAATTGCTCCTTAGGAGCAATTTCTCCTCTTTTCCACATTATTTTGTTACCTGTTGTCATAGTTTCATGTTAAAACAGGGACCAAATTTTCACTTCGAGATAAGCGGTAATTCGAAATAAGCGAGTTCGAGATAACGAGGTTAGACTGTATTTTGTTCATTTCTGTTAACCCAATTATGCCTTGTGTTCCATAAAAGGGGCATTGGCAAACAGTGTAGAGTAACATCAGATGCCGCAGAACGCGGCGCTGATCAGGGTCATCACTGTTTGCATTTAATACAGGAATGTCTATAAAACATGGTAATAACAGAAACTAACCAGACACCCCTTTCATTGGAAATGGACCTGTTCAAAGACTGGAGGAAGAAGATTCCATGCGGTATCAATGGGTTAAAATTCAGTTTCTTCTGTAGAAACAAACTACCGTCTATACACTAAATATTCAGACTCAGGTCTGAACAGATCATGTTCAAATTTTAGGACACATATGGAAGGGAGTTAAGGTGTCCGAATACTTAAGTACTGTGATGATCCATGAAAGCAAAATACGAAACACGAGTCTACGTGACGGAGCATGTGCGTGAAAGCGTGGTAGCTCAATGGTGAGCGCACTGGCCTCTTGAGCTAAAGGTACCGGGGTCGATACCAAGCTTAGGCAAGGGCACATCACGAAAACATACCTATATAATTTTGACCCCTTTAAACCCCACTTTATATAGTAAAACTGGGGTTTACAGGGGTATACATTATTTTTCTTATTTCTGCTCAAAACATAGATTGTGGGTACTCGTTAGAACCGCCTCCGCGAGGCGGTTCTAACGAGTACCCACAATCTATGTTTTGTGCACAAATATGAAAAATATCTGAGTTTTTTTATCTGAAAATTTTCAGTTTCTGGAGATAAAATGTTCTATATATTTGAATAGGCGTGTTTTCATAATGATTTTCGGTGTCCAAACACGCTTTCATTCGTGTCATTTGCATGTATGACATGAAAACAGTGCGCCGTCCTTCGGATCGGGACGTTAACTGGAGGCCCTCTGTGCAGGGAAAGTCACACCCTGTGCAGGTTCAAGAACCCTACGGTAATTCGAAATGGTCACTTGTATGCCTTCATCCTGCAACCCGGAGTGTACAATGTACACCTGCCTAGATTGTCTGAGAGGGCGTATGGCAGTATGTAGAGAAAGAACATATATTCACTGATGTCCGGAACAGTATTTTATGGAAAACTGTGGTTTCCATAAATACAGAACACTCTTCAGATGTAAGAGACACATTTATTCTCAATCTTGAACTAATCTGACCTGGAGTCGTTCTGTACATAATATCTATTGATTACGGAACACTTTTATTTGTATCGTCATTTACATTCTGTAATTTTTTACTGCCATGCAGAACAATTAGAATTACTGAACGGAACGTTCACAGCGTAACGTGAGTCACTATGCACTATAGACGGAACACTATTATATTATCAACGGAACAGCAATTAAATGCAAAATATGAATCAAAAGTTAAATTTATTGTATCTGCCCTATAAATACAAATGGTTTGTGCCATCTTTTGCATATCATTTACATAAAAAATAATAAGTGTTCCGCTGTGCCGGTTTTAGTAATCGGCCTCAATCAGGGGTGTGAATTGTTGATTTCAGACTCCATGTAATACTCTTTATGAGGTGTTTGGAGCACCTAGCAGATTCGTATTCAGGATAGCTAGAACACACGCACTGCGTTATATTCTATGTGCAAGTGGATGACTTTTCAGCTTTTTAAACGCATTTTAATTCTTGATAATTTAGTAAATCCAGAAAACTCCCCAGTAAGTGCTATTGGAACCACCGAAGGCCAGACCGGGTTTTACCGCAAATTGTATAGACTAGGACGACCAATCGAACAGGAATTATGTAACGCTGTTTCTGATTGGGTCACTTTCAGGGTGTACAAAAATGGCGGAAATGAATGTGTCAAGCAAGGAAGTGGATATTTAAACACCGTTATTTTATTTTGTTTGGCATACAAAACCGTCAGACAATTTCAGTTGTACGGATGAAAGTTTTATTAGTTTCTTCAGACTTTCAAACCTTAATGACATTTGATATGGTGCCATTCACAGGATTAGAAATGTGAAAGACAAGGATGTAAACAGAATTTACAAAATCAAATTGTGCGTGTTGTGAATAATTAGTCGACAGCTACAAAAAGAAAATGGATATTAACAGTAACAAGGGCAAGAGGAGTAGTTTTGTATGTATATGTCTTTATACCAGATTATAAAATAAAGTTTTTGTAACCCGTAATTACAATCTTTTGGTTGTTCAGGTACTGCATGCCCTTCCTTGATCACCTTGCAATGGTGGCAGAGATTGAGTCTCAAGGACTCACATGATTGTAATTCATTCAGTCATACATGATAATTCATGACTCTGTGACAAATTTAGCGCAGTTTCCTATGGCTATGGTATTTTGTGAGTTCAGGGACTCCAGTATAATATGAAAATAGGCTTAGCCTAAATGCGAGCACGGCACAGACCAATCTGTAGTCACTTCAAAAGTCCTTCACAGCATCATTTAAGAATGAATATCAGTATATGTAAAATATACGTAAGTCAATAATAAATAATAAAAATAATCAGCAAAATATGTTCGTGACACTTGTGGACACTCATTTCTTGTCACTTCATGACGCTTACATGTATTAGTGAGACCCAAATTTTGTGACTAAGCAGTATAATCTAATCCACCCCAGTCCCGCCAACATCCGGTGACAACTTTCGGGAAGAAAATATTGGTCAGAGCAATTTCTGCTGAAAGTATATATTGTTGTATGCTACTTTTCTTTGATCATATTCATACATGCCATTAGCTGCTGACAGAAATCTCTGAGATTTTGCAAATTTTTAGGGGAGATTTGATGACATTCTGTGAGATTTTTACGAAAATCACTTTCAAGCTTACATAAGTAAGTTAAAAGCCATTATTTTAATAAATTGAGCTTGGGATGGCCATGCTAATGTGTGATTTATTTCTAGTTCTTCAAAAAAAAGCTTATTAAGGTGGTTTGAAAATTCTGTGAGATTTGAAAATCTTATGGGAAAGGGGGTCCAGAAGGGCCAAAATTCTGTGAGATTTTGTCTCACAGTGTGAGGTATGGCATATTCTCTATCATAGAGCTTCGTTCGCGATGGGCTTTGCGCGTCGCGAGCTGTGCTCGCTATAAATTTGTGTGTCCCCAAGAAAAATGAGTATATGAAGCAGGACAGTTTGCTTGTAAAAGTAACACTGTTTTGGCCAGTCTGTTTTTTTTTATCTGGGCGCATTTAGAAGAGTATATAATCTCAAGCAAAAGAACTCTGCTTAATCATTCAGGGAAAAGAGTGGCAGATTTTATTAACTTTGAACATCTTGACACTTTAATCTGTAACTATGCTCTACATTAAATACAAAAAAATATTTCAAAGTGTCATTTGCTGAAAGTTTTACCCAGCATGCCATGCATTGAACATGTTGAATGGGTCATTTGTAATGTGAGCATTGAATCTTGATCAAGAATTTAGGAGCACTAAATGTTAGAGGGGTCTACACTTGTTTGCTCAGAACTTGCTGTCTGAATACATGTAGGGTTAAATATCATATGCTTCATTTGCATAAAAATCAGCAAAAGCACATTCAATCATTTTACCCACTTTAGTTGGGGAAACCCCCAAAAGGGTAATTGGCAAACAGGGCAGACCCAGATCATGTTGCAGAATCTGGTCAGGGACTACACTGTTTGCAAATTAAATACAGGACTTTCTATAAAACATAGTAGTAATAAAACTAACCAGAAACTCTGCTATTGGAAATAGACCAGTCCAAAGTGTTGAGGTAGAAGAGTCCATTGGATGTAAATGGGTTAAAGAGCTGCATGGACCCTTTTTTAAGGTCTGTGAATTATTCCTTTAAAACACCTTTAGTCCATGCAGTTTGCTAAACTGAGCCATAACACATAGTCACATACAAATGTGAATAACCAGGATCGCAAGTTCGAATCCCAGCTTAGCCACATAATTTTCATGAGATTGATCATGAATGATGCATTCTACTGCCACCTTTCCACTGATTCAGGAAAGGGCATTTGTCAGTAACTGATGAAAGTAGGTACACAAGGACTAGTTCACTGCTTCTAAGAGGACAAAGCCTGTCCATGAAAAGGATGAGTAGATTTACTGACTGGCTCAGTGTTGACTGGGGCGTAAAACTCAAATAGAAACTCATAAAATGTGACAAAAATGCCCATGCAAAGAGGCACAGCCAGCATTCTCTCCAGTTCTGTCACAGAATTTCTTTTGTTAGTCCCATTGAGCTTTCTTTCACATTATCTTTGGCATAAAATTTGCAGAATCACTCAGTGTTCATGGCAAATTTCTATTCAAGCAGTGTACATGACAGAATTTTCTGTTTGGCATGCTGAGAAAAATTACAGTGTTTTACTGTGAACTATTCTGTACTTCTTCCCTACGCTGTGCACTCTGTGATTCAGTTATTGGCAAAGTTTTGTCATACTGCTAGGGTCCATACTATACAGTGTGTGTAGATAACCAATATCTCCTCATTAACATGATTAAAATATTATACTGTTGACCTTTGAAATATACATAATTAACTGTTGTTTTAAGGCGAATATTTTATTCTTACATTTGACAAACAAAATGCAAATAAAGCACAGTTTATGAGTATTAAAAGAATCGTATGCTATAGCATGATTTCTCTACACTGAAGCTATGCTACTGATTGCCCTTGTCTTGTTTTGGATACCCGGTGCTTTGTGAGATTTTGAATTGGAGAATAAGCCAGGACTGGCAGCACCAGCCCTTTGTGAGCTATATCATTTAACCTCATCAGGATTAGATACATGTAAGAACACTAGCATCAGAAATCATACCTTCGGACATGTGCATCCAGTGAAGAGTCAGATCAGCCTGCACATTCGTGCAGTCTGATCAGAATCTTCACTGGGTGCATTTTTGATGGCCAAGATGCAAAGTTCCTAAATGCGGACAACTAAGACTGATCAGACTGTGGATTGAACAAGCTGATTTGAGTCTTCAGTGGGCGGTCACACGAATCACCGGAATACCGGAATACTACCGAAATACCGGAATACCCGTGAAAAATATAGGTATACCTGTGAAAGACACCTATTAAAGACACCAATATTGGCTTTAAATAATCAATTAAGTAATATTATGTCAACCTAATGGAAAAGGGATAATGTTTTAACCTCAAGTAATTTGCAAATTGTCTTTGAAGTGTTTTTTTTTTTTTTTTTTTTTTTTTTTTCACTTGAAAACATTGTTGATAGTCCGCTAAATCAGAGCCGGAATACGATCGGAATACCTGTGAAAAACGTGAATTTCCTACACTTCAAACGAAAAGTACATACGACTTTTTGAATAAAACATTTATCAATTCAGTGAATAATTTTATATAAAAAATATATGGCCAGAAGTAAGTCTCAAACACGACACACCGAAAGTTAATCATTTACGCATGTTTGAAAGTTACGCAGATTAAAAAACCAATGCAATCATGGTGAGTAACGTCATCCTTACATCCATGGAGCTTTTATGAGTATTATTTTAAATATAATATAAATATATTAATATAAATAATGTGTTCCAGCAGCATGCCTTTATAAATATGAGAATCGTTGCATCAATCTGTGTAAATATCACCCCGAATACATTGCAAAATTTTATATATAGCGCTGTCCCCGCAAAAAAAAACAAACATATACTTTGCAGGTGCTGCTGCTGCCAAGAAAATAGTTTGAACCCCCGAAGCACTGCTGAAAGTTCTAGAGGAGATGTCGATCTTACTGTTTTAGTATTTTACGGTGAAAATTAGGATGAACATTTCTTTTGAATCGTCTGCCCCAGCAGATGATTCACATGTAATGTCACGCTTAATTTACACAGGAAAATAAGAAGAAGAAAAAATGTAAATGCCGTCTGCTGAATATGCTAAGTGCTTCAAGGGTTAAAGTATGGATACATTTCATTTGACAAAGGAGACGGAAACGGACACGCTGAAATGTATCTACACTGCTCGGATCGAGGCCTGGACGGTTGATGATTGGACCAGGGATACTAATGTCCATTTAAATCACCGTGACTTGATGTCTAACGCCTCTTTCAACAACAACAACAGCAAAAAAAAAAAATAAAAAAATAAAATAAAAGTCATATTGAGATGATAGAATGCGGCGTCTGGTCAGGTATTCACTGTTTGCAAAAACAGTTTAGCCATTTTTCTAGGAATAACCAAATCTCATAGCCGGATGTACCTGAAATGGACCAGCCAGAATCTTACAAGTTTTGCGAACTCTCTCTCTCTCTCTCACACTCTGGAAAGCTCTTTCGTTATACCCTCATATAAATATGACACGTCTGCTTTTGAGCTAGAAGTTGTTTGCACTGACTTCATTGGAAAAATGATATCGCACCGGCGGGAATCGAACGCGATTCGATCCCCACTTAACACATGTATTTGCTACGGTCATTCGCTTCTTCCACTGCTTCAAGATTGGCAGTTACAAGTTTCTGGAGGAAGAGGGTTCAGTGTACTGGTTAAACGCTTATTTTATAAGCTTAATTGGCGAGATTCGTTAAAAAAGCGCTGTTCCCCATCCTGTTTCGCATGGGCCAGATTCGTAAAGCAATTGCAGTTAACTCCCTTCTAATAGTCAGTTGCAGTTAGCTCCCTTAAAAGAGTAAACCCTGCAGTGTGAGGACGTTACCCCGCATTTACCAGGGTACAAATGAATATTGTTATGTTATTCTCTTACGGTATATACGTTAATAACATTATCTTTTATGGCTTACAGAGCAATCTTCAAAACTTTCGTTTCCATGTAAAGTGTTCTGTTTTTGTGTCTTCAACATTCGATATGCAAAACCAAGACCGTAATTTACAAGTATTTAACGAATAAAAAAGAGACGCACGTATAAACCTAGCATCGGCGGGAAGGCATCTTCACATAATATTGTCATATGTCTTCACGGATATTCTAGGCAGCGTCTTCCGGGGTAGAAACCAGTACTAAGATACGTGGATAAAGTGTCTTGCTCAAAGACACGACACTTGGTGCTCGCGGGTATCGAATTACCACTATCTGGGCTAATTCAGCAGACGACAAAAAAAAAAAAGAAAAAAAAAAACGTTATTAGTTTTATTACCAAGAAAACAGGATTTGACATTTCATGCAATGGAGACATTTTGCTTGAAATGCAAATCCTGTTTTCTTGGAAGAATGATAAAAATATTTCAAAATGTCTGTTGAAAACTTTACCCAGAATGTTAAGCGTTAAGGTTTGCAGAAACAAATCGCGCATGAGTCTGTGCATGGTAAAACCTATAATAACTTGTACGGAGAGATGAATTAGCCTGCACACTCTGCACACTCTGAGCCTGCACATCAGTAGTCTAATCAGAGCCTTCGCTAATCGTATGTACCGCCTACAATCTATGGGTTTAACAAAACGTCTTGTGCGACGAGCAAAGACTCGGATCAGTCTACGCAACTGCACATTCTGATCAGGGCATTCGCTGATCGTATTTACCTTCGATAGCCGGGCTGTCCAAAGCGGGATAAACAGTGTGACTGTAACATCACATTCCGATCAGATCCGTCGCTGATCGTTCAGTATGCACCTTCTTCGGACTCCGGGCTATCCAAGAAGCTTGCTTTATATAGTGGGTCGATGCACAAACTGACCCGAGTCTTTGCTGGTCGTACGTACATTGTACTATAGTACGTTTTGTCGTCTGGTTCATTGTAAGAACATCGTAAATCATATTTTGTACCGACGTAATTTTGGTTTAAACTGGAGTTAAAAACGGCCCAGTCAACACTATGTAGGTCTTGTCGAGCCCGCACACTTTTCCGGGGTGGGCTTATTCATAAGCTATTAATCATGTCATCAGTTCATATACTTTGCCGATAGAGCCTACTTTTGGAGTTATGACCCTTTGAACACCGAAAATATTTTAGTGATTTCTGTAATATATTTTTGTCCACTCTATAACTTGAAAACTATTTGAGATATATATATGAGATACTATATGACCTAGCTGTTACTGGGACGTAAAAAAAACTCACTCACTCACTTGAATTGTCATTAGCCTCTCTTGCCCCTTCTGTGCGTAAAGTGTGTGTTTTTGTGTTCCAGACACCTTTTTCACATGTGCTGTCTTATTGATTCAATGCCTCTTTGATAGAAGAAGCGCCCCTTTAAGTTGATTAATATTGCGGTTGCTGCACGCGAGTGAGAATTTCCCGGTCTTTTACCCTAGTACGTCATTTATACTGAGCGCGTGCGGTTGTTGCATGGGAAAAGGCAGTTACAGGAATACCAAATATAAATATGTAATTCGTCGATTGGGGGCAGATGTTTGATTCTCTTTGTGATTTTTGTGGTTTTCATGTGTTTGTTTTGTTTTCTACAGCATATTAAGTAAAAATGACCATGCCGGACCATTTATGTGGCCGGAGTAGACTAAGCCGAAGAATCCTGTACTTTTTCATATGGAGCTTTGTTGAGGCCCATGTTACGTGCTCGAACAGTGAATGGGGCTACCGGGGTTTTCTTTGGACCTAGGGAGTACCCAAATATATTCAGGGACAAGGCAGTATTGGTTAATATTTTAAGAAAACAAGGGAATTAACCTAATTTTGGTGGATCGGAATGCGGAAATTTGGAAAACACTTTTGGGATAATAAGACCTTTGCGACCAGCGCATACTCAGATCAACCTGCGCATCCGCATGAGCGTGGACGATATAACCTTCACACAGACTGTTCTATATGGTGGAAAAATGTCTCCGGGTACAACATTACGATTCCGAGTAACTTCGCACAACTTTGCATAACACATACTTTGCGCGGACGCGAGTGTTGTCCACCGAATATTACGTTTACTCGGTTTGATTCCGAGTGTTTGGGGGAAGTCCGCAAAACGCCGATATTTGGGGTAAAGAGTTTTTTTTTTTGTTTTTTTTTTTTTTGTTGTTGTTTTTTTTTGTTCTTTTACCGGAGCTGTATTGTATATACTTTTCGTTTGAAGTGTAGGTAATTCACGTTTTTCACGGGTATTCCGGTTGTATTCCGGCTCTGATTTAGCGGACTATCAACAATGTTTTCAAATAAAAAAAACACTTCAAAGACAATTTGCAAATTATTTTAGGTTAAAGTATTATCCCTTTTCCATTAGGTTGACATAATATTACTTAATTGATTAATTAAAGCCAATATTGGTGTCTTTAATAGGTGTCTTTCACAGGTATACCTATATTTTTCACGGGTATTCCGGTATTTCGGTAGTATTCCGGTATTTCGGTGATTCGTGTGACCCTTCAGTGGGTGCATATGTTAGAATGTACATTTTCTCATGTTGCGACTCATCATTACCGGTAATTATGTTTCCGTGGAGAAGCAAGAAAAACATTTACGGTAAATCTCCTAAAATTTCATACACCCAAGTTTCTGACAAAATGGCATATGCAAACAGTGCAGACCCAGAACAGACTGCAGTCTGATCAGGGTATATGCAGTTTGCCTTTCCAATATGTATTTAAAAAAAAACAACCGCATAAAAAGCAAACTTTAGACAAACAAGGTATGGAACAAAGTGTTTGAAATTGTAGAACATCTACCGTATCTGGATACCTACCTTATTTGGTCCGCGTCAAGTGTAAAAGTGCCTTCGGACATGTGCAAAATGTGCTGATTCAAATCATCCTGTGCTTGCACAAAGTATCGCACAGGCCTTTGCTCTCTATTTCATGTATTAAGTTGTGTTCAATGATTCTGTTAGTGGACACGGAAGGTCATGATCAGACTTGCATCCGTGCAGTCTAATGTTGGCCTTCACTGTCTGCGCATGCCCCAAAGGCACATTTAAAGTTATATCTATAATTTTTCTTTTCTCTCCTCTAGTTTGGTTTCAATATGGGAAAGAAAGAAGGTGGGAAGGAGAAGCAGAAGAGTAAAAGTACATCTTTGCCGCCGGGACAGAGAGCGCCCTCTGCTTCAGGTGATGGCGGCGATATGAATGGGACTGCTGATTTCATCAACAACCTCAGTACTTATGAGGTGGAGGAGAGATTTGAACAGATGCTGGTAAGAAAATTCTCATTTATACAATATTGTACAGCCCCACAGAACTCCTTTGGCTCAAGGATCTGATAAATTTGTTGTTTATTTCTAAAGAAGCTTTAACCCTTGTCCTGCTGAACCCGAATATACCCTGCCTTTGCAAAACAGTGTACATCCAGATCAGAAGCCAACTGCTCTAGATCTGCACTGTTTGTCATTCAGTATGTGAATTTGTATCAACAACCTGGATCAAGTAATCTGATTTGCTGAAAATTGAAAGTGGGCATGGCATCTTAATTTATTCAGCTTAGGCCAGTACACTTACAGTAGGAATACTTTTATTTTACTGAGCTCCAGATAAAGTGCCCTTTTCAACCAAAAAATATTGGTATTATTTATATTATTCCATGAAAACATGTTGTGGGTATTCATTAGAAGCGCCTCAAAAGAAATAAGAAAAATATTTACCTGATATCTCTTCTTATCTGGAGCTGTGATAGACATGTCCTCAGGGCTGTGGTGAACAAATAAAAGTGCCCTCCAGTGATATGGCAGTAAAAATGCATTTCTTGGTAATGAATTTCCTAAATGATTCAGTATGTAAAACAATATCTGTACTCAAATTACAGAGTTTGATGCATTTTGAGTCTCCAAATGAATGTATGTTAAAGTATTATCTAGATACATTGTAACTTCGATATTGCCTATGCCCTCGCAAGCATTTTTGGCAGGGTATACGCATCATGTTGTGGAGAGAAAGAGTAAAAGCACGACGGTGAGTCTGTCGAGATTATATGCATAGCTCTCGGAGGATAATTATACCCCAGGCATACAAAGTATATAGTAGTGTTGTGCCGATTAATTGAAATAATTGAAAACTAATCAGATGAGCCCACTATCAGAAACTATTGTTTTTTTTTGTTGTTTTTTTCACTATTGATTACTTGAAATTCTTTTTTTAGGAACATGGGCCAAAGGTCACATAATGAAACCTACAAATTAACCCTTGTCCTGCTGAACCCGGGTATACCCTGCCTTTGCAAACAGTGTAGATCCAGATCAGTTGGCTTCTTCAGAAGCCAACTGATCTGGATCTGCACTGTTTGCCATTAAGTATGTGAATCTATATCAACAATCTTGATCAAGTAGTCTGATTGGCTGAAAATTAGAAATGGGTGTGGCTTCTTAATTTATTCAGCAGGACAAGGGTTAAGAGTATTATGAAAGACTCATTGACTAGAAACATGGCTGCAAAATCTGCTTTGTCTTGAAACAACCTATATCTTAAATTACCCTAGTTATGCTATTATATGCTTTTGCAAGTAATATCGAAACATAAAGCGCATATGCTATAATCATTTATTATTAGATGCCAGTTATGGGATATCCGATTGTATAATCGAAAATCAACCGGTTTTACTTTCCCGATAATCAATTGTGATTTTCCTCTTCGATTCCCAGCACTAGTATATAGGGGTATATAGTTTTTGTCATTTCCATAACAGTGTTTGTGTGCGTGTGTGTTTTTGTGTGTGTGAACTTTTTTTCATCAAAGATTTCTCAGGAACTACCATGCTGGATCTAGGATTTTGAAATATGGTACAAACATTGGGTATATTTGTTTGTGGAGGTTTTACAGCCCAGTCAACCCAATTGGGTCATGTCAAGCGCGGTCACAGAAGGGAGAGGATGACCGTAGAAAATATTTCATGATCAATCTCCACGAAAGAATGTTGCCGACCTTGGCGAGGGTCGAACCCGTGACCTCTTGTCTCCAGTCGGACGCATCCAACTGAGCCACCAAGGCCGGCAACATTGGGTATGACTTGTTGTGTTGTGTAAGACTTAAAGAGAATCAGGCCTGTTGATGGATTGGTGCTGGCTGGGGGTATAACTGACCCACTGATCAGTTTATCAAATTTTTTATTTTATTTTTGCTCAATGGTGTATCTTGTGGGTACTCATTGGAATTCTCAGAGGAATTGTTAAGGAGGAGTATTTGGTGATAATTCTGTGTTTTTTTTTTCATAAAAACATACATGTATGTTGTGGGTACCCATTAGAAGTGCCTCTCTGAGGCGCTTCTAATGAGTACCCACAACATATGCTTCTATGAAGAACTGGAGAAAATTATCCTAGAATTATCACTAAATACTCCGTCTTAACCCTTGTCCTGCTGGAACCGGATATACCCTGCCTTTGCAAACAGTGTAGCTCAAGATCAGTTGGTTTCTGAAGAAGCCAACTGATCTGGATCTACACTGTTTGTCATTAAGTGTGTGAATTTGTATCAACAATCTGGAAAAATTAATCTGATTGGCTGAAAATTAGAAGTTGGTGTGGCATATTAATTTATTCAGCATGACAAGGATTAGCAATTCCTCTGGATACTGTTTCTTGATTCTCATTCACTTTTTCCTCAGTCTCCTCTGTATCTCTCTTCTCCCCAACTATTTCTTCTGTCCATTTTCTTCTGGTCTCTGGAAGATGATGCAAAATGACCCACAATGGTTAAAATGTCATTAAATCGCAACACAACCAAATTTTATGAGTAGCCACAAAAAATGCAGTATTTATCAGGGCCCAGTTGTTCAAAGCTAACGACGTCGTTAGTTAAAGATTCGTTAAAATTTACATCGAGTGATACGCAAATATGCTGAAATTTTTTGCTGAAAAAATGTGAGTAGCTTTTGCAGTGCAAAAGCTACTCACATTTTTCAGCAAAAAATATTAGAATATTGTACATTGAATCCGCTAAAACAGTTAATGAAATGACCCTTAGGGAGCTCGTTAAGCTAACGACGCTTTGAACATCCGGGGCCCAGAAGTATTTGGACGTACAGGCCAGCAAACAGTGTAGACTCAGATCAGACACCCCAGAATGTGGCCTCTAATCAAGCTCTACATTGTTTGCTACTCATCCAGTTATGTTATTAAGACACAAGAATGTGTAGTAAAATGGATTTGCACATGATTTTGGAGAAGAATAGTAAAGGGTGAAGTGTCCGAATACTTAGGGTAAAGACAGTGCTTTCTTGGAGAAATAAGGAAAAAAGAATTTCTGGATTCTCCTTATCTAGGTTAGAATCTAGAAATACAAAATGTACTATCATAGGGGTGTAGTCAGATTGGAATTATTTTTATGCACATCTAGGAAAAACCTTAAAAAAGTATGCATTGTAACACTTCCAAAATAAGGGCTACTTTTAAAGGAAAGAATTAGCTCCCACAGGGAGCAGATTCTTTCCTTTAATAGCAGCCCCCATGGTAAAGAAGCTGGTCTCGGTGGCTCAGTTACATGTAGATGCACGATCGACTGGTGATTAGGAGTTTGCGGGTTTGACCCCCGCCGGGTCGGCAACATTCTTTCATAGAGATTTGACCATGAAATGTTTTCTACAGTCATTCTCTCCCTTCCTCTGATTCAAGAAGGGCAGTTGTCAGTTTCTGGCGAAAGAATGTGGACATTACTGGTTAACCGCTTAGAGGACTAAGCCTGCCCAGTAAAAGTGTGGTAAGGTAAACTGACTGCACTCGACATGACCCCATTGGGTTGACTGGGCCGTAAAACCTCAACACAAACAAATATGGTAAAGAAACAAAATATTTTATGTTAATGTCACTTTATTGTAAATACTTTTCTTACACATGTTAGGCACATGCGTAAAGTACGTAATGAGTGCTACACCTATGATAGATAACTCAACAGGGATTATCAGGTGAATATTTTTCTTCGTAAAAACATATATCAGAGGAATTGTTAAGGAGGAGTTTTTGATGATAATTCTGGGATAATTTTTCTTATTTCTCCATTAAAACATATGTTGTGGGTACTCATTAGAAGCGCCTCGGCGGCGAGGCACTTCTAATGAGTACCCACAACATATGTTTTCATCTAGAACTAGAGAAAATTATCCCATAATCATCACCAAATACGCCTTAACAATTCCTCTGTATATGTACTAGTATATAGAAGTGCTTTTCTGAGGGTCTTCTAATGTGTACCGTATTTACCCTTAGTATTTGGACACCTCAATTCCTTTACATAATTGTTCTAAAATTTGAACTAGTACAATTTACTACCCGATGTTGTATCTAAAAATTGCTGGATGAGTGGCAAACAGTGTCGATCCTGATGAGACGCCGCATTCTGTGGCATCTCATCCGGATCTTCACTGTTTCCTCAGGTCTGTCAGTCTGCATATATACGATAAATACAGTGTCCACAATGTATGTTTTGTGGAGAAATAAGAAAAAATATCAACAATATTTTGTTGAAAAAAAAAAAAGTGCATTATCCGTAGCTATGACAAAAATAGTCCTGTATTAAAGCTCTTCAAGGAATATGGCATGCATGTCTCATCACCCTTTCTAAAACTCCTCTTCCACAAACCCAGTTGTTTCTTTGATGGGATTTTCAGAGGCAGCAGATGTCATTGTGAGCGCCAAATAAGAGGGTATAAGTTATTATACTATCAAGATAGATATTTTTCTGTAAGATAGTATAACTGTGGTAATCATAAAAATTTAGAATTGTCTCACTGAGGCAATTCTGATGAATACTGCTGTGTGTCCTCATGGAAAAATAGGGAAAATATCAACATCAACATAAAAAATGAAAACAACCAAAAAAATGTCTTGTCTGTAATCCTTCCAGCTTTTTGTTCTTGGAAGGGTTTAACCCTCAAAATGCTATTCGCAGGTGCAGCTGAGGACAGTCTAACTTTTGAAAATTATTTTTCAGAGAAAATAAGATGTGGCATTTCTTGTGAATCATCTGCCTAGCAGAAGACTCACATGAAATGCCAAGTCTTATTTTCACTGAAAAATACACAACATAAATCAAAATGTCGTCTGCTGCAACTGTGATTAGCACTTTAAGGGTTAAATTACATATTTACCCTTAAAACTGGGACAGACACGACAGAGCAATTAGTGTAGACCCAAATCAGATGCTGCACAACACAGTTTCTGTTCCAGGTCAGAAACGTTTCCATTCTTCCAGCAGGTTTTAGATACATCTACAGGAAGTAAAACAGACGTTCAAATTTCGGACAATTAGGGCATGACATTAACCTTTACCACTCTCTGGGCATTTTCAGCAGATGACAAAATGATGTTATTTTTCTTATTTTTCCCAGAAAACAGGATTTGACATTTCATGCAAATTGTCTCCTTAGGAGACAATTTGCATGAAATGTCAAATCCTGTTTTCTGGGAAAAATAAGAAAAATATTTCAAAATGTCGTCTGCTGAAAATTTTACCCAGAGTGCTAAGCGTTAAAGTGTCCCCGGGGTGGTCGGGTGGTGCGAATGTGTCATGTATCTGATGTCACCTGGGCATCCAACTGAAATTGGCTTACAGTTGGGCAAGGCCTGCTATCCTTGTAGCAGGTAAGGGTAGAGGGGGGAATATTTTTATTTCTTCTGTTTCTTTACTTTCATTCCTGTTCCTCTTTCTTTCCTGTTCCTCTCTTTCATCTTCTCTGCTTTCTCTTCTATCTCTTTTCTCCCTTTCTCTGGGAGAAGACACACAATGACCCATAAGGGTCGACGTGCCGTTAAACCCCAACACAATCAAAGCATTAAAGTGTCCCAATGTTTAGGGAAAATACGACAGTCCTTTTGTTGTCTTGGATTCCAATGTCATGAATCAGCTCTTATAGGACATTACAAATTCAGTGTATTACTAATAATATTGCCCTTTTAGCTATAATTATGTCAGTGAGCCTGTGCTAATCGCAGCTACAGCAAATTTTTTTTTTTTTCAGAGAAAATAAGATGACATTTTGCATTTTCAGTGTAATACAAGTAATATTGTCCTGTTATTAATAACAAAGAGCCTGCACTAATCACAACTCTAGTAGACGACACTTCAATTTTTTTCAAATTTTTCAAAGAAAATAAGACTTGACATTTCATGTGAATTGTCTGCCTAGCAGACAATTCACATGAAATGCCAAGTCTTATTTTCTTTGACAACTAATAACTCAATTTTTGAATGGTGTCTGCTACAAATTCGTTTGGCACGTTGAGGATTAGCATTACAGTAGCAGTTCATTAATATTCCTTATGGGTGTAAACTTAGTCGACAGTATGACACATGGTTTGTTTACATTCTTTTTAACCCTTAAAGTGCTAGACAGATTTGTAGCAGGCCACATTTTAAAATTGATTTTGTTATTTTTCAGAGAAAATAAGACTTGATGTTTCATATGGAAGACAATTCAAATAAATGTTTTTCTCTGAGAAATAAAAAAAAATATATTTTAATGTGTTGTCTGCTGCAGTTGTGATCAGCATTTTAAGAGTTATTAACTCTTGTCATGCTGAATAAATTAAGATGCCACACCCACTTCCAATTTTCAGCCAATCAGATTACTTGATCTGGGTACTTGATGCAAATTCACATACTGAATGACAAACAGTGTAGATCCAGATCAGTTGGCTTCTTCAGAAGCCAACTGATCTGGATCTACAATGTTTGCAAAGGTAGGGTAAATCCAGGTTCAGCAGGACAAGGGTTAAGACATAAACTATTTATGTACCTGCTTACCCTTGTATGTGACAGCTGATTACCAAAAAAGGTCATATTACCCTAAAAGTGTTAATCACAAGTTCACAACTGCAGCTGAGGTCATTTTAATTTTAAATTTTGTATTTTTCGGAGAAAATAAGGCTTGTCTTTTCTTGTGAATTGTCTGCTGAGCAGAGGATTCACATGGAATGCCATGTCTTATTATTTTTTTTTTAGAAGAATAATAAGAAAAAGAGAATGTTGTCTGCTACGGTTTTGCTTAGCGCCTTAAGGGTTAAAAGTGAAATCATTGTGAAGACATTTTTGTGAAATTGTCCTAAATATTTAGATGCCTATAGCTCTTGATAAGATGTTTTTTTTTTTTTTTCAGTCCAAAAGTATTGATATTTTCTTATTTCTCCCAAAAACATATGTTGTGGGTACTCATTAGAAGTGCCTTGGCAAGGCACTTCTAATGAGTACCCACACAACATATGTTTTTGTGGTGAAATAAGAAAAATGGTTACCTGATACCCACTTATCTAGACCTATGGAAACCATAGCTTCTTATTTTTACTTACGTTATTCAACCTAAATAACAGGGCCCAGTTGTTCAAAGCGTTGTTAGCTTAACGAGCTCGTTAAGGGTCATTTCGTTAACTGTTTTAGCGGATTCAATATACAATATTCTGATATTTTTTGCTGAAAAAATGTGAGTAGCTTTTGCACTGCAAAAGCTACTCATATTTTTTCAGCAAAAAATTTAAGCATATTTGCGTATCACTCGATTTAAATTTTAACGAATCGTTAACTAACGACGTCGTTAGCTTTGAACAACTGGGCCCAGGACAACATAACATACTTGTCCTAGAAATTTGAACAAGTCCATTCTACTGCGTGTTCATGTGTCTGAAAAACTGATGGATTTGTGACAAAAAAGTGTAGAATCTGATCTGCAATCTTGGCCCAGTTGTTCAAAGCTAAAGATGTCGTTAGTTAACGATTCGTTAAAATTTACATTGAGTGATACGCAAATATTCTGATATTTTTTGCTGAAAAAATGTGAGTAGCTTTTGCAGTGCAAAAGCTACTCACATTTTTTCAGCAAAAAATATCAGAATATTGTGTATTGAATCCGCTAAAACAGTTAACGAAATGACCCTTAACGAGCTCGTAAGCTAACGACGCTTTGAACAACCGGGCCCAGATGTCACAGTCTTAGTTAGCGTTCAAATTTAACTTTTTTGACACCTTGCTAAAATTACATGTAGTTTTTACTTGCTAAACCTTTCAGCCAACGTGCTTTTTCACACTTATAAACATTGTTAAATGTGGCTTTAACACTTAGAACTCTGGGTAAAAGTTTCAACAGAAAACATTTAAAAATATTTTTCTTACTTTTCCCAGAAAACAGGTTTTGACATTTCATGCAGAGGAGACAATTTGCATGAAATGTCAAAACCTGTTTTTAGGGAAAAGTAAGAAAAATATCAATTTGTTGTCTGTTGAATTAGCCCAGAAGGTGGTTGGCAATATTCTTTTGTGCCGATTGATCATGAAATACTTTCTTCGGTCATTCTCTCCCTTCTGCTGATTCAAGAAGGGCAGTTGTCAGTTCTGGCAAAAGAATGAGCACAATACTGGTTAACTGCTTAGAGGACTAAGCCTGCCCAGTAAAAGTGTGGTTAGGTAAACTGACCAGGCTTGACATATGACCCCTTATACCGGCACAGTGGCTCAGTGGTAGAGCGTCCGTTTTGTGACCGGGAGGTTACGGGTTCGATCCCAGGCCTAGTCATACCAAAGACTTTAAAAATGGTACTAGTTGCTCTTTCGCTTGGCGCTCAGCATTAAGAAAGTAGAGCTAGGAATCGGAACTGGTCAGCTCAGTGTCAGTATAATGTGACTGGGTGGAATATCATGTCAAAGTGCCTGGGGCATGATATTTCAGTGAGGCAGCACTCTAAAAGTGAGCATTGAGTTCCCTGTCGCATCTAGACACCGTCGCGATATGACTGAAAGATTGTTGAAAGAGACATTAAGCACAAATCAAACAAACAAATTGACATGACCCCATTAGGTTGACTGGGTCGTAAAACCTCAACACAAACAAAACTTCCTCATCAGTAAAACAGCACTAGTAAGGAATGACAGATTTATGAACTTACTCACAAAAGGATTAATATTGATAATTTTGAAATCCTTCAACATGAGCATTGCTTTTGGAAAAGAAATAGAAAAACTTTACCAACAATGCCACAGGCTCAGCCAGTTAAAGAGAATTTTTCCAACATGTCTTCAGCCTTTGCTCTGGTTGTGTCTTAAAATCTGTTTGATTGATCATCTAGGGATGTTTTATACAAAGTAAGCAGTGTACAGGTAGATCCTGATTAGACTTCACTTTTAGACTGTGGTTTACGCCTCATGACCTCTGGCATTTTCGGATTTTTTAACCCTTAAAATGCCAAGAAAACCTGCATCTGAAAATGTAATCTGTTTATGTCGTCTGCTGAATATTCTGGCAAACTTTTCAAACCTATTTTTGCATACAGGCAAACAGTGTGGACCCTGATCAGACTGCTCTTAGAGGAGCAGTCTGATCTGGGTCCACACTGTTAGCTAAAATGGCTTTTAAAATCACAAGCAGATGATGACAAAGCAGACGACAGTTGTTGAGTTTAGCAGTTTAAGGCTTAAGAGTAATGGATGAGCTTTCAGGGAAGGTAACTCTGTCCAAATTGTTTTGTCCCCTTTCTCAAAAGAGGTCCGCTCTAAGCAAATTCTTTCCATTTAGAGTGGACCCGTTTTTGAGAAGAGGCCTGGTGTGCATGAAAGCAAACAAGAAGTCACAAAAGTTGTCTCCCTTGCAGGCAGGGCTATGGAAATTTTGAAATCTGAATCGGTCCAGCCGATGACGATGACGTCATCAATGAGCCCATTTAAAAAAAAAAAAAATGTATATATCACCAGTCACGAAAACTAATGACAATTGGCAGTCCTATAACTCCTTTTAAATAATACACCTCAACTCCGTTATATTACGGAAGTCCGGGTATTACGAGCATGATCAAAGCTGGCGTCATCAATAAATACAGTCATGTATGTAAAAAAAAAAAAGGGAAAAAAAAACAAAACAAAAAAAAAAACGGTTTTGTTGTTATTTCCACCTCCGCAGGGTTTTCCTAAATTATTTATAAACAACTGATTCCCGTCTTGTATAAGCGCGAAGACGGCGGGAAACAGGAGAGACGGAACGAAACGACTTTCATGGACCTAATTTGGTCTAATAAAAAAGGCCTGCACCACGGGCGGTTTTACAGTTTTTAATGTTTCAAGATTTGATCAGACTGCTTAAATTTTAAGCACTGACCAATCTTGTCTAGCGCAAATGGTGCATTACTTATTTTTACCGTGAAATCTACCTTGAATTATACTCCCGTGTTATGGCAATCAACAACAATAAAAAAAAAAAAAAAGCAATCAAGAATACCCGGATCAGATGCCGTTGTATGCGACATCTGATCAGGACGTACACGGTTTGGGAATTCATTTTTCGAATCTGGGACCGACAAACTGTGTTGATCAAAACAAAAAAGAAGAGGAAGAAAACGGGTGCGTTCAAGCGGTGCATTCTTTTATCACTTTCAGTAAAGCGACCTTTGATCTTTTGGACACGCCGACTGCACCTGGATGTTTTGCAGTCTCAGTGTATTCACACGTGTCACACAAACGGATTAATTATCAGACTACCGTTACTGATGATTCGTGTTAATCGCTTGTTTACCGCACAAAGGTCAGTGAAGTGTTGATTTTTTGACAATGTTTTGATAATGACGTAATTAATTTGTGCTGCGGGTAGGTTGCCGTTATTCAGCTGTCTCTCCAATATACATGTCAAATGATCGTTTAGAGCCTTTTAACTACCATAATATCGCATTTAAAAGGTGCGCGGACGTTGTCAGTTTGGGAAGACTTGACCGTTTGTGACTTTCTAGACATCATTGATTCGTGAAAATTGGTTGGTTTGGGAAAAATGGGGTTGAAGGCACAAACCTGTTGGACCGATTTATTAGCGTTTTGGGGTGTTTGAAATCGGTCCAGAATTCTTAATATCGGTCCAGACCGGCTATTTTTTCGGTTTTCCCGAGCCCTGCTTGCAGGGATAGTTCTGTTTCAAAATTAACCCTTGTCCTGCTGAGCCCTACCTTTGCAAACAGTGTAGATCCAGATCATTTGGCTTCTTCAGAAGCCAACTGATCTGGATCTGCACTGTTTGCAATTAAGTATGTGAATTTATAGCAAAAATCTGGATCTAGTAATCTGATTGGCTGAAAATTAGAAGTGGGTGTGGCATCTTAATTTATTCAGCAGGACAAGGGTTAATATGGGACCATAAAAAGGGCCAATGGCCCATGTCCTATTCGATTATATGCAATAATAAAAAAAATTGATGTGCCGTTAGAAAATTTGGTGGGCCTTTGGGTAAAATGATGTGAGGGGGTAGGGCCTTGTAGTGGATGCTGCCATATTGGAATGAATGTGCGAATGAAAAATCCAAAGCTTTCAAAAACTGATTATGTATTGGCCATCAGGTACCATTTAACATACCAGTTACAAATTCAGACACCATCTTGGCATTTTCCCTTCATGAATGTTTTTCTTGGACCATCAGCAGAACTTGTTTAAAACCTAATTGAATGTTCCAGCAAATTTAGTGTATGATGAAAACCTGTCTGGGAAAAGCAACCCTTTTATTTCTTTATTTACCCAGGTCCTGCTGAGCCAGGATATATCCTGCCTTTGCAAATAGCATAGATTCAGATCAGTTGGCTTCTTCAGAAGCTAAATGATCTGGATCTACACTGTTTGGCATTAAGTTTGTGAATTACAACGAATGTAGTATTAACAACCTGGATCAACTGACCTGATTGGCTGAAAATTAGTAGTGGGCATGGCATCTTACATTTAAATTATTCAGCATGGCAAGAGTTAACAGTGAAACCTTTAGACTGGCTCCGGTCTCCAGTGACTTAATATTTATTCTTATAATTCTGTTTGATACAGCCACTAAAATAAAACCAATATATCATGATTAGGCTGGTCGCTGGAGACGTCTATTGATTTCATTATCAGAAGAGAAATTAGGAGAGAAAAGTTTAGTTTCATTTGATTCTTTTGGTACAGATAATGCATTTTATGCAGCCATTGTTTAATCCAATAGACTAATGCCAGTCTGAGAAGCCTTTAACCAGTTTATCACTCTGTGGACTAATTCAGCAGATGACAATTTGATGATATTTTTCTTATTTTTCCCAGAAAGCAGGATTTGACATTTCATGCAGACTGTCTTTATTGGAGACAATTTGCATGAAATGTCAAAAACTGGTTCTGAGAAAAGTAAAAAAAAAAAAAGTATTTTAATTGTTGTCTTCTGAATATTTTACCCAGAGAGCTAAGCATTAATTCAGTAGACTAATTTGGTGCCAGTCTATAAAGCCTTTAACTCTTTGCTTGCTGGGTAATTTTGCCTGTTTTTTGGTTGTCTGTTGATTTTTTTTAAAATTAACTTTTTAAAAAAGATCTTTCAGGAATACCATCTGAGTGTCGAACAGTTTGGATCCAGATCAGGCCCAATGTTTTGTCGGGCCTGATCCGGGTCCAAACTGTTTGCAAAGGTTATCAGCAGACGACAGTGCTGTGCCTACTGAGTAAAAGTTTCTGCAGATGATATTTTGAAATATATTTTTATTTCTTGATTTTTTTTTTTTTTTTATTTCGTTTTTCTTCTGAAAAATATTTTTTTTTTTTCTTGTTCAGAAAATGGGGACTGCCATTTCATGCAAATTATCACCAAAGAAGGCAACTTTGTTCCAGATAAGAGGTGTTTAGATATCATAATATTTTTCTTCATTTTGTACAGTACTCATTAGAAGTGCCTCACCAAGGCAATATTTTCATGAAGAAGTAAGGAAAAAGATCAGTACATTTGGTTGAAGAAAAAAACAACACATTATCTAGAGGTGTGAGACAATTTGCATGAAATGTCACATCCTACTTTTTGGTAAAAAAAACCTTAAAAGTATCATCTGCCTATATAGTCAGGCTCCATAGTGCATCAACCAGGGGTTGCAAGTTCAAATCCCAGCCTGGCCACA
The DNA here is from genome assembly GCA_964016985.1 of Anodontia alba. NCBI lineage: Eukaryota > Metazoa > Mollusca > Bivalvia > Lucinida > Lucinidae > Anodontia > Anodontia alba. The sequence goes on along the minus strand of OZ024826.1, from coordinate 96,587,033 downwards.
TAACTTTTGTGGAGATTCAATAGGATCATGAAATCATATCTGTGGTCACTTTCTGCCTATTCAAGAAGGGCAGTTGTCAGTTACTGGTGCATTGGGACTCAGGTAAAAGCTGCTCTTAATAGCGGAATATGATGGTCATTATGGGCTCGCCGCTTACATTTCGAGTAGTCTTCACCCTGGTCCTACTGAACCCGGATATACCCTGCCTTTGCAAACAGTGCAGATCCAGATCAGTTGGCTTCTGAAGAAGCCAACTGATCTGGCTCTGCACTGTTTGCTATTAAGTATGTGAATTTATATCAACAACTTTGATCAAGTAATCTGATTGGCTGAAAATCAGAAGTGGGTGTGGCTTCTTAATTTATTCAGCTGGACAAGGGTTTATTTTATTGTTTATACATTTATGGAGTTTTTATCACAACTCAATTAATTTTACTGCATATATACCTTTATGGAGTTTTCATTATGACTGGCCTACCCCTGTTAAAGCTGTAACGTATAAAATTAAACTGAACAAAATATTATGCATGAAGCTGGAATATGATCTCATGTTGTTTTGCCATTAAATAGTCTCCAGCAGTGATTTTGTTATGCATTGAGTCATATTCAATGATTCTCCATTCTCTGACTTTAGCTCCAGATAAGGCACTTTTTTCGACCAAAAAGTATTGATAATTTTCTTATTTCTCCACAAAAACATGTATTGTGGGTACCCATTAGAAGCGCCTCGATGAGGTGCTTCTAATGAGTACCCACAATATATGTTTTGTGGAGAAATAAGAAAAACAATTACCTGATACTCCTCCTATCTGGGATTATGATTGACATAATTCCCATAATGTAGGTCTTTCCTATATAATGTTTTTTTTTTTTTTTTCAATCCGGATACATTTATACAGTGTGGTATTAATAATAAAATGTCTTGTTCCATTTCTGCCGTTTTTGTCATGCCTGCTTTTAGCATTGTGTTATATAGGGATCCAGTTTTCTGTCCATTCTTCTGTCTGTTTATCAGTCAATCCATCAACATTTGTGTCAACCCAAACTTCGACCCCAATGTTCAAATTCATTTCCCTAGAACTATAAAGGCGGTAGTGATGATACTTGGTATAAGCTTGGACTTAAGGATGACAACTCGGACTCAAGTATCCATATATTTGACCTCAATCTATATTTCACGGTTCTCTGACTTTTTATTTTGCTTTGCATTGACATAGTCTTTGGCAGAATTCTTGTTGTTTTTGCATTTATTCTAAGTATTCAGACAGATATAAAGCCTTAACCCTTGTCCTGCTGAACCCGGATATACCCTATTTTGCAAACAGTGTAGATCCAGATCAGTTGGCTTCTGAAGAAGCCAACTGATCTGGATCTGCATTGTTTGCCACGAGTATGTGAATTTATAGCAACAATCTGGATCAATTAATCTGATTGGCTGTAAATTAGAAGTGGGTGTGGCATCTTAATTTATTCAGCAGGACAAGGGTTAAGAAAAAAATGTAGACCCAGATCCAAAGACACTGAATGTGGTGTCTTAACAGGATCTATACCAGGCACATCTAAAGCACTGCTGGGACTCATTGCAAGTTAAATTACAGCACTTAAGCTCTGCTGTATCCCTGCTATCCATGGGCCTATAACGCCCAGTGTTTCAAATGATTGGTGCAGTACTAGAAAGGGAAAGTATGTCATCATCATCATTGGATTTTTGATTAACATGCAGGTACAGGAGCAACATCCACATCAGTTGGCCCCCTCCCAGGTAGCTGGCTTGCTGCAGGCATGGCAGATCTCAGACCAGATCTCCAGGTATGTCTGTCATGAGGGTAGATTTCCGACAGCTTCCACTCTCTGCAATCTCTCTCTGTCAGCTGCTTCCACATCATCTTGGGCCTCCCAGGCCCTCGCTTCCCATCAACCTGTATGTGAAAGGCTGTCTTTACTGCACCATTAGAGCTTTCCACATGTTCATACCAGTGGAGCCTTCTCTCCTTCAGAATAAGGTCCAGCTCCTCAATCCCAAGCCATGCAAGTAGCTGAATGGACCTGATGGTGACAATGTCTTGTGGCTTGACATTGCAGATCTGTCTGATCATTTCCCTGTCATTCCGCTGCAGACGTTGGAGGTTTGGCTTTGTCAATAGCCAAGTCTATGTGTCACCTTTAATAATCTTTCCATCTTATTGTCAACATGGGCCAAAATATATAGGAAATCATACTTTCATATTGCTACGATAAATGTCAAGAAGACACCAGTAATTTACCTGGAGCCCTGAAATTAACTGAAATGAAACTGTAAAATTTTATTCTATTTTATTGCTGTGCTGTGCAGTGACATTAACTTACTATGGGCAAATTCAGCAGACAACAAATTGAAATTTTTTTTACAGAAAATAGGCTTTGACAGTTTGTGCAAATTGTCTCCTAAAGAGACAGTTTGCATGAAATATCAAATTCTGTTTTCTGGAGAAATAAGAAAAAATATTTCAAAATGTCCTCTGCTGAAATTATTGGCCTGCATGCTTAGTGTTACTTCTTTCCCTGCTAGTGGCGACTTATGTCGTCTGCTGATAACCTTTGCAAACAGTTTGGACCCAGATTAGGCCTGACAAAACGTCGGGCCTGATCCGGATCCAAACTGTTTGACACTGATGATGTTCCTGAAAGATTTTTTTTGAAAAAGTTAATTTTAGAAAAATTCCACAGACGACAAAAAATCATGCAACATTACCCAGCATGCAAAGAGTTAAGGGGACGATATGTCAGATATTTACCACATGCTGAAGAATAAATTATAAGAATGTTGCAGACGCACAGCAGAAAGTAACTGGTGCGACAATAGCACAGTTGGTAGAATGTCTGCATTGTGGGCGGGAGGTTGTGGGTTCAGATTCTTTCATAGTAACAAGAGACTTGAAAATTGTTGTTGTATTACTACTCCCCTTTGATGCTCACATTTATCTAGTAGTGCTAATCCTGCCGAATCCGGATATGCCCTGTCTTTGCAAACAGTGTAGATCCAGATCAGTTGGCTTCTGAAGAAGCCAGCTGATCTGGATCTGCACTGTTTGGCATTAAGTATGTGAATTTGTATCAACAACCTGGATCAGTTAATCTGATTGTCTGAAAATTAGAACTGGGCATGACATTGATTGTCTGAAAATTAGAACTGGGCATGACATCTTAATTTATTTAGAATGGAAAGAGTAAATAAGTGACCCCACAAAAAAAGGACCTAGCCTAGGCAAAAAGCATTACCCTGATCAGATGCCACAGAATGCAGCATCTGATCAGGGTCTACATAGTTTGCATTAAATACATGTTTAAGTATTTCTGTAAAAGCAATAGACCAGACTCTGACCTAAAAAGTGAGGTAGAATTGTCCACTGCCCATTTTCAACATTTTTTTAGAATTAGAACTGTTTGGCCTAATTATTTTCAAAATGTGACTGGATAGAATATCATGCCTTTTGGCTGGGACATAATATTTCTTTGAGACTGCTCTATATATAAAAAGAACATTTGGCTGCACTATAAAACAGTGTTAGCACTATAATGGAGAGAATTAGGCTGCACTGTAATGAGCATCAGAAAAATATGAAAAATGTGGTCAATTTGTTGTCTGCTGAATAAGCCCAGAGAGTGGTAAAGGTGAACCAGTCACTCCTCTGCATGGAATGAGATATGTTTTGGTGGAAAATTAACAAAACTTGTCACATCATTTTCACTTTCAGTGCTCCAGCTATAGCCCTATACGGAGGGGCAGGCCATCCCTCTTGCCCTTTCCTGCTGCCCCACTGCCTTATTTCAATTCCGGGCATACAGTAAATCCCTTCATTTTGGTGAAAATTTCATGAAAGTCGGACCAAACTTAAAAAGTTACACTCTCTGGGCTTAAATTCAGCAGATGACAAATTGATGATATTTTTGATATTTTTCTAAGAAAACAGGATTTGACATTTCATTCAAATTGTCTCCATTGGAGACAATTTGCATGAAATGTCAAAACCTGTTTTCTGAGAAAAATAAGAAAAAAATATTTCTGTATGTCATCTGAAAATTTTACCCAGAATGCTAAGCATTTAAAGTCAGTTTTATGTGTGCCTATTCTAGTTTGAGGCATTTATTGTGGAATGGGATTATAATTTGTAACATATCTTGATACTAAGCACATCATATGACATGTTCCCCTCATTCTTATATGGCCGCAAAAAATTTGCTCAACTGGCACCCCTTCTGCCCTCAAATCCTAAATGTAGCACTGAATTAATTAGGTCTTGTGTCCAGAGCTGAGTCAGAAAAAGAGGGTCCTAAAGACTGTCAGTGAGCTATATCTTTTAACCTATAAAAATATTTTTATCAGGATTACACAGTACTGCAGACTGACATATCTTTAATATTTTATTTGACCAATAAACCAATAAATCTCCACATACCAAACAATGTAGTGTGCCGAGCAAAGGTACCTTAGTACCAGCAGCTGCATAGCTCTAGATAAAATGCTTGCCTTTACTCAAATAAGCCTAGCGTCCCATAAAAGGGACATTGGCAAACAGTGTAGACCCAGATCAGATGCCGCAAAACATGGCGTCTGATCTGGGTCTACACTGTCTACATTAAGTTAGATATTTCTTCAAAACATGACAATAATAAAAACTAACCAGACACCCTTTATATAGCAAATGAATCTGAAAAAGAGCTGAAGTAGAAGAATCCACTCGGCATAAATGGGTTAATGAAAAAGAATTGCTGTTTGAAATGTAGCTTCAGACTTAACCCTAGTCCTGCTGATCCCGGATATTTCTTGCCTTTGCAAACAGTGTAGATCCAGATCAGTTGGCTTCTGAAGAAGCCAACTGATCTGGATCTGCACTGTTTGCCATCAAGTATGTGAATTTATAGCAACAATCTTGATCAAGGAATCTGATTTGCTGAAAATTAGAAAAAGGTGTGGTATCTTAATTTATTCAGCAGACAAGGGTTTTAACCCTTGTCCTGCTGAATAAATTAGGATGCCATGCCCACTTCTAATTTTCAGCCTATCAGATAACTTGATCCAGATTGTTGCTATAAAGTCACATACTTAATGGCAAACAGTGCAGATCCAGGTCAATTGGCTTCTGAAGAAGCCAGCTGATCTGGATCTACACTGTTTGCAAAGGCAGGGTATATCCAGGTTCAGCAGGGCAAGGGTTAAGACAGATTTTCAGGTAAGGTAAATATGTTCCTTATTACTTCATAAAACATGTTGTGGCAACACAATATATGTTCTCATGGAGAAATAAGAAAGATATCAATGTACTTTTTGGTTGAAAATGTATCTTATCAAGAGCTATGGATTTGCCATCAATTTCTACAAAAAAAACAAAACAAAAAAAAAAATTCACATATATTTTCAATAGCTCCAGATATGAAGGGGTATTTGTTTAAATACCCCGGTATTTTTCTTATTTTTCCACAAAAAAAAAACAACAAAACATGTTGTGGGTACTCATTAGAAGCACCTTGCCAAGGCAGTTCCAGTAAGTAACTGCAACATGTTTTTGTGGAGAAATAAGAAAAATACCACTATACTATTTGGTTGAAGGAAAAGGAAAAGCCTTATCCAGACTCAGTTTTGACCTTGCATTCTTTGCATTCTGAAAATAGTTGTCACTTGGATCTTAGCTAAGCTTGTATACAGTGAACAGAGCAGAGCCTGATCATAGTGGCTGTTTGTCTTAAACAAGCTGAGCAGGTTGATCTTAATCTTCAATATTCATGATTATTTTTTACACGGTTAATGTACAATTTTACTTGTCAAGATTCATACTTGAAATGCACAAACTTTAGAAAAGCTCACCCTAGGATCAATAAAAGTTTTCAATAAAAGTATCCTATGAAACAGCTGTCACTTTGAAACTGATCCAAGAAAATGTACTGTTCGGCCATTTTTAGCTACTAAAGAATACAGAGAACTTAGTTAAGGTGGGGAATAATTTTCTCCATTTCTCCATGAAAATATATGTTGTGGGTACTTGAAAATAAGAAAAAGTATCCCAGAATTGTCACCAATTGCAAAATGTATATACTCCTCCTTAACAAGTCCTCTAGGAATACAGTACTAATCTGATACTGCAGATACTGGCAAGACTTGAACTGTTTCTTGAGATGCAGTCCTATATATACAGCCCTTCTGGCAGATATTTAGTAAATTGTAAATACCCTGTCCAGATACAGTGTAGACTGCTTTGGGTCTTCATAAATTATATAGAATCTAACAAGCCCATCTTTCTTGAACCTTTAAGATTCGGCTTCATACCGGTATATACATCATTTTAAAGTGTCATTTTTCTATTTCTTTCCATAAAAAGCATATGTTTTCAGATCCCATATAACATAGTTAAATAAAATAATACGGTATAACTATAGAATCTTTTCCCCACCTGAAATGGTCATGTTTTGGGTTAGAGTTAAGGTTTAGGCTAGGGTTAGGGTAGGTTAGGGTTATAGTTAATATTGTTTAGGGTTAGGGTTTAGGATTAACACTAACTTTAATACATACATTTGGAAAAGCAAAATATGACCATTTTAGGTGGTGGACAGATCTAAAGTTATTCCTAATATACTTTTGTGGAGAAACAGTTTTTACGGTAGTAACTAGCATCTTATCCCTGAACTTTGCTTGAAGGTCACATTGAAGACCTGCTATATGAAAAAATTTTACAATATTTTGTGAACGCTGAAGATCCAGGCCAGCCTGCAGATATCTTAACCCTTGTCATGCTGAATATATTAAGATGCCACGCCCACTTCTAACTGTCAGGCAATCATATTGCTTGATCCAGATTTTTTTTTTACACAACATGTATATAAATTTGCAAACTGAATGGCAAACAGTGCAGATCCAGATCAGTTGGCTTCTGAAGAAGCAGCTGATCTGGATCTACCCTGTTTACAAAGGCAGGGTATATCCGGGTTCAGCAAGACAAGGATTAAATGTACATGTACAAATTTCAGTATAGGTACCGTAAGAGTTATTACATGACTCAAGAGGGATATTCAGATAAATATATGCCTGTATATGGATGAAAACATTACGAACCATGTAAGTGGCCTGGCGATGCACTTCCAACAGACGCTTTTAATGGGTGATGACAACTTAAGTTTTTGTGAAGAAGTAAGGCGCTTAATATCAGTATGGTAAATGTCCCAAAATTTCAAACACTTCATTCCTTACTTTTTGGGCCTAAACATTACTTTTTATGTATTTGTTTTTTAAAATACTTAGTGAAATGGCAAAGTGTAGACCCTGATCAGACTGCTCCTCTGATCTGGGTCTGCATTGTTTGTATATGTCATTTTGTTAGGTGTGTAAAATTTTAGGACATTTACCGTACTTGTTGGTTGAGAAAAAAACTTACCTTTCCCAGAGCCATGGTTGAGATGTCTCAATATTTAAGGTTATTTGGGTAAAATAAATGCCGTATATGAATCAATGACATTTTTAGAACTTTTACTTCAAACAACAAAGACTCTGGCCAGCCTGTGACGAAACACAGTTGGTCAGGTTTTTGTTGTATTTTCCTGGGAAAATGTCATTTTATCAGAGATGATATCATTTTTTCAAGTCTAACAGCTGTTTCTGGCTTTTGTCTTTGATGTAGGGCAAATTATGAAAGATGACACTAGATTAACATATTACTGAAATAATTAATCTCTGCAGCTGTGTTTGTTTATGTTTAGGTCAAATACTGTCAATAAACTATACAGGATCATTACTCTAGATGAGAAGATTTTTTTTTTTTTCAGAGAAAAGTCTTAACATTTCATTTGAATTGTCTTCTTAGCAGACATTTCATATGAAATGACAAGACTCATTTTCTTAGAAAAAGATATCAAAATTGTCATCTGCTGCAGTTGTGATTGGTGCTTTTAACTCTTTGCATGCTGGGTAATTTTGCATGCTTTTGGTCATCTGTGGATTTTTCTTTTTTAAATTAACTTTTTTCAAAACAATCTTTCAGGAATACCATAAGAGTGTCAAACAGTTTGGTTCCAGATCAGGCCCGATGTCTTGTCGGGCCTGATCTGGGTCCAAACTGTAAGCAAAGGTTATCAGCAGAGGACAGAAGTCGCCACTAGCGGCGAAAGAGCTAAGCTTTACCACTCCCTGGGCTATTTCAGCAGACAACAAATTAATGATATTTTTCTTATTTTTTTCGGAAAACAGATTTTGACATTTCATTTAAATTGTCTCCAATTTGTCTCCATTGGAGATGATTTGCTTGGAATGTTAAATCCTTTTTTCTGGGAAAAATAAGAAAAATATTTCATTATGTCGTGTGGTGAATTTTTTACCCAGAGTGCTAAGCATTAAGGGTTGAGAAAAGAACCCAACTGCAATACAATCTGTAGACTGGCTCCACTCTCAAGTGACTTTTTTTTTTCTTATGATCATGTTTGATAATCCACTGAAATAAAGCCAACATAATATCATGACTAAAAAGGCTGGTCACTAGTGACCAGCCTTTTTAGTCATGATATTATTTTGGCTTTATTTTAGTCACTGGAGACTGTAGCCAGTCTATACAATCTCAGTGTGGGGAATCCATGTGACCAAATGACCAGGTACAAGAAGTTTGTTACTATTTTTAGCTCCGCATAAGGTAGGATGTTTTAGAATATCTCTATTCATACCAAATGGAATTTGTTCAAATAAAGCGCAGAGTATGCAGAAAATCAATCTCTTTCTGATGGTGTAAGCACTATTCTGTGATCTGGTCTAATTCTCGAGAACATTCGAAAAATGTTTTTGCTGTCAATAAGGGCTACTTGGACAATGTACATGAATTTTGACGAAAAACATTCTTCGAATGTTCTCGAGAATCAGACCAGATTGCAGAATAGCGCATACACCACCAAAACGAGCAGGATTTTCTGCGTATGTGGGTTATTTGAAAAAATTCCATTTACTATAAATCGAGATATTCTAAAAAATCCTACCTGATGGTGAGCTAAAAATAGTAACGAACTCTGTGCATTTAGTCATTTGGTCACGTGGATTCCCCACACTGCAATCTGTAATATTGGATTGAACTCAAAATGTAAATTAAAAGTATGACCTTCCATCTTTACCATAGATATTTTGAGACAGACAGGAATGAACAACCAATGTAGACCCTGATGTGATGTCACATCATTTATCCGGCCTCGGGATGCAGTAGGGTGCTCATCCGACTGGTGATCAGGAGGTCGCGGGTTCGATCCCCATGGACTCGATAACTTTTTTTCGTGGAGATTAATAATGAAATATTTTCTACGGTCAGTCTCTCCCTTCCGCTGATTCAGGAAGGGCAGTTGTTAGATACGGTGAAAGAATGTGCACAAATACTGGTTAACCGCTTAGAGGAATAAGCCTGTCCAGGAAAAGTGTGGTTAGGTAAACTACCGACGCTGACATGACCCTGATCCTGCCTCGGTGGCTCAGTTGGATACGCCGTCCGACTGGAGACCAGGAGGTCGCGGGTTCAACCCCCCGCCGAGGTCGGCAACATTCTTTCGTGGAGATTGATCATGAAATATTTTCTACGGTCATTCTCTTCCTTCCGCTGATTCAAGAAGGGCAGTTGTCAGTTTCTGGCGAAAGAATGTGCACAATACTGGTTAACCGCTTAGAGGACTAAGCCTGCCCAGTAAACGTGTGGTTAGGTAAACTGACCGCGCTCAACATGACCCCATTGGGTTGACTGGGCCGTAAAACCTCAACACAAACAAACAAAGACATGACCCTGATGGGTTGACTGGGCCGTAAAACCTCAAATCAATCAATCACATCATTTAAGATACCTCATCAGGTAATTAATTTATCTGTTCAACCATTACCATGCACTCTCTGGGCTAATTCAGCAGATGACAAATTGATGATATTTTTCCCACAAAATAAGATTTGACATTTCATGCAAATTGTCTAAGACAATTTGCATGGAATGTCAAATTCTGTATTCTGGGAAAAATAAGAAAGAATAATTCAGTATGCCATCGTGTGTAAATTTTATCACATAGCTCTAGATAAAAGGGGTATCGGGTAAGTATTTTTATTTCTTCATAAAAACATAATGGGTTCTTTGGCAAGTTGCTTCTAATGAGTAACCACAACATAGTCCTTTTCCATAAAAAAAAAAAAAAAAAATTAGGAAAAATATCAATCCTTTTCGGTTGAGAAACACACTTTATCTGGAAGGGTAAGAGGATGTCAGAATAGTTAGGGTAAATATTTAGGTATATGACTTAATAACACTTCTAGGGCCATATCACTGTAAGCTGGCCATCAACTTAAATTTAGTCAAGAAACATTCATGACTTTAACCTCTACCATTCTGGGCAAAGTCAGCCGACGACAAATTGATATTTTTTCTAATTTTTCCCAGAAAGTAGGATTTGACATTTGCAAATTTTGTCTCCTCAGGATACAGTGAAATGTAAAATGCTACTCCCAGGGAAAAATAAGAAAAAATATTTCAAAATGAGGTTTGCTGAATTTTTACCCAGCATGCTAAATAAAAATAATAATAGTACAACAGTACATACCATATTTACCGTAAATATTGGGAACCATAGCTCCAGATAAGATGGGGTATCCACATAATATTTTTCTTATTTCTCAATAAAAATATATGTTGTGGGTACTCATTAGAAATGCCTCACCAAGGCGCTTCTAATGAGTACCACAACATATGTTTTCGTCGAAAAATAAGAAAAATATTAGTACTTTTCGGATTAAAAAAAATGAAAAAAAAAAAATGCCTTATCTGGAGCTATGATTAGGACACCTTATCATCTTACCATACTTGTCCTAAAATTTGAAAATGTCTGTTTTATTATCTGCTGATGTGTCCAAAACTGCTGGATAAGTGGCCATTGTTCTGCGGGGTCTGATCTTGGTACACACTGTTTGCTCAGGCCTGTCTGTCCCAATACTTAGGTCTAATATGGTAGGTTATTTTACTTGGCCAGTGATGGTATCAAAGATAAGAAGTAAGTGAAAATTTACAAAACTGCTATCTAGATAAAAGGGAACTTACACAACATTTCTGATGCACAGGGTAAGGTAGTTCTTGTTTGTTCCTCGCTGCTAGAGAAGTGGTGGCCATTCATTGGTAATATGATGAGGCAAAGGTGTCATGTATCTTAAGTCGCAGGGGCTTACTGTTGGGCAAGGCCTGCTATCCTTACAGCAGGTAAGGTAGAAGGGGAATATTTTTTTATTGCTTTAGTTTCTTCACTGACAGTCATTCATTTTCCTTTCTCCCCTGTCCTTCTCTTTCATCGCCTATACTATCAGTTCTGTCTCTCTTCTCCCTTTCCCTGGAGATGACACAAAATGACCCACAAGAGTTTATATGTCATTAATTGGGGGTGGTTGGGAGTGGCGATGGTGTCGTGTATCTTACATCACCGGGGCGTCCAACTGAAATTGGCTTACAGTTGGGCAAGGCTTGCTATCCTTGTAGCAGGTAAGGGTAGAGGGGGAATAATTTTATTTCTTCTGTTTCTTCACTTTCATTCCTGTTCCTATTTCTTACCTAATCATCTCTTTCATCTCCTCTACTATCTCTGGGGGTGGTCGGGTGGTGCGAAGGTGCTGTGTATCTTACATCACTGGGGCGTCCAACTGATATTGGCTTACAGTTGGGCAAGGCCTGCTATCCTTGTAGTGGGTAAGGGTAGAGGGGGAATGTTTTTATTTCTTCTGTTTCTTCACTTTCATTCCTGTTCCTCTTTCTTCCCTGTCCCTCTCTTTCATCTCCTCTACTCTCTCTTCTATCTCTTTTCTCCCTTTCTCTGGGAGACGACACAAAATGACCCTCAAGGGTTGACGTGTCGTTAAACCCCAACACAATCAATCAAATCTACTATCTCTTCTATCTCTTTTCTCCCTTTCTCTGGGAGACGACACAAAATGACCCACAAGGGTTGACGTGTCGTTAAACCCCAACTCAATCAATTATATGTCATTAAACCTCACCACAATCAATCAGTCAATCTGTGATTCCAAGGTTCCATCATTTCATGTCCGGGCTAGAACTCTTTAACCCCATGGAATATTTTCATGAAACTTCACATACATACTACCAAATTAAGCTTAAATGAGACAGTATGTCACAATCAAGAAACAACACAACTCTTGTCCTTTTGATTCTTGAATTATGTGCCCTGGACAGGATCCCGGGTTTTTAACCCTGTGGAATATTTTCATGAAACTTAAGTTAATGAGCTGATGTGTCGTGGTCATGAAAATTACAACCTTTGGAGACAATTTGCATGAAACATCATATTAGTGTGGAATGTGTTAAGAAAATAATTTCAGTTTTGCCACATCCTGAAAGCAAGGTTCTGTTTGTTTCAGTGGTTGTTTAATACTTAGCACACTCTGGGCAAATTCAGCAGACGACAAATTGATGTTTTCTTATTTTACCCGGAAAATAGGATTTGACATTTCATGCAGATTGTCTTCTAAGGACTAGTATTTCTCGAAAATCAAGATACTAGTCATCTCAGCAATGCCACAACAAACACAGAATATGTTTTGTGGGGAATTAGATATGAGAAATATTATTTTTTCCTCTTGTCTTGAAAGCACCTTTTTTACATGGCATCCTGTACCATAGATGCTCACTCAACCTCCCATATCATATAAATCATCTCTCTTAAGGCTTATTTAGCACTCTGGGCCCAGTTGTTCAAAGCTAACGACGTCGTTAGTTAACGATTCATTAAAATTTACATCAAGTTATACGCAAATATGCTGAAATTTTTTGCTGAAAAAATGTGAGTAGCTTTTGCAGTGCAAAAGCTACTCACATTTTTTCAGCAAAAAATATCAGAATATTGTGTATTGAATCCGCTAAAACAGTTAACGAAATGACCCTTAACGAGCTTGTTAAGCTAACGACGCTTTGAACAACTGGGCCCTGGTAAAAATTTTCAGCAGATGACATATTGAAAATTTTTTTTCTAATTTTCCCCAGAAAACAGGATTTGATATTTCATGCAAATTGTCTCCCATGAAGACAATTTGCATAAAATGTCAAATACTGTTTTCTGGGAAAAATAAAAAAAATATCAATTTATCATCTGCCGAATTAGCCCAGAGAGTGGTAAAGGTAATTCTGCATGGATATGGAGAAACATCTTGGCTTTAAGTAAGAATTATTTTTTTTATTTCTCCATGAAAACATATGTTGTGGATATTCATTAGAAGTGCCTCAGTGTGGCACTTCTAATGAGTACCAACACATACAGTTTCATGAAGAAATAAGAAAAATATCAGTACTTTTTTTTTGTAGAAAAAAGTACCTTGACTAGGGCTACATTGATGAAAATGTTATAGCAGTGTATTTATTCGCCACAAAAACAAACAATGTGCATATTGGAATCCCTGCAGTAAGTCAATTCTAATGAGTATCAATAACCTATATGTTTTCAGTATGTATTCACAAAAAAGAAAAAAAAAGAAAAAAGTAAAAGTGTTTTGTTAAATAAGCAGCTTATCTTAAGCCTGACCCATATATTTATCCTTAAAGTGCTGATCACAGCTGCAGTGCAGCAGAGAATTTTTTTGGTATTTTTCAGAGGAAATAAGACTTGGCATTTCTTGTGAATTGTCTGCTAGGCAGACAATTCACAAGAATGCCAAGTCTTATTTTCTCTAAAATGTATGAAAACAATTAGAATATCATCTGTTATAATTTTGCTTAGCACTCTCAGGGCTCAGATGCTGAAAAACAGATGTACATGTACATCATCATCAAGTAGTAGAACAGAAGGAAAATACATCAGTTATACTGTTTATTGATACTTACATAAGTAACAGAAAAAGTATGGTTATTTTAACAGTCACATACACTGCCAATTAGCAGTGGAGAGCTCAGCAGAGCGGCTGGGTTTGAACTCTGCTTATATGCTGATATAAAAAAGAAACGTCACCTTGCAAGTTGCCACAACCATAAAATTCTAAAAAACATTGGATTTGTAATGAATTCAAATATGTTTGAAAATATTGGTTAAGCTTTCTGCTTTACAATCATCAACAAATAACTGCTTTAAATTTGTGTACATGATGGTAAAGGAAGTGTCTGTTTAAATCTTTACTTTTTACATGGACTCAATCTGAATTTCAGGTCCCTCTCTCTCAAACAAGAATTTAAAACTTTACCATATTACTGTATTCATCCAAATCTCACTTTCTCTCTCTCTCTCTCTCTCTCTCTCTCTCTCTCTCTCTCTCTTTCTTTCTCTCTGGTCCTCTTGTCATTCTGTTCTCTGTCTGTCTGTCTCTCAGTCTCTCTCTCTCACTCCCTCCATCCCTCCCTATCTCTGGTCCTCTGGTCATTCTATGCTCTTCCACAACCTCTCTCTCATGTTCTCTGCCTCTCAGTCCCAACACTTTTGTTGAGTCTTGCAACAACATAAAAAATGATAAATGGGCTAATTAATATGAACACCTCAGCTGTCATCATGTTACAGGTGCAAAGTAGTCAACGCTTAGCATGCTGGGTAAAAATTTCAGCAGACGACAATTTTGGAGCACTTTTACTTTGGTTTCTTGGTTTCTCAGAAAATAGTATTTGACATGCAGTTTGTCTAGTATGGAGACACCTACCATATTTATTGTAATTCAAGGCCCCTCTCTAATAAACACCCCCTCCTACTTTTCCAGGAGATAATCAATACTTTACACATGCAAAATTGAGCTTAGGCTTTCAAAATATCTTATTTTAGGATCATATTTGGACCCAATACTGTCATTTTAGCAACAATGAATTGCAATGCCCCAGGGGGTACATTAGAATAAGTATGGTATATATTGAAAAGACCGAATGGTTAAGTGGCTCCAGAAAAAATGCATTGTGGTTCTCATTACATGTAGTCACTGTTGACTTCATGGATACCCACAACAAGCTCATTTGTTTTTGTTGAGAAATAAGAAAATTATCATAGATATTTGCTGTTAGGTAAAACAATTCTGCCTTAGGTGCCTTATTATTTGGTGTATAGCTCCAGATAAAAGGAATAGCCAGATAAATATTTTTTGTATTTATCTACAAAAAAACACAGAAGTTTTGGGCATAGCTCTAGATAAGAGAGTGTATCAGGTAAACTTTTTTCTTATTTCTCACAGAAAACATGTTGTGGGTACTCCTGTTTTTGTGGAGAAATGAGAAAAATGTCAATACTTTTGAATTGAAAAAAAGCATCTTATCAAGAGCTATGGTTTTGGGTATTAGAAGTGCCTGGTGAGGCAGTTCTAATGAGTTTTTGTAAAGAAACAAGTAAAATACTTAATGTATCATTATAATACACCACAACCTGACATTATAAGACGGTTTATTATAACTCAATTTTGGATATAACACAGTTGGAAGATGGATCCCCAAACTGTATAGATTATATAGAAAAATGACCATAAATAGTCATTTGTCTATATGATCTATACATTTTGTTTTGATTTAATACGGCTGTTTATCTACAGACTTTTCAGTGGATCCCAAAAATAGCATTATAAAGAGGTTGTGGTGTACTTTTTGGTTGGAAAAGTCCTTTATCTGGATCTATGCTTGGTGCATCTTATTGATAAAGCATAATGTGGGGAAAACGACCCTTACAGCATATGCATACAGTGAATGCTTAAGTCTACCTGCATGTCACATATTTGCTTAGTCTGATCTGGACCTTCTTCATCCATCAATCTGTTCTACTGTAGCCACTTAGCCACTTTTACCTTTCAACCATGCATACATGCTATATCTCACACTGTCAGATAAACACACTGTGAGATAAAATCTCACAGAATTTGGTCAATCTGGAAGACAGTTCCCATAAAAAATTCAAATCTCACAGAATTTTCAGACTATTTCACAACAGATTTATGAAGAAATAAACATAAATCACACATTGCTGTGGTTTTCACAAGCTTCTTACATGAAAAAAAAAGACTTTAGACTATATTTGAGGAGCTCCAAAGTGTTGTTTAAGAAAATCTCACAATTTTGTTTAATCTCCCTTAAAATATTGCCTATCTCACAGATGTTAGTCCACAGCTTATGGCATATATGACCATGGCTCTCATTGGACTGGACAGTCTGGGCCTTTTTTGTCCAGCTATAGCATAAGGGCCCTTTTTTCATGTTGTTAAAAGCCAAAGGCATGAGAAAGCTTAATTAATATACAGTGTAACAACACAAAAATTCATGAAATACAAGTAGAATATTTTTTGCTTACAATTACACTGTTTGTTTTGCATAATTATGCTGACAGGATGACCTTTGTGAAATATTAGGGGTTGTTTAGTTTAATGTACATGATCTGGACTTTACATACAAAAAGGCAGAGCTCCAGAAAAAAGGGGTATCCGCATAATATTATTCTTATTTCTCCACATAAACATATGTTGTTGGTACTCATTAGAAGCGCCTAGGCAAGGCGCTTCTAATGAGTACCAACAACATATGTTTAATATACATGAAAAAAAAAAAAAAAAAAAAAATAGAAATATCAGTACTTTTTGATTGAAAAAAAAACCCAACCCTATCTGGAGCTATGGAAAAAGTATCTGATCTAACTACTGCCCAAAAAGTATTCAGATAATTACTGGTTGTTTTTTTGGGTTGCCAGATATTTACCGGTATCCAGTTAATTACAGTTAGTCTTTTTTGGCCACCAGATACATTGTAATTACTGGTTTGTGATAATTTCTGGTGGTCTTTGGCACCTAGCCAGGTAACTACCGGTAGTCTTTGGGCCACCAGATAATTACAGGTATTCAGTTAATTACCGGTGGTCATTTTTGGCCACCAGCTAATTGCTGGTTCATGATAATTTCTGGTAGTCTTTCTTGGCACCCATCTTTGGAGAAGCTGAAGGAGCATATTGTTTTTCCCATGTCTGTCTGTCTGAAGTGTCAGGCTGGCAGAGTCGTTAACACGCCTGACTTTGGATCATGAGGGCCCTGCATGGTTCGAATATTGCTGGAGGTGGAGTTCAGCTCATGACTGTACTGTGCTTCATTGCACAGAGCCTTTAACCCTAGTTCATTCTGAACCTGGATATGTCCTGCCTTTGCAAACAGTGTAGATCCAGATCAGTTGGCTTCTGAAGAAGCCAACTGATCTGAATCTACACTGTTTGTCATTCAGTATGTGAATATGTATCAACAATCTGGATTAAGTAATCTGATTGGCTAACAATTAGAATTGGGTGTGGCATCTTAATTTATTCAGCATGACAAGGGTTAAAATTCATCATCATCCTTCCATCGTCTCAGTATGACAAATAATGTTGAAAGGGACATAAAGCACCAAATAGCTATCATTATCTGTCTGCCTGACCATCCATGACACTTTAGTTGGGAATTATTTTTCAGAATAATATAAACCCTATGCCGGTTGTAGAATTATTAGATTTTATTACTTGTCCGTTGACAAATAAATGATCAAAATCCACTTGTCCAACCAAGATTTACTAGCTGAAAAATGACATTTTTCTTCTTTCTCTGTGAGGCGCTTCTAATGAGTATCACAACATATGTTTTTGTCGAGAAAGGAGAAAAAAAAATATATCTCATAATCTGGATACTCTTCTTAGCTAGAGCTATGGAGTCCTTTAATTGAAATTTCTTACTTGCCCTCCGGGGAATGGGACAAGTCAGGAATGGCATTTCCACAGTCCTTAAATTTGTTTCAAATAATTATAAGTCATCAGGATGCTGTAGTCTTATGTAATGGTTAAAAATATAATTAGTGTTTGTCTATATCTGTGAATGTACTGTCATATAAAAATGTAACCACGCCCCACCATAAGGAAATAGCAAGGATATTGACACTTAATAAAAAGCCTGTCACATAGGGACAAAGGCAGGCTATAAATAAACAAGTCATCCTGTCATTTCTGTTTTTATGTGTTTTAGTGGTTTTACTTCCCTTCAACAGTATTTCAGTCATTTTACACAGTGATAACATGACATCGGCAAACATCGGCAAACAGGGTAGATCCAGGTGAAAGGGCTCACAACAAACATCTCATCAGGACTTACACTGCTTGCCATTCTGTCCTTGATTTTTATCGAAATTGTTATTTGCAGCAATGGGCATGTCCAAATTCAAGGAACGGGCCCCCGTAGCCTAGTGGATAAGAGAGTTGACTCTTAATCCATTAGGTTTCTCACCGCTGTAGTTCGAGCCTCGCTCGGGTCATATGTGGGAAAGCCAAGTTCTGCTTACGGATGGTCAGGTGGTTTTTCTCCGGGTTCTCCGGTTTTCGCCCACCTTCGATGAACGATCGGCTCGATATAAGTGAAATATTCTTGAAAGGGCCGTAAAACCCAAATCAAAAATCAAGGATGGCAGAGTCCCTTTCAGAAACTCACAGGATTACCCGTTAAAGTGCTTAAGCAAAATGGTAGCCGACAACATTCTGATTTTTTTTAAATTATTTTTTAGAGACGATAAGACGTGGCATTTCAGATGAATGAGCAGATATTAAGCACATGAAATGTCAGGCCTAATTTTCTCTGAAAAATACAGAAAAAAACAACAAAATGCTGTCTGCTGTAGTTTTGATTATTGAGGGTTATAAGAGTTTTGTTTGTTTGTGTTGAGGCTTTAAGCGAAATTTTCTAAAGATTTAAAGTACAGAATTTGTTACTGCAAAAACATATTGTATGATCTTGGCTGAGAATTATCAAGAAGTTTACAATTATTATCTCCATTGTATAATAACACTTTGCATGCTGGGTAAAAATTTCAGCAGACAACATTTTTGAAATATTTTTTTCTGATTTTCGTAGAAAAGAGGATTTGACACTTCATGCAATTGTCTCCTAAGGAGGCAATTTGCATGAAGTGTCAAATCCTATTTTCTAGGAGAAATAAGTAAAATATCATCAGTTTGTTGTCAGATGAATTTGCCCATAGCACAGTAAGTGATAAGATTAATTCTCCCTCTCTAACATAGAGACATATTACCTATGGCCTGGTAATAGCCAATTTATTCTGACGAGCAGGCCCACTCACATATGTCAGTAACAGTTCTAGCACACACCCAAGATTTATTTGTGGCAGGCGGTGTGAAAATCCACCCATATCACTGGGAATATTCTGCAAATCAAAAAAATTATTATTGTTAGGATTGATCCATTCAAGTTCTTCAGAGATTGAGTTTCTGCCTGTGTAAAAAGAGTTCTGTGGTTGAAACCAGAGCATTCTGCAGTTGAAACCACAGCATTCTTGTTATAGATAAAAAAATCTGCCAACTTGGCTGATTCAGCAAAGGACAAATTGATGACAATTTTTCCTTTTTCCCAGAAAATAGACTTTGGCATTTCTTGCAAATTTAATGGTCTCCTAAGGAGACAATTTGCATGAAATGCCAAAGGCTATTTATTTTCTTAGAAGACAATTTGCATAAAATACCAAATCCTGTTTTCTGAGAAAAAATAAATAAGCAGATAACATATTGATGATATTTTTTCATATTTTCTCTGCGTTCTGCAGCATCTGATCTGGGTCTGCACTGTTTGATTAGGCCAGTTTGACCCAGTACTTAGGGTAATTACAATATTTGGACACACTATTTACCTACATATGTCTCTTATCTATGAAATACACCACAACCTCCTTATAACAGGTTTGCTGGGCTCCAAAGTGAAAACCCTATAAGCTAAACAACAGTGTAGTATCCCAACAAAAATGTATAGATTATTAGCTGGCCTGTACGAAGTACAAGGAGAGCTATTGTAGTCACCCCGGTCGTCTGCGTTTGCGTTCCCGTTCCTGTCACACTGCGTTAAAGTTTTTCAAATGCTTATATCT
The DNA here is from genome assembly GCA_964016985.1 of Anodontia alba. Classification (NCBI taxonomy): domain Eukaryota; kingdom Metazoa; phylum Mollusca; class Bivalvia; order Lucinida; family Lucinidae; genus Anodontia; species Anodontia alba. Next base: position 96,567,183 of record OZ024826.1, on the reverse strand, counting down.
CAACAGTCACTCCTCACAGAGGCATCAGATTTGGAACTTAGGTACCTTGGAGGGTCTTCTGAGATTCCAAGAGAATAAACCCCTGGGTTCATGCCCCTGGGTGGGGCTAGGGGTCAGAATCTAGGACACCTTTGTAATACTGTGTTAAAGTTTTTCAAATTCTTATATCTTGACTTTCACTCCTCATAGAGCATTCATATTTAGAATTTGGGTACCTGGAGGAGTCTTCTGAGATTCCAAAAGAACATACCCCTGGGTTCATACCTCAGGGTGGGCCTTGGAGTGGGGCTAGGGGTCAAAATCTAGGACACATTTGTAAAATCTTATATGCCTACAGGTTATAGACACAACTGGTTATACATCAGCTAACTATGTGACATCGGTTCAAGTGTAAGAGAGTGAAGGTCATGGTGACCTACATTTTACGGTCCAGGTCACCTAGATTTCACGGTCCAGTGATTTTGCCTTATATCTTGAATACTATTTGTTGGATAAATGTCACCTGGGATATTACTTCCATGTGACCCAATGAATGACCACTTACTATATCTATGTCATTGTGACCTATATTTCATGGTTCAGTGATTTTGCCTTATATCTTGAATACTATTTGTTGGATAAATGTCACACCTGGGATATTAGTTCCTTGTGAGCCGATTATTGACGTCAAAATATATCTCTGTTGGTGTGACCTATATTTCATGGTTCAGTGATTTTGCCTTATATCTTGAATACTATTTGTTGGATAAATGTCACACCTGGGATATTAGTTCCATGTGACCCAATGAATGACCACTTACTATATCTAGGTCATTGTGACCTATATTTCATGCTTCAGTGATTTTGCCTTTTATTTTTATTTCTATTTCATGGAGAATTGTCATACCTGGATTATTATATCTATGTGACAAAATGATTTACATACAAATACATCTAGGTCAGTGTGACCTATATTTTATGGCTTAATGATAAAAATGTTACAATATAAAATGTACCCAGCAGGCGAGCTATGCTGTCCTACGACAGCTCTTATATAGAAAAGTGGTCATTTTTCTATATGATCTATACATTTTTAGCTCACCTGAGCCTTTGGCTCACTGGTGAGCTTATAGTATGACTAGCCTCTGTTGTTGTCATCTATCGTCTGTTGTCTGCTGTCTGTAAGTCTGTTGTCTGTCGTCTGTCATCTGTCAGCATTTTCAAACATTTCCTCTGAAATCTCTGTGGTTGGGTTCACCTGAACCCCCTCTGAATCCACCACTGTTTATTCATACATTTCATAACCAGGCTCCAACCAGGCTGGGTGAGGGGGAGGGGGGCAGGGAAAAAGCATTTCAACACTTTATACAGTTCTAAGTGAAAAAAAAAAAAAAAAGGTGTATATATATATAATAGCTCCACATAAAAGGGGGTATTCACATACTGTTTTTCTTATTTCTCCATGAAAACTTATATTGTGGGTACCCATTTGAAGCGCTGCGTCAAGTACCCACAACATACACTTTCATGGAAAAATAAGAAAATACACTTTTTGTTAAAAAAAAGTGTCTTATCTGGAGCTATATGAATGATATATATTAATTGTTATAAATGATCATAAATGACCAATTATCACCAAGAACATTAGCATGATTAGTTCACAAGGCTCTTAATTGACAGCAGATCAACAAGATGTATTGACCAGCAATCCCTTATTAGTAGGTCCAGATAAGGTGGGAAATTCAGGTGATAATTCAGCTATCTGTTATATATTTAATGATTACCACCACTCTCTGTGGCAAATTGACCATATTTTTCTTATTTCCCCCACAATTTAACAAAATAGGCTTTGACATATCATGCAAATTGTCTCCATGGGAGACAATTTGCATGAAATGTCAAAGTCTATTTTCTGTGAATAATAATAGAAAAAAATATTTCTAAATGTTGTTGACTGAAATTTTTACCCAGCATGCTAAGCTGTAAACTAAATATGAAACATATCTCCTGAGTGTTCATTGCAGAAATGACAAAATTGTTGCCGGCCTCGGTGGCTCAGTTGGATGCGCCGTCCGACTGGAGACCAGGAGGTCGCGGGTTCAACCCCCGGCGAGGTCAGCAACATTCTTTCGTGGAGATTGATCATGTAATATTTTCTACCGTCATTCTCTCCCTTCCGCTGGTTCAAGAAGGGCAGTTGTCAGTTTCTGGCGAAAGAATGTGCACAATACTGGTTAACCGCTTAGAGGACTAAGCCTGCCCAGTAAACGTGTGGTTAGGTAAACTGACCTCGCTCGACATGACCCCACTGGGTTGACTGGGCAGTAAAACCTCAACACAAACAAAAGACAAAATTGTTGGTCTTCAGAACATCTCCTTTTATCTTGACCTTTGCAAGTTATTGCTGTTTATTATTCTCACAATGTAAAAAAAAAAAAAATACAGGAAATCTGGACTCCAGATAAGATGGGTCCTTGGTGGTCCAGTGTTGTCAAGTGTTAATGTGTTTGAATATTTAGAATTAATATGGCAGATTATGCGGCATACAGGCTTGCTCTGGACAAAATAGAAAGCCTTTAGATTGGATTCGTAAGCCGACTAGGGCCTTATCTGTTCACATATGCACTAAAGTGAATTGTTTTTTGTTACACTGCTCATCATGGGGTCTTTTGTCTTTTCAGGATGATATGAACCTGAGTGAGGACAAGAAAGCACCGCTTAGAAAGAAACCTCTGCCAGACAAGAGAGCCATGCTCTTTATGCAAGTCAAAGCACCCAAGGTACTCAGATCCCCATGGTTCCATATAAGATGCATTTTTTAACTAGAAAATAAGTAAAAAAATATATTTTTATTCTTAGACAGTGCTCATAAATATTCACAACAATTTTTGTTACATCTGTTATATTTATACAGTCATTATATCAACTTCGCTTATCTCTAATAACAGCTTATCTCACAGTGAAAATCATGTCACTGTTTAAACATGAAAATCTAACAACAGGTAACAAAATATTGTGGAAAAGAGGAGAAATTACTCCTTGGGAGCAATTTCTACTCTTTTCCACATTATTTTCGATATATCTCTAACTTCAGGAGTCAAATCATTTATATTCATTTGTGAAATATGGTTGTTCTGTTTAATTTTTCCTCAATTCTGCAAATCTGATATGTCGAGGTTGGGATATCCTGAGGTATTTCAGAGAGTCCCTTGGACTTCGAGATAACGAGAGTCGACTGTATAGCAAATAATCAGATGTACCATAATGACACTTACTATTGGAACAGACAGACCTGAGCAAACAGTGTAGATCCAGATCAGACACCACAGAACGCAGCATCTACTGTGCTTTAGACGGCTTTCAGAAAGATGGTGTTTGCTTGGCGCTTTACTCAGGAGATGTAAATTTGCAAATTTTTGCCTTGATTTAATGCAAACCATTTAACGTAACTACCTATACACAAAAAGTTTTATTCAAGTCATTGGTTTTTAAAAAATCAAATATTTTCACTTTTTCCCATGGTAAAAAATTACACAAAATTACGCAGAAATCTGTAGGGTAGGTAACTAGGAAGCAGATTCTCAACAAGTTGTTCCGCTTGTTCAAGTTTTCTTAAATTTTCACAAAATTGTTATGAAACATCAGTTATTCAAATTTCCGCAAAGAAAAGTAAAAAAATATTTTCTTAGATAAACTTCACTAAGAAATTGTAAAGGTCAGACCAATGTTTAGCCATAACTTTAATTTTAGGGTAAATATTTGAGAACAAAACACAGAAGCAGAAAAGACAAATGGTTTCAGATAGATATAGACAATCAGAACAAAATATTTTCATTTAAAATAAAATGCCAAGCAAAAAACGTCTTTCCAAGTGATGTTGAAATGACAGTAGTCAGTAAGGGCGGCAAGGCTGGCACAATCAATCGGATAATCGATTAACTGATTGATAAATTCCACAATAATGATAATCATTACAGATTTGCTATCATTTGATTTCTGTGTCTGTTACTTTACCGTATTTACCCTTAGTATTCAGACACCTCAAGCCCTTACCATACTTTATCTAAAATTTGAACAAATACAAATTAATACCCAGTGTTGTGTCTAAAAATAGCTGAATGAGTGGCAAACAGTGTAGACGCTAATGAGATGCCATGTTTTGTGGCATCTCATCTGGGTCTACACTGTTTGCTCAGGCCTGTCTGGCCAAATACATACAGTAAAGTATAACATATGCTAAGAATCATGCTCAGACAGACAGGTAAAATTATGACCAAATCTTCAGTGATTACTAATCGATTATCGATCACAATGGCAGGACAGCTTTTCAGCTCTGATTAGCCAGCCCTAGTAGTCAGGGTCTATGCTATTTGCCACTTGTTCAGTAGCTTTTCAGACATATCAGCTGCTGAATGAGGTAGTAAAATGAACCTTAGGAAATTCATAATATCATAGCTAATCAGAGCTGAAAAGATAATCGATTATCAGTCCTACCATTATGATTGATAATTGATTAGCAATTGCTGAAGATTATTTGAGCAGGACTCTTACCATATGCCAGACAGACCTGAGCAAACAGTGTAGACCCAGATGAGATGCTGCAAAATGTGGCATCTCATCAAGGTCTGTACTGTTTGCCACTCATTCAGCTAATTTTAGACACAACATTGGGAAGTAAATTGTACTTGTTCAAATTTTAGGTAAAGTATGGTAAGGAGTTAAGGTGTCTGAATGCTATGGGGAAATACGGTAAAGTAACAGAAACAGAAAACAAATGATCGATTATTAGCAAATCTGTATCAATAATCATTTCTGTAGAATTCATCAATCAATTAATCATTATCCGATTAATTCTGCCAGCCTTAATCATAGCTCTTGATAAGATGTTTTTTTTTTTTTTCAATCCAAAAGTATTGATATTGTTCTTATTTCTCCAAGAAAACATATGCTGTGGGTACACATTAGAAGTGCCTTTGGCGAGGTGCTTCTAATAAGTATCACAACATATATTTTTGTGGAGAAATAAGAAAAATATTTACCTGATACCTACCCTTATCTAGACCTGTGCATATGAGGGCCACTGATGAGGCCTAACTGGCTGAAACTAGCTAGTCTGGCCAAAAAACATTACGAAAACACGCCTATTCAAATATATTGAAAATTTTACCACCAAAAAATGAAAATTTCCTGATAAAAAATCTGATATTTTTCATATTTCTGCTCAAAACATAGATTGTGGGTACACGTTAGAACCGCCTCGGCGAGGTGGTTCTAACGAGTACCCACAATCTATGTTTCTGAGCAGAAATAAGACAGATAATGTATACCCCTGTAAACCCCAGTTTTACTATATAAAAGTGGGGTTTAAGGGGGTCAAAATTATATAGGCATGTTTTCGTGATGACATGGACACTTCAGGAATTTTCAGTTCTGTGTGTGTGTTCATTGCTTCCATGGGGCATTCCTTTTAAGATCTATTCTTCAAATTTTTAGGACAAGCATGGTAAAGAGTTATGGTGCTCCAATATCTACTGGCACAGTGGCTGAGTGATGGAGCGTCCGCTTTGTGACCGGGAGGTTGCGGGTTTGATCTCCGGCCAGGTCATACCAAAGACTTTAAAAATGGTACTAGCTGCTCTTTCGCTTGGTGCTCAGCATTAAGAAAGTAGAGCTAGAACTGGTCAGCTCAGTGTCACTATAATGTGACTGGGTGGAATATCATGTCAAAGTGTCTGGGGCATGATGTTTCAGTGAGGCAGCACTCTAAAAGTGAGCATTGAGCTCTCTGCCACATCCAGACACCATCGCGATATGACTGAAAGATTGTTGAAAGCAATGTTAGCTCCAATATCTAGGGTAAATATGACAAACACTATTTTTCATTGAGTTTGAAATAAAAATTATGATGTAAAATCAGTTTCTTCACTAATTCTATCCAAAATTAGTGTCCTTTATAATGACATGAGCTAACTGATGAAGAGAGCCATTATTGCATATACACCTACTGACAACAAAGGCCTTGATCAGATGGCGTAAAAGTGCGCAGTCTGATCAGGGCCTTCGTTGTCAGCTAACAGAATCATTGGATACGGCCAACTATGTTTATGAACAGAGAAGGCTCTGATTAGACTGTATAGAATGTGCAAGCTGGTCAGAGTCTTTGCTAGGGGCACATTCCATAAGGTCGATTTTCTCACATTAAGGTTCATATGTTTATTACAGAAAAGTGGTGAGTTAGATTCACCGAGTAGTTTTGTCACAGAATTACGGAATGCTGACCTAAAGGGAGAGAAGAGATTAAAAGTTCTTGAGTCATTGAGAGTGTCACTTACAAGTAACCCAGTCAGGTATATTGAATATTACTACAGGTACTTTCATAGCTTCAAATAAGAAGGGGCATCCTGGAAATATTTTTCTTATTTCTCCACAAAAACATATGTTGTGGGTACTCATTAGAAGCACCTCGATGAGGTGCTTCTAATGAGTACCCACAACATATGTTTTCGTGGAGGAATAAGAAAAATATGATTACATTTTGAGTGGAAAAAAGTGCCTTATCTGGAACTATATAATAGATAGGTGGAGAGGTACCTACATTTCAAGAACAGTTTTATATGAAACTAGCACCCCAAGTTTTCCACCACTTAAAACTTCTCTGATACTAAGAGAACAAGCATTCCCTGTAGTATTATACCATTTGATATAGACAATTTTAAATATAAAATATTTAATAAATTTAATTTTTAGCACTAACCATGCTATTTGCAAATTCAGCAGATGATAAACTGGTGATGTTTTTCCTATTTTTCTTAGAAAATAGGATCTGACACTTCATGCAAATTGTCTCCTAAGGAAATTGTCTCCTAAAATTAATTTTACAGTGAATATTTGAAAACAAAGCACAGGAACTGAAACGATAAATGGTTCCTGATGAAGATATTGTCAATCTTTTTACAATAAAATGCCAAACAAAAAATGTCTTTCGGAAGGATGTCTAAAGCACAGTAGTTGTATCTAAACAAAAACGATTCCAGTCCATCACCCTACAAGACCATTGGTATCATCTTTAATTATCCACACACTTTTCAAAAAAAAGGCGGGGATATTTTTTACCCCCGTCCGTCCGTCCATCCGTCCGTCCATCTGTATGTCCGTACATCCATCTGTAATGTCACACCATTGCTCCTAGACCATTTAAGCTAGAATCTTAAAGCTTTCACAGGCGATAGCCCTATGCACGGAGATATGCGATGGGGCTAGCGCAGGGATATATGATGGCGGGCCATTGACTTGCTCTAGTTTTTCTTGTTATTGCATCTCCTACATTTTGTTACGGGTGCCCATCTAAGATAAAGGTCTGGGAGAGTCTTTAATTCCATAGATACTGACCCAAGGGTTCCTACCCCTAGGTGGGACTAGATGTCAAGATTGAACTTCTATACTATGTAGGTCAATGTGACCTGTATTTTGCTGTCCAGTGATTTTGCCTTGTATCTTGAACACTACTTGATGGCTGACATTCATACTTGGTATATTGGTCCTCTGTAACAGAAAGATTGACCTTGAAATATATGTAGGTAGGCGTGATTTATATTTCATGGTTCAGTAATTTTGCTGTATGATAAACACAGTTTATTAGATGAATGTCATACTTGAGGTGTTCGTTCCATTTGACACTAATATTGACTTCATATGATTGATTTTGTAGGTCTGTGTGATCTATATTTCCCAGTCCGGTAATTTTAGTGACGTAAAAGTGATATGATACAAAATATACCCAACAGGTGAGCTACACTGTCCTGCAACAACTCTTATTCAATGCATAAATGATTTATCTTTTTCAGTTGGGTGGAAGAGTTTGGTGTCCCAGGTCTGAATGCCATACTTCGTAACTTAACCTACTGCTGTGATTCGTAAGTATATGTTTTAGATTTACTTAAGAAATAATAAAAAGGGTATCCAAATATTTTCTTTGGAAACAATTTATGGGTACTCTTTAGAAATGTCTGTGATGCGCTTCTAATGTGTATCCACAACATATGTTTTCATGGAGATACAAGAAAAAATGTCAGTATTGTTTGGTTGTACATTATCTAGGGCTGTGGTAGTTCATTTCATACTGTGGTTTAATTAACCCTTGCCAGGCTGAATAAATTAAGATGCCACGCCCACTTCTAATTTTCAGCCAACCAGATTACTTCATCCAGGTTGTTGATACAGATTCACATAATGGCAAACATTGCAGATCCAGATCAGTTGGCTTCTTCAGAAGCCAACTGATCTGGATCAACACTGTTTGCAAAGGCAGGGTATACTGGGGTTCAGCAAGACCAGTATGAATGTGTGATTCAGTAATAAAAATGATGTTTCCTGAGCAATTTGTATTTTTACTTCGGATTGACAAACGAAGATACTTTGCACAGTAACTCGGCATGATGTTCTATTTTGATTCTGAAATGAAATTGTGTTTTATTCAAAAGCTCTCAACATCACCACCAGATACTATAAAAAATTCAGTACATGTAGTCTCTTGTTTTCTGGAAAAATAAAAGACACACCGGTCAATTGTTGCCTTCAGAATTAGCCCAGAGAGCTCTTTAACACATTGTAATCTGGAGACCCCTAAAAGTCATTGGCAAACAGTGCAGATCCAGATCAGATGCTGTAGAACGCAGCTTCTGATCAGGATCTCCACTGTCTGCAAATAGTTCAACCAGTTTGCTCTCCGCATATCTAAATCACATGTATAACCTGACATACCTAAAATCATAATTAGAATCTTCCAATATATTAGTGTAGGGGATACATTCAGTCCACAGTGGGTTAAGGCTAAATAAGTTAGGAGACACTAACCATACTTCATACATCAATTAGGTTATAATTTCAAATATAATTTATGATTTTTTTTTTGTGTGTGTACAAGATGTATTTTGTGGGTACTGACAATAGCTTCACCAAGAAACAATTGTTTTTTATACCCCACCACACAATAGTGGCGGGGTATTATGGTGTCACGTTGGCTGTCCGTCTGCCGGTTCGTCTGTTTGTTCTCTAATATGCCAGGTACATTCTGAGGTTAACGTTTGTATTGATGTCTGTTTATTCCATCATTTTGGGGTTAAAAATTGGTGTTGTGGGGTTAAAAAGGGTGTTGCGTGGTTAAAAAAGATGAAAGAAAGATCAAAGGGATAACCTCATAACGTGTCATTCTCTCCCTTCCGCTAATTCAAGAAGGGCAGTTGTCAGTTTCTGGCGAAAGAATGTACACAATACTGGTTAACCGCTTGGAGGACTAAGCCTGCCCAGTAAACGTGTGGTTAGGTAAACTGACCGCCCTCGACATGACCCCATTGGGTTGACTGGGCCGTAAAACCTCAACACAAACAAACCTCATAACGTACCTCTTGTAAGAACATCCGTCCATCTCGTATGTCCGTCCATATTATCTTTTCCAGATGATAACTTGAGTATTTATTATTGGATTTTCACCAAACTTGGTGTGTGCATTGATATTGTAGAGATCTGGTTTGGGATTGTTAATGGGCAAATTACGTCAATTTTTGACAGTTATCTGCCATTGATATGTCTGAATTTTCATTTCCGGATGATAAAGTTAGTAAATGTCAATGGATTTTCACCAAACTCAGTGTGTGCATTGACATTTTGAAAATCTGGTTTGGGATCGCTGATGGGAAAATTTCGTCAATTTTTGACAGTTATCTGTCAGCGACATGTTCGTATTTTCATTTCTGGATGATAACTTTAGTGAATATCAATGGATTTTCACCAGACTTGGTAATGCAGTGCATTAATATTGTTGAGATGTGTTTTAAGATTGCTAATGGGCAAATTGTCCATTTTTTTAGCTCGCCTGAAGACTGTTCACAGAGAGCTATTGGCCAGCGGCGTTGGCATCCACAAATGTTAAAGTTTTCGTTAAAGTTTTTAAGACCTCATTATTACCTAACCTAAGCACCGATTTGATTCATCTTTGGTATGATGATACACATTGGTCCAAAATTTTGTGCAGTATCATCCCTACCACCCAAGGTCATGCCAAGGTCAAGGTCACAGACTTTGAATTTTCATGTTAAAATTCTACATCAAAGTTTTTAGGATCTCATTACTTCTACACTAAACAGTGGATTTAGTTCCTATTTGGTATCATAATAGATACTGGTCAAAAAGTTCTATCATTACCATCAGCACTCATGACCATGACTTTGAGGTCAAGGTCACAGACTTAGAATTTAAATGGTAAAGTTTTTGTTTAAGTTTTTAAGGCCTCATTATTTCCTAACCTTACCATCGATTTGATTCATCTTCAGTATGATGATACATATTGGGCCATAATTTTGCGCAGTACCATCTCCACCACCGTAGGTCATGTCAATGCCTCATTACTTCTAAACTACACAATGGATTTAGTTCCTGTTTGGTATCGTGATAGATACTGGTCAAAAGTTTTTATCAGCACCATCAGCACTCATGACTGTGACCTTGAGGTCGAGGTCACAGACTTTGAATTTAAATATTAAAAGTTTTTGTTAAAGTTTTTAAGGCCTCATTATTTCCTAACCTTATCACTGATTTGATTCATCTTTGGTATAATGATACATATTGGTCCAAAATTTTGCCCAATTCCATCCTCACCCCACCTAGTTCATGTTAATGTCACGGTCATAGTCATGTCAAAATTTTCATGTTAAAATTTTATGTCAAAGTTTTTAGGACCTTGTTACTTTTAAACCAATGATGGATTTAATTTATATTTGGTATCATGATACATACTGGTCCAAAGTTTTTATCAGCTTCATCAGCACTCATGACCCTGACCTTGTGGTTGAGGTCACAGACTTAGAATTTTAAAAATGTTAAAATTTTCGTTTAAGTTTTTAAGACCTCATTATTTCTTAACCTTATGAACGATTTGATTCAACTTTGGTTTGATGAAAACTTTGCATAATGCAATCCCCCCCACTCCCCCCTCTCACCCCAGGTCATGTCAAAATTAAGGTCACAGATTTAGAATTTTCCAGAAACAAAATGTGCAATATCGGGTGAGCTATCATGTCTGGCGACAAGTCTTGTTGACAGAGTTATCTGGCCACAATACATCTGTATTTTACTTTCAGGACAATAACTTGAGTAAATCTCAATGGATTTTCACCAAATTAGAGATGTGCATCGATATTATCAAAATCTGCTTAGGGATTGCTCATGGGCAAATTTCTTCAATTTTTGACAGAGTTATCTGCCCGTGACATGATAATGGCAGGGTATTATCGTTTCACGTTTTTTTTTTTATTTATCATAACGTCGCTGTTATTCAGTGGATAACCTCATGTCATAAAAGTTATTTGACCACGCATTATATAACACTTTCTTAGTTACTGGTGCTGACAGTGACAATGTTATGTTTCTGTTGAAAAAATGGTTCAACTTCTATGGCCATAAAATACAGTTTAAAAGTCACATGATAATCAGAATCTTACATTTTTGGTTGTTTCATATGAAAATTATGAAACTACCTGAAGGCTTGTTTCATAAATTGCATATGAAATGACATTTCATGTAAGGTCCTCCATATAAGAAAATATACAGATCCATAGAATTTTTATTGTTTCTTTGGTTAATGTATGCATAAACTTGTTTGTTGTGTACAGTGCACACCACAAACCCAAACTAGAGAGACATAATAGGGTTTTCGACCCTCAGGGAGGAACATACTTTAAACACCAGTCCCACAAACATTACAGGTAATCAAGTAACAGAAGTGTTCACCATTTCACCAGCATGTGCATGTGCTTGCCATTAACCCTTGTCATGCTGAATATATTAAGATGCCACGCCCACTTTTAATTTTCTCCCAATCAGATTACTTGATCCAGGTTGTTGATACAAATTCGTATGCTTAATGACAAACAGTGCAGATCCAGAAGCCAACTGATCTGGATCTACACTGTTTGCTAAGACAGGGCATGTGTTCAGCAAGAGATGGGTTAAGATGGCACTTAAACTCTAAAAGCGTAAAAATTAAATATTAGCAGAAAACATATTGAAATAGTTTCTCTTTTTTTTCCCAAGAAATTAGGGCTTAACCTGTCAGGTGAATTGGCTGCAAAGATAATTACATAACTGCCGGTGCATTTTTGTCTGAAGTACTGATATTTTTTCTTATTTTTCTATGAAAACATATGTTGTGGGTACTCATTAGAATTGCCTCACTGAGGTGCTTCTAATAAGTACCACAACATGTTTTGTGGAGAAATAAGAAAAATGTTATGTGGATATACCCTCTTATTCTGAGCTATGTGATTCATACATGACAATGTCAAACCCTGTTTTCTTGGAAAAATAAGAAAATAACACAGATTTGTTGTCTGATAATTTCATGATAAACAGACTGAGGGTTAACAGATAACGATACATTTGTGAGTGGAGTGAGTTTGGGTATATTTTTTTCAGGTTTACTGCACAGCAGCAAAACACATTTTAGCTATTATTCAAACTTCAAATCTCACTTGAACTTACTATATTGTAACAGTAGATGTCTTCTGGGGCAGGTTTTGACAATATAGAGAGCACTTTCACAAGATTCTCTGTTTTAGTACAAAGTTATAAGCCATTGTTCTAGTACAAAGATATGTGCCATTGTTCTAGTACAAAGTTATGTGTCATTGTTCTAGTACAAAGTTATGTGCCATTGTTCTAGTACAAAGTTTTATGTCATTGTTCACTGAACCATTAAAGTGTCAAGCTTAATTGCAGCAGACGACTTCCTAATTTTTTCTTTCTTTATTTTTCTGAGAAAATAAGACTTGACATTTAATGTGAACTTTCTGCTAGGCAGACAGTTCACATGAAATGTCTAGTCTTATTTCCTCTGAAAAGTAAAGAAAAAAAAAATGGGATGCTATCTGCTGCAGTTGTGACTGGCACCATAAGGGTCAGTTCTTAACTTACAGAACTTAAATGGCGGTGGACACCATTTTGAAATATTTTTTCTGATTTTTCCCTCAAAGTATTCAGTGTAAGGTCTTGTTTTCTAGAACAATAAAAAATATGTTTATCATTTGCTGATTTTTGCTAGAGAGTTTAAAGGTTCAATATTAAAACTTAGCAGGATATGAGTATATTCAGCAAATGACAAATTGAAGATATTTTTTCCAGAAAGTAAGAATTGACATTTCGTGCAAATTGTCTTTTGAGGAGACACTTTACATGGAATATAAAAGTCTATTTTCTGGAATTTCAAAGTGTCATATACTGAAATTTTTACCAATCATGCTAATGTTAAGATGGATGAGCCCATTTGCCCAGAGAGTGTTAAAGGTCAAACATTGCGATTGAACAGCCCATTGTATTGGTGACAATATACCATGCACAAGTGCGGGCCCCCGTAGCCTAGTGGATAAGAGAGTTGACTCTTAATCCATTAGGTTTCTCACCGCTGTGGTTCGAGCCTCGCTCGGGTCATATGTGGGAAAGCCAAGTTCTGCTTACGGATGGTCAGGTGGTTTTTCTCCGGGTTCTCCGGTTTTCGCCCACCTTCGATGAACGATCGGCTCGATATAAGTGAAATATTCTTGAAAGGGCCGTAAAACCCAAATCAAAAAAAAAAAAAAAAAAAAAACCGTGCACAAGAATGACAGCCCTTCCTTGCTTTATGAGTTACCTGCCCATGCCATTTCCCTGTCTGGGCTTCAACTTTTTCCTTAAAAGCATGAAACTTCACAAGTGGATTTAACATGGCATGATCAGATGATGTGTCTTACAGAAGAACTGTAATTCTTCCTTGTTTTTTTGCTGAGTGACCAAAAGAATTTTGCACTTTAGTCTTGTTGCAAAGAACATTTCAAATGGCACCCCCTCACCCCCTCAAAAACAAAAAAATAAAAAAAAATAAAAAGCAGTCTAGCATTTTGAAATGCTTTACAGGATCAAATGAAAACTATAATAAAAAAGCCTGTAAATTTTTTCTTGCATCACCCACAAAACTATGTGTAGTAGTGACTAGTGGTACATAAGAACATAAACACAAAGCAGGTGCATCCATGTCCCATGGACACTTTTCTCCTGTAAACTGAATTTAACACTTGTCATGCTGAATAAATTAAGATGCCACACCCACTTGTAAGTGTCTGCCAATCAGATTGCTTGATCCAGGTTGTTGATACAAATCCATGATAAACAGTGTAGGTCCAGATCAGTTGGCTTCTTTTCTGAAGCCAACTGATCCGGATCTATGGTGTTTGCAAAAGCAGAGCATATCTGGGATAAGTTGGATCAGAGTTAAGAAAAAAAAAAGAAAAAAAAGACAGAGACGAGAATTATTGTGACTACTCAGTTCACAGCATGCATATCACAAACAGAGGAAGACTGATATTAAAGGGAGTTAATACACTTTTAGGGGAAGCAACTATTTCAAAATTATTTTGTCCTGTTCTGAAAAGGGTCTACTCATAAGGAAAGAATTTGCTCCCAAGAGGAAGCAAATACTTTCCTGAAGTGTAGACCTTTTTCAGAAGGAGGTTGGCATGCAGTAAAGCAAACAGGAAGTTACAAATGTTGTCCCCCTTGTGTTTCAAGTCCCCTTAAAATGTTTGTTTTTTTTTTTGTTTTTTTTTTTTAATGCAGTATATTGTATTATACCAGTGCTAATAAAGATTAATAATCTTAATGGTTTGTGTCCTAAACTTAACCGGGTGCATATATTAATGTTTTTGCCCATGTGTTCAGGTCCTTACCTGCCTTAACCTCCCCTTTACCCCATACCACGTGATAGACAGATCCAGTTACAGAGTTCTGCCTCAGGATGAGCTATTGTGCTCACTTGCCCTCCCTCGTCAGTCCATCCGTCTTCCATCCATACCTCTGAATGACTTCTTCTCTGAAACCACTGGACAAATTTTCTTCAAACTTCATTTGGAGCCTTCTGTTAAAGGGGGATTAAAAATTTGTACAAATGGTCATGGTCTGTTAATCAAGATGGCCGCCATGCCCATATATGTTAAAAACACTTAAAAATCTTCTTCCCTAGAACCAAGAAAGCTTCAAGGCAGAATCTTCAGTGTCAGACAGATAGACAGACAAAACATTTATTCTCTTAAGTCATTTTACATGACATATAAGGAACAACATATTAACTTAAATGGTAGCTTAGGTGACAGTTATACATATTAATTAGTTCTAAGTATCTTTCAGCTTAGCCTTCTTAAATGATAAACATAGTACATGTATGATTAGTATCCTCGCTAGTATTGCGGTCAGCACCTTTCAAGGGGAGAATATGCAGCTCCATAACACAAATGAAATTCTGACTGCAGTAGTGCTACATATACTCAGTTTCGCGCAATACCTTCAAATGCAATTTAAGGGTGATAGTTAGCCTTCTGGGTCAGTTCAGCAGATGACAGATTGGCAGTATCTCCCAGTTCCAGAGAATAGCCCCTGACACACCATGCCAACCCCCACCTTTGGAGATGACTTGCATGGTACGCCAGGACCCCCACTCTGCAGGAAAAAGCAAGACAGAAAACCGAAATGTCATCTGTCGTCACCATACTAAGCATTGAGTGCATAGTAAATATGTTAAACCTGGTAATGTCCTCATAACTAATGAGCCGGGACCCGGCAGAACATGAAGAGATACCGGCACAGTGGCTCAGTGGTAGAGCGTCCGCTTTGTGACCGGGAGGTTGCGGGTTCGATCCCCGGCCGGGTCATACCAAAGACTTTAAAAATGGTACTAGCTGCTCTTTCGCTTGGCGCTCAGCATTAAGAAAGTAGAGCTAGAACTGGTCAGCTCAGTGTCAGTATAATGTGACTGGGTGGAATATCATGTCAAAGTGTCTGGGGCGTGATATTTCAGTGAGGCAGCACTCTAAAAGTGAGCATTGAGCTCCCTGCCACATCCAGACACCGTCGCGATATGACTGAAAAAGGTTGAAAGCGACGTTAAGCCCAAATCAAACAAACAAAACATGCAGAGACATGTGGTCTAGTGCCCAGAGTTAACTTCATCAACCAACTCAAGCCCAGCCATAAAATGGACATAAGCAAACAGTGCAGCATGGACTCAAAGTCCACCAAGTTTGTTCAAGTGATGACCCTAGGTTGACATTTGACCTTTTTATGGCAAGGTCAAATTTGCATCCCAATGCAATTGTATGGGGAAAATGTTGAAAAGTCATTTTTATGCACCCGCATCGGATGATGGCGGGGGCATATAGTTTTTCGGTTTTCTGTACGTGCGTATATGAGTACGTGCATACGAATGTACATCCTATACGAATGTGTGTATGCACATACATACGTATGTGATCCTGTTACTCATTTTAAGGCATTTGTACCAGGTAGAATTTTACAGTTTTATAGTCAGGTACCCCACAGCGGGGACATCCATGTACTGTGGACACATTTCTAGCCTCAGAATGTATTAGACTAATGACTGAAACTTACAATGTACAGGTCAGTCCCGTTATTACACTCTGGTCGGGATGCACAAATCCAGACCGCGATATAGGCGAGGCGCGTAGTAAGTTCGGAGCCAACTGATCAGACTTTATAAATGTTGACATTTGTATGGGACACACGAATATACATGTTTGGAGGGATTTATGAATGAAAACAATGATATTTCATGTGTTATTTATATAAATAAACGAATGAGTACTAATGTTGTATGTTTTGTCTTTTTTACACCCTCTGATGTACTTTTTCTGCAATATATACGCTAAATACTTTATTTACGTTTCCATTTTGTGGCTCGATCCGCCATATTTGCCAGTGTTGTAATACAGACAGTGTTGAAGTGCAGTGTAAGTCACATAAAAAGTCCGGTATCAATACCGGTCCCCGCGAGCATAGCGAATTATTTTAGTCCAGTAAAAGAAATCTTATTAATAAAACGGCAGAAATCGTTAAGTTTTTTAATCTTTCTGCTTGTCTAGAATAGAACGAAAGCTCAAAGAAAAAAAATTGACTAAAACCAAAGCATTAGATTTCTAACAAAGTGCCATGTTCAGTGGCCTCAAGTTTTTCTTTAACCGTGAAGGCTTTTTGTTTTCTTCTTTGGTTTTCCATTTTAAGTAGTGTTAATCTGATAGCAGAATGAACTTTTTCAAGACAACAATGAGTGCCGGACAAATTTCACAGTTACACGCTCTACTACCTGCCCGTGTGCGCAGTAATCGACGTCCAGTGATCTGCGTCGCTGATTGGATGAATATCTAATTAGGTCGGCAAGGTGGCCATATCAGACTGGAAAACTCGGTGTCTTTCAAGTATTTACAAATTAATTATGGGTAACTGTGGTCATTTTCCCATTCTTTAGATGCGGGATAAGCCATTTCTTGATAGATATGTTTGTATCGTTTAAAAGTTAAATGAAGTTTTAATTGGCAAAAGTTCGTCTTCTTAAAATAAGCATCAAAAGGTCAATTACGGTCATTAAGCACGTACACAAACAAAAATACAACAGAGACAATACATTGATTAGCTTTATTCTTTCAAAATCATTTTTTTTTATTTGCTATTATGACATGTAAAACAGCAGTAAATTTCTTTTTCTGCAGATCAAAGCTCTGAAAAACAAAAAACACATTTTGTTATTTTGACCTAGAGGATGGGGAAACTGGGACCCTTCGAAAAAATTTTGGGAGGCATGACGTCCCCGCGTTATATCCGTATTCGCGTACTAAAGACACGAGTACTAACGGGACTGACCTGTATGATTAAAGCAGTAAAACTTTTTGGTAAGGATCAAAAGTTCCCCCCGCCTTCCCCCAGGGGTTATCTGCCCTTGCCCCAGTGCTATAATCAGGTATAAAATCATGAAATCATCAAAGGTCTTCTTCTCTAAAACCACTTTACCAGTTTTCGTCAGATTTTATGTGGTGCCTTTTATCGAAGGCATGTAGACAATTTGTTCAAATGGTCCTACACCATTGAACAAGGTGGCTGCCATGCCCATATATGGTATAAACACTTAAAAATCTTCTTCTCCTGTATTAAGAAAGCTTTGAGGCTGTATCTTGATATACATCATCGGGGACTCAAGGTCTATCCAGTTTATTAAAATGGTGAGACTAGGATGACCTTTGACCTTTATATGATATGGTCAAATCTGTGTCCCATTTGCTGTGGCAATACTGGAAGAATGTTGCATGGCATTTGCAAATATGCAATAGCTGTTTTATCAGGTGTGCGAATTGTGGCCCATGGGCCTCTTGTTTTTAATATGGTACAGCATTCATTTTATTATCCATAGCAAAAAATTGTTATACTGTGTAAATGTAATTCCAGGGAATCACAACATTAGATAAGGTATGTTTTTCAACTAAAGAGTGCTTATATTTATGTCCCACAATCTACAGGAGGAGGACATATGATTTTGGTGCGGATTCTGTTGGAGTTGACGTTGGTGCCTTGGCGTGACACTTTCTTGTTTGCACAATAGGGGGATATCTGTTTTCTCTGAAAACACGGTTACCAATTTTCTTATTTATCTACAAAAGCATATGTTGTGGGTACTCATTAGAAGCACCTCATTGAGGTGCTTCTAATGAGTGCCCACAACATATGTTTTTTTGTGGAGAAATGAGAATAATATTTACCTGATATCCCATTTTATCTATATGGCTATGAGAAATGCAAAAAAAAAAATGACATTTAGTTTTGTATTGTTTATGCACTGTCACTGAAAAAATATTGGGAAATGAATTTAAATGAAAATAAAACAAATACTATTTAAGCTAAGGCAGGTCTGCAGCAACCTTCTGAAAAACTTGGTCTCTGTCAGCCATTTATTTAAGCAGAAGTAATAAAGCATAACAGCCATATGATGTCGAGGGTTGAGCGCAAGACTATAGTAACTCAAACATATTTTTGAAACCCTTGTTTAGGGGCAACTTGGACCCCTTTGTAAACAATGCAAATTTAGGTGCCATTGCTCATACGAGCAATGGCACCTAAATTTTCATTGTTTACAGAAAGAAATGTTGTAATCTTCATAACGCCTTCATGGTAAGGAGATTAGGTTTGGGGAAAAACAACCATCTGACTTACGCTAGTCTTGCGCTCAATCCTCGATGTGTGCCTAATATACAATATGGAATTTTATGTACTATATTCAGCTGTATAAGATGCATGTAATGCCTTGTGCAATCCATGTTCAAGGTCAAGGACATTGTAGATAGGGATTATCTGCTCGCATATACTGTCTCTTTTCCAATGATGTGTCTCATGTGGTAATTTGTTTCACTCATAGCTCAGGATAAGCTAAAATAAGTATTCACCCCTACACCTCTGAGATAAGGCTTTTTTTTTGTACCAAAAATATTGATATATTTCTTATTTCTCCACAAAAACATATGTTGTGGGTACTCATTAGAAGCTCCTCAGTGACACTCTTCTAATGAATATCCATAACATATAAACGGCCTTGGTGGCTTAGAGGGATGCACATCTGACAGGTGATCAGGACACGGGTTCGATCCCCGGCAGGTATGGCAACATTTTTTAATGGAGATTGGTCATGAAATATTTTCTAGTCATTCTCTATCTTCCACTGATTCAAGAAGGGCAGTTGTCAGTTTCTGGCAAAAGAATGTGCACAAGTACTGGTTAACTGCTTAGAGGGCTAAGCCTGCCCAAGAGAAGTGTGGTTACCATATTTACCATATGTATTTGGACAGACAGGTAGTGTAGATCCAGATGAGACGTGGCAGAATGTGGTGTCTCATCAGGGTCTACACTGTTTGCCACTCATCCAGCAATTTTTAGACACAACATCAGGTAGTAAATTGTACTTGTTCAAATTTTAGGACAAGTGTGGTAAGGAGTTGAGGTGTCTGAATATTTAGGGTAAATACCATGTGGTAAACTGATCAGCTCAACATGACCTTAACAGTATTGACTGGGCCATTAAACTCCAACCTACCCACAACATATATTTTTTGGAGAAGTAAGAAAAATATTTACCTGATATCTCCGCTTATCTAGGACTATGTTCACTGTTTGAGAATATATTGAGTACCGTAATAATCCTGAGTATTGAGACAGACAGGCCTGTGCAAACAGTGTAAACCCAGATCAGATGCTGCAGAATGCAGCATTTGATCAGGGTCTACATTGTTTGCCACTCATATAATAGTTTTACACACATCAGTAGATAGTAAAATAGGCTTGTTCAAGTTTTAGGTAAACTATGGTAAGGCGGTAAGGTATCCCAATATTTAGGGTAAATTAGGTAAAACATCCCCTGTGTCTCCAACAATCTGCATGGATCAGAGGGCAATCACAAAGGCAATTAGGTCGTGAATCCTATTAGTTAATTACCGTAAGTGTATTGGGACAAACAGGCCTGAGCAGACATTGTTGACCCAGATCAGATGCTACAGAATGTGGCATCTGATCAGGGTCTGCACTGTTTGCCATTCATCCAGCAGTTTTTATACACATCAATAAATAGTAAAATGGACTTGTTCAAATTTTAGAAAAAGTATGGTGAGGAGGTAAGGTGCTCCAATACTTAAGGAAAATACGGTAGTATAAATGGGTCGTGTCATGGGAAAAGAGCTGCTATAGCATATGCAAATTGCAAAGGTTTATTGACCAGCACAGTGGCTCAGTTGGTAGAGTGCTCGCTTTGTGACAGGGAGGTTATAGGTTTGATCCCTGGCCGAGTCATACCAAAGATTTTAACCCTTGTCCTGCTGAACCCGGATATACCTTGCCTTTGCAAACAGTGTAGATCCAGATCAGTTGGCTTCTGAAGAAGCCAACTGATCTGGATCTGCACTGTTTGCCATTCAGAATTTGAATTTATATCAACAACCTGGATCAAGTATTCTGATTGGCTGAAAATTAAAAGTGGGCATGGCATTTAATTGATTCAGCATGACAAGGGTTAAAAATGGTACTAGCAGCTCTTTCACTTTGCGCTCAGCATAAGAAAGTTGAGCTAGGAGTCAGAACTAGTCAGTCCGGTGTCAGTATAATGTGAATAGATGGAATGTCATGACATGTGGCTAGGGTGTGAAACAGTGATATTTCAGTGAGGCAGCACTCTAAAAGCGAGCATTGAGCTCCATGCCACATCCAGACACCATCACGGTATGACTAAAAAATTATTGAAAGTGATCTAAAACCCCAAAAACAAAGTAAAGCAAAGATTCAGGCGAGTCTGGGCATCCACGCAGTCTTACTAGAACCTGTGCTTTTTACTCACAGAAGCCGCAAACCAAGGGGAAACTTCAGCCAAACAACTAGATATGTGGGCTTGCTAAGGGGCCGGGTGTGCACACTGAAAGATTTGATGGAAAGTCCAAGATACCCTTTTCTCATGTTGTGGCTCAAATAGTTCATATGAAAATTTTTATGTCCAGGTACAGTATTACTGTCACCTGAGGGCTTGAAAATAACTGTATGTGTGTTTTATTTGTTTGTTGGTAAACCATTCATTCATTTATTATCATCTGACTATTTTGATCTTTACTGTATAATACTTTATAATATAGTTCTCCATAGTTCTAGATAAGTCACTATTTTCAACAAAAGATGCTCTGAAACCTCTTTATAAGAGGGTCATTTAAACCTTAACCACTCTCATGGCTAATTCAGCAGATGACAAATTGGTGGTCTTTTTCTTATTTTTCCCAGAAAACAGGATTTGGTATTTCATGCAAATTGTCTCCCCTGGAGACATTTTGCATGAAATGTCAAAACCTGTTTTCTGGGAAAAATAAAATTAAAAAAAAAAAAAAAAAAAAAAAAATCTATTTCAATATGTCATCTGCTGAAAATTTTACCAAGAGTGCTAAATGTTAAGATGGTTTAAAGGTGGTTCCCAAAAATATTGTATCCAAACAAAAATGTATAGATTATATAGAAAAATGACCAGTATGGTCATTTTTCTATATAATCTATACATTTTTATTTGGATACAACATGGTTGTTTAGCTAACATGATTTTTGCTTTGGATCCCAGCAATAGTGTTACAAAGAGGTTGTGGTGTATTGATGATTTTCTTATTTCTTCACAAAAACATTGCACAGAGCCTCTCATTTTTTGCTTTTTCATCGTCTTGATATAACAAAGTTGAAAGAGACCTAAAACACTGTCTTCATCAACATCATTATCATTGTCGTCGTCATCATCATAACATGTTTTGAATACTCATCAGAATCACTTCACCTAAGCGATTCCAGTGAGTACCCATAACGTGTTTTTGTGGACAAATAAAAAAGAAAAAAAAAAAAACATTAATGTAGCTCAAGTGTTACTCAGTATAAAATTCAACAATATCTTGTTGGTTTTATATGCTTTGCAGTAGGCTGATGTCACCATTAAGGAGAGTTATATCTAAAAAGTCTCCTTTATTCTTTACAGTTACAGTTCATTCAAATTTCTCTCAAATGTCCATTTTTAGATACCTGTTGATTCTTCCAGAAACTGCTGGATGAGTAGTAAACCATGTAGACCTTGATCAGACACCACATTTTATGAGGTCTGACCTGGGTCTACACTATTTGCTTAGGCCTGTCTGTTTGAATGTTAACTCATATATGCCTAGCATCCCATAAAAAGGACATTGGCAAACAGTGTAGAACCAGATCAGACACTGCAAAACATGGCGCCTGATCAGGGTCTGCACTGCTTGCATTAAAACAGGAATTTCTATAAAGTATGATAATAAATCAAACCAGACACCCTTTCTATTGGAAATGGATTGGTCCAAAGAGCTAAGATAGAAGAGTCCACTTGGCATAAATGGGTTGAAGGGTAAATATATTGTACATATTTTTGTGAGTTTTCTAATTGAATATTTTGTGTCTGTTGCAGGAAAGCGGAAAGAAAAGCTACCTATGAGTGTGTTAGATGTTTGAAAGCTTATATGAACAATACTGTGAGTATATTAACGCTGAGGACACTGGGTAAAAAATTCAGCAGATGACAGTTTGAAATATTTTTCTTATTTTTCCCTGAAAATAGGATTTGTCATTTGATGGAAAATAGGATTTGTCATTTCATTCAGGAGACAATTTGCATGAAATATCAAAACCTTTTTTTCTAGGAAATAATTAGGAGACAATATGCACGAAATATCATGAAATATCAAAACCCGAGATAAAAAAAAAAAAAAAATCAAACAAAAAACATCAGCTTGCTCTGCTGGTTTTGCCTAGAGCGTGGTAAAGGATTAGGAAAATTGTTTGAACAGCAGAAACTAAGACCAAGCTGCACAACAATGTAGTTGGATGAGGTTCTTCCCTGTTTGGTTATCAGCCCCTCAAGATCCAGATACTTTGTATGCAGACAATGAAGACACTGATGAAATGATGAACAGATTCT
The DNA here is from genome assembly GCA_964016985.1 of Anodontia alba. NCBI lineage: Eukaryota > Metazoa > Mollusca > Bivalvia > Lucinida > Lucinidae > Anodontia > Anodontia alba. Next base: position 96,543,845 of record OZ024826.1, on the reverse strand, counting down.
CACTCTACCATTACGAAAACACGCCTATTCAAATAAGTAGAAACTTTCACCTCCAAAAACTGAAAATTTTCAGATAAAAAATGATATTTTTTCATATTTCTGCTCAAAACATAGATTGTGGGTACTCGTTAGAACCGCCCTTGGCGAGGCGGTTCTAACGAGTACCCACAATCTATGTTTTGAACAGAAATAAGAAAAATAATGTATACCCCTGTAAACCCCAGTTTTAATATATAAAAGTGGGGTTTAAGGGGGTCAAAATTATATAGGCGTGTTTTCGTGATGTCTTGGTCTGTTCACTTAGCATGTATGGTTTTGTCCCAGTTTTCTCCTTGTAGAGCCTCAATATTGTTTTACATGTATTTTCTTAAGCTAAGTTTGTTTGTGTTGAGGTTTTACGCCCAGTCAACCCAATGGGGTCATGTCGAGCGCGGTCAGTTTACCTAACCACACGTTTACTGGGTAGGCTTAGTCCTCTAAGCGGTTAACCAGTATTGTGCACATTCTTTCGCCAGAAACTGACAACTGCCCTTCTTGAATCAGCGGAAGGGAGAGAATGACCGTAGAAAATATTTCATGATCAATCTCCACGAAAGAATGTTGCCGACCTCGGCGGGGGTTTAACCCGCGACCTCCTGGTCTCCAGTCGGACGGCGCATCCAACTGAGCCACCGAGGCCTGTAGCAGTGTAGCTTGTCATAAGGAAGTAACAGAGTTTTAAATTGCACGGCTTGGACAAGTAGATTTTTGTCTGTCTCATCCATGAAATCATGCTCTGGCATATGAATTCACCATTGCAAATTCCAGACAAATCCATAATTTTGGGGATAATTCTTGATACATCGTCTCCTCTAAAACTGCTGGGCCAATCGTAGCCAAATTTCAGCCTGGAATTGTCTCAGCAGGGCAGTTTCAACGCGTACTCACCAGACATACATTACTGCAAAAGTAACGAAAACATATCTGCCAAATGAATGCCCCTTGGAATAGTCTCTAAGATTTTATTCTTTTGAAATCAAATCTAGAATCTAGAACCTAGGTATTTCATGAAGAAACATAGATCTTAATGAAAAGCATATCCAGATATATATTTTACTTATTACTCCACCAAAGCCTCTGCTACTCACTTCTAATGAGTACCCACAACATACATTTTTGTGACGAAATAAAAAAAATATTAATTCTTTTTGGTAAGAAAAAAAGGACATCTTATACAAAAAAAAAAAAAAAAAAAAAATCATCTTAGCCCTTCAGGCACCAATCACAACTGCAGCAGACGACATTTTTTATTTTTCATACAAAATAAGTTTTGACATTCCATGTGAATTGTCTGCCAGACAGACAGTGCACATGAAATTTCAAGACTTACTCTCTGCAGACTTATTTTCAAGACTTACTTTCTTCTGATGGTTCACATGAAATGTCAAGACCTTTCTGTGAATATTAAAAAAAAATAATAGAAAGTCTTCTGCTTCAGATTTTACTTGATGCCTTAAGGATATGCTTTTCATCAAGATCTATGTTTCTTCATGAAATACCTAGGTTCTAGATTTGATTTCAAAAGAATAAAATCTTAGAGATTATTCCAAGGGGCACTCTACTTTCTGGAAACCTGAAGTTTCTGATTAGGATTAAGTCAACGCTTAGCACTCAGGGTAAATTTTTCAGCAGACGATATATGTCGTCTGCTAACAAATTTACCCAGAGTGCAAAGTGTTAAATCATTTGATTGGATTTTGTATTGGTAACTGTTTAAACTATGATGGCTTCTATTTTTCAGTTTGGTTTGGTGAAAATCATTGACCATGAAGAAGCCCTCACAATACTATCACGGACAATGGATCCTTCTGACCCTACAACAATGTTGGAGTCGGTTAGGCTGTTGGCTGCCGTATCTCTGGTCCCTCCTAATGGGTAGGTCTCTCAGAGGACTTGTTAATGAAGAGTATTTGATGAATCTAGGGTAATTTTCTCCTCTATAAAAACATATGTTGGGGGTACTTCTTAGAAGCGCCTCGCTGAGGCCCTTCTTTAAGTACCACAACATATGTCTTTATGGAGAAGTACGAAAAAATTATCCCAGAATTATCACCAAATACTTCTCTTTAACACTTCTCTGTCACTGTAATTTAATCTTGTTGGAAAAAACATCTGCCTTAAACAATGTGGTTGCAGCGCCTCCTTGAAGTGCTTCTAATCAGTACCTACAACTTGGTTTTGTGGTGAATTAGAGACTGTTTCCCATAATTGCCATCAAATATCCTCAGTAACATCTTGTATAGTGTCTTGAAGCATATGCAGATAGTGAAAGGCCAGGGCCCAGTTGTTCAAAACTAACCATGTTGTTAGTTAATGTAGTTAAAACTTTGATCATTACGGTAAATATGACAAAGTTGAATGTAGGGTGCAGGATTTCGGGATATCCACCCTTTTTAAGGCCTTGTTGCTAAATCTGCATTCCGATGCATAGTACGATACACGTTCTGTCGAAATGTAGTGCATTTCGGTTCATTCAATGCGTATTTCAGTTTGTAGAATTCCGATTTCCGGCATAGTCATTCGTTGAATATCGATGAAATTTGGTCTTTTCTGGACCATCTAAGATGCAAGAAAGCCAGTTAATTGGATGATGACTAGTACCGAGAACGTCTATGTCATATTCTTGTTGAACTCTCATGAAAATGGTACCGAAAATACTTTACGTCATCCACATATTAGAATAATGGCGGACTAAAAGGGATATTTGCAAACTTACTTTGCAGTCAAAGATAAATACATCCTTACAGCTATTAGGGACTGTACTAATATTCAGTGCTAATTGAAAAGTAAAATTAGCATAGATTTATGCTAAGTAACTTAGTGAGTGTATAATAAAAAAATGAAATTTTTGGTGTAACCAGTTTTTGCGACTTCCCATTATTTTACAAGTTTGGCGATTTCCTGAAGGAAAAAAACTTTCTGCACATCGGAAATAAGTTGGCGCATTTTCAGAGATGCCATGTGGGCATTAGCCCCATTTTGAAAATTCCTAGAAGCAACTCTGTATGGCATATATGCTAATATTTTTGCTGAAAAAATGTGAGTAGCTTTTGCATTTGCATTTTTTTTTTTCAGCAAAAATACATGTGAGTTAGATATTGTACTTACTAGAACAGTTAACATTTTGACCACTAACAAGCTTGTTAAGCTAACATTGCTTTGAACAACTGGGCCCAGGTAATCTTGCATATTTGTGTAGTCTAACCAAGTGTTTTTTGTCCTCTTACTGATTATTTGGCAGTATCTACAGAAGACCATAAAATGACTGAAGAGATGGGCAGGATGGTCTGAATCTACATATAAGCCAGCACACAACAAAACCTACAATAAAACCTGTGTGACAAGCAAAGACTCAGATCAGCCTGTACATCCACCCGGTATGGCAAGATTCTCGTTCATCTCTCTTTTGATAGCCTGAAGGCTGTAGAAGGCACATGCAATCAATGAAAACTCAGATCAGACTGCGCAGATGCGCAGGCTGATCTGAGTCTTCACTGGTCACAGATTTTGTCGTGCCCTGGCTCATATTTTCATTGTACTCAAAGACAACTTTTTACTTCTTAGGGCTGGTGTGAGCCATATTGAATTAGCAAGCCTCCTTGAACCACCTCAGTGAAATAGTAAATAGATCTGGAAATGAACACAAGACCACTCTACTTGTATTTTGTGTCATCATTATTCAAATTCATGTGCAGAGAAAATTTTATGCGAGTTAAATTGTCTGCTTTGCCTGTTTTGGGGAAAATAAAAATATTTCAAAATGTCATTTGCTGAATTTTTTACCCACCATGACAGCATTAACTATTACATCTACTTCATATTTTAGTCATCGGAAGGCATTAGAAGGTATAACAGTATGCGGGGAGATACGAAGCCAGGATCGGTTTGTTCCAATCATCATGGGACTGGGAATGAGAGACAATCAACAGATGCAGGTTGCCTGTATACAGCTAGTGAACGCCCTTGTGAGCACGCCTGATGACCTTGACTTCAGATGTCATCTACGGAACGAGTTCATGAGAACAGGGCTGATAGATTTAATAAATGTAAGTATTAGAATTGTTGCATAGTTGCTTCTTCAGAATGCTTTTCAGTTTTAAGCATAGCTCTAGATAAGGCGCTTTTTTCAACAAAACATTGTTGAGTTTTTTTCTTATTTCCTCACAAAAACATACGTTGTAGGTACTCTTTAGAAGTGCCTCGCCAAGGCGCTTCTAATGAGTACCCACAATATATGTTTTCATGGAGTAATAAGAAAAATATTTCCCAGATACCACCATTTATCATGAGCTATGTGACAATTGATGATATTCTGTTTGTTAGAGAATTGTTATTATTCCATACAGTACAAGCTCTGTGCCAGTAAGTGATGACAATGAGCGGCTAAAGTGGAACTTTCTTGAGATCAAGATATGGTAAATGTCGTAAAATTTTGAACACTTTAATTCATACTATTTTTGGCCTGAATTTTGCTTTTTATGCAGTTGTTTCTTTAAATACTTAGTGGAATGACAAACAGTGTAGACCCTGGTCAGACTGCTCCCTCAGGAGCAGTCTGATCTGGGTCTGCACTGTTTGCATATTCCATTCTGTAAGAAATTTTGGTGTATGAAATTTTAGGACATTTACTGTAACTGGTTTTAGTATGGAGATATTGGAAGCAAATGTAGCCGTTACAACCATGTGATGCCTTCTGTAATTGACGTGCCAACTGTTGGATATTTCATGGTGCACCCATGTAGCATTATACAACTGTAGCCAGAGCTGTAGATTTACATATTACTTCTCTAAAGTAAATGATAGCCCCATATATTATTGAGGCAAATATTTATGTTTCCCACAAGAAAACATATACATGTACCTACTGTGGATCCTTATCAGAATTGTATCTGCCAGGCAGTTTTAGTGAATACCATAACATATGTTTTCTTGGAGAAGTGACAGATTTTATTTTGGTTGAATATTTTAGCTGAGAGCCATATAAGTGACGTCATGTTTATGCTTATATTTTTATAAGAAGATAGGGAAGAGTTGTTAAGGTGGATCATTTGATAATAATTCTGGGATAATTTTAAGGCTAATTTTATCCATTTCTCCTTCAAATGTATGTTTTACAGGGCCTAATTGCACAGAACCTTTCATTTTCAACTTTCCATTATCTCAATATGAAAATGGCTCCTTATTCCTCAAAAATGGACATTTCATTATCCAAGAAAGGTTAAATAAATTGATATATGGTATTAATATAATCCTAAAATGTAGTATCTGACAGCCTGTAAAATTTCAATTAGTGTCTCATTCTGGAATGGGATAAAAACTGAAATGATATTTTATTGTATCTTTGAATTAATGTTGCCAACATTAATTCAGTTCAACAGCCAAAGACTAACTCAAATGATATAGGTTTTCAGATGCCACATTTTATGACTGTATTAATACCATATGTCAGATTTTTAAACATTTCTTGGATAAAAAATGTTTTTTTTTTAAGGAATATGGAGCCTTTCAGTAATGTTGAAAGGGATGTAAAATGCCAAACATTACGAAAACATGCCTATTTAAATATATTGAAAATTTCACCATCAAAAAGCGAAAATTTTCAGATAAAAAATCTGATATTTTTCATGTTTCTGCTCAAAACATAGATTGTGGGTACTCGTTAGAACCGCCTCAGTGAGGCGGTTCTAACAAGTATCTACAATCTATGTTTTTGCGTCTGTCCGTTAACATTTTCAAACGACTTCTCCTCTTTCATATGGAGCCTCCTTAGGGTGGGGGAACGAAAAATTGCTAAAATGGTTCCGGTCCGTTGACCAAGATGGCCGCCAGGCCCATATATGGTAAAAACCTTTAAAAATCTTCTCCTCCAGAACCGAGAATGCCTTGGGGCTGAACCTTTGCAGGAATCATCGGGGACGGGAGGTCTACCAAAATTGCTAAAAGAATTGTTGTATGTTGACGTTTGACCTTTTTACGGCAAGGTCAAGTTTGCTTCCCTATGCATTTGTATGGGAAAAACCTTTAAAAATCTTCTTCTCCGAAACCAAGCATGCCTTATGGCTGAATCTCTGCATATATCTTTGGGAACAAAAGGGCTACCAAAATTGCTAAAATAATGGTCGTACATTGACATTTGACCTTTTTACGGTAAGGTCAATTTTGCTTCCTTATGCATTTGTATGGGAAAAATGTTTAGAATTTCAAACAACTTCTCCTCTGGAGCCTCTGGGCCAATTTTGCTCAAATTTCATATGGAGCCTCCTTAGGTAGGGGGAACAAAAGATTGCTAAAATGGTCACCTTTTGTTGACCAAGATGGCCGCCATGCCCATATATGGTAAAAACCTTTAAAAATCTTCTTCTCTAGAACCGAGGATGCTTTGGGGCTGAATGTTTGCATAAATCATCGGGGACAGGGGGTCTACCAAAGTTGCTAAAATAATGGTCATACATTGACATTTGACCTTTTTACGGCAAGGTCAAGTTTGCTTCCTTATGCATTTGTATGGGAAAAAGCATTTAAAAATCTTATTCTCCAAAACCGAGGATGACTTGTGGCTGAATCTTTGCATATATCATCTGGAACGGGCGGTCTACCAAAGTTGCTAAAACAATTGTCATACATTGACATTTAACCTTTTTACGGCGAGGTCAAGTTTGCTTCTGTATGCATTTGTATGGGCCCCATACTTTTGTATGGAAAAAAGGTTGATAATTTCAAATGGCTTTTCCTCTGACGCCTCCGGGCCAGTGTTGCTCAAATTTCATGCGGAGCCTCCGTGGGCAGGAGAATGAAAGATTGCTAAAATGGGTATGGTCATTGATCAAAATGGCTGCCATACCCATATATGGTAAAAACTTTTAAAAATCTTCTTCTCCATACCCAAATAAGCCCTGGGTCCTAATCTTTGTACAAATTATGGGGGACAGGAGATCTACCAAAATTGCTAAAATGATGATTCTATGTTGATATTTGACCTTTTTACCTCCAAGGTCAAATTTGCTACCCATTTGTATGGGCCATATACATTTATATTGAAAGTATCCAAGCGACTTGTAGATCAACAGTAGTTAAAATTGTTCTGATTGGAAATCTAAGATGGCCATCATCTGATTTATATTTATAATATTTCCCTGCCACTGTGCTGTTTACATGTATAAAATCATGATTCTTCAGAAACCACTTAGCCAATTTCCACCAAATTTCAATTGATCCTTCTGTTGAAATGTGATTGATAGTTTATTCAAATGATCATGCTCCATTGACTGTCAGGCCCATATATTCTTCAAAACTAAGAACTGCTCAAATGATGATATTTTCATTAGTTGCGATGATAGGACTGGAAAAATGTTGCATAACATCTGTATGTCTTCAGTGGCTAGGTCACTCAGGTGAGCGAATCGTGGCCCGTGGGCCTCTTGTTTTTATTATTACCATGTTTTATAGAAATTCCTGCATTAAATGCAAACAGTGTAGACCCTAATTAGATGCCACATTCTGCCGCGTCTGATCTTGGTCCTTACCATTTGCCAGTGTCCCTTTTATGGGATGCTAGGCTTAAATGGGTTAATAACATGAGAAATATGGAACCCCTTTGACATTGTTTTAGCAGTTTGGCATTGATATTTTTTTAGATCATTTCTCAAGAAAAGGTACAAGTTTTCTGTCTTTCTGAAAATACTGTATTTTTTTTTTTTATATAAAAACATCATCCCTTTATTGTATATGCATGAAACTGACTAATCTGTGAGATATTTATCATGCTTTATCTTTTAAATGTATGAACAGTGATTGTAACATTAATCTTTACCATTCTATGGGCAAATTCAGCAGACGACACCCGCCTCGGTGGCTCAGTTGGATGCGCCGTCTGACTGGAGACCAGGAGGTCGCGGGTTCAACCCCAGTCGAGGTTGGCAACATTCTTTCGTGGAGATTGATCATGAAATATTTTCTGCGGTCATTCTCTCCCTTCCGCTGATTCAAGAAGGGCAGTTGTCAGTTTCTGGTGAAAGAATGTGCACAATACTGGTGAACTGCTTGGAGGACTAAGCCTGCCCAGTAAACGTGTGGTTAGGTAAACTGACCGCGCTCGACATGACCCCATTGATTTGACTGGGCCGTAAAACCTCAACACAAACAAACAGTGATATTTTTCTTGTTTTTCCAAGAAAACAGGATTTGACATTTTATGCAAATGGTCTCCATTGGAGACCATTTGCATGAAATGTCAAAACTTGTTTTCTGGGAAAAATAAGAAAAAAAATACTGTGATATGTCGTCTGCTGAAAATTTTACCCAGATTGCTTAATGTTAACCCTTGTCCTGCTGAACCCGGATATATCCTGTCTTTGCACCATTTCAATGTGCACAGTTTTTAGGTGGGTTAAAGCTTTTAAAGCTGGGAAATGTTCTGTTGAAGATGATACCCGTCCTGGAAGGCCTAAAACCTATGTTATCAAGGCTAACATTGCTGCTGTAAAGATTGTGGTCAAACAGGATGCGTGATTGTCTGTCAAAGATATAGCTAGTTGTACTGGCATATCAGAAGGCAGTGTGCAAACAATTCTGAAAAAGTGTTTGGACTGGAGAAAGGTTTGCTCTAGGTGGGTACCTCATTTGCTCACTGAGGAGCAAAAGACACAACGCCTTAAATGTGTCGGGGACTTTTGAAAACATACAAAGGCTGTAGGTGGCTTCGGTGGCTCAGTTGGATGGGCCGTCTGACCAGGAGGTCGTGGGTTCAACTCCTGCCGAGGTCGGCAACATTCTTTCGTGGAGACATAAATGAGACATATATTCTTCTTATCCATCTCCATAAAGAGTATTTAAGATAATTCTCGTGTAATTTTTTTTGTTTCTCCATAAAAACATATGTTATGGGTATCCATTAGAAACTCTTTACCGAGGTGCCTCAACATATGTTATGGAGAATGGAGAAAATTATCCCAGAATTATCAGGAAATACTCCTCCTTAACAAGTTCTCTGCCATCTCATAGGAGATCCATGTTATCAGTAGAACTGCTAGTTAAGACTTTTATTTATTTCTTATTCTTGTCTTCTTTAATAATCAGTGACTATAAATAAATGAGCAACATCATGAGAAAAGAGCCTTTACAGCATATGGGAACAGCAAAGGTTCAGGCAAGACTGCGCATCCGCGCAGTCTCTCCAGAACCTATGCTGTTCGCTCACATAAGCGATAGGCCAATGGAAGTTTTTTCAGCCAAAGAACTAGATGTGGCCTCATGAAGGGGCCAGGCATTCGCACTGAAAGATTGAATCTACGGGATGTCTGAAGATTGTTTTTCTCATGACACAGCTCGAATATGTTACATTAAGGGGATTGGATATATTTTGTGGATTTTATGTCATTTTTCAACAAGGGAGACAACTTTAGTGACACACTGTTTGCTTTTCTGCACAGCAAGCCCCTCTGAAACAGGGAACTACTCTAAAAGCTTGGGAGCAAATTCTTTCCTTTTAGGGTAGACCTCTTTTCAGAAGAGAGGCAAAACAATTTTGAAAGAGTTGCTTCATTTGAAAATGTATCCATTCTACTAAGATCTCTTGAAATTTATGACATGTATCTCTTAGATTTTCCCTCAATTTTAAATTTTGTTTCAGAGACAAGATTTTTTAGTCTTTCAACATTTTGCATGTTGCAGTGATAAGTGTTGTAAACAGTACATGTACCTAGCTATATATAGGTTTTATATTTTTATTCTCAAATAATGTAGCAAAAGAGTTGTTAACCAATTGTAGTCTGGAGACACCTAAAAGCGTAACTGGCAAAAAGTGCAGACTCAGATCAGACAGTGCAGAATGCGACATCTGATCAGGGTCTCTGCTGTTTGCAGATAGTTAAACCATTTCTCTAGGAGTATCTAAATCACATAGCCTGACATACTTAAAATTGAAATTAGAATTTCCAGTATATAGTGTTGGGGTGTTCATTCAATCTACAAATGGTTGAGGAGGAGTATTTGGAAATAGTAATGTCCCGTCCAGTAGAGATGTAGGGGAGATATTGTTTTTGGTCTCCATCACATCTGGGCAGTGTTAACATTGCAGGGATTTTCTTAACCTAAATTTGGGGCTGGAAATTGGCCCCATTATTTTCCAGTTTAGAGACCAAAATTCCCAACATCTAATGACAATTCCTAATTTTCTCCTTTGTCAACATTTAGAGTGAAATTAGAATCATCATTATTTATTAGCTTTTTATCGCACCTGCTTGTAGCAGGGTGCGATATAGGCGTCCGATTTTCCGTCCGTCCGTCCGTCCGTCCGTCCGTCAGTCCGTCCGTCTGTCAACATTTATGTCGACGTTCGACATTTATGTCAAAGTTAGTATTCTAATCAACTACAAGACTAAACAACCATCAAACCCTGCATGAAACATCTCCCTGACCTCCTGACTTTGCGACATAGGTGTCCGCTTTTCCGTATGTCTGTCTATTCGTCCGTCCGTCTGTCAACATTTATGTCGAAGTTCGACATTTATGTCAAAGTTAGTATATTAATCAACTACAAGACTAAACAACCATCAAACCTTGCATGAAACATCTCCCTGACCTCCTGACTGCGACATAGGTGCCCACTTTTCCATTCGTCTATCTGTTCGTCCGTCCGTCTGTCCGTCTGTTAACAGTTCTGTTATGTCGAAGTTCGACATTTATGTCAAAGTTTGTATTCTAATCAACTACAAAACTAAACAACCATCAAACCTTGTATGAAACATCTCCCTGACCTCCCGACTTTGAGACATAGGTGCCCGCTTTTCCATTCGTCTGTCCGTTCATCCGTCCGTCTGTCTGTTAACAGTTCTGTTATGTCGAAGTTCAACATTTACGTCGAAGTTAGTATTCTAATCAACTACAATTCTACAACAACCATCATACCTTGCATGACACATCTCCCTGACCTCCTGACTTGGCAGGTATGTTGACCCAGTGACCTTGACCTATATTTTGCGCTCCATTGACTTTGACACAATTTATGTTGACGTTCCAGATCTTCTCAACTATAAGGCGTACAACTACCAAACCTTGCATAGTGCTTCTCCTAGATGTACTGACTTGGCAGGTACCTTGACCCGGTGACCTTGACCTATATTTTGCGCTCCAGTGACTTTGACATATTTTGCGTCGATGTTCGATATCTCCTCAACTATAAGGCCTACAACCATCAAACCTTGCAAAAGTGCTTCTTCTCAATGTACTGACTTGGCAGATACCTTGACCTGGTGACCTTGACCTATATTTTGGCTGCAGTTACTTTGACATAATTTACGTCAATGTTCCAGATCTCCTCAAGTGTAAGACCTCTAGCCACCAAACCTTGCATAGTGCTTCTCCTAGATGTACTGACTCTGCAGGTATCTTGACCCGGTGACCTTGACCTATATTTTGCGCTTCAGTGCCTTTTACACATTTTACGTCAACGTTCAATATCTCCTCAACTGTAAGGCCTACAACTATCAAACCTTGCATAGTGCTTCTCCTCAATGTACGGACTCCGCAGGTACCTTCACTGGGTGACCTTGACCTATATTTCGCGCTCCATTGTCTTTTACACCTTTTACCTCACCCTTCCATATGTCCTCAGCTGTAAGGCCTTCAACCACCAAACCTTATATAGCACTTCTTCTCGATGTACTGACTTGGCAGGTACCTTGACCTGGTGACCTTGACCTATATTGTGCACTCCAGTGACTTTGACACATTTTATGTTGATGTTTGGTATCTCCTCAAATATAAGACCTACAACCACTAAACCTTGCATAGTGCTTCACCTCATTGCACTGGCTTGGCAGGTACCTTGACCCAGTGACCTTGACCTATATTTGACACATTTTACGTTGATATTTGATAACTCCTCAACTATAAGGCCTACAACCACCATACCTTGCATTGTGCTTTTCCTTGATGTACTGAATTAGCAGGTACCTTGACCCATGACCTTGACCTATATTTCATGCTCCAGTGACTTTTACACATTTTACGTCAACGTTCCATTATCATTGGGCTGTATGATACGAAAAGTCAGTGCTGAAGATATAGCCATTAGAGGGAATGGGACTGGCCTGGAAAGTATGTGCCCCACTAGGCACTTTGTCTACATTTTTTTCAACCCAGTTTTCCAAGTAAGCACTGCTAAGAATGAAATAAACTTATTTAATTACCACGTTCTGATTGTGGCTCCTGTGACTTTTGCACCAGCAGGTGCGATGACGCCTTCCGCGGATTTCTTGTTATAATTGCTATGTAATTCTCTCAAGTTCAAATCAATGACATTGAAAAGCACAGATTGAAGTATGTTTTACTCATTTGAAACAAATACGTGTTTTATTTCTTCCAGTCTAGTTTTCCCAATTTTGTAGATTTACACACTATATTTCCCAAATTCAGTGGCCCCTGGCCCCATAGTTCAAAGGGGTCGGAAAATTAGCATCAGTGTAAAATTTTCTTGTGTGATTGTAATCTCTTCTGGGAAATTTCATCAAATTTGAGTGATTGAAATCTCTTTTGGTGAATTTTCATCAAATTTGCAGGGATAGATGATTGAGACAAGCGGGATAGAAGTTGGTGACCTTGACCTATTTTTCTAAGACAGCACAAAACAATACAGTTATGGTGGTGAGGGTGGGTGGTGACCGTTGTTTCTAAAAAGCATTTCTAGTATCATTTTTCCTTATTTCTCCATAAAAACATAGCCTGTAGTAACTCATAAGAATACTTTGGCAATGTGATTATATAAAGTACCCACAACAGGTTTTTATGGGGAATCAAATACTGTCTTAACAAGACCTGCTTAGAGGAATTCCGTTGTTGTGTAATTGTACCTAATAAATATGTTTTGTTGTCTGATTTATAGTTAGTCTAAACCAAATGAGCTGTAGAAAACCTGCAAAATCATTTTTGTCGCACCTGCTTGTAGCAGGGTCCGATATAGGCATCCGATTTTCCGTCCGTCCATCCGTCTGTCAACATTTATGTCGAAGTTCTACATTTATGTCAAAGTTAGTATTCTAATCAAATACAAGACTAAACAACCGCCAAACCTTGCATGAAACATCTCCCTGACCTCCTGACTTTGCAACATAGGCGTCAGCTTTTCCGTTCGTCTGTCCGTTCGTCTGTCCGTCTGTCAACATTTATGTCGAAGTTCGCCATTTATGTCAAAGTTAGTATTCTAATCACCTACAAGACTAAACCATCAATCCTTGCATGAAACATCTCCCTGACCTTCTGACTTTATGACAAAGGTGTCCGCTTTTCCGTTCGTCTGTCCGTTCGTCCATCTGTCCATCTGTCTGTCTGTCTGTCAACAGTTCTGTTATGTCGAAGTTCGACATTTATGTCAAAGTTAGTATTCTAATCAACTACAAGACTAATCAGACCTTGCATGAAACATCTCTCTGACTTTCTGATTTTGTGACAAAGGCATCCGCTTTTCCGTTCATCCATCGTTTGTCCGTCAGTCCGTCTGTCAACATTTATGTCGAAGTTTGACATTTATGTCAAATGTAGTATTCTAATCAACTACAGTTCTACAACAACCATCATACCTTGTATAACACATCTCCCTGACCTCCTGACTTGTCAGGTACATTGACCTGGTGACCTTGACCTATATTTCACGCTCCAGTGACTTTGACACAATTTACATTGAGGTTCCAGATCTTCTCAACTATAAGGCATACAACTACCAGATCTTGCATAGTGCTTCTCCTAGATGTACTGACTCGGTAGGTACCTTGACCCAGTGACCTTGACCTATATTTTGCACTCCAGTGACTTTGACACATTTTGCGTTGACGTTCGATATCTCCTCAACTATAAGGCCTACAACCATCAAACCTTGCAAAATGCTTCTTCTTAATGTACTGACTGGGCAGATACCTTGACCTGGTGACCTTGACCTATATTTTGACATAATGTACGTAAAAGTTCCAGATCTCCTCAAGTGTTAGACCTCTAACCAGACCAAACCTTGCATAGTGCTTCTCCTAGATGTACTGACTTGGCAGGTATCTTGACCCGGTGACCTTGACCTATATTTTGCACTCCAGTGCCTTTTACACATTTTACATCGACATTCAATATCTCCTCAACTATAAGGCCTACAACCACCAAACCTTGCATAGTGCTTCTCCTCAATGTACGGACTCTGCAGGTACCTTGACTCGGTGACCTTGACCTATATTTTGCACTCCATTGACTTTTACAACTTTTACGTCGCCCTTCCATATGTCCTCAACTATAAGACCTTCAACATCCAAACCTTGTATAGTGCTTCTTCTTGATGTACTGACTCGCCAAGTACCTCGACCTGGTGACCTTGACCTATATTTTGCACTCCAGTGACTTTGACACATTTTACATTGATGTTTGATATTTCCTCAAATGTAAGCCCTACAACCACTAAACCTTGCATAGTGCTTCACCTCATTGTACTGAATTGGCAGGTACCTTTACCTGGTGTCCTTGACATATATTTGACACATTTTACGTTGATGTTCGATAACTCCTCAACTTTTAGGCCTACAACCACCATATCTTGCATAGTGCTTCTCCATGATGTACTGACGACAGGTAGCTTGACCCGGTGACCAATATTTCACGCTCCAGTGCTTTTTACACATTTTACATTGCTCATTGGGCTGTATAATACGAATAGTCACTGCTGAAGATATATCCATTAGAGGGAATGGCACTGGCCTGGAATAAATGTGCCCCACTAGGTACTTTGTCTACATTTTTTTCAACCCAGTTTTTCAAATAAGCACTGCTAAGAATGAAATAAACTTATTTAATAACCACATCTGATTGTGGCTCCTGTGACTTTTGCCCCAGCAGGTGCAATGACGCCTTCCGCGGAATTCTTGTTCAGAGTAAGGTTCTTCACAGAAATTAACTTGGGGTATCTAAAAATGAACATTCTAAATGCAACTATAGCATTGTGTAGTTGTCTAGTAAAAGGTTATAGTTAAGTAGTTAAAAAAAAAAAGAAGAAAAAAAAAAGAAGAACAAAAAACAGAAAAAAAAACATTGCCTGTTCCACAGCTGCAGTTAAAAGAAAAAAAAAAAAAAAAAAAAGGAAGCTAACAGTGCTTTTAACAACTAGGCCCAGGATTGGGATGCAAGCAGATTGTTTTTGGGGTTCCTCTCCTTTTCTTGTTTGTTGGTGTTTAATAAAGAAATGCTTGTAAACAAACTGATATATTGCTATATCTGATACATGCCTGTTTTTTTGTGTTTAGACATTAGATAGTCAAGTAGATGACGAGTTGCGGACACACTTAGGCATCTTCCATGAACATACAGATGAAGATTATGAAGAATTCTCACACAGATATGATAATGCAAGATTAGAATTTGAATATCCTTTGCTAATAAAATAAAAATCATGTACTGTTTCAAGTTGAAAGTGGCTTTATGGTATGAATTATCACAGCTTAAGAAAATATGTTTTTTTTTTTGTTTTTTTTTTTAAAAATTGATATCATAGCTGAAGATGTGAGCAGTATCGCATCTGGTCTCAGTGGCTCAGTTGGATGCGCATCTGACTTGTGATCAGGAGGTTGCAGTTTCAACCCCCGCCAGGCTGGTAGCATTCTTTCGTGGAGATTGATCATGAAATATTTTCTACGGTTATTCTCTCCCTTCAGCTGATTCAAGAAAGGCAGTTGTCAGTTTCTGGTGAAAGAATGTGCACAGTACTGGTTAACAGCTTAGAAGACTATGCCTGCCCAGTTAAAGTGTGGTTAGGTAAAAATGACCCTGCTCAACATGACCCTATTGGGTTGACTGGGCCGTAAAACCTCAACACAAACAAACAAAGGAGTATCCAGCTCCATAGTGCAATTGATAGCACATCTGACTGCAGATTAAGGAGTCGCAAGGTTGAATCCCATCTCGGCCACATAACTTTCATGGAAATTGATCATGAAATAATTTCAGCGGTCATTCTTCCCCTTCTGATGATTCAAGAAGGGCAGTGATAAGTTACTGGTGAAAGTACGTGCACAAAGTATTGATCAACACTTAAGAGGAGTTGGCGAAGCCTGCATAGCACTAGTTAAGGCGCTTTTTTTTAGTCCAAAAGTACTGATATTTTTCTTAGTTCTCCACAAAAACATATGTTGTGGTACTCATTAGAAGTGCCTCGCTGAGGCACTTCTAATGAGTACCTACAACATATGTTTTCGTGGAGAAATAAGAAAAATATTTACTGGATACCCTCCCTTATCTAGATATATGGAGGACTAAGCCTCCCAAGGAAAAGTGTGAGTAGGTTAACTGACCTGCTCAACATGGCTTTAACAGTATTGACTGGGCCATAAAAATCTAATTTCAACCCCAACTTTTTGTCACGATTTGCTGATACTTGATATTTAGCCATTGTTATCCTTAACTGAGCTCACTGATCCGTACCACTGTTTCCAGCTTATTAACAACACAGTAAAGGACACAGTGTCAGAACCTTACTTTCTCTCCATACTGCAGCATTTATTATGTATTAGAGATGATTTATTTTCAAGGTAACGCATAATTTGTTCGCTGTATGATAATAAAGTCAGGCTTCATAGTGCAGTTAGTAGCACAGCTGACTGCAGATTCAGGGGTTGCAAGTTGGAAACCTGGCGCGCACATGCCATTTTGTAGGTTTTGTCATGCCCTGGCTCATATATCAATACCCTTCGGTTGAAAAAACACCTTATCTGGAGGTATTTGTATTCTCCAAATCCTTTCTTTGATTTAGTACCACCCTCACCCTAGCCTTTGATATAGAGGTCAGGATTACAGACATACTAAAATTAATGCAGCAAAGTTTTATGTTAAAATTTATAAATTTCTATATGCCTTGATGGATTTAGTGGATGCGGGGACTGTTATCAGATACTGGTTCAGTTTTATTCATTGCAAGTCCTGTCTTATTTGGTTACCTTTAAGTCAAGGGCCTAATGTATTTTTTCCATGTGATGGAAACGTACTAGTTCGGGGGAGTAATTCTGACCTACAGCAGGCTGTGTTAATGCATAAAATTATTTTTATTATTTTGTTTTAGCATCAAAGAAATTAACTGGAGCTAACAGATAGCTCCTGATAAAGTAAAAGGTAATTGTAACTATAGTTATCCCACACCCAGTACCCATGATAAGGGGACGGGGACATACTGTTTTTGGTGTGGATCTCATTGGCATTGCGTAACACTTTCTTGTCTGCACAACATCATATGAACCAGGGTTTTGATTCTTACCAAATTTTCATGAATAAATAATTGGGACATAGCAAAGAACGGATTTGTTCCTGTTGACCTTGACTGAATTTTCATGATAGAAAAACTTAAGTTCATGGTGGAGTGGGGATGGGGGTGGGTGGGGACCTCTGTTTTCTCAGAAAACACTGTTATTGTTCAGATTCGTTTTCTTTTTCTTTTTTTTTTCTTTTTTTTTCATCAAAACATACTTTGGTGCAAAAATAACAAAAAATGTCTTCTGAGTACAAAGAACTTGTGTAGGAAAGTAATTGATGATAATTATGGGATAATTTTCTGGGCCCAGTTGTTGGAAACTAACGATGTCGTTAGTTAACGTATCGTTAAAATTTACATCGAGTGATACACGAATATGCTGAAATTTTTTGCTGAAAAAATGTGAGTAGCTTTTGCAGTGCAAAAGCTACTCACATTTTTTTCAGCAAAAAATATCAGAATATTGTATATTGAATCCACTAAAACAGTTAACGAAATGACCCTTAACGAGCTCGTTAAGCTAACGACACTTTGAACAACTGGGCCCTGAAATTCTCCAAAATAACATATTGTGGTACTCATTAGAAGCATCTCATGGAGGCACTTCCAAATGAGTACCCACACCATAGTTTTTATTTTTATGGAGAAACAAGAAAAATTATGTTTTTATGGAGAACTTGAGAAAATCATCTCACAATTATCACTTAATTCTTCTCCTTTACAAGCCTTTTGGTAGATAGACTTATTTGTCTTTTTCAGGCCTCAGTATTTCAAATTGATAGAAGAATGTGTGACACAGATAGTTTTACACAGAACAGGCTATGACCCGGACTTCAGATTAACAAAAAGATTTGATATAGATGTAGAACCTTTATTAAGTAAGTTATATGTTGACCCTTTTATAGCAATAATAGGTATATACCGTATTCGACCTAATTACTGCACTGTGCGCTTAGATTTTTCAAGATTACTGAAAAACTTGCAGTAAAATATTCACCTAATAAGGGCACACTTGGAAGAAAGATCAGCAGAGGACTTCATGAGGAGTGTATTTAATGATGCTTATGTGATATTATTTTCTGATTTTCTTTATAAAAGCATATGTTGTGGGTACTCGTTCGAATTGCCTCGACTTGTCGAGGCAATTCAAACGAGTACCGACAACATATACTTTTATAAAGAAGTAGATAAAAGTACACTAGCTGTAATCTAAAGACTACTAAATTGCTTGACTATGCGGGTATAGGAGCATGTGCTGTAATTATGTTGATTACGGTAATACACTTGTACTTAAGGCTGGCACAATTAATCAGATTATAGATTAATCGATTGATAAATTCCACAAAAATGATTATCGTTGCTGATTTGCTAATAATCGATTATTTGATTTCAGTGTCTGTTACATTACCGCATTGTCCAAAGGATTTCACACCTGAGCTGTTTACCATACTTGATTTCAGTGTCTGTTACATTACCGCATTATCCTAAGGATTTCACACCTGAGCTGTTTACCATACTTGTTCTAAAATTTGAACAAGTATAGTTTATTACCCAGTATTGTGTCTAAAAGTAGGTGGATGAGTGGCAAACAGTGTCGACCCTGATGAGATGCTGCATTCTGCAGTGTCTCATCTAGGTCTACACTGTTTGCTGAGGCCTGTCAGTCTGAAAACATGGTAAAGTATAACATATGGTGGGAGTCATGCTCAGACAGTAAGTCAGAATGATAAGATTATGACCAAATCTTCACTGATTACTAATCAATTATCGATCAAAATGGCAGGACTGGTAATCGATTATCTTTATAGCCCTGATTAGCCAGCCCTACTTGTAGTGCCTTATGGCACAAGCCAGCTTTTATAGTAATTCGGTAGAGTGTTGATCTGTCATGCAGGTGGCTCAGGTCTGATCCCAGGCTGCAAAAATGGTGGTTAGAATTTTTTCAGGTCTTTCTGATGGGCTTGATGCCCAACAGGCTTGGCTGCCTGATATTGAGTGGTTACTTAAATTGAGATTTAGGTACAGATGTAAAAAAGGAGGGGGAATATTTAGTAATCTCAGAATTGTTACCAGATACTTCTTATTAACCCTTAAAACGCCAAGAAAATCTGCATCTGAAAATGTCGTCTGCTTATGCCGTCTGCTGCATCTTCTTGCAAACTTTTCAAACTTACATTTTGCATACAAGCAAACAGTGTGGACCCAGATCAGACTGCTCCTAAAGGAGCAGTCTGATCTGGGTCCACACTGTTTGCAGAAATGACTTTTAAAGTAACTGGCAGAAGACCAAGCAGACGACAATAGTTGTGACTGGCGCTTTAATGGTTAACAACTTCTTAAGTCTGAAAATGATTTTCACTTCTTTAATTTGCTTTGTGATATTATGTTACAAAATTAAAAGAAAAAAAAATCTGGATACCAAAAACAGAGAATATAGTCTATAAAAGACTGTCTGTGTGTTCACAATTTTTCTGAAGCAACTGGGTGGCAGAGTTGTAAGTGCTCTCGACTTCAGATCACAATGTCCTTAGTTCAGCTCATGACTGTGTGGCTCTTCATTGCACGGAGCATTTCATTATCATGTTTCCATTGTTTTGAACACCAGGGCCCAGTTATTCAAAGCTAACTATGTTGTTAGTTAACGATTAGTTAAAATTTACATTCAGTAATAGGCAAATATGCTGAAATCTTTTGCTGAAAAAATGTGAGTAGCTTTTGCAGTGCAAAAGCTACTCACATTTTTTTTCAGCAAAAAATATCAGAATATTGTATATTGAATCTGCTAAAATAGTTAACGAAATGACCCTTAACGAACTCGTTAAGCTAACGACGCTTTGAACAGCTGGGCCCAGATCATCATCATCAGCAGCATAATTTTTCTAATTTATCAGATAGTTTATCCGAGAAGGCCAAGCTAGAAGATAATGAAGTTAGTATCATTGAAATGAACTCAAAGCTGGAGACTGCGCTGACTGCCAAACAAGAATCAGAAGCTAAAGTTTTAACGATGGAAGAGAAAATCAAACTTTACGAAGCAGAGCTCACTAATCTCAAAGAAAAGGTAGGCATTGTTTTGTGCGTTATTTTGGCCTACTGGGGGAATGTCACTCATCTTCTGCCAATACATGTATTCATAGCTCTTGATTAAACTGTAATTTTTTTATTTATTTTACTTTTTATGCCCCCACCAGCCAAAGAATGATGGAAAGGGCATAGTGTTACCCCTGTCCATCCGTCCATCTCTGTCAGCATGGGAGATGGCGTTGGCAATTTGCATTTAAGTTTTTTCAGGCGTTAGCAATTTGCGTTTAAGTTTTTCAGGCGTAAGCAATTTGAGTTTAAGTTTTTCAGGTGGGGGCATTTGTGTCCTTTGGACACATTTCTAGTTGTTGTTTTTTTTTTTTTTGTTTGTTTTTTGCAAGAAAACGTATGGATACTTTAAGACGAATAGATATATCAGGCCCAGAAGTTATAAAACTTTTTTCATGCTCAACTTAGCTGAGCATGAAATATGTCCTGCTAATAAATCTCAAATTACTAATAATTGCAAATTCTTTCTTGCTAAACATAGCTGAGCATGAAAATTTCTCTGCTAATATATATAAAAATGCCAACAGTGACAACTATTGTTGGCATTTTCATATTTATTAGCAGAGAAAATTCATGCTTGGCTGAGTTGAGCATGAAAAAAGTTTTAACCTTGGGGCCTGGTAGTTTTTCTGCTATTTTATGTAAGGGAGACAATTCTTGTGACTAACACTTTCCTTTCTTGTACACCAAGACCCATCTAAAAAGGGGTCTTCCATAAAAGGAAAAATTTGCTCCCACTTGGAGAAAACAAACCCTTTACTTTAGGAGCAGACAACTTTTTCGGAGAAAGCAAAAACAGTTATAAAAGAGATGCTGCATAGGTGCTTCTAGTGAGTGCCCACAATATAAGTTTTTGTGCAGATATAAGAAACTTATGATGAATTTTTGGTTGGAAAAAAAAAAATATTGAAAAAAAAAGTGCCTTATCTGAGCTACACTCTTCATCATTCATGTACAGGATATGGTTGATTTCCCCCAGGGAGCCTCTACAGTAGATGTGTATAAGATTAAAGATAAACATTTTTTTTCTTGCATATAGTTTATATAGGAACTAACAGATTAATTGCAGTTATTAACAATATATAGTATTTTGTTTCTTAACATGTAAATATGGCTGTTAACTCTTAAAGCACCAAGCAAAATTTGTAGCAGACAGCATTCTAAATGTCAAAATTTATTTTCTTTGAAAAAAAAAAAAAAAAAAATACAGGGCCCAGTTGTTTTAAGATAACGACATCGTTAGTTAACGATTTGTTAAAATTTACATCGAGTAATACACAAATATGCTGAAATTTTTTGTTGAAAAAATGTGAGTAGCTTTTGCAGTGCAATGCAAAAGCTACTCACATTTTTTCAGCAAAAAATATCAGAATATTGTATATTGAATCTGCTAAAACAGTTAACGAAATTACCTTTAACGAGCTTGTTAAGCTAACGACGCTTTGAATAACTGGGCCCAGAATGTTGTCTGCTGCCATTGTGATTGGTGCTTTAAGGGTTAAGCGGAGTTTGTCAAAATTTTTTAGGCTAATATATGATATATGATTTTTTTTTTTTTTTTTTTTTTTTTTTTTTTTTTGAAAATTTGAAAGAAAAGTTAAATTGAGATTTTTTACTGTTGAAAGAGTAAAAAGAAAAAAAAGAAATTTTTGTCAATTTGTTAATATTTACCCACAGACCTTATAGGAGATGGATTGGCAACAGTCATGTAAATAAAATGTACTGCTTTTTGTTGAAATACAGTGTCTTGTCCTGCTTTTAACTGGATCGGCATATTTAGCTCAAATTATTGATATTTTTGATTTTGAGCATAACAGGTTTTGCCTATCTAATAAACTACAACTGCTTCAGTTTGAGATTTTTTGGTAATGATTGTAAAATTGTGTTGTGTTTAGGTTTACACTCAATCCAAATTATTTAAAGCTCTGCACACTGGTAAAATTTCAGCAGATGTCATTTTGAAATATTTTTCTCATTTTCCCAGAAAATAGACCTTGACATTTCATGCAAATTGTCTCCAGAGATAATTTGCATGAAATGTCAAGGCCTATTTTCTGGGAAAAAAATGAGAAAAATATCAGATTGTCATCTGCTGAATTAGCCCATAGAGTGGCAAATATTAAGGAAGCTGGTCAGTGGTAAGGGTTAATTTTCACACATGCCATTAGTTATGTTTCAAAGCAGCAGGGGCTTGACAGATTCAGACAGATTCCAGTCCTGTAGGGTCTGTGATTAAGGGGAATTGATACACTTTCAGGGGAGACAACTCTGTTAAATTATTTTCGTCCCCCTTATAAGGGGTCAACTCTGTGAGGAAAGAATTTTCTCACAGGGGAGCAAATTCTTCCTTATAGCGTAGATTCCATTCCAGAAGGGACTTGGACAATGGAATGCAGTGAAGACAATGGGAAGCTAGCAGAAGTCGTCTCCCTTGGCAGAACTAGCAAAAAAAACTTCAGAGTGTATCCATTTACCTTAAGCTTTTTACTCTTATGTCAAAGTTTTAAATACAGTTTGGAAAAATGAGATTGTATTGGAAAAAAAAAAGTTAAAGAGATGATACAAGGTAAAACATATTCATTGGCCCCTAAAATATGGGTACAGTCAAACCTGTCCTAAAGGCCACCTGTGTTAAGCAAGCATCTATGGGAAAGCCAAAAAGTGGTTGCTGAAGACAGACAAGTAAATTTCTTTTTATAATTTATCCTTAATGGGATATGAAAAATGGCCTTTTAACCCTTTTCTTGCTGAATCCGGATATGCCCTGTCTTTGCAAACAGTGTAGATCCAGATCAGTTGGCTTCGGAAGAAGCCAACTGATCTGGATCTGCACTGTTTGATATTAAGTATATAAATTTATACCAACAATCTGGATCAAGTAATCTAATTGGCTGAAAATTAGAAATGGGCATGGCATCTTAATTTCTTCAGCATTGCAAGGGTTAAGAGAAGTGATTGCTTAATAGGGGTGGTCTTTAAGACAGGTTTGGCTGTATAATGAGTGATCACAGACTACCCTTTTGTGCAGAAGCAAGAAAAGTTTTACCGTATAAACCCTAAGTATTGGGACAGACATGCACGCAAACAGTGCCAACCCTGATCAGATGCCACAGAATGTGGCATCTGATCAGGGTCAGCACTGTTTGCCAGTAATCGAGCAGTTTATTAGACACATCAACAGGTAGTATTATGGACTTGTTCTAATTTTAGGACAAGTATTGAAAGAAGTTTGATATGTCCCAATATATAGGGTAAATACAAATTTATGACAATACTGTTCTTGAACATTGAAAATTTGTGAGGTAGGAAATTATTTTTTCAATGTTGATATATGATTTATCAGAATAAGGAGTTAATGCAAGCCAAAATTGAGGCGGCAGCTGCCTTAAAGCATGCGGCTGCCTTAAAGCATGCGGCTTCTCAGCCACCTGCTGTGACCCAGCCACCACCTGCTGCGACCCAGTCAACTGCTACCAAAGAGAAAGTGAAGGAGGAACCAGCTGTTGAGAGTGAGGGGGTGAGATTAACCACTTGTGTCCTCTTGCCTGCATTTACCTGCCTTTATTCATTGCATTACTCACTATGGCTGTCTTTATATGAGTTGTTGAGGGGAGAATTGATCAAGGTTTTCTGGAAATACTAAACATTGTTACTAATACAAAAATTTATTTCGCCTGGGGAAATATACATGTATATAGAATTTCATTTAGGGAGTATAGTTATTCATTCGGGGGAAATAGTTGTCTTAGCAATGGTATTGGTTTTTCAGATTCGATAAGGAAATTTAGTGGGAATTAACCCTTAAAGTGCCAAGCAAAACTTCTAGTAGAGACGACATTCTAAATCTTATTTTTTTTTTTTTTTTTCAGAGAAAATAAGTCTTGACATGTCATGTGGATCTTCATGATTGTGAATCATCACCTTGGCATATATATATATATATATATTATATATATATATATATATATATATATATATATATATATATATATACACCACAACCTCTTTATAACACTATTGTTGGGGTCCATAGCATTAACCGTGTTAGATTAACAACCGTGTTATATTCAAACAAAAATGTATAGATTATATTGAAAAATGACCATTTATGGTCATTTTTCAATATAATCTATACATTTTTGGGATCCATCTTAAAACCGTGTTATATCCAAAACCGTGTTATAACGAACCGTTTCATAAAGAGGTTGAAGTATATATATATATATATATATATATATATATATATATATATATATATGTATGTGTGTATATATACGAGGGATGTTCGAAATGAATTGCTTATTGTCCTCTAGCTCGATATCTATGTGGGGCACGATAAAAACCAATACATACCTGTATAGGGCTATTCAAAAATATCTACACAATGGTATATAAATGTACATGTTATACTAAGTGTAAGACATAAAATTTGCCATTTGAATACACGCAGTCATTGACCACTGCAGTAAAAATGGTTGGTAGAAGCGTCGACAAAAAAGATGAAATACGGGCTTACATCAAAGCTCGCTCAAAACTTGGTTGTTCTTTGAAGAAGCTGATGACTGAAATTTCTACTGCTTTTGGACCTTCTTGTGTGTCTTATGACACAGTTCGGCGGTGGAAAAAGAAATTTGAGTCTTGTGTAGAGTCCATCAAAAATGCACCGAAATCAGGTAGGCCAAAATCTGCATCTCGTAAAGAAATCGTTTCCAAAATAAAGGAAAGCAATGAAGGAGATGCCAGATTTACAGTTCGTGATATTGCACGAAAGGTAGGCATATCACTATCAACGGTTCACCTTATTTTGAAGAAGCATTTGAAAGTCAGAAAGATTTCTGCTAGATGGGTGCCACATCTGTTGACTGACGAGCAAAAGAGGCAATGGGTTAAAGTGGCCAAAAAGCTGCTTCAAATGTTTCCAAAATATGATAAAAAAGCAGTTTGCCAATGTCGTCACAGGTGATGAAACCTGGGTCCATTATTTTGAGCCCGTCAGAAAGGTTAGCAATAAGATCTGGGCCACTAAACTCTACAAACGCCCAATAATTGCCAAACGTTCTTTGAGTACAAAGAAGGTTTTGTATGCAATCTTCTTATCTGGTGAAGGAGTCGCAATAAAAGTGCCACTGAAAAAGGGCAAAAGCATCACCGGAAAAGTACTACAAAGACGTAGTACTGAAGAAACTGAAAAAGTATTATCAGAAACGACGCCCTGCCACTGGTTTTAAACATGTCCGTCTTCTGCATGACAATACCCCAGCTCATACCTCCGCAATAGTTACGGCGTTTTTGAAGAAAGAAAAAGTAACTGTTTTGCCTCACCCCCCGTATTCCCCAGACCTTGCCCCATGTGATTTCTTTTTGTTTCCGAAATTGAAAGCATTCCTTGCTGGGCGGAAATACCAGTCCCGACAGGCACTTGGATCTGCCATTCATCAGTACCTTATTACTGTGCCCAAATCAGCGTACCATGACGCCTTCAAGAAGTGGATACATCGGCTGAAACTGCATTTCTAGCCACAGGGAGTACTTCGAGGGCATGAAATGAGTACTTTTGGGCTAACTTGAAATTTGAAGTCTCCAGATAGAAATAAGCAATTCATTTCGAACATCCCTCATAAATTATTTTTGAAAATGTTGTCTGCTGCAGTCATGATTGGTGCTTGGGTTAAGAATATTTATTTTAATGAGGTCATGATTATCACATATTATGCATGATCATTTATAGTATTATTATTGTTTTATATATGATTATAATCATTATTACAGTTTTTATTTTTATATTTTTTTATTATCGTTATTATTGTTTTATACTTATTATTATTATTATATTATTATTATTATTAATATTATTATTATTATTATTACACTGGAACCTCTTTATTAGAGAGTTTTGGATGTAAGATGGTTTAAAGGTGGACCCCAAAAGTATTGTATCTGAACAAAAATAGAAAAGTCACCATTTACGGTCATTTTTCTTTATAATTTATACATTTTTGTTTGTATACAACACAGTTGTTTAGCTAACATGTTTTTGGGTTTTGATCCCAGCAAGTGTTAGAAAGAGGTAGCCTGTATTATTATTTTAGGTATGATTTAGGTTTAAAAATATACATTCATGATGGTAAGTAGTTTGGTATGCATGAGAAGTGGTCAGGTGGTCAGATGGTTAGTGCTTCCAACTACGGACCATGAGATCCTGGTTTGGAATCCCAGTGGAAGTGGAATGCAGCTCTAGGCTGTATGGCATTTTTTTATTTATTTATTTTTTTTTTTGCACAAAGCCTTTCATTATCACCCTTCTTTTGTCTTGATATGACTTAAATCATATTGAGAGGGTTGTAAAAATCAAGTCATCATCATTATCATTGGGTTGCATGAGTCACACAAGTGGTCAGGATTAGACAATAGATGTGCTGTTCTGATGGATTTGGACATATCTTCCTGATTTTTTAACCCTTAAAGAAATGCCAAGAAAACCTGCATCTGAAAATGTCGTCTGTTTATGTCGTCTGCTGAATATTCTTGCAAACTTTTCAAACCTGTTTTTGCATACAGACAAACAGTGTGAATCCTGATCTGGTCCACACTGTTTGCAAAAATGACTTTTAAAATCACAAGCAGATGACAAAGCAGATGACAGTTGTTTTGATTGGCAGTTTAATGGTTAAGGAGAAGGGAAACACTTGGTAGATTTTCTGCCAGTTTTTTACAAGGGAGACATCCTTTGTGACTTCGTTTTCACTTTCCTGCATGCTAATTCCTTTCTGAAAAGGGTCTGTTTTAAAAGGAAAAAACAAAAATCCTCAAGGGGAGCAATTTTTTTTTCCTTTTCAGAGCAGACCACTTTTCAGAAGGGAGGCAAAAACATTTTGACAGTTGCCTCCCCAGAAAGTGTATTGATTCCTCTTAAACTACCAGACAGTAGCAGCACGTATAGGAAGTACCATTTGTGGGAGATATGTTAGGGAAGGCATCATTAGTGGGAGGAACCTTAGTGGGAGGTACCCTTATTGGGATAGTGTGGTAGCTGTTGTATTTATAGGGAGATACCATTTGTAGGAGATAACATTATTTGAAATACCATAGTGGGAGATGCCTCAGTTACAATTTATCAGTAGTATTATTATCACAGTAATGATTATTATCACTTATTTACAGGTTGTATTGTTATATCATTTCGTCATTATAAATGGTGTTTACCCTTTAAGTAGCAACTTCAATTTATATATTTTCTAAAAAATGGGATTTTTTAAAATATATTATCCCTTAATCAAATTTAAATATAAGCAGCCAGTTTTTTATGTATATATAATTTTACTTATTTTTTTGAGAATAAAAGATTTCATTCTCTCCCATGAAATATCAGTCATTATTTTCTCAAATATTTTCCATATTTTCTCCAACTCTTAACCCATAGTGCCAGAAAAATATCCAGATAAATATTTCTTATTTCTCCTTGTAAGTACATGTTGTTGGTTGCTCATCAGAAGTACTTTTATGACGTCCTTCTAATGAGTAGCCTTATGTTTTTGTTAGAAATAAGAAAAATATCAATACTTTTTGTTTGAAAAAAAAGAAAAAAAAAAGTGCTCTATCTGGAGCAATGTAATAACAATGAAATGTCAATACTACCATATTTACTCTGAGTATTGGGACATCTTATCTACTTACCATACTTGTCCTAAAATTTATAAAATCTTTTTTTTTATCTTTCCACTATCAACTGATGTGTTTAAAATACTGCTGGAAGGTGGCAAACAGTGTGGACCCTGATCAGACGCCGCATATTGTGGCATCTGATCTGGGTCTACACTGTTTGCTCAGGCCCATCTGTCCCAATATTATATTGGTGAATATTGTCCAAAGTTGGGATATCGAAGGACACGAGCTTGCGTCCGTAGATATCCCATCGAGGGACAGTATTCACCAGTATCAGTGTGATAACCCTTTTATTATATAGCTATAAATATTTAGTTTGTTTCCCGGTGTTTCTAACCTTTAAAACGCTGTTTTAATAACAAAAATGTGGATTCTACCAATTTGCCTGACAAGGTTTGGCGCGACGTCACTGCATTACGACCTCATCAAAAGCAACGTAATGTAACGGTATGAAAAGGCATCCGAGTATGTGTGCAATATTGAGTAAGTGTGCCGATATTGTGTGATATCAGCACGGTAGCTCCTCGGCTTTTATCGCACATTTTAATCATTTAATATTTATAGCTATATAATAATTAGCGTTATTACAGTATTTTTATAAAAAAAAAATGTTCTGTGCTAATATTTCAAGTCACCCATTTAAGGCTAATCTAAATCAATGAATTAAATTTCTTAGATTATTTACAATGAAAGGGTGATGCACTGATTAAAGATAGGACCAGAATACATGTATAGTGGGTGTGGCTTAAATATTTCTATGGCAGCCAGTTTCAAGCCTTCTTTATTGTTGTGATGAAGTGTTTTGTCGCACTAAATTGAAAGTACTTGTATAAGTTGTATTCACACATCTCATCTCTTTTCATTTCACTCATTTACATTTTCTCAGAATTATTGTAATGGTGTTTCATACAGAATAAAACGCAAATCACATATGCACTCAAAATTTTTGTTTGACTTAACCCTAGTCCTGCTGAGCCTGGATGTCCTGCATTGCAAACAGTGTAGATCCAGATCATTTGGCTTCTGAAGAAGCCAACTGATCTGGATCTGCACATTTTGCCATTCAGTATGTGAATTTGTATCAACAACCTTGATCAAGTAATCTGATTGGCTGAAAGTTAGAAGTGGGTGTGGCAACTTAATTTATTCAGCAGGACAAGGGTTTAGTATTTTCATGGGGATTGGATACACTTGGCAGACTTCCTGCATTTTGTGACTTCCTGTTTCCTTTACTGTACATCAAGCCCCGCCAGATGAATCACTCACAAACTTAACACTTGTCCTGCTGAATAAATTAAGATGTCACACCCACTTCTAATTTTCAGCCAATCAGAACACTTGATCCGGCTTGTTCTATAAATTCACAAACTTAATGGCAAACAGTGCAGATCCAGATCAGTTGGCTTCTTCAGAAGCCAACTGATCTGGATCTACACTATTTGCAAGGCAGGGTATATCCGGGTTCAGCAGGACAAGGGTTAAAGTTCTTCCATTTCCTGTGTGATTCGCGGGAGTTTACACATCAAGAAGTAGCCACATGAATTTCATTCCTATAATAAAGTATTGGTCACTATTTTGGCACGCATAAAGCTTTCCAAACTTTCAAATAATGCACTAGTCCTATTTTTTACCTGTCATTTTACCAGTTATTTTTACCAGTCGTTTCTCAAACGAGTCTTTTCTATTTCTTAACCTTTTAATTAGCACCTATCAAAACTACGCAGGTGACACTTTGAAATATTTTATTTTGTATTTTTCAGAGAAAATAAAACTAGCAGACAATTCTCATAAAATGCCAAGTCATATTTCCTCTGAAAAATAAATAAAAAAAAAAGTAAATAAAATGTCATTCTGCTATAATTTTGCTTAGCGCTTTAAGGGTTGAGTGTATTTCATTCTGTCTAAGATTTTCTTCATGTAATAACTTTCTACATGAACTGATATTTTTCCTACTGTATTATGAATATTCAAGCTCTACACCGGAATTCCTGCTCCAAAAATGTTTATTCAGAAATACCCTTTCCCTCTGTATTCTGATTCCATTCATTTACTTGTCTCAAGCTGTTGAATGAACAGCTATATTGTCATATGACAAGGTAATTCTCTGTTCATACTCTGTTTTTTCTAGGACTGACTGATTGTCCTTGTTACATGGCACATTGCCGGCCTTGGTGGCTCAGTTGGATGGCGTCTGACTGGTGATCAGGAGGTTGCGGGTTTGACCACCACCGGGTCGGCAATATTCTTTTGTGGAAATTGATCACAAAATATTTTCTGCAGTCATTCTCTCCCTTCCCCTGATTTCAAGAAGAGCATTTGGCAATTTCTGGTGTAAGAATGTGCACAAGTACTGCTTAACCGCTAAGAGGACTAAGCCTGCCCAGTAAAGTGTTGTTAGGTAAACTGACTGCACTCGACATGACCCTAATTGGTTGACTTGGCCGTAAAACCTTAACGCAAACAAATACATGGCACATTTTCACATGACATGGCTTATTTTTTCTAGACAATAGGTGACCCAGTGGTTAGCACTCCGGACTTCAGATCATGAGGTCCCGGGTTTGAATCCTGCTGAAGGTGGAATTCAGCTAAAGACTGTACTGCACTTCATTGCACAGAGCCTTTCATTATTGCCCTTCCCTTGTCTTGATATGACTTAAATAATGTTGAAAGGGACGTTAAAGACCAAATCATCATCATCCAGAAACTAGGGCTTGACTTTAACCCTTCTCTTGCTGAACACAACATGCCCTGTCTTGGCAAACAGTGTAGATCCAGATCAGTTGGCTTCTGAAGAAGCCAACTGATCTGGATCTGCACTGTTCGTCATTAAATATGTGAATTTTTATCAACAATCTGGATCAAGTAATCTGATGGCTGGAAATTAGAAGTGGGTGTGGCATCTTAATTTATTCAGCATGACAAGGGTTAAGGCAACTAGATATTGCTGAAATGTCAAGGCCAATTTTCTGAGAAAAAAAAAAATAAGTATCAGTTACAAGTGGAAAGATTTTGTCTTCACCAAACCAAAGTGAGCTGCATTAAATGAAGAAGTATCTTCAGGGCATGCCCCAGATTATCCAGCATAATGTTTGATGGGCAGGCTGACATGGGCCTTCATTATCTGCATATGCTTCAAAAAGACATACCGTATTCAACCTAATTACCGCACCGTGCGCTTAGGTTTTTCAAAACGACTTGGAAAGCTTGTGGTAAAGTACATATCCACCTATACTAAGGGTTCACTTAAAAAAAAGATTAGCGAAGGATTTATCTAATGATGCTTATGCAATGTTTTTGTGCTTTTTTTTCTAATTTTTTTTTTTATAAAAGAAAATGTTATGGATACCCATTTGAACTGCATCGACAAGTCGATGCATTTCAAATGGGTGCCCACAACATATGCCTTTATAAAGAGGTAGACAAAAAGTACACTGGCTCTATTCTGAAGATTATGGAATTGCTTGACTATGCGCTTATAGGGGGTAATTAGGTCGAATACAGTATTTTTGCTTGAAGGGGTTCATATACACATGTAGGAGCAGTAATGTCTGCTATTATGTATGTATGTACAGTAAAACCTTGATGACTTGAACACCCATGGCTGGTTTACCTTGGATGATTCAAACTCATTTTTGAGTCCTAGGAAATTTTCCGATGGCTCAAGAAAACATATATTAGGGAAATTTTCTTATTTTACCATGAAAACGTATGTTGTTTGTACTCATTAGAATTTTCTCATTGAGGCAATTCTAATGAGTACACTCAACATACCATTGTATTGAGGATTAAAAAGGCACCCCTAAATTATCATCATTTGATTTCTGACCTGGTGCCATGATTAACCCTCATTGGCTCGAACTACCCATGTCACAAATAAGTTTGCATGGTCCCAAAGATGTTCGAGCAATTGAGGTTGGACTGTATTTATTTTGGATGTATATGCCAGCCAAACTGACCTGTCACTTTGACCTTTGAATTATAATATTTATATGCATATTTTAGGGAAGACATCATTAGTGTGAGGTACCTTAGTGGGATATAGTGGTAGATATATTTAGAGGGAGATACCATTTGTAGGAGAAACAGGTATTACCTGTAAAGGTGAGCCAATAGCTGTCTCACGTGGAACTCAAGACTTTTTACTTTCATGCCTGAGTTGTACAGTGGGCATATCCTAATGAATATTAAATGGGAAGGTCCAAGCGACAGGTCAGTTTGGTCATAACGGTCAAAGTGAAAGGTGAATTTGGTCAGTTTATAGAATCATTATATTTCTACATATTGGGAAGCATCCGGCCCTAACATAGTTTCTCTTAAACTTTTAAACCATGTTGAATTGACTTTAAGTGTATGTATTCCAAAATAACTGGCTGAGTGGCAAACAGTGTAGACCCTGATCAGACTGCTCCTTGATCTGGGTCTGCACTGTTTGCTCAGGAATTAGCTTGGGTCACATGTGGGAAAACCTACTTACGGATGGTCAGGTGGTTTTCCCCGGGTTCTCCGGTTTTCACCCACCTTTGGTGAATGATTGGCTCGATATTAGTAAAATATTCTTGAAAGGGCCGTAAAACCCAAATAAAAAAATACAGTTACTATGATATGTATCAAGCAAAAATACTTTTTAATAATGTGCAGTGTAGGTCATTGTTGTTATGTGATTTTAATTTTTCTGAGTCTGCTTGCCGATTTTGTCTTTGTCATTGTCGTTTACTGTGTGTTCCTTTACCATGTGTCTGTTTGGAGATCATTTTGTTACTAAATTTCATGAGCTGGATGTGTGTTTGATGTATTGTGGTTTACAAAAATTGTTTTCTGATTGATTTCTTCTGTAATTTGTGTGTATTGAAACATGCTAATTTGTTCTGTCCTACTGAAGAAACTGGTACATTTTAGTAATATTTTAACCACTAACATTTTGCAAAATAAATAATTTACTTTTCTCTGAAGGAAAAAAAAAGGAAAGAAAAATATAAACTTGCGTTAAGCTCTAATTATATCAGGGGGAAAAAACAGATTTAAACTTGTTGATTATCATTGACCAATGTAATCAGACCACGTGTTAGATGAAATACAGATATCAGTTATTTATAGCCACGTTATTCTTGTCATTGTGACGTCAGAGTATAGTGTAAAGGAGGGTTATCTGTAAAACCTGGACTGAGACATTGGCAAACAGTGCAGACCCAGATCAGATGCCGCAGAAAGCGGCATCTGGTCAGGGTCTGCACTGTTTGCTTAAATAACAGGAAGTAAAAGGTTAACTGAAACAGTCTTAAAGTCTCCATTCAGGACCATTTTCCCAGCCTACACTGAGAGACAGTCGACCTGTCAGTGCTGTAAGTGGTTTGATTTCTCTCTGAAAATAGGGTTTTGTACCCCATGTGATTCATTGCCAAACAGAGACTGTTCATGTGATATTTCAAGCCCTCTCTGGGAACTATAAGAAAAATAAATAACTTGTCAGCTACTAATTTTGTAATTTTTATGCTATGGATTGAATTGCTGATTTTTCTTCTGTGGTGAAATGAGCTATATTAAAGTTAATTTATGTTAACTCTCTCTCTCTCTTCTATGTTCTCTCTCTCTCACTCTGTCTCTGAAAAATTAGAAAATTGGTGATATTTTTCATATTTTTTCATAGGAAGACTTCAAATTCCATTCAAACTGTCTTATTTGGAGACAATTTAAATGAAATGTTGAATTATATTTTTTGTGAAAAAAAAAAAAAAAAAAAAGAGAAACAAACAAACATTTTTTTTTGTAAATGTTATCTCCTTTTATTTATAGTCAGCAGTTTAAAGTTAAAGCTTTCAACTTAAGAACCTCACTAATGTGCTCACACAAAGTTAGGCTCTGTCGCTTTTAAAAACAAAACAAAAATGTTTAAAAAATTACGTGGATTTCTTAGATTTTTAACAAAACCATAAAATGAAATACTTCACTTACACAAAATTTAGGCAGTCACCACTTAACCCAGGTCCTGCTGAACCCGGATATTCCCTGCCTTTTCAAACAGTGTAGATCCAGATCAGTTGGCTTCTGAAGAAGCCAGCTGATCTGGATCTGCACTGTTTGTCATTTAGTATGTGAATTTGTATCAACAACCTGGATCAATTAATTTGATTGGGTGACAATTAGAAGTAAGCGTGGCATCTTGATTTATTTAGCATTGCAAAGGTTAATATATTTAAAAGGGAGGAATCGGTGGGGTAGTAAAAGTGCTATAAAGAGGAGACCTGCTATTTTGTTTTGTTTTTAATTCTTGCCTTGCTGAATAAATTAAGATGCCATGCCCATTTCTAACTGTCAGCCAATCAGCAGGACTAGGGTTAAATTAAAAAAACAACAAAAAAAAAACGGCCTGATATTTAAATGAAATTTAAGCCCCTACCCACATGGAAGAATAAGAAGAAAAAAAGAAAAGAAATTGTGTAATCAATCTTTAATATTTAATTTCATCAGCTCATAAGTAGTTATATGTAATTCTTGCGAGGGGTGTGGCAGTACTACTAAATAAATAGGTCAAGACTTAAACTGAAATTTTATTGTTTTTGTTTTCAGGTCAAAGATGGTTTTGGGGCACAAATTTCATCTGTGATAAACAAGGGACCAGGTGCACCCCCACCACCACCTCCTCCCCCTCCCCCAGGCTCAGGTATTCCCCCTCCACCACCCCCACCATTCCCAGGGGGAGCTCCCCCTCCCCCTCCACCACCACCACCAGGAGGTGGACCTCCACCACCACCCCCTCCACCAGGTGGTGGCCCTCCACCACCACCTCCTCCTCCAGGTGGTGGCCCTCCACCACCACCTCCACCAGGTGGAGGCCCTCCCCCACCCCCAGGAGGTTTATTTAGTCCCCCAGGATTCTCTCCACCCACCAATGAATTGCCCCATGGAATGCAGCCGAAGAAAAAATACCAAGTCAAACAGCCAATGAAGAGAGCTAACTGGAATAAGGTAAGATTACATGGTGACCATTTGTCCAGTTAACCCTAATAGCATTGTGGGTAAAAGTTTCAGCAGTTTACACTTTCAAATAATTTTGTTATTTTTCCCAGAAAATAGGCCTTTACATTTCATGCAAATTGTCTCCTAAGGAGACAATTTGCATGAAATGTGAAAGCCTATTTTCTGAAAACATCAATATATCATCTGCTGAATTATCCCAGAAAGTGGTATATGTTAAAAGGAGATATCAAAAGATAATTTTCATTAACCCTTAAAGCACCAGTCACAACTATTGTCGTCTGCTTTGTCATCTACTTGTGATTTTAAAAGTCATTTTTGCAAACAGTGTGGGCCCAGATCCGACTGCTCCTTTTAGGAGCAATCTGATCAGGGTCCACACTGTTTGCCTGTATGCAAAAATAGGTTTGAAAAGTCTGCAAGAATATTCAGCAGACGACATAAACAGACGACATTTTCAGATGCAGTTTTTCTTGGCGCTTTAAGGGTTAATCTTGGACCAAAACATTCCTTTTTATACTCTAAAAATTTACTTGGTGAGGCAGTGCCAATGAGTATCCACAATATATGTTTTTGATGCAAAAATTATCCTAAATTATCACTATCATCTAATCTGGGACTATGATATCTTATTCTGTGAGAAAAGGTTCTTTTGGACATACTATATTTATTCTAATATGAGCCCCCTCTCTAATAAATGACCCCTCTTAATTTTCTAGGAGAAACACATTACTAAACACATGCAAAATTGAGTTTTGACCATCAAAATATCTTTTTTGGTCCAAATTTGGACTCGGTACTGTCAATTTAGCAGCAATGAATTGCAACGCCCCTGGGGCGTGTATTAGAATAGATACGGTATAGGAAGAGCAAAGACCTAGGTCAGCTTGTGCCAGTGATAACATAATGTTCCACCATCTTTGCTGCTTATAGCTCCAGATAAAGCATTTTTTTCATACGAAAAGTACTGATATATTTCTTAATTCTCCACAAAAACATATGTTGTGGGTAGGGGATATTCATTCTTCTTACAATTCTGGTTTAACAGTACCTATTAAAGATGAATTAAAAATAAAATAGAATAATATTATCATAAATATGATCTTAGCACTTTTGGACATTCTCTCCCTTCTGCTGATTCAAGAAGGGCAGTTGTCAGTTTCTGGTGAAAGACTGTGCACAAATACTGGTTAACCAATTAGAGGACTAAGCCTGCCCAGGAAAAGTGGGGTTAGGTAAACTGGCAGGCTTGACATTACCCTAATGGGTTGACTGGATCATAAAACCTCAACTCAGTCAGTCAATAAAAAAATCCTGATAAGAATGTTCAGATGTACAGGATGACCAGGGATGCTACAGTAAATGTCCTCAAATTTGGAACATTTTCTTCCTACTTTTATTGGCCTAAATTTTGCATTTTAACCAGTTGTTTCTTGAAATACTTGGTGGAATGGCAAACAGTGTAGACCCTGATCGGACTGCTACTTCAGGAGCAGTCTTATCTGGGACTGCACTGTTTGCAAATGCCATTTTGTCAGAAACTTGGATGTATGAAATTTATAGGATATTAACCATAATCACTTGTTATAAGGTTGGTTGGAAAGTCTTTATTATTAATACTTTGATAAATCAAAAATTTAACTAAAATGAGGAAGTCCTTCCCACCTCTCTCTCTCTCTCTTGTGATAACATTTAAAAAAAAAAAAAAAAAAAATTCATTGCTTAAAACTGTAAATCTTGTCATAAAGGCCATCTGTATTAAGCAGTTACCTACAGTAGAATTTCAATGGCTCGAACCCTGATGGCTCGTTTACCATGGATGAGTCGAATGCGTTCTTGAGTCCGCAGGGATTTCCTCCAAATACGATATAAGGATAATTTAGGGAGATTTTCTTCTTTTATCTTGCAAATGTGTGCTGTGTGCACTCATTAGAATTGCCTCAATGAGGTAATTCTAATGAGTACATACAACATATGTTTATAATATAGAACACAGAAAAGATATCCCACAATTATCTCCATTATGCCTCCAGGTATGGCACTAATAGTAACCCTCCGTGGCTCGAACTACTGCTGTCTCGAACAAATTTTCATGGTCCCAAAGGGGTTCGAGCCATTGAAATTCGACTGTTATTTAAAGGCCAGTTTTTCAGGTCTTATAGAAGGAAAATGAGTAAAATAACCTGTATTAAGCAAGCACTTGTGATCCACTCATTGTCTTCCCTTTAGGTGCTTGCATTACACAGGTTTGACTGTAATTTATTATGTATTGTAGATAAATGCTCGACAATTGGACAAGAATTCATTCTGGGTGAAAGCTAAGGAGGACAACTTTGAAAGTGAGGATATATTCTCAGGGCTACTAGAAAATTTCTCCACAAAAATGGGTAAGTTGATCAGAATCAGAGTGGTTTAACCCTTAAAATGCCAAGAAAACTTGCATCTGAAAATGTGGTCTGTTTATGTCCTCTGCTGAATATCCTTACAAACTTTTCAAACCTTTTTTTGCATACAGGCAAACAGTGTGGACCCTGATCAGACTGCTCCTAGAGGAGCAGTCTGATCTGGGTCCACACTGTTTGCAAAAATGACTTTTAAAATCATAAGCAGGTGACAAAGCAGACAACGGTTGTTGTGATTGGCAGTTTAAGGGTTAAATGGAATACAGTAAAACTGCAGTGACTTGGACACAGATGCCTTGTTTACCATGGCTGATTCAAACTCGTTTTTTGAGTGCCGAGGAAATTCTTCCGATAGCTAAGAAAAAAATTTATTTAATTATTTTAGAGATTTTTTATTTTATCATAAAAATGTATGTTAACCCTTTCGCCCCTGAGTTTCTGAAGTAGATTATTCCATCTTTGAATTTGGGCACGAGCCATCTCAACAGGATCTACAAGGTTTGCATAGTTATCTGCACCAGTGTACAGGCAGGGTGGCCACGCACTCCGGAAAACAGGGAAAACAGGGAAAATGGTGAAAAAAATTCCCTGCAGGGAAAAATCAGGGAATTTGAAATTTTTCTGAAAGTCAGGGAAAAATCAGGGAATTCCAAAAAATCTTATCTTTGTAAGGTCAAAATATTCAAATTTTATAGCTGTTCAGATGTGGCTACTGGTGGTTTCTTTCTGCCATATGCTTAAAATACCTGCAGATCTAATCTTACTTAAAGGTGGAGTGCTTGTTAGGTGGAGTACTTGTTTGCTGTATATTCTGACAGCATTTGAATCAGTATATGACTTCTAAAAGTAGGGCCCATTGCGATAATATTAAGGTTTTTAATCAGGGAAAATCAAATCAAATCAGGGAAAAATCAGGGAATTTGATTGCTAAAAATGTGTGGCCACCCTGACAGGGTTGAAAGGGTTAAATCAAAGACCTTGATGGGAACTTTAATAGTACATGATTTAAATGAAAGGAAAGAAAACGGAATATAGAACCAACAATGGATGCTTTAACAAGGTGTTAAATTGTTGACCAGTTTCAGTCATACAATGACCTTTTTCAAGAAGTTAGTTATACTGAAGTATTAAAAAACGGATAAGTAACGTCAAGTGATCTTAATTGTTCTAAACAAATTACATTTTTCTGAACATCATTAAACAAAAATGAAAGTAGATTGTTACTTAAAAGATAGCATTATTTAAAGGAGTCTTATTT
This sequence comes from Anodontia alba, assembly GCA_964016985.1. Classification (NCBI taxonomy): domain Eukaryota; kingdom Metazoa; phylum Mollusca; class Bivalvia; order Lucinida; family Lucinidae; genus Anodontia; species Anodontia alba. The sequence continues at coordinate 96,505,156 of OZ024826.1, read as the reverse complement.
AAACCACCCAGACCCTGTCCATGCAGAAGGGATTATTAGGGGTCAACCTCCTTACATAGCCTTGTTTTGTGTCAAACTGAAGGAGGTGTTAACACTTACAATGCTGTGGGCAAATTCTGCATATGATGATATTTTTTTTCCTAAGGAGACAATTTGCAAATCCTATTATTTAGGAGAAATTAGAAAAATATTTCAAAACGTCGTCTGCTGAAATTTTTATTCGGTATTCAAAGTGTTTACCCTGATCCTTCTGAACCCGGATAGGCCCTGCCTTTGCAAACAGCGTAGATCTAGATCAGTTGGCTTCTTCAGAAGCCAACTGATCTGGATTAGCACTATTTGTCACAAAGTATGTGAATTTGTATAAACAACCTAGATCAATTAATCTGATTGGCTGAAAATTAGAAATGGGCATGGGATCTTAATTTATTCAACATGACATGGGTTAAATAATAGCTGACTCAGACTGAACCCTTTTTTGGGTCCAGATTTAATGTGATGCAGTCAAAATTTTATGTTCAATTTCAGTGTCTTTATTGTTTTCATTTGATCAGAAATGATGGTTGGCCATGTAAACACTTATCCATGCGTTTATTTCTATTCTTGTTTATTTCAGTGAAGAAACAGTCAGAAAATCAAGATATACAGTTTAAACCACCCAAAAAAGCAAAGGAGCTGAAGGTTTTAGATCCGAAATCTGCTCAAAATCTCTGTAAGCTAATTTTTGTATTGCTTGAAAGGCAGAGATGATTCTGTCAGCACTTCCTGTCTGTTACCATTGTTCCAGATAAGAGAACAATTACCATTGTTCCAGATAAGAGAACAATGTGTCGCGAACAAGGAACACAACTCTGACTTCTTCGGGTTTTTAAATTACCTGCTTTGCCTAAAATCCATGTAGTGTGAAGCTGAAAACTGGTGTCTGGCTCATAACTCCTTAACTGTACGGAATATATTCATGAAACTTCACAGATGGGTAAATCATATTGAGACCACTAGTCACAAACAAGGAAGATAACTCTGGCGACTTTTTTTTAACCACTCCCCTTGCCTAAAATCTATGTAGTCTAATGCTGAAAATTCATGTCCGGCTCATAACTCCTCAATGGTATGGAATACTTTCATGAAACTACACAGATGGCTAAATCATATCGAGGCAATGTGTCACGAACAACAAAGACAACACAGGCTACAGCTGGCTACCAGACAGAGGCATCCATGTCCTGTAGACACTTTTGAAATCTCCCTTTCTCCGGGTGACAATGCAAAATGACCCGCAAGGGTTGACCTTGTTTTTCTGCTATAACTCATGAAATATTTGAAATTTTTCAATGAAACTGATAAAATTGTATGTGTCAGGTAAAGAGAAACTGCTACATAAAAACTCCTCAGTGACATTATGAAATGTCTCCCCCTTGTATCAATAGTAAAAGAGTAGAAATAATTTTTATGAAGAGTCAGAAATCATATTTATGGTAAATGTCCTAAAATTTCCAACACTTTATTCCAAACCTTTTTGGCTCAAATTTTGCTTTTTATGCAGTCCTTTCTTAAAATAATGAAATGGCAAACAGTGTAAACCTGATCATTCAGGAGCAGTCTGATCTGGGTCTACACTGTTTGCGTATGCCATTTTCTCAGAACTTTTGATGTTCGAATTTTAGGACATTTACCGTAATGGAAATTTTTCAAGAAATAAGTCTGAAGGAATCGAATAATTTAGACCAATTTAGCTGTACATTTTCAGACATATTTTGGAAACAGAGCACAGAAATAAAAAAAAAGAAATGCTGAGAAGCGCTCAACAGGCTTTGTATTCTGTTATAATAATTCAGACTTTCTTAATTTTTGAGACACCCCAACACACAAAGAGAACTGGATACAGCTCCTCAGGACACAAGGTGATGTACAGTAATAACCCTAAGCATTGGCACAGATAGGACTTTGCAAACAGTGTAGACCCAGATCAGTTGCTGTAGAACACAGCATCTGATCTGGGTCTGCACTGTTTGACATACGTACAGAAATATTTTAGACACATCAACAGGTGGAAGATTGGACTATTTCAAATTTTTGGACATGTATGGTAAGTAGATAAGCTGTCCCAGTACTTAGGGTTAGTTGAAATAAAATATATTAAGTAAAAGAGACAGTTGATATAACTCTAGATAATTGGAGAAATTAAAAGACAACAGTACTTTTTGGCGGAAAGAAACACATTATTTGGAGCTATGAGTTGACTTCTGGTAAGATACTTAGTACATCCTTATAAAATCTTGCCAAGTAATAGATGTAGGTCACGGCTACTATTTAATGAATGTCAGATTCTATGATATGTCTTGATGTTACTGACATGTTAATATTTTTTACATTTTCAGCAATATTGTTAGGGTCTATTAAAGTTCCGTATGAAGAGATAAAACGCCGAATTCTAGAAATGGATGAAGAAAATCTTACATCCGCTATGGTAGAACAGCTTATTAAATACATGCCTGATCCTGATTCCATGAACCAGGTAGCTGGGTTGAAAGATGAATACAAAGATTTGGCTGAACCTGAACAGTTTTGTGTTACGGTAAGTTCATGAATACCAACTGTTTTGTGTTTTGCATAGCAACAATTGCACCAATTAAGGCAATAAATGTGGTTTAAATTTTACCCTTGTCATGCTGAATAAGATACCATGCCCACTTCTAATTGTTAACCAATGAGATTACTTGATCGAAGCTGTTGATATAAATTCACATAATGACAAACAGTGCAGATCCAGATCAGTTGGCTTCTGAAGAAGCCAACTGATTTGGATCTACACTGTTTGCAAAGGCAGTGCATATCCTGGTTCAGGAGGACCAGGGTCAAGATAATTATGTCCCCCACACCAGAGATGAGAGGATACAAATTGCATTTGGTCTGGATTCAATTTGCATTAGTATCAGTGTTGAGTCGGCACTGGCATGGCACTTCCTTGTTTGCATAATATCTTCTTAACCAAAAGAGAATTTTCTCCAATCTCGCTGGCCGTCCTCGGTGGCTTAGTTGACATCCAACTGGTGATCAGGAGGCTGTGGGTTGGAGCACTGCATTTTCCTTTGAAATGCATACTGTTGCCTTGTTATTGATTAACAGAAAGTTATGAAAATCCAAAATTAATTGCTCTTACTGCAAAATGAACTAATTGTTTCCAAAATGTTTTGTAAAAGTCTGCTGAGAAACCTTTTGTACCAGGAGACTTTTTTTTTTTTTTCATATTTTTCAATGTCTGACCTGCTTCTTTTAGCGTCAGTATACTGTAATAGCCCTAAATATTAAGATAGAGAAGCCACGAGCAAACAGTGTACAGTGTAGACCCAGATCAGATGCCACAAATGTGGCATCTGCTTTGCGTCTACTCTGTTTGCCACTCAACCAGCACTATTTTAGACACATCAACAGGTAGTGAAAAAGACTTTTTTTTTTTTATAATTTTAGGACAAGTATGGTAAGAGTTAAGGTGTCCCAATACTTAAGATAAATACAGTACCTTCTGATTTTTAAAGAAATAGGAAAATTAATGTTTTGAATATGCCTCTGATTTGCAGCTATACTGTTTATTATATTAACCCTTGTCATGCTGAATAAATTAAGATGCCATGCCCATTTCTAATTTCCAGCCAATCAGATTACTTGATTCAGATTTTTGATACAAATTCACATACTTAATGACAAACAGTGCAGATCCAGATCAGCTGGCTTCTTCAGAAGCCAACTGATCTGGATCTACACTGTTTGTTAACACAGGGCATGTCGTGTTCAGCAAGAGAAGGGTTAAGACATATCTGTGCAGATATTCAGGGTAGGTCAGTAATGACAAAAACATATATGTATCAATCCTTTTGACCCTGAGTTTCTGAAATGGGCTTATCCATCTCTGAATTTGGACACATCCATTGCTGCAAATATAGGAGTTTCAGTCAAAAATCAATAAAGAATGGCAAATAGTGTAGATCCTGATGAGACAGCTCGTTATGAGCCATCTCATCTGGATCTGCATTGTTCGCAAAGGTATCTGTGTTGGTCTGCAGAGATGAAAAGGTTATTGTATTATATGCAAATATTTGTTTTCCAGATCTCAAGTATTAAGAAGATAACTCCTCGGCTAAATTCCATGTTGTTTAAGATGAGATTTTCAGAAATGATAGGGGAAATTAAACCAGTAAGTATGTTTGACCTTCACTGTACTTGAAGATTTCAGTATTACGACCATTAAGAAGAAATATTTGATGATAATTCTGGGATAGTTTTCTTAATTTCTCCATAAAAACATATGTTGTGGGTACATGTACTCATTAGAAGTCACTTGGACAGTTTACCAAGGGCATGCCAAAAGACTGAACCACTTCCATACAAGCTGTCTTAGAAAACTTCTAAAGATCAAGTGGCAAGACAGGATTCCAGACACAGAAGTCCTGAAAAGGGCAGGGATGCAGAGTATACATACTCTTCTGAAATTGGCACAGTTAAGATGGACAGGCCATGTTACCAGAATGCCTGATGAACGCTTGCCAAAGAAAATCCTCTATGGAGAACTTCAAGTAGGAAAACGCTCCCATGGTGGTCAGAAGAAGCGATACAAGGACACCCTCAAAGCCTCCCTTAAAGACTTCAACATACCAACTGAGTCATGGGAATAGATTGCACAAGATTGAACAAAGTGGCGAGGCCTCATAAAAAGGGGAGCTGGTGAATACGAAGCAAAAAGAATCAGCGAAGCCGAGCAGAAACGTGCACAGCAGAAAGCCAGAGCTAAGGCATCACCAACAGAGCTTTCTTCCTCAGACCTCTCTTGTTCTATCTGCAACAGCAGTTTAGAGCTAAGATTGGTCTCATCAGCCATCTTAGAACACACAAATAATAACACATCACACAGTTGATTAGGATTGGTCATTGTCAGTAATGACAGACGAACAAGAGAGAGAAGTCACTTGGCAAGGCACTTCTAATGAGTACCCACAATATACTTCTTTATTAAGGAATAAGAAAGTTATCCCAAAATTATTGCCAAATACCCCTCCATAACAAGTCCCTTGGGTGCTTATTAGAAGCACCTTGAAGAGATCTTACAATAGCATCCACAGTTTTTGGACAGAAATAAAAAAAATATGATACAGTCGACTCTCGTTATCTCGAATTCCAAGGGACTCACTGAAACACTTTGAGATATCCGTACCTTGACATATCAGAGTTGAGAGAGTGAGGAAAACAATAAATTGAACAACCACATTTAACAAATGAATATGTAATTTGACTCATGAAGTTAGAAATATATATATAAAATAATGTGGAAAAGAGGAGAAATTGCTCCTTAGGAGCAATTTCTCCTCTTTTCCACATTATTTTGTTACCTATTGTCATAGTTTCATGTTAAAACAGGGACCAGATTTTCACTTCGAGATAAGCGGTAATTCGAAATAAGCGAGTTCGAGATAACGAGGTTCGACTGTATTTTGGTTGAAAATTAAAGCTAAAATATCTCGAAGTATGAGGCTAATCTGGACCTTTGCTGTTTCCGTATGTTCTGCATCTTGACAACTTTGGGAAGCATTTCAGTGGCCAGATGGTTAGCTCTCATGATTTTAGGTCACAAAGTCACGGGTTTGAATCCTGCTGGAGACGGAATTCAGCTCATGACTGTCAGACACTTCATTGCACAGAGCCTTTCATTGTCACCCTTCCATCATCTCAATATGACATAGGTAATGTTGAAAGGGACATAATCATCATTTGACAATCATCATTTGACAACTTCCATGATTTATTTGGGAGGGTATGCCTTTTCAGGATCAGCCAGATATCAGAGGACTTCTTAAGGTTTATCTTATCGGAGAAATAATTTTCTCCTGTTTTCAGTAAAACATTTGTTGTGGGTACTTACTGTAATTGCTTCACTGAGGCAATTCTAATAGGTGCCTATGACTTGTTAATGAAGAAGCAAAATATTCATAGCTCTAGATAAAAGGAGTATTAGATAAATATTTTTCTTATTTCATCATGGAAATATATGTTGTAGATACTCATTAGAAGTGCCTCACCAAGGCACTTTTAATGAGTACCCGCAGCATGTATTTTCATTATGAAAACATACCTATTCAAATATACTGAAAATTTTACCACCAAAAAATGAAAATTTTCAGATAAAAAATTCTGATACTTTTCATATTTCTGCTCAAAACATAGATTGTGGGTACTCATTAGAACCGCCTCGACGAGGCGGTTCTAACGGGTACCCACAATCTATGTTTTTGAGCAGAAATAAGAAAAATAATGTATACCCCTGTAAACCTCAGTTTTACTATATAAAAGTGGGGTTTAACGGAGTCAAAATTATATAGGCATGTTTTCGTGATGTATGTAAAAAAAAAGTAAAATATTAATATTTTTGTTGAAAAAACCCCCGAAAAAAAAACAACAAAAAAACCCTTATTTGGAGCTATGATATCCTAGAATTGTTACAAAATAATAGGCTTTAATACTAATAGTTCAATAAAGGTAAAAAAGGTTGCCTTTGGAAACAAAGAACACACTATGGAACAGAAAATGGGAGACGATTTAATTGAGACTCTTCATAAGCAGTAATGAAGTTTGCAACACTGCTTATGCCTCTAGCATATACATGAGCAAAACTCCATTTTCAAATATACCACAATGGGCCCAATAATTCCAAAGGAAATGCTAATCTGCTCTATGGTGATGTCTGGGGAGGTGTTCAACGCAGCCACGCGGCACTAATACCAGCTGCAGTGAAGTAAAATAAATGTCATTTTTCAATTACAAGCCTCGCCATCCATGCTAAGAGATTTTATGTGAAAGTGGTTTTGAAAATCAAATTTGTGCAGTTCTGATGTGAGATCTAGCTGAGCACTCTGAATAAGCAAGAATTCAAGGTTTCTTCAGACAAACAGCAAAAACCGTGCAGATGTGCAGGCAGACCAGAGTCGTCACTGGCACATCATAAGGTATATTTTCTTACATGCATTAAAGAAATAAGGGGGAAAAAATACAAGATTTTGTATATTTCAGTAAGTTTAAATGTTGTCAAACACTTTAACCATAATATTTGCCTATAAGTCAATGTATCACAAAAGTACGGTAAATGTCCTAAAATTTCGAACACTTTATTCCATACTTTTTTGGCCAAAATTTTGCGTTTTATGTAGTTGTTTCATAAAATAGTGGAATGGCAAATAGTGTAGACCCTGATCAGACTGTTCCTTTAGGATTTTGTCAACAACTTTGGTGTACGAAATTTTAGGACATTTACAGTACTGGCCGAATGGCAGAAGGTATAAACCATGAACAGGAGTAGTATGGACTGGGTCTATACTGTTTGCACAGGGATCCTTTCTCAATACAGTCGACTCTCGTTATCTCGAATTCCAAGGGACCCTCTGAAATACTTCGAGATATCCGTAGTTCGACATATCAGATTTGCAGAATTGAGGAAAAAATAATTCGAACAACCACATTTAACAAATATATATGTGTAATTGAACTATTGAAATCAGAGATGTATTGAAAATATTGTGGAAAAGAGGAGAAATTGCTCCTTAGGAGCAATTTCTCCTCTTTTCCACAATATTTTTTACCTGTTGTTAGATTTTCATGTTTAGGCAGGGACCAGATTTTCACTTCGAGATAAGCGGTTATTCGAGATAAGCGAGGTCGAGATAACGAGAGTCAACTGTATAGAGAGTTTATGTGGTATTTTATAATTTCAGGATTTAGTGAACTCAAGAGAAGCCTGTGATGAATTAATGAACAGTAGAAAGTTTCAGAAACTGTTAGAAATTATTCTTATGATAGGAAATTATTTAAATACGGGATCACGGAATGCCCAATCTTTAGGATTTGATCTTAATTTCTTAACAAAGGTAAGAACTACTATTTGATATCTCAGTGTGGGGCAGTATTCACCAATAATATCAATGCAATAACCCTTTTATAGTATAGTTATAAATATTTTATGTCATTTTGTGTTTGTAGTTTCAAAATAGGCAGTTATAAATATTTTGTGTCATTTTGTGTTTGTAGTTTCGAAATAGGCATTTTTATTATCTCATGTTAAGAGCCTGCAGAAAAGCATGACATATCTTGGTGTCTGTCATCCGTCATTGCCCTAAGACATCGTCAAAAGCAATATCATGTTACAATAACATTAGAAGGCTTCAGAGTAAGCATGCAGTTCCAAGTAAGTGTGCAGATATCAAATGATATATGTACGTTAGTTCCTTGGATTTCATCCATTTTTAATCATTCAATATTTATAGATTTAGAGTTATTAAATAAAAATTGTCCTTAAATACTGAAAAATGTTCTTTATCCTGAGCTGCTGAAATCTCCTAAGAAATTATTATTAAAAAAAAAAAAAAAAAAATTTAAAAGAAAGTAAAATAAAAAAAAAATAACAGAACAACAACAACATGTGGCATCTTCTAGAAACTTGTTCTGTGAGAGCTAAAATCAAGCAGAAGTTAGATATTTTTGGGATGGGAGGTATTATCCTGTTTGTCATTCCGTTCATCTTACGTTGCATTGTGTGGATATCGCAGAAAATATTTGAGCCAGGTCTTTGATATTTGACAGACTTATTGGGAAGGAGAAGTAGATCACCTGATTAACTTTTAACAATGAAATGGATTAATTTTACAAGAGTTGTGCCCCTTTTCAAGTTTGGCATTTTCTAGGGACAAGTATATAGTTGGGGGTGTAGCGTTTTTACAAACACAGATTTCTAATCTCATCTTGTGGCTCATAGTATATTACTCGAATATCATATTTAGCCAAAATACAGTGAACCCTTGTTACAATGACAGCATTTGTTCCCAAAGATGTTGCCATTAAACTGAATTTGCTGTTGTAAAGAATCCTTAATGGACACAATGATTTGTAAGAAAGACCTTATTTTGTTCTTGTTTACTCATAGAACATATGTTTTGGATATTTGTACTCATAGAACATATGTTTTGGATATTAGTTAGAATTGCATCAGTGAGGCAATTCTAACAAGTATCCAAAACATAAGTTGCTTGAAGTTTAATGCAATATTCTTGCATAATATCTCATCAGTTGTCACCTCTTGTGCGAAAGGTTTTTGACATTCAAATTGTCATTGTAACGAATTTTGTTGTTGTATCCAGTGTCGGTATAAAGAGGGTTGACTGTATTGGGACACCTTTTCTCCCTACCATATCAGTTCTAAAATTTGAACAAATCTGTTTTACTACTTGTTAAATTGTCTCAAAACTACTGGGCCCAGTTGTTCAAAGCGTTGTTAGCTGAATGAGCTCGTTAGTGGTCAAAATGTTAACTGTTCTATTATTACAATACCTAATTCAGAGTTTTTTTTCGCTGGAAAAATGCAAAAGCTACTCACATTTTTTCAGCAAAAAATATTAGCATATATGCCATATTTAATGATTAAAGGTTTAACGATACGGTAACTAACGACATCGTTAGTTTTGAACAACTTGGCCCTGGTTGAGGAGCAAACAGTATAGACCCTCATCAGATGACGTGTTCCACGGCAGCTAACGTGTGTCAACACTGTTTGCTCAGGCCTGTCTGTCCGAATGCTTATAATGTGAACAAATCAGTTTTAATAATACTTGTTGAATTGTCCTAAAACTGCTAGACTGAGTGGCAAACAGTTTAGACTCTGATTAGATGCAGCATTCTGCGACATCTTATCTGGATCTACACTGTTTTCTCAGGCCTGTCTGCCCCCTTACTTAGGGTAAATATGGTATATTTTACTACCTGTTGATGTGTCGGAAAACTGCTGGACTGAGTGGCAAACAGTGTAGACCCCAGTCAGATGCTGCATTCTGCAACATCTTATCTGGGTCTACGCCAGCCTTGGTGGCTCGGTTGCACATCAGACTGGAGATCAGGAGGTTGCAGGTTTGACTACCGCTGGGTCTGGCAACATTCTTTAGTGGGGATTGATCATGAAATATTTTCTACGATCATTCTCTCCCTTCCTCTGATTCAGGAAGGGCAGTTGTCAGTATTTGGCAAAAGAATATGTACATACTGGTTGACCGTTTAGAGGACTAAGCCTCCCCAGGAAAAGCGTGGTTAAGTAAACTGACCATGCTTGAATGACCCTAATTTGTTGACTGAGCCTGAAAACCTCAACACAAACAAACTTACCTGGGTCAACACTGTTTATTCAGACTTGTCTGTCCAAATACTTAGGGTAAAAAAAGTGATATGTATTTTGATTTTCTTTCTCAGTTGAGTAATACGAAAGCCCAGGATGGGAAAACCAATTTACTACATTTTATCGCCAGTGTAATAGAGACTAAACACCCAGATGTATTATACTTCAGCGAAGAAATTAGTCATATAGATAAAGCATCCAGAGGTAAACAATTTATCTTTAACCCATTTAAGTAGAGTGGACTCTTCTACCACAACTCTTTGGTCCGGTCAATTTCCAGCAGCAGGTGTCTAATTAGTTTTAAGCCCGTAGTAAATTCTTTTTCTAGAATGTTCTTTGATATTATATAAGGAGAAAAGATTTTCATATGGATATCTTTGTATACTGTCACTGGTAATTATTCTATACTGGATTACTTTAATATTTTATTCATTTTGGACTTAAACCTTTAAATTGTGGGATCAGAAACTGTTATTCAAAGGATTTGTTTAATAAATTCTTGTGGATTATTTCTGAGGGACTTTGAGACATAAACTTGAAAGGTACTTTTTTCTTACGTTCTTTTGTTTTGAATCTTGTCTTATTTTTATGCGAATAAACATTGTTAATAATTTAAAGCTTGTTGCTGGTTTCACGTTCATTTCTTTCTCGTTGCGCCTGGCTCATAACACTTGGCACATGCATACATCTTAACTCTTGCACACATTCATCCATGTTTGATGACCTATATTTTATGGTCCATAAGGCACACATCATTGTCTTCTTGTCTATATAATCGTCATGAATCTTGGTCAGAATGTTTGTCTTGATCATTTCTAAGTCAGGTTCTTTAAGTGCTATAATACTCAGTGAGCGATACAGGGCCTATGACGTTATTAGTACTAAGTCTTATAGAATTCCTGTAGTTACTGCAAACAGTGTAGACACTGATCAGATGGCGTGTTCTATGGCATCTGATCTGGGTCTACACTGTTTTCCAGTTACCCTTTGCGGGTCACCAGATTAAAATTAGTTAACACTTAGCACACAATGGACAAATTCAGCAGTTGACTGTGACGTTTTTCTTATTTGTCCCAGAAAAAAAAAGATTCTGACATTTATCAGATCCTTTACTCTGGGAAAAATAAGAAAGAAATATTTCACTGTTGTCTGCTGAAATCTTTCCAAAGCATGCTAAGCATTAAGTATGCTGCATCACACAAACTGGATGCTTAACCCTTATAGGACCAAGCAGAAGTTTTAGCAGAAGACATTTTATTTTATTTTTTATTTTATATTTTAGAGAAGGAAAAGCTTTACATATCATGCAAATTGGCTGCCAAGTAGATAAACCTACACGAAAAGTCAAGCCTTATTTTCAGTAAAAAAAAAAAAAAAAATCAAAATGTTGTCTGCTGCAGTTATGATTGGCACTTTAAGGGATTATACATACAGTCGAACCTCAATGGCTCGAACATCTTTGGGACCATGGAAATTCGTTCGAGACATGGGTAGTTCGAGCCACTAGGGTTAATCATGGCACCAGTTCAGGAAGCAAATAGCTATTGTATTTTGAGTGTACTCATTACAATTGCCTCTTTGAGGCAATTCTAATGAGTACATACAACTTACATTTTCACGATAAAATAAAAAAGAAATTTCTTAAATAATTGTTTTCTTGAGCTTTTGGAAGAATTTTGTAGGGACTCAAAAACGAGTTCGAATTAGCCATGGTAAACGAGCCATCGGTGTTCGAGCTATCGAGGTTCGACATTAGTGAATCCAGATGAGATGATTCTTTCTGAGATGTCTCATCTGGATTCACCCTGTTTGCAAAGATTTTAAAATAAAGTTTGGTCTATGGACTTCAAAGAATTAACCGCTGTCCTGCTGAACCCAGATATACCCTGCCTTTGCAAACAGTGGAGATCCAGATCAGTTGGCTTCTAAGAAGCCAACTGATCTGGATCTGCACTGTTTGCCATATAGTGTGTGAACTTATATCAGCAATCTGGATCAAGTAATCTGATTGGCTTAAAAATTTAAAAGGGCATGGCCTTTGGTTGAAAATTAGAAATGGGTGTGGTATCTCAATTTATTCAGCATGCAAAGAGTTAAGAGATGCCCAAGTTTTGAGAGATTCTAAATACTAGGGTGGTAACTTTCTGTGGGAGCAAAGTCTTTCCTTTTTAATTAGACCCTCCCTTTCAGAATGGGCTTCATGTAGGAAGCCACAAAAGTTTGTCATCCTTGACAGAAATGGCAGACAATTGCCAAGTATGTCTATTCACCTCATTATGCTGTCTTCAAATTCATATTTTTACAGAATTTTTTAACCCATTTATGCCAAGTGGACTCTTCTACCTGAACTCTTTGGACCAGTCCGTTTCCAGTAAAAGGGGTGTCTTTTTTTTTTTTTTTCTTTATTATTTCCTTGTTGTACAGAAATTCCTGTACTTAATGCAAACAGTGTAGACCCTGATCAGACACTGCAGCATCTGATCTGGGTCTACACTAGTACTGTTTGCAAATGTCCCATTAAATAGGTCATTCTCTCCCTTCCGCTGATTCAAGAAGAGCAGTTGTCAGTTTCTGGCGAAAGAATGTGCACAATACTGGTTAACCGCTTAGAGGACTAAGTCTGCCCAGTAAGCGTGTGGTTAGATCAATTGACCGCGCTCGACATGACCCCATTGGGTTGACTGGGCTGTAAAACCTCAACACAAACAAACAAAGGACACAAAGCACAAAATGGTTAATTACACTGATACTTTTATGAAAAAAATATATGAGTAGCTTTTGCACTCACTTGAATCAAAATATTTGTGTATATTTAACCCAGGTCCTGCTGGTCTAGATATGCTCTGCCTTTGCAAACAGTGTAGAGCCAGATCATTTGGCTTCTTCAGAAGCCAACTAATCTGGATCTGCACTGTTTGTCATTACTATTTGAATTTTGTATCAACCACCTGGATCAAGTAATCTGATTGGCTGAAAATTAGAAGTGGACATGGCATCTTAATTTATTCAGCATGACAAGGGTTGAAATGTTAGCAGTTCACACTGGAACCTTTTAAAGGACAATTCCTTATAAGATGGTTTTGGATATAAGACAGTTTAAAGGTAGAACCCAAAAGTGTTGTGTAGATTATATAGAAAAATGACCATTTATGTTCATTTTTCTATATAATCTATACATTTAGGTTTGGATAGAACATGTTCTTTGTTTGGACAGAAAAAAGGTTGTGTTGCTAACAGTTTTTTGCTTTGGATCCCAGCAACAGTATTACAAGGAGATTGTAGTGTGTTTAACAGCATGCTAATTTAGTATCTTCAGGGAGCTAAAGGTACTGTGAAGAACTTGGCTCTGGAGAATTGAGAACCATTTTTTCTCTCCGTTGAATAGGTTCTTCAGGATAGAATAACACATTAATCCAAAGATTTCTTTTTGGCTTCTCCAAGTAAGAAATTTTACCTACAGTGACAGTATCATTTCTCATTGAGAGCCATCGTCAGACTATGATCTTGACCTCGTGATGTCATGGGACTTGGTGCTTACCACGAGATTTGTTACTAGTGGTAAACAGGCTTGTAGATGTTGCTCAGGTTGTATGCCCCCTGATCCCGGTTCATGACGTGTGGAGACCGACTGATCCTGACAGCTTCTTTCACTTTTCTGAGTTTCTGATTATTTTCCCTGTCAACTACTTTTGGCTCCCGCAAAACTGTCACGGAAAATGAAAATTCTGATTTGGATAAGCCAAAATGAAATCTTTGGATTAACTCTTAAAATGCCAAGAAAACCTGCACCTGAAAATGTCATCTGTTTATGTCGTCTGCTGAATATTCTTGCAAACTTTTCAAACCTATTTTTGCATATAGGCAAACAGTGTGGACCAGGGCTCTGGAAATTTTGAAATCTGAATCGGTCCAGCCGATGACGTCATCAATTCATCAATGAGCCCATTCCCCCCCCCCCACCCCCCCCCCCCCCCCCACCCCCCCCCACCCCCCCCAAAAAAAATGTGTATATAACCTGTCACGAAAACTAATGACAATTGGCAGTCCTGTAACTCCTTTTAAATAATACACCTCAACTCAGTTATATGACGGAAGTCCGGGTACAACGAGCATAATCAAAGCTGGCCTCATCAATAAATACAGTCAGGTATGTAAAAAGAAAGAAAAAAAAAAAAGAAAAAAAGAAAAAACGGTTTTGTTGTTATTTCCACCTCCGCAGGGTTTTCCTAAACTATTTATAAACAACTGATTCCCATCTTGTATAAGCGCGAAGACGGCGGGAAACAGGAGAGACGGAACGAAACGACTTTCATGGACCTAATTAGGTCTAATAAAAAAGGCCTGCGCCACGGGTGGTTTTGCAGTTTTCAGTGTTTCAAGATTTAATCAGACTGCTTAAATTTTAAGCACTGACCAATCTTGCCTAGCGCAAGTGGTGCATTACTTATTTTTACTCTGAAACCTACCTTGAATTATACTCGCGTGTTACGGCAATCAACAAAAAAAAAAAAAAAAAAAAAAAGAAGCAATCAATTATACCCAGATCAGACGCCGTTGTATGCGACATCTGATCAGGACGTACACGGTTTGGGAATTCATTTATCGAATCTGGGACCGACAAACCGTGTTGATCAAAACAAAAAAGAATAGGAAGAAACGGGTGCGTTCAAGTGGTGCATTCTTTTATCACTCTCAGTAAAGCGACCTTTGATCTTTTGGACACGCCGACTGCACCTGGATGTTTTGCAGTCTCAGTGTATTCACACGTGTCACACAAACGGATTAATTATCAGACTACCGTTACTGATGATTCCCGCACAAAGGTCAGTGAAGTGTTGATTTTTTGACAATGTTTGGATAATGATGTAATTAATTTGTTGCCGTTATTCAGCTGTCTCTCCAATATACATGTCAAATGACCGTTTAGAGCCTTTTAACTACCATAATACCGCATTTAAAAGGTGTGCGGACGTTGTCAGTTTGGAAAGACTTGACCGTTTGTGATTTTTTAGACATCATTGATTTGTGAAAATTGGTTGGTTTGGGAAATGTTGGACCGATTTATTAGCGTTTTGGGGTGTTTGAAATCGGTCCAGAATTCTTAATTTCGGTCTAGACCGGCTATTTTTCCGGTTTTCCCGAGCCCTGGTGTGGACCCAGATCAGACTGCTCCTAAAGGAGCAATCTGATCTGGATCCACACTGTTTGCAACAATGACTTTTAAAGTAACTGGCAGAAGACAAACCAGACGACAATTGTTGTGATTGGCGCTTTAAGGGTTAACATGCTTTCTCTCCTACAGTATCTGATGAGAACTTAAAGAAGAATATAAAGCAGATGGACACACAACTGAAACAGCTGGAAACAGATCTCAAGTCATTAAAGAAGTCCATGGGAGATGGTGATAAGTTCCAAGATGTCATGAATATATCCTTGAAAATACAATACATATATAAGAGTGGGCAGCGCTCTGCGAAAATGTCTTCAGGCATATGCTGATGGCTAAGGTCCTGATCAGACTGCACATCCGTGCAGTCTGATCAGGACCTTCACCGTCTGCTAACAAAATCATTGCATACTACATATATATATAATATAATCAGATTTTTTATTAATGTGCAGGAACATGGGCAACATCCACATCAGTGGGCCCCCTTCCAGATAGCTGGCTTGCTGTACGCATGGCAGGTCTCACATCAGATCTCCAGGTATGTCTATCATAAGGGTTGATATCCGAGAGCTTCCACTCTCTGCAATTCCTCTCTGTCAGCTGCTTCCATGTCATCTTGGGCCTCCCAGACCCACGCTTTCCATCAACCTGTATGTCAAAGGCTGTCTTGACCTTATGAATGGAAAGCAAATGCCCGGATGATACTTTGTGCATGTGCAGGATGATCTGAATCTTCACATTATGCGCATGGATGAAGGCACTTCAATACTTGACACAGCCCAGAGTATCATTATATCACAACTGGGATAGGAGTATCATTATATCACAACTGGGATAGGAGTATCATTATATCACAACTGGGTTAGGAGGGGGACATTGTTTTCAGTCTGAATCCCATTAGTTTAAGAATCTGCTTCAGTGTGACAATTTCTTGTGTGCCTATAATCTCTTGAACCATTTGGCAGATTTTCAACAAGCTGATCTCCATAGAGCAGTGGATAAAGTGTCTAATGCGCAGATCTCGGATTTGCAAGTTCAAATCACAGCTTTCCCACATAATTTTTATGGAGGTTGATTATGAAATAATTTCTTCATTCATTCTCCCCTTTCTGCTTTTTTAAGAAGAATAGTTGTCAGTTACTGGCAAAAGTATGCGTACAAAATACTGGTTAACTGCTTATAGCATAAATCTTGTCCAGGAAAAGGTAATAGATTTAATGACTGGCTTGGACAGCTTGTGAGCTTAACCCTAGTCTTGCTGAACCTGGATAAGTCCTGTCTTTGCAAACAGTGTAGATCCAGATCAGTTGGCTTCTGAAGAAGCCAACTGATCTGGATCTGCACAGTTTGCCATTAAGTATGTGAATTTATATCAGCAATCAAGATCAAATAATCAGATAGCTGAAAATTAGAAGTGGGCATGGCATCTTAATTTATTCAGCATGACAAGGGTTCACATTATTGACTGGACTATAAAACTCCAAATCAAATTAAATCAAATCCACAATTTAAAACAAATTTGCAAAGATATATCATTGGAGCAAGATTCAGAGCTGTTTAGATTTTGGTGACCTTGACTATATATGACCTCGGTGGCTCAGTTGGATGCGCCATCCGACTGGAGACCAGGAGGTCGCAGGTTCAACCCCCGCCGAGGTCGGCAACATTCTTCTTTCCTGGAGATTGATCATGAAATATTTTCTACGGTCATTATCTCCCTTCCGCTGATTCAAGAAGGGCAGTTGTCAGTTTCTTGCGAAAGAATGTGCACAATACTGGTTAACCGCTTAGAGGACTAAGCCTGTCCAGTAAACGTGTGGCTAGGTAAACTGACCGCGCTCGACATGACCCCACTGGGTTGACTGGGCCGTAAAACCTCAACACAAACAAACAAAGGTCACAATACATTTAAGATTGTCAAATTTTATCCAAAAAAAGATGGCACTTTGCCTCCTGAAGTGATGGATTTAAATTTGCATTCATACACATAGCTGGGACAGTGTGAGGACTTGATTAGACTTGGATGGCCTGTATCTCGTTCTTAGAACTATACATGTACATGACATTGAATGTTTGAGGTTGGGGGTCATCTGTTTTTTGTTGTTGTTTTTTTTTTTTCTTTTTTTTTTTTTTTTTTCTGAAAACAAATTTCTAATTATTATGCTTGCAGAAACTTTGCTGTACGAAATTTTCGGACATTAATTGTGCTTCGCAAGACACAGGACTCGTGATGTGATTTTTTTTGTGTGTGTTTTTCAAATTTCCACATAAAACATACTGTAGCACTTCCAGAGCTCAAAATGGCCTAGTCTTATGTTTTTATTTTAAAGTACAGTGAAGCCTCATTACAATAATTACAACAAAAGCATTTGTTTCCAGAAATGTTGCCATTTAAATGTTGTGAAGAATCCTTAAATGCAGTGGAGTGATATGTAAGAAAGGCCTTGTTTTATTCTTATAGAACATATGTTTTTGATATATTTAATAAAATCACCTCACTGAGGTAATTCTAAATTCTAACATATCAAAAAGACATGTTTCTTGAAGTAGTAAATGCAATATTCTTGCATAATTTCTGATTAACTGCCTCGTCATCAGCAAAGGTTACATGCCAGTCAAATTATTAGACAGTCGACTCGTTATCTCGAATTCCAGGGTTCTCTTTTAAACACTTCGAGATATCCATACCTCGCTATATCAGAGTTGCGGAATTGAGGAAAACCATTGATGGAACAACCACATTTAACAAATCAATCTGTCATTTGCCTCCTGAAGTTACAGATATATTGAAAATATCATGGAAAAGAGGAGAAATTGCTCCTTAGGAGCTATCCTTGTAGCAGGTAAGGGTAGCGGGGGAATGTTTTTATTTCTTCTGTTTCTTCACTTTCATTCCTGTTCCTCATTCTTCCCTGTCACTCTCTTTCATCTCCTGTACTATCTTTTCTATCTTTTTTCTCCCTTACCATGGGAGACGACATAAATGACCCACAGGAGTTGACATGTCATTAAACCCCAACACAATCAAAGTCTTCTAATTAAGCAGTTTAGAATTTCAAGTTTGCTATAAATGTTCCTTAACCCTGTGTACCAATTCATTGGCTCTGCTAAGGAACAGTTTGAGGTGTTAAACACCATGTACAAGAAACTGGAGAGCTTGTACAAGGATCTGGGAAAATTCTACACCTTTGATCCCCACAAATACAATATGGAGGAGTTGTTCCAAGATATCAAAACATTCAAAGATTCTTTCCAGGTAAGTGATTGTGGAATGATAATATAGGGTTATTGCACTGATATTGGTGAATATTGTCTCGAATTGGGATATCGAAGGACGTGAGCTTGCGAGAGTCCGTAGATATCCCAAAGAGGGACAATATTTACCAATATCAGTGCAATAACCCTTTTATTATTTAGCTATAAATATTGTTCCCTCATTTTGGTTCTTATTCTGTATTTTTTTTAATGTGACGCTGCAAATAGCGCTTTGTAATAGTGCAAAACTGATATCAGAAAGTGATATCATTTTTGCTCTAGTGCTGTAACAAATCATTTTTGCACTGTTGCTGTTTTGCAGCAAATCTAGTCGTAAAAACAAATTATTTAAGCAAATATCAGTTGTGTTGCTTAACTTGCAACTTTCGAACTTTAAGAGTAAATTATATGATGTTTAGGTCCCACATGACGTGACGTCATATTTCATGTGACATCAAGTGAAAATGACATCAGCAATTTTGACGTCAACGCCAACATTCCACAATGGTAATAAAGTTTGAGATTTGTTAATGGTTGATAAACAAGAATTATTGATCTAAAGAAAGCATGTAATTTTGATATTGCGTTCTGGTTTTGAGAAATATAGGCATCATTATTCCTTGGATTTTACCGTTTATTTCTAATCATTTATATTTTATTTATAGCTATATAATAACATGTCTTTGTACATATGAGGACAGTGAAGGCCTAGATCAGCCTACGCATATGTGCAGTGTGGACAGGGCCTTTACTGTCTTTGCTGTCTGCTAACAGAATCATTGGATACTGCAGAATGTATGAATGGAGAGCAAAGGCTCAGATAATACTTTGTGTATGCGCAGGATGATCAGAACCTGCGTTTTTTGTGCTTGTTCGAAGGCTCGTTTTTGCTTGACGCTGCCCAGCTAATAGTTAACCCTTCTATTGCTGAACACGGCATGCCCTGTTTTAGCAAACAGTGTAGATCCAGATCAGTTGGCTTCTGAAGAAGCCAACTGATCTGGATCTGCACTGTTTGCCATTAAGTGTATGAATTTATAGCAACAATCCGGATCAAGTAATCTGATTGGCTGAAAATTAGAAATGGGTGTGGCATCTTAATTTATTCAGCAGGACAAGGGTTAAGAGGAGTTTCATGATAAATAATTCTCTTATTTCATCAAAAACCTATTTGTGTTAGGCAATTCTAATGAGAACCTGCATTTTAGTTTTCATGGAAAAATAAGCAAAATTAGTCCCTTTTGGTTAAACCATTGTAGTCTGGAGACCCCTAGAAGGATAATTGGCAAACAGTGCAGACCCAGATCAGACGCCACAGAATGCAGCATCTGATCAGGGTCTCCATTGTTTGCGAATAATTCAACTGTTTTGCTCTAGGAATATTTAAATCATATAGCCTGACATACCTATAATCAAAATTAGAATCTGTCAATATATAGAGTGGTAGAGTTCATTCAATCTACAATGGGTTGGCCTCAGTGGCTGCCTTGGATGCGCATTCGACTGGTGATCAGGAGTTGCAGGTTCGACCCCCGCCAGGTCAGCAATATTCTTTCGTAGAGATTGATCATGAAATATTTTCTAGTCATTCTTTCCCTTCCACTGATTCAAGAGGGGCAGTTGTCAGTTCCTGGCAAAAGAATGGGCACAGTACTGGTTAACCGCTTAGAAGACTGGAACTGACCACGCTAGACATGACCCCAATTGGTTGACTGGGCTGTAAAACCTGAACACAATCAAATAAAACCAATACTGTAGGTAAATATAATAATCTTTGCAGACTGAACCTCATACTAGGTAAAATTTCATAGCTTTAATTTTAACCCAGGTCCTGCTAGACCCAGGTATGCCCTATCTTTGCAAACAGTGTAGATCCAGATCAGTTGGCTTCTTAAGCATGTGAATTTCAACAACCTAGATCAAGCTATCTGATTTGCTGACAATTAGAAGTGGGCATGGCATCTTAATTTATTCAGCATTAATTTATTCAGCATGACAAGGGTTTAAACTGTCTCTTCTCTCGACCATTGAATAGTCATTTTTTTTGTACTACCGTTAGGCATGAGAGGTCATCCTGCCGACATCACATTGGTGTAAACTTTTTTCTGCTGCATTAGAAATGTCAAAGCCTGTTTTTTGGGAGATATATGAAAAACATTTCAAAATGTTCTGCTGAAATTGCCCAGAGAGTGGTAAAAGTCTCAAATGTTTTGCATGCAGCAGGAATCAGACAGTATCTTATTTGAAATTATTTTCTGATACTAGGAAGCAGTAAAGGCAAACCAGAAGAAGCGTGAAACCGAAGAAAAGATACAGCGAGCCAAAGAGGCCAAAATGATTGCAGAACAAGAGAAGAAGGAAAAGAAAGCCAGACAGAGAGCATTAGTGGACATTACAACTGGTTTGTATTTCTCTTGGGAGAGAATAAAACACCACCCCTACACCCCACATGCCGACAGCATTATTGTGCAGCAGTAAAACCAGAGTCTGCTGTTTGCACCTTCGATGTGTACTTTGTTTCCAAAAGATTCCCTTTCTACAGAACATATTCACATATATACATTGCTCCAGATAGTAGAGGGTATCCACATAATATTTTTCTTGTTTCTCCACGAAAACATATTATGGGTACTCATTAGAAGTGCCTCGGCGAGGCACTTCTAATGAGTACCCACAACATATGTTTTTGTGGAGAAATAAGAAAAAATATCAATACTTTTCAATTGAAAAGAGTGCCTTATCTGGAGCTATGATATATGAACAGCAAAGAAGATCTGTGCGGTCTGGTCAAAGCTTCTCCTGTCAACACACAGGCAGATTGATTTTGGGCCTTCTCTATTCAGATACTATTTTCAACCTAATTACTGCACTTACCCCTATAAGCACTCAGTCAATCAAAATTGTAGTCTTCAGATTATAGTCTGTGTACTTTTATTTACATCTTTATAAAAGATACTTCTTTGTTGTAATAGCTTACTTCTTTATGTAAAAGCATTTGTCAGGGAGGTGCTTTAATGAGTACCCACAACATATGAGCCAGCGCAGGACAAAACTTACAATAACACCTCTGTAACCAGCAAAGACTCAGAACACCCTGCACATCTGCCATGTGTATTTATTACTTGGTTACCCTTATGCCACATTTTGATTGACATGTCTGTTTTTATGTCCATTTCAGATGAGAACCAGGAAGGTGTGATGGATAATTTATTGGAAGCTTTGAAGACTGGTTCTGCCTTTAATGTTGGTCGAGAGAAACGAGATGGAAAGAGGAGAACACCGAGGGCTGCTGGAGGTAATTAATAACACTTAGCACTTTGGGTAAAATTTCAGCAGACCACATTTTGAAATATTTTTCTTATTTTTCCCAGAAAACAGGTTTTGACATTTCATTCAAGTTGTCTTTACCTGTTTTCTGGAAAAAATAAGAAGAAATATCATTAATGTGCTGTCCACTGAATTACTTAAAATCTTAATGCACCAGTTGCAACAACAATGGTCAGTATTTGTTTTTTGTTGTTTTTTTTTTATTTTTTCTGAGAACATGTAGCTTGAAATTTCATGTGATATGTCTGTAAATCAGAAGAAATACATGAACTGTCAAGGGTCTTACCTTCTCTGAAAAAATAATATATTATTATATAATATTTTAGAATGTTGAATTTTGAATGGCTCTTTAACACTTAAAGGGCCATGCAGAACTGTAGCAGATGACACTTCTCAAATATTTTTTTTTTGGGGTTTTTTTTTTTTTTTTTTTTTTGCTTGTACTTTTCAGAGAAAACAATGCTTGACATTTCATGTGAATTGTCTTCAAATTCACATAAATTATCGAATCTTATTTTCTCTGAGAAATATATATAAAAATAATCTGAATGTCATCTTCTGCAGTTAAGATTGACACTTTAAGAGTTAACGGTTAATGCATATTCAGAAAATGAATGTCCAGACTGGCCTGCTCATTCATGTACACAATCTAAATTTGGTCTTCAGTTTTGCAGATAGATTCTGCAGAAGACAGATTTCCTCCAGGAACACAGCTAAGGTTAAGAGCACCACAGGCTGATCTGGGCCTTTTTGTTTGAGTATGCATAAAGTCATTGAAAGCTGAATTAAAAATATTAGTGGATGAAAACACAGGTCTAGATAAGAGTGGGTATCAGGTAAATAGTTTTCTTATTTCTCGACGAAAACATATGTTGTGGGTACTCATTAGAAGTGCCTCACTGAGGCACTTCTAATGAGTACCCACAACATATGTTTTCGTCAAGAAATAAGAAAAATATAGCTACTTTTTGGTTGAAAAAAGCACCTTATCAAGAGCTATGATGAAAATGTCAAATAGTTTTCTTTGTTTTTCTCAAAAAAGAAAAAAACACAACAAAAAAACAGAGCTTTACATTTCTTGTGAATTGTCTCATTGGGATAAAACAGGGCTTGATATTAATTTTCTTGTGAATTGTTTCTTTAGGAGACACTTTGGAGATGGTTCACAAAAAAATACCAAGCCCAATTTCAGAAAACAGCTTAATATTTATTGTGAATTGTCTCATTAGGATAAAACAGGTCTTGACATTTCTTGTGAATTTTCTTCTTAGCAGACAATTCACAAGAAATGTCAAACCTTGTTTTCTGAGAAAAGCAAAATCATTAGACATTATCATTCACTTATATTTTTAATTCAGCTTTCAATGTCAAGCACTGTTTTCTAGGAAAATGATCACAGATTTTGTTGTCTTCCAAATTACCTTCCAGCATGTTAAAGACAAGCTCCTTTTCATGTGACATTGCTCCTTTCTATTTTATTTGTAGACTGATGACCAAGCTTGCCAAGAAATCATATAGAGACCAATTCTTGATTAAATTTGTAATTTGTCTCCTTTGAACAGCCTATGCATCCAGACTGTATAGTGGAAGTCTGTAGTCTTTACTGTTTTTCGCAGACAATATCTTTGTAGTATCTGCAATAAAGCCTCAATGACTAGAACACCAATGACTCGTTTACCATGTCTAATTCGAACTAATTTTTGAGTCCCTAGGAAATTCTCTTGACAGCCCAAGAAAGCAAATACTTATGGATATTTTAGGGAAATTTTCTTATTTTATCATGAAATGTATGTTGTGTGTACTTATTAGAGTCACCTCATTGAGGTGATTCTAATGAATACACTCAACATATGATTATTATACAGAAGATTGAAAAGACAGTCGTAAATTGTATCCATTTGCATCCTGACCTAACATTATGATTAACCCATTGTAGTCGGAGACCCGTAAAAGGGTAATTGGCAAACAGTGCAGACCCAGATCAGATGCCGCAGAATGAGGCCTCTGATCCAGGTTTCCACTGTTTGCAAATAGTTTAGCCATTTTTCTTAAGGAATATGTAAATCACATAGGCTGATGTACCTAATATTGAAATTGGATTCTTCCAGTGTATAGTGTGGGAGAGTCAATTCAGTATACAATGGGTTAACCCTCAGTGGGATCGAACTGTCCATGTCTAGAACAAATTTACTTGGTCTCAAAGATGTTCGAGTTATTGAGGTTCAACTGTAGTAGAAAAGTAATTTGCTTTGTCGGCTCCTGCTGAAAAAAAGAAAAATCCTTTTGAGGAGGTCAGGTGATACAGGATCTTCTCTTTCATATTACTTTACTTTGGACAGGTTAACTCTTAAAGTGCTAATCACACTGCAGCAGAAATTTTTTTTTATTATTATTTTTCAGAAAAATTAAGGCTTGATATTTTATGTGAATCATCTGCTGATGATTCTCATGAAATGCCAAGTCTTGTTTTCTCTGCAAAACAATAATGATAAAAAAAAATAGACTGTTGTCTGCTACAGTTTTGCTTAACACTTCAAGAATCTTTTCATGAAGGCAAACAGGATAGACATTGATCAGACAGTGCAAACTCTCCCACTGACTGATTTATGACATTGCTGCATTTATTTTAACCCATGTCATGCTGAATAAATTAAGATGGTATGCCAACTGTCAGTCGATCAGAGTGCTTGATCCAGGCTGTTGATACACATTCACATGCTTAATGACAAACAGTGCAGATCCAGATCAGTTGGCTTCTGATGAAGCCAACTGACCTGGATCTACACTGTTTGCAATTGCAGGGCATATTCGGGTTCAGCAGGGCCAGGGTTAAGTGGCCAAATGGTAGCTCTTCTAATAATACAAAATTCACATTTCTAATATCCTATGTATTTAGTTTATTATGATAGGTTTATGAAATACAAAATTTAGTAATAAGATTCTCTGGAGTGTAAAATTCAGCCAGAAGTTGCTTGCCCTGCAGGACTAGTAGCTAGAAAACTCTATTCGCCCAATCAAATTTTTTACTATCCCTTTCTGAAATGTACCATGAAATTTCTGCATTCAGTTGGACGATTTCTCCAGTCTTTAAAACTATACCAAGAACAAGTTACCACTTCTCATTTGGTTCACTTACTACATCCATGTAATTTATATAATATTTGCTACAGAACCATATCTAAACTCACTACAGATGTAAAATCTATTCAAAATCGAGCTTCTGTCAGTAGTTTTGATTGTGATTAATGCCATTCTATTTTGTTCTGACTGATTTACAAAACAAATTCCGTTTAACTTTGCACCTGCAGTGATTCGGCCTTTTCAAATTTTGCCGCACAGATTTGTACTCACCATGTCAGGCGAGTTGAAACTAACTTTTGCTCGCCTTACAGTACTTTTATTTGCCAGTGCAAGCTGGAGAGTGGAATTTTACATCCTGATTCTTTGACATAATCTTAATCCTAGTCCTGATGAAACCGGATCTGCCCTGCCTTTGCAAACAGTGTAGATCCAGATCAGTTGGCTTCTGAAGAAGCCAACTGATCTGGATCTGCACTGTTTGTCATTAAGTATGTGGATTTGTATCAAAAACCTGGATCAAGAAATCTGATTTGCTGAAAATTAGAAGTGGCATCGTAATTTATTCAGCAGGGCTAGGAATAGTTATTTGCAGACATTTTAGAGTATTTTTTTTTTCTGTACAGAAAGTATCCACCCATCGTTAGCCTGCTGGCATGGAAAATTTGCAGATAGTATTCAAAATAGTTATTATAAATTTATACCCTGGAAACAAAGCCTGGTCTCTCAAATGCTTGGAGAAAGGCCTGACCCTATTTTTGGGAAACAGTAATAAGCAGATAGGATTTATTTGTCATCATCTGTCTTTCCTTGCCATGCAAAACTTACAGCAGATGACATTCCAATCATTTGAATCAGGAAATATCAAGTCTTCTTTTCTCTGAAAGAAAAAAAAAAAAAAAAAAAAAAAAGGAAAAAGAAAAAAAAAAAATTGAGAATGTTGTCTGCTGCATTTGTGATTAGCTTATTATGGGTTACAGATTTATAAAACAACTGTGTTATGTGTGTACTGTAGGTCAGGCTCGGAGAAATATGTTGGAAGGTAGACGGTCGATTACCGGGTTGCAGCCGCTAAACTAAACCGGTTAAGCATCTTATATTGTCATACACTATACATATCTGTTGCATTAGCTGATAATCTGAGCGGCAAAGTCAGAAAATGTACCTTGGCACATGTGCGCCCAGTGAAGATTCAGGTCAGCCTGCCCATTAGTGCAGTCTGATCAGAATCTTCACTAGGCGAATTTTGGATAGGCCTGGATCATAGCTACAGATAAGAGGGGGTATCCACATAATATTTTTCTTATTTCACTACTAATACATATGTTGTGGATACTCATTAGAAGCGCCTCGACGAGGCGCTTCTAATGAGTACCCACAACATATGTTTTCGTTGAGAAATAAGAAGGATATGGGCGTTTTTCAGATGAAAAAAGCGCCTTATCTGTTGCTATGCCTGGATGCAAAGTTCCTTCATTCCTACAACAAAGACTCTGATCAGACTGTGCAGATGTGTAGGCTGATTTGAGCCGTCATTAGGTGCTCGTCGGAAGGTACGTTTTTTCACTATGCGGCTCATCTATGATTTCATACAGCTGCTTAACACTATTACTTGTTCACTATACTGGCTATCTAGTGGGATATTATACACTGTTACTAGTGTTTCAGCCATGTCACTCCTAGCTTCCGATAAGATTTCTTTTTCAACAAAAAACTGGTGATATTGTTCTTGTACCTGCTTAGGCAGATGGAAAGACGGACAGAAAACCAGATCCTATCTGTCCATCCATCTGTCCGTCTGTCTGTCAGTTCACCCGTCTATCAACATCAATTTTGTGACCATCCTAGGATTAAAGTCCTTTCTTAGATTTCAATTGCTTTTACAATCACCTTACCTTGCATACATATATTTTGTGGATATTCATTAGAAGCAGTTTACTTAGGTGCTTCTAACGTGTACCCACAACATGTTCTTGTGGAGAAAAAAAAATATTTTTCTGAATAATCTTATTTAGAACTATGGTCACTTGGGTAAACTCTGCCTTACTTTTGGCTTAATATAAATAAACTACCATTTTTACCCAAAATATTTTGTCTCCTTAACATTTACCATACTGAAGTTTGAATATGTTGATCCTTGTCTTGCTGAATAAACTAAGATGCCACACCCACTTCTTATTGTCAGATTACTTGCTTCAGGTTTTTGATACAAATTCACATACTGAATGACAAACAGTGCAGATCCAGATCAGTTGGCTTCTTCAGAAGCCAACTGATCTGGATCTACACTGTTTGCAAAAGCAGGGCATATTTGGGCTCAGCAGGACTAGGGATAACATTTACCATACTTAAATTTGAACCTCCATTTGACAACCTGGCGATATGTCAGAAGTGTGTTAAAGAAATGGCGAAACAGTGTAGATATAGGAACAGTTTGCTCAGGGTCTACTCTGTTTGCTCAAGACATTTCTGTCCTAATGTTTAGGGTCAATGTGGTAGGTCAGATGACATAAAAATTTAAGTTGATTTATTTTTTTCATGTGTTGCTCTGTGTTACAAATATCGTCAATTAAGATTCAGAAAGTAAGGATACAATTCAGTATATTAGCTATATTACTACAATATATATATATATATATATATATATATATATATATATATATATATATATATATATATATATATATATATATATAAACCTGTAATTTTCATGTTTGAGGTTTGATGTTATGATTTTTTTTTTTTTGTCAGACAGTATTTACAAAACTTAAGGCTCCCAACCTCTTCTTTACAGGTAACAACGGTAACTGTCTTGAAAGTTTGTACACCAAAATTTCTGACAAAACAGCATACACAAACAATGCAGACTCAGATCTGACCAGGGACTGTACTGTTTGCCATTCCACTAAATAATCTAAGTAAGAACCGCGTAAAAAGCAAAATTGAGGCAGGAAAAAAGAGAAATAAAGTGTTTAAAAGTTTTAGGACATTTACCGTAGGTTAGAAAGAGCATGATATTGGATGTACCAAGAGCTATGGGTTTTTTTTGTTTTTTTTCACATGGCAGCCATTTTTTTAAACCAAATTGCAATTCTGAAGGATTAAAAAAGCCTTTCATTAAATTTAACCTGGCCCATCCAAAAAAAGACATACAGTAGCAGTGTTTATGAGGCTTTTACCCATGTTATTAATATAACTTGGTAAAGTTCTTAGCTCTAGTTGTGTTGTTAATGTTATTATTATTATTATAAACATTTAAAATGAAATCTCCTCCAGTCAGAAGACTTGTTAAGAAGGGGTATTTTATGATAATTCTGGAATAATTTTTCTTACTTTTTCGTAAAAACATATGTTGTGGGTAAACATTAGAAGCACCTCACTGAGGTGCTTCTAATGAGTACCCACAACATATGTTTTTATGGAGAACTGGAGAAAACTATCCCAGAATTATCACCAAATACTCCTCCTTAACAAGTCTACTTCAGTAATGCTTTTACAGACTATTAAATGCAACTAACTGCTGTTTTAAAAAGATGAACCACATCAGTATAAGGACCACAATATTATGTGTGTAAACAATGAAGGCTTGCAGCTGCAGTCTGATCAGGGGCTCCATACCTTAAGATAAGGCTATAGTTGAGGCACAGATTCGGGATAAAAGGTTATAGTTGAGGCACCGATTTGGGATGTCTTTAATTTTGCTCCAACGCATTTCTTGTGGGTACTCATTGGAATCACCATGGTGAGGCATCCAGTGGGTATCCACAATGTATGTATTGTTTTGATCTTTAGGTACTCACTAGAATTGCCTCTGCAGGTCAATTGCAGTGAATACCGACAAGATATGTTTAAGTACAAAAATAACAAAAATGATCTTCTGACACCTCCCCACATCTGGATCTATGACCTGAGTGAGGGGTTTGCTTTTTGCTGTAACTTCTGCACATATCACAACCTCTTTATAACACTATCGTTGGGGTCCATAGCAGAAACCGTGTTAGTTAAACAACCGTGTTTTATCCAAACAAAAATGTATAGATTATATTGAAAAATGACCATTTATGGTCATTTTTCAATATAATCTATACATTTTTGGGATCCATCTTTGAACCATGTTATATCCAAAACCGTGTTATAAAGGACCATGTTATAAAAAGGTTGTAGTGTATGTTTGAGTACAAAAATAACAAAAATGATCTGACACCTCCCCACATCTGGATCTATGTCCTGAATGAGGGGTTTGCTTTTTGCCGTAAATTCTGCATATATCCAATTTTCATCATACATCCAGATCCAGACAGGAGGCATATCCAGATAAATGTTTTGTCGTATTTCTTCACAAAAACATGTTCAATGCACTCATTAAAAATGCCTCAGTGACATATGTTTTGATGGAGAAATAAATAGTTTCCTTATTTCTCCCTCACAAAAAAAAATTGTAATTACTCGTTAGAAATACCATGTGCGGCACTTTTAATGAGTAACCACAACATATGTTTTTGTGGAGAAATAAGATACTTTTTCGTTGAAATAAAAAGGTGTCTTATTTGTAGTATGTTTTCATACAACAGAACATAGGAGCCAGTGCACGACAATACCAACAAAATGACATGTGCGTCCAGCAAAGACTCAGATCAGCCTGGGCATCTGCCGTCTGATCAGAGTCTTCACTGTCCACATGAAGAAAGCTTGGGTCCTTTGCTACCCAACTGAGTGCAAAGTGAAGACTCTGATCAGACTGTACCGATGCTGAGTCTTCGCTGGGTGCACATGCCATTTTGTTGGTTTAGTCGTGTGCTGGCTCATATTATTTCTGATGAGTTACCCAGATGAGCCGGTAGATCTAGGCCTTCATTGCACATCCAGAAAGGGCCCTTTTTATTTGATGAAGTTCATCTTATGTGTATTGATATCTGCACTGGTCCTGCTGAACCTGATAGGCCCTGCCTTTACAAACAGTGTAGATCCAGATCAGTTGGCTTCTGAAGAAGCCAACTGATCTGGACCTTCACTGTTTGTCATCAGCATGTGAATTTGTATCAACAACCCAGATCAAGTAACCTGATTGGCTAATAATTAGAAGTGGGCGTGGCATCTTAATTTATTCAGCATGACAAGGGCCAAAATATTGTTCTAATATTCTTGTATATGTGCCTAAATTCATGTAGAAATGCAATAGAGTTATAAATTAAAATTTTTATTATAGTTCCTCAGTATGTACACTAAGTATTGGAACACCTTATCTACTTACCGTACTTATCTTAAAATTTGAAATGGTCCATTCTATTACCTGTTGATGTGTCTAATATATTGCTGTATGTATGGCAAACAGTGTAAGCACAGATCCAGCCCTGTATTCTGTGGCTTCTGATCTTGGTCTACACTATTTGCAAAGGCCTATCTGTCCCAATACTAAGGTTATTAGGGTGAAATATGTTTTCTGGTTTGGTCTGTGTCAAGCAAAAATATACCAAAATTATTTTGACACCATAACCTCCTACCATATTTCTCCTAAATGTTGAGCAAGTCCATTTTATTACCTGTTGATGTTTATAGATACTCCTTGATTAGTAGCAGACCATGTAGACACTGATCAGAAGCCACATTTTGCAGCATTTGATCTGGGTCTACAGTGTTTGATGAAGCATGTCTGTCCAAATACTTAGGGTAAATACAGTAGTGATAATTTTTTTATGATTATTATTATTATGATAAAGCACCAGAGGTAGGTAGTGCATTTTAGCATTTAAGATATGTTTTGTCATAGTTTAACAGGTGTTCTTAATTTGACATATTCTTTCCCAATCCATGCTAAGCATTTGAACTTAGGTAAGAGGGTGCAATATAGCATTTTAAGATATGTTTTTGTCAGAGTTTAAGAGGTGTTCTTGTCATATTCTTTCCCTATCCATGCTAAGCATTTGAACTTTGGTAAGAGGGTGCATTTTTGCATTTTGATATATTTTTGTCTTACCGTAATAACCCTAAGTATTGGGACACCTTATTTACTTACTATACTTGTCCTAAAATTTGAAAAAGTCCAATCTTCTACCTCTTGATTTGTCTAAAATATTGCTGTGTGTATGGCAAACAGTGTAGACCATGATCAGATGCCGCATTCTGCGGCTCCTGATCTTGGTCTACACTGTTTGCAAAGGCCTGTCTGTCCCAATAAGTAGGGTTATTATGGTAGTTTAAAAGGTGATCTTAATTTGCCATATTCTTTCCCAATCCATGCTAAGCATTTGAATTTAGATAAGAGGGTGGGGATTTGCTCATTGATTCATGAATTTTTATTGCTAGCAATAGTTACTGCTCTTGTTGTAGGTTCCGAATGCAGTTTAAAAACCTTAAAGTGCCAATCACAACTACAGCAGGCAACACTTTTAGATATTTTTTTCCCATAGAAAACAAGTCTTGACATTTCATGTGAATCATCTGCCAAGTAGATGATTCACATGAAATGTCAAGACTCATTTTCTATGAAAAATGAAAAAAAAAAAAAAATATTGTCTGCTGCCAGTTTTGCTTGGCAGTTTAAGAGTTAATATTTGGGTTCTGTGGAATTTTATGAGTTCTCAAGCTTCTTTGCCTTCCCTCATGAAAGTTTAGCATGAAAGCAAGTTTAATGGGATATAATAGGATATAGATTTTTGTGCACAGATTTATTTATTTATTTATTTTTTATTAGAATAGAGAGACAGAGAGAGAGAGAGGGTATGACAGCTTCAGTTGCATATCTATATTTATTTATTAGAATAGAGAGAGAGAGAGAGAGAGAGAGAGAGAGAGAGAGAGAGAGAGAGAGAGAGAGAGAGAGAGAGAGAGAGTATGACAGCTTCAGTTAGATATTTATCTATTTATTTATTAGAATAGAGAGAGAGAGAGAGAGAGAAAGATAGAGAGGGTATGATTGCTTCAGTAACAAAAGCACAGAACACAGCTGGATGGGTGTGATGTGGTGATCCTCAGCTTCTTTTTCCCAAAAGTATGGGGATAAGATCCAGACATTATAAATTTGGGCTGTGTCATTCAAAATAGTGGCTTCAAACATACACAAAATGCTCAGATTCAGATCATTCTGTGTATGGGAAAGTATCATCCAGGGCCCAGTTGTTCAAAGCCTCGTTAGCTTAACGAGCTCGTTAAGGGTCATTTCGTTAACTGTTTTAGCGGATTCAATACACAATATTCTGACATTTTTTGCTGAAAAAATGTGAGTAGCTTTTGCACTGCAAAAGCTACTCACATTTTTTCAGCAAAAAATTTCAGCATATTTGCATATCACTTGATGTAAATTTTAACGAATCATTAACTAACGACATCGTTAGCTTTGAACAACTGGGCCCAGGCCTTTACTCTTCATTTATACATTTGGTAGTTTGATAGTATCCAATGATTCTGTTAGCAGATAGTGAAGGTCTTGATCAGGCTGTGCAGCTGATCTGGGCCTTCGCTGTCCACATAGGCCTGAAGACATTATTTTTTTTTTTGCATGGCACAGCCCATATCTGAAATGTACAGAGTTTGAATATACTATGCTGGGCCCAGTTGTTCAAAGCGTTGTTAGCTTAATGAGCTCAATAAGGGGCATTTCGTTAACTATTTTAGCGGATTCAATATACAATATTCTGATATTTTTTGCTGAAAAAATGTGATTTTTTCAGCAAATAATTTCAGCATATTTGCGTATCACTTGATGTTAATTTTAACGAATCGTTACTAACGACATCGTTAACTTTGAACAACTGGGCCCTGATGTATTGACTGACCTGAGTGACATTTTGCATACAATCTGAGACCATCTTTTAGGGGTAGCGTTGTGTATATGCAAGTCTTTACAGTAGGGTTATTGTAATACTGAAAACTTAATGGAAGTATATACCTGAACAAAGATATTTTCTTTTATAGGCTGTTATTTGTTTTGCCTCCTAAATAATGGTAGGCAAATGATGAATTCTGTTGCCACCTAAAAATTAAAAAGTAAAGATTCTATAAACAGATAAGCCAAAATATGACAATGCTGTTCGGTTCCTTTGTACATAAAGTCTAGTTATACACTATTCTAACTTTGTTGTAAAGAACTGGTGGAGTCCAAAAATGACTGAACATAAATTCGGTTTGATCACTTTCAGGAGATTTTAGATAGATTCACCAGTTTAGCTACTGCAAAGCTTAAGTTTTTTACCGATAATTTTGTCAGTCAAACAGCATTTTGGCTAACTGCTTAGTTTTTGACAGGATCTTTAATTTTCAGTTTTTAGGATGAAATGGCATTGCATGTTTACCCAGCGTGTAAATGAAGTTTTAAGTGTTTGCTTTTATACAAAAAAAAGGGGTGGGGGGTGGGGATTTGTTCTTTGTTATGGTTATGGAATGGAACAGAGTGAATTTAAATACAAAGGAATTATTTGCATGTACATGTGCTTTCTGAAAACGAAAGAAATTGTTATGGTCTAAACGAGATAAAGGTTTCAGCTAGAAAGTTGAAATATTATTACATTAACATACTACATGTATTTTATTACATAGCTGACAGATTTTCCACTCTGTCGAGGTCGCGGGTCTGGAAACGTCCTTTTGATACTGAAAACTGTGACCTTGAATTGAGACTGAAGGTGAAATTATTATTGGAATGGATAAATGTTGTCCTTCACATTGTTTGCATAGTGGATATACTAAGTAGTTGTTCTCTAAATAATTATGGTTTCTTACCAGTTTTGAGCTTCCATCAGTTGTGAATCCAGGTGTTTTAACCTTTACCACTCTCTGGGCATTTTCAGCAGATGACAAATTGATGATATTTTTCTTATTTTTTCCCCAGAAAATAGGATTTGACATTTCATGCAAATTGTCTCCTATGGAGACAATTTGCATGAAATGTCATATCCTGTTTTCTGAGAAACATAAGAAAAATATTTCAAAATGTCATCTGCTGAAAATTTTACCCAGAGTGCTGAGTGTTAACAAGGTTATGGTATTTACCCAAAATATTGGGACACTTTAATGCTCTGCATGCTGGGTAAAACTTCAGCAGATGACATTTTAAAATATTTTTCCCAGAACATAGGCTTTGACATTTCATGCAGATTGTCTCCTCAGGAGACAATTTGCTTGAAATGTCAAAACCTGTTTTCTGGGGAAAATAAGAAAAAAACATTTCAATATGTCGTCTGCTGAAAATTCAACCCAGTCTGCTAAGCATTAACAATTAATTCCTCTGGAAAAGAATATAAAGTACCTGGATTCTTTTCTGTTCATTGAAATGCGTAATTATTCACATGTTAGGAATGTGTAGAATAGACTGATTCCCATGTCATACTGACACCTTGACATTTCAGAGTAAACACTTAACAGCTAATCAAAACAAAAATAAAATTAACTTTACTGTATATTGAAATATGCATTTTTGATCAGGGAGCTTTTTATATCCTGAGACATGATAATGGTGGAGTATTATGGTTTCTCGTTGGTCACCCATGTGTCCATCTGCCTGTCATCATTCCATCCATCTGACCATCAGTATTTTCATTTTGAGATAACTTGAGTAAATATCAATGGATTTTTACCAAACGGTATGTGCATTGATATTGTGGAGATCTAGTTTTGGATTGCTAATAAGCAAATTTCATCAGTTTTTAACAGTTACTGCCCTCCACACGATAGTGATGGGATATTATCATTTCATGTTTTTATTCATTAGAAATTATATTTAAGCACACCATGCTGCATAATAATGCATTTCAGTTTTATTTATAGACCTCAACATGGAACTTGCTGCTATGATAATCCTAGAGGTTATCCAAGTATTGTTGTCATTGTTACATGTGTTGTTGTGTCAATTATGTTCGTATGAGTCTTCATATAGTATCAGAAGTTTCCTAAAAAAAATTATGTTAACCCGTTAACACTTTGCATGCTGGGTAAAAATTTCAGCAGACAACATTTTGAAATATTACAGATTTGTCATCTGCTAGATCTGCCCATAGGATGGTAAGCATTAACCCTTGTCCTACTGAACCCGGATATACCCTGCCTTTGCAAACAGTGTAGATCCAGATCAGTTGGCTTCTTCAGAAGCCAACTGATCTGGATCTGCACTGTTTGCCATAAGTATGTAAATTTATAGCAACAATTCTGATCAAGTAATCTGATTGGCTGAAAATTGGAAGTGGGTATGGCATCTTAATTTATTCAGCATGACAAGGGTTAAGCACAAAGGAGAATTGGAGCAGATGACATTCTAATTATTATTTATTATCTTCAGAGAAAATAAAAGACTTTGCATTTTATGTGAATTGTCTGCTAGGCAGAGGATTCATATGAAATGTTAAGCCTTATCTGTTGAAATAAAAAAAAAAAAAAAAAAAAAAAAAAAAAACTTTACAGATAAAACTGTGATTAGGACTTTAGGGTTAAATGTTATTGTCTGTAGACAAAAAAAAAAAAAAAAAGGGAGAGAGAAAGAGAAAAAAATACACTGATATTTTTAAATGGACTTGCACGCTTGTGAATGTCATACATGTTGTAAAGCCATTTCTCAAAATAAGGTTCTTTAGTCAAATATAAATATGCTGATAATTTTCATTTTTCTCCATGAAAATTAATATGTTCTGAGTACACATTAGAAGTGTCCCACTGAATCCCCACAACATATCTAGGATACCCATCTTAATTAGAGCTTGAATTAGCGCCCTATTAATTTCCAGTCAGCAGAGAGAAACAACAGGGTCAGTCATGGGAAAAAAAAAAGATATTAAAATAACTTTTTTAGACAGCTGTAGGTCATCAAGAGAAATATGATGTTATTTTTCAATGACAACCTATGTTGTGGATACTCATTAGAAGCATCTCTCAGAGAGGCACTTTTAATGAATACCCACAATATAGCTCCAGACGGCACTTTTTTCAACTAAAAAGTATTGATATTTTTCTTATTATTCTACAAAAACTTATGTTGTGGGTACTCATAAGAAGTGCCTCAATGAGGCACTTCTAATGAGTACCCACAACATAGGCTTTTATGGAATAATAAGAATATCTTTATGTTTTGGTTGAAAAGAAAACCGAAAAACGCCTATTCAAAAGTTATGAAGCTAGTTATACTGTCTGGTGACAGCTCTTGTTTGAACAATGAGGTTTCCAAGTATGTGCCTGCAAGGAGGACACATTCCAGGATGGACTTGAGTTTTACTGCTCATATTCTTATTAGGATGATTTTTCCCATGCAGGCCTGATTTAATGGCTATCTATTGCAAGTGCAGCCCTCGGCATGATATATCTGGTACATGTATATATCCCTGTTTGTATATAATTTGGTGGAATATTCATCTTGGCTGCTAAAAATAGTGCTTTACTTTTGGTTTCATTTATTTGCATTGTGCTTGCATTATTCGTAAATTTTGCTTCTTTCAACCTTAAAGGAGTAAACAAATTTGTAGCAGGTGACTCTTTGAAATATTTTTGCTTTCATTTTATTTTCAGAGAAAATAGGACTTGACATTTCATGTGAATCATCTACTAGGCAGATGATTCACATGAAATGCAAGCCTTATATTCTCTGGGAAAACAAATTCAAAGTGTCATCTGCTGTAGTTGTGATTTGTGCTTTAGGGATTAAACCTTAGTACACTGGTGATAATATCAGTAGACAATAATAAAAAGTGATTATTTTTCTGACCTATATTTTACCCAGAAAATAGGGTTTGAAATGTAAAAATCTGATTTTCTTAGAAAAATAAGAAAAAAATATTGTCTGCTGAAATTCGGCAGGTAACAAACTGATATTTTTATTTTCCCCAGTTTGATGTTTGCAGAAAATAGGGTTTGAAATGTAAAATCTGATTTTCTTGGAAAAATAAGAAAAAAAAAAGTTGTTTTTTGTCTGCTTAAATTTGGCAGGCAATAAACTGATATTTTTATTTTCCCCAGTTTGATGTTTCATCCATGGTAGATAATTCATTTGAAATGTCAAACCTATTTTCTAGGAATGATAAGAAAAATATTTTAAGATAGTGTCAGCTAATATTAAAAGCAGTGTACTAAATTGTAATTATAAGGGTATTTGCATTAAAGTACTATATACATTAAAGTACTATATACTGTGTTAAATACTCACAATGTTGTGAAGTTTATTTCAGTAGTTTATTTACACAAATATATTAGGGTATTTAGGAACTATTCTTTAACTTGCATCTAACCCTCGTCCTGCTGAACCCAGATATTCACTGCCTTTGCAAACAGTGTAGCTCCAGATCAGTTGGCTTCTATGAAGCCAACTGATCTTGATCTGCACTGTTTGCCATTAAGTATGTGAATTTATATCAACAATCTTCATCAAGTAATCTGATTGGCTGAAAATTTGAAAAGGGAATGGCACCGTAATTAATTCAGCAGGATAAGGCTTAATTAATTTCAGTATTTTTTTTTATATCTATTGTTTGTTAGTGTCTTCTTTTGCAGGATTATTTCTGTAGCATGTAACAGTTTTTATTGTTCCATGTTGAAATTAAACACTTACAAAGAAAACTAAAATTTT
The DNA here is from genome assembly GCA_964016985.1 of Anodontia alba. Classification (NCBI taxonomy): domain Eukaryota; kingdom Metazoa; phylum Mollusca; class Bivalvia; order Lucinida; family Lucinidae; genus Anodontia; species Anodontia alba. The sequence continues at coordinate 96,467,590 of OZ024826.1, read as the reverse complement.
CAAATCAGTCAAATTTTCTTGTAACTTTAGAGTAAATTTACCTTGTAAATACGCTTTTCAGAGTAATTGAAATATTTATCATTAATGATGAGTCTGAAAAAAAGGTTTCTAAGTAGCCTTTTTTTAATATTACTCCATACAAATATACATTATGGTAACTCATTAGAAGCACCTTGCCGCTGTACTTCTAATGAGTTTAAAAATTGCTATTTGGAGATCCTCTCTTATCTGGAGGTATGTGTAAACATGAAAAAAAAAAAAAAAAAAAATAATAATAATAATAATATGACTGCATTTAATAATATCAGATGGGAATCTTATGATATTGTTATACATAAATAGTAATATTTTTGTGCAATTTATAAAAATATTACATGGTAATATTATTTCGAGGTTACAGTGCACCAAATATTGACAGAGTTATGCCCCTTAGAAAGTTTTTGTAAACTTTTCGCAACATATTGTTTAGACATAATAGTGTGCAAATTTTATTTTATAATAGGTATATGTTTTTGCAAATAACTAAAGTTATGGCCATATTGGCTAGTTATTTATTTGTTTTTTTTTTTTTTACATCTTCTTTTAGTAGATTTGCAAGGAAATGTTGCCATTATTAAATTTTTATATGGTAAATACAATTATTAAATGATACAGAATTAAGAAGCTTGACTAATATCAAAACTTATAAACATAATTCTTTTTGGATTTTTTTTTTTTTTTTAATACTCTCCTGAGTTAGCTCCCTTGAAGAACAAAAATAAAATCCATATAAAACAAGTTAAAGGTTTACAAAAAAAAATACTTGCAGCATTTTTTTTTTTTTTTTTTTTTTTTTTGGTTGTTTATTTTTGTTTTGTTATTGTTTGGTCTGATATTGAAGTATAAGAAAAACAAATCAGCCAAAGGCTCATATGAGCTTATAATATAGCCATGCTTCTGTTGTGTGTCCTCCGTCAGAAAGCACTTCTCCCTAGACGCAGCAAACTTCTCCCTATTTTCCCAGGAAGGAGAAGTCACTTCTCCCTTAATTTCTGGGCCAGCTTGGACCCTCAGGTTACAGTTCACCAAATATCAGCAGAGCTATGCCCCATTAAAAATTTTTTAATTTTTTTTTTGTAATTCCACTTACAGTTTATATCCGGAGCACTGAATTATACAGAGGCCAGTTTATGTGCTACTTTATTACTTGCCACGGGCGTATAATGCCCCGCTTGGCGGTGTTCTTGTTAAAGTAATAGATAAAGTGTGGTTAGGTAAATTGACCACGCTTGACATGACTCCATTGGGTTGATTGGGCCGTAAAACCTCAAGACAAAAACAAAGTAATAGATAAACTTTCAGATTGTGGGAAGAAGGGGTCAACTCTGTCAGATTATCATTGAGCCCATTCTGGTTACTGGGTACTTTGAAAATTGGATACCACATAAGCCGGCGCTGTTGCCGGGTGCCTCACAAACAGCAGTGCTGCATATGAAGAGTCTTAACCCTTAAAGAGCCAATCACAACTATTGTCATCTGCTTGTGATTTTAAAAGTCATTTTTGTAAACAGTGTGGACCCAGATCAGACTGCTCCTTTAGGAGCAGTCTGATCTGGGTCCACACTGTTTGCCTGTATGCAAAAATAGGTTTGAAAAGTTTGCAAGAATATTCAGCAGATGACATAAACAGACGACATTTTCAGATGCAGTTTTTCTTGGCGCTTTAAGGGTTAATAAAACAGAGTTTTTAATTTTCATTCTTTTATGCCTTCTATGTTTCCAAAGGCAACCTCTTAGATTTTTATTTTATATGCCACCTATCTGAAAAGAGTCTACTCTAAAAGGAAAGAATGTAAATCCATGGGAGAAAAATCTTATTGGGAGCAAATTTTTTCCTATCAGAGTAGACAGAGAGAGCCTTTGCCATCTGTTGATACTTCCAACAGCATACTTAGCAGCCATTACAGACCTCATAAATAATACTTATAAAAATGTCAATAATTTCTGTTTTATAGCCGAGAGAAGGGCTCAGCTTTCCCGATCGAGATCTCGAACAAACCTCTTTCAGCTAGAGAATTCTGTTGCTAGGGAAATATCTTTTGATGATACAATGACGGAACCAACTACCAAATCGTCCAATCAGAATCGCCGTAAGAACAGACAGGAAGAGGAGGAGGAATCTGAAGCAGAAAAGCTATTGGCCAGATTAAAAGCTTTGTGATATGTAGCGCTACAAAGAAAAAAAAAATAGTGCTGGGAACTATTTTTTAAAGACGTCTTTGAGACCCATTATGTGGGAAGGCCCATCAGTTTCCTGTGTGGGAACAGCAAAAGTCCAGGTCAAAGTGTATTTTGTGCAGTCTGGTCATGTTAGTAACCTTTATTAACCCTTGTCATGCTGAATAAATTAAGATGTTATGCCCACTTCTAATTGTTAGCCAATCAGATTGCTTGATGCATTTTGTTGATACAAATTCACACACTGAATGAAAAACAGTGCAGATCCAGATCAGCTGATCTGTATCTACACTATTTGCTAAGACAGGGCATATCTGGGTTCAGCAGGGCCAGGGTTAATCACAGTATACATTCTGTAAGACTGGGCTGAAGAGGCTTAGCTGTACAGATGTGCAGGATTGCTTTGATCATTGCTGTTTAAGGGGACTGAATACACTTGATAGATTTCCAACCATTTTGCTACAAGGGAGATAACCTATGTGAGTTCCTGTTTGCTTTAGTGCATGCCAAGCCCCTTCTGAAAAAGGGTCTGTTCTATAAAGAAAGAATTTGCTCCATCTGGGAGCAAATTTTTTCTGTATAGAACACACCCATTTCAGAAGGGGGCAAAATCAGTTTAGACAGAATTACCTCCCTTGCAAGTGTATCTGTTCCCTTAAATATGGAAAAAAAAATAATTACCATGGCAGGCTTACATATATATGTATGCTGAAGTAAGTTATTACTGTGTGACCTAAAAACTCTTACACATTTTGCATGCCTGGAAAAAATTTCAGCAGATGACATTTTGAAATTAACCCATTTTAGTCAGGAATGCCTTGAAAGGATATATGGCAAACAATGCAGACCAAGATCAGATGCCACAGAATGTGGCATCTGATCAGGGTTTACACTGTTTGCATTAAATACTTGAATTTCTATAAAACATAGTAATAATAAAAACTGACCATACACCCTGGTATTGGAAATAGGCTGGTCCAAAGAGTTTTGGTAGAAGAGTCCACTTGACATAAATGGGTTAAAAGACAGTTAAAATGAAATGTAAACCTTGCTGTGTAGGAAAAATAAGAAATAAATATTTCAGATTGTAATCTGGAGAAATTTTTACTCATCATGTTTGTTTTCATGGATAAATAATAATAATAATAATATTAAAAAAAATCTTGCTACATGTACCTGGTGTATTTGGAGGTATATAGCAGGCCTGCCAAGTCTCACGCGATTCGCGTGTGACACACGCGAATACGTCTTTTCACACGCTCACACGCAGATGAACGAAAATCACACGCGAATCGGAAAATTAGCCGAAAAATGTTAAAATTTGTCTTGTTTCCATTAGTCTTAATCTAACAGACGCTAATGTTTTGTTTTTACTGGATCATCAGGCGCTTGTCCAGTATAAAAGCCAATGAAACGGACAGGAAAAACGTCCAAACGTACGAATAGTCACCTTCTCGTTGTAATTTACACCTGAGCCAGGGAGCTGGAACCCGGTTTACGAGATGAATTTTGGGTATCAACAGGAATCCAGGCTGTAAACCGCTTCTATGATGAATGCCAACCAGCCCAACGAATGCTTGAGCAACCAACCAACCGAGCTATGTGAGAGCTGGTAAATGCTTGTGGATAAATGGGTATATTACATTAATTAAACATGAACAAAACGTACGAATGTTCAGACCTTATTTTACCGTTACGCACATTATATAATGTGTCAGGAGCCAACACTGAAATTGTCCTATCACAATAGTTAACATGTCATAATACCGACAATAACATAGATTCGACATTCTCATCATTTCATGATCTGAATGGCAGTGCACTTCACCTAGGCTAACCCTGACCCTGGCTATGAGGAGATATCAGGCATATTAAGGAATTTAGAAAAATATGTTTGTATATTTCATGTGAAATTAGTAAAAATCTAGGTTTAAGATTGTCTAAGTAAAGGGTATAAAATAAGGTTTCCAGAGCCTCAGAATGCAGGAAATGGCACCTAGATTTTCAAAATTTTCCGGGGGGGGGGGCATGCCCTCGGACCCCCCTAGCAAACTCCCTCGCTTCGCTCGGTCGGTCCCTCGCTGCGCTCGGTTGTGCTCCGCGGATAATCACACTCCAATCCATTTTTGAAACTTGGCAGGCCTGATATAGATATTGCTTTGAAAATATAGAAGGGGAATTATCCAGGAGAAGCCACAAAGAAGACTTAAATTTAAAAGTTCTTACTTTAAAAAGAATCTGGGCCCAGTTGTTCAAAGCGTAGTTAGCGTAACAAGCTCGTTAATGGTCATTTCGTTAACTGTTTTAGCGGATTCAATATACAATATTCTGATATTTTTTGCTGAAAAAAAGTGAGTAGCTTTTGCACTGCAAAAGCTACTCACATTTTTTCAACAAAAAACTTCACCATATTTGCGTATCACTTGATGTAAATTGTAACAAATCGTTAACTTACGATGTCGTTAGCTTCGAACACCTGGGCCCAGGCTGACCACTTTTTAAAACTATTCATTAGACTTGTCCTAATTTAAAAATTTGAACAAGTCCATTTTACTACATGTTCATGTGCTAAAAATTGCTGGATTAGTGGCAAAGAAGGGTAGCTATAATCAGATGCTGTATTCTTTGGGATCTGATCTTTCTTGCACACCAGATAAGGAAATCCTGGATTTCACTCTGGGATAGAAATTCTTATCCTACCCAGATTATCCTAACCAGGGTAACGTAAAAATTGAGACTTCTCATGTGTTTTGATATACACTGGTTATATAGGACGTCATGTATGCCATCGTTAAGGTTGATGTCAGTGAACCTAATGGCATCACGAATATTAATAATAATAGTCATATTATCACAATATGGTGGATGTCTGCAATCAAAGTGACTGCATTATTAAAAATCCACATTCAGAAATGAAAGGTATGCAAGAAAAAGAATCCATCATGGGTGTGAGGGGTAGACAGAAAAATCTGTCGCAAGGGATCACTGATCCTAGGGACGGATTTTTCTATCTATCCCTCACACCCTTGATGGATTCTTACTACACTGTCGGTGTTTGAGTAATTGAGGTTATACTATATTTGGAAGGATGAAGCCCCTGACTTGAAAGTTTACGTCTTCCTTCTCCCACTCCCAACCTCACTGAAGTGCTTCTAATGAGTAGCAGTAGCATATGCTTTTATGGAGAAATTGAGAAAAATTGTCCTAGAATTATCACTAAATACCATATTTATTCTAATATATGCCCCTCTCTAATAAATGCCCTGTCCCATTTTTATGTGGGAAAAAATGGTCAAAATACTGTACAAATGGCCCCCAGACCTCTCAATTACTATATTTCGAGGGTTGAGCGCAAGACTATAGTAACTCAAACATATTTTTGAAACCCTTGTTTAGGGGCAACTTGGACCCCTTTGTAAACAATGCAAATTTAGGTGCCATTGCTTATACGAGCAATGGCACCTAAATTTTCATTGTTTACAGAAAGAAATGTTGTAATCTTCATAATGCCTTCATGGTGAGGAGATTAGGTTTGGGGAAAAACAACCATCTGACTTACGCCAGTCTTGCGCTCAACCCTCGATTTATGCCTAATCTTTCATCTAAAAAAAAAATGGTTATTTAAGGACTCAAGGGGGTATTGTTAGGGGTGGTGGTGTATATTAGAATAAATATGGTATGCATCCTAACATGTCATCTGAGTATTCTCTTTCACAAGATGTGCCTCTGATTACCATAGTCTTACCTCAAAGGTGCTCTTTGATGATATGTAAATTGTTACATATATGTGACATTTTTGTATGTCTGTAAAATAACAACATCCTTGCATATACATGTATTTAATCTTATAGAACTGGTTAGGACACTGAATTTATGCATCATCACATTGTAATCCTGGTCATTCTGAATAAATTAAGATGCCATGCTAACTTCTAATTTTCAGCCAATCCGATTACTTTATCCAGTTGTGATACAAATTCACATATTTAATAGCAAACAATGCAGGTCCAGATCAGTTGACTTCTTCAGAAGCCAGCTGATCTTCATCACGAAAACATACTATATAATTTTGACCCCCTTAAACCCCACTTTTATATAATAAAACTGGGGTTTACAGGGGTATACATTATTTTCTTATTTTTGCTAAAAAACATAGATTGTGGATACTCGTTAGAACCGCCTCGGCGAGGCGGTTCTAACGAGTACCCACAATCTATGTTTTGAGCAGAAATATGAAAAAAAGAGTTTTTATATCTGAAAATTTTCAGTTTCTGGTGGTGAAATTTCAATGTATTTGAATAGGCGTGTTTTCGTAATGTTGATCTACAGTTTGCAAAGGCATGGCATATCTGAGTTCAGCAATACCAGAGTTAAAATGTGTTTCTTATTTTTGTCCAGAAAATAGGTTTTGACATTTCCCCTTTTTGAGATGAGTTACATGAAATGTCAAGCACTGTTTACTGTGAGAAACAAGAAAAATTATTTGCTGCTATAAAGTTTATCATAAGCATATGAAAGATAAAAATACATATTTTTGGTGTGTTTTTTTCTTTGAAAATTTGGTGTGTCATTTCACTTGAAAGGATTTCAGTGAAATGCCAGACCCTATTTTTAAGCTAAAAATGTCAATTGTAAGCTGTCAAGGGGAAGTGATACACTTTCAGGGGAGGTAGCTCTGTCAAAGTGTATTTTTCACCCCTCTTAAAAGGGGTCAACTCTAAAAGGAAGGAATTTGCTCCCCTTGGGAACAAATTCCTTCCTTTTAGGGTGGACCCCTTTTCAAAAGTGATTGGTGTGTAGGAAAAGCAAACAGGAAGTCACAAAAATTATCTTGACTGAAAATCTACCTGGTGTACGAAGTCCCCTTAATTGTCAGCTGCTGTGGGCAAAAGGATTAAAATATATGTTTATGTAAAATGTAAATTTGTATATATGTGTAAATTTGTACAGATGTAAATATGCATGTATAGCTAATAGTAGCCACACAAAGTGCTTTCATTGGACAATTATATCACATGACATGAGTTGGCATATATTTTATAATAATGCATTTTACTTTTATCATATTCAGTACTTGAGGAAACCCATCAAGGGGAAGTAAGCAAAATATTTCTCATCTTTTATCTGCTCATTTTCACTTCAAGCAGTAGTCTAAATGTTCAGTTTTGAAAACATGCCTTTCAGAGTCTTGCACAAAAATATGTGGCTCTCAGTGACAAATAAACCATTTACAAACAGAAGAAAAAAAAATGAATATCATTACGAAAACACACCAGTTCAAATTTATAATATGTTCATAATGTGAAAAAAAAAAGAATGTTGTGTACAGTCAAACCTGTGTTCAGCAAGCACCTATGGGAAAGTCAAAAAGTGGTTGCTTAAGACAGGTGCTTGCTTAATACAGGTAAATTTCTACTGTTTTACCTTTAATGGGATCTGAAATAGTGGCCTTCTAAGGCAGGTGATTGCTTAATACAGGTGGCCTTTAGGACAGGTTTGACTGTATTGCATTTTTTTATAACAGGAGCTTTAAAGGTTAATGACATGGCAAATTTTTTTGTGGTGGAATAAAAACAAATATTTGGATATCATCTTAAACTAGAAGGCTATTAATTTTTCATTTGATGTTTTGGTGAAACTGTGTAAAATCACTGAGAGGATAGGGATGGGTGTGGGTAGGTAAAAAGAGGTAAGTTTTGTTAAGTTTTTGTTTGATGCTTAGTTGTATATTAGGTTGTTAATATATGCTACAGACTGCGTCTAAAATGGTCTGATTTGTATATAGCTTGTTAAGCAATTTGTATATGTGTACTGGCTTTCATGTATAGTATAAGCAATAACAGACATTTAGGGGGAGGGGATTGAATGTAAGGGGACTGTATACACTTTCAGGGAGGTAACTATAAAACTGTTATACCTCTATTCTGGAAAGGGATCTACTCTAAAAGGAAAGAATTTGCTCCCCCTGGGAGCAAATTCTTTCCTGTTTAGAGAAGATCTCTTTTCAGAAAAGAAGCATAAACAGTGGGGAGCAAATTCTTTCCTTTTAGAGTAGACCCCTTTTCAAAAGGAGCTTTGTATGCAGGAGAGCTAACAGGAAGTCACAACAGTTGCATTTTCTATGGTCATTCTCTCCCTGCCTTTGATTCAAGAAGGGCAGTTGTCAGTTTCAGGTGAAAGAATGTTCACAAATACCTGTTAACACTTGTAGGACTAAGCCTGTCCAGGAAAAGTGTGGTTAGGTAAATTGACCAGCTTGACATGACCCTAATGGGTTGACTGGTTTTTCAAAACTTAAAAGTGGCAGAAAATGTGCCAGGTGTATACAGTCATCTGAAGGTGAATGGCTACACTTCAAAGAGAGAGCACTCTATGTTGAAAATGGTTGTTTTCTTCTCAAAGGGAGACAACTATCATAAACTAACTAGATTCCCCAGTATATGGATCCTTCTGCAAAATGGCTTTTCTCTAGTAAGGAGGAATAAGTTGCCTTACTTTAAGAAGGGAGGCAAATATATTTTTGGATGGGTTTTTCAAAAAATCTGTCCTTTAAAATAGCGATGTCTGGTGGGAAGGAGGCGGGTGTCGTCCCAGGTTTACCTTTTGGTTAACCTTTCTTTAAAGTTATATGTTACCTTTATTTTTCAGTGGATTGCTTTCATATTTGGTAGGGATGAAGAGGGGCACCAGTAGGCATGTCATGTGGAAGAGAGACAACTCTCACTTTCTTTGTTATGTACTTATCTCCCCTGAAGTCAGTAGTTTACCTTTTGGTTAACCGCTTTGAAAAACCAGTCCATAATGCCATTAGGACTTTTACTTGTTCAGACTAGAGTGATCTCCTTTTCAGAGATACCCATTCACCTGGATTATTGGCAGACAATATTTTAACACATAATACCTGAAAATAAGGTTTGACATTTCATGACTATTTAGGATATTGTTTACATGAAACATTGAAGTTTGTTAGTTTTTTTCTGTATGAAAAAAAGTACTACACATTTGTTTGGATAGTGATGTTATTCAGTTAGTTGGAAAGTGTTGATTTGCATAACAATACAGAAATAAATATGGAAAAGCAAGTATTTCTTTTAAAGAAGCTGCAGCACATAGTTTGTGTAAATTAGGACTCTGAATGAGACTGTTGGTTTACATATAACACCATATTTATATATATATGTAAGGTCAGATAGCAATAGGGCATGCATTTGTAACAGTTGTATAAAATCACTCGCTTATTTGGCATATTTGAACATTCCAATACTCACATATCTTCTAGCATTTAACCCATTGCATTGTGAGAAACGTATTTAATGTTTGGCATACTGGGGAAAAAAATCAGCAGACGACATTTGAAACATTTCTCTAATTATCACAGGAAGTAGGATTTGTCATTACCGATACATGCAGATTATCTCCTAAGGAGACCATGTGCATGAAATTGTAAATCCTATTTTCCGAAAGAAATATATATAATCAGTAATCTTCTAAAAAATTTGCTCAAAAATGAATCCATTCTAAAAAGAATTCTACTCCATATTGACTGTACTTTGTTAAATATTCTTTCCATAATGCAATGGGTTAACCTTTCATCTTATTTTCATTTAATGTTAACCCATTATTGCCTTTAGTGGACTTGTCTATTAGAAGAGCCCATTTTCTTTTAAAGGGGTGTTATAGATATGTAGAAACTGCCTTAATCATTACTGTGTCTCTGGGAAAATTCAACAGATGACAATACACATGTATTTTTCTTATTTTTCCTGGAAAATAGGCTTTGACATTTCATGCAAATTGTCTCCAAAAGGAGATAACGTAGCATGAAATATCAAAGCCTGTTTTCTGGATCTTATTTTTCCCAGAAAATAGGTTTTGAGGTTTTATGCAAAATATCTCTAAATGAGACAGTTTGCATGCAATATCAAAGCTTATTTTCTGGGAAAATAAGAAAAAATATTTTAAAATGTTGCCTGCTGAAATATTACTCAGCATGCTAAGCATTAAGTGTTTCTGATGTTGTAAATTGCTAATGTCAAGGCAAGCAGAGCAGACCCTGATCAGCTGCTGCAGTCTACAACTGATCTGGTTCTTCACTCTCCAAATGGTCCATTTCTTGGGATGTTAAGCTTTAATGGGTTAATAATTAAGAAACTTATTTCAAACTCAGACCTCCGTACTCAAGTTTATTTTTATATTGTTTTGAATAACCTTTCTTCTGTCATGTTTGAACCACAGCTCTCGATAAGCAGACTTTCCATATTGTCACTTAGGGCTCGGGAAGATGCTTTCTAAATAGAAATTTATTGATATAAAGTCTACTCTTATCATACTTGCCCTAAATTTTGAACAGAATGAACAAGACAGTTTTACTACCGGCTGAGTGACAAACAGTGTAGAAGACACTGATCAGACACCACAGAATGTGGCATTTGATCATGTTATAGGATAAATGTCCTAAAATTCCAAACTGGCTGACAAAATGACATATGCAAACAGTGCAGATCCAGATCAGACTGCTCCTTTAAGAGCAGTCTGATCAGGGTCTACACTTGTTGCCTTTCCACTAAGTATTTTAAGAAACAGCTGCATAAAAAGCAGAATTTAGGCCAAAATAGTATTGAATAAATTGGTCGAATATTTTGGACATTTACCATACTTTCTTTCCATTGGCCTGTTTGCATTGTCCCAGTACTTATGGTGAAAAGGATACTCTCCTTTTTTATGCTGGTTGTAACTCAGTCATTGACAAAGAAATGGTGAATTTTAACTGTTCTTTCTTGCAAGGCACATTCAGCAGATGACAAAGTCGTGATATTTTTCTAGTTTTTCCCAGAAAATAGTCTTTGACATTTCATGCATGTTGTCTCCTAAGCCTATTTTCTGGGAAAAAAAATTCAAAATGTCATCTGTTGGAAGTTTTATGCAGAATGGAGAGCATTAAGTCTGCGTTACAGATTAATTGAACAACAATTATAGAGTGCATTTTTAATGAATATTGTGTTCAGAAGCTAGTTAGAAACTAAGCTTTAAATTGTCTTTTTAGTAAATAATCTTCTGCTTAAAAAGTATATGTGGAACTGTGATTTATGACTTAGTAGTTGTGTATGTCAGGAAATCTCCTAAATCACAACAGTAGCAAAATTTAACAATTAAAATAGTTTAAAGAGACTTTAGCTGGCCTCGGTGGTTCAGTTGGATGCACATCAGTGATTCGCTTCCCATGGGGTCTGGCTTAATTATTTCGTAGAGATCAATCATGAAATATTTTCTAATGTCATTTTATTCCTTCCACTGATTCCAGAAGAGCAATTGTCAGTTTCTGGAGAAAGAATGTGCACAAATATTGGTTAACCACTTTGAGGACTAAGCCTGCCAAGGAAAAGGGTGGTTTGGTAAACTGACTGCACTCAACATGATCTTAATGGGTTGACTGGGCCGTAAACCTTGACTCAAAAAAAGAAAAGAAAAAAAAGCATTTGCAAAAATACACAGAACGAGTGTACAAACTTGAGAAGAGGATGATTGAAAAATTGTACATAGAGTAGCATTCCTACTTTTTAAATTTGTGAAATGGTCAAATTATTACAGTATTATTTTTGTCATTGTTGTGTTTTGGAGATAACCTGCTGTCTGTTAGTCACAAAAGTTTCTGGTCCATTAGGTTTTCTTCCCAGTGAATGTCCAATAGCAAGCAAGTAGCAGAGGAGTTCTTAACTCTTTGCATGCTGGGTAATTTTGCGTACTTTTTTGTTGTCTGTAGATTTTTAAAAAAAAAAAAAAAACATTTTCAAAAAATCTTTCAGGAATACCATCAGAGTGTCAAACAGTTTAGATCCAGATCAGGCCCGACGTTTTGTCGGGCCTGATCTGGGTCCAGACTGTTTGCAAAGGTTATCAGCAGACGACAAAAGTCGCCACTAGTGGGGAAAGAGTTCAGCAGGAGTATTTCATGATAAGTCTCGGATAATTTTCTCTAGAATTGCATAAAAACATGGGTGGGGAACTTCTAATGAGCACCCACATGTTTTTATGGAGAAATTAAAATAAAAAATATTCCAGAATTGTCACCAAGTCCTCCTCCTTAACAGCTCCTCTGAAGTAGGTTACTTGAACTTTTGTTAGAGCTAGTCCTGTACTCTTAACCTTACCTTGAACCTGTTATAGATGAAATTCATCAGATGACAAATTAGGGAGAATTTTTCTTAGGAAATCACGCATGGAACTGTTTTTTCTTATAGTTTTTTGATAGTTGGATGTACCACCAAACCATATCTTCAGAAAAGAGACAGAGAGAGGAAAAAAAAAAAATTTAAAATTCATAACTTCAGCTATGGTGATAATTAGATCATTAACCCTTGCCCTACTGAATAAATTAAGATGCCACAACCACTTCTATTTTTTAGCCAATCAGATTACTTGATCCAGATTGTTGCTATAAATTCACATACTTAATGGCAAACAGTGAAGACCCAGCACAGTTGGCTTCTTCAGAAGCCATCTGATCAGTATCTACACTGTTTGCAAAGGCAGGGTATATCTGGGTTCAGCAGAACAAGGGTTAAGTAATATTTGAGTGATTTTTGTTACTTTTACACCAAAATATATATATCATGTGGATACTCATTGGAATGTTCCTACAATATAAATAGCAAAAAAAAAAAAAAAAAACAAAGAAAAAACATTTGATTAATACCATTGTCTGGTGCTATGAAAATACCACAATTTGTCAACTGATATTTTCTATAGCAGGGTTAATGTTTAAAGGTCCAATGTAAAGGAAATGTCATTTTTATGCATTTTAGAAATTCAAGAGCACTGATTTTAGTTTCACAATTTTAACTGTTCATAGGAAAAATACCATGTAGCCAATATTTTTTCAGAACAGAATTGTATCTGAAATCTATTTTATACAAATGGATTGTATACAATAAATGATAATAACTGAAAATCATGTTTTGCTTTACTATTTCAACCCTTAAAGCACTAAAAACAACTGCAGCAGATGACATTTTATTAATTTATTTTTGTATTTTTCTGAGAAAACGATGACATTTCATGTGAATCAGCTAGGCAGATGATACACATAAAATGCCAAGTCTTATTTTCTGAGAAAACCTAGACTTTGTTTTTCTACAAAAAACATAGCTGTCTCCCCCCTTTTTGGTGTCATATTATATTGTACAGTCAGCGAACATTTATATTAACTGATGAGATTCCAAGGGAAATAACTAAAGAAATATAAATGCAAGAGTTATGATTCTTGCACTTTGCACGTCATCTAGTGTTGATTGATACGTCATCTAGTGTATACAGTTTCATGAAGATATCTTGAACGGTTTTCAAGTTTTAGAGTGGACACATTTTTTATACGGACAAAGTTTCAAAGCAAATAATTCAAAAAGTATAAATGCGAGAGTTATGGTTCTTACACTCTGCACGTCATCTAATGTTGATTGATATTTACATGAAGTTTCTTGAAGATATCTTGAACACATTTCAAGTTACAGAGCAGGCACGATTTTGTGACGGGACAAAGTTCCAAAAGAAATAATTCAAAAAGTATAAATGCAAGAGTTATGGTTCTTACACTCTGCACATCATCTAATGTTGATTGATATTTATATGAAGTTTTGTGAAGATAGCTTGAACAGTTTTCAGTTATAGAATGGATACGATTTTGTGACAGAGTCCAAGGGAAATATCTCAAAAAGTATAAATGCAAGAGTTATGGTTATTGCACTCTGCACATTGTCTAATTTTGATTGATATTTATATGAAGTTTCGTGAAGATAGCTTGAATGGTTTTCTGGTTATACAGCGGACACGATTTTAAGACAGAATCCAAGGAAAATATCTCAAAAAAGTATAAACACAAGAGTTATTTTCTTTGCGCTCTGCATGTCTTCTAATGTTGATTGATATTTAAATGAAGTTTCTTGAAGATAGCTTGAACGGTTTTCAAGTTATAGAGTGGACACAATTTTGTAACGGACAAAATTCAAAGGGAAATACCTCGAAAGTATAAATACAAGATTAATGGTTCTTGCGCTCTGCATGTGGTCCAATGTTGATTGATATTTATATGAAGTTTCATAAAGATAGCTTGAAGAGTTTTCAAGTTATAGAGTGACATGATTTTGTGACTGACAAAGTTCCAAGGGAAATACCTCAAAATGTATAAATGCAAGAGTTATGGTTCTTGCGCTCTGCACGTCGTATAGTTGATTGATATTTATATGAAGTTGCTTGAAGATAGCTTGAACGGTTTTCAAGTTATAGAGCAGACACGATTTTGTGATGGACAAAGTTCCAAGGGAAATAACTCAAAAAGTATAAATGCAAGAATTATGTTTTTCGCACTCTGCACGTAATCTAATTTTGATTGACATTTATAAGAAGTTTCGTAAAGATAGCTTGTACGGTTTTCAAATTATACAGCAGGCACAATTTTGTGAAAAAGTTCCAAGGGAAATAACTCCATAAGTATAAATGCTAGGGTTATGATTCTTGCGCTCTGCACGTCGCCTAATGTTGACTGATATTTATATTGAGTTTCGTGAAGATAGCTTGAATGGTTTTCAAGTTGTAATGCGGACACGATTTTGTGATAGACAAAGTTCCAAAGGGAAATAACTCAAAAAGTATAAATGCAAGAGTTATGGTTCTTGCATTCTTACGTAATCTAATTTTGATTGACATTTATAAGAAGTTTCGTGAAGATAGCTTGTACGATTTTCAAGTTATACAGCGGGCACGATTTTGTGACAAAGTTCCAAGGGAAATAACTCAAAAAGTATAAATGCAAGAGTTATGATCCTTGCGCTCTGCACGTCGTCTAATGTTGACTGATATTTATATTGAGTTTCGTGAAGGTAGCTTGAACGGTTTTCAAGTTATAGAGCAAACACGATTTTGTGATGGAAATGTTCCGAAGGGAAATAGCTAAAAAAAGTATAAATGCAAGAGTTATGGTTCTTGCACTCTGCACGTTGTCTAATGTTGATTGATGTTTATATTAAGTTATATGAAGATAGCTTGAATGGCTTTCAAGCTATAGAGCGACTGACAAAGTTCCAAGGGAAATATCGCAAAAAGTATAAATGTAAGAGTTATGGTTATTGCGCTCTGTACGTCGTCTGATGTTGACTGATATTTAAAAGATGGGCTAAAAGAAAAAATAATCTCATCATCTTGGGTTTCTCTTATACAACATACTTTAGTAACTTTACCACTGTCAGGATGTATACCAAATTAGAAGACTCTGGCTCTAATAGCAGGTGAAAAATCGGCTATGATGGATTTTTAAGAGAAAGAAAGAAAATGGACAAATAAAGAGAATGCAAGAATAAGGATGCTGATTCTCTCTTACACAATACAACTAGTCATACCCAATATTTGTGCCAAATTTCAAAATCTAGCTGAAGTAGTTCCTAAAATCTGTGATGAAAAATTTTATTTGAGAAAAAGGAAAAATGACAAATAAAGGGAATGATAAGCATGAAAATTTTTAATCTCACTTACACAATACAAGTAGTCATACACAATGTTTGTACTAAATTTCAAAATCCTAGATGCATTAGTTCCTGAAATCTTTGACACAAATTTCCCTATGCCTTACACTGGAGTGAGTGATGAAAAAAAAAGGAAAGAGGTAAAAAGAAGGCAAAAGAAATTTTAGCATCGTGGTTTTCTATTCCACAATATACTTCAGTCCTCTGTAAGTTTATACAAAATTTGAAGGCTCTGGCTCTCTTAGGAGCGGAGAAATCTGTGATGAAACATTTCATCACGAAACCATGCCTATACAATTTTGACCATCTTAAACCCCACTTTTATATAGTAAAACTGGGGTTTACAGGGGTATACATAATTTTTCTTATTTCTGCTTAAAACATAGATTGTGGGTACTCGTTAGAACCGCCTCGGCGAGGCGGTTCTAACGAGTACCCACAATCTATGTTTTGAGCAGAAATATGAAAAATATCAGAAATTTTTATATGAAAATTTTCTTTTTTTTTGATTGTATAATTTTCAGAACATTTGAATAGGCATGTTTTCGTAATGTATTGGAGAAAAAGAAGAATGTACAAATAAAGGATATGATAAGCATGAGGTTGCCGTTTCTTTCTTACACAATACAAGTCACACCTAATGTTTATACCCAATCCTAGGTGAAGAAGCTCTTGAGAAATCTTTGACGAAATATTTTACTGGAGAAAAAAAATGGACAAATAAAGGGAATAATAAAAATGAGGATACTGATTCTTTCTTACACGATACAAATGGTCGTATCCAATGTTTGTACCAAATTTTGAAATCCGAGGTATAGTAGTTCCTACGAAATTTTTGACACAAATTTCTCTATGCATTACATGGGAGTGAGAGATGGAAAAATGTAAAAAGTAAAAAGAAATTGCAGCATTGTAGTTTTCTTTTACACAATATATTTCAACCCTTTATAGGTGTATACAAAATTTGAAGACTCTGGTTCTCTTAGGAGCTGAGAAATCTCTTGTCAAAATATTTTATTGGAGAAAAAGAAAAAAAAATACAAATAAAGGAATGATAAGCATGAGGGTGCTCTCCTACACGATAAAAGAATTTGTACCCAATGTTTATACGAAATTTCAAAACCCTAGGTGCAGTAGTTCCAGAGAAATCTTTGACGAAAAATATATTGGAGAAAAAGAAAAATGGACAAATTAAGGGAATGATAAGCAGGAGGGTGCTGAATCTGCCTTACACAATACAACAAGTCACACCCAATGTTTGCACCAAATTTTAAAATCCTAGGTGCAGTAGTTCCTGTGAAATCCTTGACAAAAAATTTTATTTGAGAAAAATAAAAAAACAAAAACAACAAACGAACAAATTAACAATACAAAAAGTCATATCTAATGTTTGTACCAAATGTCAAAATCCTGGGTACAAAGGGGGAAAAATGAAGGAAAAATAAAGTTCAGTATCATGGTTCTCTTTTACACAATATACTTCAAGCCTCTGTACATGTATACACAGTTTGAAGAATCTGGGTCTTATTGGAGCTGAGAAATATGTGACAAAAAGTTTATTGGAGGAAAGAATAAAATGAACAAATAAAGGGAATGATAAGCATGATTCTCTGTTACACAATACAAGTCATATTCAAAGGCATCAAATAGGTAACATAAAATTCAGCATCATGGTTTTCTTTTACACAATAAACTTCAAGCCTGTGTAGGTATATACAAACTTTGAAGCCTCGGCTCTTATATAAGCTGAAAATTTTGTGACGAAACATTTTACTAGAGAGAAAGTAAAAATGGACAAAGAAAGGGAGTGATAAGCATGAGGATGCTGATTCTCTCTTACAAAATACAAGAAGTCATACTCAATGTTTGAACAAAATTTCAAAATCCTAGGTAGAGTAGTTCCTGAGAATCTTTGACACAGATTTCCCTATACATGAAAGTGGAGTGAGAGATGGAAAAAAGAAACTAGAGGCCCAAGTGGGCCAGAAATCACTCACCTGGATTAGGCTGATCATGATATGTTACATGTGCCATGGTGGCCATCTTGGCTACCATATCAGATTGCCTTTAGCAGAATCTGATGTTGTTTTGAAGAGTATCAAGACTGCCACCATGGCCGCCGCCATCTTGGATACTGGAACAGAACGATTAAGCAATTCTGAATCTCCATTTCACCCCATTGCCTCCCATCAAGTTTCGGCTCAATTTGACACAGTTTGCGGGGATGGAGGTGAAGGGTCGTGGGGAGGGGGGGTGGGGGAGGGTGGGGGGGGGGGGGGGGTGTGGAGACGTGGTTTTAAGTATTCCAAGATGGCCAATATTGGACCAGACAGAACAATTTTAGCAATTCTGAATCTCCATAACTCCCCAATGCATGCCTCCCATAAAGTTTAAGCTCAATCAGACTTACCGTTCGGAAGCAGATGTGATTTAAAGATTTTCAAGATAACGGCCATGGCGACCACCTTGGATATCAGAACAGAACCATTTTAGCAATTCTAAATCTTCATGTTGCCCCGATGCCTTCCACCAAGTTTCGGCTCCATCCGACTTACGGTTCGGGAGCAGATAACAATTGAAGACTTTCAAGATGGCCGAAGTGGCTTCTGTTGGCTAGCTGTAAAAGTGATTTAAAACCCCCTTCCCCCCCCGCCCCCCCCCCCCCCCCCCCCCGGTGGTTTACTCTACTGACCGTTCTAAGGCGGTGGTCCCGGTGTTAGTCTTACTCTTTGTTGGTTTGTGGTTTATTCTACGAGGTGATTTGTTTTATGTCTTACCTTGTGTCATTCATTTTGTTCTTGTGTTTTTCGGTCCTTTAACATTGCGATTACCTCGCTTGGGGAAGAGAGAGCTTACCTTAGTGCTTTTCGTACGTTTGTTCGATTTGTGCTTGTTTGGATTTGTCGCTTTCCTCTTCCTCTTGGTGTCAGCGAAGGGCTGCGGTTTGTGACTGTGGCACTCCCTGGACTTTTCTCTTACCTGCTTTCTTACTCTTTGTTGCTTTGTGGTTTATTCTACGAGGCGATTCGTTTTATGTTTTACCTTGTGTTATTTTGTTCTTGTGTTTTTCAGTCCTTCTAGCATTGCGATTACCTCGCTTGGGGAAGAGAGAGCTTATCTTGGTGTTTTTCGTACGTTTGTTTGATTTGTGCTTGTTTGGATTTGTCGCTTTCCTCTTCCTCTTGGTGTCTGGGAAGGGCTGCGGTTAGTGATTGTGGCACTCCCTGGACTTTTCTTTTACCTTTTTTCCATCATGGAGATGTCGAAAATGTGAAAGTTACTGACGGACGTACGGATGACAGACGGACCATGGACAACAGACCACGGCATAAGCTGACCTGGAGCAAAGGCTCCAGGTAAGTTAACGATTGAAGATCTTCAAGATGGCTGCTGTGGCCGCCATCGTAGATATCGTTACAAAATGATTTTAACAATTCTGAAACTCCATGTTGCCTCAATGCCTCCTTCCAACTTACCATTTGGGAGCAGATGAGATTTGAAGATTTTCAAGATGGCCATCTTGGCGGCCATCTTAGAAATCGGAACAGAATGGATTTTAGCAATTCGTAATGTCTATGTCGCTTCGTTGCCTCCCATCAAGTGTTGGCTCAATCCGCATTACAGTTTGGGAGATGTCATTTTGAAGAATTTCAAGATGGCGGAATAAAACAAATTTAGCTGTTCTGAATCTTCATGTCTCTCCAATGCCTCCCACCAAGTCCCAGCTTACTTCCACCTACTTCGGAAGCAGATGTCGTTTCAAGATGGCCACCATGGCGACCATCTTGGATATTGGAACGAAACGAATTTCGCAATTTTAAGTCTCCATGTCACCCCAATACCTCCCATCAAGTTTGGACAATCCGACTTACCATTTGGGAGCAAACATAGTTTGAAGAGTTTCAAGATGGCCATCGTGGCGGCCATCTTGGATATCGGAACAAACAATTTTTGCGATTCTGAATAATGCCAAAAATCTAAAAATCTAAATTACTTGATTGATTTTAATAAAATAAACACCCTATAAAGGCAACTGTAAGAATCATAAATATGTGAAAAAAAATTGTTGATGATGTTGCAGGATGGTGTCAAAGTCCTGGAATCCAGATTCACATGTCCTGATACTGTAGAGATATACGTCTTTGACACGGAATAAATTGGTTTGTCATTTCTCAAAATAACTTTGAGAATTTTTTGAAAATCCGTTATCAGGGGTGAAAACGTTCACAGTAATCACTTGTAAAGAGTGAACGTATTGTAAATCTATCAAGTAATTATGATATAAAATTTAGGGGATCTGAAGTACGTTTTCGTGAGTGTTGTTTTAGAAGACTGCTGATTGTATAGTCATTCGTTTCTAGTATCTGACTCCATTTCTGTTTTCTTGATAAAACATCACGCTAACACGCCTATGTAATTTAGACCCCCCTCGAACCCACTTTTATACAGTAAAACTGGGGTTTTCAGAGGTAAACATTATTTTTTCTGCTCTAAAATATAGAACGTGGTCTAACGAATACCAACAATCTATGTTTTGAGCAGAAATAAGAAAACATATCGGTATTTCATCTGAAAATGTTCATTTTTACTGCCATAAAATTCCATGATAATGAATGTGTGTTTACTAAATGAAACAAAATCAAGTATGCCCTCGTTTGGCAGGTGTATCGCATATACTGTACCTACTATCTTCAAAATACCAATAAAACGAAAATAAAATCACTACCTTATTCCGGTAATAATCGTTTTACGTCTAATATTCACGTGAAGTGTTAAATGGCATTCTTTACTAGAATTCTGCGCCGTGGTAAAAACTGACATAATCGGCGCTGGTCGGACAGCATGTTTTTGCAAGCTGGGCGCTAGTCGTACAGTCAGTCGGAACTAATGGGTACAATTCGAGAGGTCATAGTTTACAAAAAAATCGAAACATGTAGAGCCTGGCAGGTATCATACATAAAAGACAATAAGTGTTTGAAAGACTTCACGTTTAAATAACCGGGAAATTGGCCTTAATTTAGAAAATACCGACCTGGATTCATCGAGTTGACGGGCGACAAAACCAGGAAAATCACTGATAGAGCAGCACGCGATGAGGTCTACACAAAAAACGGACCACTGTCGGAGTTTGTGAGAAGGATACAGCTAAAATACATTCCTTTCTGCCACCCCCTCTCCCCTCCCACCCCCTCCCCCTTCCCTGCCCCACCCGCCCCGATATCGAAAACCGCATAAAAATCGGATATTCCGTTGCTTTCTTACCACTTTAAATGTCAAAGCTTCTGTCGCGAAATTTCGTGTTCGCTAGAGATGTTTGGTTGTACAGAATAATGGCGCTTCCGATTAGGCCACTGTACGTTTACACGCTGTGATCTAGGCATATAACCAGGTGCTCAAACGTGCTTACTCAAAATTAAGGTAAAGATTACAGAAAATAGACTCTCTCTCTCTCTGTCTCTCTCTCTCTCTCTCTAGTGCACGTTTATAGCATACATATGATATGCGCATGCACAGACCCCAGGCCAGACTCCGATATAACGAAATTAACAGAGCACGCATGTACAGCCTAGGCTACAGTTCAAAATGATGGAACTGGACAGTTTGTGACATGTGATAAAACTTTACAGTATAACGATGTCAGCAGCTGACATTAGCCTCTCAAGAGGAACTCTCTCAGCAGGCACACAACATTGAAACAATATTGATTCAACGTTGATTCAACGTCAAGACGTTGAATCAATGTTGAATCGACGTTGTTTCAACGTTGTGTGCCCGCTGGGATCATTCACAAATTTACTTACAAGGGCTAGAATAAGAGACATCCAGGCAGCAAAATTTATACTCCGAGATGTAACCCGGGAAGCTGGGATTACAATTAGAACGCTCCGAAATGCTACTTTCGTGTTCATATCAACTCACAAATGACGTCAAAACATCAGCACTTCGCAGAGGCCAAGACTCAATTATGGTCGTTATACTGATAATACATGCTTAGTGCTTTTGTATACTAACAATTACATTAGACCTTACAGAAGATGAGGCGTTTGTGCATATGTGAGGGGCTGGGGTGCTTGACAGGCAGGGTTGTAACTGAAGCTGTCTAAGTATGCAGGCTGTTCTATGTAAGAGAAGAAAAGCTATCTCAATGCTATCTCAGTGCAGAAATTGAAAGCAATTTAACACTTGGATCACACAAACAATAAAACTTCAAGGACTCGACCAATCATTACGAAAACACGCCTATTCAAATATTTTGAAAATTCACCGCCAAAAACTGAAAGTTTTCAGATAAAACTTCTGATATTTTTCATATTTTTGCTAAAAACAGAAAGTGCATGTTGAACGTACTCATTAGAATCGCCTCATTGAGGCGATTCAAACGAGTATACTCAACATACCATTATAATATAGAAGACCGAAAAGATATCCCTAAATTATCCTCATTTGCCTTCTGAATTGGCGCTGTGCATTAAGAAAACATGCCTATTCAAATATACTGAAAATTTTACCACCAAAAAATGAAAAAAAAAAAAAAAAAAAAAAAAAAAAAATAAATAAATAAATAAATAAAAAAAAATCTGATATTTTTCATGTTTCTGCTCAAAACATAGATTGTGGGTACTTGTTAGAACCGCCTCGACGAGGCGGTTCTACTTAGTACCCACAATCTATGATGTTTTGAGCAGAAATAAGAAAAATAATGTATACCCCTGTAAACCCCAGTTTTACTATATAAAAGTAAACAAAATAAGGATGGACGGACAGAAGTATGGCAGACGGATGGACAGTCACATTGACATCTAACGTGATGCCATAATACCCCGTCACTATCGTATGGTGGGTAAACCCCCGTTTTACTATATAAAAGTGGGGTTTAAGGGGTCAAAACTATATAGGCATGTTTTCGTGATGAATTAACCCTCAGTGACTCGAGCTACCCATGTCTAGAACAAATTTCCCTGTTACCAAAGATGTTCGAGCCATTGAAATTCGACTTTAATTTTCGCTCAGACTTGAGATTCAAATTAATTCTCATGTTGATTGTGATCAGTGAGTGTCCTGGCGCCTTGCACACATGCGTAGTGCGGCCTAGATCGTCGCTGCTCGGTCAGCGTAAACCAAACATCCTCATCAGTTTCTGCTGATTCGCTTGTTGGTCAGAGTATGCGACCTTTTCCATGTGAGTTGATGTGTCAGTTCAAATCAAATATTGCTTTTAGCAGCTCAGCCAGTACCGGATCATTCTTCTGGGAAAAGCCAGTTATTCGGATGTTCCGAACCGTCCTGCGGATGGTATAGGCCCCGATTAGAAGCAAAAAATTGCGGCGTCTGATCGGAGTGTGCACTATCTGCTGCTTCCAAACATGGAGATAAATTTGAATGGTTACAGTAAAACCTGTGTAAGAGAGCCACCTTTGAGGCTGACTTCAAATAGTGGTTGATGGGGAAAAAGTTGTCTGTCTAATAAAGGTACATGTCATGTAATTTTGCTAGCAAAATTACATGACATGTACCTTTATAAGACAACCACCTTTCCACATCAACCACTAGGGTCAATTTCAAAGGTGGCTGTCTTACACAGGTTTTACTGTATTTGCTGAAAAACGGTGGTTTCTTGGCGGATAGTGTAGGTCACGTTTAGGCGCAACAAGTTGCAGCGTCTGATCTTGGTTTGCTGGGTCCTAACATCGAGATTAAGTCGGATGGTTATTTTGTTGAGAATTGTTGGTTTCTTGGCGGATGGTGTAGGCCCCGATTAGGCGCAACAAATTGCGGCGTCTGATATGGGTAAGCGTTATTCGCTGCGTCCTAACATGGAGGTAAATTCAGTATCAACACATTTGTATGTAAATTGGCAAATGCGGTCTAAGACATTGTGTGGACACTGGTAAATTCAGTCAAAAGATAACGTGTGGACACTGGCAAACTCAGTCTAATGACATCATATAAACACTGGCAAACTTAGTCTTAAAACATCCTGTAGACACTGGTAAATTCAGTATAAAGACATTTGTGTGGATACTGACAATTTCAACCTATAGACATTTTGTAGACACTACTACAATTAGTCTAAAGACACTGGCAAATTCAATCTAAAGACGTTGTGTGGATACTGGTTAATTCAGTCTAAAGACTGTGTAGACACTGGCAAATCAGTCTAAAGACATTATGTGGACATTGGTAAATTCAGTCTAAAGACATTATATGGAAAAATGGCAAATTCATTCTAAAGACATTGTATGGAAACTCGCATATTCAGTCTGAAAACATTATGTAAAAACTGGCAAATTAAGTCTAAAGACATGGTGTGGACACTGCTAAATTCATTCAGAAGACACTTTGTGTACACTGGCAAACTCAGTCTAATGACAACATATTGATACTGGCAAATTTAGTCTAAAACATTATGTAGACACTGGTAAATTCAGTGTAAAACATTTGTTCGGACACTGGTCAATTCAGTCTAAAGACATTCTGTGTGTAGAGAACTAAGCTGCCCAGGAAAATTGTGAGCAGGTTAACTGACCGGCATGATCTTTACAATGTTGACTGGGCTGTAAAACTCCAACTCAAACAAACAAATCCTTACTTTACGCGTCCTAGAATTTGAACCTGTCCAGTTACACCACCTTTTGATATGTCGGAATTGCTGGATGAATGGCAAACAGTGCAAACCCTGATCAGACGCCGCACTTTCCGGTGTCTGATCAGGATCACACTGTTTGCTCGGACCTCTCTACCCGACTGTTTAGGGAACATACGGTAATGTAAATTTTCCTAGGCTAGATTTTTCACGGATTGCACGTTTAGATCTTCAAACAAAAAATGTCATTCGACCAAAAGCATTTTCTTGTTTGACTTTTATTAATTTCAAATCTTTATTGAGCTAATAATACCGACATGATCGTTTTAATCGATTTTATGTTTAAGTTATAATGTAAAATTTATCTGCTTTATATACTATCTTTATTATATCTTAATTGAAAGCGGATAGTGTTCAACGTGAGAAACTGGGCACTTACAGTGAGTGGACAGAATTATTCCCTCTTCGTGACGCCATTGAAATCAATGCGTTGCTGCCTTTTTTTGAAAAAAAAAAAAAAAAAAAATCTGGGTCAGTTGTTCAAAGCATCGTTAGCTTAACGAGCTCGTTTGTGACAAAAAAAAAAAAAAAAAAAAAAAAAAAAAAATAAGATAAATAAGTAAATAAATAAATAAAAAATAAAATACATGGATACGATCTTTCAGCATGCCTTTCCAATTCCTTATCCAGTACACCAGCTTTTACTTGATATTATCAGTTCGAAACTATCATACGTATGTCCGTCTAAGAATCTTTAGAATCTGTGCCTGTCCTTTGGCATAAAACAAAACATGCAGAGGCGGGGTCGAGGTGAGGGGTTAACATATACACTCACTCTCCTATCATCCTAGCTACCTACCTACCTACCTGTCTGCATGCATATTTACCTCCCAACCTATTTATGTACCTGGAGTTCTGCTTGTGTGTGTGTGTGTGTGTGTGTGTGTGTGTGTGTGTGTGTGTGTGTGTGTATGTGTGTGTGTGTGTGTCCTTTTTAATAGATTGGAAAAGTAAAGAAAACTTGGGGCAAATAGCTTAAGCGGACTTGATACATTGGTAGAATTTTCGCCATTTTTGACAAATGGGATAACTGTGACCCAGGAAGCTGCCCCAGCGGGACTAACTTGGTAGAATTTCCCCCCAATTTATGACGTGGGAGATAACCTTACTGACTTTTTGTTTGCTTTTCTCCACACCAAGGCCCTTCTGGACCAGGATCTACTTTAAAAATGCTTTCCTTTTGGAGTAGACGCCATTTCAGAAGAGAGACAAAACAATTTTGACAGAGTTGCCTTCCCTGAAAGTATATCCATTCTCCAAAATACGTGTAATGCACACCTTAAGAAAAAGCCTTATATCGCCTATTAGGAAAACGAAGTCCCAGATCACTCTGAGCATTCGCATAGTCTGATCATAGTATTCATTGACCGATTACAGAATCAATGGGTAGTGTAAAATAAATCAAAGAATAGAGAAGGTCTTCCCTATTCGCATATGACGTAAGGGCTTATTCTTACAGTACGCATTACATGCGACAGCCTACTGTACTTTTACCAGCTTTCAGATGGTCGTTTTTTTGCCTGCAGCTTTACGCAGAAGAAATAAATTTGCAAACGTTTGTCATGATTTAATGCAAGACAATTTGTTCTAACTACGTATGCACATTTTTTTAAATTCTAGTCATTAGTTTAAAACAATCGAATATTTTCATATTTCTATATAGTAGAAATGGCAACCAAATGTGCAAAAATTGAAAGGGTAGGTAGATTGGAGGTAGGTTTTTAACAAGTTTCACTTGTTCAAATTTTCTGAAATTTTCACAGTACTGTTGTAAAACATCAGTAATTAAAAATACATAGAGAAAAGTAAAAAAAAAAAAAAAAAATAAAATAAAGTAAAAAACAACACTTTATCATAGAAATTGTACAGTTCAGATCAATTTTTGGCCATTGCCTTTATTTTGGGGTAAATATTTCAGAAAAAAAACAACAACAACAACAAAAAAAAAAAAAAAAAGAAAAAAAAAAAAAAAAAAACAACAACAAAAAAAAACAAAACAACAACAACAAAAAACATATAAACAAAAGACAAATGGTTTCTGATAAGATGGTCAATCAGAACAAAATAATTTCATTTAAGATAAAACGCCAAGCCAAAAACGTCTTTCCGAATAATGTCGAAAGGACAGTAGGCCTATATCAGCTTGAAGAATGTACCTCCTGATGTGAACCTGCACGATTTGCAAGTAAATAGATACACCTGAAATAGTCTACCGCCATTTTGCAAAGGGGGCAACTTTATCAGATAGGAATTGCCTCATAGTACGAAAATAAGCCGGGACACAGCATTTCCTACAAGGCTGATGTGCTTTAAGCGAAGGTCGGCCTGCGCATCCGCGCAGTCTCATCAGAGTATTCGCAAGGTAAACTGTGGATTGCCAAGGATCCAAAGCGTCATTACGCGGACAGTGAAGACTGATCAGCCCGCAGGCTGATCAGAGTCTTCGCTGTGCGCACATGCAATCTTCTAGGAGCTGCTGTGTCCCGGCTCAAATTCTTTCGAAACTGGAGCATTCTTTTAGAGAGAAGACTTGAGCAAATTCTTTCCATTAAGATTTGCGTCCTTTCTATCCCCATTGAGGAAGGTACTTCCATGTCAGAGTTATTTTCCAGGAAGGTCTATTCACTCTGGCAACTCCCGTTAATAAAGTCCCCTTGTTTTGTTTGATGAAGCTGAAATAAGAGAAGGAATGGCAAGCCAAAAAGTTAAAGCAATTTGAGAAACATACATGCCATAAGGTGTGGACTTAAATCTGTGAGATATGGCAAAATTTTAAGGGAGATTTGACAAAATTCTGTGAGATTTTCCTAAACTTCACTTTGAAGCTCCCCAATATAGTCTAACGTCTTTTTTTTTTATGTAAAAAGCTTGTGAAAACCACAGTAGTGTGTTATTTATGTTCATTTCTTCATAAAATATGTTCTAAAAATTCTGTGAGATTTGAATTTTATATGGGAATAGCCTTCCAAATGGGTCAAATTCTGTGAGATTTCATCTCATAGTGTAAGATATGGCATATATGAGGACCAGTATCTAATTTAAGACAAAATCCATTTATCAGTTGTTGTAGCTGCAGTGAGGTGATAGGATGGTACATCCTACTTCTGACACGGTGAGTTCGAGACGGCATGATACTCATTACGAAAACAGGCCTATTCAAATATATTGAGAATTTTACCACCAAAAAAAAATGAAAACTTTCAGATGAAAATTTCTGATATTTTTCATATTTCTGCTCAAAACATAGATTGTGGGTACTCGTTAGAACCGCCTCGGCGAGGCGGTTCTAACGAGTACCAACAATCTATGTGTTTGAGCAGAAATAAGAAAAATAATGTATACCCCTGTAAACCCCAGTTTTACTATATAAAAGTGGGGTTTTAGGGGGTCAAAATTATATAGGCATGTTCTCGTGATGTGTTATAATACTGCTTGACACGGCATGATATTGTTATCAGATCCTTTTTAATTTGTCACATTCCACTTCAGATCTGCGCATGCGTGCTTTTGTACGCAAATGAGTTGGATGTGTTTACCACTTACCATTAATAATTGAATTCTACTCAGTAAGATATATTTTCCTTGCATCATCAGGTACACGTAGTTCCTTCATATTGTAACCTTACCCCAGCATTGGACGGATACGAAAACCATACAAATAGTCAGAATATTGATCTATATTTAGACGGGAAAAACCCAAAATTCATTTTCAGGGTAGATAATAGACGGGAATTCCAATCAATTTTATCATTTCCCTTGGAAAGTTTGCGTCATGTAAGCATGCGCAATCCCGAACTATGCTAAAATTAGCATATAGCTAAAAACTTACTATCCGCACAGGAGTCGTGCTAAAAGCCTCAGATGGACCTGAATCGCTCACCAGTTTTTGGACATAAATCGTCTTATAACGTCTTATAGCAGAATTTCGGTCATTGCGGGACCCTGATAGGGTGACCTAGTATGATCCAGACTGTATAAACTCAAGAGACAAAATTCGGCAGAGCCTAAACCTAATCAACGCCAGCTAGGTTGTAAGATCATCAGTCAAGCTAAATATACTACGATTCCTCTCTCTCTCTCTCTCTCTCTCTCTCTGGGATTTGGGAGACTCAAGAGACAAAATTCGGCAGAGCCTAAACCTAATCAACGCCAGCTAGGTTGTAAGATCATCAGTCAAGCTAAATATACTACGATTCCTCTCTCTCTCTCTCTCTCTCTCTGGGATTTGGGAGACTCAAGAGACAAAATTCGGCAGAGCCTAAACCTAATCAACGCCTGCTAGGTTGTAAGATCATCAGTCAAGCTAAATATACTACGATCCCCCCCCCCCTCCCTCTCTCTCTCTCCATCTCTCTCTCTCTCTCTCTCTGGGATTTGGGAGACGACTATGCATGGTTGAAAGATTGTTGACATGACCGTTAAACCTCAACTCAAACAAAATCTCATCTGTTAAACGTTCGAAATGACCTTGTTTGAGTTCAGAGCGTCGACGCCGTCTCTTATGCATGAAGTGAAAATGGCCACGCAGCATATTTCTGTCTGCCAACCTGTCTGCCCGTCTATACAGAATAAGACTGATCCTTTATGCTTCATATGTGAGTTACATATGTTTTAATAAAATTATTGTTAAAGTATAAGCTCTCAAATCGGTATTTAGCTGTTGAATTAACTGTTTAACTGTTGAATTTTGCATGCTGGGTAAAATTTTCAGTAGACGGCATTTCGAAATCTTTATTCCCATTCTTCCCAGAAAATTTGCAAAGCCTATTTTCTGAGAAAAATAAGAAAAATTATCATCAATTTGTCGTCTGCTAAATCTACCCATAGAGTGGTTGAGGTTAACAGATAGCGACTTTATGATAGCAGTAAATTTTTAATCTCTGTCGTATTTTATAACGAGTTTCTAATGTCCCGTATCAGATTAAAATTGGGGGAACAATTAAACGCAGTTTATAAGCGGATAGAGGTTATGACGAGCAAAAATCAAACCTGCATTGGAAAAAAAAAATTAAGTGAACAGCGAGGAACCACCACACAGAACTGTGCGCCCGCTCACTGTAGTCAGGATCTACTGCACACTGTTTTTTATAGTCTGAGTGTCTTGATACTGTGAAAGAAAACATTGGAAGAGCAGATCAGACTGCGTAAAGGCGCAGTCTGGTCTCGGCCTCCGTTGTTCGCTTAAATGTTTTTGGTTTTCTCGAAGCGCGCTTTAAATATGCAGAACAATACTTTTTATTCTGGGTTTAGATAAAAGTTTTCAGTTGTTAGATTCCGTTAGAGAAATACAGATGATTGATAACGAGTATAGAATTATTAAAAGTATTCATAAATAAAACGATTCATCGATGATAATGTTGTAAGATCATATGGCATGTTTAGCACGCGGCATGCTGGGGAAAATATCAGCAGACGACATTTTGAAATAATTTCATAGTTTTCCCAGAAAATAAGGTTTGGCTTTTCATGCAAATTGTCTACAAGGAGACAATTTGCATGAAATGCCAAACCTTATTTTTTTGGAGAGATAGGAACAATATTACAAATTTGTCATTTGTCGTCTGCTGAATTAGCCTGGATAGTGGCAAAGCTGAATGAAAACGATTGATCTAAATTGTTCAAAATTGATGTTTTAATAGAGACCGTTTAATTTCAAAGTCCTGCGACAGTGGATGTATCTGAATAAAACATTAAATAGGAGAGGCTTCTGCGAGCAAATACATGATTATATATATGTGAAACAGAATTTGAGATACGTTTAATTACATTTTATATGTAAAAAGGAATTTGAGATACGTTTGGTTACATTATAATTATGATATAAAATTTGAGAAAAGTTTGATTACTTTTTGTCTGTGAAGTAGAATTCGAGATACATTTGATAACATATAAGATTATATATGTGAAACAGAATGTCATCTACGCTTGACTATATTTCATATGCGAAATAGAATTTGAGATGTTTGATTATATTTTATATGTGAAATAGAAGTTGAGATACGTTTGATTTATTTGTATATGTTAAATAGTATTTGAGATACGTTTGATTACATTTTTTTCCTGGAACTTACGAAAACATCTTTGGAAGGAATTTTAAACTGAAAACCTAAAAATGTTTCAGATGGAAAGAGAGTTCACTTTATCACAGATTAAGGTGAGTGCCATAATTTGCCTACTACTGTACGGGCTCGTTCTAAGGAAAATAAATACATAACCAAGGGAAATAATTCTAACAGAAACAATAACACCACTTCTCTACACTTGATGGAAAGAGGGCTATACTTAAAGCAACGAAATTGCTCCCTTTGGCAGCATATATTTCATGTAAGTGTAGCCCTCATTTATGAATGGTTTCAGATGCAAGGGAGGCAAATTTCAGTCTGCAAAATTTGTTTCCTTTAGCAAACTGACTGCAAAATTGTTTTGTCCATGGTTTGAGCTGGGTTCGAGCCCCGCAAAATTTCAGCACCGCAGTCAATCGCTCTAACCACTCAGCTGGCCCCTCTCTTGGTAAAAGTCTTGCTACTCACCCAGCAATATTTAGACAAATCCATAGCTATAGATAAGAGGGGGTATCAGGAAAATATTTTCTTATTTCTCCACGAAAACATATGTTGTGGGTACTCATTAG
Source organism: Anodontia alba (assembly GCA_964016985.1). NCBI lineage: Eukaryota > Metazoa > Mollusca > Bivalvia > Lucinida > Lucinidae > Anodontia > Anodontia alba. Next base: position 96,436,587 of record OZ024826.1, on the reverse strand, counting down.
AAGCGCCTCGGCGAGGCGCTTCTAATGAATACCACAACATATGTTTTCGTGGAGAAATAAAAAATAAAAAAAATATCAACATATTTTGATTGAAAAAAGTGCCCTATCTGAAGATATCAAATAAACGGATAGCCAAACGGACTTGTTCAATTGTAGAATAAGTATAGTAATGTTTTTTGTTGTTTTTTTTTTCGAATATTTAGGGTATGTACGGTAGCAAAAATGCCCGGAAAAAAAGATAAAAAGATATGAATATGATAATAGTAGTCGTGATTTGCGGATAGCACCGTCCTTTGCCGTGCTTGTATACTTAACGTTCAAAATCTTCTTTTTTTGTATTTTTTTTTTTTTTTTGAGAAAACAAAGGCTTATACTTCATGTGGGTCTTCTGCTAGGTAAACCTTATTATTTTAAATCTATTAGGAAAAACGAAGTCCTTGATCTGCTGTGTTATATCAGAGAGAGAGAGAGAGAGAGAGAGAGAGAGAGAGAGAGAGAGAGAGAGAGAGAGAGAGAGAGCGTAGTATGTTTCTAGCAGCCGTGGATTAGTTTCAGTCACTGCGAAATGTTTCTCTTGAGTGAGCGGTGTTCCTTTTACCGGTCTTTAATTAATCATATTCGATCATATTTTTTACATAGCTCCAGCTAAGGCGCTATTTTTTTTCAACCGAAAAGTACTGTAGTTTTTCTTATTTCTCCAGGAAAACATATGTTGTGGTGCTCATTAGAAGCGTCTCACTGAGATGCTTCTAATGAGTACCCATAACATATGTTTTTGTGGAGAAATATGAAAATATTATGTGGATACCCCTTGTTATCTGGAGCTATGCTATTATTGAATGACCGAAATACCTGTTAACTTTTAACTGTTAAGACACTTAAAGTGGCCAAAAAGGTATAGGGCGATTCAGGTCCATCTGAGCCTTTTTGCACGATTCCCATGCAGATAGTAATTTTTTGAGCAATACTCTAAACTTAGCATAGTTCATGATTGCGCATGCTTACATATTATAAACTTCCCAAGGGAAATAATCAAGTTGCTTGGAATCTCCTTTTTTTACCTACCCTGAAAATGAATTTGGGGCTTTTCCCGTCTAAATATAGATCAGTAGTCCGACTATTTGTATGACTTTCGTTTTCGTCCAATGTTGGAGTAAAGTTGGAAAGTGAAGGAACTACATGTACCAATGTGCAAAGAAAGCATATCTTATTGCGTAGAATTTAATTATTAATGGTAAGTGATAAACTAACCAACTCAGAATGCTGGCTTGGCTATAGGTCAAACCTAATAGAAGCACTATTTTCTTTTGTATAATAGCACCGTCTATCCGACCAAAAGTATTTGTGAATTAGTATTGCGCAAAACAATGTTGACTAAAAAGACGATCTCTATCAAATATATAAAAAAAAAAAAATATGAGCCCCACCTCACCGTGAGATATGTTGGAAACTGCGAATGTTAAAAAACATATCTGTTTAAAACTTTTGGCTCACTGTGTAACCTAAAATGTGTAAGCGTCTACTCCCATGGGCGTAGACTACATAGTTTGGTCGGGATACGGAAATAAATCCATTGTTGATCCTCAATGTCTCATTGTCTACAAATAAAACCCGGAACTAGCTGGAGCACTGAATAGAATAGAAAAATATTTATTGGAAAACCTACATATACAGATGTTCTCCATTCACATGCACTCTTTCGGCACACCGCATTTATGTAGGTATTCTAAAAGGTTACCATTGCAGCATTTTATTGACGGTTATGAGATATACAGTGCGTTGACAAGTTCACTCCTTTTAAAGTGGATGGATGCATTGTTACTGCTAAGCGCAATTTGTAGCATTCCTGGGACATCGTGACAAAAAAGAAGAAGAAGATATTCTTAACTTCTTATTATAGTAGTTTTAATTTGAGGGTCATTCTTGTAGAGGCCAACGGGACGAGATCTCATATAAACCTCTCGAATTCACCTTTTACACTACGGAATTTAGCCGATTAGCCAAGATTTGCATGTAAAGAACCAAAGTCTATTCAGCATTAAAATCAGCTTTAACATTTTTTGTGTGCTAAGCGTAGACCAAGGAGACAAATTGCATGAAATTTCAAATCATTTTTGCGGAAAATAAGAAAATGTTTCTAAATGTCTCAACATGCTTAGCGCTAAAATTAATCTACTGTAAACACTTCTGGAATAAAAAAAGGTTATTTGCGCTTCGTAGGGACCGAAGCCCGACCGTAAGGTCTCAGTATTTCCCCAATTCATATTAAATGGGTAAATTATATAGCAAAAAAAAAAAAAAAAAAAAAAAAAACACTGGGCACTAAAGAATCTGACAGGACAGTAATTTCAAAAAATTATAATAATATACTCGTATGTCGTTATCCTTTGTTTTTCTAAAATACACCATTATTATATACTCGTACTATAAGCTCTCAAGTGAAACAGTATTATCTTATCCCAATGTTTCTAATTTTGTCTTGTTTTAAATTTTTTCATAAAAATAGGCAGATCTCATAAACAGACGTCTCGTTTACCACCGTATGTATCCTATGTATTCGGTCAGACAGGCCTGGGCAAAGAATGTAGACACAGATCAGACCGCAGAACTCAACATCTGATCAGTATACACAGTTTGTCGGTCATCCAGCAATTTTTAGACATATCAATAGGAAGTGGGTCTTTTTAACCCTTAAAACGCCAAGAAAATCTACATCTGAAAGTGTCGGCTGTTTATGTCGTCTGCTGAATATTCTTGCAAACTTTTCAAACCTATTTTTGCATACAGGCAAACAGTGTGGACCCTAATCAGACTGCTCCTAAAGTCTGATCTGAGTCCACACTGTTTGCAAAAATGATTTTTAAAATCACAAGCAGATGACAGAGCAGACGACAATTTGTTGTGATTGGCAGTTTATAGTAAGAAGTTATGGTGAATAAATACACCTGGAGATCTCGTTACTATTTTTCAAAAGGGAGACAACTTTTGTGAATTCTGATTTGCTGTCCTGCTCACTAATCCGCTTCAGAAAAAAGGGTCTGCTGAAAAAAGTCTACTCTATAAAGAAAAGAATTTGCTCCTAGAGGGAGCAAATTCTTTCCTTACAGATTAGACTTCTTTACAGAAGGAGACGAAAACAGGTTTGACAGGCCGGCCTCGGTGCCTCAGTTGGATGCGCGTCCGACTGGGGGTCAGAAGGTTGCACGGTTCGACCCCCGCCGGGTCGGCAACATTCTTTCGTGAAGATTGTTATTTAAATATTTTCTGTGGTCATTCTCTCCCTTCCGCTGAATCAAGAAGGGTTGTTGTCAGTTTCTGGCGAAAGAATGTGTACAATACTTGTTCACCACCTAGAAGACTGAGCCTGTCCAGTAAAAAAGTGCGGTTAGGTAAACTGACCCCGCTCGACATGACCCAATTGGTTACTGGGCCGTGAAACTTCAACACACACAAACAGATTTGACAGAATTGTCTCACCTGAAAGTCTATTTTCCGATTAAGGTGACCGAATAGTAAATATGATAGCAATTAATATTTTATAGGTTAAAGATATTTTATCACTCTATAACCATAAATTCATTGTTGACCCCGCGCTACTTCAAATAGCTTGGTTCATAAATATTTATAACTAGATCAGTAAAGATCCATAATTTTAATTGATGAGCAAATTGAAAAAAAAAATGAGTCTTTATAGAGTGATGGTTTGGTGATCATATCTGACCATTATCATGAGAATTACCAGCGGTGCCTATGCTTGTACATTTTCGTATATGGCTGAGTCCAGTCATCTATCACAGGTAGACCAAGATAGATCTGAAGCTTATAGCTGGACTGTTGTCTCTTCTGTTGCTTTGGATCTGAGCTTCTCTTGAATTGATAGGCTACAACAGTTCTCAATTCTTCGTACTCTATCTGATGAAGTCATACCGTGTCAGATTGTCTTGCGAAGGACTCTCCCAAGAATCAGTTGCGTGTCGAGTCCTTCAGGAAAGCATTCAGGGTATCTTTGTAACGTTTTTTTTGTCCATCTTCGGAATTGTTTTCACTCTCAACCTCACTGTAGAATAATTTCGTCCTTTTTTATTCTCAAGCTCTCTGTAGAATTATTTCGTGGAAACCAATCATCTAGTATTCCTGTCAGATGACCAGATTAAGGTGTCTGGATACAAGTAGTATAGGAAATAACCGGTTCTGGGACACCCAGAAAAATCAAGCTCTGCTTGATTTTTCGGGGTGACCCAGAACCGGTATTCCCTATACTACTGATACACCTGATAGAGTTTCCGCATTGTTTACAAGGGAGATAACTTTATGACTTCATTTTTACTTTCCCGCACACCAAGTTCCGTCCGATAATAGATTCTACTCTAATAGAAAAAAAATGCTTTCATTTTGTTCCCGAGTGGAGCAAATTATTTCCTTTTAAAACAGACTGTTTTTCAGAAGAGAGGCAAAAACAAATTCGACAGTTTCGTCCCTTGAAATTGTATTCATTCCCGTTAATTGTGCAGGCTCCAGAAAACATAAATACTTGCTATTTTTGTCCTCTTAAGGACATATATTGCTTCGAACAAATTAAAGATGAAAATAATATTTACCCTTCTCTTGCTGAACACGACATGCCCTGTCTTAGCAAACAGTGTAGATCCAGATCAGTTGGCTTCTGAAGAAGCCAACTGACCTGGATCTGCACAGTTTGTTATTAAGTATGTGAATTTCTATCAAAAACCTGGATCAAGTAATCTGATTGGCTAGAAATTAGAAGTGGGCGTGGCATCTTAATTTATTCAGCATGACAAAATGGTTAATCGTGTTTGATTTTGTTTGGATTCTTGTTTAACAACACGTCAACCCTTGTGGGCCATCTTTTGTCGTCTCCAAGAAAAAGGGAGAATAAAAAGACATGAACTAGTTAAGCAGAGGAGAAATAAAGTATAAATTGCAGCCCAGAAACAGAAGAAATACTAATATGTCCCTTCCCCACTACCCGCTGCAAGCATAGCAGGCCATTTCTACCACCTTCCCATCCACTCTCTTGGATCCTGTTTCACAAACCTATGACAACTACGGCCACATCGTCAGTACAAAATGACCGAGGATATCCACCGGCGCCTCAATGTCAGTGAAAAATGAGAAATTGCATGCAGTCGATGGAAACACGTTCTCAATGCCTGTATACGTCGATGTTGAAGAGAAGAGAAGCCATCAACAAGCTACGTGGAAATGTGAGCGATCGCCAGTAATTCATCTCGATACAAAACTGAGGGTAAAAAAAGGAAGTGGTACCACCGACTGTTTGCGAAGCAGAACGGAACAGAACAGAATTGCTTGTAAAACATGGAATGTCCAACAACAACATGTCCATGGCTGTCCCATCTTGTATGAGCCAGCGCACCAAAAAACCTACAATAAGACTTATGCGACCAGCGAAATCTCAGATCATCCCGCGTATCCGCGCAGTCTGATTAGAGTCTTCGCTGGTCGCATGTGCCTTCTACAGCCTCCAGGTTATTCAAAGAGGAATAAACGAGAATCCGCGCCGTACTGGGTGGATGTACAGGCTGGTCTGAGTTTTCGCTGGTCGCAAAGGTCTTAGGTTATGTCGTGCGCTGGCTCTTATATATTTTAAGCTTTAGCACTCTGTAGGCTAAATCATCAGATTAAAATTAATTATATTTTTCCATCTTAATTTTCACAGAAAACAAGACTTAATATTATAATATTTCTATCTCCGTCGATTTGAATGAAACTTCAAGGTTTATTTTCTGAATTTGAAATATTGTTTAGATGCGTCTGCTTTTATATATACTAAGCAGGCTAAAGCTTAAGCTTTCAACTGTATAATACATTGTATCTCTGTTGTGCTTGCGCAAATGTTAGCTCCACCTTTTTCATTGGACGGTATAATAAGCAAAACAAAGTTTTCTTCAACTAAAGTCGACTCTCGTTATCTCGACCGCGCTTATCTCGAATAACCGCTTATCTCGAAGTGAAAATCTGGTCCCTGTTTTACCACAGAGATCTACCAATAGGCAACAAAATATTGTGGAAAAGAGGAGAAATTGCTCCTGAGGAGCAATTTCTTCTCTTTTCCACAATATTTTTAATATATCTCTAACTTCAGGTGTCAAATTACATAGTCATTCTGTTAAAGATGGTTGTCCGATTATTTGTTTCCTCAGTTCCGCAAATTTGATATGTCGAAGTACAGATATCTCGAACTGTTTCATAGAGTCCCTTGGATTTCGAGATAACGAGAGTCAACTGTACATATGTATTTCTGAGGTTTTAAACACAATCATAAAAAGAAATTGGCTTTATAATGCAGACATACCCTCTTTCGCAACTTTATACAGTACAAAGGGAGTGGGGCGGATGCGGGAGGTGGGAGGGGGTGGGGAGGCAATAGATGAGTCAGAAATTGTGAGAAATGTCACGTGATGCATTAAAAGTTAAACACTTCCACACTGGCTGTATAGAGCAGTTACAAAGGATCAGCAGACGCATTTAATAATAAGGGCCGACCATCCGCCCAAATACCAGATCTCCCCGCTAGCATTCTTTATAAATCTATAGCGGGCCGTTATCGGTCCGTCAGCTACATGTACCCTAATGGGCCGATAATGGCCCGCTATAGAGTTATGTAGAAGGCATACTATGGATCTTGGTTGTCATAAGAAGATTTTTTAAAATGAGCTTGAGAATAGAAAGGCTTTACAAGATGGACTGAAGAAACGTTACAAAGACCCCTGAAAGCATTTCTGAAGGACTTTTTTTTTTTTATCTAATCTTTACCAGCCTATGGGCAAATTCAGCAAACGACAAATGCATGGCACTTCTTATTTTTCTCCAGAAAATAGACTTTGATATTTCATGCAAATTGTCTCCTTAGGAGACAACTTTCGTATTTCATGCAAATTAGGAGACAATTTTTATGAAACATCAAAGTCTGTTTTCTGGGAAGAATAAAAGAATAAAAATATTTCAAAATATCGTCTGCTGAAAGCGTTACTTAAACATTCCATTTCTGAGGAGAGTGCTGTCCAATAACGTTTAGAATGGCGTGGCTTCAGCAGAAAGGGAAAGGACACGTTTGCGTTTGAATAACAGAGAACACGTGTCGCCCAGCAGATACGAGATAATTGCAAAGCCAGAGTTACAACAGCATTGCCAGTCAAGCTGTCATTTTCAAGTCTATCCTGTACAATCTATTGGAGACTTCAGAGCAAAGATTGGACTCATTAGCCCCAAATGTACATATAAATGGACAAGCATCGCCACGGAGAAAAGAATTTTGTTCTCAGAGAGAGAGAGAGAGAGAGAGAGAGAGAGAGAGAGAGAGAGAGAGAGAGAGAGAGAGAGAGAGAGAGAGAGAGAGAGTGCGGTTACCGCAATATGTTTAGCGCGCTTTTGATTGATTGTGTTGGAGTTTAACGATACGTCAACCCTTGTGGGTCATTTTGTGTCGTCTCCCAGAGAAAAGGAGAAAAGAGATAGAAGACATAGTAGAGGAGATGAAAGAGAGGGACAGGGAAGAAAGATTAACAGGAATGAAAGCGAAGAAACATACAAAATAAAAGCCTCCCCCCCGCACCCCCCCCCCCCCTACCCTTACCTGCTACAAGGATAGAAGGCCTTGTCCACCTGTAAGCCAATATCAGTTGGATGCCCCGGTGACGTAAGATACACGACACCTTCGCCATACCCGACCACTCCCATTAGCGCGCTTTTGACTGCTGGTCTAGCATGCTTGGATGTTCAGACTCTGGCGCAATTCATACCTTGAGCTGACGGCATTCCTTTGAACATAGTCTTTAGGTCAACTTATCAGGGTCCCGAAACGACGGAAATATTGTTAACTGGACGTTATAAAGACGGTATAAGACGCCTAAAGTGTCCAAAAATATACCGAGCGATTCAGGTCCATCTTTGACTTTTTGCACGGTTCATGAGCGGATAGTAATTTTTGAAATATAGACTAATTTTAGCACAGTTCGGAAATGCGCATGTTTTCATGACGCAAACTTCCCAAGGGAAATAATAAAGTTGCTTGGAATTCCCGTTTGTTAACTACCCTGAAAATGAATTTCGGGCTTTTCCCGTCTAAATATAGAGCAATAGTCTGACTGTTTGAATGATTATCGTTGTCATCCAATGTTGGAGTAAGGGTGAAAAATAAAGTAATGATGATATCTCACTGAGTGAAACTCAGTCAATAAATGTAGGTGATAAGCACACCAACTCACTGGCGTGCAAAAACACTCATGCACAGGCACAGGTTTGAACCGGAGTAAAAAAGGGATCCTAAGTATATGTCAGGAATGTTCCGTGTAAAGTGGAACGGCGGCTTCGAGAATATACAAATGCGCATATTAAGGACAACTGATACAATTTCAATACAGTTTTCCCCTCTTCTGAAAAGAAAGGACAAGGAACACCTCTACGGAGACAGTAACGTATGCTCAGAGAGAGAGAGAGAGAGAGAGAGAGAGAGAGAGAGAGAGAGAGACAGAGACAGAGAGAGAGAGAGAGAGAGAGAGAGAGAGAGAGAGGGGTATTTCCTATCCCCAAAACACATTCTGTTTGGATTTTGGATTTCGAAATCTGAGGGTTGATCTATTTATTATCCAGTGGGTCTGGTAATAACTACCTCGTGCCTTTAACCTTTACCGTTCTCTTGGCTGGCTAGTTCAGCGTTCAGCACACGATAAATTAATAATCTTTTTTATTTGTCTCAGAAAACAGGATTTGACATTTCATGCCCTGCCCAGGAAAAGTGGCTAGGTAAACTAACCGCGCTCGACATGACCCTAATGGGTTGACTGGACCGTAAAACATCAACACAAAAACAAATTTACATTTCATTGGAAACGATTTGCATGGAATGATAAAACCTGTTTTCTTAGAAAAAATATAGAAAAATGCCGTCTGCTGAATATTTTACCCAAGGTGCTAAGCGTTACAATGTAAATAGGTTATGCTACGAAAATACATTGAACAGCACTTATTTTAAAAGTATACAGGTAAAATAAGTTTAAATAATATTATAAATACCAACACGCATTAAGGAGATTTTGGCATAGATGGACGATAGATCTTTGTCACATGAAAAGAACCCTGAAATACATACGTGTATTGGGACAGCGGAATCAGAGATCACACTGCCCAGTCGCAATATGATCAGACCTTCACTGCTTGTCGGTTATTTTGTATGCAAATATTCTGTGAGCGGAAGGCGCAAGTCCTGGCCAGACTGCATTGACTGATGCACTGGCTGATCTAAGCAGTTGCATCACGATAACATGCCTATATAATTTTGACCCCTTAAACCCCATTTTTATATACTACAACTGGGGTTTACAGGGGTATACAGTATTTTTCTTATTTTGCTAAAAAACATAGATTGTGGGTACCCGTTAGAACCGCCTCGCCGAGGCGGTTCTAACGAGTACCCACAATTTATGTTTTGAGCAGAAATATGAAAAATATCCGAATTTTTTATCTGAAAATTTTTCTTTTTTTGGTTGTAAAATTTTCAATATATTTGAATAGGCGTGTTTTCGTAATGCGGGTCTCTTTATGTTTCAAAGATCCATTTTCTCATGTGCCATTCCGTATTGTTGTAGTAAGCACAATATATTGCCGGTAGATCAATGGATTTATCAAAGATATATAATCCAATTGGTTTTATAAACCGAAAGGGGTGAAGTATGATATATTTATGTGTGGGATCATATCTGCCAAGCAAATGATAATAAATATCCTAAAATCAATCATAGCCCAAAATGAAGTGCTAAATATAAGACGTTTAACGACCCCGTACAAACAGTTGCTGTTATATTTATGCCTTTTTTCCATGATTTTAAAGGCGTTACCTCGACCAATTTTAATAAACAAACGGAATACGATGTTTTATGACGCAAAGTCAGTTTCTTAGCTTTGTAATTCAACACACACACACATTCCCCCATGCTTTAGCAGTCGCCCTGTGACTTACGGATCGTTAGCACGAAACAATCGAAAGGCGAAATTGTCAGGTACTAATTCAGGAACAGATGGTTCCAAAATGCAAAAAGAGGGTTTAATTCAGCAAAGCAGAACACTCGCGGGTGTTTTCGAAAACTATTTTGCATCTTCTGAACAGTTATTGTAAACCTGTCTCAAGTGCCACCAAATTAGAGAACAGCCTATTCCCTTTGACGTTAAGTGGAATAATTTTCTCCAATGATTATTAAATTTTCTAGGGATAATTTTGTTTGTTTGTTTGTGTTTATATTTTACGACCCAGTCAACCAACGGGGTCATGTCGAGCGCGGTTAGTTTACCTAACCACACGTTTACTGGGCAGGTTTAGTCCTCTAAGCGGTTAACCAGTATTGTGAGCATTCTTTCGCCAGAAACTAACAACTGCCCTTCTTGAAACAGCGGAAGGAAGGAAGAGAATGACCGTAGAAAATATTTCATGATCAATCACCTCGAAAGAATGTTGCCAAGCCGGCTGGGGTCGAACCCGCACCCCCTGATCACCAGTCGGACGCGCATCCACATTATGAAAACACGCCTATTCAAATATATTGAAAAATTCACCTCAAAAAACTTAAAAAAAATTCAGATAAAAACCCTGATATTTTTCATATTTCTGCTCAAAAACATAGATTGTGGGTACTCATTAGAGCCGCCTCGATGAGGCGGTTCTAACCCACAATCTATGTTTTTGAGCAGAAATACGAACAATAATGTATACCCCTGTAAACCCCAGTTTACTATATAAAAGTGGGGTTTACAGGGGGTCAAAATTATATAGGCATGTTTTCGTGATGTCGGACGCGCATCCAACTGAGCCACCGAGGCCGGCTTTTCAAGGGATAACGTCCCCTTTATTTCTTAATACTATAGTGAACAGACCACTTGGTAGATTTTCCGCCCCTTTTTACAACATTTTTCGACTTTTGCAACTTCCTGTCTGCTTTACTGCACATTTAGGGGTCTACTTTAAAAGGAAATAATTTACTCCCAGTGGGAGCAAATTCTTGCCTTTTAGAGTAGATCCCTTTTCAAAAGGGAGCTAAAGCAATTTTGATAGCGTTGCCTCCTGCTGGATCGGGTTCTTCGGTGTTCGATTAATAAGAATTGGTACACCTGAAGGATTTGGTCGCAAATTTGCAAAAGAGACAAGTTTACAGACAAAAAGTTAGCTCCCTTAGTGTTTTTGGAACCTTTCAAAAACGGGGCCTGTTCTTAGAGGAAAGATTTTGTTCTCATTTTTCCCTCTCCCAACCCACTCAGCGAGAAAGGTGACATATGTTCCCATGTCAGAATAACCAACAAATTTATACTCATTACATTTGTATTCTTACAACAAAGTCAACATGTAGAAGATATCGTGTACAATATATAAGAGACTGGATATCTCTAAAAAAAAAACGCCTTATTTAGCCATACTCAGAATTTACGAACATATCATTTACATATTTGTTACGAAAAAAAAAATTTTTCCCTTTAAAATTCATTGCAGTATGCAAATCTTATCGTTTTGTGTTTTTGTGTGCATAATTCTTTTGAAAGGTCCATTTAAAAAATCTTGGAGACAATAATCAAGAATGACAATCAATATTCTGATTTAAACCGCACCAAGAATACTTCTACGTGTCTCGTTCGAGGACGTGTGGACAGTGAAGGCCCTGATCAGACTGCGCATCCGCGCAGTCTGATCAGGAACTTCGCTGTCCATTTAAAGAACAACTGCATTCTGTATAATAGCAAAGAACCCTAATGAAACTGTCTCGAGGCACATAATAATCTGAAATTGGGCATTCCGCACACGCTCTAGGATACCTTTTCGCTTGGCGCCACCCGCATATTGTATTATCCAACCCGCATATTTTATTATCATTGTTATTATTCAATACTTTATCATAACAAAGATTAAGACAGACGTGTTAAGTTGTTCGCTTACAAAATCTATTATGCTTTTTATGTATTTCTATAAAAACTGTAAAATACTTTAAGGACTACAAGAACTAGTTTCTCTTTATAAGGTATGAAGTCTGCTTTTTTTTCGTAAAAATATAATGTAATTATTCATTAAATAAAATGATCTTTTTGATAAACTGTTGATGAATGGGACTATACAAGAGGTCTTTTTATTCGTTAATTTGTTTTGATTATTTTTCATAAAACTATTAATACTGATCGTTGATAAACAACTGATGAATCAGACAGTCTGGTAGCAGACCCTTTCTTTCTTTCTTTCTTTTGAAGGGACACAAAGCTTGCATAGTTTATAAAATTGGTTTTACCTCAGTCCCTTGGCTAGAAAAGGTTTTGTTCAGCTATAGTAAACTTGAAGTTGAATTAAAGAGGATCATAATAAAAAAGAAAAATAAGGTAAAGAAAGAGATAGGCCGATATAAAACAAAAACGACTGGAGGCAGTCTAAATCAGGTTATACATGAAGGACTTTTTTTTTGTAAATATGTTCTGTTAATTTTTCATTTAACTATTTACTGATCTTTGATAAACGACTGAAGTTCAGACTATACATGGTCTTTTTTGTTTCGTACATATGCTTTGATAATTTTTCATAAAACAATTTAATACTGATCTTTGATTAATAATTGATGAATCAGACTACAGTCAAACCTGTATTAAGCTATCACCTGTATTTTTAAGGCCAGTATTCAGATCCCGTGAAAGAAAATTAATTGGAAATTTACCTATATCAAGCAAGCACCTCTTTTAAGCAACCACATTTTGGCTTTCCCTATGGTGATTTCTTAACACAGGTATGATAATGGCTTTTAAATGCGAACAGCGAAGTAGACCCAGATCAGTCTGTGCACTAAGGCATCTGCTAACTTATCGTATATACCCTAAGTATTCGGACAGACAGGCCTGAACAAACAGTGTAGACGCAGATCAGATGCCATAGAACGCGTCCGATTGGTGATCAGGAGGTTGCGGGTTCGACCCCCGCCGAGGTCGGCAACATTCTTTAGTGGAGATTGATCATGAAATATTTTCTACGGTCATTCTCTCCCTAACGCTGATCCAAGAAGGCAGTTGTCAGTTTCTGGCGAAAGAATGTGCACAATACTGGTAACCGCTTAGACGACTAAGCCTGCCCAGTAAAAGTGTTGTTAGATAAACTGACCGCGCTCGACATGACCCCATTGGGTTGACTGGGTTGTCAAACCTAAACACAAACCAAAGAAAAACCTGATCAGAGTCTACACTGTTTGCTAATCATCCAACAGTTATGGACATTTATTAACAGATAGTAAAGTGGACTTTAAACTCCGCCCCACCCCCCACTCCACAAAAAAAAAAAAAAATAAATAAATAAATAAAAAATAAATCACACACACACACACACACACAAACACACACACACACACACACACACACACACACACACACACACACACACACACACACACACACACACACACAAACAAAAACAACAACAAAGAAACAAACAAAAACAAACAAACTTTAACCCTTTCAGCCCTACAGACCAAACAGATACCAGTGCAAACAGTGTAGAACCTGATGAGACGGCTCATAATGAGCCGTCTCATCAGGATCTACACTGTTTGCCATTCTGTTTTTGATTTTAGACCGAAACCCCTATTTGCATCAATGGACATGTCCACATTCAAAGATGGAATAGTCTACTTCAGAAATTCAGGGTTGGAAGGGTTAAGGCAAGTATGGTAGGTTTAGGAATCTGAACATTTAGGGTATTTACGGTATTAGTTGACCTGCAGTGAACAGATGACCAGTGTGGTAAGTTCGGGTTTACGACCTTCTAAATATTACATGCATGTTTGTGATACGAGCCGAATGTTCAGATAGTAAAGTAAAGTAAAGTAAAGTAAAGTAAAGTAAAATAAAGTAAAGTTTATTCAGCAATCAGTCCATAGTCCAGAACATAGATAAAGAGGGGACATGAATCACTACGATACAGCTAAGAGCATAGGAGTGTTGCAAGTTTGCCGTCCATGGTTTCGATAGATTTATGACCAATACTCGAAATAGCAGGTCAGAAGAACATTTAGCTGGGACCTAGTATGTGACGGTTGTTCCGTTATACTACATACATACAACGAAGACCCGGCTGGGCATATGTATCCTCGCTTTCCTTCGAGAAACTATCTGGTGGCCCAGCGGTTAGCGCTCCGGACTTCTGATCCTTAGGAGCCCGCTAGAGGTGCAGTTCATCTTATCATTAAACAGCTCTTCACTGTGCAGAGCTTTTTATTATCGCGTCTCCACATGACTTAAATAATGATGAAAGATGCATAAAACAAATGATCACGCTCCACTGACTGTCATGCCATATATAATATTCTTCTTCAAAATTAAGAACTGCTTAAATGATGATCTTTTCGTTAGTTGCGATGACAGGATTGGAAAAATGTTGCATAACATCTGCATATCTGCAGTGGCTATGTCACTCAGGTGAGCGGCCCGTGGCCCGTCAAATCCTCTTTTCTAGAGAGAGAGAGAGAGAGAGAGAGAGAGAGAGAGAGAGAGAGAGAGAGAGAGAAATGATAAGAAAATTATGAAATTATGAATCATTTCTAGTTTGCTGAATTAACCGAGAGTGTGGTAAAGGTTAATGTTAAAAACTGTATAAGCAGAAATTTAGGAAAACCTACCCTTTTCGTATGCAAACAGCGAATACCCTGATCAGGCCAGCGTGTTTGCATTCTGAACTGGGTCTTTGCTATCCGCGCACAAAAATCACAGGATACGCTAGTAGACCATCACGGAAACATACCTATATAATTTTGACCCCCTTAAACCCCACTTTTATATAGTAAAACTGGGGTTTACAGGGGTATATATTATTTTTCTTATTTCTGCTCAAAAACATATATTGTGGGTACTCGTTAGAACCGCCTCACCGTTTCTGCTCAAAAACATATATTGTGGGTACTCGTTAGAACCGCCTCGGTGAGGGGCGGTTCTAACGAGTACCCACAATATATGTTTTTGAGCAGAAATATGAAAAATATCAGAGTTTTTTATCTGAAAAAATTTCATTTTTTGAAGGTGAAATTTTCTACATATTTGAATAGCGTGTTTTCGTAATGCTTTGTCGGTGAACGGCGAAGGCCCTGATCATCCTGCTCATCTACGCAGGCTTACCTGGGTCTTCGGTTCGCATAGAACCTGTTCTTTTTTTATCAAGACGCCGAGGATCATATTTTATGGCACTTTACCGCTTAGCATGCTGGGTAAAGATTTCAGCAGACGACAAATTGAAATATTCTTCTCATTTTTATAGAAAATAGGACTTAACTTTTCCTGTAAATTGTCTCCTGAGGGGATAATTTGCATGAAATGTCAGTGCTTGTTTTCTGACAATATCAACATTTTGTCGTCTGCTGAATTTGCCCAGAGTGGTAAAAGTTAAAAGTATATTGTTTCTTACGTACATTGTATACTGTTTGAGTAAATAGACCATTTGTATTTTTACCCTTAAACTGTCAAGCAAAATTTGTAGCAGATGAGATTTTATTTGTTTTCTTATTTTTCAGAGAAATTAAATCTTGACATTTCATGTGAATCGTCTGGTTGGCAGATAATTCACATGAAATGTCAAGACATTATTTTGAAAAATGAGAAAAAAAAATATTTAAAATGTCGTCTGCTGCACTTTGATTGGCGCTTTAAGGGTTAAAAGGAACAAGTTCAAAATGTAACTATCACTGTATTTCCCAACCATTAGTTAATTAATTGTTGAGGAGTCGTGTCAATAAAAACTATAAATACCTTATTTACCGAAAGACCGGGTATTAGCCACTAGTTCAAACATCATTATTTTGATTGTTGAAATCAGAATTGAAAATTGAAATGCTTGAATTTACAGTGTTCATGGATCCAAACTTGACATTACGGGATTATACGTTTCTCTATCAGGTAGTATACGAAAATTTGTCAGGTTGTACATGTGTATGTCCGTATGTCTGCTCATGTCTGTGAAGTATTGGCAACTATGTTTGCTTTAATTGTATATGAGCCGCATCGGCAGAAAACGTACCTACGGACATGTGCGCCTAGCGAAGATTCGCGCAGTCTGATAAGAATCTTCACTGGGCGTATTTTGGATGGGCAAGGAATCAAAGTTTCTTCATGCGGAAAACGAACACTCAGATCAGACTGCGCGGATGCACAGGCTGATTATAGTGTCTTCATTGTGCGCACACTAATGTAAGAAGGTACGTTTTCTCACGTTGCGGTTCGTATTACCTTATACGTTATATGAATATGCAAAGAACAACCGCCGCATGATTTGTCTGTAGGAGTCGTGCCATATGAACCTGCGTCTTCGAGATATATGGACAGGGAAGGTCCTGATCAGACTGCGCATCCGCGCAGTCTGATCAGGGCCTTCGCTGTCCGCTTACAGATTCATTGGATAATGTAGCATATATCGATGTGTAGCAAAGGCCCCTATGAGATTGTGTAGCTTCGTTAGCTAATTTTGGGTCGGTTGTTTAAATCGATCCAGAGTATACATACACCAAAATTTCCTTAAGTTTGTTGTCCACGTGATTATCATTGACCGATGAATTGAAACCACGCGTCAGACGGACTAGCCGAATGTTCACAACCTGTCTACGAACCAAACTGTTGTCTACGAACCAAACTCTATTCTAAAACCTGGACTGGGCTTAGTGCTGGGACACCGGCAAACAGTACAGACCCCGATCAGACGCCGCAGGTCAGGGTCTGCACTGCTTGCTCAAATTACGGGAAGCTAAGTGTTAAATGAAATAGTCTAAGTCCCCGTTCAGGACATTTTTTTCAGTATACATTCAAAGACAATCGACCCACCAGTGCTGTCAGTGCTTTGATTGGTCTTTATTATTCACATAAGCGGTGAACCTGTACTCATGGTGGGGATCAGTTGTTTTGTAATAAGGCGTTCGGATCACCGAGAGACCACTTGTGGCAGTTTTGATGCTTTGTGGTTCTTTCAACAACGTTTCAGGTATACTGGGCTGGCTTTGTGAATGTTCGCATGCACTGTCATAGAAATTCCACCCGCTGTAGGGGCTCAGTGCCATTCCTTCCATTTTACACTCAACCAAGGCACATCAAGTAGGGTCTAATAGAAAATCAAGTACAGTCTTATAGTTATTTTCCTTTAGTAATCAAAAACTAAAAATTGTATCCACCCTACAATGATAAAGAAGTTGAACGCGTTTGTAAAACATTGAGTCAATAGGCTTTAACTATCAAACAATAAAATATAAAACATAGAGTTTAAACTTTGGATTATGAACCTTTGAAAGGCTGAGGAAAACTGTGGCAGACCAAGTTCTGATTTTGTTAAATATTTCAGGGAAAATAATACTTGACATTTCAAGTGAATCGTCTGCCTAGCAGACGATTCACATGAAATGTCAAGTCTTATTTTCTCTGAACAATAATAATAATAATCAAAATGTCGTCTGCTGCATATGTGATTCGCGCTTGTAGGGTTAATAAATTCCCTGAATCGTCTCATTCTAATGTTCAGTTTTTGCGACTTGACAATATCAGGAAAAGATACACGTCCAAGGGGGGGGGGGGGGGGGGGGGGTGGGGTGTGTGGGGGGGGGGTGAGTTTTGTTATAATTATTTACACCCCTTCTGAAAAAGGGTCTGTTATAAAAGGAAACGATTTTCTCCCCAGTAGGCCCCTTTTCAGAAGCGGCTTCGTGTCCAGGTTGGCAAAGAGAAAGTCACAAGAATTGTCTCCCTTGTAAAAATGGCTGATAACCTACCGAGTGTAAATAATTACGCAAGAAAAAAAGTTCCTTATGCCCCTTGCGATCAACGAAGGCATGCGCGCGCAGCATGACCAGTGCCTTTATCTGTTCACCAATATATTGTGCGTTATCCTTCGCTGTGCCATCTTTTTTCAATTTTGCACAGTCATATGCCATCATGTATGTTATATTGTATCATCACGGGCTTAAAAGCCTTTTGGAATTAAAACGCTTTTCTGTTATAACTAAACTATTGATGTCTACACCTTGTATGGATTACCTTATTTATCCTAAACATTCAGACAACTGTACTCCTCACCAGCTTTGTTCTAAAATTTGAACATTACTACCAATCGTTGTGTCTTCAAACTGGTGCATGTATGGCAAACAGTGCAGACACTGATCAGACGCCGCGTTATGCGGCGTCTGATCTGAGTCTACACTGTTTCCCCGGGCCTGTTTGTTCAAAGGTTTAATGTATATATGGTATGTTACTAAAACCACGTGCTTTGTAATATGGTGGAGGGCTTTGTTGAGATTTGGTGTGAAATTTAATACATGTTCTCTTTTACAATGGACGCTAATTAAAGATCTTTTGTAGTTTTAAAATCTCCATTGTCTTCTTGATTTACACATTAAGTTGTTTTATGAAAGATTGATTATGTGTACCCATTTCGTATATCATATTTACTCAAAATATTTAGACAGTTAGGTCTGAATAGAGAGTATAGACTAAGATTAGACGTTCCAGGGCACGTCGTGTTAATTGGATCAACAATGCTTGCTACTCATTCAAAACGTCTCGGACAAATTAACAGGTAGTAAAGTAGAGGTTCCAATGTTAGGACAAATAATTGAGCCGGGGTACAGTATTTCGTATAAGATTACGTGTCAGCCCGGCGAAGACTCACATTAGCCTGCGCCTTCGCCTGAAGACGCTTTGGGATACTTGGTTACCTATTGTTAGCCTTCTCTTCCGCTTACAGAATTATTGGACCGGACCGAGTGGTTCAGTTGATAGAGCATCCGCCTTAATCCGATTGATGAAGAAATCATTTCTACGGTCATTTTTCCCCCTTCGCTGATTCAAGGCGGACTGTTGTCAATGAACTTAACGTAAAACTCCAGCTCAGCTCAAACTCAAAACTGCAGTTATGCGCAACTACATGTATAACCCCACCATCATAAGCTGACACCGCCCGAAAAGTATCTCAAATATAGTTCGAAGATATTCACTACTGTCCACGAAAACTCAAAACTGAAAGGAAGGTTTGCAATAGTTCGCGAGTGTTTGCTTTCATTACGAAAACACGCCTATTCAAATATATAGAAAAAATTCACCTCCAAAAACTGAAAGTTTTCAGATAATAAACTCTGATATTTTCATATTTCTCCTCATAACATAGATTGTGGGTATCTATGCTTTTAAGCAATAATAAGAAAAATAATGTATACCCATGTAAGTCCCAGTTTTACTATAAAAAAGTGGGGTTTAAGGGGATCAATATTATATAGGCATGTTTCCGTAATGATTCAACGCAGCCCAGGGGTGTATACTTTCTTTTCCGTCTCTGTTAATTATACTGTGTATCATTTGAAGAGAAAAAAAAATACGAAAACATAACATGCCTATTCAAATATAATGAAAATTTTACCACAAAAAAAAACAACAAAAAAAACAACAAAAAAACACACACACAAAAAAAGAAACTTTTCAGATAAATAATTCTGATATTTTTCTTATTTCTGCTCAAAATATTGATTGTGGGTACTAATTAGAACCGCCTCGACGAGGCGGTTCTAAAGAGTATCCACAATCTATGCTTTTGCGCAGATATAAGAAAAAAATAATGTATACCCCTGTAAACCCCAGTTTTACTACATAAAAGTGGGGTTTAAGGGGGTCAAAGTTATATAGGCATGTTTCCGTGATGATAAGCTGACTAACGAGTACGTGAAGAAATTCTCTGGTTAATCCAAAGACCTCTGTTAGACATATCCAAATAAGAGTGGTCTCTTACTATGACGATTTCGGTTCTCATCGAGAACCACCAACCAGACTGCGACCCCAACCCCGCGACGCCACGGGACCAGGACCGTGGCGTCGCGGTGTCGAGTTCGCAGTCAGTGGTTTATCGATCAATCACGATTGATTTTCTGATCGATTATTTAATTGATTGATTTCAGTGGAAGCGGTCTCTGAC
This sequence comes from Anodontia alba, assembly GCA_964016985.1. Taxonomy (NCBI): domain Eukaryota; kingdom Metazoa; phylum Mollusca; class Bivalvia; order Lucinida; family Lucinidae; genus Anodontia; species Anodontia alba. The sequence continues at coordinate 96,416,615 of OZ024826.1, read as the reverse complement.
AGATGTAGACATGAAGCGACGGAAGGCGGCGGAGAAAGAAAGAGAACGATTAAAACTAGATGTGATAGAAAACATTGCCAATCCCTCCCTAAAATTTGAAATTGAACACTTTAAACTGTTCGGTACGCTGAGAAAAAGTGATACAGAAGTCCACAATACAATACCAAACACTACCAGTAAGTATAAACATTACTGTTGAAGAGAAGACAGGAACATTACGAAAACACGCCTATTTCACCTCCAAAATCTGAAAATATTCAGATAAAATTCTGATATTTTCCATATTTCCGCTCAAAACATAGATTGTGGGTACTAATTAAAACCGTCTCTGCGAGGCGGTTCTAACGAGTACCAACAATCTATGTTTTTGAGCAGAAATAAGAAAAATAACTTATACCCCTGTAAACCCCAGTTTAAATATAAAGGGGCCAAAATTATATAGGCGTGTTTTCGTGATGATGACTGGAAATATGCAATATATGAGCCAGGAAGGCCCTTGTATAACCATTTCCATTCCTGACTTTCTGAAAGTAAACACTGTCATCTTTGAAGCTGGTCAGAATGATTATTCCCAATAGGTCAAACATCAAAGAAAAGCAAACAGTGTAGACCCTGATGAGACGGCTCATTATTATGTTCCTGTTTTGGTCTGCGGCTGAAACATCGTGTAGACTGATTAGTTTAACGCTTAGCATGCTGGATAATATTTTCAGCAGGAGACATTTTGAAATATGTTTCTTTTTTCTCCGGAAAAGTGGACTTTGGCATTTCATTCAAATTGCCTCCTTATCCTGTTTTCTAGGAATAATAATAATAAAAAACTATCACCAATTTGTCGTCTGCTGATTCTGCCTAGTCAAACGCTGGGCAATCATTATTGTAAAAAGACCCATACTTATATCTGTTTGAAACCGTAATCGTATGGCTAGGTATGCATGGTGTTCGGACAGGGATTTTACTTTAAAATCCCCAAAACGGGTCGTAGCTTGTTTACATAGCATTACGTGGCATAACATTGCCGCCCTGGAATAAGTATTTTATTTAAACTTTTGTTGAGGCCGATGTAATTGTTGTTTTCGCGGAATACATTTATCATCATTGTCTACTGTGTACATGTACAACGCTTTTTTATGATCTTTCCGACTTTTCGAAGACTGTTCTTTAAATGTAATCAAACAAAACAATGCAAGAATAGCGATCACATATGTTTGTTCCAATCGGAAGCTGTTTGAACACTCAGCGGTGATTGTTCAACTATCTTCCGAGGGGCCTGGCAAATGCTTGAAAAACATGATGCCTCTATTCTTTCATGAAAAAGTCATGAAGGAACGAAGAAGCACACTTTTCTTTTATATTCCTATTGATTTATTTTGTTAGTGTTTATACTTCTTACGTAGAGTTTTAAGCACTGACAACAAGCTTTAACCCATTTTAGGCTGATTAAACCACCCACGGCCTCACCCCTTCTCCACCCCCCCCCCCCCCCCACACACAAACACTATATATTGGAAGTCCCATTTCAATTTTAATGCCAGGCTATATAATTTAGCTGTTCGTAGAGAAAGCAAATGGCCAAACTATTCTGTGGCGTCTTATCTTGGTCTGCACTGTTTGCCAGTTACCATTTCAGTGACTGAATGCTGATCTAACATGCGTGGATTAGGTTCAAGATCTGACGAATTTCGTTCCTTGAGTGAACGGCGTTCCTTTGAACAGTGTCTTTATCATAGTAGGTCACCATGCTATCGTCCCGGAATGCCCGAAATGCTGTTAACTACATGTAGACTTATACGTAAATCATTTAAAATGTCCAGAAATGTACAGAGCTATTCAGGTCCAGTTGAGTCTTTTTGCACGGTTACTGCGCGGATAGTAATTTTTGAGCTGTGCGCTAAATTTAGCACAGTTCAGAATTGCGCATGCTTACATAATGGAAACCTTCCAAGGGGAAATAATAATGTTACTTGGATTTTTCATCTTATTATCTACCCTGAAAATCAATTTGGGGCTTTTCCCGTCTAAATATAGATCAATAGTCTGACTGTTTGTATGGATTTCGTTTTCGTCCAATGTTAGGGTAAGGGTGGATTATGAATGGACTACATGTACTCGATGAAACAAGGAAAATACATCTCACTGAGTAAAATTCAATAAATTATTGCAGATGATATGTAAGCACACTTATTCACTTGCAAACAAAACAACACGCATGTGCAGACAAAGATTTGATTTGAACTGGAGTGTGATACCGGGTCACTCACAAGTTAAAAAGGATCTTATGACAGTAAAATACCGCGTCAGGAGAAACGGTGACTTCGAGCTGATGCGAAATGAGCATATTAAGGGACTGACACACTTTCAAGGGAGGTAACCATTTCAAAATTGTTTTGCTCTTTTCTGAAAGAGGGTCTACTCTAAAAGAAAAGAATATGCTCCCACGGGTAGACCCCTTTTCAGAAAAGGATTGGTATGCAAATATGCAAACAGGAATGTCACAAAGTTGTTTTCCTAAATACAATATAAGCATTTTGTCAGACCCCGCAGAAACACAGAACCCGTAGGGCACATTTTACTCTGAGACACCGTCCATCTACCAGAATGTGTGTAGATTATTATTGCAGAAAACAACACATCTCCATATATATATATATATATATATATATATATATATATATATATATATATATATATATATATATATATATATATATATAAAATGACAGTGACTTTCAACAGCATATTAGCAAGTGCTCCAGAGAGAGAGAAAGAGAAAGAGAGAGAGAGAGAGATTTGTAAGTCGATTCATGCAAGCTTCTTATTTCACTGGGTGAGGAATTTTGTGTTTTCCATAGGTATCGAGACAAACAGACCTGAGTAAACAGTGCAGATTCCGTCTGCACATGCAGAGTTAAGATGAACTCGTTGTACTTTGAACTTTACATATGTTGTATGCATAGGACTTGTTGAGGAGGAGTATTTGGTGATTATTCCAGGATAATTTTCTCCAGTTCTCCATAAGAAAACATAGGCGAAGTATTTCTAATGAATAGCCACAACATATGTTTTTGTGCAAAAACAAGAAATATGTCCCAGAATTATCGCAAATACTCCTACTTTTACACGTCATCCGGTATGTAAGTCGGATAGACTCATATTGCCTGAGTTCAGAAAACTGACAGACATAATTTTATCGTCTAGAGATCATTTTATTTTCGAGAGATCATTTATCTTCTAGATATCATTTTATGTTCTAAAGATAATTTTTTGTCTTCTAGATATCATTTTATCATCTAGATATCATTTTATTTTATAGATGTTTTCGAGAGATCGTTTTATCTGTTAGTGATCATTTTATCTTTTAGAGATAATTTATCTCAAAGAGTCCGTTTCAATAAGAGATCATTTTATCTTTGAGAGTTTTTTATCTTTAACAAATCATTTTATCTTTTAGAGATCATTTGATATTTAAGAGATCATTTTAGAGATCATTTTATCTTTTACAGCTGTATCTGCAGAAAAAGATTATATTGAATTCGAACAGCTCAGGAAGAAACAACCCCATTCTGTAGCTTACAATTCATTCTACGGTTGCATTAAAGACGAGGCCCAGAAACCGAGGACACCCCAGTCTAGAGCGCGAACTTTAGAGTTGCCCTCGTCGTCTAGGAGTAGAGCCACAATTATTTCTTCACCATCAAAAAGTCGGGCATCAACTCTGTCATCCCCAAAATCTAAATTTGGGGCCATAGATCTACCCACTTGATGATACGTATGAAAATAGAAATAAAATAGTGACTAATGGGTGTTTTCAGCCAAATTTGTGTGTGTTTATCTTTCGAAGGCTGAAACAGTGAACAGAAATGTGACGGACGACGATAACCATTATAGAAGCAAATGGAATGGTTCTAGATGAAACAATTGATACCGTACCGTATAACTAGATGACCTAAAAACAAGGCGTAAATTCGCGAAACTCGCTACAGCATTATGTCCGTGCCTTCGAGCATGCGCAAAACACGCAGATTCAGATCGTACTGCACATGCGCAAAGTATCATCCGGGCCTTTGCTCTTCATTCATACATTGTGTAGTATCTAATGATTCTGTTAGCGGACAGCGAAGGCCCTGATCAGCCTGCGCGGATGCGCAAGCTGATCTAGGCCTTCGCTGTCCGCATCTGTTCGAAGACACGTTTTCGCATGGCGAGGCCAAAATGTCCTACCCACAAACGAACAATGATTTTGATGTTTTAGTTTTTTAACGTCCCTTCAATTGTAGTCTTCAATTGTAGTCTAGTCATATCAGGGTGATGATAATGTGACGAAGAAAAAAAAAAGCTCTGCGCAAGGGAATAGTACAATCATGAGAAAAATTGCGGGATTCGAACTCAGGACCGCCAGATCAGCAGTGGGGTGGGCGTGGGGGAGTGGGAGGGGTGATTGCGTCTGATCACTGTCTACGCTCTTTGCTACTCTTCTTAAGACACACAAACAAGTAGTAAAATTGACTTGTTCAAATTTTAAGATGGTAAGTATTGTTAGGAAGTAAAGAGTTCGAATAATTAAGCTAAATGTCGCAAATTATCATATGAATTCTACCCTTATTCGGAGGTATGGGAGAAATAATAAAAGATGGCCTGGTTTAGGAGTAAGACGGATGATGGTGTGTATGGGAGAAATAATAAAAGATGGCCTGGTTTAGGAGTAAGACGGATGATGGTGCGGGTGGAGTGGCGCGTTAGGGGGGTTAGGTTTGCAGTAGATAAATAATCAGTATTATTGTGCAGTTGTTCGCACATTCTATTTTATATTTTGTGATAAATTTAAATGCCAATACCTTGTTATTACCACGTACGTATTAAGTTATGCATAACTTGTTTTTGAATAAATTGTTTTATTGCAACGGTCCCTAATGGTTTCGCTGCTTTTGCTTTTTTTTCTAGTTCATGACCCTAGGTAGAACGCTATTTATCAAACAAAACATATTGATATTATTTCTCCACGAAAACATATATTGTGGGTAATCGTCGAGGCGCTTCTAATGAGTACCCAGAATATATGTTTTCCAATGAGTATCCACAATTTATGTTTTCTAATGAGTACCCGCAATTTATGTTTTCAAATGAGTACCCACAATTTATTTTTTTTCTAAAGAGTACCCACAATATATGTTTTCTAATGAGTACCCTGAATATATATTTTCCAATGAGTACCCACAATATATGTTTTCTAATGAGTACCTCTAATCATTACCCACAATACATGTTTTCCAATGAGTACACACAATATATGTTTTCTAATGCGTAACCACAATATACGTTTTCTAATGAGCACTCACAATATATGTTTTCAAATGAGTACCCATAATATATGTTTTCCAGTGAGTACCAACAATATACAGTGTATGTTTTCCATTGAGTACTCACAATATATGTTTTCTAATGCGTATCCCTAATTTATGTTTTCATGGAGAAATAAGAAATATTTATCTGGATATTCCTCTTATATCTGGAGATATGCTAGCTTCAGGACCGCTTTGTGGGCGTTTCACAACATGGACAGCGAAAACCACATCAAACAACACGAAATGACAAAACTGGATCTTCCGACTCTGCTATTTTCACGGCATCTGTGATGATGTTGTATTAAGGGGACTTGATGAACTTGATAGATTTTTCCACCATATTTAGAAGGGAAACAACCCTTACGAGTTCCTGTTAGCATTCCTGTAAACCGTGCTTCTTCTGAAAAGGAATCTATTGTGACAGGAAAGAATATGCTCCGCTTGGGAGCAAATTCTTTCCTTTTAGAAAAGACCCTTTTTCAGAAGGGGTCTACAATAATTTCGATAGGGTATATTAATTCCCTTTAAAGCACGCTACTTAAGCAGATCCTTGTAAGTTATCTGAGATACAAGATGAAAAATAGCCCCATATTGCATTTACTGGCAACGAAGGCAGGAACAGCCTGCGGACTTCCGGTCTGATCATGTTCAAAGAATCGCTGGAATTATAGAATATATTGACGAAAGAGAATGCCCTGATAAGGTTGCGCATATGTCATTATCTTGCTTCACGAGTTATCTGAAAAGATATAGCATATACACATGCCCTCTCAATTGTTACATCAGTATTAACAATGATTTACAGAACAAAACAAACAAAAATATCTTAAAACAAGAGGCCTACGGGCCGCATTTCACTCACCTGAGTGAAACCGCCACTGCAGATATGCAGATGGCATGCAACTTTTTTTCCAATATTCTTATGACAAGGCAATGGCTTAAACAGTTTTTGAGATATCTTCCTTACAAGGTTAAAATGCTGAAATTTTCAAAACGCCATAAGTAAAAAGAAGTTCAGATATTTTTCAGAAGTCATTTGGTTCATCTACTTATTCTGTCCTTTAAAGTTTTTTTTTCTATTTTTAGCTCTGGCAACCATTTTGTTCAGCAGAGCAGAACCATTTTAGCAATTTTGGCAAAAGGGTATAAGAGGTACATTGATGTGAAATTATTTTGAAATCTTGCCACTGGCCACGGAGATGTCGTTTAAAGGTTTTTTTTTTCTATATTTAGCTCTGGTGACCATTTTGTTCAGCAGAGCAGAACCATTTTGGCAATTTTGGTAAAGGGGGATAAGAGGAACATTTCTGTGAAATCATTTTCAATCAGGCCACTGGCCAAGGAGGAGATGTTTAAAGGTTTTTTTTTTTTGTTTTTTTTTTTAGCTCCGGCAGCAATTTTGTTCAGCCGAGCAGAACTTTTTTAGCAATTTTGGTAAAGGGCCATAAGAGGAACATTTCTGTGAAATTACTTTGAAATCAGGACACCGGCTGCGGAGGAGATGAGATGTCTTTTTTTTTCTATTTTTAGCTCTTGCCGCCATTTTGTTCAGCCAAGCTGAGCCATTTTAGAAATTTTGGTTGAGGGCCATTGGTGGAATACTTCTGTGCAAATATTTTGAAATCAGGCCATTGGCCAAGGACGAGATGGCGTTTGAAGATTTTCTATCTTTTAGCTCTGGCGGCCATCTTGTTCAATGGAGCAGAACCATTGCGACCATCTTGGATTTTCGATCTACACAATTTTAGCTTGTTTCGATCCAGAAGTAATCCTGTTGCTAAAGAGCAACTTTCGGCTCAAAGCTATCTAAGGTTTGAGAAGAGATGACGAAAATTGATTTTCAAGATGGCGGTTGTGGTGGCCATCTTGGATTTTCTATCGGCTCATTTAGTATTTTGTGTCTCATAAGCGCCCTAATGCTCACAATCAAGTTTTGATTGAACTGGATTATAGAGGAGATGTCCAAAATTTGAATTCTCAACCTTTTCCCCATATATATATATATAGGGTCCATACAAATGCGTGGGAAGCAAGTTTAACCTTGCCGTAAAAAGGTCAAAAATCAACGTAGGACCATCATTTTAGCAATTTTGGTAGATCTCCTGTCTCCGAGGATTTGTGCAAAGGTAAGGCACCAAGGCTTATTTGGTTCTGAAGAAGATTTTAAAGGTTTTTACCATATATGGGCATGGCAGCCATCTTGGTCAATGGACTGTGACCATTTTAGCAATCTTTCGTTACCCCAACCTAAGGAGGCTCCACATAAAATTTGAGCAACATTGGCCCAGAGGCTTCAGAGGAGGTCGTATGAAATTCTCAACATTTTTTTCCATACAAATGTATGGTGCCCATATAAATACACAGGGAAGCAAACTTGACCTTGCCGTAAAAAGGTCAAACGTCTATGTATGACCATCGTTTTAGCAACTTTGGTATACCTCCCGTTCCTGATGATTTGTGCGAAGATTCAGTCCCAAGGCATCCTCTGTTCTTGAGAAGAAGATTTTTAAAGGTTTTCATCATACATGGGCATGGCGGCCATCTTGGTCAATGGACCGCGAACATTTTAGCAATCTTTCGTTTCCCTATAAAGAAGGCTCCACATGAAATATGAGCAGTATTGTCCCAGAGGTTTCAGAGGAGAAGTCGTTTGAAATTCTCAATATTTTTCCCATACAAATGTATGGTTTCCATACAAATGCATAGGGAAGCAAACTTGACCTCGTCAAGCCCCAAGGCATCCTCAATTCTGGAGAAGATTTTTAAAGGTTTTTACCATATATAGGCATCGCGGCCATCTTGGTCAATAGACAACGACAATTTCAGCAATCTTTTGTTCCCCCAACCTATGGAGGCACCACATGAAATTTGAGCAAAATTGGTTCAGCGGCTTCAGAGGAGATTTTAACGGATGGACGGACGGATGGGCGGACGCACGCACGCACGGACGGACGGACGAAAAGTGATCACAATAGCTCATCCTGAGCAGAGCTCAGGTGAGCTAAAAAGACTATCGTCGAAGATTAAATGGAAGTGTGTTTGAAATATGTGACAGATCTATATCATGATAAACTTTTCACCTTTAGATGTTTCTGTTAGGTCGTAAACAAACTTCGGAAATTACCGACGATGGTACGACTACATTGTATATTTTGATAGCTATTCTGTTTATCTGGTGTCTCTAAACACAATCGATACTGCATATATGTTTGCAAATGTTGAAATATGAATACTGGGAAGAGTAAGTATAATTATCATGATTATGTTTTCATAGTTTGTTAAATACAGTTGGAATTATTTTCTTGCTATGAAGTCTCGGTGTGATGCTTATCTTTTTACAGTACAGTAAGGCTTATTTCAAGATTTTCCAAATATCCAAATATTTTCTTACTAATGTTCTTGCGTTCAGTTTTGCCTTTCATTCTGTTTACTTCTTTCTACTCTTCCGTGGGTAGGGGTGCTCATATACAAAACTGGTATCGGTTGGTGCAATCTATAGATCCCCAAACTCCGATCAGCTGGATTTAAATGTAAAAGAAAATTCAACAGATTTGGCCATCGGCACCAGAATGTCTGATATTATTTTTGTCTTTTGATTTCATTTTTGGTATGCTTAAAGGTACATTCACTTCTAAAATGAAAATAAACAATACTTGTAAACAGTATGACTTAAAAATTATGAATGAACTTACCCACTTTACTGAAAAGTCATCATCGCTTCTTGATACCATTCTCGTCACTAACCTTAATAACGTTTTATTCAGTTGAGCGGTAGAGGCATGTTTACATCAGTGTGTCAGATACCATCGCCCTGTATTCGTGTCTTCAAATATACTAAGCCCCATGCAGTTTTATTAAAAAGTGAAAAAGAAAATATGACGAATGAAACAACGCGGAGTTGAAACAATATTTTAATAATACTGATCAGAATGCACTTGCTGACATAAATATATATACAACAAATATAACCAATCATATCTATTCAATAGCCAAAGAAACAATATCAAATAAACATGTTGCTATAAGGCAGACAGATCCACCTGGGATGCATGATCAGTTAAGAAAGAAAACGCCTATATGAAAGTCAAAACAAACAAATGATGTGCAGCATTGGAATACATATAAAAGCCCGGCAGGCACATGACGTAAATATAACGTCGCCTCAACGTCGATGCAACGTCATGACGTTGCATCGACGTTTAGGCGACGTTATATTTACGTCATGTGCCCGCTGGGAGGGCAAGAAATCGAACAGAATTAAGGCATTCGGATAAAGCAATGAATTAAGGCATTCGGAAAAAAGCATACATGTACAGTCGATTCTCGTAATGTCGACCTCGCTTATCTCGAATAACCGCTTATCTCGAAGTGAAATTCTGGTCCCTGTTTTAACATGGAAATCTAAGAACAGGTAACAAAATATTGTGGAAAAGAGGAGAAATCTTTTCCACAATATTTTCAATATATCTCTAACTTCTGGAGTCAAATTACATATTCATTTGTTAAATGTGATTGTACGATTTATTGTTTTCCTCACTTCTGCAACTCTGATATTTCAACGTACGGATATCTCGAAGTGTTTCAGAGAGTCCCTTGGAATTCGAGATAACGAGAGTCGACTGTATTTTGAAAAACGGCAGAAAAACTGAAAAATCATAATTTTAAATGAAAGGACGGGTTGAGAAATATTGAAAACATCCATAAACCTTATGTAAAATTTAAGTATTCCCTCTCGAGCATAGTGATGAAATACATACAGATAAAATTCACAAAGCCAATCTATTAACGCTTAGCACTCTGGGTAAGATTTTCAGCAGACAACATTTTGAAACATTTTTCTTATTTTTCCTAGAAAACAGAATTTGACATTTCATGCAAATTGCCTCCTCAGGAGACAATTTGAATGAAATGTCAACTAATGTGTTCTGGGAAAAATAAGAAAAATGTCATCAATTTGCCATCTGCTGAAAATGCCCAGAGAGTGGTAAAGACCCAATATTACATATTTCAAGCAACACAGCAATAGTGTAGATGGCGTGAAGGATTTACCATGCGCTGAGCTGAGAAACAATGCAAATCAATTATCAAATCTATGAACTTATAAGGACGAGCTTAGGTAGATTTTAGAGCCATTAAAATATAAGTGAAGATAGCCAGGAAATGCCACAATCACAAAGCACAGCTTTGCCGAGGCACCAAAAGAAGGGAGATGAGGAACAAGCAAAGGACAAAAACTGCACATATGAAACGACAGACGCACGAACAAAGACGAACTGCAACAGAGGAACCGCCTTGGAACAGTGTTTAGAAAAACTACAAGGGGACTTAAGCCCGCCTTGGTGGCTCAATTGGATGAGCGTCCAAATGGTCATCAGGAGTTGCGGGTTCGATCCCCGCCTGGTTAGCAACATTCTTTCGTGATTATGAATTATTTTCTACGCGCATTCTCTCCCTTCTGCTGATTCAAGAAGGGCAGTTGTCAGATTTTGGCGAAAGAATGTGCACAATACTGGTTAACCGCTTAGAAGACAAAGCATGCCCAGTAAAAGTGTGGTTAAGTAAACTGACCGCGCTCGACATGACCCCATTGGATTGGGCCGTAAAACCTCAACACAAACAAACAAGGAGACTAAAACCAGTTTTGCAGGTATTTACCATCAGGTCCTGATGGTAATAGCAACTTTATATTTAGAAATGTGTTACTGAACGTGTTAACCGTTGCAGGCCGTATATTGGTAGTTCTTCGAAATTTGTTCAAAGGATAAACATAGGTTTGCCTTTGAGCTTTTTTATTTTTTGTGACTCATTTATGCTGAGTGAACTCTGGTATCTCAGTTCTTTGGACAGTTTCTTTTCCAGTAGAATGACGCAAACACGCCCATTCAAATATATTGAAAATTTCACCACCAAAAACTGAAAGTTTTCTGATAAAAACACTGATATTTTTCTTATTCCTGCTTAAAACATAGATTGTGGGCACTCGTCAATCCGCCTCGCCGAGGCGGTTCTAACGAGTACCCACTATCTATGTTTTTGAGCAGAAATAAAAACAAATTATGTATACTCCTGTAAACCCCAGTTTTACTGTATAAAAGTGGGGTTTAAAGCAGTCAAAGTTATATAGGTATATTTTCGTGATGTGTTTGTTTTTATGATCACTACGTTTTATAGAAATTCCTGTTTTTTTTTTTTGTGGTTTAATGCAAACAGTGTAGACCTTGATCAGACGCCGCATTTTTCGGTGTCTGATCTGGGTCTACACTGTTTGCCAATGCCACTTTTATGGGACACAAGTCATACATTGTAAATGGGTTAAAGACATCTTATCTTATACATGTACAACTGTATATTTAATCCATACATCAATCTATCTACATAAACATAAATTGAGCAAAGCAAATATACAAAAAGGATTCGAAAATAGCCTGTCCTTTTTATTTCTAAAGACCACTTGCCAGGCTGAAAAAAAATGTTGGAAAAATGTTGCGTGACAGCTGTAGATATGCAATGGTTGTTTCACTCAGGTTAGCAAGTCGTGGACTGTTGACCTCTTGTTTGATCAGTCTTCGCTGTCCTGCTGAAGATGCTCGGAATCTTTAGACCACCCAGAGGGTGACCTTCGAAGAATCTGATCAGACTGCACGGATGTGCATGCTGAAATGAGTATTCGCTGGGTGCACGCACTTGCAGTTTTCCCAGGTAGCATTCTACAAAAATCTATAGCGGGCCGCTATCGGCCCATCAGCTACCCTGACGGGCCGATAACGGCCCGCTGTAGATTTATGTAGAATGCTTGCTGGGTTGTAGGAAATGCTGTAGCTCGGCTCATATCTAGGTGTGTTTGTGTGATGGGAAAGCGTTTTCAGTTGAAGTCTGATCAGGGTGCTCTGCGAGGTTTTCATCTTGTCATTCAATCGCTTCTGATCCGTTCCCAGCGTGCGCAGGGCGTTTATACATCGTCGCATTAATGTCGTTGCAACGTCGTGACGACGGCTGACGTTTATATAACGTCGCATCAACACTGATACAACATCATGACAGCGCATATCGTTTATACAACGTCACATTAACATCGATGTAACGTCACGAAATTGCATCGAAGTTAATGCGACGTTGTATAAACGCCATGTGGCCGCTGGGCTGTCACATTAGTTGGGTATAATTTTCACGGTAAGACGTACTATCACCACGCTAGTTTGTTAGACCTTGAAAATTTGTTCAATATAAATACTCGCTATAATATCCCTGAATGGTTAAGCACAATGTTATAAATATAGACTGACTTTTGTTGTGTCAAAAAAGAAATTATATCAACGTGTATTCATTGTACGTGTAGTGTTATACCAGGAAATTTTAACATATGTTGCAAGTGAAATGAAATGCTTCAAGGAAATGGGATACGTAAGAAATGTTTTATATATCTATTAGTGCACTGTTTATGTTTCTTGCTTTGCATTGCTGGAGTTGGAATTTTACGGCCCAATCAATACTATTACGGTTACGTCAAACCGGTCAGTTTACCAAACCACACTTTTCGTGGGCAGGCTTAGTCCTTAAGGGGCTATAACCAGTACTTGTGAACAATCTTTCTCGAAACTGGCAACTGCCCTTCTTGAATCAGCAAAGGGAGCTAATGACCGTAGCAAATGTTTCATGATCGAAAAAAGTGCCGGACCCGGCGTGATCGAACCCGCGACCCCCTGATTACTAGTCGGACGCGCATGCCACTGAGCCACCCATGGCCGGCTGCTTTTCATTGTTAGATTTACCGCATTCACCCTATTGAATGGGTGCACTTTGCCTCCTTAGCATACTTGTCCTTAACCCAGTCAGCATTCTACGTAAATCTATATCGGGCCGTCATCGGCCCGTCAGGGTAGCTGACGGGCCGATGACGGCCCGATGTAGATTTACGTAGAATGCTAGCTGGGAAGTTTGAACAGGCCTTTTTTACTAGCTAGCCGACGGTTAGCGCTCCCGACTTCGGATCACGAGATCCCAGGTTTGAATCTCATAGATGCGGAATTCCTCTTATGACAGTACGGCGCTTCATTGCCAAGAGCCTTTCATACTACCCTTCCGTTGACTTGATATGACTTAAATAATGTTGAAAGGGACGTAAATCACCAAGTCATCATCACTATTTTACTAGCTGATGATGGATCTTAATGGTACTGGATGAGTGATAAACAGTGTAGACCCTGATCAGACGCCGCGTTGATCAGGCCTGTATGTCCGAATGTTTAGGGTATTTGCGGCATATAAGAATTCCATTGTAAGTAGTTGCGGTCATGGTACCTAAGCCGTTATCCAAACTCATAAATCCATAAAGAATGACGAATCAGAATGTTCAGACCAACAGACGTGGACCCCAGAATAAAGGGTGTAATCAGGCGTCCGCGGATAGTAAGCATTACTTGGTAAGCAAGCTTCGCCCACCATGCCCATAGGCCTGAACGAAGGAAATATCGGTAGAAGCGTACGTCCGGGATTTGGGAAGTCTACTTATGGCAGTGACGCAAAAACATCAGAAACATTTCTGGAAACTGCCACATTGTAAATGTAACTTTGGTGCAAGCGAAAGCGTGTCATTGATAATATACGAACGATGAAGGCCCAGATGTTCTGCGCATACACAGAGTCGGATCATCAGAGCCTTTACACTTTGCTGTACATCGATATACAGCTTAACCTCTCTACAACGGTCACCATTGAAAAGACACAAAAATGCCAAGCGGACACATGACGTTTACACAACGTCGCATCAACGTCGAATCAATGCATATAAAATGTCACAGCAACGTCGGTGCAACGTCATAGCGTTATATCAACGTTATTTCAACGACGTCTAAACGTCATGTGCCCGCTGGGTGGCTTATTGTAGAGAGTTGACTGTTGTAGAGAGGGTAAAAATTTAGTAACAACAACACACTGGGGTGTCATAAAAGTGCCTATTATCGGGGGAGGGGTGGCTGATGTTGAGAGGTGACAGTTCGCGGCGGTTCCAATGTACCTATATTGTGTAATTCTGTGAGCGGAAGAAATGCCCTGATCAGACTGCGCAGATACTATTCTCGACTATATTTAAATCATTATTCTGTGTTTCTGGTGTCTCTAAACATAATCGATACTGTACGTATGTTCAGAAATGTTGAAATATGAATACTGGGAAGAGAAAGTATACTTATCATGATTATGTTTTCATAGTTTGTTAAATACAGTTGGCAGTGTTTTCTTGCTATGAAGTCTAGGTGTGATACTTATCTTTTTTTTTTACAGTACAGTAAGGCTTATTTCAAGATTTTCCAAATATCCAAATATTTTCTTACTAATGTTCTTGCACTCAGTTTTGCCTTTCATTCTGTTTACTTCTTTCTGCTCTCCCCGGGGTAGGGGTACTCATATAAAATTAGTGTCGGTGGGTGCAATCTATAGATCCCCAAACTCCGATCAGTTGGATTTAAATGTAATAGAAAATTCAACAGATTTGGCCATCAGCACAAGAATGTCTGATATTATTTTTTCTGCTGATTTTATTTTTGGTATGCTTAAAGGTACGTCTGCTTCTAAAATGAAAATAAATAATACTTGTAAATAGTATGACTTAAAAATTATGAATGAACCTACCCACTTTACTGAAAAGTGTTCATCGCTTCTTGATACCATTCTCGTCAGTATTCAGTTGAGTGGAAGAGCCATGTTTACATCAGTATGTCAGAACCATTGCCCTATATTCAATGTCTTCAAATATACTAAGCCACATTCAGTTTTAATAATAATAATAATAATAATAATAATAATAATAATAATAATAATAGTAATAATAATTATATTAAAAAAAACAAAATATGACGAATAAAACTTCGCAGAGTTGATACATTATTTTAATAATACTGACCAGAATACACTTGCAGACATAAATACATTTACTACAAATATAACCAACCATAGCTATTCAATAGCCAAAGAAACAATATCGAATAAACATGTTGCTCTAAGGCAGTCAGATCCACCTGGGATGCATAACCAATTAAGAAAGTAAACGACTATATGAAAGTCAAAACAAACAAATGATGTGCAACATCGGAATACATATAAAAGGGTAAGAAATCGAACAATCAATGAATTAAGGCATTCGGAAAAAAAAATGGAAAATTGCAGAAAAACTGAATTATCATAATTTCAAACGAAAGGACAGGGTGAAATATATTGGAATCATTCATAAACCCTATGTAAAATAAAAGTATTTCCTCTCTTCAGCATAGTCCTGAAATTCGTACAGATATAATTCACTCAGCCAATCTATTAACTCTTAAAGCGCCAATCACAACAATTGTCGTCTGCTTTGTCATCTGCTTGTGATTTTAAAAGTCATGTTTGCAAACACAGTGGACCCAGATCAGATTGCTCCTTTAGAAACAGTCTGATCTGGGTCCACACTGTTTGTCTGTAAGCAAAAATAGGTTTGAAAAGTTTGCAAGAATATTCAGCAGACGACATAAACAGACGACATTTTCAGATGCAGATTTTCTTGGCGTTTTAAGGGTTAAATACATATCATAGCAACATAGCAATATTGTAGATGGCGTGAAGGATTTACTATGCACTGAGCTGAGAAACAATGCAAATCAATTAACAAATCTATGAACTAATAAGGACGAGCTTAGGTAGATTAGAGCATTAAAATATAAATGAAGACAGCCAGGAAATGCCACAATCACGAAGCACAGCCTTCCCGAGGCACCAAAAGAAGGAGAGATAAGGAAAAAGCAAAGGACAAAACAAACATCACATACCCAGTCAGCATTCTACGTAAATCTATATCGGGCCGTCATCAGCCCGTCAGGTTAGCTGACGGGCCGATGACGGCCCGATGTAAATTTACGTAGAATGCTTGCTGGGTATGAAACCACAGATGTACGAACAAAGACGAACTGCAACAGAGTAACCGCCTTGGAACACGTTACGAAAACACGCCTATTCAAATATATAGAAAATTTCACCTCCAAAACCCTAAAAATATTCAGACGAAAAACTCTGATATTTTTCATATTTCTGCTCAAAACGTACATTGTAGGTACTCGTTAGAACCGCCTCGTCGAGGCGGTTCTAACGAATACCCACAATTTATATTTTAGAGCAAAAATAAGAAACATAATGTATACCCCTGTAAACCCCAGTTTTACTATATAAAGGTGGGGTTTAAGGGGGTCAAAAATATATAGGCGTGTTTTCGTGATGAGTGAGTAGAAAAACTACAAGGGGACTTAAGCCGGCCTTGGTGGCTCAATTGGATGAGCGTCCGACTGGAGATCAGGAGGTTGAGGGTTCGATACCCGCTGGGTCGGCGACATTCTTTCGTGGAGACTGATCATGAAATATTTTCTACGGTCATTCTCTCCCTTCCGCTGATTCAAGACGGACAGTTTCTGGCGAAAGAATGTGCACAATACTGGTTAACCGCTTAGAGGACAAAGCCTGCCCAGTAAAAGTGTGGTTAGGTTAGCTGACCGCACTCGGCATGACCCCATTGGGTTGGGTCGTAAACCCTCAACACAAACAAACAAACAAGGTGGACTTACACCGGTTTTGCAGGTATTCACCATCAGACCCTGATGGTATATGCAACTTGTTAACCGTTGTAGGCCTATATTGGTAGTTCTACGAAATTTGTTCAAAGGATAATCATAGGTTGACCTTTGAGCTTTTTATGGCCCCGCCATTCGAAGAATGGTGGAAAGGGCACATAGTTACCCCTGTCCGTCCGTCTGTCTCCGTCCGCGTCCGGCGTTAGCAGTTTGCGTTTAAGTTTTTCAGGCGGGTGCATCCGTGTCCATTAGCCACATTTCTAGTTTATTTTTGGTTTAACTCATTTATGCCGGTGAACTCTGCTATTTAACTCTTTGGACAGTTTCTTTTCCAACAGAAGGTTTGTCTGGTTGTTTTTTTTTTATTATCACTGTTTTATAGAAATTCCTATTTTTAAATGCAAACAGTGTAGACTCAGATCAGACGCCGCATTTTGCGGTATCTGATCTAGGTCTACACTGTTTGCCAATGCCACTTTTATGGGACACAAGTCATACATTGTAAATGGATTAAAGACATCTTATCTTACACATGTACAACTGTATATTTAATCCATACATCAATCTAGCTACATAAACATGAACTGAGCAAAGCAAATATACAAAAGGGATTCGAAAATAGCCTGTCCTTTTTATTTCTAAAGACCACCCGCCAGGCTGAGTGTTGCTGTGACAATGTTGGAAAAATATTGCGTGACAGCTGTAGATATGCAATGGTTGTTTCACTCAGGTTAGCAAGTCGTGGACCGTTGGCCTTTTGTTTGATCAGTCTTCGCTGTCCTCCTGAAGATGCTTGGGAGCTTTGGGCCATCCAGAGGGTGCCCTTCGAAGACTCTGAACAGACTGTACGGATATGCAGGCTGATCTGAGTATTCGCTGGATGCACGCACTTGCAATTTTCCGAGGTAGCATTCTACAAAAGTTTATAGCGGTCCGTTATCAGCTACCCTGACGGGCCGATAACGGCCCACTTTAGATTTATGTAGAATGCTTACTGGGTTGTAGGAAATGCTGTGGCCCGGCTCATATCTATGTGTGTTTGTGTAATGGGAAAGCGTTTTCAGATGCAGTCTGATCAGGGTGCTCTGCGAGGTTTTCATCGTGTTATTCAATCGCTTCTGATCCGTTCCCAGCGGGCACAGGGCGTTTATACATCGTCGCATTAACGCCGGTGCAACATCGTGACGACGGCTGACGTTTATACAACGTCGCATCAACATCGATACAACATCATGACAGCACATGTCATTTATACAACGTCGCATTAACGTCAATGCAACGTCATGACGACACATGGCGTTTATACAACGTCGCATTAACGCCGATTCAACTTCATGACGGTACACGTCGTTATACAACGCCACATTAGCGTTGATGCAATGTCATGAATTTGCACCGAGGTCAATACGACGTTGTGTAAACGTCATGTGCCCGCTGGGTTGTCATATTGGTCGGGTATATTTTCACGGTCTAAGACGTACTGTCACACCGCAAGTGTGTTAGACCTTGAAAATATCCCTGAATGATTAGGCACAATGTTATAAATATAGACAGATAGACTGGCTTTTGTTGTGTCATGAAAGAAATTCTATCAACGTGTATACATTGTACGTGTACTTTTCTTGGAAATTTTAACATATGTTTGCGAATGAAATGAAATGCTTCGAGGAAATGGGATACGTAAGAAATGTTTTATATATCTATTAGTGCACTGTTTTTGTTACTTGATTTGCATTGTTGGAGTTGGAATTTTACGGCCCAGTCAATACTATTAAGGTCACGTCAAACCGGTCAGTTTACCAAACCACACTTTTCGTGGGCAGGCTCTAAACCACACTTTTCGTGGGCAGGCTTCGTCCTTAAAGGGGCTATAACCAGTACTTGTGAACAATCTTTCCCGAAACTGACAACTGCCCTTCTTGAATAAGCGAAGGGAGATAATGACCGTAGCAAATGTTTCATGATCGATTTCCACTAAAGAATGTGCCGGACCCGGCATGATCGACCCGCGACCTCCTGATTACCAGTCGGACGCGCATCCCACTGAGCCACCCAGGCCGGCTGCTTTTCATTGTTAGATTTACCGCATTCACCCTATTGAATGGGTGCACTTTGCCTCCTTACCATACTTGTCCTAAACGTTGAACAGGCCTTTTTGCTAGCTAGCCAATAGTTAGCGCTCCCGACCGGATCACGAGATACTGGGTTTGAATCCCGATTGAGACAGAATTCCTCGCGCTTTGTTGCCAAGAACCTTTCATTACAACCCTTCCGTCGTCTTGACATGAATTAAATAATGTTGAAAGGGACGTAAATCACCAAATCATCATCACTATTTTACTAGCTGATGATGGGTCTTAACGATGCTGGATGCATGATTAACAGTGTAGACCCTGATCAGACGCCGCGTTCTGCGGCGTCTGATCTGGTTCTACACTGTTTGATCAGGCCTGTCTGTCCGAATTCTTAGGCTGTATACGGCATATAATAATTCCGTTGTATATGCAATTTCGTGGCAAGCGAAAATGTATCATTGGGCATATACGAACTGCGATGGCCCAGACTATCATGGTCTGCGCATTCATCAGAGCCTTTACTCTTTGCTGTACAGTTTAACCTCTCTACAACAGCACAAAAATGCTCCGGGGGCACATGACGTTTGCAAAACGTCGCATCAGCGTCGATGCAATTCATACACAATCTCGCATCAACGTCGATGCAACGTCATGACGTTGATTCGACGTTGATGCGACGTTGTGTAAACGTCATGTGCCCGCTGGATGGCTGTTACAAAGTTGACATTTGTAGAGAGGTTAAATATTTAGTAAAAACAACACATTGGGAAGTCATAAAAGTGGCTGTTATAGGGGGAGGGGTGGCTGTTGTTGAGAGGTGATTATTCGTGGCGGTTTCAATGTACCTACAGGAAGTCGCAAAATTATCTCCCTTCTGAAAAATGGCGGAACATCTATCAAGCAGATGAGGTCTTTATTGTATGATACTGTGCTAAGTTATTCAGTGTTATGAAACCACACGTCTTGCGGTTTATTGGCTACGCCACAATCGTAATATTTGCTGTTACTAACAATCGACCCAATTAGCATTTTGCTTATATTTATAACGGACTATTATCGGCGTGACGGGATTCCTGTCATGCCGATAATGGTACGATATAGACTTAAGCAAAAATGCTAACTGTAGATATGGGCTGATCCAATGTTGTTTTCCCTGGACCACTCAAAGCTATTTATAAACCAGTATTATCTTTCAAAATAGTTTGGTCTACGCTTAGCACACGTTGTGTGTGAAGCGTAAACTACACTTTTTGTGAAAACTAATACGTGTACAGTATAAAGCCCGTTATACAGTAGCAATACTTTAAATGCGCAGCAATTATGAAAGAGCCCTTATGCCATAATCGAACATCGAGCGCTCAGATCAGCTAATGCACCGGCGCACTCTGTTCGGGACCTTAAGAGTTCATCGGGATATCTTACGGTATCTAAACACTCCTCGAAAGCAGACAGCAATGGCATGAGTCCGCAGTCTGCAGGCGCGCATCCAGAGGAGGATCAAGGGGTTCAGTCAAACACCCGTTTGCCTCAAAATTTCAATTTCAGAAATTTTGATTTTGATAATTTTTTGACACCGTGTTTACCCTTATAAATCTTCACTTTATAATTCTAAAATTTCAACAAGATCTGTTTACAAGTTAAGGCCGTGTCTAAAATTGCTCGATGAGTGGCAAACAGTATAGACCCTGATCAGACGCCGCTTTCTGCGGCGTCTGATCTGGGTCTATACTGTTTGCCCAGGCTTTTTTTTGTTCTAATACTTAGGGCAGCTGGATCATTTTAAACACTTCGGAAATTTTGATCTCCTGATTTGACCTTGACCTTTGCTGCTCACTTAAGGAATGAGGGCCTTTATACCACGGTACGCATCATATAAATTTAAGGTAAACATATACACTTTCAGAGTGGCAACTCTGTTAGAATTGTTTTGTTTCCCTTCTGAAAAGGGGATCTACTCTACAAGGAAAGAATTTTCTCCCCTTTTCAGAAGGTGTTGGTGTAGAGTAAAGCAAAAGACAAAGTCACAAAAGTTGTCTCCTTTGTACAAAATGGCGGAAAAACAAAGTTTATCCAGAATACTTAAGACCATGCAAGGATGCTAGACGCTTAGCACTTTGGGTAAATTTTTTAGCAGATGACATTTTCAAAAGTTTTTCTTATTTTTCCCAGAAAACAGGATTTGACATTTCATGCAAATGGTCTCGTTAGGAGACAATTTGCATGAAATGTCAACAGCTTTTTTCTTTGAAAAAATATAAAAAGTTATATGCATATCGCCAATTTGTCGTCTGCTGAATTAGCACAGAGAGTGTAAAGGTTTTATTGATAAAAAATGAATATCGGGCTACCGTAGGCTATATATTACTTGTAACAGCTGTGAATGAATAAATTCAGTAAAAACAGACCTAAATATATAATGTTGAAATATTTTCTTATTTTTGCTAGAAAGCAAATTTTGACATTTGGAGATACATCTGCTTTGAACGCTTATGATGCTGGATAAAAAATTCAGCAGACAACATATAGAAATGCTTTTTTCTTATTTTTTTTTTCTCGGAAAAAGGTTTTGACATTTCTTGCAAATAATCTCCATATATATACGCTTGCTTTTAACCCTCAGCATGTTGGGTAAAATTTTCTAGCATGCTGGGTAAAATTTCAACAGACGACATATTAAAGTTTATTTTTTCTATTTCGTAGACTTTTCGCCATTTGTTCGCAAGGGAGACACTTTGCAACTTCTTTTCTTTCCTCCATATCAAACCCTTCTGCAAAGGGGTCTTTTAGAGGAGACATTGTTCCAGAAGGTCGGCATGGCCAGGACCTTCAGTGGTGTTTTCTACTGGCGATTTCTTGCAAACAGCGAAGACTCTGACCACACAGGTACTGAAATGCTGGCTGTTCTTTTTATCGTATGGTGCGCAATACACGAAATATAAACTTTAACCCACTGATTACAGATAAAATCTAAAACATGTTTGTTTTTTGCCTGAAAATAAGACTTGGCATTTCGTTCAAATTGTTTCGTTCGGTGGCCGTCCGAATGAAGTGCCTTATTTGTTTTTTGGAAAATAAGAGAAATATCGTTATTTATTATCAGATGATTTAGCATATAAACTGTTAACCTTTAAAAGTATATAAGACGGAGAGATGAAATATTACTGCAGTAAACGTCCATACAGCAGTCATACAACGTTGAAACAACGTGTTCTTGCATAAAATTCTATGAACATAACTGTTTGAAGCTATTCTTGAATGGACCAGAAGCCGTGTTCAAACAACAAAACCGATGTTCAAATCAGGAAATTCACGTGCTGTTTGGATTTTTAAATTTTGGTATCACAAGATGGGCCTTGCTTTGTTTACATTACATTGAGCGACGTAACGCTATCGCCATGAACGTAAAATTTTAGAATTTTATGATGACGTCAGAGGGCGCAACTGGCGTCATTGTAAACAACATTCTGAATTAGCGCCATCTTGGTTTGCCGTCGCATTTGAAGAGTTCATATGGAGCTTTGGAGCGTTATGGGTAAGGTATGCACGAACAACGATCATCCATGGTTATTTCATTGCATTTAACTTTTGCCGGGTCCCTCGGAAGATATTTGAACACTCGGCCTAGCGGCCTCGTGTTCAAATAGCTTCCTCGGGACACGGCAGATGTTAATGCATGAAAAACCATGGGCGATCCCTATATTTTCAACGTTTATTCAACGTCCTTGCAGACGTTGATATAGCATCCTGTCAACGTTGATTTAACGTCCATGGCGTTGTTTCAACATTGTGTGCCCAATAGTCAGTAAACAAGCGACGTCGACACAACATCGTTTCAACATTGTTGTTCGTGTTTACAAGGTAAACAGTGCCGATCCTGTTCAGTATATGATTAGATGTACTTTACACATGTCACATATTGACAGACAATAATGCATGAAAAGCAATTCTCAATTATTCAACCAGTGTGGAGCCTGGAATCAATTTTCCACCGCGCCATAAGAAATGGCCCTTTTATACAGTGCATGTTGTATGCAGCTGAACTGGGTATTTGGTGTGCGCTTATGACGTAATGCGTTCTCATTGTTGTGACTCATATATAGAGTAAAGCGACGAATAACACAGGCTCTGATCAGACTGTGTGGCTTTGGCAATTGTTTGATGACGGCTGTTCGCAAAGATTCGAGAGGTACCTTTTCCAGGGTACCAGTCCGATTTATTTAACCCTTGAATCGCTTTAGCAAATTTGAAGCAGACGACATTCTAAAATTGATTTTGCTTATTTTCAGAAAATAAGACTTGGAATTTCATGTGAATCATGTGCTGGGCAGACGATTTACATGAACTGTCAAGCCTTAGTTTCTTTGAATAATAATAATGATAATAATAAAACATGTATATTTAAAAGTTTCGTCTGCTGTAGCTGTAATTGGCGCTTTAAGGGTTAACTAAGCCATGCCGTGTGAAAATGTACCCTCGGGGATGTGCGGACGCGCAGTCTGATCTGGGCCCACGCAGACCGCTTATAGAACAACTGAATACTGTAGAATATATCAATATATAACAAAGACACTTATCTGCCCCTGCATCGTCTCTGGCTGATCAGATTCGTTACTGTTCGCATATACCTGGAAAACGCATTTCTCACGACGTGACCAGTTAATCGTCAGAAAACGTCCTTCAGACCAATGCGCCCAGCAAAAATTCAGATCAGACTGCACGAAATCGCAATCTGATCGGAATCTGGATGCATTTTGGAGACCCAAGAATGCAAAGTTTCTTTAAACGGACAGCGAAGGCTCAGATCAGACTGTGCGGATGCGCAAGTTGATTTGAATCTTCGTTGGGTGGACATGTCCGAAGGGACGTTTCCTGACGTTTCGGCTCATTTGTTTCAGCGATTAACACAGCTGTGCTCAGAAGTCGAATGACAGTTGTTGTCCCGGCGTGTCTTGTGACAGTTTTATTAATTTACTGGAAAAAAAAGATCAATTATGTCGTGTTGCCAGTGGATGAAAAACTTATTCAGGTATGTTAAAAACAGTTCACTTTCGTTATCTCAAACACTGATAACTCAAACTACGGCTTAACCCTTTCAGTCCTGTAGACCTGGGCAGATTTTGCAACTAGTGTAGATCTAGATGAGCTGGTTTATTAATAGCCATCTCACCTGGATCCATACTGTTTGCAATTCTCGGCAGCAATCAATGCGTCCAAATGCACGGCCCATTCCAGAAATTCAGGTTTGAAAGGGTTATGTCAAACTAAATGAAGAACAATGTTCCTGTCCGTCCGTCCTTCTCCGTCCGCGTCCGGCGAGTTTTTCAGTCGGGGACATCCGTGTCTTTTGGAAACATTTCTAGTTTGTAATTTATTTGAAACAACACATCTCAGCGTACAGCAATCTCAGCCACGCCAACAGGCATTTAAATGGACTTACCATGTATCCTAGGTACTCGGACAGACAGACCTGAGCAAACAGTGTTGAGTCCGATACTTTTATCCCAAACTACTGTTAACTCAAACTGAAATTTCGGATCCTTTAGAGTTTGAGGTAACGGAATTTGACTTTTAAACATGGAAATACCCAGTAAAGGCCACAATAAAAGAATGCAGCCTTTCGGCAAGGCAGATAAGGATTGAATAACAAAACAGCAACCACACTTCACGGCTGTCCACTTTGCTTTCACTTTTGTTTTCGTGTGGCTTTTCTTGTTCCGAAGCAAGCAATGCGGTCTCCCCACTTCTGCATCTGTCCGATCAGTTAGCATTCCACTAAACGCTATAGCGGACCACGGAGTCCTAGCGGGCCGATAACCGTCCAGTGCTAGCTGGGCACACTACCTTCTGTTTATGTGTGTTTTGTGCATTGTTTACCTTTATGCGAGCCGTGTGCTTAACCCATTTATGCCGCGTGGACTCTTCTACTTAACTCTTTGGCCCTGTCCATTTCCAGTCTAAGGGGTTAGGTTTTATTTTGCCATGTTTTATAGAAATTTCCGTATTAAATACAATGTAGACCCTGATCAGACGCGTCTGATCTAGGTTTACACTGTTTGCCAATGTCCCTTTTATGGGACGCTAAGCATAAATGGGTCAATAATCAAGCAATTAACAAAACAGTAAAATAGATACGAGAGAAGTAAATCAATATGACCAGTTTAAATGTCTTTCAGAGCTTGGTATTAATACGTACAATTAATCCTTTTAGACCGACTGGGTCCTTCTTTCTCAACTCTTGGGGCAGGTCTTTTTTCTATGGTGGGGGTGTCTGGTTATTTTTTGTATTATCACACACATATACCATGTTTGACAAACACTCTTGTATTCAATGCAAACACTGTAGAACCTCATCAGACGCCAGTTCTGCGGCGTCGAAGCTGGGTCTACACTGCTTGCCAATTCCCTTTAGCCATAAATGAATTACGGTAAATGTCCTAAAATTTCGAACACTTTATTGCATACCTGTTTGGCCTAATTTTAGCTTAGTGGAATGACAAACAGTGTAGACCCTGATCAGACTGCTCCTTCAGGAGCAGTCTGATCTGGGTCTGCACTGTTTGCATATGCAGTTATGTCAGACACAAAGGTTTGCGAAATTTAAGGATAGTTACCGTACTATTACAATTACTGATGGCCTCGGTGGCTCAGTTGGATGCGCCGTCCGACTGGAGATCAGGAGGTCGCGGGTTCAACCCCCGCCGAGGTCGGCAACATTCTTTCGTGGAGATTGATCATGAAATATTTTCTACGGTCATTCTCTCCCTTCCGCTGATTCAAGAAGGGCAGTTGTCAGTTTCTGGCGAAAGAATGTGCACAAAACTGGTTAACCGCTTAGAGGACTAAGCCTGCCCAGTAAACGTGTGGTTAGGTAAACGGACCACGCTCGACATGATCTCACTGGGTTGACTGGGCCGTAAAACCTCAACACAAACAAATAAATAATGATATTGATAACTTTCCATAGCACCCGATAAGACATTTTTTTCAGTCGAAAATAATTGATATTTGAGCCAGCGCACGACAAAACCTACAGTAAGACGTGTATGACCAGCAAAGACTCAGATCACCTTGTACATCCACTCAGTATAGCAAGGGTTCTTGCTCATTCCTCTTTGAATAGCCTTGAGGTTGTAGAAGGCACATGCGATCAGCGAAGACTCTGATCAGACTGCGCGAATGCGCAGGCTGATCTGAGTCTTCGCTGGTCGCGCAGGTCTTATTGTAGACTGGCTCCAGTCTCCAGTGACTAAATATTTTTCTCATAATCCTGTTTGATTATCCACTAAAATAAAACCAAACAAATATCATGACTGTAAAGGCTGGTCTATATAGTGACCAGCCTTTATAGTCATGGTATTACTTTGATTTTACTTTAGTGGATTAATCAAAAGGATTACAAGAAAAAATATTTAGTCACTGGAGACTGGAGCCAGTCTAGTCTTATTGTAAGGTTTGTCGTGCGCTGGCCCATTTTTCTTCTTATTTCTCCTCGAAAACGTATGTTGTGGTACTCATTAGAAGTGCCTTTCATAGAAAAATAAGAAAAAAAAAAAATATTTGCATGACACTGACACTTATCTACAGACTACATTATATGCTATGATTACCATTTCAGTTTATATACTATTAGATTGCAGTAAATTCCATACAGTTTATACTGTAATTAGCCAAAGACATTGGAAAAGACAGGCCTAAAGCAGTGTAGACCAGATCAGATACTGCAGAACAGAGTTGCAACAGGGTCTTTACCATTACGGAAACATGCCTATTCAAATATACTGAAAATTTTACCACCAAAAAATGAAAACATAGATTGTGGGTACTCGACGAGGCGGTTCTAACGGGTACCCGCAATCTATGGTTAGGAGGAGAAATAAGAAAAATAATGTATACCCCTGTAAACCCCAGTTTTACTATATAAAAGTGGGGTTTAGGGGGGTTAGAATTATATAGGCATGTTTTCGTGATGACTATTTGCCATCAACCCATCTAAGTTTTAGGCACATCAACGGGTAGTAAAATGGACTTGTTTAATTTTTGGACAAGCAGGATAAGGAGAAAAGGTATCCGAATACTAAAGGTAAATATGGTAATTTGATTTGGTTAACTCATTTATGCCGAGTGGACTCTTCTACCTCAACTCTCTGGACGGATCCATTTTTAACAGAATGGGTGTCTGGTTAGTTTTCATTATTAACCATATTTTAATGGTAATTTCTGTGTATAGTGCAAACAGAATAGACCCAGATCAGGCGTCTAATCTGGGTCAACACTGTTTGGCGTGTTTGCCAATCTCTTTTATGGCACACTAGTCATAAATATCAAAGACATGTACCTGCGTCTTCAACCGTCAGGACTGATAGACAATAATGGGGACCCATGTTTCTGGTACTTCCTGTTCACTTATTGCAATCCAAACCCCTTCCGAAAAAAAGGTCTACTCTGAAATAAAGAATTTGCTACCCTTGGAGAAAAGGAACTGCCCTGAAAAAGGGGTCTGCTCTGGGAAAAAGGGGGTATACTCTGAACGAAAGACTTTGCTCCCAAGGGCAGGCCTATGTAGGCCCTTGCTGTTTTATTTGTTTCATTTTGATGCTAAGCCTGTGAAAATGTTAAATAAAATGTCTTACCGTATGTACCCTATATATTCGAACATCATAACGCTTTACCATAATTGTCCTAAATTTTTTAACAAGCCTATTTTATAACATCTGATGTGTGTGTGTGTGTGAAAATAGATAGATAGGTGGCAAACAGTGTAGACCCTGATCAGACGCGCGTTCTGCGGCGTCTAATCTGGGTCTGCACTTTTTACTCACGCCGAATATTTAGAGTAAACGAACCCAAAAGGGCCTAGCATCCCCTAAAAGGTCAGAGTCTACACATTACAAAAACCTGCCTATTCAAATATACTGAAAATTTTACCACCAAAAGATATAAATTTTCAGATAAAAAAAATCTGATATTTTTGATAATTCTGCTCAAAACAATAATTGTGTGTAGTCGTTAGAACCGCCTCGTCGAGGCGGTTCTAACAAGTACCCATAATCTATCTTTTGAGCAGAAATAAGAAAAATAAAGTCTACCACTGTAAAGCCCAGTTTTACTATATTAAAAGTTTAAGGGCGGCGGGGTGGGGGTGGGGGGGGGGGGGGGCAAAATTATATAGATATGCATTAAATACAGGGAGTTCTGTAAAGCATGATAATAATAAAAACTAACTAGACACCCATTAGACTAGAAATGGATCTCTCCGAAGAGTGAGAGTAGAAGAGTTCATGTGGTGTAAATGGGTTAATCTTGTTTTCCATAGGAGGAGAAATTATGAAGACATGGGTGGAGAAAACCAGACGGAGATACAAGTAGTTGTATTAGAAAACAGAATTCATGTGCTAGAAAGTCGTCTCGATGAAGAGATAGCAGCCAAAGACAAAGCACTGAAATCAAAGGAAGAAGCTTTGAGAAGGTACATGTAGAATGGTTTTATTACAAGCTGGTGATTGACTGTGGTTTGAAAGCATGACAACCATACTTAATATTCAGCACTTGTGTCAAGTCAGTATCACAGCTAACCTTAATACATCGTAGTTTTAGTCATTTGGTCAAATTCAGCTTCATAACCATCCTTAAGCTTTAGCAATTTGGTCAAGTTCAGTGTCAAAACCATCCTTTATATTAAGCAGTTTGATCAAATTCAGCATCACAACCTTAATATATAGTACTTTGTTCAATTTCAGCATCACAGCCATCTTTAATCCTTAACACTTTGGTCAAAATCAGCATCACAACCAGCCTTAATATTCACTCCTTTGATCGAATTCCGAAACACCACCATCCATAATACTTTAGTCAAATTCAGTACGACAAACATCCTTAATATATAGCACCTTAGTCAAATTCAGCATGACAAACATTCTATATATTTAACACTTTGGTCAAATTCAGTATCACAACACCCTTAAAATTTAGTACTTTGGTCAAACTCTGCAACACAACATCCTTAATATTTAGCGCTTTGGTCAATTTCAGCACCACGACATCCTTAATATTTAGCACTTTGGTCAATTTCAGCACCACGACATCCTTAATATTTAGCACTTTGGTCAATTTTAGCATCACGACATCCTTAATATTTAGCACGTTGGTCAATTTTAGCATCACGACATCCTTAATATTTAGCACGTTGGTCAATTTTAGCATCAAGACATCCTTAATATTTAGCTCTTTGGTCAAATTCAGCATCACGGCATCCTTAACATTTAGCAACTTAGTCAATTTCGGCACCGACATCCTTAATATTTAGCACTTTGTTCATTTCAGCATCACGACATCCTTAATATTAGGTGGGGATGGTCGGGTGTGGTGAAGGTGTCGTGTATCTTACGTCACTGGGGCGTCTGATATTGGCTTACAGTGGGGCAAGGCCTGCTATCCTTGTAGCAGGTAAGGGTAGAGAGGGAATGTTTTTATTTCTTCTGTTTCTTCACTTTCATTCCTTTTCCTCTTTACTCCCTGTCCCTCTCTTTCATCTCCTCTACTATCTTTTTGTCCTTTCTTCTTTTCTCTGGGAGACGACACAAAATGACCCACGAAGGTTGACATGTCATTAAACCCCAACTTAATATTAACACTTTTGCCAATTTCAGCATCATTTTTAATATTTAGCCCTTTGGTGAAATTCAGCATCACAATATCCTTAATACTTAGCACATTGGTAAAAATCAGCATCACAACAATCCTAAAATTACAGTACTTTGATCAAATTCAACAGACGACACATTTAATATATTTTGTCTTACTTTTTCTCTCGTGAGAAGACAATTTGCATACAATGTCAAACCATATTTTCTGGAAAAAAAATAAGAAATATTTCAAAATGTCATCTGCTGAAATCTTTACCCTCCGTACTAAGCGCTAGATATATTGGCTGGGTCTCAAAGAATACGAATTCAGGTTCTTCAGTTTCACAGTGTGTTTTCTTCTGAGCTTTTTCACCTTCTTTTGATGCTAGATTTGATGAGAACGCGCAAGACAGGCATTTCTGCAGCAGTTATAGGCAAAAATGCATCCCTAAAAGATTTCTTTAACATCCAGCTGGTTCTGTCCTTGTTTTCACTCGCTTGCACGGACAAGCACGTATACACATTCTTAATTGAAATAAATAGAATCGGATACACTTCCAGAGAAGATAATTCTGTCAAAACCGTTTGCATCACTTCCGAAAATAGAGCTACAGTAAAAAGAAATGACATGCTCCCCTTGGGTCCCAGTTCTTGCCCTTTAGAGTAGACTCCAGAAGGGATGTGGTGTGCAAAAAAGCAAACAGGAAGCCACAAACTTTGTCTCCTTTGCAGACATGACTGAAAATTTAACAAACGCATCACGTCCCCTTAACCCTTGTCCTGCTGAACCAGGATATATACCCTTCCTTTGCAAACAGTGTAGATTCAGATCAGTTGGCTTCTAAGAAGCCAACTGATCTGGATCTACACTGTTTGCCATTCAGTATGTGAATTTATATAAAGAATCTGGATCAAGTAATCTGATTGGCTGAAAATTTGAAAAGGGCGTGGCATCTTAATTTAGTCAGCAGGACAAGGGTTATAAAGGCCTGCAGTGAAATAGACAACAAGGAAAGAAATGTTTGAATTAAAGAACGCCCTCTCTTCATTTCAGATTGAGTGAACACGTCGCATTGAAACTCAGTGACGACAATCCTGACATAGTGGATCTGAGTGACGTCAACAGACCGGACTGCCTTGCTGAGAAATTCTCTGAACTCTATGATAATGAATGGACGAACGCTTTTGAATTTCTCCACGTAACAGCAGGATTTGAGGACGTGAAAGCTATTAAACAGCTCTTGTATATTGTAATGGTTAGTACTAGGCTCTTTTCAGACGTATGAACTGATGGCGAACGTTTTGCCCTGGATCCCTGTACCTACTGACGAGCGCCAACAGGAGCAGGGGTCCAGGGCCAAGCAGTCGCGAGTAACTTGCCCTTCAGAACACAGTCCTGCTTTCACTATCTCTAACACTGAAAACCCTATCACTTAGCATGCTGGGTAAAATCTCATTTTGAAATAAATTTCGTATTTTTCCCAGAAAACAGGCTTTGACAGTTCATGCAAATTGTCTCCTTAGGAGACAATTTGCATGAAAAGTCAAAGCCTGTTTTTTGGGGAAAAATAAGAAAAAAAAATGACCTTAATCTGTCATCTGCTGAATGTGTTCACAGTCATGTTAAATTAAGGAATATTGCCGTATTAATCTAAATATTCAGATGCCTTACCTCCTTACCATGAGGGCAAACAGTTAGACAGTTTCATAGCTATATTAACACCCTAAAATTAAATATTTTTATCTTGCACGCGCCTTTTCCCGCCACGTTTTCAAACCTCACAGTGTCTTACACAATTCACTTATTTACCCTGATAATCAGCGCGTAGAATGCTGAATTAAAATTGCAAAAGACGACATTTTGAAATATGTTTTCCAGACAATAGGCTTGGCATTTAATGTAAATTGTCTTTGACATTTCATGCAATTAGGAGACAATTATGTGTAGCATGAAATGTCAAAGCAAATTGGGACATAATGCGTATTTGAAGTATATTGTTATATGCATGTTTTACTTCGTTTCAGGAAAGTTTCAGAATATGTAGAGAAAAGTCTTCCACACAAATGAGATTGATTCTGACGGCTTGTGACATTGATGTGGTAAATATTTGTTTTAAGGAGGCTGGTCATACTCTGTAGGCTTTCCGCCATTTGGTACACGGGAGATTATCTCTCTGCGACTTTCTGTTTTCTTTCTTATACACCAGGCTCCGTCTCAAAATGGGTCTAATCTAAACGGAAAGAATTTGCTCCCGAGGGAGCAAATTCTTTCCTTTTAGAGTAGACCCATTTTCAGAAGGGAAGTAAATGTTTTGATGGAGTTGTCTCACTTGAAGTTGTATTCATTTCCCTTAATGTTTTAAATATTTGTTTTAATCTAAGCTCTGTACAAACAAAGACTCTTATGCATTTAAAACAAATGAGAATATTGATTGTCATTTTCATTAGCAAACATCGATCAGTGTCAATAAAGTTATACAACAACTGTTAAAACAAGTCAAATAACTTTTTTGCACTATGGACTATCAAGTTAACAGATATTTCGATATTTCTCAAGGTCGATTCAGGGGCGGATTTAGAGGGGGTTCGAAGCAGGGGGGTGAGGAGGGGGGGGGGGGGGCGTGTATGGGGTGGCGTGTGGTGGAGGGGGGATTCACATACACTACTGTTGTGTGTAAAATTGCTCGATGAGTGGCAAACAGGGTAGAGCCTGATCACACGGCGCATTCTATAGCGTTTTATCTGGGTCTTTACCATTTGCTAAGACTGTCTTTCAGAGTACATAGTGTCAGTACGGTAATTTGATCAAATCGACCCCCTCAGAAATTATCCTGGATCCACTCTGCGATTTTTTCAAAATTATGAAATTTTGCAAAATTCAGTGGCGTTTTATTGAACATACTTTTGTCGTGATTAGTTTCAATCGGTAATGAATGTTTCATATTTCACAGCATAGAAATGAGCGGAAATTAAACAGATACATGTAATTTACCTGTAGCCTCAGCCCTCTTACATGATGTCATTTGCACGAATCCATCCTTTTTTTGTACAGGAGGCCGTGTCAGCGGCAACAAAGAAGGTGATCAAAGATACAAAGAAGAAAATAGCTTTGGAATCTCTTCCAGTCGTTCAAAAGGTGAGTATGCTAGAGCAGCTTCGCAAAGCAGCAAATTACTTATACAATTGAATTTGAATGGCTCGAACATCTTAGGGACCATGGAAACTCGTTCGAGATATGGGGAGTTCGAGCAACTGAGGGTTAATTATGGTGCCAGGTCAGAGCAAATGACGATAAGTTTAAGTAATCTTTTTGATCCTGCGTTGAGTGAACTGACTGGAATCGGCTCGATAAAGCGATTCCAATGAGTACATACAACATACAATTTCATGATAAAATAAGAAAATTTCCCTTAATATTTGTTTTCTCGAGCCATCGGAAGAATTTCTTAGGGACTCAAAAAACGAGTTGGAATTAGCCATGGTAAACGAGCCATGTATGTTCGAGCTATCGAGGTTCGACTGTACTTATAGCATACCTCTCGAAAGTGTTAAGTAGACACGATACGATACATTTCTTTGAGACATACAAAATCACGATTCAGCTCCGTACACGTAGTAAGTCGATCCTCAATAGCTCGAACACCAATGGCTCGTTTGCCTTGGTTTATTCGAACTCATTTTTGAGTCCCTACAAAATTCTTCCGATAACTAAAGAAAACGAATATTCAGGGAAATGTTCTTATTCATCATGGAATTGTATGTTGTGTGTACTCGTTAGAATCGCCTCATCGAGGCGATTCTAACAAGTACACTCAACATACAATTATTATGTAGAAAATCGAAAAAAAAAAAACCACTAAATTATCGCCATTTGCTTCCTGACCTGGCGCTATGATTAACCCCCAGTGGCTCGAACAACCCATATCTCGAACAAGTTCCCATGGTCTCAAAGATGTTCGAGCCATTGAGGTTCGACTGTCATACTAAAATGATGCCGAAATTCCCGTTTCAAAATGGTGATAATACTAAATGATGTCGAATGATTGTCCCATTGTGTTTGATCAGCAGTGCTCTTGCAGTCGATGGGAGACATTTTTTTCAAGATAGACTTAAGTGTCAAGTGCGGAAAATCATGAAAGGAAAACATTTACGTCACGCACTCTACTCATCTTTGAAATACCATAGAAATCTAACGAAACTTGTAGAAGAAATCTACGTTACAAACATGGTCACTATTTTTTTTTCTTGTTCAGTCGTTCGTATTTTTTTTTATTTTAAGGAGATTGGATACACTTGACAGATTAACCGCCACTTCTCAAGGGAGACAACTTTTGTATCTTCCTGTTTGCATTCATGTACATCATGATCGTTCTGAAAAGAGATTTTTTTCGTCATTGTTATTCTCTGGCAAGGTGTCATCTTCGTTTAAAAGCAAAGTTCCGTGCATTCACTGAATAGCGCTTCATGGATCTCAGGCCTATCATCACGAAAACATGCCTATATAATATTGACCCCCTTAAACCCCACTTTTATATAGTAAAACTGTGGTTTACAGGGGTATACATTATTTTTCTTATTTCTGCTCAAAACATAGATTGTGGGTACTCGTTAGAACCGTCTCGGCGAGGCGGTTCTAACGAGTACCCACAATCTATGTTTTGAGCAGACATATGAAAAAATATCAGAGATTTTTATCTGAAAAGTTTCAGTTTTTGGAGGTGAAATTTTCTATATATTTGAATAGGCGTGTTTTCGTAATGTTGTGGTTGTCAGATTAGGATATACATCATTTGTAATTTAGCATTTGGAGTCAACTTCTTGGACGACAAGATATACGGCAGACTATATACAGTCGAATCTAAATGGCTCGAACATTTTTTTATCCTTGGGACCATTGAAACTTGTTGAGATATGGGTTGTTCGAGCAACTGAGGGTTAATCTTAACGCCAGGTCAGGAAGCAACTGTCTATAGTTTAAGATTTTTTTCTATCCTCTACAAAATAATTGTATGTTGAGAGTACTCGTTAGAATCACCTCGATAAGGCAATTCTAATGAGTGCACCTCACATAACATTTCACACTCACATAACAAAATAAGAAAAAAATCCTAAATATTTGTTTTCTTGAGCTGTCGGAAGAATTTCGTAGGGACTCAAAAACGAGTTAGAATTAATCATGGTAAACGAGCCATCGGTGTTCGAGCTGTTAGAAAAAAGGTCATATGAATGAACAGTTGTTTTTCTCGACACTATCGCTTCACAGCTTTTAAGCGTTTGTAGCGTTGAATATGTCTTTCATCTAACCATAATATATTGTGAGCCTTCACGATTTCGAAACTTACAAAAGACCTTACTTCTCTATTCCGAAAACACTGATTTTCACTATCTTTCCAATGCCAACAGAGTAAATTATGGTTTACAGATATCCCTGGCCCCGAGGTATGAAACTCAGCTGAGCATGAAAATTTCTCTGCTAATAAATATGAAAATGTCCTTATTTATTAGCAGATAAATTTCATGCTCGGCTGAGTTGAGCATGAAAAAAGTTTTTTTTACAACCTCGGGGCCTAGTGTGCTTTCATGGTAAACCGTGATGTATTATTTCTTGGTTTTAACTCGAAAATCAATCTGGGCCCAGTTGTTCAAAGCTAACGATGTCGTTAGTTAACGATTCGTTAAAATTTACATCAAGTGATACGCAAATATTCTAAAATTTTTTGCTGAAAAAATGTGAGTAGCTTTTGCAGTGCAAAAGCTACTCACATTTTTTCAGCAAAAAATATCAGAATATTGTATATTGAATCCGCTAAAACAGTTAACGAAATGACCCTTAACGAGCTCGTTAAGCTAACGACGCTTTGAACAACTGGGCCCGGATTTTTAAATGACCCCTTGGAATTAAACCAAAATCTAAAAATAAAGAACAGCATAAGCGTCATTGTTTATCATTACGAAAACACGCCTATTCAAATATACTGAAAATTTCACCACCCAAAATCTGATATTTTTCATACTTCTGCTCAAAACATAGATTGTGGGTACTCGTTAGAACCGCCTCGTCGAGGCGGTTCTAACGAGTACCCACAATCTATGTTTTGAGCAGAAATAAGAAAAATAATGCATACCACTGTAAACCCCAGTTTTACTATATAAAAGTGGGGTTTAAGGGGGTCAAAATTTATAGGTGTGTTCTCGTGATGGTATTTGCGCTTGAGTTTCGTCTCTGGCTGTTAAAAGCATTGTTTTTTTTTCTGTTCAACTGATACACCACGATGACGATTTCCTGTCTTCTATTGCACTGTCTTGCCATCTGTGTTCCAGAAAATAAAATCTTCCAGCACCAAGTCGTTTGTAGGGTATGTGAACCTCATAAAATACATACAGTCGCAGAAGAAATATTGGCTGTTCCTGGGTTTGGATCTGAGCATACAACTGTTTAAAAAGATATTATCTAGTTAAACTTTTAATTCTGAAATTGTGTCAGTTTATGATATGATATTTATGCGATCTTTATATCGAAATGACTTTTCTTTTTATGCTCAGTATAAGAAATATTGTGTAATAAAATAATGCCGTACAGCATCCACAAAGTACAAGACAAAATAATTTACTGCCCTCATGTTTCACCAGTGAACAATGTATCTTTCATCACGAAAATATGCCTATATAATTTTGACCCCTTTAAACCCCAATTTTATATAGTAAAACTGGGGTTTACAGGGGTATACATTATTTTTCTTATTTCTTGTCAAAAACATAGATTGTGGGTACTCGTTAGAACCGCCTCGTCGAGGCGGTTCTAACGAGTACCCACAATCTATTTTTTGAGCAGAAATATGAAAAATATCAGAATTTTTGATCTGAAAAATTACATTTTTTGGTGGTAAAATTTTCTGTGTATTTGAATAGGCGTGTTTTCGTAATGCCTAGACGTTTGTTTTGATGCTCAGTATCTAAAGCAAAACAATAATTTTCTACATCCGCTCAGTATACAGCACATTATATTAGAATTCTACCAGTTCAGAGATTGTCTGTGCGAAATGCGAGGATCCTGATCAGACTGCGCCCATGGGCGCAGTCTGATCATGATCTACGCATTTCGCATTTGCAGTAAGGTACCTTTACCACTGACGCTGCTTATTCCCATGTTTTCAGGAGACACGCAGTTGTTTCGCAAACAAAGACAATAAATGTGAAGAGCTTCTAACAGAGGAGGCAATGCAGTGTTACATTGATCGTTGCACGGAGATCTGCTGGTTAATGGCGGTGCAGGACCCGCCTATGGCCCTAAGCAAAGCCATAGGGGAGAATGGACTTTTTGACAAGTTTAAATACAGAGAATTCATGAACAGTGGACAGTTAGTGGACTATATTGTGTGGCCCGGCGTATTGATACAAGATGGCGGAATGTTATTGTCAAAAGGTGTCGCTCAGTGTTGTGATTCTCTTGATAAAGAAAATAAACAACAATAAACAGTGACGAACATTGGATAATTTGGGGCATGTATTGTATATCAGGCTTACTGATACAAGGATGGGACGTCAAAAGGCGTGGATCAAAAACAGTAATGTGATTTTTGTCGAAGAAAATGTCACGCTTGGGCCCTAGTTCAGCAAGTAATTCGGAGGTATCATGTAAAAAACTGTATTGTACATAAATTAAGCGACGGAACGTGAAACGTTTTTGCGATTTTGCGAGTTTTCTCATTCTTTCCAGGGTCTTCACTGCAGCTGGTGCTGCGGCCATCCTGTATTTTACTATAGTGTAGTTTTGATATTCTATAATTATAGTCTTGTTTATATTTGTAAACAGTGAACCCATTTGAGGAGTCCTAAAAATTTATTTGAGGTTCATCGATGAGACTTAATAGGCCGAATTAGCTAGTCTGGCCCAGAAAACTCGACTTCAGCTTTTTTTCTCTTTCGAGTGTGTGTTCATTGCTTTCAAGGATCATTGTTGTTAGAATCTCTTTATCTGCACACAGCTGGTGTTAGCATTACGAAAACACGCCTATTCAAATATATGGAAAATTTCACCTCCAAAAAACTGAAAATTTTCAGATTAAAAACTCTGATATTTTTCATATTTCTGCTCAAAACATAGATTGTGGGTACTCGTTAGAACCGCCTCGCCGAGGCGGTTCTAACGAGTACCCACAACCTATGTTTTATGCAGTAATAAGAAAAATAAAATATACCCCTGTAAACCCCAGTTCTACTATATAAAAGTGGGGTTTAAGGGGGTCAAAATTATATAGGTATGTTTTCGTGATGGTGTGGTTTGGCGACCGAACAACATTTACCCATACTCAACTATATAGTGTACTGGGTATTTTCTAGTCCTTCATCACCACTGAGCCCATTTCGGGAATTTTGAAAATTTGTACCAGGGTTACTGATGAGATCTAATTGACCGAAACGAGCAAGTCCGACCTAGAAAACTCGACACTTTAGCTATATTCATTTTAAGAGTACGTTTGTTTCTCTCAAGAGTCATTGCATTTAGAATCTATACTTCATTTTTGCCTGTGGTTTCTACAATATCCAGTCAACCGACAAGCGACAGAAAACTCCCAAGTCACTGATGTGTAGGCCAATATGAACCATCGTAGACCGAATGTGCTTTAACCCATTTAATGCTGAATAAACTATCCCACACTATATATTGGAAGAGTCCGTTTTCGACCTTAGGTATGTCAGAAGAAATGATGGAGATATTCCTAGAGAAAAATGGTTGAACTATTTGCAAACAGTGGAGACCCTGATCAGACGCCGCATTCTGCGGCGTCTGATCTGGGTTTGCCTTGTTGGCCATTTACCCGTTTAGGGGGTTTCCAGTCTTCAATGGATTAATAACACTTTTGGGCAATGCCATTTTTTAACTATTTGAATTCAATCTTCAGTGCGACTGGTAGTAACGTGCGAATCTGCAAAATAATGGATGTTGTTCCAACAATCAAATCCTTCATATTTTATTTTACCTTTTCATCCCTGATCTAGCGCTATGATTAACCTCAGTGGCTCGAACTACCCTACTCTAGAATAAATT
The DNA here is from genome assembly GCA_964016985.1 of Anodontia alba. Classification (NCBI taxonomy): domain Eukaryota; kingdom Metazoa; phylum Mollusca; class Bivalvia; order Lucinida; family Lucinidae; genus Anodontia; species Anodontia alba. Next base: position 96,377,939 of record OZ024826.1, on the reverse strand, counting down.
TCCAGGGTCCAAATAATGTTCGAGTCATTGAAGTTTGATTGTATTGGGTTACGTGTAAGACTACTGTATTATATTATTATGGTACTTGATACAGTCGACTCGCGTTATCTCGACCTCGCTTGTCTCGAATAACCGCTTATCTCGAAGTGAAAAGCAGTCCCTGTTTTAACATGGAAATCTTACAATATGTAACAAAATATTGTGGAAAAGATGGGAAATTGCTCCCAAGGAGCCATTTCTCCTCCTTTCCACAATATTTTCAATATACGTTGTATCTAACTTTAGGAGTCAAATTACATGTTCATTTGTTAAATGTGAATGTTCGATTTTTGTTTTCCTCAATTCTGCATATTGGATATGTCGAGGTACGGATATCTCGAAGTGTTTAGCGAGTCTCTTGGAATTCGAGATAACGAGAATCGACTGTATATTTTGTTATACCTTGACCTGAGTAAATATAGTCTATTTTCTGTTCTGTTCTGTTCTTTTCATTATATGACTACTTGAGCAACGTAGAAATTCGACACTTCTGGGCCCAGTTGTTCAAAGCTAACGACGTCGTTAGTTAACGATTCGTTAAAATTTACATCGAGTGATACGCAAATATGTTGAAATTTTTTGCTGAAAAAATGTGAGTAGCTTTTGCAGTGCAAAAGCTACTCACATTTTTTCAGCAAAAAATATCAGAATATTGTACATTGAATCCCCTAAAACAGTTAACGAAATGACCCTTAACGAGCTCGTTAAGCTAACGACGCTTTGAACAACTGGGCCCAGGTTTGGTTGCTGTTTTTTTTTTTTTAATTGACTGTTACCTCCGCGTGTTATTTTCATCCAATGAAAGCCGTCGAAACAAAATATTGGTTCCTGACCTTTCATGTGAAGAATGAAGATGGGGGCCAGTACTGATCAGCGCTTTGCTTTGGTCAGACCTAAGTAACCAAGGGAACCAAACTATAGTGAGTTCAGTCAACTTCTGGATGAACTACTGAGATTTAGATAGCTGAGAATTATACGAGAATGCAACAGCCAATTCACAAAACGGCAATCATATCAGAACGGTCGACCGGTAGTCCGGATACAAAACGGCAACCATGCCAGTACGGTCGAATGGTAGAACATCGTCCGAATTTCTTGACGTCAATAAATAAACAAGGAACAGCACTTAGCACATGAAATTCGAAGAACTACGTAGGAAAACATTATTGGTCGGGCACGTTTTCTTTAGGATCAATTTACAGGGCTACGTTCAGAAGGGCAACCTGATAGCAAGCGTTTTGCCTAGGACCCTTATACCTAATAACGAACGTCAACAGGTGCAGGGATCCAGGACAAAACTGGCGAGTAAGTCGCATTTCTGAACGCAGCCCAGCCTCTCTGAAAAGGCATTTAAATAGTAAGGGCAGTTGAGGCGAATGACGGGCTGGCTGACTGAGGTACTGACTGAATTGATAGTCTGATCATGACTGAGAAACATACATGTAACTCCAAATAATAATAATAATAATAATAATAATAATAATAATAATAAAAAAACAAAAAAAAAAAACACACACACACATAAAAACAAAAAAAAAAAAAGCAGTGAACCCTCGTTACAACGACAGCATTTGTTCCCAAAGGTGTTGCCATTAAATGAATTTGCTGATGTAAAGAATCCTATATGGACGGAATGATCTGTAGGAAAGATCTTGATTTTATTCTTGTTTCCTCACAGAACATATGTTTTGGATATTTGTTAGAATCGCCTTAGTGAGGCGATTCTAACAAATATCCAAAACATATGTTGCTTGAAATTTTAATGCAATGTTCTTGCATAATTTCTCATTAACTGTCTCCTCTTAAGAGTTTTTTTTGTCATTATAACGAATCTTGTCGTTCTAACGAGTGTCAGTGTAACGAGGGTTGACTACTATTTTCAATCGAAAAGTAATGATATTTGTCTTATTTCTCCATGAAAACATGTTTTGGTATCCATTTGGAACTCAGTGGCAAGACACTTCTAATGAATAGCCACAAAAAGAAGATATTTTCTAATTCTCGAAAATATGTGTTTTGGGTACTCATTAGAAGCGCCATGCTGTAGCGAGGCGCTTCTAATGAGTACCTACAACATATGATAAGAAAACATTGTATGGATACTTCTTCTATCTGAACTGGATCAATGACACGAATCGCTTCGGCTAAATCGCGGAGACAAATGCCAGCAATTTTTCTAATGACAATGATTCATCTTGTTTGCTGTAGCAGAGGTTTTCTATGTAGTTGATACTTTCCTAAACATTTTTACACTAAAAACAGGCGGAAAGTCTCACCATTGTTCCATTGTACAAATGACTCCTTTTGAAAATGGAATTTCGACTGAGGTAGGTGTTTCCGCAGAGATCCATTCATGCTATATACTGTGACAGCTCTTATCTAACATGACAATATGTATTTGGAGGTTATTTCAAAATGACGTTTTTCATGGTGAGGTTTGACTGAGACTCATGAGTGGAAGGTGGGGCATGACGATGCAGAGAAGCCTTATACACAAAGTGCATACGCATATATTAGTAATAATTTGTATACAGGCTAGGAAATGGACTTGAAAGATCAATTCTAAAAGTTCAGAGTTAGAGGGGTGGTGGGAGCTGGGTACATGTCCCCAGTGGGGACAGTCAAATCATCACGAAAACACGCCTGTATAATTTTGATCCCATTAAATCCCACTTCCATATAGTAAAACGAGTTTACAGGGGGTATACATTATTTTTTCTTATTTTGCTAAAACATAGATTAAAAACAAAAACTAAAACTGCCTCGCCGAGGCGGTTCTAACGAGTACCCACAATCTATGTTTTGAGCTGAAATATGAAAAAAATATCAGAATTTTTTATTTGAATTTTATTCCTTTTTTGGTTGTAAAAGTTTCAATATATTTGAATAGGCGTGTTTTCGCAATGGACAGTGCTACTGTTGGTGGTAAAGCCTCCCGTAGTGAGGAGTGACAGGAGTAAGCCCATGCGGCCATTTTACTGTTTTCTTAAGTAGATTTGAATCTTTATGTGTTCTATGAAGACATATTTTTTTTTGTATTAATTCTATCAATTTATGACAAAAACAAAACAAAAAAAAAAAAAAAAACAAAAAAAAAACAAAAAAAAAAACGAAAAAAACATTAGTTTTCAAAATTACTTATAAATATTTCATTGGTGTTTCTGTCAATAGTTTGCCCCTATAGTAAGTTAAATTACATTTTGTTCTAAAATCGATGTCAAATACAATTCTACAAAGTTTTTATTCTTTTGAGTTTCACACAGACCCTTAATGTGACTGAACTGCGCCATGTGAAAAGACCCCTTTAACATATACAAACAGCAAATGTTCAGACGACCGTACAGGTAGAAAAATGAACTAGCTAAAGTTTGGCTCTTTCGCTGCCAAATTTCAGATGACATTTGTCGTCTGTTTTTTTTTAACAAACTATTGCTTGGAAAGAAGTTTATATGTAAGTTGAAAGGCTGAACGCCAAACAGCTTAGATCCAGATGAGACGGCTCATTATGAGCCGTCTCATCTGGATCTATGCAAAAGCCTAATGGCAGTGAAAGAGTTAAGATGCATATGTATAAAGTAAATTATAATGTGTGCAAATTTAATATAAATGCTCCAAATTCTTCAAGAAAGGTTTAATAAATTGATATATGGTACAAATGCGATCATAAAATGTGGCATCTGACAGCCTGTAAATTTTCAGCTAGTCTCTCATTTTTGAACTGGGTCAAAAATGAAATGATTTTTATGGTATCTCTGAATTAATGCTGGCAACATTAATTCAGAGATTCAGAGATACGATTAAAAATCATTTCATTTCAAGAACGAGAGACGAACTGAAATTTTACAGGCTGTCAGGTGCCACAGTTTATGAATGTATTAACACGTATATCAATTTATTAAATCTTTCTTGGATAATAAAATGTCTATTTTTGAGGAATATGGCGCCTTTAAGGTAAATACGGTATCCGATATTTGTCAGATGTATTCAAAACTTCCCATAAAAATGAAATTGTGAGTCTAAGGGAGGTGGGGGGGCGGGGGGGGGGGGGTTGCGGGGGGGGGGGGAGAGTGGGGGCGCAGGAGTGCCAACTGAACTCCCCGAACCTACACTGGATTGGCCCCTAAACCTTATAGGAAATATTCTGCCCCCGGCTCATTTGCTAAACTCACAACTACGAACCTACAAGGTGTTGTCGATTCATGACACGACATTGTTTACCTCGGATGACAGACATCCTTTTATTTTGTACAGTTTTTTTGTTTTAGGACTTCAGAAATCCCAGGGCTGCCGATAGTAATAATAAAACCATAATAGATGCTAGTACACATTAAAATTTGTTTTTTTCTTTCACACTACCATTATTGCAGTGGGTCGTATTTTACTATTATTTACAGGGAGCCTGTTTTGCAGGATGATCGAAAAAGGACAAATTTACCTCAGTAGTGGAATAATGTACCTGCACAGGGCATGCAGAGACCCTCCAGTTAACGTCCCGATCCCATGGATGGTGCACTGTATTACATCGGTAGCAACACCTCTGCCAGGGTGCTAAAATGTAATGGTGCATGTTCGGACCCAGAAAATTCCTTCCGGCAAGCTTGGCTTGAACCTGGGACCTCCAACTACAGAGGCCAGTGCACTAACCACTGCCCTACTTCTGTCCGTACTGATACCCTGTGACTTTAAAGAGGCTAAAACACTTAAGCTATGGTTCAGATTATTGAGCATGAAATGTAAACCCGGAACCATTATGGAAACTTTATGCACCAGTCGTTTTAAACCCCCATCCCTACGGGGCCGGGAAATACTGAAGCTTTTATCTGTTCAGTTTACAAAGCCCTGGTAAACACTCTGCACTACGGGGACATATTCATGAAAAAAATCACTGCTGAAAGCCCCTGCCTCCAACCCCCACCTGAGTTGAAAATAATAAAGAACAACAAATGAACTGATCCATTTGGATAAAGTGTTCTAACCCGTCCCTTGAGAGTTATTCATGAAATTTGGCTTTAACGGGGCCAGAGGGGTTCTATAACACACACACACACACACACACACACACACACACACACACACACACACACACATATATATATATATATATATATATATATATATATATATATATATATATATATATATATATATATATATATATATATATATATATATACACGCACGTGTGAGCGCGCATGCACGCACATAGAGGAAACCTATAAAACCCTGTATTCTAACACAATAAATCACATTTTGAATGTTCTAGATAATTTAAGGTGTTGAAAATAAAACAGGCAATGTATATCAAAGATTATATTGTTTCAAGACAGCTTTATTTGGCAAAACGGAAGTATTCTCATATTCTCTTACTTCCCTGGAGGCCATAAAATCAGAGCAAATGGTGAAACAAAAGGAAATAGGATGCAAGCCTAGGTCAAACAGCGAAACAAACAATGAAATTCATCGTGTGCAATCATACAAATCAAATCAAACATCTATGGTTCTTAATTAAGTCTGCACGCTAACAGTCTCTACAGAGGATCTATGCGCATTATGTATTGATATTCATTAAAACGTACACTTAAACTGTCGGCGAATACACCGTACTATATCCCGGTAAAACCCGGCTCAAATCCCACAGTTTCTACCGACCATTTTAGCGGGAAATTAAAACCCCGTATACTCACCTGCCGAGACTCATCGGCGGTTAAATCACAGCATTTAAGCCCCGCTATGACCCCGCTATTCCCAGCTCCGTAGGGGCGTGGTTTCAAATGAGTGGTGCATTACATTAATGTACGGGGCACAATATTTCCTACAAGACACCATGTGTGCCTTGCGAAAACTCAAATCAGCATGCGCATCTGCGCATGGTGAGTTGAGTTTTCGCATGGCACTGTGTGGGTAGCCAAGGATCCAAAGCGTATTCGGGCGAATAGCGAAGTGTCTGATCAGCCTGGGTCTTCGCAGGACGCAAATGCAATCTTGTAGGAAATGTTCTGCCCCCCGGCTTATTTGATAAACTCACAACTACGAACCTACACGGTGTTGTCCTTTCATGACTCGACGTTTACCTAGGGTGACAGACGTCCTTTTATTTTGCACAGGTTTTTTTTGTTTTTGTTGTTTATAGTCTGGATTAAAAACGGCGAGTATGAGATGAACTGACCAGTGAAAGAGCGAATAGTAAGTTGTTTATAAAAACATATTCATTATACTGTACTGTTATTATAATAATCTGTAAACTTTAATTCAAAAGTACAAACATACCCCATGTTGAATACTGCGAAAGTGAAAGTAGAAAAATGATCAGATGATTGACTTTCCTGGACTTGGAGAAGGAGGACTTTGTGTCCTTTCCAAAACGAATGATGTTTGATCTATTCGCTATTACTGAGAGAGAGAGAGAGAGAGAGAGAGAGAGAGAGAGAGAGATCTAGCAGTTATGCATATGATTATGGCTCGGGGTAACTTGGGGGTAATTATGGTACGGGTATGCGAGCCAGTATTTCGAAACCTACCCCATTCATCAACCTGGCGTTTGGAAAAAAAAAAAAAAAAACACAAACAAACAAAAACCACCCATTCATAAACTTGATCGTCTAAAATGTTGACATATTCATATACTGCCCTTTGATTTTTATGCCCATCTGTACAGAATCTACTCTCCGCTGTTTGCATACGTTGCAAATGAAAACAATACAATTGTATATCACAAATTAAATGCCATTTACCTTATACATTGGCACACATTTACATTAACTTAGCTGTATAACCCAGTTATTCCTTGTGGACTCATCTACCCTTATCACTTGGACGAGTCTATTTTTTGAAATGTGGAGGCTTTCATATACCAATCAAGAAAAATCAGGTCAGTCGTATACTTTTGTAGAAAAATGGGGGCTAATCATATACCTGGCAGCGCTGAAAAAGGGGGCTAGTCGGCACGCACATCCGCACTATGCCAAATATAGGAAGTTACCACCCCCCCCCCCCCACACACACACACGGCCTCATGACTGAATTATTTGTTATCATTTTATAACCATATCATCGTCCCAAACTGACTGAAATGTTGTTGACGAGCTATTAAATCATTACATCTACTACTACTACCATTGCTGCTAATGCTAATGATAATCATATCCATCACGAAAACATACTTATATAAATTTTGACACCCTTAAACCCCACTTTTATACAGTAAAACTTGGGTTTACAGGGGAATACAGTATATTTTTTATTTTGCTAAAATACATAGATTGGGGGTACTCGTTAGAACCGCGTTGCCAAGGTGGTTCTAACAAGTACCCACAATCTATGTTTTGAACAGAAATATGAAAAAAAAAAAGTTATCTCCCTTCGAAATCTGGTGGCTAATATTGTGTCCAGTGCCATTTAGAGGTCAAATAGAGGTGAAATGTTATGATGGTATATCGAGGGTTGAGTGCAAGACTAGCGTAACTCAGATGGTTGTTTTTCCCCAAACCTAATCTCCTCACCATGAAGGCATTATGAAGATTACAACATTTCTTTCTGTAAACAATGAAAATTTAGGTGCCATTGCTCGTATGAGCAATGGCACCTAAATTTGCATTGTTTACAAAGGGGTCCAAGTTGCCCCTAAACAAGGGTTTCAAAAATATGTTTGAGTTACCATAGTCTTGCGCTCAACCCTCGATATGGCAAGGAGTAAAGATGTCCGAATGTCAATGATGAATGCGTACTCACCCTAGTAAATCGCGCACCAGAAATAAGTCCCGTCTTCAAAACAGACCTTATGCATTACGAAAACATGCATTTTCAAATATACTGAAAAATTTACCACCAAAACAATGAAAATTTTCAGATAAAAATTCTGATATTTTTCATATTTCAGCTAAACAAATAGATTGTGGCCAAGACACTTGACATGATATTCCACCAGTCACATTATACTGACACTATGCTGACCAATTCTGATTCCTAGCTCTGCTTTCTCAAAGCCGAGCGCCAAGCGAAAGAGCAGCTAGTACCTCACGTTGCGGTTCGTATGGTTCGTAAGAAATTTTCAAAATGAACACCGACTTTTGGAATAACATCTACGTTTCTTTCTTTTCCGTTTCAGCGTTAGCCTGTGTATATTGGCCATGCTACTGCAGACGTTTGTGTATATTTTAAACTGCCGTAGCCTCTGTTTTGATGTGTACAAGTTAGCAAGACTAATGCTCTCAGTGTTTATAAGAGGACTTGTAACAATCATGTGTTACCCGTTAAAGTATTTCTGTGCACTTATCTACCAAATTGGTTGTGGATGTATCAGCCATATTTACGAATGTATCAGTCGATGTTGTGGAAGCATTTTGCAGATCCCCTGTATTATCAGCATAATAAGGTACGTACTAAGGACATAAAGGGGAATGAATTAACATTAAGGGGACACGACTTTCACAAAAATGTTTTGCCTCTCTCCTGAAAAGGGGTCTTCTCCAAAAGGAAAGAATTTTCTCCCCGCGGGAGCAAATTCTTTCCTTTTAGAGTAGGCTCCTTTTCAGAAGTGACATAAAACAATTTTGGCAACGTTGCCTCCCCTGAAAGTGTACCCATTCCCTTTGAAAACGGTATTGATGGGCCAGTTCTAACATTACAGTATGCGCCTTGTTTTTGGAGAACATAGTGTATTCCCATGCTGGTCCACCTAAAAAAAGCAGGTCTTTGAAGCCTGACAGAAATGGTCCTAATCAGACAATGAGACTTTTGCTGTCCGCATATGCCATAATCTTTTCGCATTCCGCAAGTGAAATATCAGTTTTGTCTATTTCAAGGATTTACGTCTAGAAGTGTTGTTACCTTATCAGTTGTGTTTATTATTAGAGTTTTCAAGTCTGGAAGTGTTTTACCTGATCAGTTTTATTTATTTCTGGAATGTTCAAGTCTAGAAGTGTTCTTACCAGATCAGTTATGTTTATTTGTTAGAGTTTTTAAGTCTAGACGTGTTTTACCTGATCAGTTCTGTTTATTTGTTAGAGTTTTTAAGTCTAGACGTGTTTTACCTGATCAGTTCTGTTTATTTCTGGAATGTTCAAAAAAGGTAAGAGAAAAGTCCAGGGAGTGCCAGAGTCACAAACCGCAGCCCTTCCCAGACCCCAAGAGGAAGAGGAAACCGACAAATAAAAACAAGCACAAATCGAACAAACGTACGAAAAGCACTAAGATTAGCTCTCTCTCTTCCCCAAGCGAGGTAATCGCAATACTAAAAGGACTAAAAACACAAGAACAAAATGACACATGGAAAGACATACAACAAATCGCCTCGTAGAATAAACCACAAAGCAACAAATAGTAAGGCTAACACCAAGTCTAGAAGTGTTCTTACCAGATCAGTTCTGTTTATTTGTTAGAGTTTTTAAGTCTAGACGTGTTTTACCTGATCAGTTCTGTTTATTTGTTAGAGGTTTTAAGTCTAGACGTGTTTTACCTGATCTGTTTTGTTTATTTCTGGACTGTTCAAGTCTAGAAGTGTTCTTACCAGATCAGTTCTATTTATTTGTTTGAGTTTTTTAAGTCTAGAAGTGCTTTTACCTTATAAGTGTTCTTACCTTATCAGGTTTGTTTATGTCTAGAGTGTTCAAATCTAGAAGTGTTTTAATTTATCAATTTTTGTTCGATTCTAGAGTTTTTTTTTAAGTCTAGAAGTGTTTTACCTTATCAGTTTTGTTTATTTTTAAAGTTTTCAGGTCTAGAAGTTTTTCACCTTATCAGGTTTTTTATTTTAATTCTAGAGTTTTCGAGTCTAGAACTGATTTACCTATTAGTGTTTATTTCTTAAGTCTAGAAGTGTTTTACATATCAGTTTTATTTATTTCTAGAGTTTTCAAGTCAAGTAGTGTTTCTGTCTATGGAAAAGTTGGAGATGACGACTCCATATCAGTCCCTTTATTCAACGAAAATGAGGAGGATCTACAGACACAACTCAGAATTGAAAGAGAGGCAAAAGAAAATTATTATGCTAAATTAATAGATATGGCGGAGAAATATGAAGAAGAAAAGAAAGTCAAAGAGGATGCTGTGCGTAGTCTATCATACGCTGAGAGTATGTGGAAAGCATCGGAAAAAGCAAAAGACGAAGCCTTAAGCAGGTAGGAATGAGGCTGTCAGCAGAATCACTTAATGCATCACGAAAACACACCTATATAGTTTTGACCCTCTTAAACCCCACTCTTATACAAGAAAAATCTGTGGTTTACAGGGGTATACATTAGTTTTCTTATTTCTGCTCAATAACATAGATTGTGGGTACTCGTTAGAATCGCCTCGCCGAGGCGATTCTAATGAGTACCCCTATCTATGTTTTGAGCAGAAATATGAACAAATATCAGACTTGTTTATCTGAAAATTTTCCTTTTTTGGTTGTAAAATTGTCAATATATTTGAAGAGGCGTGTTTTCGTAATAGGTAGAAGTTTCTGAAATATGATTCTTATTTTTACGCAGAAAAATAGGTATTGACAGTTCATGCAAATTTTCTCCTTGGGAGACGATTTGCATGAAATGTCAGAGCCTATTTTCCAACAAAAATGCAAAAAAATATCATCAATTTGTCGTCTGCTGAATTTACCCATAGAGTGTAAAAGTTAAGAGAACGGATGCATTTTTTCAGAGAGATAACATTTAAACCATTTATGCCAAATGGATTCTTCTACCTCAGCTCTTTTGGACAGATCCTTTTCCAATAGAAGGGGTGTCTGATTCGCTTTCATTAATGCCGTGTATTATAGAAATTCCTGTTTTATAGAAATTCTTCTATTTAAAGGCTCCATATTCCTCAAAAATTGACATTTTATTATCCAAGAAATTAAGGTTTAATAAATTGATATATGGTATTAATACAATCATAACCTGTGGCATGTTCGTCTCGCGTTCTTGAAATGAAATGCTTTTTTGTCGTATCTCTGAAATAATGTTGCCAACATTAATTCAGAGATATGATAAAAAATAACTTCATTTTTATCCAGTTCAAACACGAGAGACTCACTGAAATTTTACAGGCTGTCAGGTGCCACATTTTTTGATTGAATTAATACCATATGTCAATTTATTAAACCTTTCTTGGATAAAAAAAAAAAAAAAACAACAACAAAAAAACTAAAGAAAAAAAAAACAAAAAAAACAACAACAACAACAAAAAAAACAATGTCTGTTTTTGAGGACTATGGAGCCTTTAAATAATAATTAACACTTAACTTCCTGTAATTCAAGTAAACAGTGCAGACCCTGATCAGACGTCACAGAACGCGGCGTCTGATTTGCATCTGCACTGTTTGCCAGTGTCCCAGTCCAGATTTTACAGATAACCCTCTTTACACGGCACTATGACGTCACAGTTACAAGAATAGCGCGGCTATAAATAACCGTTACCTATGTGCCTCTGGTGCCCGGCAGCGTTAAAAATCTACTGTTTGTTTTCGCATCGGTTTTATTTCATTAGTTAATGATAATCACATGGACAACAATCTTAAGGAAATTTTGTTGTATGTATACTTAGGCTCGACTGTAAACAGCCGATCCAAAAATGGGGTTTTATGCGCGTATACATGCTTTTGTTGAGCAAATGATCCCTTTGGTTTTGGGGTTTTATGCGTCAATTTTGACATGTGTTATGGTTCCTGGTGAACGTTAAAATAAGTTCACATGCAGTAACTTAACTTTTTCTTTTTCATTAATGCAAATGAGAGGCGCATGATTGCTTAATGAGCTATCTGTGTTTAATGATCTTGACAACCAACAAATGTGGCTATATTTGGAGATTTGACCCCTACTCACTCCTGCTGCGAATAGGGACAAGGTTAGAGGTGGGGTCGAGGGTAGGGCGAAGGATCTGGATTTGAAATGGATTAGACCGATTCAAGTTATCTCTTGTTCAAGTTGAACATTTTTGACACCTTCATGGTTATGTTTGGAATTTGGCCCCCCCCCCCACCCCCCCAGACCCGCCTTGTGGGATGAGCTTGGGGTTATGGATGGGTAATTTGGCAATAAAATGCTATTTAATACTATTATCAAGTAATTAGTTTATGAAATTATTATCAATAGATTGGTTCTGACATTCTAGACAAAAAGAAGAAATCAGTTATTTATAAAAACAAAACTGATAAGATCGAAGGTCAGACATTAACCCTTAAAGCACTAATCACAACTGCAGCAGGCGACGTTTTTATTTATTTTTGTTTTTTGTATTTTTCAGAGAAAATAAGACCGTCACGACAGTTTATGTGATTCGCCTGCTTTCATATGAAATTTCGTCTTACTGTCGTTGACAATTAATAAAAAAATAGAATATTGCTTTGCATTTTAAGGGTTAAAATTAATGTGTATTAGCATTTTGTGAAGTTTCACTTTCAGTATTTATTTTAATACAATATCATTTTCAGAAAAAAGCAGATTGTTAATTGTTTGTAAATTGCAGGTTAAGTGAGCATGTCGCTCTGAAACTCGCCAACAATAATCCTAACATTGCGGACCTAAGTGATATAAACAGACCCACAAACCTTGTGGAGAAGTTCTCATCTTTGTACGATGACGAATGGACAGAGGCGTTTGATACCCTGGCGCAGTTGCCAGAATACAAGGAAGAGAAAAAAGTCATTCAGTTATTGTTGACTATAGTTCAGGTACACTTGGTTTAACCCATTTATGATATGGACTCCTCTACCTTAACTCTTTGTACCAGTCCATTTCCAATAAAAGGTGTGCCCGGTTAGTTTTTAACATAACCAATGTTTTATAAAAAAAAATCCTGTAGATCATTCTGCGGCGTCTGATCTGGGTATTCACTGTTTGCTGTCATTTTTATGGAGCTCCAGGCAAAAATGGGGTAATATGAATTTAATATGTGCTACCTATATCTGTGCGTCCAAAATTATCATCACTTGTTTCGTATGTGTGGTAGTCAAACTCGTTCATAAACAAAATTTCCGTTTTTCACTGTCCAAAATCAGCTTTAACCTGAACAAAATAATATTTTACGGCCTGTTCTCCAATCTCTAAGAATAGGTTGCCCTTCCGAGCTTTGTGTCAGAATGACAATACACTTCTGATGATTTGTAAAATTATAGATTCTAACAAGTAATATCTGTAAAAAACAGATATACGACGTAGGAAGAAAGTATATTTACATATTTATAACAATGAAAAAAAGGGAACGGGACAGATTCATAAAAAAAATCCTGGGTTGGCGAACCCTCTCCCGACTGAGCTATGGGGGCTGTTTCAGTACCGCCCGAAAACTAATTATAAATTGCTGAGCAGCTACATTTTTCTACAGCTAAAAATAAACATAACTCAATAATGTGCGTATGGAAGGACAAAGAGTACAGTATCGTTCAAAAAGAATTATAAGTATCCTGTTTTTATTTTTTAGTATTTTCCTGTTTAGGGTTGTCCTAACCTCGCAGTTTTACCGTGATCTTGAAAACACTTTTCAAGGCATAATGTACAATGACTAAGATGGCGTGCCCTTTTACGGTAATAACAGAAAAGGTCGTTGTGCAGATTCTTTTCGATTGTATAGCATATTCGTGATTTCATACAGCTGCTCAAGACGATCATGAGCTTAAAAGAATACGTCGAATAATCTGCTGTTTAATGCACAAACAAAATTCATATTGGATCTAGCAGCCGAGTGAATGGCTTTTACTATCCCGGCCGCCCAGTCAGTACACCTTCTTATTGGCCCGGCCGCCTTGTTAATAGCAATAGTTCATCGGCTTGCTTGTATACTGCACAAGCACGAAACGAAAATCGTTTATGTAACCATCATATTTTGGTTACACGACAAGTTAATGGTTCGGACCAGTGCTTTGCAGTTTCCGTTGGACACACATATTACTCCAGAAAACATTTTATGTGTACTTATTGGAATCGCCTTAGCAAGGCGATTCTGATGAGTACCCACAATGTATCTTTTCTTGGAGACATCAGAAAAAATATGCTTAGATTCTCTAAGTAATTACCATTGAGAGTAATGAATACATTCACAAAACTAATACAGTTTATGTGTCTAGTTTTCTTGACCAGACCAGCTACATGTAATTTCGGCCAATTTGTTTACAAAGCGTCTGATCTATAGCTATGGGTGCAAGTACGTAGCAGTCATGAAGAAATGAAAATCATCATCATAAAAAAAAGGCTTAGCGCGGATGAATAATGAAGTTCCAGATCGGACTGCGCGTTCGCAATATCAGATCCGGGCATTTAAGATTCGCGTGAAGAGTCGTATGATATTCTATCGATGAACACAGAATTCCCTGATCAGACTGCGAGTAAATGCAGCATAATATTGACATTCGCGTTTCACATATTTGGTGTATTCTTATTTTATTAATCATTGGCTAATTTTTAAAGTGCTTAAAAAAATTGTAGCAGAAGACATTCTACTTTTTTGTTGTTGTTGTCTTTTGTATTATTTCTCAGAGAAAATAAGACTTGGCATGTCATGTAAATCGTCTGCTAGGCAGACGATTCACATGAACTGCCAAACCTAATTTTCTATTGTTGTTACGCTAAACAACACTAAAAATTAAGCGAAACTATTTTTCTTTTTAATTAAGCAATTACTGATTTAAGGCTGTACTTTTCGTGTCGTAATTAGATAATTTATATAAAGTGTCTCCCTTTCACGTAAATTCATTTATCCAATATTCATTGATGTTGTCCATATCTTCAATATGTTGATGTTTTTGCTTCATGTAAGAACAAAATCAGTAGTTTTCGATTGACAAAAACAAACAAATAAACAAAAAAAACAACAAAAAAACAACAACAACAACAACAACAACAAAAACAACAACAAAAAAACAACAAAAAAACGCTTTATCTGAAGCTATGCGCAATATTATAAAATTAACCTAATTAGACTTTACGGGCCTTGCCATGCGAAAACGAGTCTTCGGGCATTTGCGGAAAGCAAAGACCCAGATCAGTCTGCGCATCCGCGCAGTCTGATCAGGGCCTTCACTCTCCGCTAACAGAATCATTAGATATTACAGAATGTTTCAATGGAGAGCATTTGCCAGGATGAGAGTTTGTGCATGTGCAGGATGACGTGAATCGCACATTTTGCGCATGCTCGAAGACAATTTTTCGCATGACGCGGCCCATATGTGAGCCTTGATATGCATGAGTCTTACGGAATCGTGAGGTAAAGGTAAGACAAATTTCATTTTTTTATCGCATCTACTTTCAGGAGTGCTTCAACTTCTGCAGAGAACAGTCTTCTAGTCAGCTAAAACAATTACTGAGCGCCTATGACACTGCAATAGTAAGTGAACACTTGTAACGGTCCTAAGTGTCCGACTGCCATAAGCCGGTCTCGGTGGTTCAGTCGAATGCGTGTCCGACTGGTGAGTACAATGTAGGAGGTCGCGGGTGTGACTCTGCAAAGTTCTTTCGGGGAGATCGATTATGAAATTTTTCTACGGTCATTCTCATCCTTCCACTGATTCAAATAGGGCAGTTATCAGTTTCTGGCTAAAGAATATGCACAAATACTGGTTAACCGCTTTGAGGCCTAACCTGCCCAGGGAAAGTGTGGTTAGGTAAACTGACTGAATTGACATGACCTTAATAGTGGCTGGGCCGTTGAATTCCAAACCAACCAACCGACTGCCCTAAGTGTACGATGTTTCGATTTTTTTCTAATTATGTCATTAAACAAGAAAGAAGTACGCTGCCGTTCATCTTCCAGCTCTTCATATGGTAACAAGTGACAAAATACGATATAGTAAGTAAAATTGTAACTATTCATTTTACTAAACCAACATTTAAATGGCGATAAAGAAAATTCCGAGCCGGACATTGGGGGTGTCCATATTAATATCATCCAACTGTCTCTAGGGTATTTGTTTTTCTTCTAAAAATGTCATAAAAAGGTAAGAAATGACAAAATACGATACAATAAGTAAAAGAAATTGTAACACTTTTTGTTTTACCAAAGACATTTAAATTGTGCTTGAGAAAATCCGAGTCGAACATTTAGGGGTGTCACACCATGCCATTACTAGTACTACTAAGCAACTACTGATATGGCTGTCATAGGTTGCAAATGTGGTAAATGGTCGTCAGACTGATTTTGTTGATACTGCTTTGTACATGTATCCACACGTTAATAGTTTTTTTTCAGCGCATTTTTTTCGATTTTTTATGCCTGTCACAATCCTTCCATGCATTGTCACAATCCTTCCATGCATTTACTTATTCGTCAGTTAGTTTATCGATTATCCCATGCATGTATTAATTCTTCAGTGCGTGATGTCAGTTATCCCATGCATTTGTAGGTTCTTTCATTCATGTGTAGATTCATCCATACATCTACTGATTATTCAATACATGTATCGATTCTTTCATGCATTTATTGATTCTTCAGTGACTTTTTTTTCGGTTTGTCATTGATTGTATTTACATTTTCTTATTTTTCTCAGAAAAATAGGCTTTGACATTTCATGCAAAGTGTCTCTTAAACAGACAATTTGCATGAAATGTCAAAGGCTTCTATCTGGAAATAATTAGAAAAATATCATCAATTTGTGTGTATAATTCGCCTACAGGTCGCCCTGACCTATATGATGACCCTAATAGTCCCTTTACTATGTCAAACATATTAACTTTGCCCTACATTTTCAAAACAAAAAAGAACAGCAAAAACAGCAGCAGCAGCAGCAACAACAACAACAACAAACGAACCAAAAAAAACAAAAAAACAAACAAACAAAAAAAACAAAAACAAAACAACAACAACAACAACAACAACAAAACACACAAAAAAAAACACGAGTCCTATCTTCTTAGACTTAGACTCACCATCACGAAAACATGCCTATATAATGTTGACCCCTTAAACCCCATTTTTATATAGTAAAACTGAGGTTTACAGGGGTATACATTAGTTTACTTATTTCTGCTCAAAAACATAGGTTGTGGGTACTCGTTAAAACCCCCTTGGCAAGGCGGTTCGAACGAGTACCCACAATCTAATTTTTGAGCTGAAATATGAAAAAAAAATATTATAATGTTTATCTGAAAACGTTCAGTGTTTTGGTGGTGAAACTTACAATATATTTGAATAGCGTGTTTACATAATGCCACGGTTGGATACACGATTCGTCCGATGGTTTTGGTGAAGATTTTTTTTCACAGTTGGATACACGATTCGTCCGATGGTCGTCTGTAGATTTCACCAAAACACTATATCTTGTTATTTATGTCACAGGAATCTATTCCAACTGAATTGTTGAAGTCAACCAAAGAGACAAGAAAGAAGTACGCTGCCGTTCATCTTCCAGCTCTTCATAAGGTAATGTACAGTTGGGCTAGCTGTTGTTGAATTGTTGGTTTGGAGATTTACGGCCATGTTAAGGTTTGGACAATAACGCCCCCCTGTTAAGGTCATGTCGAGCCGGTCAGATTACCTTACCTCTCTTTTCTTGACCGGTATTTTCGCCAAAAAATTAACAGCAGCCGTTCTTGAATCAGCGAGAGGAAGAGAATGACCGTAGAAAATATTTCATGATCAGTCGCAACGAAAGACTGTTTCCAGACCCGAATAGTATCGAACCCATGACCTCCTGATCAACAGTCGGACACGCATCCGACTGACTTACCGAGGCAGGTTTGAGGTAGCTGTGACGAGCGAAAGAATTTGCTCAACGCATATGCGAATAATGAAGGCGCGCATCTGCCTATTAGTCCACACAGTCTCATTAGCCCTTTCACTTTTCCACCATTTATATTAATTGTTGCGCAACGCATGAAAATGGCCCTTATGCAATTTGGGATCAACTGTTTCGCGCAGGTTGCTCTGGGTCTTATTTGTCCACTTACAGAATCGACGAATACTGAAGTATATGTCAACGAACAGAGAATATCCAGATCAGACTGCACAGAGGCGCACGCTCATCTGGACATTTGCTGTTTGCATATGGCATAAGGTCCTTTTCCCCGCGTTACACTTCATATATGAGCCAGCGCATGACAAAACCAGCAGAATGGCATGTGCGCCCAGCGAAGACTCAAATCAGTCTGGGAATCCGCCCAGTCTGATCAGAGTCTTCGCTGTCGGCATGAAGAAAGCTTGGATCCTTAGCTACCAATTCAGTGCACAGCGAAGACTCTGGTGAGACTGGGCGGATGCCAAAACTGATCTGAGTCGTCGCTGGGCGCACATGCCATTTTGTTGGTTTTTTCATGCGCTGGTTCACAATATCCTGGGAGAGTAAAAATAAAGATTGAATTTCCTGCTCAGACTATGTATATATGCTGTTTTTAAAAATACCACCCCAATCTGTCATAACCTCAGAACACAGCAGTCTAGACTTAACTCTTTCTGCCTTGCAGTCCAAAACAAATGCTTGTCGTAACGTGCCGTCTCATCTGGATCTATGCTATTTACCATTAGTGTTTTAGTATTTGACTGACAACCCCATTGTTGCCCAAATTTAAGTAGAGAGAAGTCACTTCAGAAACTTAGGGGTGAAATGATGAAGGCTGCAGCAAAACGTGTCAAACCTTCTAAATAAGCACTCAAAAAGGAATAATTTTTAGGTGCTTCGGGAAGGTTTTCTTCGTGATTGTGACCTTTCGTGGGTACACCATTTATATTTATATTTATACAACTGGGCAATTGAAATACGGTGATACCCAGTAAAGATCACAGTTACGAAGCACAGCCCTCCAAAGGCAGCGAGTAAAGTTTGAATTGCACGAAACGACATCACAAAAGAACAGTCTAACAAACCAGGGCCCAGTTGTTCAAAGCTAACGACGTCGTTAGTTAACGATTCGTTAAATTTTTCATTGAGTGATATGCAAATATGCTGAAATTTTTTGCTGAAAAAATGTGAGTAGCTTTTGCACTGCAAAAACTACTCACATTTTTTCAGCAAAAAATATCAGAATATTGTATATTGAATCTGCTAAAACAGTTAACGAAATGACCCTTAACGAACTCGTTAAGCTAACGACGCTTTGAACAACTGGGCCCAGAACGAACAAAATAATGAAGAAGTACAACGGAAATACCGTAAAACTGGCAGGGTGAGTGGTGGGATGGGAGTAAGGGAATTACATGTAAACCTGGTTTTACTTATGGATGGGTCAAAACGTTCTATATATCATGTTGATAAGAGAAACTCATAAATATATAGCTACAATAAAAATATATCCTGGTTTAAAAAATATACTTGATTGTCAGACAGTAGCGTAGCCAGAATAGACTTACTTTCACGCAAACCAGGAAAATCGGGGAAAAATCACCCTAGTAGCGCTTCCAAAATGGGGGCTATTCTTAAAAGTAAATACAGTCGAATCTCGTTATCTCGAATTCCAAGGGACTCTCTGAAACACCCCGAGATATCCGTACCTCGACATATCAGATTTTCAGAATTGAGGAAAAAATAATTCGAACAACCACATTTAACAAATTTATATGTAATTGGACTCTTGAGTCAATTTTGAGATCCATCTTCAATCTGTGTTATATCCAAACCCATGTTATAATGAATATGTTATAAAGAGGTTCATGTAAACTGGTCAAAATAATTTAAGCCTCAGTTAATCAGTCAGTTGAACCCATGTTTTCACTTAAGCAATATATTCCCAATTAAATGATGTAATTTCCTCAGAAATTGCTTTTGGTTGAAATGCAGTTTGCAGACCCAGATGAGATGCTACGAAATGAATGAGGCATCACATCTGTGCTATCATTATTATGGCAACCATGGCATAAATGTGTAAGACAGTAACTTTAGTACATACCTTCATATGAGTAACAAAGTTGGATGTTGTCTCAATACGCCCTGATATCACTGATGTACAATGCTTACATTTCACTTTGATAAGTCCAGTAGGATCAGGCGGCATCTCAAAATGTTCAAACACTTTTGCGGGCATTTTTCTAACTTTAATATTCCAAAGATAAGAAACGTTTATTCACTATCAGTCTATCACTCTTTCATAAAATATCTATAATGGTGGCTAGTAAATTAAACAACCTACATATATACAATCTGCTTTTCACACATTTCTTGAAACTAATTAGCATGTACAGCAGCTTCAAAGAAAACTACTTTAAGTAATTAAATGTTTGCCAATTTAATTACTTTGATTATTTGCTAATCCATATCAGCTAATCCATGTGTGAAACTTCAATTTCCTTTGATCTCGAAGATGTATTTTTTAAATTTTCTTTATCTCAAAGATGTATTGATTGTTTTAAACAAACCATTACAGAGTCATTAAGTCATTAAATGTATACAAATCAAAATAATTATCTCAAATATTCTTGTTTCTTGTCAAGTTGTCATACCAGAAATGATTTTTTTCTTCAATTCTATTCCTTCTGACTTATTTTATTTAAATATCCATATTGTAATCGTATTGTAATCGTCAAAGTAATCACGATTACAGGCTGTTTTGCAATGTATTCGATTACAATTACAATTACTTGTAATCATAAAAATCAACGATTACAGATTACATTTCAATTACTCAAAACTTGTAATCGATTACATGTAATCACGATTACTGATTACAATTACAACAGGTCTGCTCTTGACGTTAGAGATATATCGAAAATATTGTGGAAAAGAGGAGAAATTGCTCCTTAGGAGCAATTTCTCCTCTTTTCCACAATATTTTTTACTTGTTGTTAGATTTTCATGTTTAGGCAGGGACAAGATTTTCACTTCGAGATAAGCGGTTATTCGAGATAAGCGAGTTCGAGATAACGAGAGTCAACTGTAAGTTGCTCCTCGAAAGAGCAAATTCTTTCCATTAAGAGCAGCCCTATGATAAAAGTAGGGGAACATGTTATTTTAAGTGATTTCTCATTATTGCGTGTATTTTTCTTATGCGTATGTGCGTAATGATCGATACGTCTGTGGAAATCATTATAAAAAGATCGAAAGATAAATTACAACATGACTGCTATGCGACAAACTGTATGCATGGTTGTTAGTATATGCCGCATCAAGCGAAAAATTGCTTTCGAACAGGCGCAAAATGCTCAGATTCAGATCAGTCTGCACATGCGCAAAGTATCATCTAGGCCTTTGTTCTCCATTCATACATTCTGTAGCCAATAAATATGTTAGCGGACAGTGAAAGCCTTGATCAGACTGCGGATGCTGTCGCTGTCCGCATATGCCCAAAGACATGTTTTGGCACGGATTGGCCCATATATTGGGTCGCAAAACTTGTCTGTCTACTTTTCAGAAAATGTTTGATTACTTTAATGAAAAATTTGAAATACCCCTGCAAGATGCGGCACTCCAGGCGTACGTGAGACGATGTACCGAGATATGTTGGTTGATGTCAGTTCAGGATCCACCTATGGCTATATCGACGGCTCTTAGCGACCACCATAAACATGACAAGACGTCATACAGAGACTACATGAAAGTAGGGGCATACATCGACTATGTTGTCTGGCCTTGCGTACTAATACAAGATGGTGGTTCTTTAATGTGCAAGGGAATAGCTGAAGGTTGTGATCAGGTCGAGGAGACTCTAATTACAATTGATTAAAACATACCAGTCGTGTGATAATAAATTCGTATTTGTGAAGAGTCTCGATGAAACCGAGACTCCTATTTTCGTTCTTTTATGTGTTAGGGGTTTCCAAGGGTAACCTTCGTAGGTCTTATTTCATCTCTGAGCTATTTTAAATTATCTTATGTTAAAATACAAATACACTATCAGGGGAAATAACCATGTCAGAATAGTTTACTCTTCTGAAAAAAGGTCTGCTCTATAACGGAAGAATTTGCTCCCTTATGAATGAATTTGCTCCTATTGGGAGCCATTTCTTTCCTTTTAGGGAAGAACCTTTTTAGAGAAGGCCCCTTTTCAGAAGGTGTGCAGGAAAGCAAACAAGAAGTCACAATAATTGGCGGAAAAAGTACCAAGTGTATCAAGTCCCCTTAAAGCATGCCGGTCACGTGATGACAAAGTCGGTCATGTGATAAAAAGTTCGTCTTTAACCGTTGTGATACTCGAAAATATGGAATTTCATGATACTAATCAAAACTGAAATTAGCTTCGTGAACAAAGCATTTCCTCAGTAGCTTCACTTATATTTTTACCATCTTTTTGTGATAATGCGTTTGTGATTCTTGTTTTAAAAGTGTGTGATTCTAAATTAAGAAGAGGAATAGATACAGCTTCAGGGGAAGCAAATATGTCAAAATTGTTTGAAAATACGTCTTCTTTAAAAAGAAAGAATTTTCTCCCCATGGGAGCAAATTCTTTCCTTTTAGAGAAGACATATTTTTAGAAGGAGCTTTGTGTGCAGCTAAGCTGAAAGGACGTCACAAAACATGCCCCCACCCCACTTGCGAACAGTGTCGGAAAATCTACCACGTGTATCCAGTCCTTTTAAAAGAACCATGTTGCCATACATTTGTGAGCTCGACCGTTTAGCTTAAAATTGAGCCTAACCCATGACAAATTGTAACAGAAAATATGAGGCATACGAGTATTTCGAACCTATAGTCTTCTCTGCATTGTAGTAGAAATCCCCTAAAATTCGGTCAAGAGGAACCATAGAAAAATCTATATGTTTTTGACTCCTATCATATTATCCCTAAGTATTGGGACAGACAAGTCTGTGGAAACAGTGTAGACCCTGATCAGACGCAGCAGGATGCTACGTCTGATCAGGATCTACACTGTTAACCACTCATCAGCCTTTTGTACAGATGAACAAATAGCAAAATGGATTGACTTAAATGGATTGATTTGTTTGTTTGTGTTGAGATTTTACGGCCCAGTCAACCCAATGGGGTCATGTCGAGCGCGGTCAGTTTACCTAACCACACGTTTACTGGGCAGGCTTAGTCCTCTAAGCGGTTAACCAGTATTGTGCACATTCTTTTGCCAGAAACTGACAACTGCCCTTCTTGAATCAGCGGAAGGGGGAGAATGACCGTAGAAAGTATTTCATGATCAATCTCCATGAAAGAATGTTGCCGACCTCGGCGGGGGTTGAACTCTCGACCTCCTGGTCTCCAGTCAGACGGCGCATCCAACTGAGCCACCGAGGCCGGCTAAATGGATTTATTTATGTTTTTGGAAAAGTATGGTAATGATTTAAGGTGTCCCAATACTTAGAGTAAATACAGTATATATTTTATGTAAATTGGCATAATATAGAGCAAAACGCACATATTAACCCATTGTAGACTGAATGAATCCCACACTATATGTTGGAAGAGTCTAATTTCGATTTTAGGTATGTCAGGCTATGCGATTTAGATATTCCCTGAGAAAAATGGTTGAACTTTTTTCAAACAGTGGAGACCCTGATCAGATGCCGCGTTCTGTGGCGTCTGATCTGAGTCTACATTGTTTGCACTATACCCTTTTAGGGGTCTCCAGATTACAATGGATTAACAAATAAAGCTGAATCTACAGAACTTTTTTCATAAGTGTCATAAACATATTGCTTTAAATCATTCTTAACTATCGTTTCCATTAAAATAATGTTTCTTATAATTTGAATTTAACTCTTTCAATCCTGCCGACCAAAACATGTACCTTTGCAAACAGTGAAGATCCAGATGAGACGGCTCATAATGAGGCGTCTAATCAGGATCTACACTGTTTGTCATTGTGTTTGGAGTTTTGTACAACAACCCTATCTGCAACAATGGATATGTCCAAAATCAAAGATAGAAGAGTCTACCCCATGGAAACTCAGGGTGAAAAGATATTAGGTGCTACCTATATCATTGTGTCCAAATTATCATCACTTGCTTCATATCTAGGGAAGCCAAACTCAACCACGAACATAAATTCCTTTTGTCCATTCGCAAGATTTGCACATTCAGACATTTAGACAACCCGAACAAAAGGACAGAGTCGGTGACAGCCATGGCGGAGTAACTCTATATGTTAAGGAAAATATTCACTATCGGAGAAGGTGTGACCTAGAGCCGAGAGGCGTAGACTGTATTTGGATAGATTTAACGCTCAAACACAAACATATCTTATACGGTTTATTTTACAGACCACCGAACTCCGATATGACTTACTATTCCTCGCTCGAAGATTCTATCCATCTTGCAGTCGATACAGGCATAGATGATATTATCATAACTGGTGACTTTAACCTTAATATGTTAAATTCGCAATATGCACGTAAAATTAATTCACTATGTCAACAGTTTTCCTTATTCCAGTCTATCAGTAAGCCTACCCACTTTACGGAAAATTCGTCCTCTCTCATTGACTTATTACTAGTAAGCAACAAAGATAGAATAATAATTAGTGGAGTTGGCGATCCCTTCCTACATCAAGACATTCGCTATCACTGTCCTGTATTTGGAGTATTCAATTTCTCAAAAACCTAAAATTAAATGTTTTAAGCGTCGTGTATGGCAATACGACCGGGGCGATTATGATCTATTAAGACAGAAAGCATCTTCTTCTGATTGGAATTCTCTTCAAAACTCTGATATAAATATATACACTAAGAACTTCTATAATCTTTTAACTGAAATTACCGATTCTTGTATTCCTAACAGACACGTCACAATACGACCGACTGAGCCACCGTGGATAACTACTTGAATTAAAAAACATATACGTATACGTAAAAGAGCGTATAAAAAAGCAAAACGGACAAATACACAAGCTAACTGGGAAAGGTTTAGACATCTTCGTAATGTAATTACTACAATGATTTGTAACTCAAAAAAATCGTACATAGACTCCCTCTCAAATAAGCTAAAATCTGAAACCCTATCTTCAAAACAATGGTGGACTGTTTTAAAAACATTTATTTCTCTCAATTCTGCTTCTGCTATTCCCCCATTGGAAAGAAATGGCTTGGTATATTCCGACGAAGTTGAAAAAGCAAATATTTTTAATGATTATTTTAGAGATCAAACTTTATTAGATGAAGGTAATGTCACACTTCCTGCTATCGACAATTACATTGTGAATGAACCATTAAGTTCTCTTGTGTTTACTACTGATGAGGTCAAAGCAATACTAAGAACGCTTCGAGTGGGTAAAGCCGTTGGTCCTGATGGAATAAGTAACATCATTCTTCGTGAACTAGCTAGTGAACTGTCAACACCACTAGCTACTTTATGTAATCAGTCCGTACATCAAGGACAAGTTCCAATAAGTTTTAAAATAACTCACGTCTGTCCTGTACCTAAAGGCGGAGATGATGCTTCTAACGTCTGTAATTATCGACCTATATCTTTATTGAGTAATCTAGACAAAGTCTTCGAAAGACTTGTATTTAAACATCTGTTTAATCATCTCCGTGATAATAACATTCTTACATCTTTTCACTCTGGTTTCATACCTGGAGACTCTACTACTAACCAACTCACTTTCTTGTATAATACATTTTGCCAGGCACTTGATGCTGGCAAAGAAGTTCGGGCTGTTTTTTGTGACATCAGTAAAGCCTTTGACCGTGTTTGGCATGCCGGTCTTCATAAACTTAAATCAATAGGAATCTCTGGTGATCTATTAAAATGGTTTTCTAGTTATCTTGATGGTAGAAAACAACGTGTTGTCTTACAGGGAGTAGAATCAAAATGGAACTATATCAAGGCAGGCGTTCCTCAAGGATCAATCCTAGGACCACTTCTTTTCTTAATTTTCATAAATGATATAGTGACTGAAATTGGATCTAGCATACGTCTTTTTGCTGACCATACCAGTCTTTTCATAATTGTCGATAATCCAGATGTTGCGGCAGAAATTCTTAATGCAGATCTTGAAAAAATAGCTAAATGGGCTGAAGCTTGGTTGGTAAAATTCAGTCCCTTAAAAACGGAAACACTTCTGATATCCAGGAAAATCAACAAACCTGTACACCTCTCCTTAATCATGTTAGGGCAGCAAATCAAAGAAGTTGAATTTCACAAACACTTAGGAATATATTTTTCAAATGATGGCTCTTGGCATAAACATATTGACTATATTAAAGAAAAAGCTTGGACAAGAATTAATATAATGCGTAGATTAAAATATGAACTAGACAGGAAATCTTTAGAAATAATTTATACAACATTTATACGACCTATTTTAGAATATGCGGACGTTATTTGGGATAACTGCTGCGATTATGAAAAACAGGAACTCGAAAAAATACAGATAGAAGCAGCTAGAATAGCTTCTGGTACTGCTAAACTCATATCAATTCAAAATCTTTACAAAGAGATTGGTTGGGAAACTCTCGAAAAAAGAAGAATTAATCATAAGCTGATTCTGTTCTACAAGATGTATAATAACTTAACTCCTGATTATCTTTCATCACTTGTTCCTTCTTCAATTAACGAAGGATCACGTTACAATTTGAGAAACGCAAATGATGTCCAAACTATTAACGCGGGAACTGCTTTGTACTTCAATTCATTCCTACCGTCTGTCATACGAGAATGGAACACTTTATCAGAAAATGATAAATATGTAGATTCAATTGATTCTTTTAAACGACAGATAAGCCGAAACAAAACTGCAGTTCCAAAATATTTTTATACTGGAAGCAGAAAGTTACAAATTTTGCATACTAGGCTACGCACAGGTTGTAGCTCTTATTTGTAAAATCAATTTCAGACACCCCACTCTGTTCTTGTAGAAGTGGTGATGTTGAAAACGCGGAACATTTTTTCTTCTCTTGTAACTTCTATCGAGATAATCGAATCGAACTTTTTCGGATAGTGTCTCAATACTGTAATGTGTCTCTACATGTATTTCTACATGGTGATGAGTCACTTCCTTATGAAACAAATCAAGTCATTTTTGAAGCTGTTTACAAGTACATACAGAACAGCAAAAGATTTTAAGCACTTACCTGTAGGTGATACTAGTGTCATCTAATCAGATTAAATCAGAGCTGATGATATATGAGGTCAGTATATTTTTGCCTACGATATTTTTGGAAATTATCAAGTGAAACCTTCCACCCCTTCTCGCTCCGGATTACCTTTTTATACTTTTTTTCTATTGTCTTATTTTTCTTTTTCTTTGTTTCTTTTTTCATTGTCGCTCAAACCATCATTGTGGTATTATGTTATCTCCTGTTACTGCAAAGTTGTTTTAATTTCATTCTGCTATAATGATTGGTTGAGTTTCTGTTCATATATCGTATCGTCTACGTTAAATAAGTAATCCTTGTAATAATGATAAACTGCCATGATGTAATACAGTTCATATATGTGTATTAGGAGAAGAACTAAATAAGCTTATGCTTTCGTTCTAATTCTATCTTTTGTGTATATGTCATTCTTACGACATGAAAGCCGTAACAAAGGAATGAAGCATAGCTGAAAAAATATTCCGTCTTTCCTGGGAATCGAACCCGGTCCTCCCGGTTAAAAATCCAATGCTCTAACCACTGAGCCAAAGAGTCGACTCCCTGACGCAGTTGTCAGAGATTGAATATATACTTAGAAGCTACGCGTAATCTGCCAAGGCAGATAATCGAAGGTAGGAGTGCTCGGTCGTAACAGTCATGTCTGTTTGTATAATCATTGTCACTTTGAAATATATATGTTTAAACCAAATTCCTTTTTCTTACTTTAAGCTCACCAATATAATAATATTTTAAGGCCTCTTCTCCAGTCTGCAAAAGCATGTTGCCTATCTGGGCATTTCAGAATGATTATAAAATTGAAATGATTTATGAAATTATAGAAATTCTTAAATTCTGCTTTTTGATACACAAACATAATATAAGTGTGGAAGGAAGGAAGAATACGTTCTAGCGTTGTCTTAGAAGGTGTTTTTGGACTGATAAAGGGCATTTTAAAATAAACCGACTTTCGTACTACTTGAAATTCCCGGCTGCCGTGTCAATACCATCTCTTCTTATTGGTCCGGCCGCCGTGTCAATAGCCTCAGCCAAATCACGGAAACGCCTGCACTACAGCTTACAGCTTAACCCTTGTCCTGTTGAATAAATTAAGATGCCACGCCCATTTCTAATTTTCTGCCAATTAGATAACTTGATCCAGACTATTGATATAAATTCACATACTGAATGGCAAACAGTGCAGATCCAGATCAGTTGGCTTCTTCAGAAGCCAACTGATCTGGATCTACATTGTTTGCAAAGACAGGGTATATCCGGGTTCAGCAGGACAAGGGTTAAGCACCCACAAGCATTTACTTGCATTAATGTAACCACCACATTTTGGTTACACCAGTCATTGGTTACACGGCGAGTTTATTAGTGTGCGTCCAGCACGCTGAACTGCCTCCGCATGGCAGGGAACTGTTGTGCAGTTCTTGTCTGGACATTTGCCCAAATGAGGATACATCCCAGTAAGTATTATACT
The DNA here is from genome assembly GCA_964016985.1 of Anodontia alba. NCBI lineage: Eukaryota > Metazoa > Mollusca > Bivalvia > Lucinida > Lucinidae > Anodontia > Anodontia alba. Next base: position 96,349,567 of record OZ024826.1, on the reverse strand, counting down.
GTTATCGGCCCCACAGGATACCGATGTAAATTTCAGCTTATGCTATCTGTGATGTTTTATCTGGTTTTAAGGGCTATAGATTGTGCTGCAGTACGCGTCTTGTTAATTATTTGTTCAGAATCATTGGTTAATAATACCCCTTTTTAGTCTGAATAAACTCCCCACTTTGTATATTTCAGTTTCAGTTCAGGCGGTGTGATTTAGATATACCTAGAGGAAAATGCTAAACTATTTGCAAACAGTGGAGACCCTGATCAGACGCCGCATTCTGCGGCGTCTGATCTGGGTATGCACTGTTTGCCAATTACCCTTTTCTGGGGTTGGGGGTTGGGGGTGGGGGTTTCCAGACTAAATGGGTTCGAATCATTTCAATGTTTTATTGTCTGTATTATCAAACTTTACTTTTAGATTCTATTTAAGAGAGGACCGTAAATACTGTTGAGAGACATTGCGGTCTAACCCATTTGCTTCTTACTTATTTTGGCAATAAAATATGATTAAATCCATTTTAGACTGAATAAACTACCCCACATCATATATTCAACACCTTAATCCTTTATACTGCCGAATTCCCGACTTCGGAGATCAGAAGCACTCTCCGCTACGTCACGTGAAATGATGGTGACAGTTGAGAGGACGATTTTTTTTTCATTTTGTTCCTATTTAGAAAAAGAAGTGTGAGCTGAAAGTTTTGGAAGAAGCAAAGCATACTTCACTGCTATTTTCACCGTCCTCATTCTATTCAACATCTCCCAATGCCAGAAAAAATACATTTACACTCGAAACATGGCATGCGAAACACAAAACCCGTTTATAATCGACGACTCTTTGATCCTGCTCTGTCAAATCACATTATTGAAGTTTCTGTACACACCATAAACATTCCTTGTCTCGTAACAGCAAAAGATATTATTCAGATCATACAGGCTTTCACAGAATATTGTCTCAAACATACTTGGAGTCGCATCGTATGGATGAAACCGACATTTGTATGTGTTTTTGGAGGATGCACCCGACTAAGACGATCTTTCTCCGAAAATGATGCAACGGATTTCGTAACATGCGACAAAAAATGATGCAACGGAGATAATTTCGTAACATGCGACAGAAAATGATGCAACGGAGTTCTTGGAAATAACAGTTACATCCCAGAGGGCAAACAACATCGAATCGAAGCCTTAATGCCAAAATCAACGTCCGGGTATGAAACCCCTTACCCCGAACCCCAAGCTCCTTACGGAAAAAACCGAGTAGTCTCGCATGCCTTGGGTAAAGTTGTTAACCAAATCTAAATATCCTGAAAATTTTGTATGAATCGGAACTTATGTAAGGAAGAAATTTAACTTTTATTGTGGCGCAGAAGTATTAAACCCCCTACCGCAACGGAAACAAAGTAACATCAGGTAAACATACCTATATAATTTTGACCCCACTTTTGTATAGTAAAACTGGGGTTTACAGGGGTATACATTAATTTTCTTATTTCTGCTAAAACATAGATTGTGGTTATTCGTTAGAACCGCCTCGGCGAGGCGGTTCTAACGTGTACCCACAATCTATGTTTTGAGCAATAATATGAAAAATATCAGAATTTTTATCTGAAAACTTTCAGTTTTGGGTGGTGAAATTTTCAAGAATAGGCGTGTTTTCATAATGACCTACAGGTATGAGTCACAATGGCAATAAATAATCTTACTTACATGTAAATGTATTTTATAGATAATCTAGCTGGTATTGATTCTCTTATTTACATTTAAAGACCAAATGTAAGACTGTTATCAGACATTATTACAATATCATTTGTCAGCTGGGTATTTATTTAATGTGGAAGCCATTTGCTACAATGGAGAATTGCATTGTCCAGGTCTGGGGAGCGCGGCACCTTGCTTTCAAGAGATTCATGAATGATTATCCCGACGATGAAATGTTACATGTAATTTCTGTCAGAAAGAAAATTTATTTAATATTGACGTGTTTTGAACCTCATTAAGTATTCATTAAGTATTCATTAAGTACCGTTGTTTTGAAATCTTTTAACATCTCATCGCGTAAACATGCCTATTCAAATATGTAGAAAATTTCACCTCCAAAAACATATTTTTCAGATAAAGTTTTCTGATATTTTTCATATTTCTGCTCAAAACATAGATTGTGGGCACTCGTTAGAACCACCTGGACGAGACGGTTCTAACGAGTACCCACAATCTATGTTTTCGAGCAGAAATAAGAAAACTATTGTATACCTCTGTAAACCGCAGTTTTACTATATAAAAATGGGGTTTAAGGGGGTCAAAATTATATAGGCGTGTTTTCGTAATGTTTAACTTCCTCGGTTTGTATCCGACTGTGATCAAATTAATATAAATAATGACAGTTTGTCAAGTTCTTTCATCACAGGTACATTTTTTACCAACCATATATTTCCCTTGAAGGGAAATTTATTCAGTTTTAAGGTGGCAACTATGTTACAGTTCATTTCTTTCCTTTCAGAGTAGGCGCATTATCAGAAGGGACTTGGTATACAGGAAAGCAAACAGGAAGTCACAAAAGTTGTCTCATTTTTGCCAAAAATGGCACGTAATGTACCAAATGTATCTAGTCAAGTCATTAATATGAGCCGCAACGTCAGGAAACGTACTTTCGCGCAATCTGATCAGAATCTTCACTGGCCGCTTTTTGAATATACAAGGATGCAAAGTTTTTCCCTTCTGGAGAAAAATATTTTCTTTTATGTGATTTACATATTCCTAGAGAAAAATGGGTAGACTATTTGCAAACAGTGATGACCCTGATCAGACGTCTTATCTGGGTCTACTCTGTTTGCTAATTACTTTTTCGGGGGTTTCAAGTCTAAAATGAGTTACTGTTAGCCCCAGGATCTATGCTATTTGCTCAGGTCTGCCTGTCCGAATACTGCAGTAAACTAAGACTACAGCTAATTAAATCTGGTATGAGTTGCTGTGCAGATTCCTGAGACAGAACAGCGGAAAAAGTTGTAAATTCCTCAAGAAAGGTTGGTTCACTGCTTCCCGTATTCGCCCCCTCTCCCGCCCTTTGCTGACTGAAATGGCGTCATCATCAGTAAAACTGAAACCAGTTAAACACTAATTCAAGCCCTCCTGTAGTTTTCCTACCATCCAGTAGTTTTTCTGCTGACCGTTTCCAATTCGGTTCCTCTGTTGCAGTTCTTCTTACTTTGTGGGTCGGTGGTTTAATATCTGGCGTCTGTTTCCTCATTATCTGGTTTAAACATATTTATTTCAGGACCAATATTAAGTAGACAAACAAGTAAATACAAACAAATCATAGGATAAGAACGAAAGCACAAGTACTTATAGAGTTCTTCTCCTTACATTTATAAATATTGTATAAATTCAGGTGGTTGTTTGTGAAATAATGTGTACTACGGATCATGCTGACATATACCACACATCAATTATTAAGAAAAAAAATGCGAATAAAGTAAACAAATTAGACTAGTGATAGCAAAAAAGTTACTATTTTGGAAATAGATAAAGGTCAATGTAATTAACAGACGGAGTTTGGGAGAGGAGATAGTTATCTCCCCTGGCAAAATTCCCTTCTGGTTCCCACATAATAGAAATAAAATGTTAAAGTTGTTTGATAAACAAGTTAGTCTGGGACCAGGCTGAGTGAATATGTAGACTGAATTTAGATTTCATTTATTCAATTTAAGTTTATCCAATTTATTTGTAGTTACCCGATGATCGAGGAGGTCAGGGATCGACCTATGCGATCTGATTATGGGATGGCATAGACTGATCTGGGGCTGATCATGGATACCAAATCTCAGATTTCGGTATATGTTTGCACCCTGTCTTATCGAGCATAGAAGTATTTGTCTCTTAGGGAAGGCGGTGTATTCTTTGCTATTGAGCATGATTAATATGGGTAAACAGAGGGAATTTTGGGAGAGGAGATGGCCATCTCCCCTAGCAGAATTCCTTACTGGCTCCCACATAATATTAATAAAACGTTTGAAGTTGTTTGATGATCAGGTAAGCCTAGGATTTAGACTGCACGAATGTGTAAACTGATTTTTGATTTTGTTTTGCAAATTTTGGAATTTAACGTATAGTTACCTGGTGATAGAGCTGATCTCGGATCAGCCTGTGCGATTGGGCCACGTGGTTGCATAGGTTGATCTGTGACCTCACGCCTTACATATATGTTTCCTTATATTATATGCTTTTGTCAACCATGTAAATGAGGGATATCCGTGTTTACTTACGTGATGGAAGTGGGTAAACAGGGAGAGTTTTGGGAGTGGAGATAATTGTCTCCCCTGTCAGAATTCCTAACTGGTCCCACGCACGTCATATATAGCTATGTAACAAAGTAAGTTAATATCGATGATGAGAAACCACATAAGAAGATATTTGGAAGTGTGTCGGTGCTCACAATCTCTCCGTACAGTGCATAATAGTGATAATAGTACATTGAAATCTTAAATATGTTGAACAGCCTAAAATCACTATTCACAAAATGGAAAATGCAATATTGTTCGCCATTTCTGTACTTTATGTACACACTTAGTTATATGTATACCTGTAGAACTCAAGGGCCAGTAGGCCTATGTTTCTGAAATAAAATTATCTATATCTATCTATTAACTAAATGTGATTGCAAACAGAAAAATAGAATACATCAACAGGTAGATTATGAGTGAAAAAAATAAAAAAAAATATAAAGAACTATGCTAAATGATGGATAGATTTTTACTAAAATAAGAAATTGTAAGTTTGGGATGCAATGTGGAAAATGAAATAACAAAAAATGAGAAAAAGTAAACAATACAAAACATAAAAAAAAAAACAAAACAAAAAAAACAAAAACAAATCGGGTTGGAGAGTGCAAGGGCGCAGGCTATCGGTAATGCACCCTTGGATCCTGTGTCTGTGAACTCTTACATTTATGTCGTCGTAGAGGTCATTAGCATAATTAAAACCGTTTTGTGTCTATAATATATTTGTGTACATTTTCAAATATGGCAGTGTTTGTTTCGTAATATAGTGATGAGTTGCCATACAGAAGTAGATTTAAGGTTGGGGTAGTGTACCTTGCGATTAAATTAAGAGTTCATTTCGCTGTCGCTGATGATGCATACAGTGGAAGAAGTAATGTTGGTTGTCCTCAATGCTACCGCAGCTACATAAAAAAAAGTCAGATATATTCTTTATGAAAAGATGAAGATTTAAGGAACTGCAATTTGTCCTTAAGCATGTATGCAAAATTTGGAGTTTTCGTTTACCTCTGTAATAATGTTTGGGAACAGGTATTCTATCTTTGTTGAGAAAGTTTTTAAAAGCATTTACAGATTCAGTTTGTGTCGTTGCTTCTGAGAGATCATTCCAAGCTCTAGTAGAGGAAGGTAAAAAAGAATTGTAATAAAGGGTTGTTCGGGTATTAATTGGATCAAGATCGTTTGAGTTTCTAAGATTGTAACGTGATCTGTTTTGGACAGTTTGTGGAACAAGGAAAGAGAGATAGTTAGGACAGAGATAAGATTTCATTTTATAAAATATAGTCAGTTTATGTTTTTTACGTCTCTTCGAGATTTCCCCATTGAATTTCATTATATAGAGCATTTAAAGATACTAGTTTTGTTGGACCAGTCGCGATTCTGGCTGCTTCGTTCTGTATTTTTTTCCAATTCATTTTTATCGTATTGACTACAATTATCCCAGAGTACATCTCCATATTCTAGAATAGGCCTTATAAAAGTTAAATATATAGTTTCTAAAGACTTTCTGTCTAAATTAAATTTAAGTTTTCTCATAATATTGATCCTTGTCTATGCCTTTTCAGTAATATATCTGATGTGATTGTGCCAAGTACCATCACTCGAAAAATGTATACCGAGATGTTTGTGAGTATCAACTTCTGTAATAAGTTACAGAATATTATTATAAACAGGTGGATGTCTGTTTCTGAACAACCTGCGAGACACCAGCAGGGCTTCGGTCTTTGAAGGATTAAAGGAAACTAGCCATGTGGCTGCCTATCGTGATATTTTTTGAAGGTCGATATTGATACACCCAGCAGCAGAAATGGGATCATCAACAAAAATGTAAAGGCTTGTGTCATTGGCAAATAGGCGTATGTTAGAACCTATGTCGGTAACGATGCCGTTTATATAAACGAGAAAGAGTAGAGGACCAAGGATTGAACCTTAAGGAACGCCCGCACAGATAAATGTCCAGTCAGATGATGCACCGGGTATGACTACACGTTGCCTTCGATTATTAAGATAGCTTTTGAACCAGGCAAGCACTTCTCCCGTGACACCAGCTGCTTGTAATTTCAGTATTAGGCCGTCGTACCAAACACGAGCGAAAGCTATGCTGATGTCACAGAAGACAGCTCTGACTTCTTTTCCCTAATCTAGTGCTTGACAAAAGACATTGTAAAGGTATGTTAATTGATTAATGGTGGAGTCACCGGGAATAAAGCCTGATTGTAAAGATGATAGAATGTGGTTGTCTCGTTATTTGTTCTTCATCTCTCCATTTTTTGACGCCTCAAGAAGGCTGTGCTTCGTGATTTGTGGCATTTCCTGGATATCTTCACTTATATCATTACGAACACACGCCTATTCAAATATACTGAAAATTTTACCACCAAAAAATTACAATTTTCAGATAAAAATTCTGATATTTTTCATATTCTGCTCTACACATAGATTGTGGGTACTCGTTAGAACCGCCTCGACGAGACGGTTCTGACGAGTACCCACGATCTATGTTTTTAGCAGAAATAAGAACAATAATGTATACCCCTGTAAACTACAGTTTTACTATATAAAAGTGGGGTTTAAGGGGGTCAACATTATATAGGTATGTTTTCATGATGGTAACTTCACTTATATTTTGGCAAGATTTACTTCACTTGTTGAATATGTTGAAGAATAGCGGTTACAGAGAGGAGTAACGGTGTACACTGCAAAATATTTCGAAGTTTTAGTAAATTTAAAACGGGAGAAATGCCACAAAACATTACGAAAACACGCCTATTCAAATATATAGAAAATTTCACCTAAAAAAACTGAAAATGCTCGGATAAAATACTCATATTTTTCATATTTCTGCCCAAAACATAGATTGTGGGTACTCGTTAGAACCGCCTCAGGCGGTTCTAACGAGTACCCACAATCTACGTTTTTGAGCAAAACTAAGAAAAATAATGTATACCCCTGTAAATCCCAGTTTTACTATATAAAAGTGGGGTTTAAGGGGGTCAAAATTATATAGGCATGTTTTCGTGATGACGTATCAGTTCTTAGCTCCCGGTTATATGGGGGATTGATATGCACGGAAGATTTTCCATCATGTTTTAAGAGGGAGACATTTTTTTCGACTTACTGTTTCTTTTCTGAACACTAATATAGGGATCAAACATGGTTTTCATGTAGTAACATTCGCCAGGTCCCGTTGGAGCTGTTGAAAACCGAGGCCGGAGATTAATGCATTGAAAACCCATGTTCGATCGCTATTATTGCATAAAAACTGAAAACAAAACCTTTGCTACATTTTGCGTTATATCTGGCTCTATTTTGTTTCGCCTTTTCACTGATGTCTCGCGAACACAATTTCCACGGACTATGCCCGTTCTAGGGTCGGACAGTACACATCTCGTGACGGCAGCTATTCTATGGCCCCGGTACGGGCATATTGAAAGTTACGTACCCGTGCATTTATAACAGCGCGTGAATTGCCTCGTTAATACACGGCTTTTCGCCGCTTAATGCACGGCTGTTAGTAACGTGCGGCACTGCTTTTTATGCAATAATACGCTTTTGAAAAGGGGTTCACTCTTAAAGGAAAGAATAAAATAATGATGTAAGCGTCGAACTAGAACCTGAGCAAAAATGATGTACGTGAGGTAAAAGCGAAAAATCAGGTTATCTCGGTTTTGAAACGATTTTGACCCCGAGTCGGGGTCGCCTAGACCCAGATAACCTGATTTTCACTTTTTGCTCACGTATGTCATTTTTGCTCAGGTTCTATTACTACAGAGGAACCTCAATGGCTCGAACATCTTTGGGACCATGGAAATTTGTTCGAGACATGGGTAGTTCGAGCCACTGAGGGTTAATCATGGCACCAGTTCAGGACGCAAATAACAATAATTAGGGAAATCTTTTCGATTTTCTACACAACGATTGTATGTTGAGTATACTCATTAGAATCGCCTCGAGGAGGCGAATCTAATGAGTACACACAACATACAATTCCATGATAAAATAAGAAAAAAATCCCTAAATATTTGTTCTCTTGAGCTATTGGAAGAATTTTGTAGGGACTGAAAAACGAGTTCGAATCATCCACGGTAAACGAGCCATCCGTGTTCGAGCCACTGAGGTTATACTGTACTAAGTTTTTGCTTCAACAAGGTGAAAATTCTTTCCTTTTATAGCAGACCCTATTTCAAAAGAGGCAAAAAACAATTTTAATATAGTTGCCTCCTCTGAAATTATATAAGTTTCCCGTAGGTCGTATAAGCTGCAATACTAAGAAATTGGCACACAGGGACGACTCAAAGCAGTCTGCGCACACGCTGATCACAGTTCCATTAGCGTCGAACGGATAGTTTCTTCATGCGGAGACGGAAGACTGGCCGGAATGCGCGGATGCGCAAGCTGGTCCGATCGAGTCAAAGCTGGCCGCTTATTCCCTGAGTTAACGTATTCATGCTTAGTATTCAGACAGACGATCCTTAGCAAGCAGTGTAGACCCAGATCAGACGCCGCAGAACGCGGCGTCTGATCAGGGCCTACGCTGTTTGCAACTCACCCAGCAGTTTTTAGTTACATCAACAGGTAATAAAACAGGGTTGTTCAAAATTTTAGGACAAGTATGGCAAGGAGTTTATGTGTCCGATTATTTATCGTAAATACGGTATATTGTCTCAAGTTGTGGCTAATATGACGTCAGTTTAGTATAATTATAATCCTGTTCAGAGGCGTTATTTACATATCTTTGTGTGCTGTACTTACATATTTTTCTATAATTGTTTCTGTATAATTATACTAATCAAATATTTCCAAGTAATTGAATAACGTTACTGATCGTTTATGACGTCATCAGCATTAGGCTTACATGACGTTATTCAAAATGGCTTCCGGCAATGGTACAACGTTGAAAATGACATAAAAAATAGTTTCACGATTTTATGACAGTCGCTAAGGAAGTTTGAAGAAATATTAGTATTTCAAAATATTTTTCTTACGTTTATAAGTTGTAATATGTAATTGAAATTCGCATACTTTTTGCACAAGACGCTATCCACAAAAACGGTAAATTAGACTATGGGCTTACATTCAAGACTCATCATTACGAAAACATGCCTATTCTAATACAATGAAAATAAAAATTCTGATATTTCTCATATTTCTGCTCAAAACATAGATTGTGGGTACTTGTTAGAACCGCCTCGGCCCGTTAGAATCGTCTCGCCGAGTCGGTTCTAACGAGCACTCACAACCTATGTTTTAGCAGAAATAATAAAAAAAAATAATGTATGCCCCTGTAAACCCCAGTTTTACTATAAAAAAGTGGGGTTTAAGGGGTACAAAATGATATAGGCATGTTTTCGCGATGTCACCGAGCCACACCATATTTTTATCGCCACATTTCTGAAGCAACGGAAAAAGTAGTACATAGGCACTTCTAATGAGTACACAAAACGTTTTTGCGTATATGAAATAACTATTAATATTTTTGTTTAAAATTAGGCTTATCTGGAGCGATGGCTACGATGTATACAGTTTACACATGCGTAGCTACATTTTTTTTTAAAAAGCTGCTACTTGTACGTACACGTCTAAGTTCGACAATTCACATATTCTCACGACGAGGAAGTCATTGAACAACAACGCGATTGCATGTTTAGCGATCTAATACAATTAGAAAAAAGATTTTTAAGATAAAATGCCATTTGGAAGATCAGTTTGTATGACTTTTGTCTTTATACATATAGGATTATGTGTTTCAGCATACAATAATCAGTGTCAAGTTTGTTTAAATATTACCTTGTGGTATATCGTAGGAAATCGAAAGCGAAAGTAGAAACCAATACATTTATTTTATGTCTGTACTTTAATCTATATCGGACCGTTAACAGGAATCCTGTCGGGTCTGATTTAGATTTAAGTAGAATGCTAGCTGGGTGTCAGATCAGAGATCAGTGTAAGCGAGTACCGGTTTTGCGTACGCACAATTACATTTGTTGTATATTTGTTTACTGTATATATTCTGTTATGAGAGACTTCCATGGGGTGTGTAGTTGGAAGCATGCACCTGTTCCCCATTTCTCTGAATCAGTTTTAGGTCACTGCTTGCGACAAGCTCAGTTATGCATAAAATTCTCAATACATTTCTTAATCATGCTGAACAAAGGGTGGAAGTCGCGGATAGATCAAATTTTTGGTGCAATCTGGCAATCGAGCAGCATATAGTTATATCATAATGGAAAATTCCATGAAGATATGGCCCAAAAATTGGAGCAACGCAAGGTAAATTCAGCCTCTGGTTTCGGTAACACAAAGCGATTTTTGTTGGTTGTTACATCGATGTTACATCAAGACTGACAACAGTAATCTATATTGACTGAGCGAGTCTTAACTGAGCGAGCACCAAAAAATAAACCGATACGCAACTTCAGCCAGCTATGGATCGGAATGCATTGTTGTCAGTCGGTCCAAGTTGGCTTAAGGGCAGTTTAACAGTAAACTACAAATGTTGCTGTAAACATTTAAAAATTGAAACTGTGTCGTCAAACATTGTACTATTAACTACGGAGACCATTGTTATATAGTCAAACCGAGGCCCATTTATGCCTAGCGTCCCATAACGGGACATTCGCAGTTAGCGTAGACCCAGATCAGACGTCCAATAACACGTCGTCTGATCAGAGTCTATACTACTTGCATTTAAAACTGTATTTTTTTTATTTATTTTTTTTTAGAAAACATGCTACTAATAAAAGCTAACCAGACACCCTTTGTATTGAAAATGAACCTGTTTGAAAGTTGAGGCAGAAAAGTCCACTCAGCATAAACGGTTAAGGGCATTTATACACTTGGTTGATTTCCTGCTACTTTATACAAGGTAGGCAACTTTCTAGCTCCCAGTTTGTTTTCTCGCTTATCAGTCTCTTCCAAATAGGGGTCTCACTCTGAAAGGAAATAAATTATTCCCTCGGGGAGCAAACTTAATCCCCATCTAGAGACACTCTTTCAGAATGGGAGCTAAAACTATTTTGAAAGAGTTACCTCCCTGTAAGTGTATTCAGTCAACTAAAAGCTATTTGGAATGAAAATGCTAATGAATAGATACGCTACATATCTTGTACTACAGAGAACTCACAAACTGTTACTAGCAGAGAAACAATAAAAAGTCTTATGCATGATCAATTGCTCCATCTCACATACTGGGCAATTTATATGCCATTTAGGAAATGTGCCTGATCTAATTTACTTTTACAGTTTTCATTTTTACCATAATTAACGGACATAGGCAGCGAATTCATAAAGCAAATAGTGTAGGCCCGGATCAGATGCAGAATGATCCTGCGGCTGACTCGTGTCTCAACTATTTATCAATATCCTACTTGTTGATACCTGGCACAAAAGGGTTTAGTTTATTACACATATAGGTTGAAATAATTATCTTTTGTCGGAGACTGTTCATATAATGTTAATAAATATATTTGTAAAGAGCACAAAAAGATCATTTTACATATGCATGTAGATGTTCTGTTTGAGTAAACGGGTAGTTAACCGATGCCTTTATCTATAAACCATTGGATGAGATTTTGAATACGGCTAGCTTTCTCAATAGGCACACAACGTTGAGGCAACGGTAAATCGCCGTTGATTCAACGGCATGCCAATTGGGAATTGCAGTTAAAATGTATAAATTTCTACTTTCGTCTGAAAGATGATTCTAGCGGCATCATCACCCAATCCGGATCGATAATACCAGAGACAAGGCCGGTGTATCAGGTGGCAATGCTAGTGGATCGTAATCAAGCTATGTATGGCCCGATAGGCCTGCCCTGTCACATATACACCCTCGATCCTAAATAGATGGAAATAACCTACAAATCGTGACAAAAAATATTATTGATAATAATAATTATAATAAAGAAAAAATTAGTTTAGCACGGGATCGGGATGCACAGTTTTCTACTTCCAATGAACCGTGTGGGTGAAGGACGAGTCATTATTTCATACAACATACTGGGTAATCTGAATAATCTGAAATCAGTTTATTTCCTCTGTGGAAACAATCTATCCTCCGACGCTGGTGGAACTTCAAGATTTCTGAATTCATCTAGTTCACTGTCTTGAGTTACTTTGAGTTTCGTGCCACCACGGTCAGTCACAAAAATGTTGCCATCATACACCCAAGTTCTCAGTATTTTGCGATCACGCCTTAGCTGTCTACACTGAAAGGCTATGGATTTCCTCGTCTTTGTTAAATCCTCATTAATATAAACGTTTTCTTTACTTTGACGCAATGTTTTTCTGGCCTGTAGGAGACGAAGTCGCGCTTGGTAGCTTTTTAACTTCACTATGATCTCTCTCGGCCGTTGGCGAGTCCGTATCAGCAGGAACTGGACCAACACGGTGGGTCCTATCAATATCCCGGGGACCAATGTCAATATTGAGACGCTCAGCTAACCCAATCACATGTTCATCTGTATTTTCATGTTCCGTTTCAGGAATACCCGCTATTCTCACACAAGAACGTCGACTATATTGCTCGAGATCGTCAATTTTTGTAGTCAACTTTGCTTCCAACTTAGTGATGCTGTCTTTTAGTTTATTATTGTCAGACCTCAACGATTCGACAGTCTTACTGAGTTCAAATGTCTCCGTTTTTACCTTCTCTGTTACCAGTTTCTCAATCTCATCAAATAACAGCTGCTTTATTTGGACCGCGATCTTCATGATATCGTGATCTGAAAGCCCTACTTGGAAGTTTGGCACTGACTGGTACTGTTGAACTGGAAAACCAGGGTTAAACATAGCTGCTCCAGATTGATGTAAAATCCCCTGAGGAATCTGTGACATGATGGGAACCCCTGCCGCGAATGGCTCCTGATGTGGTTCAGAACCAGGACCACCTACTCCCATTCCTGAGTCAGATAACAGCGACTGAGACTGCTCCGATTGTGTGGACGAAGGGCTTGCCATAATGCAGGGTTGAAAAACAGTCTTTACAAACGTTACACTACTCGAGTCACTAACAGGGAGGGATATGTTTTGAGGCTGGACCGTATCAAACTCTGGTTCGCTGTCACTCCCGTACTCACTATTTCTCAGAGGCGTACATGGTGGTTCGAATGTGTTTTCTTGAGCGTCCAAGAACAGATCAGGTTCAGATTCAATATCAGTGTCTACTTTAGGCTCGAATTGTTTAATCTTTTTAATAACAATATTGTCACTACTTGGCGATGGTTTGCTTTTTTTGCGCTTACGTCCACTGCGTTTACGTTTTTGCTTTTTATCTGTATCAGTGACTAGTAAATTAGACGTTAATGGCATTATAATAATAACATACTAGCATGTAGCATGTAGGCAGACTTTTAGAGTCATTACAGCAATGCGCACTGTAGTTTGCCGCGTTTTCAAGTTCTTTTGTTCAGCCTATTGTTCTGGCAAAAATATTAAAAAACAGCTTTCCGACATCACTGAAGTCTTTTTTTTCTTGTTGTATCATAATAAGACTGTTCATAGCATCTTACTTGATCTATATTTAATCCATTTTTGCATTGAATATCCTTGTAATCACAAATCAAAGGACTGATAGTCCTAAGAGTCTGCTAGCTTGTAAAGTATTGATGGAGTGCTGAGTATCTTCTATGCAAACACAATACATACAAAGAAGATAGGTGGCATTCCAATGGTACCAATACTACACCAAACGATGGAGTTCTATGGAATATATCAAGCATCTGGGCATTGTACTTCCTGAAAAGAAGACTTTCTTTAAAAACTCTTTTAAATGTACGTCAAGCGAAGACTGCATATGGGTTGAATGAGAAAGTCATAGCGAGTGCTGTCTCTAAATCAAGGAAAGGATACTTCACTGAGGATATGATTTTTTTTTTTCACTTTCCAGTGATAATGCTGGTTGTCAAGTGAAAAATAAGATGGCAAATCACATGGCTCTAAATAGTCATGATATGTCTTGGAATTCTTTTTTGCATACTTGTATAATTTATCTCCTGCAAACAGAATTTCATTCATGTTGTTAACATTCCACATGTTGGTACAGATCCTTTTCTGTACAGCTTTCACCAAAAATACTAAACAACATGGTAGACATTGATGCCCTCTTGAATCAGGACTAAATATCTCATCTCCTTGATGGATATTTCCTTGCAATAATACAGATGCATTTTCTTGTAGATTTATATGATTTGATGGACCTGGATTTTGCTCTATATCCATATTTTCACACTTGCTTACAATCAGTGGCTTCATCAAATATTAAATTTACATTCAGAGACAAGGCTTTGTGAGAAAATTTACTATTCCTTGAAAAACAACCAACATGAACACTCTGTACTACACGCTTTCTCTATCAGTTTCTCAAAATCAGTCAGATGGAAATGCATTCTACTTGTTTTAGTGTATAAATAAGAATGGGTCTTTACTGAGGCATCTGTGTGAAACAGATATACATAAATAATCTAACCATGTACTGAAAAAACTAAATACAATTATTTCTCTTCTGTTTTGTCTCTTTCTTCACAAAAAATCCATTTTATTATCTGCATATATAGGCCAATGTAGTGATTGGAATAATAAATCTCTTTATTTTCCAATGAAGTTTATCACCTGATTATTCCAAATGAGTGTATCTCCAGCAGCAATTTCCAATTTCTAGAATTCTTAAAGTTCAACTCTAGATATGCTCCAGTTCATACAAATTCAACACCTGATGTAGCTCCACGATTATTCTAATGCAATTTTATAAATTTACTCTATCTTTATCAATAATTATTAAGACAAGAGCAGATTAAATAAATTTGAAATGACTATGTTCAGTCCAGATTAGCTTTAATAACTGATTGTCATTTGCTAGTGCTTCACCTAAGCATCAACAGATTAGCCCGACCAGCTATGCCTACCCTTTTCAAGAGATTTTTAGATGTCCAAAAAAGAAGGGTCATAAACCTATAAATGGGCCAGCAGTCGTAAAACAATTCCGTGTCACTGAGGTGTGAATAGTTATTTCATGTAGAAGGAATGAATTAAGTGCCTGACTTCTTGCTATATTCAATATCGAATAAGTAGATTCTGATTATGTAAATACTGATACCTTTCTTTTCGTTCAGTTTCCGTTGCTAAGCCCAACATTAAAGATGGCGAGCGGTCCTACTAATCACCCCATGGCACCCCACGGTACCCCATGACAGCCCACGGCATCAAACTATATGGATATTTATCATAAAATATGTTATAGATGGACAAGTATACTTTTGCAATACTCGTCTTCATCTTAATAAACAGAGATTTATATTGATGATGATGACTTGTGTTTGATTTAAAATATTATGTCTAAAACTCTCGTAATTTTTTGCGCCCTATGACATCAAAATATATGTATATTTACCATAAAATATGTGTTTAAGACGGCCAGTAAAAGTTTTGTAATACTTGTATCTATCTAAATAAACTGAATATTTATACTGATGACTTGGGTTTGAACTTGAATATAAAATGTAATTTTAAGTTAAAACTTATTTTTGATAGACTATCAACTTACACCATTGGTCTCTTTGCCATATTTTAGAGTCAGTTTGAATCTTGGTGTTTAGGCGCCCCGAGATAATCGCTTGAAGTAAGGTTAATGTCTTAAACTATCACAAAAACGAATTTGGATACATAAAACTAATACCCTGGTGTAATTTCAGCATTCAGTTAATAAATACAATAAAATAATTTAGTGCCGTGGGGTGCATTGGGATGCCGTGGGGTGCCATGGGGTGATTAGTAGGACCCCGTGCCGAATTAACACCTTGACAAAAGTAGCGCGTGTATTACAACACCGAATTTTGAATTCTATGTTTCAAATTGCATTATCTAAATCGATTTCAGTTACAGTTATGTTAGCGAAATAAAAAAGCCATACAAAATTCCGCTGCTTCACATTCAGTTCACCGTAATAGTGCTGCATTGCGTCTGATTAAGAAGTAGTGCGCGTATAAATATACGCATAAATAGCTGTGATGAGAATCCGCTCGTAAAACCCCATGCGATTGCAAAGAGCCTGCTAGCTGTCGCTAGCAGACTCAAAAATCACAGAGAGCTCTTTATTTACATGTTTACCTGCACCGGAACCGGAAGAAAATTTATCCCAATACTTAAGGCTATTACGAGTATATATGGGTTTTCACCTCGCTTGAGAAGTGTCGCAATACTTAGAGTTGTTACAAGTACATACGGTTTGTCACCTTATTTGACTGGGTTGCGTTCGGAAAGTGGTAGCAAATGCTTTGCCTTGGGTCCCAGTACCAAATGATAAGCGCTAACAGGAGCAGGGATCCAGCGCAAAACGTTCGCGAGTAACTACCACTTTTGAATGCAGTCCTGCTCTTGTTTTTGTTTTTCAGCTAAAGTAATCTGGCCAGTAGGGCGTTTTGTTGTATCAGTGTCTGCACTGTACTTACTGCTGCATTTTCTGAAAAGAAGACAGATGGGACATCATCACAGACCTCAAACAGACAGTAGTTGGCTGAACTGGATCTTCTTCTGCTGCTGGGGGTAGAGTATTTTAGGGGACTGAATTAAACTTCAAGTGAGATAACTTTGACATGCCAAAATATTACCCCTTTCTCATTAGCGCTTCTCTTAGGTGGAAAGTTTGCTCCCATCCTCCTTTCTTATTGGGACTTCTCTTGAAGGAAAGAATTTACTCCTTGAAAGCAAATTCTTTCCCTCAAGGGAAGCTCCAGTGAGACAGGGGTAAGATATTTTCACGTCAGAGTTGTTAACCTTTATGGTAAAGAGTAAGAAAAGCCCCATCCTCTAGTCTTGAAAAAATCAGTATTTAGAAGGAAAATTCCTGATTGGGAAATTCAGAAGAATAGGCAGCGCACTTGTTAAGGAAGAGTATTTGATGATAATTCTGAGATAATTTTCTTTATTTCTCCATAAAAACATACGTTGTTGGTACTCAATAGAAGCGCATCGGCATGGCGCTTCTAATGAGTATCCACAACTTATGTTTTTATGGAGAATTGGAGCAAATTATCCAACAATTATCATCTTTCTCCTTAAGAAGTCTTGTGATAGAAGAATTTAAAAGAATCGCCAGGTTTATCATTTCTTAAACCTCGCCATAGTAAAACCTATGGTCTGGCAGATACGGACAGCAAAGGCACAGACCAGATTGCGCATGCGCAGCATGGCCATGGTGGTGCTTTTCGCTGTTTAATCCTGTTGTGTCTGTATATTTGCAGCGGATGCCACTATACTGAGATTGGGAATAATTGCTTAAGTTTAACCCATAGAACGCCAGCCAAAACGCCATCACGAAAACATGCCTATATAATTTTGACCCCCTTAAACCCCTCTTTTATATAGTATAACTGGGGTTTACAGGGGTATACATTATTTTTCTTATTTTTGTTCGAAAACATAGATTGTGGGGCCTCGTTAGAACCGCCTCGCTGATGCGGTTCTAACAAGTACCCACAATCTATGTTTTGAGCAAAGATATGAAAAATATCAGAGTTTTTATCTGAAAATTTTCAATTTTTGGAGGTGAAATTTTGTATATATTTGAATAGGCGTGTTTTAGTAATGGCAGCAGACGACATTCTTATTTTTTTCCGTGAAAATAAGATTTGACATTTTATGTGAATCGTCTGCCTAGCGGTCAGTTGACATGATTTCTCCGTTCGCCATCGATTCATATGAAATTATAGTCCAATTTTCTCTTAAACAACAACAACAATTAGAAACAACTACTACAGACAAACAACAAAACATTTTAGCATGTCGTTTGACACAAGATTGAATCGCTCTTGAATGATTAAAGTAGTGTTTTACAAGAACTATTGTTTTGGTGGCAAACCATGCAGACGCTGCAAACAGTGTATAGTCAGACCTACATGGGTCTAATCTGGGTCTACATTATCAGTAAAAGTCCATTTTGTGGGATTTTAGACATAAAAAGATATTTAATAAGGTATTTAAAATGCCATCAATATTTTAAAAAAGATATCATTAGGATGACAGAACTTAAAAACTAACATCATCTCAGCAAATTCCATTAAAATTAATTTGACCGCTCTTTGAGCATATTCAGCAGTCAACAAATTGATCATATGTTTTTTTTATTTTTTTTTTTCCAGAAAATAGGCTTTAACATTTCATGCCGATTGTCTGTTTTGAAGACAATGAATATGAAATGTCAAGGCTTTTTTTCTGGAAAAATAAAAAAAAAAAAATATTTCAAAATGCCTTCTGATGAAATTTTTACCCAGAGGACTTAGCGTTGATTGATTCCTCCGAAGCAATGCATATTTTCCTCCAGCATAATATGATAACATGATTGTTTGAGTTCTTTTTTACTTGTCCAAGTCACACCTGGCCCCTAGGTTATAAAACTTTTTTCATGCTCAACTCAGCTGAGCTTGAAATTTTCTCTGCTAATAAATATGAAAATGCCAACAATAGTTGGCATTTTCATATTTATTAGCAGAGAAATTTTTATGCTCAGCTATGTTTAACAAAAAAGAATTTGCAATTGTGAGTAATCTGGGTCTACACTGTTTGCTCAGGCGTGTCTGGCCAAATGTATAGGTAAAGTATATGGTAAGTCATGCTCAGACAGACAGGTAAAATTATGACCAAATCTTCAGTGATTACTCAGGACTGATAATCGATTATCTTTTCAGCTCATATTAGCCAGCCATAGAAAATAGTCATATGTTTAAGCTTTTTTTTTTTTTTTTTTTTTTTTTTTTTTTTTTTTTTTTTTTTACAAAAGCACCTTCGCGCAATGTACGTCATTACTTCTATCAAATTGTTATTCTAAATAGAGGAGGTTTTCAAAATTTGATTTTGGCATGAAATTGAAGGTCATAGTATAAAGATGTTTATAAATGCACTCATTCAATGTAACGCACTCATTCAATGAAAGCTGAATCAAAGGATTTGACAAAGAATAACCGTTTCATGAGATTTATTATCGCTTCAAGACACATTCATTCTTCCATACAGAGGCTGACATAATTAGTCACAAACAATGTCAGCTTTTGAAAAGTTTAAAAAGTCATCTTTTGGTATTATTAAATATTGTGTGGGCCTGTTCGCGAGGTTTAAATTGTCCAAAACAATGAAACACGCTTTTCCTTTTTTTTCCTTTTTTTGTATGTTTCTTAACATGTATAATAAAAGCCATGAATGGATTAAAATTTATAAACTAGACTATTTTGAATTCCAAGCCAGCATAAAAAAACCCGCCTATATAATTTTGACCCCCTAAACCCAACTTTTATATTGTAAAACTGGGGTTTACAGGGGTACACATTATTTTTCTTATTTCTGCTCAAAACATTGATTGTGGGTACTCGTTAGAACTGCCTCGCTGAGGCGGTTCTAACGAGTACCCACAATCTATGTTTTGAGCAGAAATATAAAAAAATATCAGAATTTTTTGTCTAAAAATTTCATGTTTTGGGGGTAAAATTCTCAGTATATTTGAATAGGCGTGTTTTCGTAATGTTAATTTCCTACCAGTCCGAAACCCACCACCATTAGATCCCGGCAAATTGTTGAAGGGAATGGTGACGAGGTGTCGTCGGATACCTTGGGGTGTTTAGGCGCACCATAGTTTTGGTATGCGAAGTTAATCTAGGTCATATGGAGCGTTCATATTGCATTACGAAAACACGCCTATTCAAATACACTAAAAATTTTACCACCAAACAAATGGCAATTTTTCAGATAAAACAAATCTGATAGTTTTCATATTTCTGCTCAAAACATAGATTGTGGGTATTCGTTAGAACCGCCTCGTCGAGGCGGTTCTAACGAGTACCCACAATCTATGTTTTTGAGCAGAAATAAAAAAATAATGTATACCCCTGTAAACTCCAGTTTTACTATATATAAGTGGGGTTTAAGGGGGTCAGCATTATATAGTCACATTATATAGTCGTGATGGGTGATTTCCGGCTCCATGTAAAAAGTTGTGGTGTTGCATACCATACTCACGATCAAGCATTCTTCAACAAAATACTATCGTAATATAGTTATTGTTGAGACGTTGACTTATGATCTTATAACACTTCGTATAAACAACAACAACAACAACAACATGTATGCCAGATCTGATTTGTCAACTATTGCGCAATCATTATCTACAAATCCAAATTTATTCTGCAGTTAAACAGAATGTATTTAACCTTTGTCATGCTGAATGAATTAAGATGCCGCGCCCACTTAACATGTAGTTTTCAGCCAATTAGATTACTTATATCCAGGTATTTGATACAAATTAACATTCTTAATGACAAACAGTGCAGGTCCAGATCACTTGGCTTCTTCAGCCAACTGATCTGGATCTACACTGTTTGCAAAGGCATGGTTCAGCAGGACAAGGGTTAATTGTCTAACTGACACAAGTTGAAACATTCTCATCAGTGACTGTCCAACCAGAGTCGACCGTTTTATGAAAAATATGACCATTGGCGTCTGTATTAGTTTTGCTTGTTCCAGGCTGTCATGATCGCCTAATTGGTACCCTGCTCCCTATACAATAATGTAATGTTATTAATCAATTTATTTCGTATTGGCCGAGTAATAGGTCATAGGTCAGCTGTATATACTTTATTTACTTAGCAGGCGGAATGACGAACCTAAATATGAAAGGATTCCCAGTGGTCCTGAAGACGAGATCGAGACTGTTGGTATTCGATGTTTAAGGCAGGAACAAGAAGCAAAGAAAAAAGCCGTGAAAGAGTTACAAGACGAACAAAGGAAAAACTACATATTGCAGCAACAATATAATGAGATTATCCAGAAATGTCAAGAAGAAACGGCAGCTAAAGAAAATGCTTTGAAAAGGTGCGTTACTCTGTTGAATTAAGGGGATTTAATTCACTTTTGTGTGTTTTTGCCATTTACCCCAGGGGAGACAATTCTTATGACTTCCTGTTTGCTTTACTGCGCACCAATCCCCTTTACATACGCAAGTGCATTAGAATGTAGTATATTTCTTCTCTTTTTTTTCAGAAATACCTGCATTTTATGCAAAAAAGTGTACACCGATGATCAGATGCAGCATTCGCTGCGTAATATCAGGCTGCAATGTGTGCCATGGTTCCTTTATGGGACAGTTGACATTCTTCCAAGGCACTGTTGTAGCTTAAAACGTTCAAGGGACATTATTGTTTTGCAGACGATTCACATGAAATGTCGGTCTTATTTTCTCTGAAAACTAATGAAAGAATTCAGAATGTCGTCTGTTACAATTTTGCTTTGCCCTTTAAAGAATAAATATATCATTACGAAAACACGCTTATTCAAATATATAGAAAATTTCACCTCTAAAAACTGAAATTTTTCAGATAAAAAAAACTCTGATATTTTTCATATTTCTGCTCAAAACATAGATTCTGGGTACTCGTTAGAACCGCGTCGCGGAGGCGGTTCTAACGAGTACCCACAATATATGTTTTGAGCAGAAATAAGAAAAATAATATATACCCCTCTAAACCCCAATTTTACTATATAAAATTGGGGTTTAAGGGGGTCAGTATTATATAGGCATGTTTTCGTGATGTGTCGTCTCTGAGAACTTGTTTAAGTACATTTTGTGAAGACAGAGGAGGTCTTGAAGCATTGAAATACCTGACGCTTTGCCAAACACGGTTCATTCTACATATACAGTGGTGTAGCCTGAACGGAATTATTTTTACACACACCCGGGAAAATCTCAAAAAAAATCTCCTTGTTTTTTTTTCATTGCTTCCGAATATTGGGCTACTCTTAAAGGAAAGAATTTGCTCCCAAAGGGAGCAAATTCTTTCCTTTAAGAGAAGCCCCTATGATATAGGAGGAAATACTAGGCGATCTCGCTTTATTACAAATATGTTTCCTTATACACATGTGTGATATGCGTAAAAAAGCCCATGGTTTAGTATTCATTATAACACCATTTTGAACATACTACGGTTCAGTCTTGGACCCTAAATAGTCATTCGTCCATATACTCTATGCACTTTTGAATGGAAATAACACGGATGTTTTTTTAACTCCAGCAGCAGTGATATTTAGGGTAAATACATATAAAATATGTGGGGAGGGGGATGTGTTCCACATTGTGATTATATAATATTTTTTTTATATTTAAGAATGAAAGAAGAAGAAGAAGCGAAACAAGAGGCTTTGACAAGGTTTGTTATAGGCCTACAATATTCTGTAAATTAATTTACATTACAAAGTGTTACGGAAAGACGGAAGGACAGATGGACGGACATGACCGAAACCATATAAGTCTTCACCTTCTCCGAAGTTAAGGCATAAAAAGAACGGTAAATATTTCAGTAGGAAAGCACTGTTAACGTGGGATACAGATTCAAGCAAGCAAATTCAGAGAATTTATATCCCTCGCCTTTTAAAAATCATTAACAAATGACCAGGTCATCAAGGTACCTACGATCAAAACATTTTGATAATATTTGAGCACAAAAAGTAATTAAAATTAATCTGAGGATTACAGCCAAATCACACGCACATCTTCAGACCGTGTTCCCTTTGTTCTCAAAACATAATCGGCCTTGCTCCCTAAAAGTGATTTTCAAAAGTTCCGTGTTCCTTCTTCCCCACAATTAGTTTTGTTCCCTTGTTCACTTAAAATAATTGCCAATGTTCCTTTGTTCCCTGAAGATAAATAGGCATATTCCTTGTTTCCCGACCCCCACCCCCGGGAAGGCCTCTTTCCTGGCCTCTTCTAACTCTTTATCTCTTTTCTCCCTTTCTCTGGGAGACGATACAAAATGACCCACAAGGAATGACACGTCGTTAACTCTTTCACTGCCACAGGCGATAAAAATAGGCTTTTGCAAACAACATAGATCCAGATGAGACGCCTCAATGAGCCGTCTCATCTGGATCTATGCTGTTTGACATTCAGTCTTTCAACTTTACATATAAACGTCTTTCCAAACGATAGATTGTTAAAATAAAAAAAAACAAAAAAAAAAAAAAAAAAACAGACGACAAATGTCGTCTGAAATTTGGCGCCGAAAGAGTTAAACAAGAACTGAAACGACTTATTTCAGTGTTCCAATTAGCGTGAAGAATTTACCCTTTCATCCCTGAATTTCTGAAGTCGACTCTTTCATTCTTGAATTTGTCCATGTCCACTTATGCAATAGGTCTCAGTCAAAAATCAAAACACATTACGAAAACATACTTATTCATATATATAGAAAATTTCACCTCCAAAAACTGAAACTGTTCAGATAAAAATTTCTGATATTTTCCATATTTCTGCTCAAAACATAGACTTTGGGTAGTCGTTAGAACCGCATTGACGAGGCGGTTCCAACTAGTACCCACAATCTATGTTTTTGAACAGAAATAAAAAAAATAATAGATACCCTTGTAAGCCCCAGTTTTTCTATATAAAAGTAGAGTTTAAGGGGGTCAGTATTATATAGGTATGTTTTCGTGATGAGAACTGCAAGCAGTGTAGATTCTGATGAGACGGCTCATTATGAGCCGTCTCATCAGGATCTACACGGTTTGCAAAAACAGATGTTTCGGTGTGCAAGGCTGAATAGAGTTTAAGGGAATGAGACATACCCATTATATTTTGTCTCCTTAAGTCGTATTCTATATTATATACTAAGCCAAAAAAGAAAGCACTTATGAACTACAACGAAAAGTAAGATTAATACCTTATTTTTTCTGTTGCAAATAAAAATAATCTATACGTGTTGTCCCACAATTTCTTGCATGCATCAAATATACCCTCAGTTGTTGCACGATTTACACAAGAAACACTTTTTCTCGTTGGGTGATTTAGGTATTTTGCTCGCCAAGGCTCGCAAAATACCAAAATTACCCAAACTTGTTTCATAAATTTTATATTAAATGACCACCCATGTAAGATCCTCTGTATCTAGCCTTGATTTCTTTTTGCAATTTAGTAGTGTTGCTTTTCTTTTTGTGTCCTTGTGTTATTATAATACAGTCGACTCTCTTTATCTCGAATTCCATGGTACTCTCTGAGACACTTCTACATATCCGTACCTCGAAATATCAGAATTGCAGAAGTGAGGAAAACAATAAATCGAACAACCACATTTAACAAATGAATATGTAATTTGACTCCTGAAGTAAGAGCCGTACGAGGGTCCTGCAAAAAGTTTTGTCACTGGGTTCGGATAACTTCAGTGCTACGTTTTATCAAACATATTTTTATTACAAACCACCAAAGTATCCCCCCCTTTACTGAAACACATTTTTGTAACCTTTTTATCCAGTCGCGAAAAGCAGATAAATAGTCTTCCTTTGGTATCTGTTGGAGACACTGATAAATAGAGCTGCCAAGAGAACTTCTAGATGTATACTTATTTCCAGAAAGCATTTTCTTAAGCCTTGGAAATAAAAAATAGTCACAGGGACTCAGGTCACGTGAATAAGGTGGATGGTTTAAAACTTTCACCTTTTCAGAAGCCAAAAAAGACTTAACAACCTCACACTTATGAGAGGAGGCATTGCTATGTAAAAGGTGGACTCCTGATCATCCTTTGCATGGGCGTTTCTTATTGTAAAACTCTTTCACTTTCTTCAGTACAGAATTCTTGTAGAATCGGCCAGTGACTGTATGACTAGATGGACAAGCCACTTGGACGACTGGCCCACTTGAATTAAAGAAAATTGCGTTCAACATCTTTTTCGAACTTATGGTTCTCTTGGCAATACATGGGCGTTTTTTATCTTTTCGCTTCCATTGCTTATTATCAACCCTTCTTTGTGGCTCAAACATGCGCATCCAAGTTTCATCACGTGTTAGCAAGTTAGAAATAACCCGACTATTACAGCCTTTGTATGTTTTCAAAAGTTCCCGGGCACATTTAAGGCGTTGTGTCTTTTGCTCCTCAATGAGCAAATGAGGTACCCACCTAGCACAAACCTTTCTCAGGTCCAAACGCTTTTTTCAGAATTGTTTGCACACTGCCTTCTGACATGCCAGTACAACTAGCTATATCTTTGACAGACAATCGCGCACCCTGTTTGACCACAATCTTTACAGCAACGATGTTAACCTTGGTAACAGAGGTTTTAGGCCTTCCAGGACGGATATCATCTTCAACAGAAAATTTCCCAGCTTTAAAAGCTTTAACCCACCGAAAAACTGTGCGCATTGACATGGTCTGAGGTCCATATATACCACACAATTCATTAAATATCTGCTTTCCGTCTATATTAAGCCTAATGCGGCATTGAATATAGCTACGAATTTCAGTCTTCTGGTCCATGTTCCAATGTAACAAGTAAATTGGTCAGTGTATATGACTGCATCTATTTCAGTTTAAAATAACTCGGTCAGATAGAAAGCAATTTGCACGAAATAAACAGATATCGTTAGCTATTCAACACACCATTCAGCTGCAGTGAAGCATTTTAAAATATACCTGGGATAAAACTTAGAAAGCCTATTAGTGACAGAACTTTTTGCACGACCCTTGTATTAAAAA
Source organism: Anodontia alba (assembly GCA_964016985.1). Classification (NCBI taxonomy): domain Eukaryota; kingdom Metazoa; phylum Mollusca; class Bivalvia; order Lucinida; family Lucinidae; genus Anodontia; species Anodontia alba. The sequence goes on along the minus strand of OZ024826.1, from coordinate 96,323,806 downwards.
TATTGTGGAAAAGAGGAGAAATTGCTCCTTAGGAGCAATTTCTCCTCTTTTCCACAATATTTTGTTACCTGTTCTTAGATTTTCATGTTAAAACAGGGACCAGAATTTCACTTCGAGGTAAGCGGTTATTCGAGATAAGCGAGGTCGAGATAACGAGAGTCGACTGTACTGAATCAGTGTCATCGGTTTTGCTTAACAGCCTAAGTTATTATATGTCTTTGATACTTGCCATTTAGTAGTGCTGCGTTTCTGTAATAATGTCATTGGTTTCGTTTAATATAGTTATCATATATCGTTGATATTTGCTATTTAGTAGTCTTGCACTTCTGTAATAATGTCATTGGTTTTGCTTAACAGACTGAGTTATCACGTGTCTTTGAAACTTGCCATTCAGCTGTGTTGCGTTTCTGAAATAATGTCATTGGTTTTGCTTAACAGACTGAGTTATCACGTGTCTTTGAAACTTGCCATTCAGCTGTGTTGCGTTTCTGAAGTAATGTCATTGGTATTGCTTAACAGACTGAGTAATCACGTGTCTTTGAAACTTGCCATTCAGCTATGTTGCGTTTCTGAAATAATGTCATTGGTTTTGCTTAACAGACTGAGTTATCACGTGTCTTTGAAACTTGCCATTCAGCAGTGTTGCGTTTCTGAAATATGTCATTGGTATTGCTTAACAGACTGAGTTATCACGTATCTTTGAAACTTGCCATTTAGCTGTGTTGCGTTTCTGAAATAATGTCATTGGTATTGCTTAACAGACTGAGTTATCACGTGGCCCTGAAACTTGCCGACAACAACCCTAATATAGCTGACCTGAGTGACACTAACAGACCCACAAACCTGGCGGAGAAATTCTTATCCCTGTATGATGACGAATGGACAGATGCTTTTGATGCGCTTCAGGATAAACCAGGATTCGAAGACGAATCGAAAACCATAAAACAGCTCCTGGAATTCGTAATGGTATGGCAAACTGCTTATTTATTTAGTTTAACGTGTACGGTAAAATTTTGATGACTCGAACACCGACAGCTCGTTTACCAAGGCTGATTCGAACTCGGTTTTAAGTCTCTAGGAAATTCTTCAGATAAGTCTAGAAAATAAATGTATAAGGATATTTCAGGGATTTTTATTTCTTATTTTATCATGAACGTGTACATCAAAACCTCGATGACTCGAATACCGATGGCTCGTTTAGCATGGCTAATTCGAACTGGTTTTTAAATCCCTAGGAGACTCTTTTGATAGCCCAAGTAAACAAATATTTATGGATATTTTAGGGAAATTTTCTTATTTTATCATGAAATGTATGTTGTGTGCATTCATTAGTATCGTCTCGTTGATGCAATTTTATTGAGTACGCACAATATATTTGTTTGATTTGGGCTTAACGTCGCTTTCAACCTCTTTCAGTCATATCACGACGGTGTCTGGATGCGGCAGGGAGCTCAATGCTCACATTTAGAGGACTGCCTCACTAAAGTATCACGCCCCAGACACTTTGACATTATATTTCACCCAGTCACATTATACTGGCACAGAGCTGACCACTTCTAGCTCTACTATCTTAATGCTGAAGGCCAGGCGAAAGTGCAGCTAGTACCATTTTTAAAGTCATTAGTATGACCCGGCCGGGGATCGAGCCCGCAGCCTCCCGGAAGATCGAAAAGACATTCCTAAATTATACCCATTTGATTTCTGATCTCATGTTATGATTAACCCTTAGTGGCTCGAACTACCCATGTCCAGAACAAATCTACATGGTCCCAAAGAAGTTCGAGTTATTGAGGTTCGACTGTATGTTGTGTGTACTTATTAGAATCACCTCATCATGTCGTTATTTTATAGAAGATCAAAAAGACTTCCTTTAATTATACCCATTTGCCTCCTCACCAGGCGCTCTGATTAACCCGCAGTGGCTTGAACTACCCATGCCTAGAACAACTATTCATGGTCCCGAAAATGTTCGAGTCATTGACGTTCGATTGTATTTACCTAAGTTCATAAACTTCTAAATCTCACAGTTCATGACGATCACCACTTTAGGTTATACAGACAACCCTCTTTATATCGACACTCGATACAACGACAAAATCATTATAATGACAATTTGACTGTCACGAAACCTTCGCTTGAGAAGCAACAATTAGTCACAAATTATGCAAGAATATTGTATTTAATACTTTAAAGACACATATGTTTTTGGATATTTGTTAGAATCGCCTCAGTGAGGCGATTCCAACAAATATCCGAAGCATGTGTTATATGAGGAAATAAGAACAAAACAAGACCTTTCTTACACATCAATCTGCTCATTAAGTATTCTGTACAACAGCAAATGCATTTTAACGGCACCGTCTTTGGGAACAAATTTTGTCGTTGTCACGAGGGTTTTCTGTAGTTCAATATAAAATAATTCTAGAATTCGTTTTCCTCTCTGTGCGTCTTTTGTACATGTTTTGATGTCAGAGTTGGTGAAAATGGAAGCTATGGGCACAAGTTCAACAATACAGGGAAGCTGATATTTGTAGTTTACCCTACCACACACTTTCTGAGTTTAGATATTTCAGAGGGTTTTCTGTCAGGTAAATCACAAGTGTTAATAATTTGAATTTAAAAGTCTTTAAGGTTCAGAACATTTGCAGAACTGTATAGTGAACTGATAATTAATTTATAAAGAAAAATCAAAAGTTGTCTTTATTCTTAAGTATTCGGACTAACAGGCCGGGACAAACGTGTCGACCCTGATCAGACGCCGCAGAATGCGGCGTCTGATCAGGGTCTACACTTTTTACCACTTATTTAACAATCTTTAGACATATCAGCAGTCTAGTATTCGAAACCTTTCCACGAGATTTACTCTTATACGAAAATACTCTCATTTTGAGCAAATCATATGCTTTAAGAGCAGCTCACATGGAGAGGACAATATTATCTACTATATGTGCTCGCATTTTCTACAAGAATGCATATGCGACAGCGAAGACTCAGATCAGTCTGCACATCCTCGCAGTCTGATCAGAGTCTTCGCTTATTGCTTATATAGATGCTTACGATCCTTGGTTAGGTACAAATCTCTACGAGGACTCTGATCAAACTACGCGACGCGCAGGCTGATCCGAGTCTTCGCTGGGCGCACATGCAGTTTTGTAGGCAATGTTGTGCCCCAGCTCATATGAGAGTCATTATCCTTTTCCCTTGACTTCTGTCATAGGTTTGTTTTGACCTGTGCCGAGAACAAGCGAGGACACAGCTGATGTCTATGCTGAGCATGAACGACTCGTCTCTTTCTCTTGTAAGTACCGTGTTGATCTTAAGCACGCTGTAGGCTTAATTAGCCAACATGAGCCGAAGGCTCGTGAGCTAGTAGTATGTCATTGCTCCAGCGTCCGTCGTCGTCCAAACTTTTAAAGTATATCTCTAATGCCACAAGGCCAACCTTGATAACATTTCATGTGAAGCATTATTGGACAGGGGGGGGGGGGGGGGGTGGGGGGTGAGGTTGGATTGTGTTTTGAGGCTTGTCTGGCCAACATTGTGGTAACCATGGCAATCGATAGCTCCCATTGACTTATAACGGGGAAATGATGTCCGGATGATAGCGACTTTACTTTTTTACAGACCGGCTTCAAACTTGCCTGCAGCCAGGACAGGTATAAAATCTAAGTGAAGTTCGATTTTGGGCCGGATCCAATTAATAACTATGAAGTTACGTGCCCTTGAGCGTAAAAACAAATTGCCCATATATTTATAATGAGGTTGTCCGGATGATCCGATCCTCATTTCATTGACGCTTTACAACGACCTACTTAGCAACTGAATCGATTTGAACCTAATTTGGTAGAAAAGCTGCTTGGTGTTTGAACATTCGATTTGTTGCATTCTTTTGTTGGGCTGACATTTTATTTGTTACCATGACAATTGAAAGGTACACGTATTGTAAGATACTGGTTAAAAGACATCTCCAGATCGGATGAAGCGATTTAAATTAAATATTGCAGAAGTCTTCCTGGCACGATTCACTGCCAATATTATGATTATATGCCCAAACACTAATTTGTTTTTGTTCTGTAGAAACTGCACATTTTAGTATATGAAGTATTTAAACGATTTCTCCTCCAATAGAACAGAAACGATTTGAGTAGTGAACCTTGGTGTTGTATCGTAAATACCGTACATGTAGCGACAGAAATATTCTGGTAAATGTATAAAGCCATAATTGAACCAGCGCATGACAAACCAGAGTTCTCCTTTATCCTTCTTTGGATAGCCTGAAGTATGTAGAAGGCACATGCAGTCAGCGAAGACTCTGATCAGACTGCGCGGATCGCAGTCTGATCTGAGTTTTCGCTGGCCGCACTTGTATTTTTGTAGGTTTTGTCGCTGGCGGATATAATAAAACCTTGTTTTCGTTCAAAGGACGATGTTCCAGCAGAGATGAAGAAATTAATGAAGGACGCAAGGAAGAAATGCGCTACTTTGTATCTTCCAGCACTATATAAGGTATGTTTTGGACAGTTATCGCATTTTAGAGGCATTAAGACAGAGCAGATTTATATTTGCATATACCCAGGAAAATCTAGAAGATAAACTATCCATAATATCGCTTCCAAAATTTAGGACCAGTCTAGCGGGAAAGAATTTGTTTCCATAGAGATCGAATTCTTGTCTCCAAGAACATACCCTTTATTAAGGAGAAAAATGTTTTATGTTGTTATCTCTCTTTATTGCGTTTTTCTGAGGCACATGCGTTATTGGCCCTTTTCATAAGTGACTTGCGAATCACCATTTCTGGATTAAAATTTATAAATTCATTTATATCGTGTTGACATAATCTCTTAAAATTATGAGAAACTGTGCAACCTATTCTAACTATCGTTGACACTTAAAATTGATCTCTAAATACTATACCGAACTAAATACACTTCTGCTACAAGGTCTATCGGAACCTAAATTTAATGGTGACTTAGTGTGTAAGTTTAGAAAAAAATGTAGATAAACCAGAATTTTCTGATTATTTTGGTAAAATTGTCATATGTTGTTAACGAAAGGGGTATAATATTGTTTTCATAAAATAGTCTGGTTGCTTATCGGTCAGTCCAATCACGGTTGACCCTTTTCTTACCTTGCACGCCGGGGGTCGGGGTTCAGACTCTATGATGCCCCGAATACCTCCACACGGACCGAACAAATATATGTTTTTAACACTATGGAAACTGAGGGCGAGGGTTGGGATCCCGTAAAACTAGCTTAAGTCTCCTAGAAATGGGCACCGCTCCAGGAAAACCGGGCTTAATGACAATTTTTTTCGAAATTTAGTTTTTTGTAAAATCTTATTCCCCTTCCAATTCTTAGTCTATAAGTGAAAACCGTTTTGCTATATTTCTCTTTTTTTTAATTCTACAGCCGTTTGATTGATAGAGGTAATTCATACAACTTTAATACTTTTACGTCATCATCACGTCAGAATTTAATCAAATAATGTAAAACGTCACATAACTAAGCAAATAGTGTGCTATTCAACAATAACAAAAGCTACAAAGTGTTTTATACTCAAGGAGTGTGTGTGTGTGTGTGTGTGTGTGTGTGTGTGTGTGTGTGTGTGAGGGTTGGGGGGCTATACCATTATACCATGCGAACCAGTGGAAATGACCCGGGATTGTTGCGAAAAGGACCCGTTCAAATCGGTAATGTGCTGTCGTTTTCCATTTCGTCGTTCTGACAAGAAAAAAACAACAACAAAAACAACAACAACAACAAAAAAAAACAAAAAAAAAACAACAAGAAAACACACACACACACACACACACACACACACACACACACACACACACACACACACACACACAAGACAGGAAAGGCTCAGCGTAAGTAGCAACAAACCAGATATTTTTGTTGGCAAACTGGATGCATAACTGTATTGTCGGCATCATTGAGAACACTCACGTGCAATTAATTTTTGTGAAAATCTAATCTATTTTACTCTTGTATGAAGTAGATTTTCTCCCCCCCACACGCCCCTCCCCTCCCACTACCCCGCCACCTTGATACTAGAACCAGAGAGAAAGAGTTCATTGTTTACAGTCAAGCAATCAAATAACACTACTGGTTATGTAAAGCCGGACACAAAAAGGTTTGGTAAAATGGCCTATTGAACGGACGGACAGTTCTTTGTAAATAATCCCGTCGTCTTGATAATCCGTTCGGCTAAATAACGTGTGGCAGGACATTACGAGCTGCATCACTATCTCGTTTGATGCGCATAACTGCAGGGTTCGCGGAGATCATCCGAAAATTCTAGTATCTTATGAAATCAGGACGTACGATAAATAACCATGGTTAGAGCGAGAATTAATGTTAAACCCGCTTCATGTAAACCATCCTGAATGCTGTGGTACTCTGTGCATTCAGATCAATTTTCTTGGCAGTTTAATCAACATCTGCACTACGCATAAACATACATATTAACATTCAGATCTGATAACATCAATTAGGGTTATTTGATGATGATGACTTTCGATGTAAACTGTAAACTTTTCTCCCCTGAGGTTCTGGTGGCCTCTTCTGTCTTTGAATTTGGACATACCTATTGCTGCAAATGGGGGTGCCATCGAAAAAAAAAACGTAAAAAAAAAAAAAAAAAAACAAACAAAAAAAACGGAATTGCATAGTAGACTCTGATGAGTCGGCTCGTTACGACCAGGGTTTTCCTTGTCACTCAAAACTGCGAGACTTGGTCCTTTAAATTGACTCTGATGTCCCCTAAACCTCATTGATGTACGATAAAATTTGTAATATTTTCTGTAAAATTCATGCGATCAGTCCTTGAAATTACCGCATATGTCCCTTAAAATATGGGACAAAAGAGACATATGTCCCCTTAAATAAATTTCTGAGGGAAACCCTGGTTACGAGCCGTCTAATCTTGATCTTCACTGTTTGCATAGGCAACTGTTTGGTCAACAGAGCTAAGAGTTAATCGGAAGGATGCACTGGCTAAAATAATTTGGTTAAAGGATTTGACATATTTCTTGTAATAAACTTAAATGCTAAACCGTTAAAAATGTATGGATATTTCTATTAGGAGACAATTTTCTGGGAAAAATAAGAGAAGTGTCTTCTGCTGAATTAGCCCAGAGTGGTAAAGCTAAAGTCGAATTATTAACATTGTATCACTAATTTATTGATATATTGTTTAAATACTTAGACTATTGTTAGGTACACTACAAAGAAAATGATCACTAGTATTACACACACACACACACACACACACACACACACACACACACACACAAAGGGGAAAATCAATTGTATAAATACAACATTCAATTGAATGTTAATTAATTAATTAATATTTTGAAAACTTGTATCATTCAAGATGTGTTCAAAATTAAATGATAAAAATGAATAGCTTTTTGCAGATTAGACAAATAGATAAAAACCAGAAAAATATTGCCCTTTCACCCGGGATTGAACTCGGGTCGGGAGATTCTTAACGCGGTACCGTAACCACTCAGCCATCGGATCTGATGCTGCAAATATTCGCTTATTTTAAATGTCTTTATATGTATTCGTGTATGGCTATTTTTCTAAACCGTCAAGCTAAATAGAAATTTGTAAACCCGCTACAACTTAAATATATGATTTTATAAAACAAAATAATGAAGAGAGAGAGAGAGAGAGAGAAAAAAAATAACGCCTGCAGTTAAGACTCAAATAGTAGCGGGCGCGGAGCAGTAGAATATGCATTGCCATAAAATTTGCAACACAAATCCTGTGATACCAATATTTTTGTATCAGTTACAGTATCGAAACCCGGTTAGGAAATAAATATCAAATGCCAGGGTAAATCTGATTTATGACAGACACAAAATCGAATGGATAATTTCGGTTTAACGGTGAACTTCAAGCCCTCGATCAAGTGATAATGAAACAAAAGCAAACAAACTCAAATATTTTATATTTTATTTGTACAAAATATGAAATTTACCTCTACATCTCTATCTTCTGGCTTGACACCTACCTCTTTGTAATATAAATGTTTTGTTCAAACATTTCGTGTAGATCTAAATACAATTCACTTCCGTGTTTACAAACAGACGAATTACATGACGTCATTAAATCGCTGTTTTTCTAACGTCATCAAGAGTGTCATTAAGCCCAGTTTTCCTAGAGCGGTGCTCAAATTCATTACTGACCATTCCATTGCGGTACTTTCTTTGTTGTATTTTTTGTTAATTGTTATGTAGTGTTTCGCTTTCTAATGTTTGTCTTTTAACAATTATGTAAGTTAAGTTTGGGTAACATAGTTGCCACCTTTTTGGGAAAGAGTTGCCAACTCTGATTGCCATCTGTGGTTGCTTAAGTGTTGTATTTAATTCTCTTTCCCTGTGGTGTTTGGGGATTTACTATATTTTGCTATATCTGTCATTGTATGTCTTTGCATGCATGTATTGGTGAAAGTTTTATTTTAGATAGCCGTTTGGCCATTCTTTTGGGAAGTAACTGTCCTTTTGGCTTCCTGCTTGTAGTGTTTTTATAGTGGTGTCGTTACATTGAGTGCGTTCTTATTTCCCTTCGGTGTCTTGGAAAGGAAGGTGTTAGGTAATTGTATTGGTTCTTCATCATTGTCTTCCTTTCTACTGATGAGGATATGATTGTATCCGTTCCTGAGTTCACTTGTTTATTTTAATTTGGACTGAATTTTTTCCGGTTTTGTATGGCGATGTTCCTCTTGCTGCCTCCATTGGTGTATATATTCCTCAGTTAATTCGTTTTGCTAGAGCATCCAGTCACGTCAGTGACTTTAATAATCGAAATAAAGTTTTAACTGCTAACCTTCTTCAGTAGGGGTACCAGTATCAATATCAAACTACGTACAAGATTATAATTTAGATCTTATTGCCGTCATTAAAAATAATAGTCCAAATAAGACTTCAGTTTGAAAATAGTGATTGGAAAGCAAGAAAAATGGATGGATAAGCAGGATTAGGCCATTTATGTTTCGTACATACAACGATTCATACCAAGTATATGTACCAAATTACAAGAGGAATAACTTTTGTGACTACCTGTATGCGTTCCTGTATAAAAAAAAATCTACTTAAAAAGAAAAGTATTGAGCAAATTCTTTCCTTTTATAGTAGATCCTTTTTCAGAAGGGAAGCAAACAATTTTTACGAAAGTTGCCTTCAATAATAGTGTATCCTTTCATCTTAAACGTTATGGGTTTTTTAACTTTTCATTGTAATTTCAGATGATGTTTGAAAAGCTGAACATAGAATTTAAGGAGATCATCGAAGAAAGTACAGTCCAGACATACCTGAAGCGTTGCACAGAGCTCTCCTGGCTGATGGCAGTTCAAGACCCACCAATGGCTATCAGTATAAACGTAGGCGATGAAGTTACATTCAAAAAATCACTATTTAGGGAATATACAAAACCTGGAGCATTCGTAGACTACATCGTCTGGCCTGTTGTCCTTATACAAGATGGTGGTGCCTTGATTGCTAAGGGGGTAGCTCAGTACCGTGACAAAATCACTGACAGAGAAGTGCTACAAGATGATGCTGATATAAAAGGCAAAGTCGAAACCCAGTGCCATTACAAAATTACTGACAATGAAGTGTCAAACAAAGAAGAAGCTGAGGATTTCGTCCTGATGCAAAACGATGCTAATATAACAACCAAAGGAGAAATTCATTACTCTGATAAACTTACTGACAGTGCAATTGTAACCAAAGAAGAAGTTGTGGATGCAGTTCCGATACAGGACGATGCTAACAAAATGGTCAAAAAAGAAGATCAGCACTTTGACACAGTTAATGACAATGAAGTTATAACCAAAGAACTGTTCAAGGAACCTATGTATATCATTGCAAAGCAAGAAATCGAAGATTTAAGCAGTCAGCATGCCATCCTTGGACAGGATAATATTAATTCTCTGGTCAAAGATGTGGCTCACAGCGTTGAGAAATTACCTGACACTGAAGTTACAACCAAAGAAGAAAATGAAGATACAAATTTCACAGAAACTACGCACAAAGGAAACTTCAATAACAAAATAGACATATTTACAGATAAACAACAGGAACAGAATTTAATTGCCGAAGGCCTGGCTCAAAGTCAGGATAACAGTGAAGCTTACGTATCAGTTGAGTCTGAGGTCCAAACAACACTGACAAAAGTGCCGCAGTGTCGTACAGATACTTATCACACAGATTTAGAATTGTATTCTGTGGCCGGAACTGAGACTGAAACAGTGGACGGAAATACGGAAAAACGTGTAGGAAAGTATGATGATGAAGCGAAACTATCTGCACAATATACAACTGAAAGTCCTGATAGTGGTATATATACTAAAGATTCTCCTACGTCTGAGACTGAAACTTTTACAAGAATGGAAACCAATACCCATGGGTTCAGTACTTCTGATAGTGGTAATGCATTTGATTGTTGAAAAACACCAATCCTTAAACTGTAAGAGGCGAGTAAACAGTCACTTTAAGAACGTTTGAGAAAAGAACGAAGTGAACTAAGTGTTTAAACACACCCTTGAGAATCCTGATGACGTTTTATAAAGCAATAATCTCTCCGGTCTGGAAATAGCTTTTGTACAATAAATATGTTCGTACGTTATGCACCTGAAAACAAAGTTGCTGAGGCTGATGAGGCATAGAAAATTTTATGCATGTAACCAATTTTATACAATCGTTTTGTAGAAAAATATTTGCAATGTTATTTTCATTAATAATAAGATTACTCTTTACAAAACTTTAAGGGGATTTGATACGCTTAAAGATTTGTGATTTTTACAGTTTGTAGTGAAAATACGGTTATCATCTGATGCATAACTGTTCAACTTAATTAACAGTTCGTCGTTAAATACGGCTATGTTATCATCTGCCGCATAATTTTATAACTTAATTTACAGTTCGTCATTAAAATACTGTTATCATCTCACGCATAATTGCTCAATTTAATTTACAATTCGTCGATAATATACGGTTATCATTTCACACATACTTGTTCTACTTAATTTACAGTTCGTCATTAAAATACGGTTATCTTCTTAAGCATAACTGTTCTAACTAATTTACAGTTCATCGTTTAAGTACGGTTATCATCTCGCACATAATTGGTCAATTTAATTTACAGTTCGTCGTTATAATAGGTTATCATTTCACACATACTTGCTCTACTGAATTAGTAGTCTTCGTTATAATACGGTTATAACATTATCTCACTCATCATAATTGTTCTAATTAATTACACAGTTCAAATGTATGTGTTTCAGACAATCACTGAATGTTTATGGAACAGGCCAACACAACGATGCATCTTGAAAAGCCCGTAATGAAACAATCAAATTTTATATTCAGGTTGTTTTCGATAATTTGTCATGCTCGATTTTGTCCTGCATTTTTAAACATCCAGACCATTTAAAAGTCAGTGGATACACTTGATAGATCTGCCGCCAGTTTTAACAAGTACGGAAAGGAGTCAACGCACTCTTAAAAGAAATAATTTGCTTCCTGACTTATTTCCTTTTAGAGTAGACCTCTTTTCCAGAATACAGGCAATCCATGTCTAACAAAGTTACCTTCCCTCAGAATGGAGGCAACTTTGTCAAAAGGAAAGAATTTCCTCCTAAAATGAGCATTTTTTTTTCAGAGTAGACTCCTTTTCAGAAGGAACTGGATTTTCAGAAAAGGAACTAAGAAGTGACAAAAAAAATTGTAAAACAAGGCGAAAAGATGCGAAATACATCCAGCCACCTTAATATTTGAAAAATTTCTTAATCACAATATATTTGACTAGATGCTAGTTAGAACAAATAGCTAAGAACATTCATTTTATACGACTAATTCGATGACTTATGTGGTCTTATACTGGGCATATCCAACATGTACATGTACTTTGGCAATATATGTAGCCGTTAGCTCATTATAAAGACTGGCGTTGTTATTTTTTGCTAACAAGATAAATTCTGTGAGTGTGCTGTGATTCCATTGTATTTTTCTTTTCTTCAAAACGCAGATAAAGCACAAGCAATACTAGATTCAAAGAACACAGCCAACCCAAAGAGAACTTTAGAGATACCAAGGAAAGGCCACTTTCATAAAACACAGCCACCCCAAAAATAATTATAGAGATAGAAGGGAGAGGTCACCTTTACAGAATACAACCATTCCATAATAAGTATGAGAAAGCAAGGAAAAGACACCTTTTTAAAAAAACAACTATCTCGAAAAAATGTAAGGCCACGTTCACAGAATATAGCCATAAAAAATAATTATGGATATAGCAGGGAAAGGGTTGGGTATTTATCAAACATACAAGAAGCGCCTAGGCAGATATACCAAGTTCGCTTTTCATAATGAGACTTGAGGGCAACAATGGAAGAACATATAAGAAAAACAAATAACAAAAAAAAACAGTATCGATACTGATTACCGTGTTTCCCCTAAAATATCATGTATGCGTTTGCTACAAAAAGAGAAATAAAACGCATTAAAAAATAAAATTAATATGGAGAGAGCAAGGAAAGGACCATCTACAAAACACAGCCGTCCTAAAACATACATTGAAAAACCAAGTAAATGCCACATAAACAGAACACAGCCATCCTGATAATAGATACGGAGATAGTAAGGAAATGTCAACTTCACAGAACACAACCATTCCACAATAAATGTAGAAATAGCAAGGATATGCCACCTTAACGGCGCAGCCATCCTGACAATAGATACGCAGGTAGCAAGGAAATGCCATCTTCACAGAACACAGCCATTTTATAGTAAATATTGAGATAGAAAGGATATGCCACCTTAACAGAACACAGCCGTCCCGATAATAGATATGTAGATAGCAAGGAAATGCCATATTTACAGAACACAGTCATTTCATAATAAATATTGAGATAGAAAGGATATGCCACATTAACAGAACACAGCTATCCTGATAATAGATATGGAGATAGCAAGGAAACGCTAACTTCACATAACATAGTCATTTCATAATAAATATTGAGATAGAAAAGATATGGCACATTAACAGAACACAGCTATCCTGATAATAGATATGTAGATTGCAAGGAAACGCCAGTTCACAGAACACAGCCATCCTGATAACAGCCATCCCAATAATAAATACAGAGATAGCAAGGAAAGGCCATTTCATAGAACACAATTATCCTGAAAATAGAGGGATAGCAAAGAAAAGCAACCTCTACAGAACACATATATCCCAAAAATAAATACAAATACAAATAAGGTAAGAGAAAAGTCCAGGGAGTGCCACAATCACAAACCGCAGCCTTTCCAAGACACCAAGAGGAAGAGGAACCCGACAAATCCAAACAAGCACAAATCGAACAAACGTACGAAAAGCACTAAGATTAGCTCTCTCTTCCCCAAGCGAGGTAATCGCAATACTAAAAGGGCTGAAAAACACAAGAACAAAATGACACACGGTAAGACTTACAACAAATCGCCTCGTAGAATAAACCACAAAGCAACAAAGAGTAAGACTAACACCGGGACCACCGCCTTAGAACGGTCAGTAGAGTAAACCACCTGGGGGTTTAAAGCATTTTACAGCTAGCTAACTTCAGACTGGGTCCCGATGCTACTCTTAATTAATACAGAAACACACAAAAATTCGGTTCGCATAAAGGCTCCCAACTCAGTCAATGCATCAAAGCGAAAACATAAAAATGAAATTAATCACTATAATAAACAAAGACGAGTACTCATGGCTAATTCTACTGTATGCCAGAGTAAATGAAAACCAATAGTTGCACCACGGCGGGCCAAGCCAAAGACATATCTTCAAACCCCAACCCACTGGTTAAAATTTTAGGAAGAGGCCGTCATTGAGTCTGACGCACCAACCGCTGTCGTGCAATTAAAGAGTGAAGCATAGCCATCAACAATGACTGGGTTGACAACTAGGCATGCAGTCTGCCGCATAATAACCAGGCTATAGCCAATTCTTTATAACGGTTAATAAGTTTTCTGAATTGCTCCGAAAAGTTAGATTTACCTACATTTTTTTCTAAATCTGTACACTAAGTCACCGTAAAATTCTGGTTCCGATATACCTTGTTGCAGAAGTATTTTAAGACTGACGCTATATTTTTCTAACGAGGCACTGTGTCTGCGATAAAATTTCGAAAACGCCTTACGAAGTTTAAAGTAACGATAACCCTGCCTAAGAAGTTTGGCAGTAAGAGCTTTATTACGGTAGTTAAAGTCATTAAGAATTTAAGAAGCTCTGGCGAATCTAACAAGTTGAGATATGTATATCCCATATGAGGTACAACGGGGGACATCGCCATCCAGAAAAGGGAAATTGACTATATCAAAATCAAAATCGTCCCGTTTATCATAAATTTTGGTAGAAACTGTACCATTAGATATACATAGATTCAAATCCAAAATAGGTGCCTCGGTATCGCAAGAATTTGCTCTATTTAATTGGAGTTCTGTAAGGCATATGCGATCCACCGTTTGGTCATAGTAAATATTGTCAATATTTAATAAATTATCAAGGTATCTTGAAGTTGAATTGAAAGCCTCAATAATGTCAGCCTGATTTTTACATGAGAGAGACTTCATGAAATCTCTCTCATAACAAAAAAGAAACAAATCTGCAACAAGAGGAGCACAATTAGTTCCCATCGGAATAGCAATAGTTTGCTAATCTAATAAAAATAGTATCCAAAAGATAAACAAGTGCATCACTGATTTTTTGACACGATCATAAATTGTTAATATTGTATACATCAGAAGTGAAAAAAAGCACATTCTTCGTTGCAAGCCAAATACTGGGTATTCTACCGAATAAACGTTCGGTTAATTAAATCAATAAGTTTATCTTTTATAAGATGATGATGTAACGTAGTATACAGTGTAGAAAAATCATATGTAGACAATTTAGAAGCCTGAAAGTTTTTAGATTTAAATTTATTGAGAAAATCATTAGAATTTTTAATTGATCAGAAATAGTTAATTCCGTCCCTTTCGTAAACAGTATCATAGTATCTAATCCAATCTGTTTTGCCACATTAATAGAACACAGCTATCCCTATAATAGATATGTAGATAGCAAGGAAACGCCAACTTCACAGAACACAGCCATCCCGATTCTTCACAGAACACAGCCATCCTGTGTCATATATTTGACAGCATGGGGATGTCTACCGCACTCATTCAGAGCAAAGAAGACTGCAGTATTTTGAAGTAAACCTATACAAAGTTTGATTTTGTGAAATGGCCACCGGCCCATACCTTATATTAATTACGATATACACAAATGAGTGACGTATAGCTTTTACACATATAGATATGCAACATTAACGTACTACGTAAAATTCAAGTATATCATATGTAATCAGTGATCAACCATCTTCAAAATCCTTCTATTCCTTCCTATGATTAAATGTACTTACAAGACATTTAGCAATAGAGAATATTGAAGACGTACTAGCACTCGATATATTTGAGTAAAACATGAGGTGTGATATTATGTCGACCAACTCTGGGTTGAAATAAATATTTCTAATTTCTTTTTGAATGGGGCAAACGAAAAAGAAGTGAATTTCGCCTTCAATAACATATGCACTTCTTCGTCAGCAAAACTCCCAATATATAAGAGAGAGCGTTCAATATTTTTGATGTCTTCCCTTTTCAATCATTAAACAACGGCTTGAGCATTGAGCGTTTGATAACTGCTTTTCTGTTAAAAAAGGAGCAAATCAAAGTTTAAGTAACATGCTGTTTATAAAGCTTTGAAATGTTTAAAGTAAAATGATTTCGGAGACTCTATGATCTGCGAATGTAGCTGCTGTACAAATCAATCTTTTGTTCGTTGTTTTAGAGTATTAATAAATTGTACACCTTTCCCAACTGTATCTGCTTCCCACACGTACCAAAAACCATACGTATATAAAAGCGTGTGTTTAATTGAGGCCCAGTTAATTTTGCCAGCAGCAGCTAGTGATCTGTGCATATTGCGTATTGTTTTGGGGTACCTATGGTTTGGTATTTGTATCAGCTTTATCCAGTATTATGCACTGTCATATATTTGACAGCAAGGGGATGTCTACCGCACTCATTCAGAGCAAAGAAGGCTGCAGTATTTTGAATTAAACCTATATATTTTTACAGACTATGTATCTTCTCAATTAATTTGCTATATTCGTATCCCCATATTTCTGAACCATGACAAAGACTCGGTTGAACAATAGTCAAATAACTTACAGTCGACTGGAGAAAACGTTCCAAAATGTCGTTGATACCAAAGAATTTTAAAAAACACTATTGCTCGCATGGAGGGCTAGTACTTCTTTGGTCTTCCACCATACCGGTTTTGAAGTAAAGTATACCCCTGGGTAATACTTTATATAAACAAACACTATCAATCCTTTTCCCTTTGTACTTACTGTTTCTCAATTTGTTTTAAAATACCTCGATTTCTAGATAGAATTATTTTGGTTTTCAGTAAGTTCAGTGATATGCTAACACACTAAAAAAATCTTGTATACAATCAATTTGGGGCTGTAGTCTAACTATGGTAGCACCAAAACTAGTGACATCATTGGCAAATTTCAGTGCCATCATGTCTTCTACTTGAGCGGTTACAAAGATAACCCTATCATATTTGCTGTTCAGATATAAAACCAAATCGTTTATAAATAAAGAAAAAAAATAATTGGAGAATTCACACAGCCTTGTCTTGACAATCAAAAAAAAACTATGTAAGACCGTCTTTTACCTTTACGCGTGACTTTAACTGTAAGTATATAGATTTGAAAATGGGTAAAAAATTACTATTAAGTCTTATTCCATTTCTTTCTAAAGAATAACACAAACTAGCATGCTGAATATTGTCAAATGCTTGTTTAGAGTCTATGAAAATACAGTAAAATTTACCCCTTTCCCTACAAAGATATTTCTGCACAAGATCTTGAAGTGAAAAAATATAATCTAGAGTACTGTACCTTTTTTCGAAAGCCTGCATGAGGTTCATGTATAACATTGTGTGTTTCTGTCCTGTCAGTTAAACGTGAAGTAAATATAGTCATAAATGTTTTACATAAACAATTAATATATTTTTGTAATTTTCTGGCTAATTTAAAGGCCCACTTTAAGCAATAATACTTTTGCAACAATCTTCAAGAAAAGCCCAAGTATTATAAATATTATAAAAAAGTATAACAAGAAACTGGATAGTGTCTTTTATGACAGTTTTAAACATTTCAATGCAAAGTCCGCCTGGTATAATACATGAATAGCAAGGAAAGATTACCTTAACAGAAAACAGCCATCGCGAAAATATATATGGAGATAGCAAGGAGACCACCTTAACAGAATACAGCCATCCCAAGAATACATATAGAGATAGCAACCAAAGGCCAACTTTACAGAATCCAGCCATCCAAATAATAAATATAGGGAAGGCAAGGAAAGTCTGACTTTACAGAATTTGCCATCCAAATAAAAATATGAGATAGCAAGGAGAGACTACCTCTTCAGAACACAACCATTCTGATAAAAATAGAGAGACAGCAAAGAAAGCCACCTCTACAGAACACAGCTATCCCAAAATTAAATATGGAAATATGGAAATTCGACCATTACAGAACACAGCCATCTGAAAACCAAATATGGAGATGCGAGGAAATGCCTACTTCACAAAACACAGCCTTTCAAAACTAAATGTAGAGATAGCAAGGAAATGGTAACTTCACATAGCATAGTAATTCCAAAATAAATATGGAGATAGCAGGGCAACTTCACAGACCACAACCATCCTGATAGAAAATATGGAAAATAGCAAGGATAAGCCACCTTTACAGAACACAGCCATCCCAACACCAAATATGGAGATAGCAAGGAAATGCCAGCATCACAGAACAAATCCATCTTCAAATGCCACATTTACAGAACAAAGCCATCCCAAAACAAAATACGGAGATAAAAATGAAATGCCAACTTTACAGAACACAGCCATCCTAAAATGAAATACGGAGATAGCAAGGGACGCCATTTTATAGAACACAGCTATCCCAGTCGAAATATGGAGATAGCAAAGAAATACCCGTCACAGAACACAGCCATCCTGAAATAAATATGGAGATATGATAGCAAGAAATTTCTACTTTTACAGAACACAAACGTTCCAAAAATAAGTACAGACATAGCAAGGAAAGGCCACTTCACAGAGCACAACCATCCTGAAAATAAAATGGATAGCAAGGAAATGACACCTTTACAGAACACAGCCATCTCAAGATAATTGGGGAGATACCAAGAATGTAAACTCCATAGACCACAGCCATCCCTCAAATAAATGTTGAAATCGCAAGCAACGGCCACCTTCATAGGTCACAGCCATTTCCCAAATTATGGAGACACCGACCTATTTTCGCTATATTTCAAGGACAAGTGGTATACACTGCATACATTTTAACTCTTTCGGCACCAATTTTCAGACGACATTTGTCGTCTGCTTTTATGTTTTAAACAAACTACCGCTTGGAAAGAACTTTATATGTAAAGTTGAAAGACTGAATGTCAAACAGCGTAGATCCAGATGAGACGGTTTATTACGAGCCGTCTCATCTGAATCAATGCTGTTTACCCTATTTTATCGCCTATGGCAGCGAAAAAGTTATAAAAGCGTAATGTTACAGTTATAGCATGTCATCGCTTTCTTTAACTGCACGACGGTGGGTCGGGCCGGAGCCTCAGTGATTACTCAGTCCTAAGCCTTTATGCCCGACATTATATGTCTATGGACGTGTTCACCGTGGTCTTATTAGTAGTTTTCTTTTTCTCTGCCGTTCGTTTTGTAGTCAACCCTCATCTTTATTTCATGATAGTCTTTACCCTTCTCTTGCTAACGTCATGCCCTGTCTTAGCAAACAGTGTACATCCAGATCAGTTGGCTTCTGAAGAAACCAACTGATCTGGATCTGCACTGTTTGTCATTAAGTATGTGAATGTCTATCAAAACCTCGGATCAAGTAATCTGATTGGCTGGAAATTAGAAGTGGGTGTGGCATCCTAATTTATTCCGCATGACAAGGGTTAAGAAGTTAATTTATATACTTCACTGAGCTGCTCCATTAATGAGTGTATGGAGTAGATGGTGCATACAATTTAAGGTAAAAAAAGACTGTATTGTTCGGTTTATTTCCGGCAATTGGTGGATCCTAAAGGAGAAGAATTGAAGACAACAAAGTATTCTGTAAGGAACTATTTAGCTGGGTGGAGTGCTACAAAGAGTCGGTCGGTCATTTCAGTTTCTGACCCTGAATAGGAGGTGTTTTAGGGATGTCACATGGTGGGCAATGTCAGTTTTTAAAGTGGTGAAAAAGACATGAAAGTCCCATGATCTGTCGCTCACTTAAGTGGCCAACACAGTACACGAAAACTTGGATCTAATTTGAGACTGTAGCAGGTGAAAGACGTTTTATGTCGCCTGTATATAATGGCAGACACATAGGGATCATGTTGTCCGTCCGCGTCGTCGTCGTCGGCGGCGTCGGCGGCGTTGTCGATGCCGTGGTCACACTTTTCGTTTCCGCTCAATAACTTTTGAAGAGATGCATTGATTTCATTCAAACTTTGCAGAACTTTATGTCACTGTAAAAGACATGTCTAGCTCGATTTTGGTAATCATCCACCAAATGTTGGCTGTTATGGCTTATTTTCGACTTAGTTTTTGTTGGTGTGTTGATATTGGTTTCCGATCAATAACTTTTGCAAGGAAGCATTTCATTTTATTGAAAGTTTGCAGAAAGATATATCATTGTGAAATACAGGTCAAGTTCGAAAGAAGTAATCATCCGCAAAACTTTTGCCGAGTTATAGCCCTTGTTCGATTATTTTTTATTGGTGTGTTAATATTGGTTTCCGGTCAATAACTTGCAGGAATGCATTTAATTGAAAATTTGCAGAAGGGTATATCATTGTAAAATACAGGTCAAGCTCGATATTGGTAATCATCCGCAAAATTTGGCCAATATATGGCTCTTTTTTCGACTTAGTTAAAGGTTAAGGTAAATATATTGTTTCCTCTTAATAACTTCTGTAGGGATGCATTGAAGTTTGCAGAATGGTATATCATTGTAACATAGAGGTCGAGTTTGCTCTTGGTAGGCATCAAAATCATTTCGGTCGAAATATTTACTTGATTATTAAAATTAAGAAAGTAGTGAGGGTTTGTCTTTAGGGATAGGAACGATTATTAGGACAAACACAGTTCTTTTTTTTTCATATCATATGGTTGGCGCTTAAAGCAGGCGACACATCCGATTCTCAGAATCTAGTTAACTGTAAGCATTATGGCGTATGGAGAAACTAATAGGGGTGTGTGACGAATTCTCCACAAAAATAAATGTTGTGCATGTATCATTCCTCGTGGGTCATTTTATGTCGGCTGTCGGAGAAAGGAAGAAAATAGATAGAAGAGAAGATAGATGAGAGGAAAGACAGAGATAAAAGAAATGAGCCAGCGCATGATAACACCTACAATAGGACCTATATGACCAGCAAAGACACAGATTAGGCTGTACAGCCACCCAGAATGGCAAGGGTTCTCTTTTTAGGACCATTTTTTGGATTAAAAATTGAATTTTACTGTTTTTGGTGGTCTGGGGAAAGGTGACTATTTATTTGGGGATATTGACCATTGGCAGGTACTTTTTGGGGTCACTTTCAAAACTGACCATTTTTGTGGGGTCTATTATAATTCTCGATATTTTGTGGGGCGTATTGTAAGAATCGGGGTCAGAACCTCATGTTTATATTTAGTAATATGAAAATAGGCTTAGCCTAAATGCGAGCACAGCACAGACCTATCCTAAGTCTTCAAAAGTCCTTCACAACATCATTAAAGAATGAATATCAGTACATAAAAAGTAAAATAAATAATAAAAACAATCAGCAAAAATATGTTCATGACACTTATTGACACTCGTTTCTTGTCACTTCGAGACGCTTATTAGCGAAGTCCGCCCCAGTCCTGCCAACTTCCGGTGACAAATTCCGTGAAGAAAAAAGGAAGAATATTGGTCAGAGCGATTTCTGCTGGAAGTATATATCGTTGTATGTTACTTTTCCTTGATCATATACTCTACCGTAGAGCTCACTTCGTTCGAGACGCGCTTCGCGCGTCGCGATCTATGCTAGCTAATATGAAAATAGGCTAAGCCTAAATGCGAGCACAGCACATATCTATCTGTAGTCTCTTCAAAAGTCCTTCGCAGGATCATTAAAGAATGACTATCAGTATATAAAAAATATATGTAAATCAATAATAAATAATAATAAAAAAAAATCAGCAATATATGTTCGTGACACTTATTGACACGCGTTTCTTGTCACTTCGTGACGCTTATTAGTATCAAGGTCGCTCCAGTCCTGTCAACTTCCGGTGACAACTTCCGGGAAAAAAACGGGAAGAAAACTGGTCAGAGCGATTTCTGCTGAACGTATATATCGTTGTATGTTACTTTTCCTTGATCATATTCTCTACCGTAGAGCTCACTTCGTTTTTTTGAGCGGGGGCGGGGGCGGGGTGGGGGGGGGGGGGGGGTGGCGGAGGGCGGGGGTATGGCTGATATACCGGATATGTTTTGGGGTATGGCTTATATACAGTGTATTTTTTGGGTAAATACTACACGCTGGGCCCAGCCTTTGTAGCGGACAAAATTCAAAGTACCTCCCCTGCGGGAGCAGTCTGATCAGAGTCTATACCGTTTGACATTCCACTAAGTATTTTAAGAAAATAAATGTATAGAAAACAAACTTAAGAAAAAAAGTATGGAATAGTATATTTGGAATTTAAGGACATTTACCGTATCATAACGTTAAGCAATTAATTTTATTCCTTGCGTACCATCAAAAGGGTCATTGACAAACGGTGAAGACTATATCAGACACCCAGTCTGATCAGGGTCTACATGTCTGCATTAAATAAAGGAATTTCTATAAAACATGATGAAAATAAAATCTAACCACACACCCCATCTTCTGGAAACAAACCGGTTCAAAGACAATGTAGAATAGTCCACTCGACATCAATGGCTTAGAACACTTACGTAAAATATTAAACTCTTAGCCATAGCACTAAACAACACAATATCTGTTTCAGAGAGAGAGAGAGAGAGAGAGAGAGAGAGAGAGAGAGAGAGAGAGAGAGATTGCAGCTACAGTTATACGTATCACATTAAATGAAGAGTTAGCTACATGTGGGTATGATTTACATGAGTTACCGTAGTGTGAATGACTGAACAGACCGGACCGGACCTTTTGGTATGACATTTTACTTTTTATAATTTTTGATTTTACGTAAACACTGTACTTTTCCTTGATACATGTTATCTTTCAAAAGAAAAGGAAACATAGCATAAAGCATAGAGATACTGTCATGACTGTACTTTTTTTTTTCTTTCAAAGTTTAAATCGGGTACAGAGCTATATATAACACGCGTTTTCGTATTGATTTTTCCTACATAATGACATTAATTTTGATATATATAGGTCTTGGGATGGGGCATGGGGATTGGAGCTGTTTCTCTTGGGGCTAAAATTATCAGATTATGGAACTAGCACTAATATCATTCTCTATGGTTCCAGAAGTCTACAATAATTTATGACGTGTTTATACATGTAAAGTTCAATATTTATATTGTATTTTTTATTATTTGTGTAGGCATTTGATACAACAGTTATTGCCCTTGTGCGAGTATACTAAGACGATTTTTTTTTCATCCAAAGCAGCAGCAGGTAATGTCCCAGCTAGCATTCTTTATAAATCTGCAGCGGCCCGTCAGCGGGCCGATAACGGTCCGCTATAGATTTATGTAAAATGCCTCCTGGGGTTACCAAAGGGCTTGCTTGAATTTGTGTTTTGAGCTTTCGCTTTTGTTTTCTGTGTTACATCTTTTGACACACCCTTTAAAGTGTGCGATAAAGGACATAAAAGAAAGTAAGATGAAACAGGAGAAAACGGTTTGTTACTTTTCAGCCTTTTATATGCTGCACTACACTGCGAAAACATGTCTTTTAAAATATACTGAAAATTTTACCAACAAAAGATGAAAATTTTCAGATGAAAAATTCTGATATTTTTCATATTTCTGCCCTAAACATAAATTGTGGGTACTCGTCAGAACCGCCTGGTCGAGGCGGTTCTGACGAGTACCCACAATCTATGTTTTGAGCAGAAATAAAAAAAATATTGTGTATTCCTGTAAACCCCAGTTTTACATATACAAGTGGGGTTTAAGTTGTTCCATTATTATATAGGCGCGTTTTTGTAATGATAAGAAGTACCTGTAGCTTTTGCAGTAAAGTCACTGGCCAGTGCATATGCCGTTACATTTAAAAGTCAAAACACGAAAGTCACAAGTAACAAACACAAACTAGAGCAAATCGATGGCGCGCCATCGCATATCCCCGCCAGCGCCATCGCATATCTTCCTGCACATCAAAATTCCAAATGCGTTCCTCCAGTCCTCATCCATAGGGCTATTACCTGTGACAGTTTCAAGGTTCTATTTTTAGCTAAGAGGAGTCGTGTGACAATCATAAAATAGGAACCGGAATCCTACTTTTTGAGCTCTAGTGACCCTAGACATGTCTCCGGGGCAAAATTTTTGCACCACTGTATTCTACTCTTCATTACATTCGATTGGATGACTATGTTTGTATAAAATGGATTTTGGACCCTTCGGGGCCTCACCACCCCCCCCCCCCGACCCTGCCTCCAGAGGTCGCATCAAAATTTCGAATGTCTTCCTCCAGTCCTGTCCTCATCCATGGGGCTGTCGCCTGTGAAACTTTCGAGATTCTAACTTAAATGGTCTAAGAACAATTGTGTGGCATAACAGACGTCTGGACGCCCCGGGGGGCGGGGGGATGATGATGGGGTGGGGGAGGGGAGGGGTATCACAATATCCCCGCTTTTTATCCGAAAAGTCATTCTTACACAAAACAAAATATGACATAAAGGCTTCCGTACATTTAATTGTAGATCAGGAGTTATCTAGAACCTGCAACAGTATGAAGAAAGTACTTAAAATAACACAAGTGCTACTATCATTGATGACCCTTACGCTTACAAACGAGACCTACGAGCAACCCTCGGTCCGTACGAAACTGGGAGTTATTACTGGGACAATAAAAGAGATTGATGTATTTGGCATACCAATAACAGTTGAACGGTACTTTGGAATACCATATGCAGAACCACCTGTTGGCGACCTCAGATTCCGAAAGTCGGTACCGAAACGGCCTTTCACAGAGCCTTATAAAGCAGACAAGCATGGGGATATTTGTTTTCAAATCGTATCGCCATACCAATTTGGGCCAACGACAAGTGAAGACTGTTTACACCTGAATTTGTACGTACCGGCAAAGAATGGAGGAAATCTAGCAGTCCTGATATCTATTCATGGTGGAGGGTTTATGTCAGGTGCGTCAAATCCGTTCATCTCTGACACACTTGCGGCATATGGTGATGTTATTGTTGTAACCATAAACTACAGGGTGTCACTTTGGGGATTCCTAAGCACTGGCGATGAGCACGCCCCGGGAAATTATGGTTTCTGGGACCAACATTTGGCCATCAAATGGGTTCATGATAACATAGACTCATTTGGAGGGGATCCAAATAGAATAACGATTATTGGAGAGTCGGCGGGAGCAGTTAGTGCAGTGTTTCAATGTTTATTTGAAGGGAACAAGGGACTGTTTCAGAGAGCCATTTCAATGAGTGGTAGCATTACCTCGGCACTGTTCCCACTACCACAAAACCCAAAACAGGATGCCGAAAAATTGGGGAAACTAGTTGGCTGTGAAAACATGGATTCAGCACCACTTATACAATGTTTAAGAAGCAAACCGGCTGATGTTATAAACGCCGCAGTGAATGACTTTAACAATGGGTTTTTCTCATTCCCCATGCCATTCATTCCTGGAATGGACGGTGAATTTATCAAGGACACTTTTGACGATTTACTCAATAGTGACTCCGAAAAGTCAAAAGAGGGACGCTCCTTCTTTTCCAGTATCGATCTTTTAGGCGGCATAGACGCAGAGGAAGGGGTCATTTTCCTTGGTTTGGTAACGGGAGTATTGGACACAGAAAATTTGGAACCTAACAGGACTGATTATGAAGAGCAGCTGATTCCTAGAGCATTGTCTGCGCTCGGTACTGATGTACCGGAAGTAATAAAGGATCTCGTCGCGCATGAATACACAGATTGGAGTGATCCGGAAGACATGAAGAAAAGACTACACAAATTAACTGCGATTGTTACGGATACGTTCTTCTCTCTCTCATTGCTTGAAACTATTGCGCGACATGAATCATTAGCCAAGGATAACAGAGGCACGTACATGTTTGTATTTGACGTGGAGCCCTCTAGGCATCTGCTACAGACCCCTACTTGGAGCAAGCGGGCGACACATGGAGACGAATTGTTGTACTTGTTTCTTGGGGAATCGAATGAGATTGGTAAAGCCATGACAGGAGAAGACTACAAGCCAGAAAACTGGGAGATAGAGGTTGCCAGATACATTATGGACATGTGGAGTAATTTTGCGAAGACTGGGTAAGAGTGTTTCTTTGAACTGCCGTAATGGTCAACTGTTGGGATGGATAGGCCTGAGCAAACAGTGTAGACCCAGATCAGACGCCGCAGCAGGATCAAATACTGTTTGCCATTCATCTCGCAGTTTTAGACACATGTAGAGCCTATAATTTTGACGTTTAAATTGTAGATCTCCGAAAATATAAATTACACTTTAAGTTAGCAAATATAAACTACACTATAAGTTATCAAACCAGCAGAGAGATTGCTTCCCTGATTTATTAAATTCCTTCTCAAAAGTTATTATCCTTAAAATAATTTGCTGGTATTTCATATGAGTATCCCACAACTCATGTATTTTCTATGGAGAAATAAGAAAAACAAAACAAAACAGAATTAACACCAAATACTCCTTTTTAATACGTCTACTGACTAAACACAAACAGGTTCTTTACGAAATATATGACATTTTCCTTACAGAAATCCAAACAAACCAAGGCCTGTGCAGATGTTTTGGCCCGCCTACGAGAAAGATAGACAACACTATCTACATATAACACAGAATATGACATCAGATTCCGTCAAGAGCTATCTGCTTGCAAGTGAATTTAACTTGTGGAAGAATATCATTCCTTTGGTTCAAAGGGCGATCAGGGAAGAGAAAGAAAAGGGTTCCAAGAGTGTTGATTATTGCGAAAAGGATGGTGGGTGCGAACCTTAGAGAGAGAAAACCTATGTCGGTCTCTGAGTGTGTGTGTGAGAGGGGGTGGGGTAGGGGGATACGGGCGGTTTGTGGAGGGGGGGGGAGGGGGGAGAGGGGGTGCGAAAATAATGAGTGAGGTAAGGGGATGCACGTTTCTGTAGTTTGTAGCAGAAAATGTGGTTACTGTATTGTAATAGGTTATATGTAAATATGTAATATACGCTTTGGCATGTAGCGCCGTGTATATAGTGCCGTGTGTGTGTGTGTGTGTGTGTGTGTGTGTGTGTGTAGAGAGAGAACCAAGCAGCAAAACGAGGCTCCAACATTACTTGTTTGTATTCTGACACAGAGAAAAGCAGTGAATATGAATACCAGTGCCTGTGTGCTTGTCTGCCTAACGCTTTTAAAGGTATCATTCTAACTTTTATTAATGTGAAAACCCTGTCATATCAAACCGACATGTAATGAAGACAGGGACCAGGTGAAATGAAAAAAAGTCTACAATGTAACTTACGGTATATCTGAACAGAAAGGACAAGGTCAAGTTGACCAGAATAATGTTCCTTCTCCGCCGAAATAGTCTTTAGATGATTTCTGTAAGATTGCGAGGACGCACCACGAAGGCAAAACTCAGACAACTCGGAAATACATGCTGATCTTGACCTTGGGATAAAATCTCATTTTACTTGGTATGGTCAGGTGCTGTTGAATTTCGAATGTGCTGGATTAACTAACTTTTATGTTAGAGAGGACTTATTGATGGGGAGTATTTGGTAATAATTCTGAGATATTTTTTCTTACTTCCAAATGAAAATATATGTTGTGGGTACTCCTTAGAAGCGCCTCTGCGAGGCGCTCTAAGGCGTATCCACAACGTATATGTTTTGCATGCAGAATTGGAGAAAATTATCCTAGAATTGTCACAAAATACTGCTCTTTAATAGGTCTTCTGACATGCAATATTTACCTTCAGCAGTCAGTGAAGGCCTGGATCAGAAACCGCGAATTGAGTGACTGTGGCGTCTGATCAAGGGTGTCTACACTGTTTGCCACAGGAAGTCATAAAAGTTGTCTCCCTTGTAAAATGCTGAAAAGTCTACCAAGTTAATCTAGTCCAGTTTAGATATCCAAATATTTAGATTAATCCATTTTGACTGAATAACACCCCCTCCAAAAAAAAAAAAAAAAAAAAAACAAAAGAAAAAAACAACAACAAAAAAAAAAAAAAAAAAAAAAAAACAAACAAAAAAAAAAACAAAAAAAAAAAAAAAACAAAAAAAAAAAAAAAAAAAAAAAAAACACAAACAAACGAAAAAACAAAAAAAAACAACAACAACAAACAAACCAAAAACAAACAAACAAAAAAAAAAAAAAAAAAAAAAAAAAAAAAAAAAAACAAAAACAACAACAACAACTATATATTGATATATTGAAGAGTCAAGTGTTAGGTGTGTTGGGTTATGTGATTCAGATAATTCCCTGAGAGAAGTGGATACACTGCAAACAGTAGTGATCCTGATCAGACAGATTGCGGCATCTGATCTGGGTTCTCAGTTTGCCAGTTTCCCTTTTCGAAGTTTCTAGACTAAAATGAGTCAATAGGTAATTTATGAATAACATAACAATCTGGCGGAGCCGGCGTAGAGTAACGTTACTGTTTGCATAACCTGACTGAAAATACATGTAACTGAACTGTTGCACAGGATAGGTGAACAGTAAAAGACCAAACCAGCCTGCATATGTGCTCAATCCGGATAGGACCTTCGCTGTTCGCTGTGTTTAATTAAATATTTAAACTATCTACAAAGCAGATTAACGATGTTATATATTACATGTACGCTCATTGACTTGAATTGTAGTCGCTGTATAACCGATTAAGTTTATTTGTCCGTTTTTGAGTCTGCTAGCGACAGCTAGCAGGCTCTTTGCAATCGCATGGGGTTTTACGAGCGGATTCTCATCACAGCTATTTATGCGTATATTTATACGCGCACTACTTCTTAATCAGACGCAATGCGGCACTATTACGGTGAACTGAATGTGAAGCACCGGAATTTTGTATGGCTTTTTTATTTCGCTAACATAACTGTAACTGAAATCGATTTAGATAATGCAATTTGAAACATAAACGTCAAAATTCGGATGTGCGTGAAGTTAGCTGCCAGTTGCCATTTGTCAGTTGCCAATTCAATGTTGAACTGGCAACTGGCAGCCAACTTCACACTATAGATGCCAATTCGGTTTGATTTTGAACTTTTATTGAATTGGCAACTGTCAACTGGCAGCTGGCTGCCAATTCGATTTTTATCAAGAACTTTGAATTGGCAACTGTCAACTGTCAGCCAGCTGCCAATTCGAAAGAGCTACCATAAGAGTAATATGAAATGAATTGGCAACTGGCAACTGGCAGCTGGCTGCCAATTCGATTTCTATCAAGAACGTTGAATTGGCAACTGTCAACTGTCAGCCAGCTGCCAATTCGATGAATCTATCATAAGGGCTATAAGAAATGAATTGGCAACTGTCAACTGGCAGCTGGCTGCCAATTCAATTTCCATCAAGAACTTTGAATTGGCAACTGTCAGCCAGATGCCATTTCGATGAAGCTATCATAAGGTGTATATGAAATGAATTGGCAACTGTCAACTGGCAGCTGGGTGCCAATTCAATTTCTATCAAGAACTTTGAATTGGCAACTGTCAACTGTCAGCCAGCTGCCAATTCGAAAGAGCTACCATAAGAGATATATGAAATGAATTGGCAACTTGCAACTGGCAGCTGGCTGCCAATTCAATTTCCATCAAGAACTTTGAATTGGCAACTGTCAGCCAGATGCCATTTCGATGAAGCTATCATAAGGTGTATATGAAATGAATTGGCAACTGTCAACTGGCAGCTGGGTGCCAATTCAATTTCTATCAAGAACTTTGAATTGGCAACTGTCAACTGTCAGCCAGCTGCCAATTCGAAAGAGCTACCATAAGAGATATATGAAATGAATTGGCAACTGGCAACTGGCAGCTGGCTGCCAATTCGATTTTTATCAAGAACTTTGAATTGGCAACTGTCAACTGTCAGCCAGCTGCCAATTCGAAATAGCTACCATAAGAGGTATATGAAATGAATTGGCAACTGGCAACTGGCAGCTGGCTGCCAATTCGATTTCTATCAAGAACTTTGAATTGGCAACTGTCAACTGTCAGCCAGCTGCCAATTCGATGAATCTATCATAAGGGCTATATGAAATGATTTGGCAACTGTCAACTGGCAGCTGGCTGCCAATTCAATTTCTATCAAGAACTTTGAATTGGCAACTGTCAGCCAGATGCCATTTCGATGAAGCTATCATAAGGTATATATGAAATGAATTGACAACTGTCAACTGGCAGCTGGCTGCCAATTCGATTTCTATCAAGAACTTTGAATTGGCAACTGTCAACTGTCAGCCAGCTGCCAATTCGAAAGAGCTACCATAAGAGATATATGAAATGAATTGGCAACTGGCAACTGGCAGCTGGCTGCCAATTCGATTTCTATCAAGAACGTTGAATTGGCAACTGTCAACTGTCAGCCTGCTGCCAATTCGATGAATCTATCATAAGGGCTATATGAAATGAATTGGCAACTGTCAACTGGCAGCTGGCTGCCAATTCAATTTCTATCAAGAACTTTGAATTGGCAACTGTCAGCCAGATGCAATTTCGATGAAGCTATCATAAGGTATATATGAAATGAATTGGCAACTGTCAACTGGCAGCTGGCTGCCAATTCGATTTCGGGCCAGAACTTTGAATTGGCAACTGCGAACTATCAGTCAGATGCCATTTCGATGAAGCTATCATAAGGTATATATGAAATGAATTGGCAACTGTCAACTGGCAGCTGGCTGCCAATTCGATTTCGGGCCAGAACTTTGAATTAGCAACTGCCAACTATCAGTCAGATGCCATTTCGATGAAGCTATCATAAGGTATATATGAAATGAATTGGCAACTGTCAACTGACAGTTGGCTGCCAATTCGATTTCTGTCAAGAACTTTGAATAGTCAACTGTAAACTGTCAGAAAGATACCAATTCGATGAAGCTATCATAAGAGATATATGATATGAATTGGCAACTGTCAACTGGCAGCTGGCTGCCAATTCGATTTCTATCCAGAACTTTGAATAGGCAACTGTCAACTGTCAGCCAGATGCCAATTCGAAAGAGCTACCATAAGAGATATATGAAATGAATTGACAACTGTCAACTGGCAGCTGACTGCCAATTCGATTTCTATCAAGAACTTTGAATAGTCAACTGTAAACTGTCAGAAAGATACCAATTCGATGAAGCTATCATAAGAGATATATGATATGAATTGGCAACTGTCAACTGGCAGCTGGCTGCCAATTCGATTTCTATCCAGAACTTTGAATTGGCAACTGTCAACCGGCAGCCAGCTGCCAATTCGTTAATGCCATTATAAGAGATAATACGAAATGAGTTGTAAACTGTCAACTGCCAGCTTGTTACCAATTCGATTACTATCCAGAAGTTTGAAATGGCAACTCTAAACTGTCAGCCAGATACCAATTTGATGGAGCTATAATAAGAGATATATGAAATGAATTGGAAACTGTCAATTGGCAAAGCTGCCAATTCAATTACTACATGTAGCTAGCAATTCCGACAGCTTTAGAATTTTTACCGGTCAACTTCATTCCAAAGTGAATCCTAACATATAAAGGTTCCTACAAGAGCTCATTCTCTTTTGTTAGCCGAATCGACTTCTTATAAAAACTGACTTTTCATGCAAACCTTAACAATCATATTGTTGATATTAATGCTATTTTAAGAAAATACAGGTTTGCTTCCTTTTATTTGGAAGGCGATTTTATTTTATTACAAACTACTAGAGTCGATCAAACTAAATATTAAAAATGCTGTTTTTATTGGTTTTTAGTTTGTTTTGTTTTGGGTTTTTGTTTGCTTTCTTTTATCATTTTTGAATTTTCGAAACCGGTTACCCACCTTTAATTTTAGTTAAAACATTTCGTCATAACGTCATTACGTGAATGGCGTAATTAGTTATCATTGTTTTACGCCCTGAAACTGATTATGCACAGTCATATTAGGGCGTTGCTCAAGGGAGAGCAATTATAGACACCGATGGAAGTTACCAGGGAATCCGGGCTTACGCCCAAGCTCTTATCGAATAGACCCCTTGGTTTTTTAACGTTCCCAGTGCATAACACTGATACACGCAGAGACTTTATTCCTGGGAAGATACAGTACTAGCCCCTGAATGTCGCCAGCTTCTAGCAGGGCTCGAACCCGGGACCTCTCGATCCCGAGGCGCGCGCTCTACCCACTGAGCTATCACGACTCCACGTGAATGACGTAAACGGCGGGAAATTTGATAAAAACAATCTTTCTGATTGGATGCCGCAAAATTAAAGATGACCACGGGTATAAAAGCAGAAACGGCCGCACATTCACTCAGTGCGGGGAAGAAGTAAAACGGAAGCTGTTACATCGGTATTACGAAGTTGGTGGAATTGAACAGAAACAGTTTCACATAAGCTGTGAGTATGATTTTGTTAGTGAAATTGTTCAAGACTATTTTCCCAAGATACACGAAAAGTTATTTTTTGTCGATTCGGCAAAAATGTCATGAACTACAATTCCAAATGCGTTACAGGCGGTTGGACCGCTGATATTGTTGAGTTCGATGATTTTTTCTCATCTCCGTTGTGTCGGAAGATGCGAGTATAACAGATATTTTTTCAGTCCGTCCGTCTGTCAGTCCGGAATGCCCAAACTACACTTGGGGGTTATAGACTAGCTAAATTTTAATCTTATCAGGTTCATTCAGTACAGTCATACAGAGTTAAAAAGATCAAAAGTAGAGCCTCACAAAAACTGACTCGTTAGTTCGTCTGGTCCGTCTGTCTGTGAGTCGGTCCGCCCGTTTTTCTGTCGCCCTTTTTCTGTTCAATAAAATTAACGGAGAACCATTTTGCCTAGATTATTAGAACTTCACATTCTGATAGAGAATATTGAGTAGCTGATCACTCTTGATACCGGGATAAGAAGGACTACGGTCAACGGTCACTGGGGCTGGATTCCATCGATAATTCAGGAACTACTTGAAATAGACTTGACCATGGAAATTCATATGCTCCAATGGTGAACCCTATCGTAAACATATGTATCTCTTATTATTGTCTATTACAAATACTGATCAGAAGGGACTTTCTATTTTCTTGCAAAGGAATTTCTAGATATTTGATTAGTAGACTATTCTTTGACATTAATTCGACCCAAATTTATTAAATTCAAACAGACCAATTATATTTCACTTTTATATAGGGACAAATAAAAAACCTCTTCAAAAAGGTAACGACGAGCAGAATGGTGCTTCTTACAGAATAATAAACATGGTGCTTCTTATAAAATTATAAACAAACATATCTAGGTTTATATTCAAATTATCATTGTCAAATAAGTTATCATTATTATAGGGATATGACAGAAGCAATGGTCAGGTGATGAGTGGAGATGCTGAAGACGAAAATACATTCTAGACGGCTGTCGACAAGTAGAAAAGTTATACGTCTCTAAATATAAAGTGGGCACGTTGCACACTTATATGTAAGTGTTACATCATTTAAAGATAAGAATTAATTTCAGTTCCTAATTAAAACTATGTTTTCCATTTTATTTTGAACCGTGATACAATCATTTTAATGAAACATGGCCTGGTCGTTCCGCTTACTCTACCCTGTGGTTCCACGAAAGACATAATCTTGGAATATTTCAGATGTAGAGTACATTTCACTATGTTCACTATTGTGTTTAATGTTTAAAGGCGCATGGCGGGTTTAAGAAATAAAACGTCGGGGGCACCAAGCGAAAACTCGATAATTAGCGGGGGCGCGGAACTAGAACTAAGAAATAAAATGTCGGGGGCACCAAGCGAAAAGTCGAGATTTTAAAGATTAAATCGGCAGGGGCGCCATATAACAATTAAAATGTCGCTTCGTGACCCCGCCCGCCGTATTATACTAAAATTTCGAGTTTTCGCTCCGCGCCCCCGACATTTTATCTTGTTAATTCTCGACTTTTCACATGGCGGGGTCAGCCACCCTAGGGCACAAAATAGGAACAAGTTGGGTATAAAATTAAACTGAAGACACAAAATTTAACTCGAATTTACAAAAACATGAAACTAACACGGTGAAAAGTCGAAAGAACTTTGCAGAAAATCCAAGCAAAATGCGATGGTGAAAAGTCGAAACTAGTATGATAAAAAGTCAAAACTAGACCTACGCTGGTAGAAAGTCGAAACACCGATGTAAAGATGTCGAAACTACGATGGTGAAAAGTCGAGATATAGAAACGTCAAGGAAACCACGATGGTGAACATTCAAAACTACGATGGCATAACTGAAATTTTAATAAATTTTCACCATCGTAGTTTAGTTATTTCGAAATTTCACCATCCTTGTAAATTTTCATCATAATGGTTTCGTTTTTTTTTTACTTTTCACCGGCGTAGTTTCGTGTTTTCGTAGTTTATAGTACGTATTTGTCGCGATGGCCCGAATGGTAGTGTCACACTGTCCCGAGATTGACTCAAGATGGACACACGGTAATAACTCGGGCCTGCATTTTGATAATACAGTCATGGGACATAATTATTCGCCACCCTAGCAAATATGACCAAATTTTAAGTGATTCTGATCACTTTTCACTAATTTGAAATCTCCTGATCAATTTAATTCTATATAAAGTATACATGCACGGATAGATAAATTAATTTCAAATCGGATCTATCAACAAATTTATATCGATATTCTATAGAATTCTGTTGCTAGGCAATTTTAGAACACATGTTAAAAATCGTGACTACTTTTCTTAAACTGGTTGCCATGGTAACATGATATACTACCTGATTATGTTTTCTATACAGGTTATTTAACAATTCTTTGAAGACTAATATAGAATTCAAAAATAAGTGTTTGTTTGCATTCTTTTGAAATTGTAACTCTAGCAACATCAAACTTAAATGTGTATTTTAGTAAATCCCATAGTCTCCTATGTTTATTTTGAGATTTTCAAGATTTTTAAAGTAATTCTTACTTCAAGGACAAATTAATTGAAGAATTCAAAAACAAAATTCATTAACAAACCATTTATTGTTGCTTTGAGAAATGTGCATTTGTTTCGGAGTTTTAAAAGCACTAAAAATCGAAGTCATGCTGCCATGGCAACCACATTAAGAACGTTGGTCACGAATTTGCATATGTGTTCTAAAATTGCCTAGCAACAAAATGCGTTTGCAGATCAGTATAAATTTCTTTAATGGATATGTTTGAAACTATTTTTCCCATCATCGAATATATGTTTTATTGAAGATATGTCAATCCCTTGTTTTAAGCTTATCTGAAAGTGCACAAAAGCACTTAAATCAAGGCCGAATTTTGACTGGGTGGCGAATAATTATGTCCCCTCATTGGAGTTAGAAAATGTACGTAAGTGTTTTGCGTGCAATGTTATATCTCTAAAACTAATGAAGATATTGAATTGAAACGTAATACACCTTCTCGGGATGTATTACTTGTATTAAATATCAAGTCCTATTAGTCTGGTACTATTTTTGACAGAATTATGCCCTTTTGAACATGGCTTGGAGAAATTTGGTATTCTAGGTCATGGGTGACACTATACTGATCATGTACCACAACTCTTGCATGCATATCACAACTCTAGAAGGCATTTTGTCAGAATTATTCCTTTTTCGGACTTATAAAATTTATGTTAAAGTTTTGCGTGCAATGGCATCTCCAAAACTAATGAAGATATAAACTGACCGCAGTTGGTGAAAAACACTGTATTATTGAATTGGGAAGAAGCCTTATACAACACTCTTTTATAGAAGGAAATTAAGCCTTGGCAATGATACATCTTCCTATCTACTTGGCCTGAAACTTCACACACTTCATAGGAGTCAGTAGCTTAGATCGCATACCACAATCCATAACGCAAAGTTCCATTACAACGTTCAGAAAACATTAAATAATGCATATCGTCGTTTGGGAATCAAAATGTCGTTTTGACACATAATGGTTTGTAAAACGATTCTCGGTCACGTGTCTAATCATCCTACCTCAATGCCAATCAGATTTTGATTTATAAACACGTGATGAAATGTCGTGTTTAAGAATCATTTAATTTTTCCCCGTCAAAACGTCTCGAATTTTTTCGCGGTCTGTGTTATTTTATACATTTTAGGTAATATATAAAGTTTCACATTAAATAATAATACTTTATTTCTACACCCTTTTAATGGACGTATTGTTTTGTAAAAATGATTTTAAGAAACAAATTCCGAGATACGACATTTTACACTTTTAGTGTTTTTCTTGGTCACGTCGAGTTATGACCTTTTGCACGGATGCTCGTCGCTGATTCACTTTTGTAATTAATGCATATTATTGAACGCTAACCTATATAAGCTTTAACGGTCTTGTAAATGCATATCACGACAATAATATAAGAAGGAATTTTATGATATTTTGTAATAAGAAACATAAATGAAAAATGTCGTAAGTCAGTATAAACTCTACTAGACAAAACGTCGAAACTCACAGCCATCGAGTACAATCATGTACATGTACATGAAGACCTATGCGAAACAGAATTGGATCAACGCGAGTAACGTGGTTGCCATGGCAACATGACTTTGATTTTTTGTGCTTTTAAAACTCCGAAACAAATGCACATTTCTCAAAGCAACGATAAATGGTTTTTTTTAATGAATTTTGTTTTTGAATTCTTCAATTAATTTGTTCTTGAAGTAAGAATTACTTAAAAAATCTTGAAAATCTCAAAATAAACATAGGAGACTATGGGATTTACTAATTAATACACATTTAAGTTTGATGTTGCTAGAGTTACAATTTCAAAATAATGCAAACAAACACTTATTTTTCAATTCTATATTAGTCTTCAAAGAATTGTTAAATAACCTGTATAGAAAACATAATCAGGTAGTATATCATGTTACCATGGCAACCAGTTTCAGAAAAGTAGTCACGAGTTTTAACCTGTGTTCTAAAATTGCCTAGCAACAGAATTCTATAGAATATCGATATAAATTTGTTGATAGATCCGATTTGAAATTAATTTATCTATCGGTGCATGTATACTTTATATAGAATTAAATTTATCAGGAGATTTGAAATTGGTGAAAAGTGATCAGAATCACTTAAAATTTTGTCATTTTTGCTTGGGTGGCGAATAATTATGTCCCATGATATTGGCCCTTATATTGACGTCGTCTACTAGTATATATTAATGGATGAGGCACGTCTTTTGTTCCAAAGCTAATAATTAATAGTTTTTGAATTATAAACTGTATTTTATATAAAAAGATTGCAT